>JARCFY010000011.1:96845076-98095076 GCA_029233225.1 Lepidodactylus listeri | reverse complement strand
TGAAAGATTGCTGGTACCATGGAGGGAATATCCCCCCCTCCCACCCAAGATGACAGAAGATCAGGGCAGAATATAATCAAAGTTTTATGAAAAATGGATTTGCCAGTAGGCTACTATTCACATTCTGCCTGAGAAAAGGAGCGCTAGAGCCGTGGATAAATCTGAAGCAAATCTTGGGGAGGGGCTGTGACTCAGTGGAAGAGCATCTGCTTTGCATGCAGGTCCCACGTTCAGTCTCTGGCATCTCAGTTAAAATGTGAAAGACCTCAGCCTGAAACCCTGGAGAGCGGCTGCCAGTCTCAGACAGCACTGACCTTGATGGACTGAAGGTCTGATTCAATAGAAGGCAGCTCCATGTGTGTTTATGTGTATTCCTAGTGAAGACTGCCTGTTGCCACTACCAAACAGAGATTTCAGGACATATTTCTCCTGATTGTTACCCCATCTTTTCACTGCTTGTGTATCCCAAACCTACTTCTTCGCCTTCTGCCTCCTTTCTCACCTTAATGCTGCCTCCTCTTCTTTGCCTGGATCAATATTCATCTTCGGGAATCCTTCAGTATGCCCTTACGTCCCAATGTCCTAAGGGCGGGGGGTGGTGGTGCTGGCTCATTTTCTTGAGCCATCCAAATTGTTTCACGGAACCTTTCTCAACACACCCTTGGTGCCAGTGACATTTAGGGATGTGAGGACCCCTGAGCCTTTAGCAACTAAACAGGCAGAAATTCAACAGGCAAAACCAACCCTACGAATTCCTTTGTGTCATGCAGCTGAAAGGGAACCGTCTCCTGCTGGGTTAGACCCACAAGGCAGATCAGGAAGGCTTCTCATTCGATCTAGAGCTCCATGCAAAGAAGACTTGTTTTTTAGAATTTTGCCACTTACCGGCATCTTTTGTTTTGGCTGCCATCCTAAGCACACAGGCCCAGATACAAACCCTACCAAAATCAATACACTTCCTTTCCACGTGAACACGAAACCTTAGAATCAGTGTTAACATGAATCAAATGTTTCAAGAGGAGACAGATGCCCCCTCCTCCATCTATTTGGACCTCTTCCTCTTCCCTCCACAATTTCTGGGGCTGATGCTGAGCAGAAGAAATTGGGAGTGAAAAGCTTGGCTGCATGCACAGGCCCGCCTGATTGCTTCTTTGTACTGGGACCGCAGGGGCGGGAGTCCACTCTTCCCCAAACCAGGGTCCTGTCTAACAGCTAGTTTTATTCCAGATCCCTGATCCTGTTTCTTCCTTATACATAATCTAACCAGCAACTTTCTGGAACTATCATTCTTAAAGACGAAGGCAGAGGGTGTTACAGGATGACCTCTCCACCGCCTCTGCAATAGACCATGAGAAGAGAGCTCCTGGCTGAACCAGAGGCCTCCTAGCCTCCGGCCAAAAACAAACCTGGGCCCATTCAAGGGAACTGAGTGAGAGGTACATATGGAGGGCAGCCGGCTGCCCACAGGAAAAGGTCGCTGCTGCTAAATGGTGAATTTTGGGTGAACGGCCTTGGGCTGGGAACTGCCTGCAAGCCCAGGAGTTTGAAAAGAATCATCCTAGAATCATAGAGTTGGAAGGGGCCATACAGGCCGTCTAGTCCAAAGCAGAACCAAGCCCTGTGGCACCCCACTGGACACCTCCCTCCATTCAGAGGAAATGCCACTGACATTTACTCCCGGAGTGCAGTTCTTCAACAGTTCCCCACCCACCTCACTATCCTAGAGTCCAGTCCACAGTCCTTTAGTTTACCCATCAGAACACCAAGGCAACCTACTGGGGTAGGATCCAGATGGGTAGCCATGTTAGTCTGTCTGTAGCGGTAGACAAGAGCCAGAGTCCAGGCGCACCTGAAAGACTAACAACATTTGTGGCAGGGGAGGAGCTTTCTTGAGTCACTGCTCACTTCTGAAGAAGTGAGCAGTGACTCACGAAAGCTCCTCCCCTGCCACATATTTTGTTAGTCCTTCAGGTGCTACTAGAGTCTTGCTCTTTTCTACTAGTGGGGTTGGATCCCTTAACCTGGCAACAGGGAGTGCCTAGAGATGAAGTGTGCTGTGTGTATCTCTCAAAACAACGCTGCAGTCACCATTTCTACTTTTATTATTTTTTTAAGAAGAAGAAGAAGAAGAAGGGATTGGATTTATACCCCGCCCTTCACTACCCAAAGGAGTCTCAGAGCGGCTCACAAACTCCTTTTCCCTTCCCCTCCCCACAACAGAGACCCTGTGAGGTAGGTGGGGCTGAGAGAACTCTTTCCCAAGCTGTCCTTGAGGGAACAGCTGGTACAGAGCTATGGCTTGCCCAAGGTCATCCAGCCAGGTGCAAGTGGAGGAGTGGGGAATCAAACCCGGTTCTCCCAGATTAGAGTCCGCGCACTTAACCATTACACCAGACTGGCTCTTTAATACACTAACTTGACAATTCCAGCAAATCTCTGATCTTGGGAGCGGTGTACTGTGAAGCAGAGCAGATTTGTACAGATCCAGCATGGTAGCAGCTCTGTCCTACTCACCCAGGCCCGGAATTAAACTGCTGGGGACCAGGGCCCCTCCTGAATAAAGGAGGCTTCCAGATCCTCATCCCTCATTTACCCCGGCAGTACCCTAGAGAATCTTAGGGGTTCTTACGATATCCCTGAGCAGCACCAAGGAGCTAATGAACAACCAGCTTTGGCTGAAAGAAACATCCATACCTGCATCTCTCTTCTCATTGGATACGTCCAGTCCTGGAGAGGGAAAAAATTAACAGTTTACACACAAGAAAGAACAAATTAGCCAACAATCACATTCTTGAGGAAGCTGGAATGCAGGGGGCTGGAGAGAAGAGAATCAGTTATTAATACGGCACCATTAAAGGGCATCACACTTCCCACATCTGGCAGAATTCAATCGGCTCTCTCTGACTTGGCTAAAGAGTCTGCCCAGGAGCAGCCTGCCTGCTGGAGACGTTAATACAGATCCAGTACTCCAGAATGGGCACAACGGAACCGTTTAGGAGGGAACAGAGTTGCAGCAAAATGGAATTTTCTATCAAAGTAATAGGGTGACAGTTAAACAGGATTATTCAAGGGGGCATTTTTATAAAGTGAACAGGATTCAAATTTCAAGGCCTGAGACTTTTCTGCAGTTAGTTGTTGCAGATTTTCCGGGCGGTATTTATTAGGCAGTATTCATTCTTGCACTGTATAATGCCTTTTGTACTGCATTGCCTTCTTGTTCTGCACTCCAGTTTGCATCTTAACAAGAAAGTCGAATAAATGGTGCTTAGAGAAGACATTCCGGATGCAGCCTCTTTTGAGGGATTTCAGCAAACATGAGTCACCTTAGATTATTTCCCATGAGGTATGTTTCTTGCCTTTCTTTTGGCCATGGTCATTAAAAGAGTCCTGCATCTCAAAGACTAAGAGAGCTAAGTCCATAAAAGATTGAAGTCTTTAAGGTGTCACAAGACTGCTTATCTTGTGACACTCTGTCACATGTATCTTCTGCATTTCATTATCTTTGGATCTCCCTGTTCACAGTTTTTTTCTCCAAGCTCACAACTGCCACCAACTATGCCGAGATATGCACTTCCTGAGTAGGATCCAGGGTCTCTAGCCTGTGAAACAAATCTAACCTTTCAAAGTGCCACACTTTGCTGTTTTTCTGTAACAGACTAACGCAGCCACCCTTCTGGAACTGGTGGCGGAGCATTTACTACACGGTGACTGTTCTCCACCTACCTTAAGAGACAGAACAAGCAGCAGCCCAGGAGTTCATTTCCCTTGATGCTTAAAACCATGTATATTATTCATTGTGGTCACCACTGGTTGAATAGCGAATAGCGAATTGTGGTCACCATTGGTTGAATTATCTCCTCAGCACAGCAAACAATAACTTCAATCATTAAATGGCTGCTGGACTACTAAAATACCACTAAAGCGTAATTCACTGACACGATGTGACAAATAAAACATGCGGTTTTGAAATTTTCACTGGCAGCAAACTATTTAACTGTCTATCTAGAGATCCTGATACTTTTTAAAAATTAATTTCCTTTTAAAAATGTAATCAAATTTCTCCCGGCAAAAGGGGTTTTGTTGAAGAGAGAGAGAGAGAGCACGGCTGCATCCAACCCATTTCCTACTCCTATGCCCGCCTTCATTTCCTTTGAGCAACTGTGGGGCCTATTTGGACACTCTCACACAAGGAAGTAAGCTCTACAGCAAGTAGACAGACTTTCCCCCTAGTAAAAAGTGATCAACAGCTAGCAGGTATGATCTTTATACTGGGCGTGAACAGGGCTTCAAGCTCCACCGTCTATGCTGGACTGGACATTTGGGCCTCAAGCCCATCTGAGATACATTCTTCAGGCACTGACTGAAGCAGCCCTTTGGTACTGAACAGCATTTGAAGCTCCCCTTCGCCATGCAAATTTCTTCAGCTGTAACTTCTGAATGGCACAGCAAGAAACTAAACACACACATTTGCTTGCTTCTGTTATACAATTTAAAATGAACTCAAAAAACTGGCTGAGCGATGCATCAGGATAAGCCATTTGAAACGTATGCAACTGTTGCAACCCATGTGGTCACAGACCAGCAATTTACAAAGCATTTCAAACCATAGAACATAAGCCAAAAACTTAAGCATTGCTGAAAACGAACAATCGTCACACTGTGTCAGCCCAGAAGTGTCTTGCAAATGACTGTATTTATGTGTGCCAACAAAAAGCAGATACACTTATCTAGTTAATTCCAGATCCCAGACAGACTAGTATTGACTGGTCCAAAAGATTTACCTTAAAGGACTTCAGTGGAACATTTCCAAGTGTACTCAAGATCATCAGACCACCTGCTTGTTTAATAACTTAGTCACCTGCCTTACTATACAAAACAAACATATTTATTTATATCTGAGAATTGTTTTTTAGAAGCCCTGTTGCTCATCTTGATGTTTTTAACTGTGATTTTAATTTACTGTCATTCACAGTTTCACTCCCATATCGGTTCACAGAGTTTAGAAAGGCAGAGAAGCCGCAAGAGACCTATGCATCATTTACTATTGGGCTTATCTGAACTTCAGAAACTGAGATTTTACCTGTTTGCAACTTGAAAGGCAGAAATACCAGTTACACACCTGGCAATATGATTTTCCACAAAACAAAAAGAATGCTTTCTCAGCTTTGCAAATACATAAGGGAATACTGATGGTAAAAGCACAATCCAGATCAATTAGTTGTTGCAACTTAAATACCAACATGACTTTTGCAGTCAGACATTGATCCAGGATGTCTTGCATGTGTGATAAATCTCATTCACACTGCTTCCACAATTGCACGAGTCCAGTAGCCCATTAAAGGCTAACAAAATTTGTGGCAGGGGAAGAGCTTTCATGAGTCACGGCTCACTTCTGCAGATCTTCCATATCTATCCACAATTGCAGTATTACTGACACAGCTCTGGTCACTTCAGCTCAAAAACGATATTGCAGCATTGGGAAAAGTGCAGAAAAAGGCAACTAAAATGACGAAGAGGATGGAACTCCTTCCCAATGAAGAAAAGTTACAGAGGTTAGGGCTCTTTAGCTTGAAGAAATTATGACTGAGGGGTGACGGAACAGACGTTTACAAAATTCTGCATGGGATAGAGAAGGTAGGGAAAGAAGTATTTTTCTCTTCTTCTCACAAGAATATACAAGAATACAAGCTGAACAGCAAATGGCTACTTCAAATGAAATTAATGAGGAGTAGGCTTAGAACAGATCACAAGTACTTTTTCACCCAAAGAGTAATTAACATGTGGAATTCACTGCCGCAGGAAGTGGTGGTGGCTACAAGCATAGAAAGCTTCAAGAGGGGACTGGAGAAACCTGGGGATTATTAGCCACAAGGTATGGTTAAGATGCTGAACTGCAGACCAGAAGGTCAGTAGTTCAGCAGTTTGAGACCCAAGTACTGCCTGACGGAGTGAGCTCCCGTCTCTGGCCCCAGCTCCTGCCAGCCTAGCAGTTAGAAAGCAAGAAATTGCAAGTAGATAAATAGGTACCACTTCGGTGGGAAGGTAACAGTGTTCCATGCACCTCGGTGTCTAGTCATGCCGGCTGCATGACCGCGGAGACGTCTTTGGACAGCACTGGCTCTTCGGCTTGGAAACAGAGATGAGCACTGCAACCCGAGAGTCGGATTTGACTGGCTTTCGAGCAAGGGAAACCTTTACCTTTACTATAGATGGAACACTCTGTCTGGGGAAGTGAGGCTCTTGAGTTCCTAATGCTTGTGTGGGGGGGCACAGTGAGAGGACTTCTGGGGTTCTGGCCCTCCTGGTGGACTTCCTAATGGCACCTGGGTTTTGGACAACGTGTGACACAAAATGGAAAGACCATTGGCCTGATCCAACACGGCTTCTCTCATCGTCTTCAGCATGAAGCTACAGCATATTTGGTTTGCATATGTATTATAATACGATGGGCAGCATAAGGTAGGAGAATAAGCTGGGCTGCACAAAATGCTTGGTGGCCAAATACGGACTCATCTACTGTGCAGGAGAGGGTAGCATTATATTCTTGAAATCATAATCTGCTGGGCAGCATAAGGCGGCACGGTGCATCGGAAGGCGTATTGGCTGCATGGGGTGGCATAATGTGCTGGAAGCATCAGGAGCCAGGGGGCAGAGGTCATGAGCAGGCTGCAGTGAAGCTGAGAGTCAGGACTCCTGAGAACGCAGAGGCAAGAAGCACAGGAGAGTGATGCTTTCTCTGGGGCAGCTCCTCACTTGCTGACATGTGGTCCAGAGAGAGGAGGCAGCCTGAAAGCCTGGCCTCCACAGGGCCCCAAGGCAAAGTGACCAGTACCTAGAGATGAGCCAGAACCAGTCGCGAGTTGCAGCCCAGGAGGCACGATTTGACGGCTGAGGTCCTGGGCTCCAGGCTGGTAAAAAAGAACTCAGATTGGAGTTCTACCCTGTGGCATACAGGATATCATCAAGTGGCAAAAATATTGGATCAATGCCATTCAGCAGCATAATGGGATAGCCAACATAGTTATCTTGCATGAAATTAGAAGTACAATGAACTAGGATGTAGGAGGTGGCACAAGGCGCCACAATGTGCTGGATGGCGTGAAGTGGTACTATATGCTGAGCACTATAAAGCCACATTAAACTTTAGGTCATGTACAGTAGCATGAAGTGGCATAATATGCCAGGTGGCAGAGGACAGCTTCATGACTGAGAGGAACCTCCACATTCAGAGGCACTAAATCTCTGAATCCCAGAGCCAGGAGGCTTAGCCTCTCTGCCCTGTTGTTGCCCCTCCAGAGGAACTGGCTGGCCACTGTGTGAGACAGGATGCTGGACTAGAGGGACCCTCACTGGGCTGATCCAGCAGGGCTCTTCTTACATTCTTATCAGGTCTCTCTGCCCTGTTGTTGCCCCTCCAGAGGAACTGGCTGGCCACTGTGTGAGACAGGATGCTGGACTAGAGGGACCCTCACTGGGCTGATCCAGCAGGGCTCTTCTTACGTTCTTATCAGGTCTCTCTGCCCTGTTGTTGCCCCTCCAGAGGAACTGGCTGGCCACTGTGTGAGACAGGATGCTGGACTAGAGGGACCCTCACTGGGCTGATCCAGCAGGGCTCTTCTTACGTTCTTATCAAGTCTCTCTGCCCTGTTGTTGCCCCTCCAGAGGAACTGGCTGGCCACTGTGTGAGACAGGATGCTGGACTAGAGGGACCCTCACTGGGCTGATCCAGCAGGGCTCTTCTTACGTTCTTATCAAGTCTCTCTGCCCTGCTGTTGGCCCTCCAGAGGAACTGGCTTGCCACTGGGTGAGACAGGATGCTGGACTAGAGGGACCCTCACTGGGCTGATCCAGCAGGGCTCTTCTTACGTTCTTATCAAGTCTCTCTGCCCTGCTGTTGGCCCTCCAGAGGAACTGGCTGGCCCCTGTGTGAGACAGGATGCTGGACTAGAGGGACCCTCACTGGGCTGATCCAGCAGGGCTCTTCTTACGTTCTTATCAGGTCTCTCTGCCCTGTTGTTGCCCCTCCAGAGGAACTGGCTGGCCACTGGGTGAGACAGGATGCTGGACTAGAGGGACCCTCACTGGGCTGATCCAGCAGGGCTCTTCTTACGTTCTTATCAAGTCTCTCTGCCCTGCTGTTGGCCCTCCAGAGGAACTGGCTGGCCACTGGGTGAGACAGGATGCTGGACTAGAGGGACCCTCACTGGGCTGATCCAGCAGGGCTCTTCTTACGTTCTTATCAGGTCTCTCTGCCCTGTTGTTGGCCCTCCAGAGGAACTGGCTGGCCACTGGGTGAGACAGGATGCTGGACTAGAGGGACCCTCACTGGGCTGATCCAGCAGGGCTCTTCGGAGGTTCTTATGGTGGTGGTAAAATAGGCTGAGCATCTTACAGAGGTGTACTACATCATGCACAGTGCCCGGCACCAGTTGGCAGTGTATGCCAGGCAGAAAATTTTACAAAACGGACATTTCCCCAATGTTTTGTTTCCCCACAGAAAATGTTCCATTTCTATTTATCTATACCTTGCCTTTCTCCCAATTGGGGACCCAAGGTGGCTTACATCATTCTCCTCACTTCCATTTTAGCCTCACAACCCTGTGATGTAGGTTAGGCTGAGAGTGTGACTGGCCCAAGGTCACCCAGCGAGCTACCTTTGCAGGCCAGGATTCAAACCTGGGTCTCCCAGATCTTGATCCACCACTCTCAACCACTACACCACAGTGGCTCGTACGACACAATGTTTTAAACTAACAATAATGAATGGATGCCATTGTCAGTACAATAGTCGGCAAATTGGGCAGATCAGGGTTTTTTCAGGATTGTCCCCGGGGGGGATAAACCACAAATCTATATAACAGTCCAAACTAAAAAAAAAAAAAGGGATTAATTGGGAATTCGCCTGACTGGCAGCCCAGGTGGAGTGAAAATTAACACTATAATTCCCCTTTATACACCTCCTCTTACACGGCAGAGGGGATACTGTAATCACCATCTGACATAGGACTAGCAAGTAATTCAAGTGATGCTACAGAGAGCGACGCCGAAACTGAGGCGCCTCATTGACCACCATGGAAGAGAATTACGTTTGGTTGAAACAGATGAGTGGACAACAACAGTCACTGGGATCTCTTTGTTTTCACCTACTTCTACCCACCTGAACCCTTAGGGATGGAGTGGCTCAGAAAGACAAAGAAGCCCAAATCAGGGCTGAGAGGTCTTGCAACTCTTCCCCTCTTCCCATTCTTGGGCTTGTGCGGTCCTTGCACTTGGCCTGTCTCACTGGGGCTCCAGTGTCAGGTGGGCAATTAGGGTGAAGAAATGGAAAAAACGATGTCTAGCAAACTAATGCCGGAGGAAACACACTTCCATCTCCTGTACTGCTTCAAGGCATCTCCAGGAAAGACTTCTGTGCTTGGGACACTCAAACAGCGACAGGGGCTCTGAACAAACCCCACCAGCTCCTTTGGGTAAGAAGAATGCCAGTCCTTTTCTTCAGAGTCAGGGCTACTCAGTGTTGTTTGTAACGGCAGAACTTTGACATCACTCAGTGAGCAGCTGCTGGGGGGCAGGACACAGAGGCCTATCATGCCTCTTGTCAAGGAGGGCAATCCAGGGGTCACTGAGCATCTGTCTGCTCTGCCACAATTCCATGATGCAGCAGTTTCAATTTTAGTTCCAGAAGGAGGGCAACACTTTAATACACCTTTTCACTGTCTCCTTTCAATCTGTATCGCCAGCTAAGCTGGAAGGAGCCTCCATGAAGAAAGACTGGACAAGAAAGGGCATAAGGAGTCCCACTGCTTACAGCCAACCCCCGGTTTTAGAAGTCCTTTCCTCCCAAAGCCTGCCAAACCCCAACCCTGGGCCACCTTCTGGATACTCTTGGGCAAGGATTTTTACCCAAGTATTGGGAGATCTTATAAAACGTTTGGACCACAGAAACTTTACGGATTATTAATCAACATAACAATTCTCACCGTCCAATCCTATGCAAAGTTACTCCGGTCTAAGGCCCTTGGTTTCAGTTGGCTTGGACTAGAGTAACGCTAGCACAGGACTGCACTGTTAGTAATGTTAAGTTGCACAGTTTTAACTATGCAAATAGGCTCTAATTAGTTTTTCATACATCATTTTAATAATGATCTTTCATCTTTTCTGCCAACTAAAACGCCAAGCCTCTTCCACAGCATTTTTAACGCTTGAAACCTTGTGAAGGTACAAATTGCTTCCAAAAGAATGACTGCACCTTCCTCAATCTCTTACTCAGGCCAAATGAGTTCCCCAGGCCAATAAAACTTCTTTAGTGACAGCAGTTTTACTGGGACCTACAAGAGACCATCTGACATGTCTGCAGGTCTCTGGTACACTTCCAAGGAAGTCAGCTGCCAAAGCGTCACTTTCTCTGGCTGCTTGATCCATGTTGTCAGAGATCCACTGACCAAACAGCTGGCTGATCTGGTTTAATAAAGGAAAAACTTAGATTCTGTAATTTAAGATCAGTGGGCAGCTTGTGTGAAGCTTAATAGGAGATGTGATGCAGCTATACCAAAGGCATCCTAATGAGCCTTGAGCTTATGTCAGAAAAGGATAATCTTTCTTAGACGCTTAGGTGAAATTGTCACTATAAAGTGAAACCTTTCCTATATGTACAGTCCTCAAGGTAAAACTCAGATGTGCAATGCACTTGACCATGCAGACAAAACACACACTACCAAACATTCTGCAGAAAAAGGGCAAATTTCTTAAAAACCTGGGAAGTGAGGACAACATCTCAAATTCAGCTGGGGAGAAATGCTACACACAACCTAGAAATGCCAAAATCAGGACCACACTCAGATTACTACAGACTCTGACAGGAAACGGTGAAGCTAAATATAGGAACAAAGTGAAGCTTAAATGGAACCAGTGATGGACGGGAAAAGATATGAAGTGGGGGTGTATATCGCAAGATGTTAAAGACATCCATGTGAGGTTAACAAAAGGGAAAGGAAGAACTGAGAGAGTCAAAAGGAACGAATAGGAGGCCAGCCTCTGCAGTCGTGGACGGTTTTTACCTTTAGGCTTGCAAGAGAGCAGACAGAAGAGTTCTTAACCCCCAGGGGCAGAATATTTTTCCTGGAGACACACCAAAGCTTATTCTAGAAAAAGGGTGAGATTTTTAGCAGTTTCATTGCACTTGCTGCGTTGGCTGGGAAGGCTATAAAGCAGTAAGGAAGTACCCAAAGGATATACCCTGGGGCTTACTATAATGCCTATATTTACATGATTCAACAGCCAATCCTGCTAGCAGCCAGGTTTGGGATGTACAAATGGAGAAAATGGGTGACAGAATGGATCCATTTGCACTGCCATGAATTCCTCAGCATCCTATGCCTGATAAATGGGGCTCACATGGACCCTTAGTAAGGGAGGCTGAGAGGACAAGTAAGAGACGTAGCGTACAAGACAGAGGATGGGAGGAGCTGTAGAGCAGTGGAGGAGCTGCTGCTTGGCATGCAGAAGGTCCCAGGTTCAATACCCAGCATCTCCAGTTAAAGGAACTGGCAGCAGGTGATGTGAATGACCTTTCGCTGCCTGAGACCCCTGCCAGTCTGAGTAGACAATACAGACCTTGATGGATCAATGGTCTGATTCAGTATAACACAGTTTCATATGTTGATGTGGCAGCAGGGACCCAAAGCAGGATACTAAATAAAATCCCTTTAGCTGAAGAGGGGGCAGCCAAAATCCTCAGCAGGGTGTGTGGAAACTTAACTAGCAGTCCTTGGAACGGCAACCGTGCTAACAAGAGTCACAGGACTGATAACAAATCCCGTAACAGAAAAGGGGACTGAGGACACTCGGAAGGCTGGGAGACCCAGTGTGGTGCATCGGTTAAGCGTGTCAAACCCAGGCTTGAATCTCCACTTGTGCCACTGAAGCTCACTGGGTGACCTTGGGCCAGTCACACGCTCTCAGCCTAATCTACCTTGCAGGGTTGGTGTGAGGATAGAAGTGAGAATAACGTACACTGCTCGAGGGTTTCACTGAGGAGAAAGGTGGTGTATAAAAGAAGGAAATAAAATATGTATTTATTTGGACCACCACTTCTCTGGCGTTCCGTGGAAGCCAAACCCCGGCATTCACCTAATGCCAACTGAGGCTTCGCTGCCATGCTTTGCCCGCACCCAGTTTTGCTTCTCCTTCCGGGAATCGGCAGATATTTTCTTCTCCCTGTAGCTATTTCTGGAGATCCTCTAACACACCACCAAGAGGAACTAACCCTCACGCCAGTCCTGAGGGCTTACTAGCAGAGCCAAACTTCAGTGGCTGTTTCTCAGAAAGACAAACACACTTCCAAGTTTCGGTTCTAGGACAGGAGAGTCACGTGATGCTTTCCGCCAGCCCAATCTACCTCACAAGGCTGTTGTGAGGATAACAGAGAGAAGAGAAGAACGACGCAAGCGGCTTTGAGTCTCCATTAGGGGAGAAAAGCGGGGTACAAATTAAATAAATCAGTAATGAAGCTAGGGAACCGGTGTTAATCCTACCACAGGGCATGCACCAAGCTGCTTTATCCCAGGTAAGAACACTGGATCCTCCGTATCCCCTGCTCTGTCCAAGGCAACAGAGAACCCTCGGCCTATCAGCTCTGAATTATTTTGCAGAAGCCTTATTATTGTCGTCTTTACTGCTTTTGCAGCCAGAGTCACAAACAGCAAATTGTACAGAAGTGCAAGCCAGCTGTAGGTAAAAAAACACAGAGGAAATAGAGAGAAGAACACGGAGCAAACACAGGGAATGAAGGCAGAAGAGGCAGGCAGGTAAAAACCAAGACTGAACCTATGTATGGGGGGCATTTTACACCTAAGAGGGGGAGGTCCCCAGGTGTGCCGCGGAGGGGGCGCTGAGCTCCCAAACCCACCTGCAGAAGTGGGGGGGGGGGGGGGAGACACAGCAGTATCACCCTGGTGCAAAAACGATCCTCTCCTCCATTTTTCTTGTTCCCCAGGCGGCGTGGGTGTGCAAGGAGGCCCCCCCACCCCCAAATGCCCTTCACAACCCGAGAGGGTGGGGTGGGGGGCTTCCCACGAGCTCCAGAACCCGGGTCCCAGAGGTGGTGGGGGGAAGGGGGGGGGAGGGCAGGAGGCTGCGCGAAGGAGGGCGGGGGGCGGGGGGGGAGGCGAGCAGGAGAAATCGGGGGGGCGGGGGGGAGAGGCCCCGCGGGCGGGAAGGGCGCTCTGCACGCGCCCGACGGGGGGGGGGGTGAGCGCAGACACGCGCGCACGCATGCACACGGACACGCGTGTCGGGGCGCGCGGATGTCCCTATCGATAAAAGGGCGGGTCGGGATCGAGGAGCGGGGGAGGAAATTGGGGGAGGGGGAGGGGGAGGGGGAGGGCTCTCTCACTCTCACCTCGGCGTCCTCCTTGGGCTGCGGCAGCGCGGGGAAGGCCGGCTTGGCGAGCTCCATGGCCGGCCCGGGGGGCGGCAGCGGCGGCGATGGATGGATGGATGGATGGTTGGGGGGGGGGGGGTTTCCTGGCCCGTCTCCTCTCCGCGCGCGCCTCCCTCCCTCCCTCGGCCGCTCTCTCCTCCCCTCCCGGGCTCCCTCGCCTCAGTCCGTCGTCCGGCAGGCCGAGCCCCGGCGCTCCCACGGCGGCGATGGCGCCTGTAGAGGAGGAGCGGCAGGCGGCGGCGGCTCGCGCCCAGCCGCCATGCTGCTGGCCCAGCGGCCCCTCCCCTCAGGCCGGCCCGGCTCGGCTCGGCTCCGCTCCCCTCACGGCCGCCCCCTCCGCCAACCGCCGCCCTGGCCCCGCCCCCCTCCGCCGCCGCCAGGGAGGGGCGTGGCCTCAGGACGGGCCGTCAAGGGAGGGGGCGTGGCCCGCGCGCGGGGAGCCGGGGTCACAGGGGGCGGCGGCGGCGGCGGCGGCGGCGGGGGGCGTGGCCCGGCGGGCGGGATCCCAAGGGGAGGGGGTGTGTCTGGAGAGCGCTCCAGGGGCGGGGCCGGCCGGGCTGGAGCGCGCCTCTCCCTTTCGTGCGCCTGCGCGGACGGAGCGCCCTCTTGCCAACTCTAGCCCGGGGATTCCTGGAGATTCGAGGGTCCGCTCTGTAGCGGGAGAGATTTTGTACGTTTCGTTGAAAGGGTTTCTTCGCCGCCGTTCTCCCCTGCGGGGACACAAAGCAGTTTACATCCTTCTCCTCTGTTTTAACCTCGCAACGACCCTGTGAAGTAGTCTGGGCTGAGAGGGTGCAGAATTCTGTTATTTCGTTTATACCCTGCTTTTTCTCCGCAAGCGGAGACCCGAAGCAGCTTCCACCATTTCTCCTCTCTTCCGTTTTATGGTCACGACAATCCCAGGAGGTAGGTTAGGCTGTGCATGATTCCATTATTTATTCGTTTATACCCCGCCTTTCTCTCCAGTAGGGACACAGAAAAGCAGCTTTCATCATTCTCTTCCGTTTCGCCCTCACAACCACCCTGTGAGGTAGGTGAGGCTGGGAGAGTGTGTGATTGGCCCAAGTCGGGATTCCGACTCTGGTCTTCAAGATGTTAGTCCGACACTCTTAACCACTTCACCACGCGGGCTCTAATCTGGGAGAACAAGGTCTGATTTCCCACTCCTCCTCCACATGCAACTGCTGGTGTGACCTTGGGTCAGTCACAAGTTCTCTCAGAGCTGTTCTCTCAAGGGCAGTCTTCGAAAGAGCTCTCTCTCTCAGCCCCACCTACCTCACAGCACGTCTGTTGTAGGGAGGGGAAGGGAGGCAAGATTGTGAGCCGCTCTGAGACTCCTTCGGGTAGTGAAGGGTGGGGTATAAATCCAATCTCCTCTTCCTCTCCATGGGGATGTCACCTAGAATCAATGGTGTAGCAAAAACCCTGCCCCTCTGAAGTGGCTTCTTCCAAGGGAACTATTTTCTGCAGGCTGGAGATCACTGGAAATTCCAGGAGAACCTCGGCCCTCACCTGGAGGATGGCAACCAGAGAGAGACCATTGGTAAGCCTTGCTGTACACGAGGCCCGGTTCTTGCAGGAATGTGTTCACTGTTTTAACCAAAGTAAACAAGCACAGGACAGAGCAAGGAGATACATCTTGTGGTGGGGAGTTCCAGAAGTTAATTACCAGTTCTGGGAAGTGTTTCCCTTTGCCCAGCAGATGATGAAACTTTCTGAGTGATCCCGACAGGTGTGTGTGTGGGGGGGGGGGGGGGAGCTAGCCTCTCTACAAGATTGACATTCAGGGCAGACACACAAGACGGGTAACATTCATTCGCCAGCGTGTTCACCCACCAGTGTAGTGTAATGGTTAGGGTTACATTCTTATATTTGCTGTCAGAGGATGTAGTGATGGTCACAGGAATAGACGGCTTTAGAAGGGGATTAGAGCAATTCATGGAAGAGAGGTTAAGCAGCAGCTAGGTGTAGTGACTAAAGGAAACCTCCACTTCCAGAAGCACTAATTCTCTGAATCCCAGAGCCAGGAGGCTACCTCAGGGGAAGGCTTCGGACTCTCTTCGGCCTGTTGTTGGTCCTCCAGGGGGACTGGTTGGCGACTACGTGGCACAGGATGCTGGACTAGATGGACCACTGGTCGGATCCAGCAGGGGTCCTCTTAGTTTTGGACTATGATCTGGGAGACACAGGTTCCAATCTCCACTCTGCCACCCAAAGTGTAGTTAACGTGTGGAATTCACTGCTGCAGGACGTGGTGGTGGCTACAAGCATGGACAGCTTCAAGAGGGGATTGGAGCAGAGGTCCATCAGTGGCTCTTAGCCACAAGGTATAGAGGGAGCACTCTTGTTTGGAGCAGGGATGCTCTGTCTTCTTGGTGCTTGGGGGAGGGGGTGTCACAGTGGGAGGGCTTCTGGAGTGAGTTCTGGCCCTGCTGGTGGACCTCCTGATGGCCCCTGGGTTTTGGCCAATGTGTGACACAGGATGTTGGACTGGATGGGCCACTGGCCTGATCCAGCATCGCTTCTCTTGTGTTCTTATGGTAGGGTCTCTTGAGAACTGCCCTTGAGAGAATGGCTCTGAAAGAACTTGTGACTGACCCAAGGTCACACCAGCAGCTGCATGTGGAGGAGTGGGGGACCAAATCTGGTTCTCCCAGATTAGAGTCTGCACTCTTAACCACTACACCAAACAGCAGATGGGTCTTAACTGTATGACTGAAGGTAAGTTGTGACAGCTATTCTGCTCATCCTTTGGCAGCCATTTTGGGGGCAGTACCCACCATGCTGCGTCAGAACACCAAAGGTGCCCACAGGCTCAAAGGGCTGGGAAACTCTGTACTATAGATATGACCTGTATGATGGTCCCCCTCTTTTTAGAGATGCAGTGGCTACGAGAACCTGGCCTCTGCCACAAACTCACACTGCAGCCTGGGTCATGCCACTCTCTCGGACTGAGCCCCCATATGGGGCTCTGGTGCACAAAAAACCAGCAAACGTTAGTTATGGGCTAGGATTTGGAAAGCCTGGGTTCCAAGACTCACTTGAAGCCTTGAAGCTCACCGAGTGACCTCGGACGGGCATCCTCTCTTGTAGCCTAACTCAGGGATCCCCAAACCTTTTCAGCCTGTGAGCACATTTGAGATCCAGTTTGGTGTAGTGGTTAGGAGTGCGGACTCTAATCTGGGAGAACCGGGTTTGATTGCCCACTCCTTTACATGCAGCTGCTGGTGTGATCTTGGGTCAGTCAAAAGTTCTCATGGAGCTGTTCTCTCAAGGGCAGTCCTCGAGAGAACTCTCTCAGCCCCACCTACCTCCCCGGCAGCGTTCCCTCTAAGCTGAGTTAGCGTGAGCTAGCTCACAGTTTTTTAGCCTCTGTCTCACACATTGTCGTCTTAGCTCAGGAATGATGAGCAAACTCCAGAGCAAACTAATGTATGAAGTAGCCACATTGCTTGCTCACAACTTTAATGCCAGTAGCTCACAAGATTGCACAGCTTAGAGGGAGCATTGCTCACAGGGTGTCTGTTGTGGGGAGGGGAAGGAAAAGGAGTTTGTAAGCTGCTCTGAGACTCCAAGTGAAGGGTGGGGTATAAATCCAATCTCCTCCTCCGGAACTCTGATACAGCTTAGTGGGCACAGCCACAAAACGGACACCGTGGCTTATCTGCAGTGACACAAGTGAGGACCGTCATGCAGGGGTGGCAGCTGCTGCCAAAGTAACTTTAAAAAAAAAATCCGCCCAGCCAATTAAATCTCCAGTGATTAAGGTGCTGTCCACTTCCTAAAAACACTTGGTGGGCGTGAAGAAAGGTGTTGGCAGGTGCTGTGGTGCCCACGGGCCCTATGTTGGGAACCTTTGGTCCAACCTACCCCAGAGGGGTGTCATACGCGAGACTGAGGGGCAGGGGGAAATTGTTCCAAAGCAGCTCTTTCCTGTGTGATTGGCAAGGAAGGCACTGCAGGTACAACAGGTCCCCAGGTCTGGCCCTTTCCCGTTTTAGAAACTTCGCGATGTTAACCTTCCCGGCTGAGGCACAACATTTCAGCGCCGCAAGCCAAGAGGCTTCCCAGATTTCACTTGCCCTTTTCCACGTACGCTCGGAGCAGTGAATGTAGGTCACTCCGCGGCCCACAGACTGGCTCGCAGCCAATCAGCGGAGACGCAACTGCCTGGACCTGCCGATAACGCACACATTTGTCTCGGGAGCTTTTACGACTCACAGGACTTGATTTCACATGTGCGCACCCCCAGGCAGGGCAAAAAGCTCTCTCGCACTCTCTCCGCACTTGCGTGGCGTCTGATTGAAAGGAGGCCGATGCAGAGACCGGTTCCAACAAGGCACCATGCCGGCACCAAGACGCGGGGGCGAGAGGAGTTTTGCCTCGCCCGCAGCACGCATGAGCCAAGTCGGTTGTGCATGATCTGTGTTGGCGTATTCTTCGCCAGCGCTCACTTCTGTTGCTTGTGGCTCTTGTGGGAAGGCAGGCCGACGGGGCTGAGATGTCAACGTCTATTTTGAGTGGGAGAGCGGGCTTTGTCGGAAGAATCGGAGCTTGGGAAAGCCAGCCTTTGGGAAAATGCTCTGTGGAGGAAGGGTGGAGATGGCGATCGGGGGGGGGGGGGGGGGCCTGGAGACCAAGGATTGTGAGGAAAGGCCGAGGGGACTTGGGAACATCCAATCTGGAGGAGGTGGAGTGGGGGCCACGATCAATGCTCCCTCTGAGCTATGGAATCTTGTGAACAAAAATTCTACTTTGTAACCTACTGGCATTAAAGTTGCGAGCGAGCGATTTGGCTGCTGCATCAGCTAGTTGGCTCTGGAGCCATCTTTCCAGAGCGGGGATGAAAATGGGTGAGCCGGAGGCTAAAAACTGTGAGCTAGCTCACACTAACTCAGCTTAGGGGTAACACTGGACACGATGGCTCTCTTGAACTATTTGAAAGGCTGTTGCTGAGATGAGTTTAGAGAGTCGTCCTGATTGGCAGCAGAGGAGAAGACTCACAGTTAATAGGTTCAAATTACAGGCAGAAAGGTACCAGCTGGATTTTAGGGAATTATTCTTTTTTACAGTACGAGTAGCTGAGCAGTGGAATGGGCGGCCTAGGGAGATGGTGAGCTCCTCCTGACTCGCAGGTAGGGTTACAAGGTCCTTCCTGGCCGCCAGTAGGGGGTTTGGGGGGGGGTAGGGTTGCCAGATCCAGGTCAAGAAACACCTGGAGATTTGGGGGGTGGAGTCTGGGGATGACAAGGACCTCAGTGGGGTACAATGCCATGGAGTCCACCCTTCTAAGCAGCCATTTTCTCCAGGGGAACTGGACTCTGTAATCTAGAGAGGAGCTGCCATTCCGGGGGATCCCCAGGTCCCACCTGGAGGCTGGCATCCATACTGGCAGGCTTCAGGCAGCAGCTGGAGAAACGCTTGTCAAGGATGCTTTAGAAGAAGAGATGGGATTTATACCCCGCCCTTCACGACCCCGAATGAGTCCCAGAGCAGCTTACAATCTCTTTTCCTCCCCACAACAGACACCCTGTGAGGTAGGTGGGGCTGAGAGAGATCTTTTGAGGACTGCTCCTAAGAGAACAGCTCTGAGAGAACTTGTGACTGACCCAAGGTCACACCAGCAGCTGCATGTGGAGGAGGAGTGGGGAATCAAACCCGGTTCTCCCAGATTAGAGTCTGCACTCTTAACCACTAAACCAAACTGGCTCTTAGGCTGATCCTGCATTGAGCAGGAGGCTGGACTAGATGGCCTGCATGGCCCCGTCCAACTCTATGATTCTAAAGGTGTTTTACTATGGAGGTATGTCCTGTACAAACCCCTCACCTTTATTTTTACAAAAGTTTCTGGGGGTTGAAGTGGAGAGGTCAGTCAACTGCTCTTCCAGCCAGGCTTTAGAAGTGCTAACAGCCTCCCAGGCCGAAGACAACAGAGGCGGTCAAGCTCACACCTCTGGCTGGAAACATGGCCACCTAGCAGGGAATTGAGATTTGGGAGGTTTAAAAATGCTATAAAGTATCTTTCTGGAGATTTCAGGAATGGCTTCTATGACCCACAGTGGGGTGGGCAAGCAGAGAGAATTAAAAACCTTTGGCACGGAGGGATGAGCTCTCTTTGGCTGATTCTACCTAGGCAGAAGGCTTGCTTTTACAACACCAGGGGCTCTTGCTGAGGCTGGCTATGAATATAGAGTTCCTCTTGTCCAGGCCCTAGCTGGTCTTATTCTAAGGCAGGCTCTTTAATTTAGAATTGGAAGAGGCCAGCTGCCTGAACAAAGACTTGAAGGTAACAGGAAAGCCTTTTAGAACAAAGGTTGAGTCCAGTGGCACCTTTCAGACACAAAAGCTTACACTTTGAATAAAACTTTGTTGGTCTTAAAGGTGCCCCTGGACTCAAACTTTGTCCTGCTGCTTCAGACCCACACAACGACCCGTCTGAATCTGTCTTCAAGGAAACCTTTGGAACGCTGTACTTCTAAAACAAAGAGACTGCCATAGAATAAGACCAGCTAGGGCCTGGACAGAGGAACTGTATGCTCACACTTTTCTTTTGAGATCCCTTGATCGATCTGTTGCTGAGAGCACATGCGTGGGTGTTTTTTCTTCTTAATAAATGCTTTATAATTTCTGAGGCTGGCAGTTGTTCTCTGTACCACAGACTTCCAGTGCTTGAGCACGCTATTTAAAATGGGTGCCAGGAGAAGGGCGGGAGTCTGTCTGTAAGCTGCTAATGCAAGCCCCCCCCCCCCCCCCCGCAACCAAAACGCTAGGTAGCGGGAAATGCCTGCATGAGGCGTGACCATAATATGGTGACACGGTCTGTGGGCCTGTTCTGCCACAGGCTGGAGACTTTACTCTAGAGCACTTGTGTTGAACATGAAGGCCTCTGTTTAAAACTCTGCGTTGCCTTAAGGGTGGCGTTAGACCTTTCCAGGTCTCAGAGACCAGCAGCCCTCTCCATTTAAAACACTGGCCCCTTCGCCTTAATAAGACTTAGGGCCTCTTCTCCTCTCTCCTTCGACCCCATGCTCTTGTTTGCTAGGCACTAAACAACCCAGAGGCTGAATTCTTCCATGGCCTGCTTAAAGAAAGAGTTCGCAGCCATTCAGGGCAGCCAGTTTAATGCCCTTCATCGGGCAGAGCAGTGGACCAGCCGATCGATACAGCAGGCTTCACATCTGCTGATTAATACGGGAAGGCATTTTTCCATGGGGAGGGGGAGAAAGGGGGGGGAGTGCTTGTAAGAGCTCAGCGCTTCTTCTCCCTTGCTTCCCGCAGTGTGCTTTTACGGGGGAAGCTATTGATTTCAAAACAAGGACAGAGTTCCCAACGGTGATACATGGATACAGCAGATATTGTCTTAAATCCCGCGACTGAATTCTGAACCGGGAGGCTGAATTTCCCCAACGCCCCACTCGTCACACTGCTTTCAGGACAAAAAAAGGGTGTGGCTGAACTCTCCATTCTCCCATTCTGCAGCAGAGCCCCAGAGCTGCAGCGGGCCCCGTGAGAAATATTCCCCTGCCCGTGACTCTCGCGGGCCCACCCCCATCCTTTTATAAAGAAGAAGAAGAGGAGATTGGATTTATATCCCGTCTTTCCCTCACGGAGTCTCAGAGCGGCTTACAAACTCCTCTCCCTTCCCCTCCCCAGCACAGACACCCTGTGAGGTAGGTGGGGCTGAGAGAGCTCTAAGACAACTGTCCTTGAGAGAACAGCTGGTACAGAGCTATTGCTTGCCCAAGGTCATCCAGCAGGTGCAAGTGGGGAATCAAACCCGGTTCTCCCAGATTAGAGTCCACGCACTTAACCACTACACCAAACTGGTTCTGTAAATCCCAGGAAGTCTCACTATTGGAATAAGATGCTGCCGCCAGGGGAAGCGAAAAGGTACTGCCCGCTCTGGCTTCCACAGAAAGCCCAAGGAAATGTATACTGACGAGGGTTTAAACAAGTTTATTTAACTGTTCAAGGGGAGAGGGGAAGAAAAAGTATTAAATGGTATAAAATAAGAAACGCGCCCTCTTCCGGCCTGCCAAAGCAAACCGGTTTGGCATAAGTTGCAATATGAGAACACAGTTGACTCTGTGCTCAAGCAGGGCTTGCGCCAAGGGCCCGCGTTTTCGGATCTGTTTTTTCCCAAACGCGGCAACACACTCCCTCGCGGCAGACGCGCTGCCAGCCAGCTTACCGGTGTTAACGCAGACGCTCGAGGAAAGACAGACACAACCAAGGGAATACGTTTTGTTTCTCGTGTCACCCGCCAAGCCCCCAGCGTCCCCATGCAGACCACCCTCCGTCAGCCATCTGGGGACGTTTACACCGGCTTGTAGTCCAGCTTCGACTCCAGCTTCTTGGAATCCGCCACTTTCCTCACGGCCTTCATGAAGTCCTCCTGGACCACAAAGTCGTGGTCGGCTCGAATCGCAAACATGCCTGCAAGGACAGAGAAAGGATCGTCTGGGGTTTTGCCTTTGGTTTCAACAAGAAACGACAGCTGAGGGGTGACATGATCGAGGTTTACAAGATGATGCATGGGATAAAGCAGGTAGAGAAAGAGGTCCTTTTCTCCCCTTCTCACAAGACAAGAACTCGGGGGCACTCCATGAAACTGCTGAGCAGTCGGGTTAGAACGGATAAAAGGAAGCCCTTCTTCACCCAAAGAGTGATTTAACACCTGGAATTCACTGCTACAGGAGGTGGCGGCGGCTACAAGCATGGACGGCTTTGCCACAAAATATAGATAGGAACTCTCGGTCTGGGGCAAGAGATGCTCTGTATTCTTGGTGCTTGGGGGGGGGGGGCACAGTGGGAGGGCTTCTAGTGTCCCGGCCCCACTGGTGGACCTCCTGAGGGCACCTGGTATTTTTGGCCACTGTGTGACTCAAGAGTGTTGGACTGGATGGGCCACTGGCCTGATCCAACATTTGGGTTTTCTTATGTTCTTATAAGTTTTGCAACTGGGCCGCAGTCCGGGACCTCAGAAGCACAAGGCTTCTCTTAACTGCTGGAATGGCCGCTGGAATTCCATAGCCGCGCCCGGCTCTTTCCATAGCTGGCCACTGAAAAGCCCTGGCTGCTTCCTGAGAGGGCTGCCCTGGGTGGGAGGCACGGTCTTCCCCAACTGCCTGGTGGTGATGTCCTTATAGGCCACATTTCTGGACTGGCACCCAGGACTCAGAGATCCCTGGGGCTGAATCCTGCAGGCCTACCCTGCTAGTGAAGGATATTTCTTCTAACACAGGGGACCCCAACACAGGGTCCACTGACACCTTTCTTGGCAACCACAAAGTGTCTCTGGAAGTTGGGCGGGGCTCTGACCCGGCAGGGCATCTGATTGGCTATGCAAATCAAAATAATGTTGTTTTAGAGCAGGGGTGGCCAAACTGCGGCTCGGGAGCCACAAGCGGCTCTTTCACACATATTGTGCGGCTCCCGGGAGGGCGGCTGGGGAAGTGAAGGGGAGGGCATGCCTCCCCAGTTGGTCTTCCCTTCCCCAGCCAGGATTCCCTTCCCTGGGTAGGCTTCAGGTGGGAAGGAGCAGAGAAAGGAAGCAATTTTAACTTCAAATGCATTCTCAAAGGTTCCCCCCACCCCCTGGGCCAGCTTGGAGAAGGCATTTGTGTCTTTAAATCCCTTCTCCAAGCCAAGACAGCTGGCACAGAAGCATGGGGAGGTTGAAAAACGCATTTAAAAGTTGAAGTTGCTTTTTTTCCACCTCTCCCTCCCCCATCTATTTGCTTTGTTTCTGTTTCTCTCTCCTTTCTTTCCACCTCTTTCGTTCTTTCCACCTTGCTCTTTCTCTCTTCCTTTCTTCCGTCCTTCCTTCCCCTCCCTCACCATCTATTTCCTTCCTTCCTTCCCCCACCCTCCCACCATCTATTGCTTTCTTTGTTTCTCTCTCTTTCTCTCTCTCAGACAAATAAATATTGTTAGCAAACAAATGACTATCCCTGGGCAAACAGATACCATTATCAATATCTGTTTTTATCCCCTTTTGTTTTTATTTTTGGCAGTCTCATTTAATGTTAATAAAAAACGAATCTGTATATATTTCCAATAAAAACGCATGTGTAATATTTGTTC
This sequence comes from Lepidodactylus listeri, assembly GCA_029233225.1. Lineage (NCBI taxonomy): Eukaryota > Metazoa > Chordata > Lepidosauria > Squamata > Gekkonidae > Lepidodactylus > Lepidodactylus listeri. The sequence continues at coordinate 98,071,549 of JARCFY010000011.1, read as the reverse complement.
ACGTCTTGCGGTTCTCAAACATCTGACGTTTATTCTACGTGGCTCTTACATTAAGCAAGTTTGGCCACCCCAGTTTTAGAGGCAGCCGTCCCCACAGTGTCTGTTTTACTCTCTCGCACACCACTTCCCCAGGGTGTTTTTTAACTACCCCTCTTCTCCCTGGCACTTGGGCTTCCTCTGGGCGGGGCCCATAACCTTATGAACACACGGGACTCCAAAGATGCCCACAGGTTCAAACAGGAGGGGGACCCCAGCTCTAGTCTCCTTCTGTTACAAGAAAGATCTCTCCCCCCCCCCCCGGGGAAACCGGATCTACACAACCCAACCCCACAAACTGCTACGCTACTGTCTAATAGGCAGTTATCACACAGGGATGGGGTGCGCGGGGGTGGGTTAGAGTTGGCAAAGAGAAATTTCTCTCCATCTTCCGAAAGACTAGAACTTGAGGGCATCCAATGAAGCTGATGGGCAGTTCAAAGGAAACACTTTACACAGAGAGTGATGGAAATGTGGAATCTGCTGCCGGAGGTTGTAGTGACGGCCACAGGAATAAGCAGCTTTAAAGGGGGAATAGACAGATTCATGGAGGATAAATTTATCAGTGGCTACTAGCCATGGTGACTGAGGGGAACCACATTCAGAGCCACTAAGCCTCTGAATACCGGAGCCAGGAGGCTACCTCAGGGGAAGGCCTCAGCCTCTCTGCCCTGTTGTTGGTCCTCCAGAGGAACTGGTTGGGGCCACTGTGTGAGACAGGATGCTGGACTGGATGGACCACTGGGTCTGATCCAGCAGGCCTCTTCCGATGTTCTTCTCAGGGGAAGGCCTCGGCCTCTCTGCCCTGTTGTTGGCCCTCCAGAGGAACTGGCTGACCACTGTGTGAGACAGGATGCTGGACTAGATGGACCTTCACTGGTCTGACCCAGCAGGGCCCTTCTGATGTTCTCAGGAAGGTGAGGATGGAATAGAATGGGAAGAGCTCATACCTCCCTGGCTTTGGTAAGGGCAATCTGATTCATGCCCCCACGATTCCCTTCACTGTGACCTCGATGGTCCCGGCTAGCCTGATCCCGACAGCTCTCAGAAGCTAAGCAGGGTTGCAACTGGTCAGTCCTTGGATGGGAGGCCACCAAGGGAGTCCAGGGTTGCCATGGAGAGGGTCAACTCTGGCAAGCGCTTGGATGGGAGACCTCCTTGGAATACCAGAAACCACGAGACGGGGGCAGGCTTTATTCAGCCACCTCGCTGAATACCCACCAGGCCCCCAGTAGGGGTCGGTCACCAGAGGTTGCCATGACTTCCAGGTGCACACACACCCAACACCCCCCCCAAATACAAAAAAAACTCCCCAACCCCCCCCCCCCCAGGACACAGAAAACAGGAGAGTACCATTGTCACATCCTGCTCCTTACCTGCTTCAGTGCAGACATTCCGCAGATCGGCGCCATTAAAACCATCAGACAGCTTCACAATTGCTTCGTAATCTGTTGACAAAAAAAGAAGAAGAACCACTGGTTAATCAGAGTGGCACACTTCACAATTGCTTCGTAATCTGCTGACAAAAGGACAAACCGCTGGTTAGTCGGAGGAGCACGCTACAAACAGCAAGTGGTCCCCCCCCCGGGCCAAAACTGTCACAAAGTAGCTTGGACAAATGATTAGGAACTGTGGCCTACGCAACTGCGTATAGCTTGCTGTGGGTTGGCTCCTGTTGTGTAATTCCGCACTGTATAATGTGTCATGTTAACACTTATACACTTTGCTTCAGTTCTTATTAATTTTTCAAATTTATAGTCCATCTTCCCCGCCAGCAGGCTCAGAGAGGATCACAGCAATAGTTAGGCCGTTCGGCAAGATGGCCATCCAGCCTCTGCTTGAAAACCTCCCAAGGAGGAGAGCCCACCACCTCCCGAGGAAGCCTGTTCCACTGAGCAACCCCTCTAACTGTCAGGAAGTCCTTCCCAATGTTCAGCCGAAAACTCTTCTGACTGAATTTCAACCCGTTGGTTCTGGTCCAACCTTTTGGGGCAACAGAAAACAACTCCGCCCCGTCCTCTATGGGGCAGCCCTTCAAGTAACGTGAAAGACCTTCGCACCTGAGTCCCTGGACAGCAGCTGCTAGTCTGAGTAGACAATACTGACTTTGACGGATCAAGGGCATAAGGCAGCTCCGTGGGTTCTTCTAGCATTATTTGGGGAGGGGCCGTGGCTCAGTGGCTGAGCACTTGCTCGGCATGAAGAAGGTCCCAGGTTCAATCCCCACCATCTCCAGTTTACAAAAGGCCCAGACAGTGGGTGATGTGGAAGACCTCAGCCTGAGACCCTGGAGAGCCGCTGCCAGGCTTAGACAGCACTGATGTTGCTGGAGCAAGGAAATGATTCAGTATAAGGCATCTTCGGGGGTGGTCACTGAGCAACCCATATTACAAGAGTGGAGGAGCCACAGAAAATTCTCTCCCTGACCAGCCCCCCCCCTCCCAAAAGTGTTGGGAAGTGACAAATACTGGAAAGAGCAAAGCAACTGCATGGCTTACACAGGAGAAGGGAGGGGCTGTGGCTCAGTGGAAGAGCTTCTGCTTGGCATGCAGAAGGTCCCAGGTTCAATCCCCGGCATCTCCAGTTTATAAAAGGACCAGACAATGGGTGATGGGAAAGACCTCTGGCTGAGACCCTGGAGTGCGGCTGCCAGTCTGAGTAGACAATACTGACTGTGATGGATCAAGGGTCTGATTCGGTAGAAAGGCAGCTTTATGGGTGTGAGAGGCAGCCCTTGCAGGCCCTTGGGGCAAAAGCCCATGAAAAAATGCAGTCGTAAAATGCAGTTTTTTAATCAGTGGGTGCAACTGTCAAAGAATAAAATGTGGCATATTAAAGTGAGCCTCAGCAAAAGCTGGGAACAGAATTATACCCAAAAGAAGCTTTTGTAGAAGAAGAAGAGATTGGATTTGTGCCCTGCCCTTCACTACCCAAGAGCGGCTTACAAACTCCTTTCCCTTCCCCTCCCCACAACAGACACCCTGTGAGGTGGGTGGGGCTGAGAGAGCTCTGACAGAAACTGCTCTTTTTCAAGAACAGCTGTGCCAATACTATGGCTTGCCCAAGGTCATCCAGCCAGGTGCAAGTGGAGGAGTGGGGAATCCAACCCGATCCTCCCAGATTAGAGTCCGCGCACTTACCCACTACACCAAACTGGCTCTCAGTGAAACGGATAGGAGTCCCTACCCTACTCTGGAGATAACAATCTACCAGGTACGTTACTTGGACAGCAAACGCCAACCTCCGTCTGCTCAGACAGGGTTTGTGAAGTCCCCGGGGCACTTACCTATTTCACCATGTTTCGTTATAGGCCCAGCGTGAATCTTCAGTATGTCTAATCTGGCCTGCTCGTTTGGCAAGTCAATATCTAAAAGGAGAGGAGGGGGAAGCTTTTGTTAATGTGAGACAGGGGAAAGGAACGAAAAGTACAACAGGGAATCTAGAAACTCCACTCACGAATTTTCCTGTCCAGTCTCCCAGGACGCAACAACGCCGGATCCAGAGTATCGGGCCTGTTTGTAGCCATGATCATCTTGACTCGGTGCAGGGTGTCAAATCCGTCCATCTGATTCAACAGCTGAAAGGTGTGACAAAGCAAAAACAAACCTTAAAGGCTTTAAACCAGGGCTGACTTTTGTCAGTTCCAGCGTGCCCATCAACCAACGGGTGGAGAACTGCAGCTAGCAGCATCCTATAATCCTCCCAAACCCCATGAAACCTGGACACTGATAAATGAATTCAGATCTCTTGACAGCCACGTCTTTACTCTGAAAGAGCAGCTATGGAGGGTCCCAGCTGTAAGACCCACGAAGTTGCCATGCAGAAGCAGGTTTCTATCTCCTGTTTTTCTCTACCCTAAGGAGTCTCAGAGTGGCTTACAAACTCCTTTCCCTTCCTCTCCCTGCAACAGGCACCTTGTGAGGCAGGTGGGGCCGAGAGAGTTCTGAGAGAACTGGGACTGGCCCAAGGTCACCCAGCAGGCTTCATGCGAAGGTGTGGGGAATCAAACTTGGCTCTCCAGATTAGAGTCCACTGCTCTAAACCACTATGCCACGCTGGCCCTCAATGGTATAATGACCTATTGGCCCATCAAGGTTGGAATTGTCATAGAATCACAGAGTTGGAAGGGGCCATACAGACCATCTAGTCCAACCCCCTGCCCAATGCAGGACCAGCCTAAAGCTACTCAGACTGGCAGGGGCTCTCCAAGGTCTCAGGCAGAGGTCTTTCCCATCACCTATTGCCTGGTCCTTTCAGCTGGAGATGCTGGGGACTGAATCTGCATGCCGAAAATGGGTGAGCTGGAAGCTCAAAAACAGTGAGCTAGCTCACACCAACTCAGCTTAGAGGGAACAGGGCTCAGCACCTTGCAGAATGTATGCCCTTTATTTAAAAGTCCGCCTTCTATTGCTGAGACTTAAGGCAGATCACAGGATCCAAAGCAGTGCAATCAGACATTGTGAAGCAACCAGTGAACAATGAGACAGGGCTACAATTATAGAGCAGAGAGGAGGGGCTGTGGCTCAGTGGAAGAGCATCTGCTTGGCATGCAGAAGGTCCCAGGTTCAATCCCCGGCATCTCCAGTTGAAAGGACCAGGCAGGAGGTGAGGTGATGGGAAAGACCTCCGCCTGAGACCCTGGAGAGCCGCTGCCAGTCTGAGTAGACAAGACTGACTTTGATGGACCAAAGGTCGGATTCAATACAAGGCAGCTTCATGAGTGTTCATGTGTTCAACATGAGCAAACAACCAGGGCTATTTCTAGTTATTTGCTTACTTTAGAGTTCGGCTATTTACTTTCTAAGCACCCAATACCCTTATCTCTGCAGGCAAAGCCAGCATCACTGACTACTTGCCTCGCGCACGCCGCCCGTTTTTGACACTTGGAAGGCCGAACAAGATGCAGACACGTCCTGTTTTTGGCTGCTTACTGGGGAGAGGAAAATTAGCCAGGGAAGGCGGGGAAGGGCCGGAGAGGCCAGCCGCCAGCCGGGGAAACGTTACCTCCATTAGAGTTCTCTGGATTTCTCTGTCGGCTGAAGTTCCCTCGGAAAAACGACGGCCACCTAAGAGAAAAATCAGAAAGCCATCGGTGGGGTGGGCAGCAAGTGGACGAAGAGAAATCTGGGAAAAGAGCACAACTCTGAACTCCAGCTCCATAAGCCACCCATCAGACAGCCTTCATTTTGATAACGACCCTGCCTGCTCTAACTTCCTTAATGCCATCATCCAAAAATACACCATCCCAGATGATCTTCTTGGGGCCTCAGCTGAGAATTTGCAACTTAGGGATTGGATCTACAAGGCGGATGCAATGATCGATCGTTCTTTGATTTTGAAATCGAAAGGGACTCCCTGGTATAAGTCTTGCAAATCTGACCACCGCGGGTCGAGTTACTACGTCAATATCTCTAATTATAACCTCAGAGTGCCCTTTACAGTCTTACGATTCCAAACTATGCAAACAGCTCTTTTGCCTGGCCGCTATTCACATCCTCCAAAAGAGCAATGTCTCTGCATGTGTGGTTCGCCAGAGGTGGAGGTCCTTCCTCAGCACATGCTCTACTGTCCGCTGCATAGCACTCCAAGAGAGACATTTTTAGCAGGAATTCTGCTGCTTATGCAGGCATACCCAGAAGCTGAGAAGATTGCATTCTTGCTTTCAGATAACGATGCTTCTCTATCCTACAGAGTTTCCTTGTTTGCTTTAGCAGCATCTAAGATTAGATCTAAGGGCCAGGCTGCCTGATGGTGATCAAACCTGTCCTATCTTTCTTTGATTACTGACTAGCAGTTAAAATTTTAGCCTGGATGTTAATGGTGCTTTTAACTTTTTATGATTGCTCTGCTGTATTTTTGTATGCTGTAATAGCCAACGGCTTAGTACAATAACCCGACTGATTGATTGACAAAAAGACATTTGTCTCCCCCGCCCAAAAGACTCCAACTCCAGGGCATCCAATGAAGCTGACAGACAACAGGAAATGCTGCTTTACACAGAGAGGGATTAAAATGTGGAATCTGCTGCCAGAGGATGTGGTGATGGCCACACGGATAAACAACTTTAAAAGATAGATTCGAGTGAGTAACTGTGTTGGTCTGAAGCAGCAGACCAACGTTTGAGTCTAGTTGGCACCTTGAAGACCAACAAAATTTAATTCAGGGTATTCAGCTTTCAGAGACCTGAAGAAGTGTGCTTGCACAAGAAAACTTGAATAAAATTTTGTTGGTCTTAAAGGCGCCCCTGAGCTTTAAAAGAGAATTAGCTAGATTCATGGAGAAGTCTACCAGTGGCTACTAGCCATGGTGACCGAGGGGAACCTCCGCATTCAGAGGCACTAAATCCTCTGGGGATCCCAGAGCCAGGGGGCAATATCAGGGGAAGGCCTTGGCCTCTCTGCCCTGAGGTTGGCCTGGCCACTGTGTTAGACCGGGTGCTAGATTAGATGGACTTGTCTGATCCAGCAGGGCTGTTAAGTTTTTCATCCCTAAAGACAGTACATCAAAATCTAGAAGCAATTCACACGTACACATGGAAGCTGCCTTGTACTGAATCAGAACCTGGGTCCATCAAGGTCAGAATTGTCCACACAGACTGGCAGCTGCATTCCAAGGTCTCAAGCAGTGAAAGGTCTTTCCCATCACTTCCTGCCTGGTCTTTTTTAACTGGAGATGCTGGGGATTGAACCTGGAAATTTCTGCATGCCAAGCAGAGGCTCTGCCCACTGAGCCACAGCCCCGCCTCCCAAAGTGGTCAAGTTGAACCCGAGGTTTTAGTCCAGAAGGTAGAAAATTCTGCTTAAGGATTTGGCCTTTCCAGAGAAGGGCTTCCTTCATTCATGGGGCAGCTCTGGGTTCCAGAGGACAGTACATTTGCTATGAACGTCTTCTTGACCTGGAGGAGGGCAGTGACGTTAAGGAAGGTGGGCAGGATTCGACCAAATACGTGACGTGGTTTGCAAGTCACCTGGGAGGAAGGCGGCAAGATGATGACAAACAGCTTTATCCAGCTGCTCCGCTGTTAGTTTTTTCATTGCGTTTTTAAACAGGCCCAGTTATTTTCTTTCAACTGGATTATTTGGCCTGATAGGACTACTCTGATCTTTATACATCAAGATGCCGGTCGGACTGTTAAGCTATTTCAGCAAAACCTTGCAACTGTTTATATCAGAAGCTGGGAACCTTCTCCTCCCAGAGGAGCAGATTATAGATTCCCAGCACGGGAAAGAAAAAGTGGCCAAGAAGCCCAGATCTGCAATCTCCATTAAAGTCTGCCGAGCAGTTATGTATGGATAATCAGCTACTCAAAGAATTGGTAAGTGAAATTTCTACTTTCTCCTCCTCTAATAAGGCAAGTAGTCTGTGCGGAAAGGATTTAGGGGTCTTAGTGGACCATACACTGAACATGAGTCAGCAGTGTGATGTGGTAGCTAAAAAGGCAAATGTGATTTTGGGCTGTATCCACAGAAGTAGAGTGTCCAGATCACGTGAAGTGATGGGACCGCTTTACTCTGCTCTGGTGAGACCTCACCTAGAGTATTGTGTTCAGTTTTGGGCATCACAATTTAAGGAGGATATGGACAAGCCAGAACATGTCCAGAGGAGGGCAACGAGGATGGGGAGGGGTCTGGAGATCAAGTCCTGTGAGGAAAGGTCGAAGGAGCTGGGTCTGTTTAGCCTGGAAAGGAGACAACTGAGAGGTGATGTGATAACCATCTTCAAGTACTTGAAGGGCTGTCCTATAGAGGATGGGGCGGAGTTGTTTTCTGCTGCCCCAGAAGGTCAGACCGGAACCAAGGGGTTGAAATTAAATCAGAAGAGTTTCCAGCTAAATCTTAGGAAGAACTTCCTGACAGTTAAGAGTGGTTCCTCAGTGGAAGAGGCTTCCTCAGGAGGTGGTGGGCTCTCCTTTTCAAGCAGGTTTTCAAGCAGAGGCTGGATGGCCATCTGACAGTCATGTGGATTCTGTGAACTTAGGCAGATCAGGAGAAGGGAGGGCAGGAAGGGTTGCTTCAGTGCTTAGTTCTCGTGGCCCTTTCTTATACACCCAGGGAAATGCTGATCGCCACTTTGGGGCCAGGAAGCCATTTTTCTCCAGGCCAGTTTAGCCGGAGATCCTAGAGCAGTGGTGGCAAACCTATGGCACGTGTGCCAGAGGCGGCACTCAGAGCCCTCTCTGTGGGCACGCACACAGTTTGGGCACTCAGTCTCTAAAAGGAAAAAGACGACACAGACTCGAGGCTGGGCTGCTCTCAAACTTACAAAGTATGAGCCGAGGTTAGACAAATGATCAGCATGCATACAACAGCAAAAATCACATTAATTGTTCAAAAGCAGGCCAAATGCAAACTTTTACCTTTCAATAAAAAGTTGTTTGTATAATTGAAAGCTCTGTTACTGTATTTTTCTTTTAAGACAAAAGATGTTAATGTAGGAGTTCTTTTTTCGAAACTAAAACCTCAGTATTCAGGTTAAATTGTTGTGCTAGCACTTTGCGATAAATAAGTGGGTTTTGGGTTGCAGTTTGGGCACTTGGTCTCTAAAAGGTTCGCCATCACTGACCTAGTGGGTTTTTTTGGGCCACCTTATGGGTATGGCAGAGAGATCACTGGGGTGTGTGGGAGTCGAGGTATTGGTGAGTTTCCTGCATTGCGCAGGGGGTTGGACTAGATGACCCCAGAGGTCCCTTCCAACTCTTTGATTCTCTGATTCTCAGTCACCAGGGAGCCCTTACCGATGGCATCGATTTCATCCATGAAAATGATGCACGGCTGATGGTCCCTGGCATAGTTGAACATCTCCCGGATCAGCCGAGCGCTTTCCCCGATGTACTTGTCCACGATGGAACTGGACACCACCTGCGGGAAGCAATCGGGTCATGTGGACGGCAGCCAATCACATTTCAGTTCACTTTCCAGAAAAACCAGATTGGGTGGGGCGGGGGTTTACCTTTAAGAAATTGCAGTCTAGCTGGCTGGCGACAGCTCTGGCCAGGAGAGTTTTCCCTGTACCTGGAAGGAGGACGCACGTGAGAGACACACAACAGAGAAATGAGTGCGAGAACCAGCGGGGTGCAAGGGGACTAGGGACTGAACCCAAAGTGGCCTGCCCACTGAGCCAGGGGCTCTGTGACTGAGCCGTGCTACCAGGTTGCTACAGTGCTGAGCGGCTGGGGTATTTATTGCAGGCAAGCGTAAAGATGGGCCAGAGGGACACTTCAGGATGGACACTGACCTGGTGGACCATACAGCAAGCAGCCTTTGGGCGGGATGATCCCCACCCGCTGGAATAATTCCGGATTTGTCAGAGGCAGTTCAATAACCTGCAAAAGAAACAAAATGTTGGCTGGGCTCAAGAAGGGAAGGTTTTCTGTCCATGCTGAAGTCCATACGAAGAACAGTGGGGAAAAAAGAGATTGCTTCCCCCCCCCCCCCCCCGCCCACGCTGGTCTTCTTCCAGCTGAGATGGGAAACTTCAACTGGATTCCAGCTCCTTGGATGGGATGGAGGGGGGCTCATACACAAACACACCCATGTACCTGCCAGATACCAAACCAGTTCATCGGTCTATTAAGGTCAGGATTATCGACTCAGGCTGGCAGCGGCTCTCCAAGGCCTTATGCAGAGGTCTTTCACGTCACCTATTAATGCAGCCCCTGACCTGGGAAGCCCTGGTTAGCCCCGTCTTGTCAGATCTCAGCAGGTAAGCAGGGTCAGCCCAGGGGGAGGGGGAGGAGGAGAAGGAGGAAAATGAGTCGGATTTATACCCCGCCCCTCAGAGTCTCAGATCGGCTTACTGTCTCCTTTCCCTTCCCCTCCCCACAACAGACACCCTGTGGGGTAGGTGGGGCTGAGAGAGCTCTCTCGAGAACTGCCCTTGAGAGAACAGCTCTGACGGAACTAGGGCTTGCCCAAGGTCATCCAGCAGCTGCACGTGGAGGAGTGGGGAATCAAACCTGGTTCTTCCAAATTAGAGTCTGCGCTCCTAACCGCTGCACCAAACCGGCTTTGGGTGGGAGACCGCCAAGGAAGTCCGGAGTTGCTATACAGAGGCAGGCAACGGCAACGTCTCTTGCCTTGAAAACCCAACGGGGTCGCCGTAAGCTGGCTGCAAGTTGATGTGGACGGGAGACCGCCCAGGAAGCCCAGGGTCACTACCCAGAGGCAGGCAACTCCTCTTGCCCTGAAAACTCTCTGGAGTTGCCGTAAGTCGGCTGTGACTTCACAGCTCTTTCCACCGCCACTCACACAAAGCAGAGAGGCTCTTTCCCTGAGCCACGGCCCCTCATACGGTGGAAAGCTCTTGTATATACAAACCCTCCCATCAGGAAGATCTCTGTCCAGGAGAAGGGGTGCCGGCTATATCCTCTGGAATGACAGGCTCCCTGAGACGCGACTTAGTGTCACTGACCTCTCAGTCTACCAGCCTGCTCAGCTAATGGCGGCTGGCGCCTTCCTCCACGCAAGAGGGTCTCCCCCTGTGCGGAAGAGCCTCTCGAACAAGGGGAAGCGCCACAATTAGCTGAGTGGTCGGAAACAATCCTTTCTTAGTAGTATTGATCGCCTTCTATAATGTGATTATCGTCATCTGCCTCTATTCAACATCCTGATCTACCAGGAGAGCCGATTAGACACAATTTTAAGTTAATTATTTATTTGGAAACAGACTGCGAGGGTTTCGTTTTGGGCGGTGAAGGCATCCGTCACGTGCAGCCCCCACCCTGACCAGACGTGCATACCTCCTCCTTTAATTCTATTATATTTACGTTATGTATAGTCCACATTTCTGATTGGGACTCAAGGCAAGTTATGAAGAGTCATCACCAATGCTCCCTCTAAGCTGTGGAGTCTTGTGAGCAAAAATTCTACTTTGTGAGCTCCTGGCACGATAAAGTTGTGAGCGAGCGATTTGGCTGCCGCATACATTAGTTTGCTCTGGAGCCCTCCTTCCTGAGCCGAGACAGAAACGTGTGAGCCGGAGGCTAAAAAATTGTGAGCTAGCTCACACTAACTCTGCTTAGAGGGAACACTGGAGGGGGGGGGGTGTCTTTTGTTCCGGGCCACTCCCCTTAAAGCCGCCCCGTTCTGCCGCTTTCTTCGCAGGAGAGCAGGAAGATCGAGAAGCACAAAGCTGACCAAAATTCCCACCCCAGCACTCAGGCGGTCTCTAGACTATCTATAGCAGGGGTGGCCAACCTTGCTTAACGTAAGAGCCACATAGAATAAACGTAAGAGCCACATAGAGATGTCTGAGAGCCGCAAGACAGGAACAAATATCACACACATGTTTCTATTTTTAAAAATATGCAAATTTGCTTTTTATTAACATTAAATGGGACTGCCAAAAATAAAAACAAACGAGGAAAACCAGTTATAAGAAAGAGAGAGAAACTAGGAAAGCAAATAGATGAGAGGGAGGAGGGAAGGAAGGAAGGAAGGAAGGAAGGAAGGGAGGAAGGGAGGAAGGGAGGAAGGAAGGAAGGAAGGAAGAAAGAGAGAAAAAGCATGCCTCCCCTTTGCTTCCCCAGCCGCCCTGCCAGGAGCCGCACAATATGTGTGAAAGAGCCGCATGTGGCTCCCGAGCCACAGGTTGGCCACCCCTGATCTATAGCTTGTCCGATTAAGACAATATAACGATCTGAGCAAACATGGAAAGGAAGAAATTAACAAGCCAGGTGGTTGGGGGTGGGGGGAGCTGGAATGTGAGCCAGCGACGGACCGCTGATCCTCCAGACATGATGGTGTGGAGCCGCAGGTCCCAGGCTTTTCGGTCCAAACTTACTTGGTACAGTGATCGAAGGTTTTTTGGGCACCCTACTAAAATTGTGACTTTGACACCTATCTAATTTAGAACTGCATTTTCTATAGGGGCAAACCAGATTTTTTTTGAGAAACCACCACACATCGCACAAAGGGCACAACTGCCCCCTCTAGGGCAAGTACAAACTGAGAGCCGGTCTGGTGTCGTGGTTAAGTGCGCAGACTCTAATCTGGGAGAACCGGGTTTGATTCCCCACTCCTCCACTTGCACCTGGCTGGATGACCTTGGGCAAGCCATAGCTCTGTCACAGCTGTTCCCTCAAGGACAGCTTGGGAAAGCGTTCTCTCAGCCCCACCTACCTCACAGGGTGTCTGTTGTGGGGAGGGGAATGGAAAAGGAGTTTGTAAGCTGCTCTGAGACTCCCTTGGGGAGTGGAGGGCGGGGTATAAATCCAATCTCCTCTTCTTCTTCTTCTCTATGAACCCCAAGCAAGTGGCAGTCTGACATACACAACCTTTGTGCACGGAGATTATAGTCTAGCCTTTGACCACCCTCTCTTTCTGTTACTCCCTCTAAGGCCCCCCCCCCAAGATTCTAAGGAACTCACAGCCTTTGTGGTGTTGTTGTTCAGTTGCAGGGTTGAATTCGACTCTTTGCCACCCCACGGACCACCTCATGCCAGACTCTCCTGTCCTCCGGAGTCTACTCAATCCCATGTTCACCGCATCAGTATCACTGTCTAACCGTCTCGCATTGTTCTTTTCAGCACTGGACTTTTCCTTTCACCGTCAGACACATCCACAGCTGGGCGTCCTTTCGGCTTTGGCCCAGGTGCTTCATCCTTTCTGGGGTTACCTGTACTTGCCCTCTGCTCTTCCCCAGTGGCATACGGGACACCTTCCAATCTGGGGGGGGGGGGGGTGTCTCATCTTCCAGCATCCTATCTTCTAGCCTTTTGTTACTGTCCATGGGGTTTTCTTGGCAAAGATACTGGAGTGGGTTGCCATTTCCTTCTCCAGTGGATCACATTTTGTCCAAGTTCTCTGCTGTGGCCCGTCCATCCTGGGTGGCCCTCCACAGCACAGCCCGCAGCCTCATCGAACCACACAAGCCCCCTCGCCGCATCAAGACAGCGATCCATGAGAGGGAACCTTTGTGTACGGAGGTTATATTCTAGCCTCTGACCACCTACTCCCGCTAAGCCCCACTAAGATTCTAAGGAACTCCCGCGAGTAACCATCAGGACACATTTGACTGGGTCAACATCCATATGCAGGGAAGAAGAAAAACACCAACAAATGTACGACGTGGAAGATGCTCTTTCCAAAGTCAGAGCTTGATTGCCAAACCACAAAAGAGAGGAATGGAAAGAGCAGGGATGGCCGTTAGGGAGGGATGGCCTGCGACCCACCTTTGGGTCCTGACCCACAGGCTGGGAAACACTGGTGGGGAGGATCACTACCTGACGGCTGAAGCGAGCCAGGGATTCAAGCGCCTAGCCCTGCTATCCAGACGTTAACAAACTTCCCACCGCGCCAGACCCCGCTCCACAAACCCATAACGAAACAGACACGCACCTCTCTCAGTTCCCGGATCTGTTCCGACAGCCCTCCGATCTCAGAGTAAGAGACGTTTCCGGGATCTTCGTGAGACATGTTGTACACCAACGGGTCCACTTCCCTTGGCAGATATCTACATTGGAGAAGGGAAGACACAATGTGTTCCACTACTGCAGGGGTGGGCAAACTTGCTCAGCGTAAGAGCCACCTAGAACAGGGGTGGCCAAACTTGCTTAACGTAAGAGCCGCATAGAATAAACATCAGAGCCACAAGACAGGAACAAATATTACCTGCTTTTATTGGAAAATAAGCAGATTTGCTTTTTATTAACATTAAATGAGACTGCCAACAATAATAACAAAAGGGGTAAAAGCAGATATTGATAATGATATTAATTTGTCCAATGATATTTGTTTGCTAATGATATTTAGCTTCCCCAGCCGCCCTGCCGGGAGCCACATAATATATGTGAAAGAGCCGCATGCGGCTCCCGAACCACACTTTGCCTCCCCCTGCACTACTGCATCCTGGCCCAACCGGTTCTTTTAAATTTCTCAGGAGCAAATCCAACGCCTGCGTTTGTTATGAAGTATCTGTTGCAGGGGTCCCCGACCTTTTTGAGCATTGGGGGCACCTTTTGATTTCTGACGCCAGGTGGTGGGTCGAACCAGACAATGTCCGCCATAGGAGACAGAGTCACTCACGTGCAAGCAGAAAAAGTGCAAGGAGTAAACTTTGAAAAACTGGGAGATGAGGAGTGAGAGACTGAAACCAACACAGTAGTGGCAGCTGCCACTGAAACAACATTTAAATCTGCACAGCCAATCGGATGTCCAGTGGCCAACCAGAAGCCCTGCTGGGCTGGAGGTCCACCTGGCACCAAGGAAGGTGTTTGTGGGCTGCATGGTACCCGTGGGCACCACGCTGGGGACTCCTGTTCTAGAAAAATGCCTTTCCAAACACTTTAGCAGAGATTGGGGGGGGGGGGGGGGGGGGATATTTTCCATAGAGGATTTGCAAGCGTTTCACTTTTTCTCCCTGTGGAAAATTTTTCACTACTAAAGTGTCACTGTTTCATACAATTTAACAAGGAAGGGATGCCATTGTCAACCAAATTTTATGCAAAGCTCGGCAAGTTTCAAAGTTGTAATTAAATGTTTTCCAAGTGATCATTTATAGGAATTGAAATAGTAAAAATTTGGGGAGTCACCTGTTGGGCAGGGCAGGTCAAATCAAAACCAAAGCTACAATTCTTATTTATACATCCTCTTCTCACACAGCTTAAGGAATACTGTGATCACCAATTGGAATTCTTACTACAGAAAAACCGGAAAATTTGGGGCAGCAGTGACAATAAAAGTCACGTGACATTTTGTTTTGAAATTGGCAAAATGCTTCTCAAGGCAAAGTCTCATTCACTCAAAACGTTACGGAAGACAATATGCAGCACTCAGTAACAATAGCTGTGTATGCTACAGATGCATGCAAGACATTTTCAAGGACACGTTTATTGTTTAGAATATTCTAAACTTTGGCCAATTAATACCCTGTAACATGTAGGTTAACAACATATTACTTAACACTAAGTTCCACATAATAAACTTTAACTTGAAATCCAAATATGCTTCTCATCTATTGCGACTGTATGAGGGTTGATTAAGTGGGCAGAAATACCTTTGTTTACTACACTTGAGCTTTCTAGTTTCAACTTTCTAGTTATTTTTCCTGCCTTTCAGAACATGTGTTCTAAGACAGCACAAAGAGCACTTTCTTTTTTTGAATATACTCAATTTTGTGAATGTACTTGAGTTTGCTTGTACAAAACTCAAGCATTCATACTCTTGAATTTTGCAAATAAGCCCATTAGTACGATTGTAAATGACATGTCATACTTTTTCTTGCTACTGAAGCAGTAAAATAAAGCAAAATAAAATAAAGCATAGGTTTGATAAGAACGTAAATATTGAATATATTTCAGTTTCTCCCCAAATTTTGCTCTCTGTGGATTAACGGCTGTCAAGCTGTTTCCAACTGATGGCGACCCTATGATTTAATGACCTCCAAAATGTTCTTTTGTTCACAGCCTCGCAAACTGAAGGCCATGGCCTCCCTTACTAAGTCAATCCATCTCCCCCAAATTTCTACTTTTACCCATGAGAGTCTCCCCTCCCCAACAGTGGCTTCAACATTCCCCCAAATTTTACACCTCTGTTTTAGCCCCTTATTATACTAAAGCATTTGGTTCCATCTTCCTGAAGAGAATGCAAGTCCTGGAGAGACAAATTTTAAAGAATTCTTTTCTTTTTAAAAAAAGAACGCAGTCCTTCATTGCTCTACCTGGCCCCCCCCACAACCCCTCCCATTTGACGGCAAGACCTTACCTCATAATAGTCAGGGTGGTCATGTCCAGGGCGACCCTCGTCCCCGGCTTCAGCTTACTCTTATCAAGCTGCAAGCAAGAAAAGAGACAACTCCAACACCCAGCTGTTGAAAGAGGGCCCAAACACAGAATATCTAACAGAGGAGGGAAGTGCTTGCCTGCTTTGAAACCAGGCCCTCCCTGTTCTGTAGGGTCACTACAGTAAGAAATCAACATTTTCCAATTCTGCCCCTCCCCAATACAGTGTACTCAAAACAGCCCCCCCCCAGGAAACAGCCCATTTCTGCTTTTTAAAAACAACCTGGAGGAAAGAGCCAGAGTCCAGCGGCACCTTCAAGACTAACGAAATTCGGCCCTGACCTGGATAGCCCAGGCAAGCCCCATCTCGGAAGCTAAGCAGAGCCAGCCCTGGCTAGTAACCAGAAGGGCGACCTTTAAGGACTACCAGGGTAATAATGCAGAGGCAGACAATGGCAAGCCACCTCTCCGAACATCCCTTGCCTTCAAGTCCCACTAGGGGTCGCCAGAAGTCAGCTTGACTAGATGGCAAAAACTAAAAAAAAAAAGGACTAACAAAATTTAAGGCAGGGGAGGAGCTCTCGTGAGTCGCTGCTCACTTCTTCAGATACATTCTAGGAGATAGGGGGGAAAAAAGATTTTGCTTATATTGTAGATCAAAGGTCATTTCCCCAATGGGGCGGCTAATGCAAAATAGCTGCAATGGAGCTTTTACATAGCATTTAAAAAATGGTGATTAAACAGCATTACATCAATATCTATATATCTAATCGCCAAGCCCCCCCCCCCCCCCCCCCGCGTGCAGATATCTAAATCCGCACATTGGGGGCACCTAGGGGGCAAAGAGATTTTTCTGCACACTTGGGGGATTCCCCAGTTGGGCAGAAAAATCCAAAAAGTTAAAAAAATTATTCGGGGGATACTTAAATCCCCCCCAAAGTAAAAGAGTGTTCCTTGCGCATGCGCAGAGAACACTCTGGGAACTGTCCGTTGCTGCCACTGGGGGTAGGGGGAGGGAAAAGGCTTGGCAGGCTGGCCTCACCGCTTTTGCTGGGGGGGAGAGAAGGCTTGGTGGGTCAACCTCGCCACCACGGGGGGGGGGGGAGGGAGAAGGGCTCACCTGCTGCTGCTTCCTCCTCCTCCGGAGCTCCCCCAGCTTCAGCAAGCCCTGAGCTGGGGGGAACACTCCCCTCCCCTCACGAGTATCACGGGTCCCACTTCTTGTACCAGTATGTTACTGGGTTTCCTGAACTCCCAGCTTTGGTTTTTAAAAAGCCTTCAGCCCATTTTCTTGCAGAGATACACACTGAAAGAGGCCAGAGACTGGCTTTGGGAAGAAAAAGAAAGCCGGGAATTCGGGGAACCTCATACATCTATTGGTATTACGATATATCGATATAAATAGCATCATATCAATACACTATTATATTATAGGGTTTCCTGAACTCTTGGCTTTCATTTTCAAAAAGTCTCCCACCCCTTTCCTTGCAGATATACACTTTTTCCTCCACACTGAAAGAGGCTAGAGACTGGCTTTGGGAGAAAAAGAAAGCTGGGAATTCAGGGAACCTATTGGTGTAACAGTATATCAGTATAATGTTAGGCACAGTTGTTGTTTTTTTTTTAAAGGGGAAAAAGCCAAGGAGTGGAATTGGCCACCGCATGCACAGAACTGGGAAAACTCCAACTTTCCCACCCACACGGCGGCCGCCACTGCTGTAACTTTTCCCAAACTCCACAGAAAAGCCCGGGGAACTCTGTGAGGTACGCAGGTGGAAACACCCAAATCCCGCCTTTTCTTTTGCAGTGGAGGAGGCCAGTTTTCTTAGACCACAAGGTTTCACATCACTACAATGCTCAGGAGAAGCCGAGGTCCACTTTGGCTCTTGGAGTCGGCTCCTGACAGCCCAAACGTCGAATCCAGGCCAAGGAAGGCAAACAGCTGCTCCTAAACATCAGTTTACGATAGTTTCCCTCAGGATATCTGGTGTGAGCCAGTCTGGTGTAGTAGTTAACTGCGTGGGCTCTAATCTGGGAGGACCGGGTTTGATTCCCCACTCCTCCACTTGCAGCTGCTGGATGACCTTGGGCGAGCTGTAGTTATGTCAGAGCTGTTCTCTCAAGGACAGTTCTCTCAGAGCTCTCTCTGTCCCGCCTACCTCACAGGGTGTCTGTTGTGGGGAGGGGGAGGGAAAGGCCACTCTAAGCCACTCTAAGACTCTTTCGGGTAGTGAAGGGCGGGGTATAAATCCAATCTCTTCTCTCTTGATAGGGGAGGCAGCAGTCGCGCCTTTGCAGGCCCCTTCCCTCCCCAAGAATAAGGAAGGGACAGTTTAATTCATTTGAACCCTGCTTTGCTCACCAATGGGGCCTCAAATCAGCTTACATTTTTTCTCCTCTCCTCCATTTTCTCTTCACAACAACCCTGTGGGATAGGTTAGGCTGAGAGTCACCCAGTGAGCTTCCACGGCACGAGCAAGGATCTGATCCTCAGGTCTCCCAGAGAGTATTTTGATGCTCCTAACCACTACGTCACACTGGCTTTTAGGTTCTGGAGTCTGCCAGGATGGCGTTAGCAGTTTGTGTGTCAGACTGGAAGGCCTGGGTTCGAATTCCGACTCTGCTGTGATGCTCACCGGGGGGCCATGGGCCAGGCACTCTCTTGCAGACTAAGCGACCTCACAGGGTTGTGGTGAGGATCAAATTGAGGTGGGCAAAACAGATATGCTCCCCAGAGCGCCTTAGAGGAAGTGCAGAACACAAAACACACACAAATCCTTCGGGAAGGAACCCAACAGGTTTGCCAGCCCCATTTCAAGCCCTCTCATCCCACAAACTGACTATTCCCCCTTGAGTGTCTTCTGTTACTTCCCAAATCAACATGCTTCAGGTAAGCACAGCTTAAACAAGGGGTCCGCCATCTTTTTGAGCCTGCAGGCACCTCTGTAATTCCGACACATTGTGGTGGCTGCAGCCACAAAACGGCTGCTGCTGAAGGCGGAGCCAGCCACAAGATGGCTCCCACAACTTACCTTCAGTCACACAGGAAAATCCTTCTGCTGTAACAGCAGCCGCTAGCAAGCGCGCAGCTAATCAAACCTCCAGTGGCCTATCAGAAGCCTCGCTGGGCAAATGCCCCACCTGTTTCTGCTCACTTTCCAAAAACCCTTGGCAGGGACCAGGAAAGAGGGGGCCAGAGGGGGCCAAGCACCCACGGGCACCCACGCTGGCAACTCCTGGCTTAAAGCCTCAAACGCGTTCACTAAAGCGACAAATTTAGACACCGATGTGAAAATTCCAGAAGCCGCTTACCTGACGCCGACAGCCAACAACGTATCTTGGTCCATTCGTGGCTTTGACAATGACTAGATGCGGCAAAGGGAACAAAAAATGGCGTCAGTAGCTTAGAAGCTATCTGGGACAGTGGCGGCTAAAGGGAGGCAGGCTGCTGGACAGCAGGCCCCGCCCCTCTGCGCTTGCCCTTGTTGTCCTTGGTTCAAGCCAAAGCCAAAGGACTCATTTTACTTCTGCCATGTTAAAGAGAGTGGCTTGCCCCTTCTGCTCACAGCACCGCCATCCTCCCGCCCAAAAGGTTCACATCGGAGGAAGGCACCCTTGGGATAAGCCAAAACCCCCCCCAAAAAGAGGGGGAAAATCTAAACCAACAAAGCATAAACCTCCAAAGAAAGTTTAGAAAACGTATTAAGGACCAAAAGTTAAAAACATGAGTGAGCATACAAGAGTATTTATTTCAGAGACATACACAAACCTAATAGGGGCCCAAAGGAAGCCTCACAAAATGTTCAAAGTTACAAATACCCCAAAAAGAACAGTGTTATGACCTGACGCGTTTTGGCTCACAAGAGCCTTCGACAGCGGTCAAATAGTATAAAATACACACCAACAGGGCTTTTCTTGTATAAAAAGCCCAGCAGGAACTCATTAGCATAATAGGCCACACCCAACAGCAGAAACTCATTAGCATATTAGGCCACACCCCCATGTTAACAGAAGAGTGGTCATCCAACCACACCCTCCTTTTGCTTCTTATTCTGTTTACCTTGTTTGTTGTCAAAACCCAGGGCATTTTTTGTAGCAGGAATTAATTTGCGTGTTAGGGCACATACCCCTAATGTAGCCAATCCTAATGAGTTTCTGCTGTTGGGTGTGGCCTGTTATGCTAATGAGTTTCTGCTGGGTGTGGCCAACTCAGGAGCCAGCCGGAACTCCGTTCCTGTGCGTTCCTGCCCCAAAATAGCCCTGCACACCAAGCTACAGAGTCTCTGTTATACATATAAGGCAATAAACAATCAATAAAATAGGACCCAAATTGGAATGTTCCAATATGGAATTGAATGACACGCCAAAAGGTTTCTATTGGGGGCCACAAATATATCTTGGCCTGGTGTCAGAAGTAGTTCTATATCCCGGAAATGGGTATGTCCCTGCCGGTTTAGGTCCTGAGAGTGCAAATAAAGTTGCCTTGTCAGGGACAACGTGCCATCAATATGTAACAGTCACGTATAACACGACTGACGTGTATAACAGGGAATCTGTCGCTTGGCGTACTATATACTATTTGACCTCTGTAGAAGGCTCTTGTGAGCCGAAACGCGTCAGGTCATACACTGTCCTTTTGTGTATTTGTGACTTTTAACATTCTGTGAGGCTTCACTGGGCTCCTACAAGGTTTTTGTATGTCTTTGAAATAAATACCATTGGGATAAGGACAGGATTGGGAAAGCCGGCCACTTCCCACCCAGACGACTTACACTTCTCTTCTGTTAACTGTTTAAGGACCTCGCCGACGATCTGTCGAATAACCGAGAAAGAAAAAAATTAGGCACGCATATGGAGGACCTTTCTCTGGCGGTCATCTGGCAGGCGCGCTGGGGAGAGGCTCAGTGGTAAAGTAACATGTAACATGATGTTTTAAGGTATGCAAAGGCAAAACCTAAAAAACAAGCTAAAGTTATAAGGTCAACAGCTTTAAAACAACAAATGTGTCAAAATAGCAGATAAATGTGTAAAGGTATCTTTTCTAATTGTGGGAAGTAAACTGAGATTCTCCAGTCTCTCCTCTCAGGCGTGGAGGACACTTAACAGGATTTTTTTTTCCGAGGTGGGTGCAGCAAAACATCCCAATATTCCTTCATCTTCATCATGTTACATGTTCAACTTGCTGTTCAGCCCCTGTCTGTAAGTCTGAACCTTACCTACCATTCCAACGTATTTGAAAAAGTGTGCCTTGCACACAAAAGCTCACACCTTGAATAAAACCTCTGTTGGTCTTGCAGGTGCCCTTGGACTCCAAATTTGTTCTACTGCTTCAGACCAACACGGCTGACCAACTGGATCTAGTTTTAGTGGGTCACCATGCCGGTCTGAAGTAGAACAGTTAGATTCAAATCCAGCAGCACCTTAGAGGCCAACAAGAGTTTCAGGGTATCAGCTTTTGAGACTCTCGAACACTTAACCCCTGAAACTCTCGTTGGGTCTCTAAAGTGCTACTGGACTAAAAATCAAGATGGGTGGCCGCATCCGTCTGTCCGTAGCAGCAGAAAAGAGCAAGAGTCCAGAAGCGCCTGAAAGACGGACAAAATTTGTGGCAAGGGAGAAACTTCCGAGAGTCATTGCTCACTTCTTCAGTGACTCACAAAAGCTCACACCCTGCCACAAATTTTATTTATTTATTTATGTTATTATTTCGACCTCTATACCGCCCTTTCCACAAGTGGACTCAGGGCAGCTCACAACCATCGATTCGACGCAATCGTAAAATAATTCAGACAATAAAGGACAATATTAAACCAAGAGAATAAAACCAATTTCAAACATTTAAAGTGGGCCGTGGAGGATATTCAGTTTCAGTTCTTACAGCTGGGAAAGGAGTAGGCCAGCCCTGAGCCATTTGTTTATTTATTATGGCTCAAGGCGGCTAACAGGTTCAAATAGCAAGACAATAAATACATCAGTTAAAACAGCATAAATTACTAATAAAATCACAGATAAAACATAGTGATGATGGCAGCAGGTCAGATCGTATCCCAAAATAGGTGCAGCACCCCATAAGCCCCAGGCCAGAAGAAGTTCCAGTGGCCCGTCCATAGGGACAGCTCCTAATCGAAGCCCTGATGGAAGAGCTCCATTTTGCAGGCCCTGCAGAGCTGTAATAGGTCCCGCAGGGCCCTGATGTCTTCCGGGAGCTCATTTCACCAGTGTGGAGCT
The DNA here is from genome assembly GCA_029233225.1 of Lepidodactylus listeri. Lineage (NCBI taxonomy): Eukaryota > Metazoa > Chordata > Lepidosauria > Squamata > Gekkonidae > Lepidodactylus > Lepidodactylus listeri. The sequence continues at coordinate 98,049,567 of JARCFY010000011.1, read as the reverse complement.
GCCACCGAGAAGGCCCTGGCTCTGGTGGTCACCAGCCACGCTTCTTTCGGACCAGGGAGAGTCAGGCAATGTTGTGAGCTTGACCTCAGTGCTCTCTGGGGCACATATGGGGAAAGGCGGTCCCTCAGGTAGGCAGGTCCCTGACCATATAGGGCTTTAAAGGTTAGAACCAGCACCTTGAACCGGATCCGGTACGCTATAGGCAGCCAGTGCAGTGTCCTCAGTACAGGCTGGATGTGGTCTCGCACAGAGAGACCCATCAGCGGCCTGGCTGCTGTGTTCTGCACAAGCTGCAGCCTGCGGATCTGAGACAAGGGCAGCCCAGTGTAGACAGCGTTGTAGTAGTCTAACCTCGAGGTGACCACTGCGTGGATCACTGTTGCCAGGTCGTTGTGTTCGAGGAAGGGAACCAGCTCTCATGTAGTAGCAGCAACAGGGAGGCCAATGGCCTGGTGGAACAGCTCCCTTTTGCAGGCCCTGCGAAACTCTATCCAGAACAACAGGAGGAGACCACAAGACACAGGAAATTCTATCCTGCTGTCATTATACTGATCCTGGACATTATTAGGAAAGGGACTGAGAATAAAATGGCCAATATTGTAAGGCCCCTGTATAGATCTTTGGTGCGGCCTCGTTTGGAATATTGTGTACAGTTCTCTAAAAGTACAGAGCAGGGAGACCAAGATGATGGGGGGTGGGGATGGTGCACCTTCCCTAGGAGGAAAGGCTGAAGAGTCTGGGACTTAAGTCGAAAAGAGACGATTAAGGGGAGACGTGATAGAGGTTTATAAAATGATCCATGGGATGGAGAGAGTCGACACAGAGAACTTTTTCTCCCTCTCCCAAAATACTAGAACTCCAGGCCATCCAATGAAGCTGATGGGCAGTAGGTTCAGGATGGGAAAAGGAAATACCACATTACACAGACAAAGATTAAAATGTGGGATTCACCGCCAGCCATGGTGCTGAGGGGAACCTCCACTGTGTGAGACAGGATGCTGGACTAGATGGACCTTCCCTGGTCTGATCCAGCAGGAGTCTTCTGATGTTCTTATGACATAATCTCATAACATAAGATTTTACAAAAGGGGTCTGTGTGTGCGTGCGTGAGTGAAGCTGAGAGACATCCACCACGACTAGCACACAAATCTGCAAATCCCAGATCTCCCAGCTGCAAACCAAACCAGACACAGAGGAAACGCAGACGGGGCAGGCTCTCATATTGGCTGCTGATACCAATGGAAGATTATTTGAAGAAGAAGAAGAAGAAGAGGAGGTTGGATTTATATCCCGCCCGTCACTCACTTGGGAGTCTCAGAGCAGCTTACAATCTCCTTCTCCTTCCCCTCCCCACAACAGACACCCTGTGAGGTAGGTGGGGCTGAAAGAGCTCTGAGACAACTGTCCTTGAGAGAACAGCTGGTACAGAGCTATGGCTTGCCCAAGGTCATCCAGCAGGTGCAAGTGGAGGAGTGGGGAATCAAACCCGGTTCTCCCAGATTAGAGTCCGCGCACTTAACCACTACACCAAACTGGGACCCAGCTTTGTTTCTGCAACCAACATTCACATTTATAGGCTGATTCCTACAAACAGGCTATCAACAGGATGATTCTCCCAGATTAGAGTCCGCGCACTTAACCACTACACCAAACTGGGACCCAGCTTTGTTTCTGCAACCAACATTCACATTTATAGGCTGATTCCTACAAACAGGCTATCAACAGGATGACAGGTGGTCTGACCTAGTTGGGTTTTAACATTTACCTCCAGTCTGTTCTCTCTCCCAACCCTGTTCCAAATGCAGGCCTCACATAACACATTAGGCACCCGCTCAGTCACGGGACATCGTCACCCAACCACTCACCTGGCCAACACTTTGGAGGGCCTTAAGGTCATTCTCAGATTTTTCATACTGCTTGGTTAGCTCCTTCAGCTGCTCCCTCACTACAAAGAGAAGGGAAGAAAACAAGACTGGGTCTACACCCTGCCCTTCACTGCCTGAAGGAGTCTCAGAGCAGCTTACAATCCCTTTCTCTTCCCCTCCCCTCAACAGACACCCCGTGAGCAATGGTCCCCCCCGAGCTGTGGGGACTTGTGAACCAAAATTCTACTTTGTGAGCTCCTGGCATTAAAGTTGTGAGTGAGCGATTTGGCTGCTGCATAAATTCATTTGCTCTGGAGCCATTCCTTCCTGAGCCGAGACAAAAATGTGTGAGCTGGAGGTTAAAAAACGGTGAGCTAGTGAACACTAACTCAGCTTAGAGGGAACACTGTCTGTGAGGTAGGTGGGGCTGAGAGAGCTCTTTTGAGGATGGATCAAATTCCTGAGCAACCGGGTTAGAACGGATAAAAGGAAGCCCTTCTTCACCCAAAAAGTGATTAACACGTGGAATTCACCGCCACAGGAGGTGGGGGCGGCTACAAGCATGGGCGGCTTCAAGAGGAAATTGGATAAACATCTGGAGCAGAGGACCATCAGTGGCTGTTAGCCACAAGGTATAGATAGGAACTCTCAGTCTGGAGCAAGTGATGCTCTGTCTTCTTGGTGCTGGGGGGGGCAACAGTGGGAGGGCTTCTAGTGTCCTGGCCCCACTGCTGGACCTCCTGATGGCACCTGGTATTTTGGCCACTGGCCTGATCCAACATTGGCTTCTCTTATGTTCTTATGAGGATTCCGACCAGGGCATTTGAAGACAGATTCAGCATCAGCCTTTGCCAGAAAATTATTGTTCAACACTGGCTGTCAAAGCCGAGAGTCAGTGTCCTTGGGACATGTGTGAGGAGGGCGGGGTGTAAATATAAAATAATAAATAAATAAATAATATGTGTGGTGATAGGGGCTCCACAGATACCAGTGGGCCCTTCTGCTCTGTGTGGTGTCCGCTGAGGCATCCCTGTGTCATGTGCAGAGATGAGACAGCAGAATCCCACATGTCATCTCTTACTAATGGCATTCCCTTCCGGGGGCTGCGTGCCTTGGAGCACAAGAGAGGTCAAGAGAAGAAGAGGAGATTGGGTTTATACCCTGCCCTTCACTCGGAGTCTCAGAGCGGCTTACTGTCTCCTTTCCCTCCCCACAACAGACATCCTGTGAGGTAGGTGGGGCTGAGAAAGCTCTGAGAGAACTGCTCGTCAGAGAACTGTGACTGACCCAAGATCCCCCAGCTGGCTGCATGTGGAGGAATGAGGAATCAAACCCAGTTCTCCCAGATCTGAGTCTGTGCTCTTAACCACTACAGCAAACTGGAGATAGAGAGAGACAGAAAATAAGGAAGCCGGGTACCCTCTTTTGCCAAGACCAATTAGCGGTGCCCGCTTCTAACAGGACGCAGCCCTTTGTGGCTATGAGCATCAGTTACTGGCCCTCGTGCACGGGGAAAGAAACCAGAGGATGTTAAAGCAGGCTCATCCTTGGATGACAGGAGAATATTTCCTATTTAATAACTATATCCTGCTGTGTCTATTTTCAGGAGAGGAGGGCTCTCTGCCAAGCCCTGCCCACAAACTTCACTGATCACAACACAATTCTTGTACTGATATTGATTCAGAGTTTGTTTTGATTCTTTTTTGCAATATTTATGTTGTAAACAGCCCTGAAGAAGTGTGCGTGCACATGAGAAGCTTATACCCAGGATAAAACTTTGTTGGTCTTCAAGGTGCCACTGGACTGATGACTTTGTTTTTCTTCCTTTCTTCCAACACTCAAGCTGCGTTCACAATGTGGTGACCAACCTGTGTCTGTTGTCAACTGCTTCAGACAACCACGGACAGGACTCACACACCTGAATGCTCCACAATATCCACCCCAGATGCCCACCACGTAGCAAACTGGCATCTCAAGGCGGCTGCAGCTTTGCTATCTCCAGATCATGCTGATTTTCTTAGGATAACCACAATGCTAATGCACAGAACAGGACAGGGCCTACTCGTAGGTTGCCTAGAAGCACCTGGTATGTGACAGCTGGAAACAGAACACTGGGCTCAAGGGAATTTTTGAGCCTTATCAAGACTTCCATTATCATCAGTCAATAGAGGGGCCCTGTTCGCTAAACTGAACCTCCACATACAGAAACAGTCTATCCGTCCAAGCACCTGTCAACAGAATTGGGCCCCCACAGGGAAGAGGATGCTAAGCCGGATGGACATGTTAGTTGTTACAGAACTCTGAACCATCAGACGTGGCAGCGACAGCTGGCCTCCGAATGGGGAGGGGAAACAAATTAGGCCTCTGGGTGGGCTATTTGCTTCCTACATAAGAAACCTCCCTGTAAAGGAGCAACCCATTTGCTCCCTACCTGTAGAACCTCCCTGTACAGAAGCAGCCTACCTGTGGCCCAGCCAGGTAACCCTCCCATTTGCTCCCTATCTGTACAGTCTTCCCGGTACAGAAGCAGCTCACCCCTGTGCCCCTGTGCCAGATGACCCTCCCATTCGCTCCCGACCTGTAGCACCTCCCTGTACAGAGGCAGCCTACCTTTGGGCCCAGCCAGATAACACTCCGATTTGTCCCTTAGCTATGGAGCCTCCCTCCCTGTACAGAAGCAGCCTACCTCTGTACCCAACCAGATGACCTTTCCATTCGCTCCCCACCTGTAGAACCTCCCTGTACAGAAGCAGCCTACCTTTGGGCCCAGCCAGGTAACACTCCGATTTGTCCCTTAGCTATGGAGCCTCCCTCCCTGTACAGAAGCAGCCTACCTCTGCGCCCGGCCAGGTGACCCTCCCCGCACACGAGCAGTCTACCTTCTGGGCCCAGCCAGGCGAACCTTCTCTCCTCCCCCACTCCGAGGCCCGACCCGCGACAAGGAAGGACCCCGGAGGAGGAGGAGGAGGAGGAGGCGGCGGCCCAGGGAGGCCTCCCCCTCCTCCCCGCCCGGGTCCCCGGCGAGCCACTCACGCTCCTTGAGGCGCCCGTCGATCTCCTTGTGCTCCAGCAGCTTCTTGCGGTAGTCCTGCAGCGCCTTGTCTCGCGGCTCCGCCATGATGATGCGGCCGAAGCAGAGCCGGCCGGGGCCAATGCGCAGGCGCGCCGCGGGGCGCGCCGGGAAAGCCGCACGCCGGCCAAGCAGGGAGGGAGGGAGGGGGGGGGGAGAGACAAGGAAGCGCTCCTTTCAGGGCGCCGGCCCGCCGCGGCCCAGACCGGCTCGGCTGCACGCACGCGCGCGCCCTTCCGGCGGCGCTCGGCCAGCGCCCCTGGCGGCGTGGGGAGGAACTGCACGCGCGGTCTCCCCCAGGCTTGCGGATAGACGGGCGGGGGAGCGCTGGGTGGAGAAATTAACCTGCAATTAAACAGTCTTCTTAACTAAGGTTACCAACCTTCCGGTGGCATCTGGAGACCACCCCCCCCCTCCCCGCTATTGCCGTTGATCTCCAGCTAATCAAGATCAGTTCCCCTGGAGAAAATGGCTCTGGAGTAGGGTTGCCAGGTCTGGGTTAGGAAATACCTGGAGACTTTGGGGGTGGAGCCGGGAGAGGGCGGGGTTTGGGGAGGGGAGGGGCCTCAGCAGGGTGCAATGCCATAGAGTCCACCCTCCAAAGCAGCTCTCCAGCAGCCGTTTTTTCCAGGGGAGCTGATTTCGGTCAGCTGGGGATCCGTTGTAAAATCGGGAGATCCCCAGCCCCACCTGGGGGCTGGCAAGCCTACTCTGGAGGATAGACTTTATAACATCATGCCCTGCTGAAGTCCCTCCCCTCCCCAAACCCCACCCTCCCCAGGCTCCACCCCCCAAATCTTCAGGTATTTCCCAACTCAGAGCTGGCAACTGTACTTCAAACCCTAAACAATCAGTTATCTTACAATATTTTATTATAATTATTCTGCAGCATGTATACGTTACAGTTTAAAAGACGGGGCATTTTAGTCCCAGACCAGCTGGTAACCTAGGGTTCTCTTAAGGGTTGTTTTAAATTGTTTAGGATGGCCCTTAGGCAGGCTACACCATTCTAGGTCTGTTGCCGTTGATAGACAGCTGTCACTCTGCTTAGGATGGCACCGCTAGAGAGCAATCCTAAAGAGCTCTCTTCAGAGTCTGACTCGGGTCAGGTCTGTTCAGTGGGGTCCACTCTTAGGAACGTGTTCTTAGGATTGCTCTGTACATTTGTTATTCTGAGAAGATGTCTCTAAGCCTCACCTGGAGGTTGGCGACTCTGCTGAAGCCCCTTGGAGGCACAGGGTCCTTTGGTGTCAGCTGTGGGGTAGCCCCTCTGCCTTTCTGTAGGAATGCCTTTTTGCCTCCACCTGAGCTCAGCCTGCATATCTGCATTCCAGAGCAGGCTAGCCCAATCTCGTCAGATCTCAGAAGCCAAGGCCCTGGCTAGTATTTGGATGGGCGACCTCCAAGGAACACCCAACAGTGGGAGGGCTTCTAGTGTCCTGGCCTCACTGGGGGACCTCCTGAGGGCACCTGGTGTTTTTGGCCACTGCGCGACAGTGTGTCGGACTGGATGGGCCACTGGCCTGATCCAACATTGGCTTCTCTTATGTTCTTATGACACCGATCCATAAATTACTGCCTTTCAGGGTGCGGCTGTCCAGTTGACCACACACGCTGCCTGGTGATAGTCCTTTCGTATCCATATTTCCTGGATCGACTCATCCCCTTGCCAGTTGCCCTTCATGGAAAATCAAGCCAAACACCAAATGGCACACCAGCCCAGCTGGCATTGTGAACACACCCAGATGCGTCATGTGTGCCGTCCCAACAGTTGGCGCAAACACACATTGCTTATACAGCAGACACGAAGCAGTTTTAAGGTGTGTGTTCTAAACACGTCACCCATGGCTCTGGGATCACAACAAAATGTTGAGACGAGCATCCTACGTTCCTCAGCACAGGTGCAGACCCCAAATTTAGGATGTATCAGACACGAACGGCAGCTTTGCTGATGCACACACTCACTTGGGAGACATGATCACGCATGGACACATGAAGCTGGCTCGTACCGGGTCCGACCCTTGGCCCATCAAGTTCAGTCTTGTCTACTCAGACTGGCAGAAGCTCTCCAGGGTCTCAGGCAGAGGTCTTTCATATCACCTACTCCATCTGGTCCTTTCTTAAACTGGAGATGCTGAGGACTGAACCTGGAGACGCCCGGGATTGAAACCAGGACCTTTCGCATGTCAAACTGATGCTCTAGCACTGAGCCACAGCCCCTTCCCCCCTATGGGCCAGGCACACGCTTTCAGACTAGCCTACTGTTTCGTTCTAATGGCGACTGCCAGGCGCACATGGCCAGGCACAGACAGAGCTTCACTCCAGAACACAATAGACTGGCCGGATTGTGATTTAGACCTATCGGTCAGCCAGGATGCAAATAGGGGCCAGTGATCTGGGGAGGCTTAATTGTAATCCTATCAGAGTGTGTGGGTGAGGCCGGGGGCATGGTTTAGCAGGCGATAATGATAATGAAGCTCAAGAGAATGCATCCTCCTGGACTGAATCGAGACCTAGGTTTCCTGCCTCGTTAGCGATGCTGATTTCTCCACGTCTACGACCCCTCTGCATATCACACCTAATCCAATCACACCTACGATTGTCACTCACCTGTTATTGTCATTAGGCATCTAAAACAACTCTACTCTCCAAGATATAACTTCACTGCAGTGTGCAGTGGAGAAAAAGGCCAGTTCCATGCCAGGAATTATTAGGGAAATAATTGGAAAGAAAACTTGTCAGTACTGGAGCTTGGGGAGGACAGGGTATGGGGAAGGGAGGGATATAATGCCACACTAGTTCCCCTTTCTCCAGTGTGACTGATCTCTGTAGTCTGGAAATCAGTTGAAGTTCTAAGGAGAGCTCCAAGTCCCCACGGCTAGGGTTGCCAGCTCCACACTGGGAAATTCCTGGAGATTTGGGGGTGGAGCCTGGGGAGGGTGGAGTCTGGGGAGGGACCTCAGCAGGCATGTGATGCCATAGAGTCCACCCCCCCCAAGCTGCCATTTTCTCCAGAGGAACTGATCTCTGTAGAGTAGGGTTCCCAGCTGCAGGCTGGGAAATTCCTGGAGATTTGGAACCTGGGGGGGGGTATAATGCCATACAGTCCACCTTTCAAAACAGCCATTTTCTCCAAGGGAGCCAATCTCTGTCATCTAGAGATCTGCTGTAATTCCAGGACATCTCCAGGTCCGACCTGGAGGTTGGCGCTTTGTCAGGGATGCCAACCTCCAAGTTGCTATGACTGCAACAGGTGCAAGAGAGTCCCTGGGCATGTGCAGAGTGCCCCACCATCTAGGGCTGCTGGCTCTGGCTTGGGACATTCCAGGAGATTTGCAGGTGGAGCCTGGAGAAGGTGGCATCTGGGAAGGGGAGGGAGCTTGGTGGGGACAGGTTGCCTGAGAGTCTCTCCTCCAAAACTGCTGTGTCCTCCAGGGGAACTGTCCTGTGTCGCCCGGAGATCTGTTGTCTTCTGTTTTAATTCATGCTGTTTTGAATTGTGTTAAACTGTTTATATCTATTTTTATGCCTTGGAAATTTTGAGACATCTTTGATCTGGTGTTGTGATCCGCCCTGAGCCTGCTTGCGGGGAGGGCGGGATAGACATTCAAATAACAAATCCATAAATAAATAAATTTGGGGGGATCTCCAGGTCCCACCTGGAGGTTGGCACCAGTGTTCCCTCTAAGCTGAGTCAGGGTGAGCGAGCGTGCGGTTTTTTAGCCTCCGGCTCACACATTTTTGTCTTTGCTCCAGAACCAACTAATCCATGCAGTGGCCAAATCACTCGCTCACAGCTTGAATGCCAGCAGCTCACCAAGTAGAATTTTTGCTCTCAGGACTCCACAGCTGAGAGGGACCATCAGTGGGCGACCATACCCCACCCGGAGGTTGGCACCCCCCCACCCGAGTGCTTTGTCAGCGCCTGGCGCCCCCTCCTCTGGGCCACAGCTGCCCTGTGCATGGGTGGGCTGGCGGTAAACTGCCAACCTCCCGGTGGTGCCTGGAGACCTCCCGGATGACAACGGATTCCCCAGGCGGCAGAGCCCAGTCCCCTCAGAGGACCCGGCCCGCTTTGGAGGAGACACTCTACACGGCCCCCTATCCCCACGGAGCCCCCTCCCCTCCCCAACTCCCACCTTCCCTCTCCAGGTTCCACCCCCCCCAATCACCAGGGGAGCTGGCGGGGCACTCTGCACATGCCCAGAGGCTGCCTCGCGCCTCTTGCAATAATAGCGAATTTGGCATAAAAATAGATATAAACCTAGCGGTTCGAAAGCAAGAAACTGCCAGTAAATAATAAGGCGTCGCCTCGGTGGGAAGGTAACAGCGTTCCGTGCGCCTCGGCGTCTAGTCATACCGGCCACATGACCACGGGGAAAGTCTTCGGACAGCGCTGGCTCGTCGGCTTGGAAACGGAGATAGGCAAATCCCCCCCCACCCCCGAGTCGGATTCGACTGGCTTTCGAGCAAGGGAAGCCTTTGCCTTTACCTAGCCCTGAGAAAGCACTCCGCGGGGGGGGGGGGGCTTGGCGGGGCCCTCTGCACATGCCCAGAGACCCTCCGTCACCTGATGCAACAGCAGCGAGGGTGGCGCGGAGGCTCCCGGCTGGTGACTCAGCCCGCCCCCCCGCCTCTTCCTTCTCCGCCCCGGAGAGGAAGGCGGGCCCGGCCGGCCGGGGCTTTCCGGGCCCGCGGCTGCCGCCTCCGGAGAAGAAGGACTCCGAACTCGCCTCCCGCCCGGGCCGGCCGCGCCATGCCTCGCCCGCCGGCGCTCCGCCTCCTCCTCGTCCTCCTCTTCTCCGTCTCCGGCGCCCGAGAGCAGCCGCCGGCCGCGGGATCCGCCGAGCGGCGCTGCTTCTGCCAGGTTGGGGTCGTGGGGAAGGCGGCCGACGCGTGTCGAGGCCCGGGGCGCGCGGTGGGAACGCGTCGTTGGGGGGGGGGGGGGTCCGGAGGTGCGGGGAGGGCGGCAGCTGGGCCGCCAGGGACAGGACGCGGGGAGAGGGAGGAACGGACGGAGGGTCCCCTCGGGCAGCAGGAGGGTTGAAGACGGAGCAGGCTGTGCGTTCACACGGGCAGTGCACGCACGTGGTTCACTTCCGAGTCTCGGCAGACTGCTATACGTGGACGCGATCCGAACCCTGAATGTTTCAGAGTGTTGGTGGGAATATCAGTGTTTCCTCCAAGCTGAGTTAGTGTGAGCTAGCTCACTGTTTTTTAGCCTCCGGCTCACACACTTTTGTCTTTGCTCAGGAAGGAGGGCTCCAGAGGAGGCTAATTTAAGCAGCAGCCAAATCGCTGGCTCACAGTTTTAGTGCTGGTAGCTCACCAAGTAGAATTTTTGCTCAGGAGACTCCACAGCTGAGAGGGAGCATTGGGTGGGATGGGCACATGTTCAGGCATTCACATGGAGGAATGTGCAAGAGGGATAGAGCAGGGGTCGGATTGGTGTGGTGGGTGAAGTAGCTGTGAATTTCCTGCATTGTGTAGCAGGTTGGACTGGATGATCCTTGAGGTTCCCTCCAGCTCTGTGTTTCTAAAATTGCTTGGATGCAGGAGCTGGGGCAGTTAGGTTCAGGTGCAGAGGTCCTGAGCTCCGCTTCCTGTTTCCTCCTTGTCACCTTAAGCTGGCTTGCTGGAGAGACAGCATAGAGTATTCTAAACAGCTAGTTCTCTCTCTTGCTAATGCCTTAGAGGTATACTGCTCCTGAACGTGGAGGCTCTCGTGCTTCTTTAAGCTGGACAGCAGCTCCTCTTCTGTGCCTTAGGCCACTTTCTGCATGTGACTGAGCTGCTGCTTTATGCACAGTGTGTACAATCAGATAATATTTACATTTTGCATTTGTGTGCTGCCATTGTACGGGTTCTATTACGGCTTGTTAGTAATTGTCACGAGGGAAGGTCAGGGCAAAACGTTTGAATACATAAGACTGGGAAAACTTTACATCATTATTAAATGGTTATTGTTAATGGGATCGGCTTGATTGCTTGTGGCAATGCGGTGCAGTACTTGGCCAGCCTGACTGACCAACCTCACAGGGATGTTGTGAATAAAATGGGACGACGCCCTGGGACTCTGTGGAAAAACGATAAACAATACAAATGCGATTCAGATATGCATATTTATCTGATGAAAAGGCAAACGATTAACCGATTCATCATTTTCTAATTGGCCGCGCTGACTGAGGATTGCCTGGCTCAGTGAGTCCGGAATTATTTGCCGTCTGGTTTTCCTGTTTCCCAGTGTGGTCCTCTGAATGCTTCTTGGGAGGCTCAGAAGAAGGCCATTTATGCAGGTGTCCTCTCTGCCTTTATGCACAGCACCTGACCCTCCAGTGTATACTGCCTCTGAACGTGGAAGTTCCATTTGGCAGTCATGACTAATCGCCATCCACAGGCCCATGTGTTGGTTCCTTTCAATTGTTTGGCCCTGAACTAGTGGCTCTTCTTTCCAGCATATTGATTATGTATTGTGTGCACAAATCTTTCACTGTGGGGGCAACCTTGGTGCTGCCAATCCATTCCATTGTGTGTGTGTTGCTTCCAACTTATGGCTTCCCTATGAATTAATATCTTCCAAAACGTCCGGTCATGAATAGCCTTGCTCGGGTCTTGCAAATTAAATCCGAAGAGTTTTCGGTTAAACATTAAGAACTTCCTGACGGTTAGATCCTTTCCTTCGTGGAAGAGGCTTCCTCGGGAGGTGGTGGGCGCTCTGTCTTTGGAAGTTTTCAAGCAGAGGCTCGATGGCCATCAGACAGCAATGCTGATTCTGTGAACTTGGGCAGATCGTGCGAAGGAGGGCACGAAGGGCTGCCTCAGTGCTTAGTTCTCGTGGCCCTTTCTTCCACGCCCAGGAAAATGCCGATCACCACTGGCTGTTTGTGTGTTGTCTGTTGGGATGGTAGTCAGGAAGCCATTTTTCTTCAGGCCAGGTTGGCCGGGGATCCTGGAGCAGAGGTCCATCCGTGGCTATTAGCCACTAGCCATAGATAGGAACTCTCTGGGGCAAGTGATGCGCTGTATTCTTGGTGCTGGGAGGGGGGGCAACAGTGGGAGGGCTTCTGGAGTTCTGGCCCCACTGCTGGACCTCCTGAGGGCACCTGGTGTTTTTGGCCACTGTGTGACAGAGTGTTGGACTGGATGGGCCACTGGCCTGATCCAGCATTGGCTTCTCTTATGTTCTTATGGAGGTTCCTGACTCTGTCAGGAAGTGCTTAGGGGCAGAAAACTGGCATCTCTAATGAGATCAGAATGTCCCTTTTTAGCCCTGGGGGGGGGGGGGGGTCCATTGTTCTGAATCTGTGAGCGAAGAGATTGCTGAATGTACGCTGCTGCCTATCTCATGTCGCTGTGGGAGCACAGATGCCCCACGTCAGGGGTGGGCAAATTGCGGCCTGCGGGCCACATGCGGCCCGCCACAGAGTTTTTTGCGGCCCGCCAAGACAGTCGGCCACATTGTTTCAGTCAGGCCTCTGTTGGGCCCGAAGCGCAGAGAAGCCCGGAGCACAGAGAAGCATTGTTATTATTATAGATGCTCTTTGACAGACATTAACTTGCAGGCTGTGATGAGAATCTCAACAAGCAATCTCACTCCTGATTTCAAAAAAATTGTAGAAAAGTGTGATAGGGTACATTTGTCTCATTAAACGGATTCTGGAATTAAATGTGCTGGCAGCTATAGATGATATGAAATTAGCGCAATAAAAAAATTGAATAAAACTACCACTATTTTATTTAATTTATATTTATTGATTTTTATGATACAATTGATACCTTTCCTGAAATGCAGAGTTAACTAATGAATGCAATCATTTTTAAAGGTGCGGCCCTCCGCTAACCTCCGCTCCCACAAAGTGCCCCCCCCCCAGCCAAAACAATTGCCCACCCCTGCCCCAAGTGATTGGCGTTGGACTCAGAAGTCCAGCAGTCAAGTCAGGATCTGCATTTGCATTTCCCTGTTGTCTGGCAACTTCCTTGTGGCCTACGTGCCGGTGGCCATGCGCCCTGTCGTTTCTAGCTTGCCGGGAAAGGAAAGGGTTGTGAAGTCGTGGCTTGAAGAAACTCTGCCTTGGTATCATGGTGAGCAATCAGACCGGCCAGGCGGCGGGTCAGATAAGGGTCAGGAACTTTGGGAACAGCACCTTTTCTTAGAACAAGGGGGGGGGGACCTTTAAGAATCAACAGGTCTGATCTACTCAGATCTAATTGCAAAAACAAATGAGTGTGCATGCTCCTCTTGTGAAACAATGGAACGGGCGTGAAAAAACGCTTCGTGCAGCACAATGACGTTTCACAACACTCAGTCAGGGTTTTGTAAATACGAATGATTCTTCTGTTCGCCAGGTAACCTGACGTGCCAGGGTCATGCTGCGTTTTCAGTTTTTTCTTTAAAAAATGGAGTGGAAATCAGAAAAGTGCATCAGGTGGGATCCTGCCTATGAGTTCTCTGAACACAATGCTCCCTCTAAGCTGTGGAGTCTTGTGAGCAAAAATGCTACTTTGTGAGCTACTGGCATTAAAGCTGTGAGCGAGCGCTTTGGCTGCTGCATCAGTTCGTTTGCGCTGGAGCCATCCTTCCTGAGCGGAGACAAAAACGTGTGAGATGGAAGCTCAAAAACTGTGAGCTAGCTCACACTGGCTCAGCTTAGAGGGAACACTGGACACAGTTGTTGTTGTTGTTGTTGATTCCCCTCCTCCCGCTTCAGACAGTACAGACCTGTGTCCTCTGAAAGCAGCATGGGTGTGTGTGTAGAAATCCCTTCTGCTGGTGGAAACTCCCCATGCTGTGCCCCTCCCCATGCAAATCTAGGTCCCTGATTACCCCACTGGATGCCGTTTAACCAGTGAGGAAACACAGGCTCAGTCAAATATCTGGGACAAATTAAATGACCTTGGTCAGGGGTCCTCAACACATTGCCCGCGTGCGCCATGTGCTGGCTAACACCTTTCCTGGGTCCTGTGGAACCAGGTGGGGCTTCTGCCCAGCAAGACTTCTGATCTGGCCCGTAGCCAGGACTCTGTGCTTTGTGGGGCAATTTTTTTTCTGGTGGGGCTGAAGTTCTCAGTGCAGAAAGAAAAGCCATGTAGCCAATAGAAAGCTGTCACCAGGATAAATCTCCGAATTGCAAGCTTTCAACCACTTGAGATGACAGTTCTCAGCTGCCGCAAGTTAATCACTTCTGCCAGCTGAAGCAACAATTCTGCAAACAAGCCGGTGGGGGGGTGGGGGGATGACTTCTATAGTCAAGAAAGCTAACATTTGGGCAGAAAAACTCTCTTAAAGGAGACCAGTTTCTTGACACAGTTAGGAGGGATCCTAGAGGTCACCTACTCCAACCCCCTTGCTCAGGGCAGGAATTCGTCAACTATATCACCTTACTCTGCTTAAAGAATTGCACGCCTTTAAAAATGTTTTAAAATGGCTGGAAAAAGCATTGCGGGAGAAATTCTTTTGGGGGTGGAGCCCCCAAAAGCCCCACTGTAGTGACAGATCTGCTTCTGATTAGCCACTGGAGTATGAATTTTTTTTTGGTCCTTTTGAATTTTTTTGATCCATTCACAATAAAGCGTAAGTTACATTAATGTTCTGAACAACAGAAAGGACAGAACAGGCAACACATATAATCAATGGCGGTGATTAACTACGTCCAAACATAGTCTTATCAATATCGAGGCTGAGGCGATTTATAAGAACAATCATTATTAGTATAGATTCAACCAAATGATGATTATAACAAAGCAGAGAGTTAAGGGAGCGATAATACCAACACATCTATTGGGTTGGAACAGTGAAAGATTGACTTGTTGTTAGAGATAAACTGGGATTTTTTTTTTAACCATTGCTTTGCCATCAGCTGCCACCGCAGCACAAAGATCTTCGCTGTGTAACTGAAGGCAAGCTGCAGCAGCCATTTTGTGGCCGGCTCCGCCTTTTGTGGCAGCCATTTTGTGGCCGGCTCCGCCTTTTGTGGCTGCGCCCATGGTGCTGTGTCAGAATTCAAGAGGTGTAAATCAGGTACAAAAATGAAGCTGCGCGACGACATGTGGCCAATGTTTTATATATAATCCAAAGGAAACTTATGCCAAGTGTCTACAGCACCACTTTCAAAATAATATAAATGTATAACCACAAAGTTACAGTCCAATGGTTTTTGTAGTTGTTCCTATGTAAGTATTCATCAGCTGAGTGGATAGTTGGTGACAGCTGAGTAGATAGTTGGTGATAGTTGGTGGACGAGATTCTCCGGAATAACTCCCGTTTCGAATCTATTGTTCTTCTTCCATGCCACTATTTCAGAACAAGAGATGGAAATTCTACATCAGGCGTCTACATATTTTAGGTTGCCTTAAACATTATGCCCCTCACCGGGGAAAGAGTTCATCCAATACACTCTTCTGTAGGACCTGATAGAAGTTCTGCATCTGCTGAGTTCTACATCTGGGTAACAAAGATGAGCAATACGCATACTGGATGGGGGGGGATACACTTCTGAGTAGCCGTGTATGTGAACAAGATCTTGGGAGACGGGTGGTCCTGAAGTTAAATATGAGCAGCCAGTGTGATGCGGCGACAAAAAAAGGCTAATGCGATCTTGGAGTTATCAACAGCAGCATAACATCCAAACTGCAAGGTGCCATAGTCCAGCTGTATACAGCTGTATACTCAGGCTGCATCTGGAATCTTATGTGCAGTTCTGGAGGCCTTGCTTCAAAAAGGATGTGGGCAGAATACAGTGGGTGCAGAGGAGAGAGATGAGGATGATCGGGGGCCTGGAGACCAAGCCTTAGAAGGAGGAAAGGCTGAGGGACTTCTTGGGAAGGTTCAGTCTGGAGAAGAGGAGGCTGAGGGGGGACAGGATGGCTCTCTTGAAGGATCTGAAGGGCTGTGTCACTTGGAGGAGGGCAGGGCGCTGTTCCTGTGGGCAGCAGAGGAGAGGACCCGAAGTGACGAGTTTCAAAGCAGCCAAAGGAAGCCTAGAGACTCTCCAGAGAGTGGTCGGTTGAGTGCTTAAGGCACTTTGTTTATTTATTTATTTATCTCACACTTTCACCTTTCACCCCAACGGGGACCCAAAACAACTTAAGTTGTTTCCCATTTCCTCTGTTTTGTCCCCACAAATGCAACCCTGCGAGGTGGGTTAAGTTGAGAGAGCGTGACCGGCCCAAAGTCTCCCAGCAAGGATCTGTGGCAGAGTGGGGATTCGAACCTGGCTCTCCCAGATTCTCGTCCAATAAGCCATGCCCCTGTTTGATGTTCTGCACGGGACACATGTGCGCGCACAGAAGTCCATCACTTGAGGACAGCAGCTATCAAGTGATGAGCGGTGTGTTCTCCACTCAGTATCACAGTTTCCAGATGATACGTTTAGGGTTTTTTCTAAATAGCATTTTTGGGACTTCATTACATGCTTCAGTGCACAACGTGTAATTTTCCCCCCTTCTTGGATTAAGGATTGCTGAGATGATGGATGCGGAGTGCTTTGAACTCCTCCAGAGCACCACAGCCATGCTAATTCCTTATTGTTGTGGCTTCACGTTCCCTAATTGGTTTGCTGGCGGCTGAATTCTAATTGCGTCTTCGTTCCCCCAGGTCACTGGTTATTTGGATGACTGTACGTGCGACGTTGAGACGTTGGACACCTTCAACAACTACAAGGTTTTCCCGAGACTGCAGACCCTCCTAGAAAGTGATTATTTCAGATACTACAAGGTAATTTCTGCACAGGCAGTTTGTCCTTTAGCCTTTCGTTTTTACACGCAAGCTGCTTTTATGACAGATGGTTTTTTATTGACTTCATTTATACCCTGCCTTTCTTCTGAGATCGGACAAGATCTGACAAGATCGGGCTGGCCTGGGGTATCCAGGTCAGGGCTAGAGCACTATTTCTGGCTAGTGTGGCTCTTGCCCTCTGAATCTTCTTTTGTCTGAAATCAATAATAATAGTAAAAAATATATATATACTTTCCCTGCTGTCTATTTCCAGGTTAACCTAAAGAAGACGTGTCCTTTTTGGAATGTCATCAGTCACTGCGGAATCAGGGATTGTGCGGTAGAGCCGTGCCAGTCCGTAAGTGTGGGGGGGAAATGATCTGACAGTCCCTCTCCCAGTTCCAGGACTCTTGGAAGGGTGCTGAGAGAATTGGTGGCTTCTTCATAGGGGGCGCCCTGGATTCTCAGAAGGCTCTTCCGACCCCCATGTGTCCCTGGGGATTTCTTTACTTACGTTTGTCACGGTGGTTTTGATGGCTATTGGACTTGAATGCTGAGAATGGGGTGGAGGCTGTGAGCTTGTCCATTTTCTCATTTTCCTCGCTTGAAAGTTCCTGTTTCATTGGGGGGGGGGGGTTGTTAACTGTTCCACACATGGTTTGGCTACCTCTAGTGGTCGATTCCATATTACACTTGGTTGTGTCTTGCATATCTCCCTGCAGATTGAAACTGCAGGTTTTTATGCCGGACATAAATCGGTGCAATATTGAATGGGCCACTAGAGGGAGCCAAACAAGTGCGGAACAGACACACACACACCCCCCCCCCCCCCGCCATCACCACCTGAAGAAAAAGGAACTTACGAGCAAGGAAAAGGAGACTACAGACACGAGACATCTGATTATTTTACAAAAATTAATAATATGATACTTAAGTCTGGGGCGAGCAGCTTTCCCTCCTCTTTGGATTCTGTGGGTTAAGTAGCTTCTGCACTTGTGCTTTCCGATGTATCCGTTGCCATGACGACACTCCTTGCAGAAATGAGTCCCTTCAATTCTGTAATTAGCTTTCTGTAACTTTAGGAAATCGGTCTTTTGGGGGGCGGGGGCAGGATTGTAGTCCATATTTGATTTTGCAACTTCAGGCATGTTGGTTAGCTACTAATTTTTTTTACAAGGGCCGTGTTTTGGATTGTGGGAGGTTAAAATGCTATTACCATTGGTCCCGCCCATCCCAGGTGCTCTTTAACCCCTTCCTTCCCAGTGAGCTGCAACAGAGCCCGTGGCAGTCCTTACTGGGAGCTCTTTGGCTGGGACATTTTAAAGAAGGAGCCGTGGCACATGGTTAGGGAGGAGGGGGTTAGCTGGGGTCAAATGGGGGACCCAGGCAGAACTGGTGGGTCACCAGCTGCCCTTCCCAATTTGATCTGATCTAGCAGGTTCAGCAGAGCGGGTCATCCCAGTGCAAATTCTGCCCCCCATCAAGACTTTCACCTGATCTTGCTGCCTAGTGGTTAATGCAGAGGCAAAGTGGACGGGTGGGTGACCATGTGCCTAGCAACTGAGCCTACTGGGGTGTGTGGGAGGCGAAAGACCACAAACCACCCCCCTCCCCTTCAGGCTCAAACTGACAACAAACTGACGAATCAGAGAGACTGTTTTGTTTGGAGATTTTAATACAACGAATCAGGCTTTGATCATAAGAACATAAGAGGAGCCAATGTTGGATCAGGCCAGTGGCCCATCCAGGCCAACAGTGGCCAAGAACACCAGGAGCCACCAGGAGGTCCACCAGTGGGGCCAGGACACCAGAAGCCCTCCCACTGTTGCCCCCCCCCCGTCAAGCACCAAGAATACAGTGCATCACTTGCCCCAGACTGAGAGTTCCTATCTATACCTTGTGGCTAACAGCCAGTGATGGACCTCTGCTCCAGATGTTGATCCAGTTCCCTCTTGAAGCTGCCCATGCTTGTAGCCGCCGCCACCTCCTGTGGCAGTGAATTCCACATGTTAATCACTCTTTGAGTGAAGAAGTACTTCCTTTTATCCGTTCTAACCCGACTGCTCAGTAATTTCATTGATCGGTCATTTCTGCTTTCAGAACAAGATCCCTGATGGAATTCGATCAGCCAGTTACAAGGTAAGCAGTAGCAGGCGCTGTGGGGTAAAACCAGTCTGGTGTAACCACCATCCAGACTGTAGCCTGGATCTGGCGGAACTAGGAACAGTGCATCTGGACTGTTTTGTGCACCGGGGTGGTTTAAGGCCAACTGATGCCTTCAGCACAGCCCAAGATGCTGATTTTACTGTTGTTTAATGGTTGGGAGTGGCCCTGAGCCACGTTGCAGGTGGCCGGCAGGGTGAAAGTGATGGCTGGACTGTGGCAGAGGCGAGATGACCATCGCTGGGCCCCTGTTCTGCGCCGCTTTGATTCCGTTCTACAACCTCTGGCCTTCCTTTCTAGTATTCAGAAGAAGCCAACACCTCTGCTAAGGACTGCGAAGAAGAGGAAAGTCTTGGAGCCGTCGATGAATCCTTAAGGTGTTCTTTCGTCTTCTGGATTATATTGGGGAGGTCGGGTGGGGCTCAGAGCTGGCATAGTATCCCAGGGTCCAGAAGTCAGAGTTCCCCTCTATACAGTCAGCCCTCATTTGGTGTACTTTGTCCACTTAAGCAAACATGAAGCTGCCTTCTACTGAATCAGAACATTGGTCCATCAAGTAAAGTATTGTCCACTCAGGCTGGCAGTGGCTCTCTAAGGTCTCAGGCGGAGGTCTTTCCCATCACCTTCTGCCCGGTCCTTTTTAACTGGAGATGCTGGGGATTGAACCTGGGACCTTCTGCATGCCAAGCAGATACTCTGCTCCTAACCCACATCCCCTCTACAGCTCTCCAGGGTCTCAGGCAGAGGTCTTCCACATCACCTGCTACCTGGTCTGTTTAACTGGAGGTTCTGGGGATTGAACCTGGGACCTTCTGCATGCCAAGCAGGGGCTCTGCTACTGAGCCACAGCTCCTTCCCCTGCAGTTCTGGGTGTTGTACTTTAAGGAAGACATAGACAAATGGAAGAGTTTTGGTGGGGTGAAACAAAGAAGAGGGAGGGGCCGTGACTCAGTGGAAGAGCCTCTGCTTGGCATGCAGAAGGTCCCAGGTTCAATCCCCGGCATCTCCAGTTTAAAAAAGGACCAGACAGTGGGTGATGTGGAAGACCTCAGCCTGAGACCCTGGAGAGCCGCTGCCAGTCTGAGTAGACAAGTCTGACTCTGATGGACCGGAGGATCTGATTCAGTAGAAGGCACCTTCCTGTGTTCATGGCCGGGGGTCTGGAGAATAGATCCTGCAAAGAAATGTTGAGGCAACTGGGTCTGTTTAGCCAGGAGAAGAGAAGACGAGGCAGGCGGGGTGTACAAGGTAGCACTCTTCAGATATCCGAAGGGTTGTCACCTGGGCAAGGCGAAAACGAAGGAGAAGAGGAGGAGGAGGAGATTGGATTTATACCCTGCCTTTCACTCGGGGTCTCAGAGCGGCTTACAGACTCCTCTCCCTTCCCCTCCCCACAACAGATACCCTGTGAGGTAGGCGGGGCTGAGAGAGCTCTTTCAAGGACTGCTCCTGAGGGAACAGCTCTGAGAGAACTTGTGACTGACCCAAGGTCGCACCAGCAGCTGCAGGTGGAGGCATGGGGAATCAAACCTGGTTCTCCCAGATTAGAGTTCGCGCTCTTAACCATGACACCAAACTGGCCTTGTTCTCTTTGGTTTCAGAATCAAAGACTCGCTTTAATGGGCTGAAGTTACGGAAGGCTAGATTTTGGTTGCTCATGAGGCAGAAACACCTAATGTGTTTTCCAGCTGCTGGACTTATGACCTGGGAGTGAGGTGGGCTGTCTTCCGCTGGCGTTTTGAAGCAGTTTACACAGCCATCTGTCAGGGATGAGCTGGATTTCTGGCACTAAGTGGAGTGGGTTGGACTAGATGACTTTTATGTTCCCTTCTAACTGTAGGACTCCGCGATTATGTCCCAGGGATACTGTAGCCGCCATTTTCTTCTTTTTCTTCCCTTTGCAGTGAGAAAACCGTGGAGGCCGTGAGGCAATGGACCCAGCATGACGATTCTGCGAACAGCTTTTGCGAAGCTGATGGTATTGTTGTGGTTCTGTTCTGTTTGCTGTTGTGGCTACCGTTAAGGCAGGGCTCAGGACTGAAGACCCTTTGGGAGTCGCGGGGGAGGCTGTGAGGGAGCTGGCACTTTGCCCGCTTGGCTTTTTGGGTCGGGCAGTCTAGGGTTGCCCCCCTGGGGGAGCAAAGGGACTTTTCAGAGGCCTGCGTGAAGCAAGTCAATTCCTCATTACCCAATTTCTCCCTCAAATCCCAACAAGGAAGATGTTTCTCGGCTGGGCTAGGTGTGTCGGACGGTTCTCTGTCTTTGAACACGGAGATGTTTCCTTCCCAGATATCCAGTCTCCCGAGGCCGAGTACGTAGACCTCCTGCTCAATCCCGAGCGCTACACTGGCTACAAAGGGCCCGATGCCTGGAGGATCTGGAACAGCATTTACGAGGAGAATTGCTTTAAGTACGTGCAAGCAACTTGGGCGGGTTCTGCTTTCCACGGCAGGCGCTCTAGAAACGTGATTCCTCTTCCATGCTCATTTAGCCACGTCTGTGGTGAGGTTAGGAGTGCGGACTCTGATCTGGGAGAACCACTCCCTGGAGATCTTAGGGAGGCACTACAAGGCCTGCCAGTTTGGTGTAGTGGTTAAGTGTGTGGACTCTAATCTGGGAGAACCGGGTTTGATTCCCCACTTCTCCACTTGCACCTGTGGATGACCTTGGGGAAGCCATAGTTCCCTCCGAGCTGATCTTGAAAAAGAGCAGTTTCTGTCAGAGCTCTCTCAGCCCCGCCTACCTTACAGGGTGTCTGTTGTGGGGAGGGGAAGGGGAAGGAGATTGTAAGCCACTCTGAGACTCCTTTGGGTAGTGAAGGGCGGGGTATAAATCCAATCTCTTCTTCTTCTCTTTGTTTGCCAGGGCTTGTGGGGGGGGAGGTTTGAATGGCAGGCATCTTTTAAGAGGGGGAGGGAGGAAAGATTTGGGGTTTGCTATTATATTTTTACTTTTAACGAGACATGTTTTTAATGATTATTGTCAGCTGCCTTGAACCATGAGGAAAGGCAGGCTATAAATCTTTAAACAAATCAGTGAATAAATGTTTTTCTTTATTCCCCTAGGCCACAGTCTATAAAAAGGCCTTTGAATCCCTTGACTTCTGGCAGAGGTAAGGTTTCCGTTTGGTTTGGTCTGCGGTGCTTCTAAAAGGAGATTTAAAAAAAAAAGAGTTCTGAGTTTGGGGCAAGTTGTTAGAGGGATTGGGAGACGGGCATTGTGTCTGATCTCGGAAAAGGCTAAATGCATATTGAGATTTTTCGGAAGAGCCAGAAAAACACACCAGATAATGTGTCGCTATGTGCTGGAGCCAGTTTCCGAAGAATCTGGACTATCACTTAGCAGAAGCAGTAAGGATCTAAGAGTAGAAAAAAGCAAGAGTCCGGGAGCGCCTGAATGACGCACAAAATTAGTGGCGCAGGAGAGGAGCTTTCGAGAGTCACTGCTCCCTTTTTCAGACACAGCTAGAATGGGAGTCCATCTGTCCTTCTGTCTTGGAGAGTGGAGTGATTCTTCAGAAGGCTGATGAGTTCCCGTTCTGTACAACTAAATGTGGTGCTTTCCATGGAGACGAATCAAGATGGGGAGCCGCGTCCATCTGTCTGTAGCAAAAATTTGGGTCAGGGTAGGAACTTTTGTAAGTCGCTGCTCACTTCTTCAGTATCTGAAGACTATAGATCGAGATGTAGACATAGATCAAGTGTAGATCAAGATGGGTGGCCGTGTTCGTCTGTCTGCAGCAAGAGCAAGAGACCAGAAGCACCTTAAAGACTAACAGAACTTGTGGCAGGGGTGGAGCTTTGGTGAGTCACGGCCCACGTCCGATACCCTGCCACAAATTTTGTTAGTCTTCAAGGTTCTCCTGGACTCTTGTTCGTTTCTACTGCTACAGACAGACTAACACAGCTACCCATCTTGATCTGTTCCAGTAAGGAACTAATTCTCATTATTGCTAAAAAGGTCTAGAGCAGGGGTGGCCAAACTTGCTTAACGTAAGAGCCACATAGAATATATGTCAGACATTTGAGAGCTGCAAAACATGAACAAATATTGCACGCCCATTTTATTGGAAAATATGCAGGGTTTGTTTTTCATTAACATTAAGTGAGACTGCCAAAAATAAAACCAGAAGGTAAAAGCAGATATTGATAATGATATTTATTTGTCCAATGATATTTATTTGTTTGCTAATTACATTTATTTGTGTAAGAGAGAGAGAGAGAGAGAGAGAGAGGTAGAAAGAAAGCAACTTTAAATGTGTTCTTCAATACACACACCCATGCCCCTATGCCAACTGGATTGGCTTGGAGAAGGGATTTAAAGAGACAAATGCCTTCTCCAAGCTGGTCGATTGGGGGAGGGGGGGGGGCTTTGAGAACGCATTTAAAGTTGCTTTCTTTCTCTGCTCCCCCCACCTTAAGCCTACCCAGGGAGGGGGATACTGGCTGGGGAAGGGAAGACTGATCGGGGAGGCGTGCCTCCCCTTCACTTCCCCAGCTGCCCTGCCAGGAGCCACACAGTATGTGTGAAAGAGCCGCATGCGGCTCCCGAGCCGCAGTTTGGCCACCCCTGGTCTAGAGCAGTTGCCTGGTGACCTTTCAGAAGCCAGAAAGAAGGGGTACCATCAGTAGGGTAGAAATGGGCATCAGTACCCCAGATAGTTTTTTGCCGTCCCCTTGATTTGCAAAGCCTAATTACATTATGCAAAATAAGATAGGTTTGTTTATGTTGGTTGCAGCATCCAATTTTTTTTTCTTGGAGCAAAACTTGACTTGCCGAGGCAGGTAATTTGTCAAATGGAAAGCATTCAGCCCTGGGCCTCGATGAATACTAGAGATGTTTAGGAAATAAATTGCAGAAAGCCGCGGCTTTTCATTGGAGTGACCCGTACCATTTCCTTTCTCTCTCTTTCTTTTAATTTGCCTCCAGGAGAAAATGAAGGTGAGCGTATTTTTTGATTGGGACAGCAAGCAAGAGCAAGAGTCCAGTAGCGCCTTAAAGACGTAACAAAATTTGTGGCAGGGGAGGAGCTTTCATGAGTCACTGCTCACTCCTTCAGACAGGGAAGGATCAATCCATGGAGGGGGAGAGGTCTGTCGAAAGCCATTTGCTGTCATTTCTTGGGGAGGGTGTGTGAAGGAGGCACCGCTTTGGGGAATTGCTTCTGGGAGCTCCCTCAACAGACAGGGCAGCCATTGCAACTGGCAAACAGCTGCTATTGTGACTCGATTGTCATGATTTTTCTCTTTCTCTGTTTATTTCCAGGGAACATGTTTTACAGCTGGTTGGAAGGTAACCAGGTTTTTTGTGTAATTTTGCTGTTGTATTGTGTTCAGTGTTGGGCACCACCGTTTAAGAAGGATCTTAATTTAAGAGGCGGGCGGCAAAGTGGGGAGGGGTCTTTCCTACGAGGAAAGGGAGCTGGGTATGTTTAGACTGGAGAGGAGACGACTGAGAGGTGATATGATAACCATATTCAACAACTTGAAGGGCTGTCCTATGGGGGATGGGGAAGAGTTGTTTTCTGTTGCCCCAGAAAGTCGAACCAGAACCAACAGGTCGAAATTAAATCAGAAGTGTTTTTGGCTAAACATGAGGAAGAACTTCCTGATGGTTAGAGGGGTTCCTCAGTGGAACAGGCTTCCTCAGGAGGTGGGGGGCTCTCCTTCTTTGGAGGTTTTCAAACAGAGGCTAGATGGCCATCTGACAGCAATACGGATTGTGTGAACTTGGGCAGATCATGAGACGGAGTTCCCTCTAAGCTGTGGAGTCCTGTGAGCAAAAATTCTACTTTGGGAGCTGCTGGCATTAAAGTTGTGAGCGAATGATTTGGCTGCTGCATAAATTAGTTTGCTCTGGAGTCATCCTTCCTGAGCGAAGACAAAAATGTGTGAGCCGGAGACTAAAAAATTGTGAGCTAGCTCACACTAACTCAGCTTAGAGGGAACACTGGCAGGGAGGGTTGCCTCAGTGCTTAGTTCTCATGGCCTTTCCTTACACGCCCAAGGAAATGCTGATTGCCACTTTTGGGTCAGGAAGCAGTTTTCCTCCAGGCCAGTTTGGCCAGGGATCCTGGAGGTTTTTGAGCCATCTTCTGGGCGTGGAACAGCAGGCAATGTGGGTGTTGTGGGGGGGGGGGAGGTATTTGTGAATGTCCTGCACTGTACAGGGGGTTGGACTAGATGTCCCTGGAGGTCCCTTCTAACTCTGTGATTCTAGGTTGGGGGCCTGTGAAATAGAGGTAGATGGATTTTCCAAACCGAGGTGTGAAAGCCACCCTGAGCCGGCCTTGGCTGGGAGGGCGGGGTAGAAATGTGACAAATAAATAAATGAAATTTGCCAAATAAATCCCCTCCCTTGGTATCCAAAGTCTGCCCCGAACCTCAAAGTTGTCTCTCGTTGGTAGTAGCCAGGTCATCTGGTGCCGAAACTGCCTCTATAGGCCTGTTTTTATTTTTAGCCACAGTGCAGCGGTTCCTGGTATGCCAGCCCCAAGCGCCCACACCAGAATGGCATGTGCTCTTTTTAAAAATAAACAGATAAGGCTCTCTACCTTTCTCGCAGGTCTCTGCGTGGAGAAGCGGGCTTTCTACAAGCTCATCTCCGGTCTCCATGCCAGCATCAACATCCACCTCAGTGCCCGGTACCTTCTTCAAGGTTGGTACCTCTCCCTGCTTAAAACATTTGAGCGAACAAAGCCTTGCTTGGCAGGAACAGATGGAGGTTCGGGGCAAGGGCGCCCTGTGCTTGCTTTACGGACATGGTGACTGAAAGGAGAGAACGTCATTGCTACATGCTCCTCATTCTCCATGAAGTTTTTCATTCATCTAGCCCTGCTCTGACCAGCAGTGGCTCTCCAAACCGATGTTTTATCCAGACTCTTCCCGGAAGATGCCAGGGATCGGACCTGGAACCTTCTGCATCAGCCAACCCCAACCCTTTTGAGCCTGCGGGCACCTTTCAGACACCACGCGGTGGGTGCTGCTACAAAATGGCTGCCACGGGAGGTGGAGCCAGCCACAAAATGGCTGCCACAGCTTACGTTCAGTTGCGCAGTGAAGTTTCCTGTGCAGCGATGGCAGCTGTAGTCAAAGCGACGTTTTAAAAAATCTGCACAGCCAATCAAATCCCCGATGTGCAGTCAGAATCCCTGCTGGGCAAGACCCTCACCTGGCCCCACCCACTTTCTAAAAACAATTTGTTAGCGCCGTGACTCCCACGGGCACCACGCTGGGGACCCCCCCGTTCTGCATGTTCTGTCAGTGCTGTGTCTTGGTGCCCCACACTCAGTAATGAAATTGACAAAACCAGGTTCGCGGTGGATTAGAGCTTAAGAACATAAGAGAAACAAGTGCTGAATCAGGCCAGTGGCCCATCCAGTCCAACACTCTGGGACACAGTGGTCAAAAACACCAGGTGCCCTCAGGAGGTCCAGCAGTGGGGCCAGGACATTCGAAGCCCTCCCACTGTCAGCCCCCCCCAAGCACCAAGAAGACAGAGCATCACTTGCCCCAGACCGAGAGTTCCTATCTATACCTTGTGGCTAATAGTCACTGATGGACCTCTGCTCCAGATGTCAATCCAACCCCCTCTTGAAGCCGTCCATGCTTGTAGCTGCCACCACCTCCTGTGGCAGTGAATTCCATGTGTTTATCACTCTTTGGGTAAATCGCAAAAGAACAACACTCACCGCGATAAATAAAACTTTAATGTATTCTACCAAAAGTATACATGTAACCAATACGTACATTATATTAATTCTAATTTCCAGGTTTTCACCATACATTTGAGGTTCTTGCAACTATATAAGAGTGTTAATACATTATTTAAAATATCAGTGGTCTTGTTTTTATCAGTTGTAAAATCACAGCGATCCTTGAAAAGAGGAAACTGAAACTGGAGGGTATCCATGGCTACCAGTCGGGTTGCTGGATTTTTTATGAAGCTGAGACACGTTGAAGTATTACATCTCAGAATTTATTGTTGGTGGGGATTTATTCTCAAGAAGACTGTGTACAATTCAATAGAGAGTAACTAAAAACATAAGAGAAGCCAATGTTGGACCAGGCCAGTGGCCCATCCAGTCCAACACTCTGTGTCACACAGTGGCCAAAAACACCAGGGGCCCTCAGGAGGTCCACCAGTGGGGCCAGAACTCCACAAGCCCTCCCACTGTTCCCCCCCTCCAAGCACCAAGAACATAGAGCATCACTTGCCCCAGACCGAGAGTTCCTATCTATACCTTGTGGCTAATAGCCACTGATGGACCTCTGCTCCAGATGTTTATCTAATTCCCTCATGAAGCTGTCCATGCTTGTAGCTGCCACCACCTCCTGTGGCAGTGAACTCCACGTGTTAATTACTCTTTGGGTGAAGAAGGACTTCCTTTTATCTGTTCTAACCCAATTGCTCAGCAATTTCATGGAGTGCCCACGAGTTCTTGTATTGTGAGAAAGGGAGAAAAGGACTTCTTTCTCTACCTGCTCTACCCCATACATAATCTTATAAACATGGATCATGTCACCCTTCGGCCGTTGTTTCTCCAAGCTAAAGGGCCCCAAGTGTTTTAATGTTTCTTCATAGGAAAAGTGTTCCAGCACTTTTATCCTTCTAGTTGCCCTTTTCTGCACTTTTTCCAATGCTATAATATCCTTTCTTAGGAGTAGTGACCAGAATTGTACACAGTATTCCAAATGAGGTCACACCGTCGATTTATACAGAATACTGGATTGTGAAGACACCCCATAAATACTGTGTTACAATTGATTATTGTTGAGGATTTCAGTTAGAAGAGAAGTTACAGAGTTGCAAGTTTCACAGATTCCTGGTGAAAACCTGGAAATTAGAATTGTTAATGTAATGTATGTATTGGATACATGTATACTCTTGATAGAATACATTAAGGCTTTATTCATATTCATTAATGGCAAGTCCACTATTTGAAGTTTATAGGTTTTCAGGCCCTGATATTTTTGTTTTAATATTGATAATTTTATGTTTTAATATTGATAATTTTATCATTGTTCCTTTTGTGTGCTGCTTTCCCAGAGACTTGCTCAAGGTGGCATATAAATTTTCTAAGTATACCATTTTTTATCTGGGCACATGGCACATAAGTACTGGTGAAATTTCACCAACCCTTCAGCAGCTTCCACCCCATCAGTTTGGTGTAGTGGTCAGGGGCTGGACTCTAATCTGGGAGAACCGGGTTTGATTCCCCACTCCTCCACATGCAGCTGCTGGTGTGACCTTGGGCCAGTCACAAGTTCTCTCAGAGCTGTTCTCTCATGAGCAGTTCTCCAAAGACCTCTCTCAGCCCCACCCTGAGTCTGCTAAGGTGCTATGCAGTAATCCACGCACCGACGCTGATAAGATTGTCCATCTTTGTCGCACATTCTGTTTTCACAGCCACACTCCTCTGAGCGCTCTCAAACACCTGTTTCGTTTCCAAAAATTAATCTCAGGTGAAAGGTGTTTTTTGTTTGTTTAGACACAAGGGTAAGGTAAGAAGGGTAAGGTAAGGTAAGGTAAGGAGGTGAGCCAGTTTGGTGTAGTGGTTAAGTGTGCGGACTCTAATCTGGGAGATACTGGTCACTTCCTAGAACAGTTTTACTGGTCAGAGCAGTAAAATAATGGGCAGTTGGCAACCTGTCTGGAGATCTCAGATGTAGAAGAATGGATAAGTGGATGAGCCATGATTTGGGAAGTCCCAGGTTCAAATCTTTCCTGTGCTGTGAAATCACTTGAGTACCCTCGAGCAAGGAGTTTGCAATTGGAGGCTGCCACTCCAGCCAGTTTGGTGTAGTGGTTAAGTGCATGGACTCTAATCTGGTTCCCCACTCTTCCACATGCAGCTGCTAGATGACCTTGGGCAAGCCATAGTTCTGTCAGAGCTGTTCTCTCAAGGACAGTTGTCCCAGAGCTCTCTCAGCCCCACCTACCTCACAGGGTGTTTGTTGTGGGGAGGGGAAGGGAAAGGAGATTGTAAGCTGCTCTGAGATTCCTTCGGGTAGTGAAGGGTGAGTTATAAATCCAGTCTCTTCTTCTTGTGTTTGGAAGGCAAAAGGTCCCACCAAGTTCAAGATTCAGAGAAGAGATCTTACGTTTAGGTCCTGAAACATCTTTTCTTCTTCTCCTCCCTTTCTCCTTTTTCTTGTTCGTAAACATCCAGCCTGAAGAACAACTCTGGAGAGCTCAAAGACATCCATCTTTTTGTGTTTATTCCCCCCCCCGGGTCTTCGCAAAAGGTATTTTCATGTGGCTTTTGTTCTTTGTCCAGCTATAATGCCTTTTTTCTTTCCCCCAGACACCTGGTCCAAGAAGCAATGGGGTCACAATGTGACCGAGTTTCAGCAGCGGTTCGACGAAGTCCTGACTCAAGGCGAGGGTCCCAGGAGGCTGAAGAACCTCTACTTTATCTATTTGATCGAGCTGCGGGCCCTCTCCAAAATCTTGCCTTTCTTTGAGCGCCCAGATTTCCAGCTGTTCACAGGCGACAAAGACAGAGATGAAGAAGTCAAGAGTCTCTTGTTGGAAATTCTCCATTTAATCAAGTACGTGCTGCCATGGTTGAAGTCTGGGGGAAGGGTTTGGGGGGGGGGATACACACAATGATAACGTCAGAGAAGGCCAAAGGTCTGAAACCACCACCTGTATAACAGGTCTCAAATACAGCTTTCCTTGGTACACAGCTCCCTCCCCCGGTGTAAAGTTCTGATGATTCATTTAATTTGAGAACCAGTTTGGTGCCGTGGTTAGGAGCGCAGACTCTAATCTGGGAGAATTGGGTTTGATGCCTCACTTCTCCACGTGCAGCTGCTGGTGTGACCTTGGGCCAGTCACAAGTTCTATCAGAGCTGTTCTCTCAAGAGCAATTCTCAGAAGAGCTCTCTCAGCCCCACCTACCTCACAGGGTGTCTGTTGTGTGGAGGGGAAGGGAAAGGAGTTTGTAAGCTGCTCTGAGACTCCAAGTGAGTGAAGGGCGGGATATAGATCCAATTTCTTCTCTTTTTCTTTTCTTCTTAAAGTCTGAACTGTGTCTTTTTGCCAACCAGCAGAATGATATTTCAAAAGTGGAGTGGTACAAAGAGCAAAAATTAACAGTCTTGTGAGCAATGCTCCCTCTAAGCGGCAGAATCTTGTGAGCAAAAATTCTACTTTGTGAGCTCCTGGCATTAAAATCGTGAGTGAGTGATTTGGCTACTGCAGACATCAGTTTGCTCTGGAGCCCTCCTTCCTGAGCTAAGACAAAAACATATGAGCCGGGGGCTAAAAAACTGTGAGCTAGCTCACCCTAACTCAGCTTAGAGGGAACACTGCTTGTGAGTGAATGTGCCGATTCCCCCTTCCAAAGCCATCTCGGTCCACAGCCTTTAGCTCATCCTGCAGGCAGCAACTTATTTGTTTGTGTGGAGTGTGAATTATTTGCCTGGAAACTTGTCAAGTTGCCTTTGTCATATGCAGCTACTAACCAGGTTTAACATACTGAAATCCAAGTGAGATTTGTGAAAACAAACAGCAACTGGACAGGCAGATTGGAGAGTCCCCGGAAAAGCTGATACAAGAAAAGAAAGGAAATTAATTCAGATACTTATACTGCTTTTCTCCCCAATGGGGATGCAAAATGGCTCACAACATGGTTCTTCCCTTCTCCATTTTATCCTCACAACAACCCTGTGAGGTAGGTTAGGCTGAGAGACCGTGACTTGCCCAAAGTCACCCATTGAGTGTTCATGGCAGAGTAGGGATATCTGGATCTCCAAGTTCCTCATAATTTATAGCCTTGGTTAAAACTAGGGTGAGTGTCTTCCAGAAATCTGTTGCGAAATCAGATGTGAATTAAATTCTTTGAACGGTGTTATTTAAAACTGAAAACCCTTCTGGTATTTTCATGGAAGGGCTCCAATCTGAAATTATCCTTTCCTTCCCCTTCAGATCTTTTCCTTTGCACTTTGACGAAAATTCGTTGTTCGCTGGAAACCAGAGAGAGGCTGCCAAGTTAAAGGTAAATTTTTCCTCAGAAATTTTTCTTCCAACAACCTGAAAGCATTTTCCTCCATTTGTAGAACAGGGAGACAGTCTATCTGGTGTTCTTGTGACAAATAAAACCTGCAGCAATTGGCTGAGGTGTGAAGGACGTTATCTGATGTCCACAAATGTTCCAGCTGCTCAAGCGTCAAAGCTTGGGAGCATGTTTGTAGTCCATCTTCTGTGAGGAAAGGATTGTGGTCAGTCTGGCTGGGCTTAAAACCTCAGGTAGACCCTACAAAAGGGGGAATTGAGAGGAGTAGCCTGAGGTCTGAAAAGCTGTCTAGGAAAGCAGAAACTTAAATGACAGAAATCTCTGTGGTAGTGGTGGGGGGATGACGACAAAGTAGGCAGCGGAATAAGAAGCAAAACCCTGAAGGAAGCACAAGTGGAAGGGACGAGAGACCTCAGGGAAATTTAGGAATCCAAATTTAGAAGAGACCAGCGGGAAATGCAGGGATCCAAAGAGCGAGGCCTGGCTGTATAATGAAGCAACCTGAGGTGGTCGCCTCAGGTATCAGATTTGTAGAGGAGCGTCCTCCTATCCCTTGTGTCGCCAGCCATCTCTCCCCTCTCAGTCTGTCGCTTTTGCCTGGGAACTGGAGGAAGTTGTCCGTTTTACCTCCTCCCGACCTCTTTAGAAGCTAGTACAACGATCTGTGTGTGCCAGTTTCCAAATAAGATTCGTTCCTCACAGGCAAATTCCTTCGCCACATATAGTTGCCTGTCACTACGGCAAGCAAAATGGTGGCTGAGAGGGTGGAATCTTGGGAACATTCAGGAAGGCCCATCGTGGTTTGCTGCTCTGTTTCTAATGACAGCAGGGCTATCTGTCCCTGGGCAGGAGTGGTGGTAGCAGTGTGGATGTGTGGGCAAAGGGGGAGAAGACCACAGCGAACAGCCACCGCCTCAGGGGCCCAGAAACTTCAACTTGCCACCGCCAGGGAATTGTCACGTCTCTGTCCTGTGAGGCCTGCTGGGCTTTTCAGGAGGACAGTGAAGGAGAAATTCTGTCACCTTTGGAAAATTTCTGGAAATTTCTGCCAGTTTGGTGTAGTGGTTACGTGTGCAGACTCTGATCTGGGAAAACCGGGTTTGATTCCCCACTCCTCCACTTGCACCTGCTGGATGACCTTGGGCAAGCCATAGCTCTGGCCATAGCTCTGGTATAAATCCAACCTCTTTTTCTTCCTCTCTCTTCTACTTTGGGACTAATCAGGAATGAGGGCCACCATGTTTTCCATGAGGGGACTGACTTGTATAGTTTCCTCATGGCTGCTGGGGCTCATTGGGGAAGGGCTGTGGCTCAGTGTTAGAGCATCTGCTTGGCAAGCAGAAGGTTCCAAGTTCAATCCCCGGCATCTCCTTGGTAGTAGGTGACGTGGAAGACCTCTGTCTGAGACCCTGAGACTTTCTTCATTTTCTCTTCTCCAGGAGGAGTTTAGGCTCCATTTTAGGAACATTTCAAGGATAATGGACTGCGTGGGATGCATAAAATGTCGCCTCTGGGGGAAGCTACAAGTAAGGAAGCCATTTTGTCTTTTCTCACGGCAAAGAATTTTGTCGATCCATCCATCCGTGAGTCTTGAAGACCCTTCACTCTAACCTGGTTGATGCAAAATGGTGCTTAATCTGTGTAGAAAAAGTTTACTAATCAGTTTGAAACGTCTGCATGGTTTGATACATGAGGACACCCCCCACAAAGATGCGAGTTAATATGTGGGTCAGTCCTCCAGAAAGGTCTACTGCACAAACCCCGCTGAAGTGCTGTGCGTTCATTTGTACAGTTCTCAGACATTTTCAGGGGGGGCTTCCTCCTGAGAACTTCCTGGTAGAGCTGATTAATGGGGCACGATGCCCCAAATCCAATACCTGTGGGTGGCTGCCTCATGTTGAGTTGGATCTTGTGGATTTGTTCTGAGTATGAAGCACTTTCCTCTGTCAGAAGCAAAAGAAAGGGCCTGCAATCCACACAAAGCAAACACAACATAAAAGTTGAGGGAAAATGGATATAAGAACAGAAGAAGAGCCCTGCTGGATCAGACCTGTAGTTCCTGTAGTCCAGCATCCTGTCTCACACAGCAGCCAACCAGTTCCTCTGGATGGCCAGCAACAGGGCAGAGAGGCCGAGGCCTTCATAAGAATATCATAAGAGCCCTGCTGGATCAGACCACTGGTCCATCTAGTCCAGCATCCTGTTTGACACAGTGGCCCCAACCAGTTCCTCTGGAGAGCCAACAACAGGGCAGAGAGGTCGAGGCCTTCATTAGAACATCAGGAGAGCCCTGCTGGATCAGACCAGTGGTCCATCTAGTCCAGCATCCTGTCTCACACAGTGGCCAACCAGTTCCTCTTGAGGAACAACAACAGGGCATGGAGGCTAAGGCCTTCCCCTGATAAACACATTAGACAACCCCTGCTGGATCTCACCAGGGGTCCATCTAGTCCAGCATCCTGTCTCACACATAGTGGCTGACCAGTTCCTCTGGAGGGCCAACAACAGATCAGAGAGGCCAAAGCCTTCATTAGAACTTCAGGAGAGCCCTGCTAGATCAGACCCAGTGGTCCATCCAGTCCAGCATCCTGTCTCACACACAGTGGCCGACCAGTTCCTCTGGAAGGCCAACAACAGGGCATAGAGGCCGACACCTTCATAAGAACATTAGAAGAGCCCTGTTGGATCAGACCTGTGAGTCCGGCATCATGACTCACACAGTGGCCAAACAGTTCTGAAGAAGTGTGTGTGCACACATACCCAGAATAAAACTTGGTGGGTCTTAAAGGTGCCACTGGACTCGAAGTTTGTTTTGGTGCTTCAGACCCGCACGGCAACCCACTGGCATCTAGCCGTATTACAACGCTCACTATATATCTTAACAATGTTTCTATTGCATTGCTAAATTTTGTAATCTGCCTTAAGTCTCAGCAAGAAGGGCAGGCTGCAAAGTCAATAAATCAACAGCCCAAACGCCCAACAGTGCAAGTCATAAAAGCACCAAAGGTGGGGGAAACAGATCAGATACTCAGACAAGTTTCATGTGGGGTAAAAAAACCTCATATTTTCTTGCCTGGGCAAAGAGGAGAGTTTGAGCTTGGCACCTAAATGCCAACAGAGTGGGCAGTGGGCAGGCCTCAAGGGAAGGGCGTTCCAAATTCTTTTGGGACTCACCGTGTGGAGGTAGACTGAAAGCTGCATTTTGTTCACGCTGCCTGTAGACCCAGGGTTTGGGAACGGCGCTCAAGATCCTGTTTTCTGAGAGCCAAATTGAAAACATGCCAGAGCGAGGCCCATCTCCCACGTTTCGTCTAACAAGACAGGAAATCGTAGCCCTCTTCAATGCTTTTGGGAGGTGAGTTGTAGCTTTTTCTCTAGTCAGATGTGTTTTCCGGTAATATATCCCCCCCCCCCACCCCCCGTACTTAGACTCATTTCAGGCCTAAACACCCAGATGGCTTTCTCAGCCACGTCCTGTTGTGATACTCAGAAGTGCCCAGTCAAAAACTCCTTTATCACATCAAAGCTTATTCCAGTGTGGTTACTCCTGGGTCTCTGAAGAGTCTCTAAGGCTGGTGGGTGGGTGTTAGAAGTGCTGTCGCTTCTGACTCTTGGCTACCATATGAATTAATGTCCTCCAAAGCATTCTGTCGTACAGCCATTCTCACCTCTTGTAAATGGAGGGCCACAGCTTCCCCAATTGAGTCTTGTACTTGGAAACATATCCACAATCCACAAAGAGCCAGTCTGGTGCAGTGGTTAAGTGCGTGGACTCTAATCTGGGAGAACCGGGTTTGATTCCCCACTCCTCCACTTGCACCTGCTGGATGACCTTGGGCAAGCCATAGCTCTGTCACAGCTGTTCTCTCAAGGACAGCTTGGGAAAGAGCTCTCTCAGCCCCACCTACCTGACAGGGTGTCTGTTGTGGGGAGGGGAAAGGAAAGGAGATGGTAAGCCGCTCTGAGACTCCCTTGGGTAGTGAAGGGTGGGGTATAAATCCAATCTCTTCTCTTCTTCTTCTCTTCACAATCATAAGAGTAAGGAACTTGGAGCAGTGTTCCCTCTAAGCTGAGTTAGTGAGAGCTAGCTCACCGTTTTTTTAGCCTCCGGTTCACACATTTTTGTCTTAGCTCAGGAAGGAGGGCTCCAGAGCAAGCGAATTTATGCAGCAGCCAAATCGCTCACTCACACCTTTAATGCCAGCAGCTCACAAAGTAGTTTTTGCTCACAAGACTCTACTGCTTAGAGGGAGCATTGACTTGGAGTGTCTTTTAAAATGAGTTCTCAGAGTTACAGGAAGCTGAATTCATTCTGCAAGTGTATTTAGAGCCATGCTGCTACCTAGTGGAGTACAAGAACCACACTGGGGTATATAGAAGAGATTGGTTTTATACCCTGCCCTTCACTACCCAAAGGAGTCTCAGAACAGTCTCCTTCCCCCCCCCCCCACAACAGACACCCTGTGAGATGGGTGGGGCTGAGAGAGCTCTCTCAAGAACTGCTCTTGAGAGAACAGCTCCGAGAGAGCTTGTGACTGACACAAGGTCACCCAGCTGGCTGCATGCGGAGGAGTGGGGACTCAAACCCGGTCCTCCCAGATTAGAGTTTGCACTCCTAACCGCTACACCAGACAGGGTCTCCTCCTGCTCTGCTCATGGTGATGCTTGTGAGAGGCAGTGTGGCACAGTGATTAGAGTTTCAGACTAGGATCTGGGAGACCCGCTGGGGGACCTTGGGCCAGTCACGCACGCTCAGCCGAACCTATCTCATAGGGTTGTTGTGAGGATCAAATGGAGCAAAGAAGAGTGAGGTAAGCCACTTTTCATCCCCACTGGAGACAAAAGCAGGGTATAAATGTACATATTTCTGTGGCCCAAGGAGCATTCCTTGAGCATCGGAGGAAGACGCCACTGGTCGCTTAGCAGGACAGCACAGGAGGGTGGTGGTCGCAGCCGACTTCAGGCGACACTGTAGGGTTTTTAAGGCAAGAGACATTCAGCGGTGGTTTGCCTTGCCTCTCACCGAATCCCCTTTCCGATTCTCTTTTCCGCTTTCCGATGCAGGATTTCAACCAGCGTCAAGGAGCTAGAAAACTTCCGGGGCCTCTTACAGACTCTGCAGTGAGGACGACGCTTGGAGCCGTTTGCACTGCTGCAACTAACGGGGACGCTCCGCCCACTCTGCCAGATTCGCATGGGACTGCAACACCCAGCTTAGGGTTGCCAACCTCCAGGTTGGACCTGGAGATGCCCCTGGAATTATGATGGATTCCCAGAGTACAGAAACCAGGTCCCTTGGGGAGAACAGCCGCTTTGTAGGGTGGACTCTGTGCTGTCAGCGGGAATAAGTTTCTTCCTGAATTTCCGGAAATTTCCTACACCCGGCATTAGCCAAGCGCATAGGTTAGGGGGGGTGTCCGTCCCATAAGGCCCTTGTGAACTGCAGAAAGCGCCTTGCTGGATCTAAACAGGAACGCAAGCAGCCAGCAGGGGTCCGGCAGGGGGGAGACCCAGTGGCAGACCACCCTCTGTTCTGGGTGCTGAACTGTCCTGAAGGGACTTCAGATCGCTTTTCTTTCGTCCGGCTGTCACTGTGAAATACAACTCAGGTGTACCTTTAAAGGCAAAGGGACCAAGAACAGCTCTAAAACACGGACCGGCCTTCGATCTGGAGGCGGCCGCTGCAGAAGGAACATTGGTTTGTTTCCCAGCATTTGGTAGCTTTTTCCTGTTGGTGTTAAGGTGACAAGCAACAGGGGCAGTTCCCCAGCCCCCTTGTACCCCAGCAGTGGTACAAGGAAGAGGATGCTGATGTACTGTAGGAATTTGGCTCATGCCTGCAGCCCAAGAAGCCACTGTCATCCAATGCTCCCTCTAAGCTGTGGAGTCTTGTGAGCGAAAATCCTACTTTGCGAGCTACTGGCATTAAAGTTGTGAGCAAGTGAGTTGGCTACTGCATAAATTAGTCTGAGAGCCAGTTTGGTGTAGTGGTTAGGAGCACGGACTCTAATCTGGGAGAACCAGGTTTGGTTCCCCATTCCCCCCCCCCCCACGCAGCTGCTGGTGTGACCTTGGGCCAGTCACAAGTTCTCTTAGGAGCAGTCCTCGAAAGAGCTCTGTGAGCCCCACCTACCTCACATGGTGCCTGTTGTAGGGAGGGGAAGGGAAAGGAGATTGAAAGCCGCTTCGAGACTCCTTCAGGTAGTGAAGGGTAGGGTATAGATCCAATCTCTTCTTCTGGAGCCATTCTTCCGGAGCTAAGACAAAAATGTGGGCGCTGGAGGTTAAAAACAGTGAACTAGCTCTCACTAACTTAGCTTAGAGGGAACACTGCTGGCATCCCCTTCTGGGCTTGCTGTGGGGCTGCTTTGACTTGAATCTGGTTGGGGGTAGCTGTGTAGGGCCAGGAAGGGAACAGCCTACCTTGCTTGGGCAGACCCCAAGCCCCCCCCCCCCCCCCTTCAGGGCAGTCTTGGCCGCTTTCTTCTGCCATTCTCTTCAGGTTCCGAATCCGCCTTGACCACAGGTGTGATTTCTGTCTGCGCAGCCCTTAACATTAACCAGGGAGCCTTTTTTGGGGATCATGTTTTCCCCCTACCACTTTCTGCCTGTTTTTCAGCACTATAAGTTTGCAGTGATTTAGGCTGCACTCCGGCTGTGTCTCGGCTTAGGAAGCAGAGGTGTTGCACACAGCTCTTGAGGATGGAACTTTTTATGTGACAAAAATTTGTGCGCGTGCCTGTAATAATCGGATTTCTGTAACGTAACCAGAAAAGGGAAAGAGTGCTGTCCAGACACTGGTTTTAATTTAAACTTAATCTTTCTTAAAAAACACCATATGGAATGTTTTCTTTCCCCCCGATTCCCACCCCAGTAAAGCCCTTATAGCTAATGCTCCCTCTAAGCTGTGGAGTCTTGTGAGCAAAATTTCTACCTTGTGAGTTAACTGGCATTACAGTTGTGAGCGAGCAATTTGGCTCCTGCATAGTTCGTTCTTGAGCCAAGATGAAAATATGTGAGCCAGAGACTAAAAAACTGTGAGCTAGCTCACATTAACTCAGCTTAGAGGGAGCACTGCTTACAGCCCAGTGAAAGTTTCTGGTTTGTCCCCCCCCCCCCAAAAAAAAACCCCAAAACCCCCCAGGGAGGCGGATTCTTTTCTAGCACCATACCGCTGCATTTCATACCACCAGGGCAAGAAGCTTCTCTTCCATTCCTTCCCCACTGCGTATCTTGCCAGAGCCGCATTTATTGGAAGGTCAGTTTTCTAGTCCAGCTGTAAGCCAAAACATTTTGTATAGGCCAGGGAGAAAAACTGGCAGTTTTGGCAAGATACGCAGAGGAGGGGCCCAAATTTTATCCCCCACCATTCTCAGTTGCAAGAATATCTAGTCCAGCAAACAGGAGACAGTGGGCTTTGAGGGAAGCTGAATTTTGTTCAACACACTAAATATTCTGGGAGCCAGTTTGGTGTAGTGGTTACAAATAGTGGACTCTAATCTGGAGAACCAGATTCGATTCCCCTCTTGAAGCCAACTGGGTAACCTTGGGCAAGTCACAGCACTCTCAGACTAAAAAAATAAACATAGCTCGCCCCCTAGTGGTGCCAAAAAAGACCTACAGCTTCAGCAGCCGCACCATCACTCCAGGGAACTGCTGACCTTGAGTTATGAATTACGGTAAGCATGGCGAAAAATACAACTGGTACACTTTGGACGTAACCCAGCTGCCTCCTTGAAGTTAGGGCTTTTGTATGCTACAATCCTACGTGGTCACACAGGTCTCACCAAAATTACAGTTGCCCTGAGAGAGCCAGTTTGGTGTAGCCGTTCAGAGCGCACTCTAATCTGGGAGAATCGGATTCCCCACTCATCTACATACAGCTGCTGGTGTGACCTTGGGTCAGTCATAAGTGGAAGAGCTTCTGGTGTCCTGGACCGCCTGATGGCCCCTGGTGTTTTTGGCCACTGTGTGACGCAGACTGGATGGGCCACTGGCCTGATCCAACACTGGCTTCTCTGATGTTCTTATGAACACTTCTCAAAAGAGCTCTCTCAGCCCCACCTACCTCACAGGGTGTCTGTTGTGGGGAGGGGAAAGGAAAGGAGATGGTAAGCCGCTCTGAGACTCCCTTGGGTAGTGAAGGGCGGGGTATAAAAGCCTCCTCTTCTTAAGCCAGTTTGGTGCAGTGGTTAAGTGTGTGGACTCTAATCTGGGAGAACCGGGTTTGATTCCCCACTCCTCCACTTGCAGCTGCTAGATGACCTTGGGCAAGCCGTAGCTCTGTACCAGCTGTTCTCTCAAGGACAGTTGTCTCAGAGCTCTCTCATCCCCACCTACCTCACAGGGTGTCTGTTGTGGGGAGGGGAGGGGAAGGGAAAGGAGTTTGCAAGTTGCTCTTGAGACGCCAAGTGAGTGAAGGGTGGGATATAAATCCAATCTCTTCTTCTTAAAAAACTATATCTGCCAAATCAAAGTACTTGGGCTAGGAGATCACCAAGGAAGTCCAGGGTCGCTACACAGAGACAGGCAATGGCAAACTACTTCTGAATGTCCCTTGCCTTGAAAACCCTAGGGCGGGGGTCCCCAACCTTTGAGTCTGTGGGCACCTTCGGAATTCTGACAGTGCAGTGAGTGCAGCCACAAAATGGCTGCCACAGCTCCCCTTCAGTTCCCACCAGGAAGACCCTTGCAGGGTGGAGGCTGCCGCCGCCACAGCAACACTTGGAAAAACCTGCACAGCCAGTCAAAACGTCAATGGCCAATCAGAAGCGCTGCTGGGCAAAAGACCTTGCCTACTTTCTAAAAACAACTGGCACTGAGAAAGGTGTCTTTGGGGACCCGCCCTGCACAGTTATCATAAGTCAGCTGCGACTTGATAGTACTTTACACACACAGAGTTCTGGCCAAAGTTCGAATCCAATGGCACCTTTAAGACCAATGAAGTTTTATTCAAGATGTGAGCTCCTGGCCAAAGCCCATATCTTGAATAAAACTTTCAGTCTTCGAGGTGCCACTGGACTCTTAACTTTGTTCTATTGCTTCAGAGCCACACAGCTGCCCCCCTTGACAGTTCTGGCCGGACAGCGACCCCGCAGAAGGATACGGCGAAGGGATCTGTTTCAAAACCAGGTTCCCTACAAACCCCCCGTCTCACCAGACAGAAACCAAACCTCTTTTTATTTTCAAAGCTTTTTAAAAGTTATTTCGTTACAATTTTCGGTGAAGAACGACATTCGGGTACATTCGTTAGCTGCAGCTTCCCTTTTCGGCCAGCTGACAACCGGGCCACAGAACATGTGCTGGGGACTAAAGCCATGCCGGTGAGAAGACCCCCCCCTGCCCCCCGCCCTCAGCCTCAAGGCAATAGATGCATATGGAAGTCATTCGGCTACAGGTTTCCAGTAAAATACAGGTCAGGCTGCCTTTTGTGCAGTTGGCAGTTCGGAATTCAGTGGCTGTCCGGGTGAAGGGAGTGAGTACGCTTTGCCGTTCGTGGCTCACCCGCTTGAGGCAATTCCGGATACTGTGATCGGGAGCAGCTGGTAAGAACCGCGGGTCAGGGCACGAACCGGACCAGGCGCCTGCAACACACCTCTCCCCCGGAAACAAAAACAAAGTGCTTCAAGTGCATTGTGGAATATTCATAAGCAAGAAACCAAGCAGCCAAAAAAAGGGGGGGGGGGGAGAATAACACTTGTCTTTGGTGCTTCATGGGCAAAAAAGAGGCAAGGGGTTAAAGTTCGGATGCCAGTTTTGCTGGGAATCCAGGAGTTGTCAAGGCAAACGATGGGGGAAGGGGGGGGGGTGTTTCACATGAGCAAGAGATTGGAGGTTGGGGGCTAGTTTTGCAAGGAATCCAGGAGTGATCAAGGGAAGGGGCGCGCAGATCACATGAGCAAGCGATTAGAGGTTGGGTGCCGGTTGTTTTACTGGGAATCCAGGAGTCATCAAGGCAAACGGGCAATCTCGCACCCTAGACCTGCCTGAAAAAGGCAATATACACATTCCCAGATCTCGCAACAACGGCGTGCAAGTCATCCAAAGGCTAACAAAAACTTGCAAACCTCCGAATGTACAGATGGGCATGTGAGACTGGTGGACGCTCACACCCCCTTGATGGCGTTAACATTCACTGCAAATGGATTTGTGGACAGGATACAGGCAGGTGGGCCTGCAGTCCTTTTGGGGGGGGGGGTGAGGCTTCACTAGCTTGGCCAGGTCGTGGAGGAGCAAACGATGTGCCCCTGTGGCTGGGAAAGAAACCAAATGAACAGAATTTGCTAGATGCTAAGGGAGAAACTGCAAAACCAGACAGCTCTGTAAGCAAGACAGTGTTGGCCTCTTCGGAGACCTATTTCAAGGCATCCAGGAAGAGGAACTATGGTCAGAACCAATGGGAACTGGAGTGTGCACAGAACGGGACCGAGGGAAGAGTGTACAGATGGGGCACGCTCCCTGGCCCCTGGGAACAGGCCCCCTCCCAACCTAAGAACCACCAAGTTACAGGAACTTCCCACCTATGTAGCCAAGAAGGTGCATATTTAGGGCTTTTTTTTTTTTTTTTTGCAATGCAGGGGGGGCAGGGACAGGATGGCCAGTGACATCCAGAGAACTAAACACTTCAGTAGTCGATAACCTAGCAGCCACTTCCCACTCCAGAAGTTTAACCCCCCCCCCCCCAAAAAAACAAAGAATGCATGACACTACGAAAGGAAAAGTGACCCTTGCATAAGCTCCCACTTCCCCCCACCCCCTCAGGAGTCATCACCAGGCTAATTGCTATGGTGGGGCTTTTGGGGGCTCTGCCCCCTTTTCTCAAAGGCACAGCCTCACAAGAATTTTTCCTGTAAATGCTTTGTTCAGCCATTTAAAAATCTTTTAAAGGTGCGTGCTCCTGTAAACAGAGCAGGGTGCTGTAGCTGACTCATTCCTACACTGAGCAAGGGGGTTGGAGTGGGTGACCTCTAGGATCCCTTCCGACTCTGTCAAGAAACTGGTCTCCTTTAAGAGAGTTCTTCTGCCTAAGTGTTAGCTTTGACTACAGAAGTCATCACCCCCACCTGCCAGCTTGTTATCAGAACTCAGGCCCATAGCAATGGGGGGGGGGCATCTCAACCCCCCGACTTATGGCCCAGGCCTCCCAAATTTTTAAAATTCTATTTTTCGTTGATCTGTCACCCTGCCCTGTAAGCACTAGCAAGCCCAGCAGCTGGTAGAGGTAGATCATGGCTGGGCCGTGGAGATCAGGCAGAGAGCGCCGCCATCACAATACGGTCAACAAGGAGATCTGTCGTCACAGCCTCCTGGTTGTCTTGGCCCCACAGTAGGGAAGGCCAGCGAGGCTAAAATCCTAGAGAGGCCACTAGGAAAGCGGGGTGGGGAGGCCACTTCCTTCCTGCTTGGAGTGTGCAGGTGGAGAATCGGCCTTCCTTGTTCCCACGCGTGTAAAGCATCATCAGCTCCTCCCTCCTGGGTGAGTCCAGGGGGATCCCGGGGCTGGTTGGCTCACGGGGGTGCCCCCCACCTTATTTAAATGCCTCCCGAAGGAAAAAAATCCTGGCTACACCCGAAGTTCAACTACAGACATTCGAAGCATCTTCCCGAGTGGCAAGGAGCAGCGTCCCCTTTCATCCACTGAGGATACTCTGAGACAGGAGTTGCCAGTTTAACTTCTGCTGCCTGCCCATCTCACCCCCCCCCCCCAGCCTCTTAACAGAAGGGATGTATACTGCCTCAGTCAGGCTGCACCTGGAGTACTGTGTGCAGTTCTGGAGGCCTCGCTTCAAAATGGATGCGGACAAAATCGAGAGGGCGCAGAGGAGAGCGACAAGGATGATTTGGGGTCTGGCGACTGAGCCCTAGGAGGAAAGGCTAAGGGCCTTGGAGATGTTTAGTTTGGAGAAGAGGAGGTGGAGGAGGTACAGGACAGCTCTCTTGAAGTCTCTGAAAGGCTGTCATTTGGAGGAGGGCAAGGAGCTGTTCCAGTTGGCAGCGGAAGAGAGGATCCGAAGCTACGGGTTTCGATTACATGCGGAAAAGTATCGGCTGGATATCACGAAAAACTTTTCCATGGTCAGTGGTTCAAAGGTGGGATCGGATGCCTCGGGAGGTGGTGAGCTCCCCTTCACTGGCAGCTTTCAAGAAGAGGCTGGATAAATATTTGTCAGTAATGCTTTAGGCTGGTCCTGCATTGATGGTCTGGATGGCCCCTTCCAACTCTATGATATGTGGACCTCTAACTTCACTTCCCAGAGAACTACTTTTCTCACTCCAGAGGAACACGAGCCTTCTTGGCCACTGAACCAACCAAGTGTCTGCTTCGTTCCCTCCCAGAACACGCAACTCACTTGCCCTTATGGATTCACTGCTGCTGGGAAATATTATGGGATTGCAGGTTATCTGTCGTTAATAAAACCAGAGGACTGGATGCTAGGAACGGGCAAAACGGTCATGCAGAAATCAGGGTTCGCGTCCCCCTCGCGATCCCGGGATGACAACATAACAGTTATGAAGCTTTAACGGCAAGTGATGTTCCCCTGGTGAGAATATGGCACTCAGGACATACTACCATGTACTCCCCTCCCCCCCTCCCGTTTAACAGTACAAACCAAAAAGCAAAGAGAGAGAGAGACCCGCCCCCGAGAAATCTGAGAAACAGAGTTCCACCGTTAAATACGCGGAGGCGATCCAGTCCTCGCAAAGGGGAAGACAAAAAAAAATGCCTTTCCCGGCTACGGATGTGCAATAAAAAGCAGTCGGCTGAACAGTCAAGTCCCAGCGCAGAGAAGGAAAAGGCTAGAAGGGGAAAGCTTTTATTCTTTGAAAAGGCTCAGTTTAAAAAGTGCAAAATATCCAACAGGGGAGGCAAGGTCTTCCGAAAGCCGCTTGCCGGCCTTCCGCTGCCCAGCTGTTCCACCCACACCGACAAACAGGTCTAGAAACTTCCGCACCAGCATCTGTTTCCGTCGCAGCCGGTACCACAGGGGCGGCAACTGACCCACAAGTTCCCAAAGAGCGGAGTCCGCTAGTTCTCCTCCCAGGTTTTAAAACGTGGGGGTCCCAGCGGGGACTCTCTTCCTTCGCTCCTGCTGGAGCCTCCCCACCAAGAGGTATGCCGTCGTCAGTTCTGGGGCGTCAGGTGAAAACTGTGCTGATTCCTCGACTCTGCGCCTCCGTGCGCAAAGAGGAGAGGAGCGGCATCTGCGGTAGATGTGCTCACGACGCTACTATTGTTCTCCGTCAGGGAGCCGTACCAGCCGGGGTTTTGGGGAGTAGCTAAGCTGTGGAGAGAAGGGGGGAAAAATAAGGGAGTGGGCTACGATGCCAGAGCTTTACCCAGCATAGAAAACAGACCACCAACAGCAGATAAAACACAACACAACACAACAACCTGGGAGAACAGTCTACTCTACACCAGGGGTGGGCAATTGTTTTGGCTCGGGTGCAACTTTGTGGGAGTGGAGGTTAGCAGAGGGCCGCACCTTTTAAAATGCTTGCATTCATTAGTTAAATTTGCATTTCAGAAGCTGTATAAATTGTATCATAAAAATCAATAAATATAAATTAAATAAAACAGTGGTAGTTTTATTCAATTTATTTATTGTTCTAATTTCATATCATCTATAGCTGTAAGCACATTTAATTTTAGAATCAGTTTAATGAGACAAATGTACCCTATCATACCACATGGCCGACTGTCTTGGCGGGCCGCAAAAAACTCTGTGGCAGGCCGCAT
This sequence comes from Lepidodactylus listeri, assembly GCA_029233225.1. Lineage (NCBI taxonomy): Eukaryota > Metazoa > Chordata > Lepidosauria > Squamata > Gekkonidae > Lepidodactylus > Lepidodactylus listeri. Next base: position 98,004,996 of record JARCFY010000011.1, on the reverse strand, counting down.
GTGGCCCCCGGGCCGCAATTTGCCCACCCCTGGTCTACACAACTGACTAGCTAGAACAGTTTAAACAGTATGTAACCTGCCCTGAGCCTGATTGCGGGGGAAGGGCAGGCCAGAAATGCAATTAAAGTAATAAATAAATGAAGAACATGAGGGAATCCATGTTGGATCAGGCCAATGGCCCATCCAGTCCAACACTCTGTGTCACACAGTGGCCAAAACCCAGGGGCCATCAAGAGGTCCACCAGCGGGGCCAGAACTCCAGAAGCCCTCCTTCTACTGCCCCTCAAGCACCAAGAAGACAGAGCAGCACTGCCCCAGACATAAGACCATAAAAGAAGCCATGTTGGATCAGGCCAGTGGCCCATCCAGTCCAACACTCTGTGTCACACAGGGGCCAAAACCCAGGTGCCACCAGGAGGTCCACTAGTGGGGCCAGAATTCCAGAAGCCTCCCACTCGAGAGCCAGTTTGGTGTAGTGGTTAAGTACGCGGACTCTAATCTGGGAGAACCGGGTTTGATTCCCCGCTCCTCCACTTGCACCTGCTGGATGACCTTGGGCAAGCCATAGCTCTGTACCAGCTGTTCTCTCAAGGACAGCTTGGGAAAGAGTTCTCTCAGCCCCGCCTACCTCACAGGGTGTCTGTTGTGGGGAGGGGAAGGGAAAGGAGATTGTAAGCCGCTCTGAGACTCCTCTGCGTAGTGAAGGGCGGGGTATGAATCCAATCTCTTCTTCTAATCTGGGAGAACCGGGTTTGATTCCCCACTCCTCCACTTGCACCTGGCTGGATGACCTTGGGCAAGCCATAGTTCTGGCACAGCTGTTCTTGGAAAAGAGCAGTTTCTGTCAGAGCTCTCTCAGCCCCACCTACCTCACAGGGTGTCTGTTGTAGGGAGGGGAAGGGAAAAGGAGTTTGTAAGCCGCTCTGAGACTCCCTTGGGGAGTGGAGGGCAGGGTATAAATCCAATCTCTTCTTCTTCTTCTTCACATAGATGGTCCTAAGCCAAACCTACCTCACAGGGTGTTTGCTGTTGGGGGGGGGAAGGGAAAGGAGATTGGAAGCTGCTCTGAGACTTCTTCAGGTCGCGAAGAGTGGGGTATAAATCCAATATCTTCTCTTCCTTTTTTTTTCCCCTGCTGCCTTCAACTTCTCCTGACATTCTTGTCTTTTCCAGCAACTTCTGCCTCCTAAACTGTTACACTTACTAAGGTCATATCTATGAGGCACTAGAAAATCATCAATGACCCATCCAGAAGACGCCATACTTACAACACATCCCCCCCCTCACACACACACACACCAGCCACCTACCTACCTTCCTCCTTCTCCTCTTCCTCCTCCGAGCCTGGGCAAGTCGTCATCGCTGTCATACCGACGGGGATTGTCAAAGAAGTAGGCCCGGGAACTGAAGCTGTGGCTGTTGATCATGCCCGCAGGCGTCTGACAGGTTGAGCGACAGAGAGATGGTCATTCAAACAAGGAACACTGAACTCTTGGCAGCAAAAGAGGACAACAAAAACTTAAAAGTAGTCCCCCCACAGATCTGAAGAAACACTTCCCACCTGCCCTTATCATGTAGATGTCTTTGATACGTATTCTGGGTCCATGTTAAGAATTAGATCACAGATAAGGAAAACGGTCTCCCGGAAGGAGGCGACGGGCAACATCCCTGCCCAAGTTTCAGTACCTCTTCCACAAGCAGAAAAGCCTCTTGCAGCAGTATGAGATACCACCATGAGTGTAGTAGTGGGCTATGATACATGATTTTTTATTCATAGACTTAACTAAACTTAACTATTTTCCATTTGGCTAGTGGCCATTCCCTGTTTCGTGTAGTGGTTAGGAGCGCGGACTCCAATCTTGGAAAACCAGGTTTGATCCCCCACTTCTCGACATGCAAGCCAGCTAGGTGACCTTGGGTCAGCCACAAGTTCTTTCAGAGCGGTTCTCTCAGGAGCAGTCCTCAAAAGAGCTCTCTCAGCTCCACCTACCTCACAGGGTGTCTGCTGAGGGGAGAGGGAGGGAAAGGAGATTGTAAAATGCTCTGAGACTCCAAGTGAAGGGCGGGGTATAAATCCAATCTCCTCCACTACTTCTTCTACCTAGTTTGGTGTGGTGGTTAGGAGCGCGGATTCTAATCTGGGAGAACCGGGTTTGAGTCCCCATTCCTCCATATGCAGCTGATGATGGGACCTTGGGTCAGTCATAAATTCTTTCAGAGCTGTTCTCTCAAGGGCAGTCCTCAAAAGAGCTCTCTCAGCCCCACCTACCTCACAGGGTATGTTATGGGGAAGGGAAAGGGATTGTAAGCTGCTCTGAGACTCCTTCGGGCAGTGAAGGGCAGGGTATAAATTCAACCCCTTCTTTAATCATTTCACAGGCACATTTAAAAATGTTTGCACCATTTCCCCCCCACTGCTGTGCGCGTGTCCGTGTATATAAACTGAAAACTAGCCAAAAAAAATCTCACACCACCTTACCAAGTTCTGCGTCGTCCTCTGTGCCCGGAAGAACAGGACCACGAACACGGTTGGCACAAGCTCCCACAGGAACAGCACGACCCCAAACACCACGTACTCCTCACTGCTGACTTCCTCCCCTCGTGCCTGCAGGAACACAGCAAACATCCAAGCTCAAAGGTTACACACACAGGCATAAGCCAGCGGGACAGCCATTCCGTTACCTCCTTTCACAAGCTTGAAGATAGACTCATACTATGCCCTCTTTGTGGGGCGTCCCTTGAAGACTGACCAGAGGCTGCACACGGCCTAGCAGCTCAACTTTTAATTCAAGAGTCTGACATACTGCCCCTTCCACCCTGTGCCCCTGTCAGATAACATTAAATAATAAAAAGAAAATAAGAGAAGCCATGTTGGGTCAGGCCAGTGGCCCATCCAGTCCAACGCTCTGCGTCACACAGTGGCCAAAACCCAGGTGCCTTCAGGAGGTCCCCCAGCGGGGCCAGAAGTCTTCCCTGTGTTGCCCCTCCAAGCACCAAGAATACAGAGCACCATTGCCCCAGACATAAGAACATCAGAGAAGCCATGTTGGGTCAGGCCAATGGCCCATCCAGTCCAACACTCTGTCACACAGCGGCCAAAAACACCAGGTGTCCTCAGAAGGTCCAGCAGTGGGGCCAGGACACCAGAAGCCCTCCCACTGTTGCCCTCCAACCACCAAGAATACAGAGCATCACTTGCCCCAGAGTGTTCCATCTATACTAGGGGTGGCCCAACTTGCTTAACATAAGAGCCACACAGAAGTAACATCATATGTCTGAGAGCCATAAGACACGAACAATTATTACACACGTTTTTACTGGAAAATATGCAAATTTGCTTTTTATTAACATTAAATAAGACTACCAGAAATAAAAACAAAAGGGGTAAAACCAGATATTGATAACAATATTTAAAGAGACAAATGCTTTCTCCAAGCCAGCCGGGGGAGGGGGGGGCATTAAGAATGCATTTAAAGTTGCTTTCTTTTTCTGCTCCCCCTCCACCTCAAGCCTACCCAGGAAGGGGAACACTGGCTGGGGAAGGGAAGACCGATCGGGGAGGCATGCCTCCACTTCCCCAGATACCCTGCTGGGAGCCGCACAACATGTGTGAGAGAACCACACATGGCCCCTGAGCCACAGTTCAGCCACCCCTGATCTATACGTTGTGACAACAGCCACTGATGGACCTCTGCTCCATGTGTTTCTACGATCCCCTCTTGAAGCTATGCTTGTAGCCACCAACACTTCCGATGAATTCCACATATTAATTTCTTTGAGTGAATAAGTACTTCTTTTTATCTGTTCTAAGCCTACTGCCCAAGAGTTCTCGTGTTACGAGAAAAGGAGAAAAGTATCACAGTGACGCTGTATAAATTGATGGTGCCGGCTCATTTGGAATACTGTGTGCAGTTCTGGACACTGCACCTCAAAAAATATATTACAGCATTAGAAAAAGTGCAGAAAAGGGCAACTAAAATGATTAAGATGATGGAACAGTTTCCCTACAAAGAAAGGCTGAAGCGCTTGGGACTCTTTAGCTTGGAGAAACGACGGCTGAGGGGTGACATGATCGAGGTTTATAAGATTATGCATGGGATAGAGCAGGTAGAGAAAGAAGTCCTTTTCTCCCTTTCTCACAAGACAAGAACTCATGGGTATATTTATATATACTTATTTATATGTTAGATTTGTTAATCACCCAATCCCTGCAGTGCAGGGCTCTGGGCAATGTACATGCTTCATAAAAACATCAAGATAAAACCATTAAAACACTAATAATATAATGTCTACTTTGAGGGACCCAAAGTTCTGGTTCTGTATAGGGCAGCTTCACAAAGAAGAAGGGAAGAGATTGGATTTATACCCCACCCTTCACTACCCGAAGGAGTCTCAGAGCGGCTTACAAACTCCTTTCCCTTCCCCTCCCCACAACAGGCACCCTGTGAGGTAGGCGGGGCTGAGGGAGCTCTGACAGAAACTGCTCTTTTTCAAGGACAGCTCTGACAGAACTATGGCTTGCCCAAGGTCATCCAGCAGCTGCAAGTGGAGGAGTGGGGGATCAAACCCGGTTCTCCCAGATTAGAGTCCGCGCACTTAACCACTACCCCAGACTGGAGTTCAAACGAGTGCTGTGCCCTGCCTCAGAACTGCCTGAACCTAACTTACAGGGATCTTTTTGGAGGGGGTGCGAGCATGTGTGCCTGGTTCGAAACCCCTCGTTACCTGATCTGAAAGGTTGTCCCAGCCATAGTTGAAGGGACTGGGCAGGCGGTCCGGAGAGATAGCCAATGTCACCAGGTTGTAGAAGGCCCTCGACGAACACAAGAGGATGACCACAGAGCCAACGAGGACAGCTTGGCAGACAGATGTACCCTGGAGGGGGAGGAAAAGCGCATGCAAGAAAGAAGAGCATTAAAAATACAACAGCTCTCTCCCCTTAAGTGCTTATTTCATGTTGGGTAAATCGTGCGTGGGGAAGAAAGGGACCCGGAACAGCTATGCACTAAAACACCGCTTTTTAAATAATTTGCATGCTCCAAGTTTACGCGGCCACAGAGAAATGGATGCGACTGAAGAGCCCTGGGTTATTCCAGCAGCCTCGAGGATGGCCAGATGGCTCTTATCAGAAAAAGGAGTAAGCGCAAGATTGGTTAGCTACTGGATCTTCCACGAGGGACATCAGCAGCTCCCGCTCTCATCTGCTCAGAAACAGCAAGCCCAGCTAGAGGAGAGGAGATTGGATTTATACCCAGCCCCTTCACTAGCCGAAGGAGTCTCAGAGCGGCTTACAAACGCCTTCCCCTTCCCACAACCGACACCCTGTGAGGTAGGCGGGGTTGAGAGAGCTCTTTCGAGGACTGCTCTTGAGAGAACAGCTCTGAGAGAACTTGTAACCGATCCAAGGTCACACCAGCAGATGCACGTGGAGGTGTGGGGAATCAAACCCGGCTCTCCCAGATTAGAGTCCGCACACCTAACCACTACGCCAAACTGACTGAACACAGACACTCCTTTGGGCAGAAATCTAGCCAGCGAACACTCTAAAGATCTGATCTAAGGATGGCTGCTTTCCCCCTAGAAACTGGCTATCCCTTATCAGACAGCAGGAGGCCACCAGCTTCCTAACCAATGCTCCCTCTAAGCTGTGGAGTCTTGAATCTCCTCTTGAAGCTGCCGCCACCACTTCCTGTGGTCTTGACTCTTCCACATGTTCATGACTCTTTGCGTGAAGAAATCAGTTCTAAGCCTACTGCTCATTAATTTCATGGAGTACCCACGAGTTCTTGTTTTGTGAGAAAGGGAGAAAAGTACCTCTTTCTCTGCCTTCTCTATCCCATGTATAATTTTGTAAACTTCTATTGTGTCACCCCTCAGTCATCGTTTCTCCAAGTTCCTCCTAACCTCTTCAACTTTTCTTCAGACGGAAAGTGTTCCATCCCCTTAGTCATTTTAGTTGCCCTTTTCTGCACCCTTTCCAATGACATACATGTTTTTTGAGGTGGGGTGACCAGAAATATATACAATATTCCAAGTGAGGCCACCCCACAGATTTATACAGGGGCATTATGATAATGGCAAATTTGTTTGCCTTCCCTTCCTCCACCCACAATAGGCACCTTCTGAGGCAGGTGGGGCTGAGAGAGCTCTGAAAGAACTGGGACTGCCCCATGGTCACCCAGCCGGCTTCACATGGAGGAGGAGTGGGGAATCAAACCCGGTTCTCCAGATTAGAGTCCGCTGCTCTTAACCACTACACTACGCTGGCTCTCGGGGTTGGGTTCAGAGTCTGACAGAGTGTAGGGCTTCCGCCCCTCTGCAGAACCTTGCAGGCTCCCAAAGTATAGTTTGCACGGTCCCCTACTCAGAACTGGGAAACTTTGTGCAGTGATGGTTTATATCTGTACTGGCAAGCTGCTCCCATGGACAGTGTGAAAGCCAGGGTGTGTTTTAATAAAATTAATAAGCAAGAGGGTTCCAGATCAAATAAGACCATAAGAGAAGCCAATGTTGGATCAGGCCAGTGGCCCCTCCAGTCCAGCACTCTGTGTCACACAGTGGCCAAAAACACCAGGTGCCATCAGGAGGTCCAGCAGTGGGGCCAGGACACTAGCAGCCCTCCCACTGTTGCCCCCCCCCCCCAAGCACCAAGAATACAGAGCATTACTTGCCCCAGACATAAGAACATAAGAGAAGCCCATGTTGGGTCAGGCCAGTGGCCCATCCAGTCCAGCAATCTGTCAAATAGTGGCCAAAACACCAGGTGCCCTCAGGAGGTCCATCGGTGGAGCCAGGACACCAGAAGCCCTCCCACTGTTGCCCCCCGCAAGCGCCAAGCACCAAGACTGCAGAGCATCACTAGCCTCAGACCGAGAGTTCCTATCTATACCTTGTGGCTAATAGCCACTGATGGACCTCTGCTCCAGATGTTTATCTAATTCCCTCCTGAAGCCCTCCAAGCTTGTAGCCGCTGCTACCTCCTGTGGCAGTGAATTCCATGTCAATTCCAAATCAAGTCTGAACTCTCCCCTAGAAGCTAAAATGACCAGACTGAGGCTATTGTACTTTGGTCACATTCTGGGAAGACGAGAGTCACTGGAAAAGACAATCAGGATAGAAAATGAGAGAAACCCGACATGAACTGGATGGACTCAGTCAAGGAAGCCACAAAGGCCCTCCGCTTGTAAGACCCCAAGCAAGGCTATTCCCGAAAGGACGTTTTGGAGGTCATTCACTCATAAGGGACGCCCATAAGTCAAAAGTAACTTAAACCGCACACGGCACATGCGATACAGGCAAACACTGCGCTCCCTTACCTTGGACTCGAGGTAGACGTTGGCCGAAGTCATTTTGGACAGCCGACACATGCAGTATGCCAGCACAATGGCACAGAGAATGAAGAGGGTGTCGTTGACAAGGGCTCGGGTGAACACTGCCCACCTCCGCTGACCCTCTGGGGCATCCTCACGCACCAACAACGCACACGTTAAGTTCACAAACATGAATAAGAGACTGGTGAATACAGAGCCCATGTACAAGGCAGTCCTGGAGACAAAGACGACATGGTCAAGGAAGGTAGTACAAAGACACTTTAATTTAATTTAATTTATTTATTTCACATTTGTATCCAACCCTCCCCGCGAGCGGGCTCAGGGCGGCTCACGCTAATCGGCAAGAATACCATACGTTGACATAAAACATCTTAAGAAATCTCTTAGAAACATTTTAAAACAGTCAATCAAATAATCAAAGTGCTAGTTAATGACATGCTGCATTTAGTAGGCAAAATTCCCAGATCAATGACCTTCCGGCTTCACCCGATAATATCGCTCAATCTCCAACGGGGGCCAGGCCAACCCCCACAGATGTCAGAGGCAGCGGTAAGGCGGCTCCTCGTTAAAAGCCTGGTGGAAGAGCTCCCATCTTGCAGGCCCTGCGGAACTGCAAAAGATCCCGCAGGGCCCTCACCTCAGCCTCTCTGCCCTGCTGTTGGCCCTCCAGAGGAACTGGTTGGGGCCACTGTGTTGAGACAGGATGCTGAACTAGAGGGACCACTGGCCTGATCCAGCAGGGCTCTTCTCATATTCTTATGAAGGCCTCAGCCTCTCTGCCCTGTTGCTGGCCCTCCGGAGGAACTGGTTGGCCAGTGTGTGAGACAGAATGCTGGACTAGATGGACCCTCACTAGATTGGTCATTAGTAGCCCAAACAATTAATTACAGGCAGCATTTTAACTGCTGATTTATTAAGCTTCAGCCACAGATGCCATTCTTACTTGTATTTGTTGAATTCAGCTGCACACTTGACTTTCAAGATGACCTGTTAAGACAAAAACCAGAGAAGCATTTTATTGCAGTTTTTAAAATCCCACCGTATTCTGGAAGGCACAGGACGCAACACAAGAGATTGGACACCAAACGCAGAAACGTTCACATAGTACAGTGGAAGCAGAGCTCCATCCTAGCATCCAGACACTAGCCAAGTGCCTCACGGATACTCCAAAGCAAAGCCTGTAGAATGCAGTCCTTCCCTAAAGATTTCCACTCTTGGTATTCAGAGGTCTGGCCGCCAAGTGGGATCCATACAGCTGTCAGGGTTCAGAGCCACTAATGAACATTTCCTCGATCCCTTATTTAAAAGCCTTCTGCATCACTTGCAGCAATTTGGTTTACTACGGCTGGGCTGTAGAGCACCCGCTTTGCATTCAGAAGCTCCCCAGTTCAATCCCTGGCATCTCCCCCCTCCCCCCCCAAAACAATTAGAGGAGATGGGCTATTTGCAGTATCAGGCATTGAGCTGTGATTGCCCCTTTTTAGGAGGACACAGTTCTCTGCCAGATTGGAGGGAGCAGGCTTACAATAGAAGTCTTCAGCTTTTCCAAATTCAGAAACCAGCCTTTAACCCCAGAGGGTAGCATGTAACTCACCGGGATTGGAAGCCCGTGACAGGACATCAGCCACGCAACAGAACGGCAAGCGGTATGGCACCCATACCCTCTACATATGTGTCCCAGTAGCCAATAATACTGCAACTCTATAAAGGCCTGTTGATCTAGCTTGTGAGGTCCCATGACCAAAGCTCCCTCTAAGCTGTGGAGTACTGTGAGCAAACATTCTACTTTATGAGCTACTGGCATTCAAGTTGTGAGGGAGCCAAAGGGCGCAGTAGTGGTCCAGTGTTCCCTCTAAGCTGAGTTAGTGTGAGCTAGCTCACACATTTTTTTGTCTTCGCTCAGGAAGGCTGGCTCCAGAGCAAACTAATTTATGCAGCAGCCAAATCGCTCCCTACTTTAATGCCAGTAAACTCACAAAGTAGAATTTTTGCTCACAGGACTCTGCCGCTTAGAGGGAGCACTGGCAGGGACCACTTTGCTGCTGAACAAATTTTTTGAGTCCAGTGGCATCTTTAAGACCAGCAAGTTTAACTCTGGGTATAAGCTTTTGTGGGCATGCCTACTTCTTCAGGTACCAACGCAGCTACTCACCTTAATCTACTTTGCTACTGTAATTAATAAATTCATTTCATTTATATGCCCCTTTTTCCCCCCCGGTGAAGACCCAAAGTGGCTTACGCCATTCTCCTGTCCTCCATTTAGTCTTCACAACAACCCTGCGAGGTAGGTTAGGCTGAGAATGTGTGACAACTGGCCAACGGCTGCCCAGAAAAATTTCAGGGCAGAGTGGGGATTCTCACATAGGTCTCCGAGATCCCACTCCAACCACACCACCCTGGCCTCCCTGCACGCCTCTCCTTTGCCCAGAGCTGGCACGGGCTGCAGGGCTGCCTAGAAACATCCCTCCAGGAACAAGTTCGGGACCTGCTATAGTCTAAATTCCTGCAGGCCGCAGCCTTATGGGGTTTGCTCGGGTTTTCTTTTTGGAAAAAGAGGGGCCCGAACTCTCAAGAGGGAAATGACGTTTTCAATCTGTATACTGAAAACTCATAAACTTTTAAACATTTTTAAAAGAATTTTGTTGAAGAGATTCCGGTACTCCGTTTCGGCATGTTCCCCCAGAAAAAAAAAGCCTTGGCCAGTTTGTACGAAACAAGGGAACAGCATGAAAATCCTTGACTCAGGCCTGAGCAGTCTTCACACAAAGGAGCTCTATCCACGGCTCCTGACCACAAGAGGCCTTGCTGTTGTCGCAATCTTACCATTATGGGGTTAAATTTAGAGCATCTTATTATGGGCAGGAGCCAGACTCCACCCTGAGGGCTGGAACGAAAGGCCCTCTGGATCAGTGTCCCCTTTTGGTGGTAAACAGGCTGTTTGCTCACCCTGCAATGAAAGGGTTTGATTGTAAAGGAAAAGATGCTCCCATACAAAAGCAGAGCAGCACATTGGTTTGGAAACTGGGCGCAAAGCTCCCATTCCTGGGAGGGCTTTTAAAGGGGAAGGTGCCACGCACAGCTGGGTTTCCCCCAAGGAGATTCTGGGTTCGGCCACGGCTCAAAGGCCCGCTGAAGATGCAAGCTGGGAATTTTGAGGCAAGCCCTGGCTTTTCGCTGGAAGGGCCTGGAACGGTGCCAGCAACATCCCATCCACCCCTCCGCTCACCTGTGAAGACCACACCTGCCTCGGACAGCTCAGATCAAATGAGGTTTAATGCCAAGTAAATCCCTGTGTGAAACCAAACAGCTCACCAGAGCGGGCTGCCCACCTCTTCCTCCTTCCAGATCTTCATATCCCCCTCCACTGCACCCAAGCATTCACACGCGCCAAGCTGCCTCCATACTGAATCAGACCATCAAGACCAGTATAGCCTACTCAGACTGGCAGCTGCTCTCAAAGGTCTCAGGCAGCGGTCTTTCACATCACCCACCACCTGGCCCTTTTTAACCGGAGATAAAAGGTACAGGTTTCCCTTGCTTGAAAGCCAGTCGAATCCGAGTCTAGGGGGGCGGTGCTCATCTCCGTTTCCAAGCCAAAGAGCCAGCGCTGTCCGAAGACTATTTCCGTGGTCATGTGGCCGGCATGATTAAACATCAAGGTGCACGGAACGGTGTAACCTTCCCACCGAAGCAGTACCTATTTATCTACTTGCAATTTCTTGCTTTCGAACCGCTATGCTGGCAGGAGCTGGGGCCAGAGACGGGAGCTCACTCCGTCATGCGGCATTAGGGCCTCGAACTGCCAAGCTATTGTCCTTCTGGTCTGCAGCGCAGCTTCCTAACCTCTGCGCCACCACAGCCCCTTAACTGGAGATGCCGGGGATTAAACCTGAGACCTTCTGCATGCCAAGCAGATGCTCTTCCACTGAGCCATGGGCCCTTTCCTGACCATCTTGAACGCAAAAAGCTGCCTCCTACTGAATCAGATCCTTGGTCCATCAAGGTCGGTATTGACAACTCAGACTGGCAGCAGCTCTCCAGGGTCTTGGGCAAAGACCTTCCACACCACCTCCTGATTGGTCCTTTCCAACTGGAGATGCTAGGGATTGAACCGGGGACCTTCTGCATGCCAAGCAGAGGCTCTGCCACTGTGCCACATCCCATCCCCATTTTCTGCTAGGCGGCCTCATGCTTACACCTTGCAGTTGACTCAATCCAATCCAAGGAAGGTTCAACCTGAGTGAGGGGGGAGACCAACAGCATCTCATATACCATCAGTTTTACCTTACAAAAGAAGTTTAAGTTGACAAAAGGAAAACCTGACTAACCATCCCAAGCGCCAAGCTCCAAACTGACAAACCAACTGGATTCTAAAGCCAACCCAGAGTTTAGCTGAGCAAAGTCGGAATCCAGTGGCGCCTTTAAGCAGTGTAAGTTGAGTCAGTGTGACTCACAGTTTTTTAGCCTCTGGTTCACACATTTTTGTCTCAGCCCAGGAAGGGATGGCTCCAGAGCAAACTGACTGATGCGGTAGCCAAACTGCTCGCACACAGCTTTCATGCCAGGAGCTCACAAAGTAGGATTTTTGCTCACAAGACTCCACAGCTTAGAGGGCGCATTGCCTTTAAGGCCAATCAAGTTTTATTCTGGGTATAAGAAACAGAGTTGGTTTTCATATCCCACTTTTCACTACCCAAAGGAATCCCAGAGCAGCTTACAATCGCCTTCCCCTCCCCACAACAGACATCCTGCGAGGTAGGTGGGGCTGAGAGAGCTCTTTCAAGGACTGCTCTTGAGAGAACAGCTCTGAGAGAACTGTGACTGACCCAAGGTCACGCCAGCTGGCTTCATGTGGGGGAGCAGGGAATCACACCAGTTCTTCAAATCAGTGTCTGCCGCTCTTAACCACTACGCCAAACTGGCTCTCAAGCTTTTGTGGGCACGCACACTTCTTCAGATACCCATTCCATGCCGATTTCCATGCTACTTTCCCAGGAATGTTGCTTCCGCTTAATTCCGTTAACTCTGTATTGCATGGCTTGACACTCACTAGGATCTACTTTCTTGAGCTGTGTGTTCTGCACTAAAGGGTTTTTAAAAACCGTCCTTGCTGTCAACAGCATTCCATTTCCAATTCACTTAAATAATCACAGCCCAGTTTTCTCCCCGGTGGGGGCCCAAAAACGCTCACATCGTTCTCCTCTCCTCCATCTTATCCCCACAACAACCCCATGAGGTAGGTTAGTCCGGCAATGTACAACCGACCCAGGGTCACCCTGCAAGCTTCCACAGCAGAGTGGGGATTTGAACGTGGATCAGCAGGATGTGATACCCCGGGTCTGACACTCTCGCTGCGACATAAAGAGCGTAAAATAGTAAGAATGTCAATAATAAAGCAGACCTGGCCAAAAAAAGTCCACCACTTTATAAAAGCACATTTCAATCATGTTGAAACATATCCAGATTGTTAGAGGAGCAGGACACAAAATACATGATGCCCGATCAATTAATTGGACAGCAGCCTGGGTCCAAACTGCAGAGGCGTCAGTTCTTATCTGCCCCCCCCCCCCCACTTAACACCTGCTCAAATTCTTCCAGTCTCCTTCCCCTGCTGAAATGCTCAGCCTCCAAAGCACTTCCCCTCCTCTTTCTGGAGGCTACTCTGGACTTCCCACTTCTCAAGGAAAGGGGGAACTAAGAAATAAACAAGACGACAACGACGAAGAAGAGATTGGATTTATACCCTGCCCTTCACTACCCGAAGGAGTCTCAGAGCGGCTTACAAACGTCTTTCCCTTCCCACTCCCCACAGCAGACACCCTGGGAGGTACGTGGGGCTGAGAGAGGTCTGACAGAAACTGGTTTTTTTCAAGAACAGCTGTGCTAGAACTATGGCTTGCCCAAGGTCATCCAGCAGCTGCAAGGGGAGGAGTGGGGAACCAAACCCGGTTCTCCCAGATTAGAGTCCGTGCACTTAACCGCTACACCAAACTGGCTACACCAAACAGGCCACAGGCCTGTCATGGAATTATTTGTACGGCACTACTAGAACCTTCTGACACCTGGAATTATGGCAATTGCTGGGAATGGGATGTGCTGGCCAGACTGCTCTTTAGAGAGCTGCCGGTACACGAGGCACTACAGAGTACAACACAACAGGTCCCTTGCCCCAAAGAGGTTACAATTATATTGCTTCTGCTGACAGGTCACTTCTGATCCATTTTCAAAGCAACCATACCTAACTTGCAAGAATTGGTGAGGCGCAGTGCTGGCAAACGGAGCCAGCTTTGGGTACCCGAGGCAGAAAACACGCAAGCGCCCCCTACTTTCAGCAACCAACGTGGTAAACAAGCCGCTGGAAATTGTCCAGCACAAGCCTCACTAAAGCAGATGGGAGCTCCCCTGCAGCGCTTCTTCTCGCCAGTGGGACTCCAGAAAGAGAACTCGCAGTGGGTTCTCACGCCCCCTTTCCTTCTCAGCCGCCACCCTTCAGGGTGCCCGCTGCACAATCCCCAGTGCAGCCACTGCATTTTACACTCAAGATGCTCCAACAGCCTTCTTTGTTTGTCTTCAGTATACAGCTCCACACATCAGGAAAAGTGGTCCCTCTAAGTTTATGACCTAAATGATGGAGCCGGCACACTGCAGTAGTTAGTGTCTGACTAAGATCTGGGAGACGCAAGGTTCGAATCCCTACTTGGCAACAGAAGCTCACTGGGCGACCTTGGGCCGGTCACATGCTCTCGGTGTAAACTTCCTCATAGGACTGCTGTGAGGATAAAGTGGAGAGGAGAATGATGTTCATCCCCTTTGGTTCTCCACTGGGCAGAAAGGCGGGACAGATTATGTATGATGTAAGTAAGCCAATAAATTGTGTGAACTCAGGCAGATCACGAGAGGGAGGGCAGGGAGGGCTGCATCAGTGCTTAGTTCTCGAGGCCCTTTCTTACACGCCCAGGGAAATGCTGGTCGCTACTTTGGGGTCAGGAAGCCGTTGTTCTCCAGGCCAGTTTAGCCGGAGATTATGGAGGATTTTTAGCCATCTTCTGGGCGTGGAACAGTGGACACTGTGGATGTGGAAGGTATTTGTGAATTTCCTGCCTTGTGCAGGGGGTTAGACTAGATGACCCTGGAGGTCCCTTCCACCTCTGTGATTCTAAATCATAGAACCATAGAGCCACAGAGTTGGAAGGGGCCATACGAGCCATCTAGTCCAACCCCCTGCTCAATGCACGATCACCCTAGAGCAGGGGTGGGCAAACTTGCTCAGCATAAGAGCCACCTAGAACAGGGGTGGCCAAACTTGCTTAACGTAAGAGCCGCATAGAATAAACATCAGATGTTTGAGAGCCACACGACATGAACAAATATTATCTGTTTTTATTGGAAAATAAGCAAATTTGCTTTTTATTAACATTAAATGAAACTGCCAAAAATAATAACAAAAGGGGTAAAAGCAGATATTGGTAATGATATTAATTTGTCCAATGCTATTTGTTTGCTAATGATATTTAGCTTCCCCAGCCGCCCTGCTGGGAGCCACATAATATATGTGAAAGAGCCGCATGCGGCTCCCGAGCCACAGTTTGCCCACCCCTGCCCTAGAGCATCCCCACAGAAACAATCTGCCCAGCTTTCTGACCTATGGCAAGAACCACGCAGAGGCAGCTATCCGTTAGTTTACACTTTGCAGATGGGGAAAACGAGGCACGCAGAGGTAAGATCTGCCCGAGACTCCCTGATGAGGTCACGGCTCACTCGGTGCTCCGGAGCCCGGCAAGAGACGGCTCCGGCACCCTGCCGTCGCCTGCCCACCAAGATGACCTCAACCATCTCTCAGCTCCTGTCCTGGAAGGCTACAGACCACGCACAGATGTCCCCTGCGACTTGCCAGTGCCACTGGGTCCCCCCTCCCCCTTTAAGCAGACCACACAACCCCCATTTAAAGTGATCACAGAGTGTCCTCTCCCCAAAGAGGCTACCCCACAAATCAGCCCTGCAGAGGGCTAAATACCAAAGCTACCCCCCCACCCCCCCATCATTCAGCATCCACCCTTCCCATCTTTCGGAGCTTTATCTCTAACAGGGAGACCAGGCTCCCAAGTCCCTAGCACCATCGGTCATGTGGATGCCTCCCCCTCCCTGCGGGAGAATGAAATCATTGTTGACACCACCGCCTAAGCGACAAGACGCTTCTGCAGCGGAGGGGGGGGCAAGGGGGGCGGAGAAGGAGGGTTCACTGCCAGGTCTGCTCCGAAACTGTCAGCTCACCAACAGCTGGGAAAGAGCAATCCTTTAAAAAAAAGAATGCAAATCACTCCTAGGAGAAAAAGGGCACCCAGCCGTTGAATAGGGAAGTGGGAGGGGAGGCGGAACACTGAAAAGCCAGAAAGCTGGGGGCTTTCCACCCAGGCTCCCTCTAAGCTGTGGAATCTTGTGAGCAAAGATTCTGCTTTTCCAGCCACTGGCATTAAAGTTGCGAGCGCTGTGGCCACCGCATAATGTTTGCTCCGGAGGCATCCTTCCTGAGCGAAGACAAAAACGTGTGCGCCGGAGGCTGAAAAACTGGGAGCTAGCTCACACTCACTCAGCTTAGAGGGAACAGTGGTTTCCATACTGCAAGTGGGGGGGGGGGGGAGAGCGCGTTTAAAGGGCTCAGAAGAGCGGGTGGGCAGAAGCCCCACCAGTACGGGGCGGGGGAGGCAGCCGTACTATAACTTAAAGCTCCAACTGCCCGTTGCAATTTCTGACCCATCCAGAAAGTCAGTATGGGAAAAGGCCTGGAAAGAGCCCCCCCGGGGGGGGGGGGGGGGACGCGAAGGCAGGCAGCGGAGACCGCGGCAACAATAGGAGGCGGCGGCGGCGCGGCTCCAAAGCGGTGACGTAATGCCAAGCGGCAGCCCCGAGCGCGGCTGTTGCGCCTGCCGAGCGGGGCCGAGCCCAGTTTTTTTTGCAACCCCATTTGTTTGTTTTTCCCCATTCTACGGACAAAACCCATTTACCTTTTTTTGCAACCCTACAGACAAAACCCCATTTGGCCCCCCCCCCCATTCTACAAACCCTATTTGCTTTTTTTCCTAATCCTACAGACAAAACCCTTGTTGTTTCCCCCCCATCCTACAAAACCCATCTGGGTTTTTTTTGCAACACTACAGACAAAGCCCCATCAGCTTTTTCCTGCAACCCTACTGACAAAACCCCGTTTGGCCCCCCCTCCATTCTACAAGCCCCATTTGCTTTTTTCGGCAACCTTACAGACAAAACCCCATCTGCTTTCCCCCCTAATCCTACAAACCCCATTTGCTTTTTTTCTGCAACCTGACAGACAAAACCCTATTTGCATTTTTCTGCAATCCCAGACAAAACCCCATTTGCTATTTTTTTTTGGCAACCCCACAAACCCCATCTACTTCTTTTGCAACCCTACAGACAACCCCCATTCGCTCTTTTCTGCAACTCTACAGGCAAAACCCCATTTACTTTATTGGGGGAGGGGGCAACCCCACAGACAACCTCCCCTTTGCTTGTCCTCCAGAAGAGTTGCGAAAGCCAGGCATGCAATCCTTGCCCGCTACTCTAGAGAAGAACCGGGCAAGTTTTCCAAGTCCACAAGCAGCGCAACGCACACACACATATGCAACGACCCCCCGGGGCGGGGGGGGGGCAGGTCGCGCGTCCTCCCCCCCCCCCTTACCTCCACGAAGTAGAGGCTGAGCAGGCAGAGGGTGGCGAAGAGGAGGCAGACCGGGCAGGAGAAGAGGAGCCAGTGCGGGAAGGGGGGCAGGCGGCGGCGGGGCCCCCCCTGGAGGGCGCCCTGCAGGTAGACGCAGAAGAGGACGGTGCGCAGCGCCGCCCAGGCGAGGCAGAGGAAGAGGCAGACGGAGCGGTAGCTGAGCCGCTTCTCCCGCGAGCAGAGGAGCCGCCAGAGCTGCAGGTAGGCGAAGACGAAGAGGCTGCCGTAGAGCGCGGCGTGCACCAGGGTCAGCCCCAGCTCCACCGCGAAGGGCACGCCGCCGCCGCCCTCCCGGAGCACCATGGCAGCCGAGCCGGGCCGAGCAGGCGGGACCCCCCGGTTGCAAGGCGCCCGCCGCCCCCCGCAACCCGGCCACGAAGCCCCCTCGTCTTGCCGCCCGCCTGCCCCACTCCGCTGCCGGCCCCCGCGCGAGAACCCAGCGGCCGCCCGGCCCCGCTCATTTGAGGGGCTCGCCCCGGGCCACGCGCCGCTCCCCATTGGCCCGCGCGCCGGCCCGCCCACGCCGCCGCCCATCGCGCCGCCCCGTTGGCCGCGGGGCCCTGCCAATCGGGGAGCGAGCGCCCGCCTCTCCCCGGGAAGGCGTTTTTGAGGTTGGAGCCGCCCGCCCGCTTCGGATTTGCAACAGCCCATTTCTCTCTGCTCCCTGGATGGTTTTTCCCCCTTGGTCTCTGCCGGCCGCGGTTGCTTTTCTTCCCCCTTCTCCCGCCCCTTCCCGGATCAGCTGAGCAGCAGGCGAGAGAGAGAGAAAGAGAGAAAGAGAGAGCGAGCCGGGCAGGCCTGCGTGCAAATTGGGTACAGCAGCGGTCCGTTTCCGCTGCTAATCCGGATTCTGCCTTTTGCACAGGCTGCGGGCACTTTCTAGCTTCGGGCGTTGGACTGCAGTCGCGCGATAAGGGGCGTCCGGCGAATTGCTGCCAAAGGCGACCTCCTGCCCCAGTTTGCGAATGGCAGCTATAGAGATCTGTTTTTGCTCCGCGATGCCCGGGCATCTTTAAGGGCTCTCTCCTTCCCCCTCGCCGGCGGAGCCCCCAGCCCCGGATCGCAATGGGGCTGCCCGCAGGGGGGCTGCCCAATTGTCGGAGGGGATGCTGGGATTGCAGATTAGGGGGCTTCTGACTTGCCACCTGCAAGATCCCTGCTGCTTAGCTCTGGGCCTTCCCCACCCCGTCCTTTCCGGATGCCTTGCCCTGGAAGCTGGAGGGCAACTCCGGCGCTCCGCCTCAACTGCTCTGGGAGAGTATAAAGAGACCTGGGGACTTGAACCCAGCTCTCCGGGTGGGGTGCCACTGAGTTCTGGGTCGGAAGGGGCCCGAGTGAAGCCACTCAGGGGAAGAAGGGAAGGGTGGGCATTCTGCTCTTGGGGTGGGGGCGCTCAGCGGTAGCACAGATCCCCATCCAGGATCTAGTGGTGGCAAGCCAGAAGACAACCAGCATTCAACCCCTGGTCCAGAAGAGATCCACATCTGCCACTGCGAGAGACAACAAGTGAGTAACTAGCTCTTTGCAACTTCTCTTGGGCTGTTCTGCTTGGTAGCTGTGGTGGTCCGTCCTGTATCTACGAGGGGATGGGAAGTTAACAGCCCCCTAGCCAGGATTCTGTCGCTTGTGGAACAAAAATTTTTTTTGGGGGGGATGCCATTATTTGCCATAATGAAGAGGGGTGCGTGCCCCTCTCCCTCTCCTCCTGCAAGATTTAAAGGACCCTCCAGCTGATTGGCAGGCCACCCACCTTGTTGATCAGCTGAAGGGTCCTTTAAATCTTGGAGGGGAGGGGAAGGGGCCCAGGCCACCCCCTTCTTCTCAAAAGCATTTAAAGGATCCCTTTAAATGTTTTGGGGGAGATGTGGGGGGCCCTTTAAGGAAGGGGGCAGAGCTCCCAATAGCCCCACCGTAGATATGGGCCAGGAAGTTAAGGACCCACTCCGAAGCATGTGTCTCTGTTGAGTGCATCATTGTCGTGGCCTTTCTTTCAAAGAATTCGTGGTAGCATATGTGGTTTTCTCGTTTTTCCTGTTTTGTTATCACAACAGCCCTGCGAGGTAGGTGAGGCTGAGGGTGGCTGGCCCAAAGGAACTCAGTGGCCGGGGGATTTGAACCTGCATCTCTCAATTCCCAATCTGATCACCATGACTGTAGGCAGGAAACTTCATAAACTGATATCAGTGGGATTTACTTCCAAATAAATGTGGTAGTGATTGGGCTGAAAATAGATATAGCAGTAACGTCCTAGTTATGAGAGCATATGGGGCCGTGGCTCAGTGGAAGAGCCTCTGCTTGGCATGCAGAAGGTCCCAGGTTCAATCCCTGGCATCCTCAGTTAATAAGGACCAGGTAGTTGGTGATGAGTGAAGGACCTTAGCCTGAGACCCTGGAGAGCCACTACCAACCTAAGTAGACAGTACTGGCTTTGATGGACCCATGGTCTGAAGGCAGCTTCATGTGTTCAAGATGGCCAGAGAAGGGACCGTGGCTCAGAGGCTGAGCATCTGCTTGGCATGCAGAAGGTCCCAAGTTCAATCCCCGGTATCTCTATCTAAAAGGACCAGGGAGTAGGTGATGGGAAAGACCTCCGCCTGAGACCCTGGAGAGCTGTCAAGAGTGTCTGTGGCTCAGTGGTAGAGCTTCTGGTTGGCATGCAGAAGGTCCCAGGTTCAATCCCTGGCATCTCCAGTTTAAAGGACCAGGGAGTAGGTGATGGGAAAGACCTCCGCCTGAGACCCTGGAGAGCTGTAAAGAGGGGCTGTGGCTCAGTGGTAGAGCTTCTGGTTGGCATGCAGAAGGTCCCAGGTTCAATCCCCGGCATCTCCAATTAAAAAGGACCAGGCAGGAGGTGATGGGAAAGACCTCAGTAGAGTAGACCAGACTGACTTTGATGGACTCATGGTCTGATTCAGCAGAAGGCAGCTTCAAGTGTGAGAACTTTTTCCCAGTGAAATATGTCCGGTGTTGTGTGTTGGCTTTCGTGTACTCTGTGCGTGCAAAAATGGGACAGTAAGTTCACACCAAAATATCCCAGGTCAGTTTATCTGACATAAACTATGCTGTATAGTGGTTAGAGTGCTGGACCAGGGAATCCAAACTCTCACTCGGTCATTATTTATTATTATCTATTTTACTTACAAAATTTATATTCCTGCCCTTCTGCCCTCACGAGGGCTACCAAGGTGGGTAACAATTTAAAACATACATGATAAAATTCACATTTTAAAACCATTAAAATTTTTAAAAAACCCCAACACACGTCATTAAAACCACTATGGAACAGTTAAAATATATACAAAACAAAAAAACAGCAGTTAAGAGGAAGGCATCATGGAGGGAAATTCCTCAGGGAATTCATTTGTTTCATTCATCTGTAGTCTGTCCTTTCCCCCAGTGGTGACCAATGCGGCTCACATCATTCTCTCCTTCCTTTTATCCTCACAACACCCCTGCAAGGTAGGTTAGGCTGAGAGAGTGTGACTGGCCCAAGGTAACCCGGCGAGTTCCCGTGACAGGTCGGGGATTTGAATGTGGATCTTTCAGAGGCTAATCCAACACTCTTAACTGCTACACGACTCTAAAATGCTAGAATGCCAAATGAAACCAAAAAAAAGTCTTCGCCCACTGACAGAAGACAGCAACAGGAGGGGAGAGACAGAGCTCCTTGGGGAGAGCGTTCCACAGCTTTGGTGCCACGAACGAGAAGGCCCTCTCCCGGGTTGTGTGTGTTGAGTCCTGTTAAGCCGCTCACGATTTATGGTGATCCTATGAATGAATTACCTCCAAAACATCATTAACAGCCATTCTCAGGTCTTGCAAACTGAAAACCATGACTTCTTTTATTGAGTCCATCCTTCTCCTGCTGGGTCTTCGTCTTTCCCTGCTGCCCTCCACTTTCCCTCCAACAAATGTCTTCTCCAGCGACTCTTGTCTCGTAGTCCATCCTGTGACCAAAGTAGGACAGCCCTCAGTTTAGTCTCTCAGATTGCCGCCCGCCTAATCTCTGAAGTCACGGAGCTCGCTAGTTAACCTTGGGCCTGTTAAATAAAGCAGGAGCCCTGGGTGTCTTAGGCTGGGATCACAAGCACAACTGGGCCCGATGTAGGCGCAAATGCTGGGCGGATTTAAAGTGCGTGATCAGACATGAACATCTGGGAAGCGTCCCGCAACCGGCAGCAACCCGAGTTGCTCCACCACAGAAGCAGAGTAAACAGGCACCAAGGAAAGTCCAGTGGCAAACAGGTTGCTATGGGCCACGGGTGGACTTTCCCCTGTTTGATCGCTCCAGCATGCTGTCATGACATCGGGATGGTCTGATCAGGCTATCCCGACGCCCAAGTTGTTGTTGTTTCCCCCTTCTCATTGTGCGCATCATCGCACACTCCATCGGGAGCCCTCAGGGCTGAGGTGCGAATCATCGATCCCTCGTTTTAGTGCCTCGGAAACAAACGGCTAAAAAAACCACGCCGACTCACCTGTGGTTGCGTCGGATCTTGCAGTGGCAGGCTGTGCCCGCAGCTTCAGGAGACTGTGTGATCATGCAACTGCAGGTCAACTTCGCCAGAGGAAATAGCCTTCCCCCCCCCCCCCCCGGCTTTATCTCATGCATGTGACCGCTACCTTAGAGACAAACAGAATTCGTTCCAGCTTAAGCTTTTGTGAACCAGAGCTTAAATTTCATCAGATGAATGAAGTGTACAACAGTTATGCTGGGGTTGTTTTTTTTTGGAGATATTACAAAGAGAGGAGGTCAGGTGAAAACTGTTATCTGGTGAAGGGAGCAGTAATTCTCGAGAGCTTAATACCCTGAGAATCTTGTGGGTCTCGAAGGTGCTACTGGACTTCTAATCCAACAGTTTAAAACCAGCTCTGATCAAATGGGTCATGGGTCCACCTGGAGTGGAGGAGGACCTCTTCCAACGGCGGACAGATAAGCAAAGGAGGATTAGTCTCAGATCTCATCTAGGAGAGTGTAGGATGAGACGTGACAGGCATTGGGGAACACGAGAACCATGCATTCCGTCCTGAACTGCTTGGGAAAGGGCAGGATAAAAACGTAATCTTAAAATTGCATTGATAGATATCCGTTTGTGCTCTGCTAGTGGGGGGAGGGAGCGAAAGAGCTGGGTCCGGAACAAGCCTGGACTTACAGGAATTGTTCCTCAGCCTACCCCCAGCCTCTAAGACGGGGGTTCCCAACGGGTGCCCCAGGGGCGCCATGGTGTCCGCCAACATCTTCCTTGGCGCCTACCAAGTAGTTTTAGAAAGTGGGTGGGGGCAGGTGGGCTTCTGCCCAGTAGGGCTTCCGATTGCCCGTTGGCTAATCCGATTGGCTGTGCAAACAGCTGCCATAACAGTCATAGAATCGTAGAGTTGGGAAGGGGCCTCCAGGGTCATCTAGTCCAACCCCCTGCAAATGCAGGAAATTCACCGATACCTCCCTCCACACCCCCAGTGACCCCTTCTCCATGCCCAGAAGGGGGGGGGACCCTCCAGGATCCCTGGCCAAAATTGGCCTGGAGAAAAATTGCTTCCTGACCCCAAAGTGGCAATCAGCATTTCCCTGGGTGTGTAAGAAAGGGCCACATGAACTGAGCACTGAGGTAACCCTTCCTGCCCTCTCTCTCATGATCTGCCTAAGTTCACAGAATCCGCATCGCTGTCCGAAAGCCATCTAGCCTCTGTTTCAAAACCTCCAAAGAAGGAGAGTTGGTTTCGTTCTGAGTCTTCTTTCCCCATTTATTTTTCACATTTACTCCTCTTGTCCCCCGTACCTGGGCTTCTTCTGTGGTGGACTCGACCTCCCATGGGGGCCATTTTGTGACTGTGCCCTCCACCTTGCATCAGAATTCCAAAGACGCCCGCAGGTTCGAAATGGTTGGGGACCCCCGTTCTAAGAGGCCGGTGTTGCCTACGCAGCTTAAAGCCTGTTCGTTGAACCATAAGAACTAGCGTCTCGGTGTTTTCTGTGTCTTGCTGTGATTTTGGTCTCGATACAGCAAACTGCAAGCTCAGTCTGTTAATAGTTCACATTAGACGATATTATCAAAGTTTTAGCTCCTTTTGATCTATTCGAAAGTGTTGGGAAGGGGCAGGGACTGAGGTGGGGGGAAGCCGATAAGCCCTTTCCTAAGACAACGATGCGCAGATCCTGTAAGCATGGAGAAAGCCCTGCTCGTGAATAGAGCGACCATTTGCTAAGGAGTTTAAAGTCCAGTGGCACCTTTAAGAGAGAGATCCAGGCGGCCAGCTGTGTTGGTCCGAAGCAGTAGAACAAATTTAGGGTCCAGTGGCACCTTTAAGGTGCTTTCTACTGCTTCCGACCAGCAAGGCTGACCCCCTGGATCTGTCTACTAAAGAGCTGGCAATAGTATCTACGGAGAAGTTCTGGTTGGTTCTGTTTTCTCCAGGCAAGGGCTCTGCAGGTGGGGTGAAATCCCCTGATGGGAAGTGGAAACATATCTGCTCAGTTAAAAAAAAGCAAAGGCTGTATTTACTCTGAAACATCACTGGCTGTCTTTTTCTTTTTCTTTTAAATCTAAGATCAATATTTATATGTCTAAGACATTTTTATTGCTCCGTTCTGTCAAAAAGAGCCTGGCAGGGTGGCTCCCGGTCAAATCACGTCACAGCGGTATTAATAGAATAAAACAGAGCGAAGGAGAAGTGGAGACGGCACGCATTAGCTGATCGATCGAGCTTGGCAGCCCCAAATCAGCCAGTTCTTGGAACAACCACATATTTATGGGACCCCCCAAAAGCAAGAAGAGATGACGTAAGACGGGGAGGACCTTCATGAGCCCAAGCCCCTCACCCTTAACCTCCCTCCCTCCCTCCCCTCCCCTTCCCATCCCTCCTTCCCTCCCCTCCCCCCCTTCCCCTCCCTTCCACTCCCCTCCTCTCCCCTCCCCCCTCATTTATACTTTCGTTCTATGCCTAGTAATTCCACTCTGGAACAATTCCTTTCTGATCCATTTTATATCTAGGCTGTATAATTGTATCGTGTTATGCATTGTGGTACAAGCCAAGTTGTTCCTCGTTGGGTGTGTTCAGACGCACGGTTTGATCCGGTTTCGTCACTCTTCAATAACATTTTATGAGCGTGTTCAGACAGCAACAGCTGCCTCCCGTCCCCAGCCATTGGTTTCCGGCTCAAACCCCCCTCCCCTTTAAACCAGAATATTTTGTTCCCAGGTCCCGGATGGTGTTTTCTCAACTCTCCCGTTCAAAGCCGCAGTTTTCACAGTGTGATTGCTCATCCGGTGTCAAGCCACTTTCGGTGGTTTAAATCCCCTCCCTGCTCAGAAGCCCAAAGCTTCCACTTTTCGCCCACCTTTTTTTTTTGTGTGTCGGCGGTGTGCGCATAAGCGGAGCTCCCCCCCCCCCCCCACATTTCTAAAACCAACGTTTAAACGGGCACTGGTTTTGAGTTCGGGATCCCAAAGAGGCTAGTTTCGGGTGAAAAGTTTAAAGGAAAGTCTTTTGTCACAGCAGTGAAATCACAGCGCTCTGCAGAACTATCAAATGAAAGCCGTGATTCGCCCTAGTGGTTTTGCACATGTGTGAGGATAAAGTGTTTTTCAATTCTACAGAAGAGCAGTTATGCGCATGCACGAACTGAGGGAAAAACAGGGAAAAAACCCGACACACGCTCTTGTGTGATCGCGATTGTCCAGAGTAAAAAAAACTGCAACGGAGCAGGGGCCATTTAAACCGTCACCAGCACACCGTCTCAATGCACCCATTGTGTTTGACCTCTGAAGAAGGCCTTAACAGGCCGAAACACATCAGGTCAAGTCCGTTGGCCCTTGTGTATATATGATTTTGGAGTTTTACTTGAGGTGTGATGGGGCCCCTGTATGTTTTTTTAGTCATGTACAAATAAATACTTGTATATTGACATATTATTTATGTATTAAGTTTTAATTGTTGTCCCTCTACTCAGTTTTGACTGACCTTTTCAGGTTCTTGATCTTTGTGTTTTGGTGGGCCATGTCCTTTTCCTTCCAAGGCAGAAACGAGGGCAACTGAAAAAAATCCTTTCAAAGCTATTGACTTCAGCGAAAAGATCCATGCTTATTGTCCTGTTGTTTGTCACGCAGATTTACTCAGTGTATCAGGATATCCTAATCCCCTTATCGCTTTCCTCCCTCTCCTTCACACCCCCAGGCAGACCCCTCCCTTTGCCCACATCCCTGTAGGGTTGCCAGCCTCCAGGTGGGGCCTGGGGATCTCCCGCTTTTACAACTGATCACCAGCTGACAGAGATCAGCTCCCCTGGAGAAAATGGCTGCCTTGAAGGGTGGACTCTATGGCACTGTACCATGTGGAGGCCCCTCCCCAAACCCTGCCATCTCCTGGCTCCACCCCCAAAGTCTCCAGGTGTTTCCCAACCCAGACCTAGCAACCCTAACTTCCCTGCTTGGCTGGAGCCAGATGGGATAAAACCCATGCCACCCGGGCCCCTGAACTCTTTGAGCCTGTGAGCAGCTTTGGGATGTAGCAAGGTGAGCACAAATGGCCGGCTCAGGAGGCACTCTAGCAATCAGCCTGAAAACTCTATGGTACCATAGAGTTTTCAGGCTGATTGCTAGAGCATCGGCCGGCGACGTGCCTGACATGATGACGTCACTTCCGGGCGACGTCATCACACCGCGTGTGCACAAAGCCAGGACCCACTCTCCCCCGATGCACCAAGTAAGTGATTTGGCAACCCTAGCCCACACACTTTCTTAAAACACTTGGTGGGTGCTAGGAACGATGTCAGCTGGTGCGTTGGCGCCCACAGGCACCCTGTTGGGGACCTATGCCCTACACCATACCAAGCTGCAATTGATTCCCGGTTCCTTATTCCCTGTTCCTAGTGTAGTGGCTAAGTGCACGGACTCTAATCTGGGAGAACCGGGTTTGATTCCCCACGCCTCCACTTGCACCTGCTGGATGACCTTGGGCAAGCCATAGTTCTGGCACAGCTGTTCTTGAAAAAAAGAGCAGTTTCTGTCAGAGCTCTCTCAGCCCCACCTGCCTCACAGGGTGTTTGCTGTGGGGAGGTGAAGGGAAAGGAGATTGTAAGCCGCTCTGAGACTCCTTTGGGTAGTGAAAGGCAGGGTATAAATCCAATCTCTTCTTCTCTTCTTTTTCTTGGGGGGGGGCACAGAGAGCCAGTTTGGTGTAGCGGTTAAGAGCACGGTCTCTAATCTGGGAGAACTGGGTTTGATTTGCCACTCCTCCACTTGCAGCTGCTGGTGTGACCTTGGGTCAGTCATAAGTTCTCTCAGAGCCGTTCTCTCAAGGGCAGTCCTCAAAGGAACTCTCTCAAGCCCCACCCACCTCGCAGGGTGTCTGTTGTGGGTAGGGGAAGGGAAAGGAGATTGTAAACCGCTCTGAGACTTCATAGTGAAGGGTGGGGGTATAAATCCAGTCTCCTCCTCCTCCTCCTTCTTCCCGGCCACAAAGATGCCCCCTGTGCCTGAGGATCTATGATTTGGAGTGCTCCAAAAGGTATCTTGAGCAACTTTTATAGTCTGATTGTACAAGTAAGGAACTAGGAACTGCAAATGAGGAACTCAACTGGGAACCAACTGCAGGCACATAAGATAAGCACTGTTATAAGCGCGATAAGCCCTGATATTCATAATTGTAGGTTTTGACCTCATTTGATTGTTTTTTAAAAAATCTTTCAGTCACAGCTCTGAACTGCATTGTTAGGGCACACACTGGTCAAATATTGACTGACCACAATCCGACATTGCCAGATATTCTGGGAAGCTGAAAATGTTATTACGTAGTTGGCTGTCTGTCTCTTTTTCATTTAATATGACAATGTCGTTTTATTTGCTAGAGTGGGGGGGGGGCTTCTCTCTCCCCCCCCCCCCCAGTAGTGACCTGGGCAAGGATAGACCTTTCCATGTAGAAAAGCGCCCCCTTCTGGCTGACAGCAGACATTCCCAGATGGATTTTTTAAAACGGCTACTCTTTTCGCTTTTGCTCTATTGATGTTTGCCTCCCATTTAAAAACTGCTGACCGAGCCACGCTTTATTCTTTGTATTTATCGAAACCTTATTTCACTTTGACAAATGTTAGCTGTACTTCATAGCATTTTTAATGAGGCAGTGCTTTATTGTGGTAATTGCCTGTATTTATTTGAAAGGAAGACGACCCTGAACCCCCCCCCCCCCCCTAAAGATGCTGGGCACAAAACAGTTTTGATTACTGGACGTAGCTGTAACTTGTATGCAAGTGTAAGACAACTGCAACGCTGGCACTTGGGGGGTGGGGTTCCTCCCACCGGCTGGTTCCGGGCCAGGGGGTAAACGGCCCGTTGGGCGGGCAAACCCCCACTCGCCCAGGGGACGTGGCAACCTTACCTTGGTCTCTCTCTGCCCTGTTGTTGTCCCTCCAGAGGAACTGGCCGACCACTCTGTTGAGACAGGATGCTGGACTAGATGGACCACTGGTCAGATCCAGCAAGGCTCTTCTGGTGTTCTTGCACTGGAGTAAATGTTTTATGTTATCAAACAACTTGATAATGAGAATACCTTCTTCATTATTCTGATAAAGTTAGTTTTGAGAATAACTGACCAATATTTGAATAGTAAAGGGGGGGGGACACTAGATCTGGAAACCGAAGCTTCAAAAAGACGTGCGACCATTTCTTTTTAGGAGCGAATCCCCCTGAGTGGCTGAAGTCATGGCCTCGCCACCATCCACAGGACGGGCGCTCCTCTGCTGTCTCCTGCTCCTGGGCGCGTGGTCAGCGAGTAGTGTGGAAGACACCTTTTCGGAGCGGAAACTCCAGGAGTATTTCAGCGGTTCGCCAGCATCAAAAGCATCCTTGGTGTATTTTAGGAGGGAAGGTGAGTATCGCCACCTCACGCAGATTTACAGGATTAGTAAGCAAGAGGGGAAGGGAAGGGAACAGAGGAAAGGAGGGAGGGAGGGAGGGAGGGAGGAAGGAGGAAGGAAGGAAGGACTGGAAGTGAGAGTCTAGTTGGAAAAACTGGTCGGAAACTGAGAAGGGGCCACAAAGACCACCCAGTTCCCTTAGGCCAGGAGTCCCCAAGATGCCGAGTGTTTTTAAAAAGTGGGTGGGGCCAAGTAGGGCTTTTGCCCCAAAAGGCTTCTGACTGGCTATTGGAGAGTTGATGGCACCTGCAGATTTTTAGGAAATTATGTGGTGGGATTTTTAGGAAACCACCATGTAATCGCTGCCGCAGGTGTGGGATTGGTTCTTTGTTCGGAGTGACGCAGGAAAGCTCCTCCCCTGCCACAGATTTTGCTAGTCTTCAAGGTGCTACTGGAACCTTGACTCTTCTCAGCTGCTAAAAGGCAGAATGATACGGCCGGCTCCCCATCTTGACCTCTCTCGGTGGAAGAATTGACACGTGGAATTCTGCATCCCAGTCTCTGCTGTTAAATTAGTTGGGGCTGGATCCTTCATAGAGCAAATCTGGGTGGGGCCTGGAGGTCTTCCGGAATTACAGTTGATCTCCGGACAACCAAGATCTGTTCCCCTGGAGACAATGGACGCTTCGGAGCGTGGACTCTACCCTGCCAAGGTCCCTGCCCTCTCCAAAGCCCACCCTCCCCGGGCTCCCCCCCCCAAATCTCCAGGAATTTCCCAACCTTGAGCTGGCAGTCCTTATCCTTTGAGGCTAGATCTCTAAACTGCAAGCTGACAGCCACTTTAGATGACAGTTCTCAGCTGCTGCAAGTTAATCACTTCTGCCAGCCTGAGCAACCCTTCTGATACAAGCCTGCAGGCGGTGTGTGTGTGTGATGTCTTCTGTAGTCAAGAAAGCTAACACTTAGGCTGAAGCACTCTCTTAAAGGAGACCAGTTTCTTGACACAGAGTTAGTAGGGATCCTGGAGGTCACCCGCTCCAACCCCCTTGCTCATTGTGGGTATTAGTCAACTACAGCACCCCACTCTGCTTAAAGGAGCATGTGCCTTTAAAAATGTTTTAAAATGATTGAAAAAACCATTACAGGAGAAATTCTTGTGGGGCTGTGCCTTTAAGAAAGGGGGCAGAGCCCCTTAAAGCCTCACCGTAGCTAAAGGCCTGCTGCAGCCCCCATCCTGGGTGGTTTTCCTCCATGCAGCCCCCACGAGCCACAACACAGTAGCTTTGGCAGTCAAAAGAGCCCCCGCCCCTTCTTTTGCCGGCAGATCTATGCTAGACTGGGGACAGTCATAGCAGAAGCTCTCCCTTTGCCAGAGAGGTGAATGAGGGGATCTGCGTGCTTTCAGCAATGCGTAGCAGTTGCAGAAATAACAAATTGTGACCATAAATCAGACATGGTGCTTGTTTGTGTTCTAGTTTCTCGGTCTGTGGATGTGTTCCTGGAACAACTGGAGAACTCCGTAGACGCTCTTCGAGATTATGGGATTTCAGTCTTGAAGGTAGTTCAAAGCGATGTTTTCTTGCCTTAGAAATTGCTCGGTAAGTCTTTTCGAGAGCCACTGTGTTGTAGCAGTTAAGAGTGTCAGACTGGTATCTGGGAGATCCGGGTTCGAATCTTCACTTGTGCCACGGAAGCTCGCTGGGTGACCTTGGGGCAGTCACACCCTCTCGGCCTAACCTACCTCATAGGGTTGTTTAGAGGGTAAAACGGAGGAGAGGAGGCTGAAGTGAGCTTCTTTGTGTCTCCACTGTGGAGAAAGACAGGATGCAAATGAAATAAAAAAGTCCATAAATTTGTTTCCACCTGCAAAACTGATCTGTGCCGGCAAGGTATAAACTCTTGGGAACTGTATGCCGTGACACGCTTTAATTTATCCAGAAGTTTAGCACAGACTTCTGCTGGTAGGATGAAAGGTCTCTCCATCGTCTCAAAAGTGCAATCTTTGCTTTGGTGGGAGGCTGGCGAGGGAGGAAGGTTTGTAGCAGGAAGTATGAGAGCTGGATGTTAAGAAGCATCAGTCCCGTGGCACAGAAAGCCGGCTAGATCAAACTTGTTCTCCTGTGATAAGATAGTGACTTCAAGGTGGCGAATTTTAACGTCAGGGTCCTTTTAAGTGATTTAGTTAAAAGCTTTCCACCCCGCCTCTCCCTATCTCCAAGGCTTTAGAGTATCACGAACAAATATGTACAGGATCAAAACACGTGGCCCAAAGCGATTAGATCAGCATCAGACTGAAAATGGAGATCGCTCTCTTTTTAAAAAGGTAACCAGGTTGCGTATCGCTTCAAGACACAGAGCTTTCTAAAAGAGTTTAAAGGGTTTAATGGTTGTTTTTATGTCTTTGTATTTCTTTTCAGCTTTGGTTTTAATTGCTTTAATGATACGTTGCAGTTGTTGTCATTGTTTTGAAAGCCCCCTGGGCATAATGTTCAAAAGAGCGACACTAGGATCTTTTTGTGTTTCTGTACAGAGTTTCTCTCACTGACTAATATGTTTTCTTTGTTAGCTGCCTTGGAGGCCCTTGTGAGGGCAGAAAGAAAGGCATAACATGCATTTTGTAGAATAAATAAATATAAAATCAATAAGTAACACGAAGGGAGCATAAAAACACAAGAGCTGGTAAACATTCCACAGCTGCGGTCACACACACTAAATAATCCACTTTCAACCTACTTTCCAACTGGATTTTGCCAGTTCACACAGTAAAATCCAGTTGGAAAGTGCATTGAAAGTGGATTATTTAGTGTGTGTGTGTGTGACCACAGCCGTGGACCACAGCTGTTGTGTAAACACACATACACTAAATAATCCACTTTCAATCCACTTTCAATGTTGTTTCCAGAGACTTTGCCAGTTCACACAGTAAAATCCAGCTGGAAAGTGGATTGGATTATTGAAAAGAAAAGGGATTGGATTTATACCCCGCCCTTCACTACCCAAAGGAGTCTCAGAGCGGCTTACAATGTCCTTTCCCTTCCCCTCCCCACAACAGACACCCTGGGAGGTAGGTGGGGCTGAGAGAGCTCTCTCGTGAACTGCCCTTGAGAGAACAGCTCTGAGAGAACTTGTGACTGACCCAAGGTCACACCGGCAGCTGAATATGAAGGAGTGGGGAATCAACTCAGTTCTCCCAGATTAGAGTCTGTGCTCTTAGCCACTACACCTAACTGGCTCTTTAATGTTTGTGACTGCAGCCCTGGTAGCGCTGGTTTTCTGAGAGGCCTGTGGGATTCGAAGCATTTTTGCTTGGCATCGAAAAAGATTGTAATTCAACACCGGTGAGTGTCACTGGGCAGGGAGTTCTACAGCTTAAGCCAGGGTCTCCAACCTGTTTGAGCCAAGGGGCACCTTTGGAATTCTGACACGGTGTGGTGGGCCCAGCCACAAAATGGCTGCCACAAGCAGCAGAGCCAGACAACAAAATGGCTGCCACAGGTTACTTTCAGTCACACACAATGAAGATCCTTCTGCTGTGGTGGCAGTTGCTGCCGAAGCATTGTTTTTAAAAATCTGCACAGCCAATCAAACCTCCAGTGGCCAATCGGACGCCTTGCTGGGCAGAAACCTCACCTGGCCCTACCCACTTTCTGGAGACACTTGCAGGGGCATCAGGAAAGGTACTGGTGGGTACCACGGCACCCTGGGGCACCACGTTGGGGACATCTGGCTTAGGCACAATCTCTGGTGCTCACCCACCTCGCCTTTGCCAGATGGGGGGGCACACAGTTCTGGGCCCCAGGGAAAGGTCTCAGTTGGCAAGCAGGCTTGTGGGGGAAGAGGCCACACCCTGAAGGTGGACCATGAAGAGCTCTTTATAAGTCATTACCAGCGCTTTGAATGGTGCCAGAAGTGAACTTGCTACCAGGGAAAGATTCCTTTTTAAAACCTTCAGGTTGAACCTGCGGAACAGGCTTCCTCAGCAGTTTAACCTGGGTGTAGCTAAAGCATCAGTAAGGTAAGGTGAAGGTTGCCCTTGCTCGAAAGCCAGTCAAATACGACTCTAGGGATGCGGTGCTCCTCTCCGTTTCCAAGCCGAAGAGCCAGCGCTGTCCAAAGATGTTTCCGTGGTCATGTGGCCGGCCTGACTAGATTCCGAGGCGCACGGAACGCTGTCACCTTCCCACCAAAGCGGTACCTATTGATCTTCTTGCAATTTCTTGCTTTCGAACTGCTATGTTGGCTGGGGCCAGAGATGGGAGCTCACTCCATCATGCAGCACTCGGGTCTTGAACTGCTGAACTACCGACTTTCTGGTCTGCAGTTCAGCATCTGAACCACTTGAGCCACTGGGGCCCTAAAAAGCATCAGTAGCTGTGACCAAATCCTGCCGCTTGAGTAAGGGTTGGAAGTGGCAAACCAGCGGAAGCTGCTTAGAAGAGAAGAAGAGGAGATGGATTTATACCTCGCCCTTCACTACCCAAAGGAGTCTCAGAGCGGCTTCCAATTACCTTTCCCTTCCCCTCCCCACAACAAACACCCTGTGAGGTAGGTGGGGCTGAGAGAGCTCTCTCGAGAACTGCCCTTGAGGGAACAGCTCTGAGAGAACTGGGACCTACCCAAGGTCACACCAGCAGCTGCATGTGGAGGAGTGGCGAATTGAACCCGGTCCTCCCAGATTAGAGTCCGCGCTCCTAACCACTAGACCAAACTGTCCCTCCATCCGCAGCCCCTGGGCTACAAGCGCTTGTCCCCTTAAAGGCAAGTGGAACCATATCTGGCACAGGTAGACTGCTCAAGACTCGCTTGGCTTTATTGTCATCCATCAGCATTGCTGGACTGAGCTTCCTTTTACGGGCCTTCATCCAGCACGTTACTGCAGCACGGCTCCAGGAAATCTGTGGCTTCCCTGACAGTGCCGGAATGAACTATAGCAACATCTTGTGGCAACTGATGGGTATTGCAAGCATTACAACCACATTTGAAGTGGCTGAAGTGCAAGATTGATACAGTGCCTGCGCTGAGGGCGACGCCCATTTATTAGAGTTAGACTTCAGTCCAGTAGTACCTTAGAGGCCCACAAGATTTTGGGGGTATAAGATTTTGAGAGTCAAAGCCATCTTTGTTGGAACTTTGACTCTCAAAAGCTTGTACCCTGAATCTTGTTGCGCTGTAAAGTGCTAGTGAACTCAAATCTAGTACTTTTGCTGTGGGCCAACATGGCTATGCTCTGATGCCCATTTATTAGGCACACCTAAATTGGCTGCCCTATGATAAAACATGTCAACACATGAAGCAGCTGCCTTATACTGAATCAGACCATCGGTCCCTCAAGGTCAGCATTGTCAACTCAGGCTGGCAGCGGCTCACCAGGGTCTCAGGCTGAGGTCTTTCCCATCACCTCCTGCCTGGTCCTTTCAACTGGAGATGCCAGGGATTGAACCTGGGACCTTCTGCATGCCAAGCAGAGGCTCTGCCACTGAGCCACAGCCCCTCTTTACAGCTCTCCAGGGTCTCAGGCCGAGGTCTTTCCCATCACCTCCTGCCTGGTCCTTTTGACTGGAGATGCCGGGGAGTGAACCTGGGACCTTCTGCATGGCAAGCAGAGGCTCTATCACTGAGCCACAGCCCCTCTTGACAGCTCTCCAGGGTCTCAGATTAGAGCTCTTTCCCATCACCTCCTGCCTGGTCCTTTCAACTGGAGACGCCAGGGATTGAACCTGGGACCTTCTGCATGCCAAGCAGAGGCTCTGCCACTGAGCCACAGCCCACCCCCACATTGCTTATTATCTGAGAGGCTGTTAATGCTATGAACCATTTCCATAGCATTTTATGGAGTTCAGAGAGTTCCGTGTACATCGTCTCGGTGTGAGGGTATCTTCTCTTCTTCACAGGTTAACTGCCTCCGAGAAGAAACAGCAGGATACTGCAGAGAGGAGAGTTCCGTGGGAAAAGCATACCTGTTCAAGTAAGTACATGGTTTCGTTGCAGATGCACAGATTAAAATTTACTGGATTTAGAAGTTTTTAAAAAAAAAAATGATTTTCCGTTTATTTCCACATATGTCCAATATACACTAGAATGTACGTTTATTACTTTACAGTAGATCACAAGATACTTTACATATGTTCCTGTTATCTTAACATGTAACATAACGTTCGAATCTAAATTTACACTTTTGTCCATATCCGCTCGTATACACATGACCATCTTTTCCAAAATAGTTCTTCGTTTTTTATTTGAGCATGCTATATTTAATCTATCCATCTCCGCCAAGTCCAACACTTTTTGAACTAAGTCTTCTCTTGAGGGTTTTTTTTCAAGTTTCCATTTTTTGCGAAAAATATATGTTATCAAATACCTTTCAGTTTTGTAATCCTCTGGGATCATGTTAAGTAAATAAATCTCAAGTTTTAACAGTACCTTGACCTTAAGTATCTCGTACATAAAATTTTGTATTTTGAGCCAATATGACTTTAGTTTAGAGCACCTCCTCCACATATGGAAAAAGGTATCAACATTATTTTTACACTTCCAGCAGATTTGGGAAGTATTAGGAAAGCATTTCGATATTTTCACGGGAGACCAATGCCATCAATAAAACATCTTTAGAATGTTTTCTTTATATGGTATTCACCTCATGAATTTCACTGATTTCCATATCTTGGTCCAACTGTCAATATCTAAGAACAGCTTGAGAGAACAGCTCTGAGAGAACTTGAGACTGACCCAATGGCACACCAGCAGCTGCATGTGGAGGAGTGGGGAATCAAACCCAGTTCTCCCAGATTAGCGACCGCACTCTTAACCACTACACCAAACTGGCTTAGGTTCTGAGGTCTGACAAAACTGAGCCAGCCTGGGCTTTCGTGGTCAGGGCTCAGCTAGGATTACCGAGCTGGAATACAGTGCTGACAAACAGACATAGAGAAAAACCCGACAGGCATTATGTATCTCAGGTGAAGAAAGTGAGTTAGGAAGGAAGAAAGTGGGGGATACACTTCTGAGCAGCAGTGTGTGTGAACGAGATCTTGGGGTACAGGTGGACCATAAGTTAAATACGAGCCGCCAGTGTGATGCGGCGACAAAAAAGGCCAATGCGATCTTGGGGTGTTATCAACAGAGGAATAGTGTCCAAACCGCAAGGTGTCATACTGTACACTGCGTTGGTCAGGCTGGGAGACTCGGGTTCGAATCCCCACTCTGCCGAGAAGGTTCAGGGCTGACCTTGGGCCTCTCACGCTCTCTCAGCCTAACTGACATCATCGAGCTGAAGCTGCTTTTTGCTGGTGTTTGAGGAAGGAGCTTCGGGGGTGTAAATAAAGAAAAGGCAGAAATGAAATAAACCTTGGCCCGGTTTTCCAGAAGCTGTCCCCTTGTTTTTGTCTCCGTCTCCAGGGGCCAGGTGCTGATTCGAGAGCTACCGACAGACGCCTTGTTCAGTGTGGACGCCATCGTAGCCAATGTCCTCTTGTGAGTCCGCTCGCCATCTACTGGGTCGCAGGGCTGCAGAGGGGAGGCATCTTGGCCTAGAATCCATAGAACCACACAGAGCTGGGAGGGGCCCTACAGGCCATCTAGTGTCCAACCCTCTGCTCAGTGCAGGATCAGCTTAGAGCATCCCTGACAGGTGTTTCTCCAGCCGCTGCTTGAAGACCGCCAGCGAGGGGGAGCTCACCACCTCCCTGGGCGGCTGATTCCACTGTGGCACAACGCTTAATGTCAAAAAGTTTTCCCTAATATCCAGCCGGTACCTTCCCGCCCTTGATTTAAACCCATTCTTGCGAGTCCTCTCCTCTGCTGCCCACAGGAACAGCTCCCTGCCCTCCTCTAAGGGACAGCCTTTAAATATGTAAAGACAGAAGTCCTGTCCCCCCTCATCCTCCTTCTTCTCCAGACTGAACATTCCCAAGAAGTCCCTCAGCCCTTCCTCCTAGGGCTTCTTGGTCTCCAAGCCCCGGATCATCCCTTGTAGCTCTCCTTGACCCACTCCATTCTATCCACAGCGTTTTTGAAGCGAGGCCTCCAGAACTGCGTGCAAGACTCCAGGGGCGGCCTGACCCAGGGCTATGTTTGGGCAGGAACGGAGTTCCGGCTGGCTTCCAAGTTGGCCACACCTACAGTCTCCTCCCTCCTCAGGTTCCCCAGGCACCTTGCAAGCCGTGGGGCACCCGGGGAAGCCAATCCTGGGAGGGAGCTGCGCTGTCAGGGGTGTGGCCTAATAGGCTAATGAGTTCCTGCTGTTGGGTGTGGCCTATTATGCTAATGAGTTCCTGCTGGGCTTTTTCTGCAAAAAAACCCCCCCTGGCCTGACCAATGCAGTGTACAGGGGAACAATGACAGTAGATCAACCAGATTTGAGTCCAGCAGCACCTTACAGCAGTTCCCAAACTTTTTGGTATGGTGGACCTACAAGTCCAAATTTACTTGGCATGGTGACCCATCCAGGGCTGGCCTGAGGTTTTTGAGTGCTCTAGGCAAACAGTGACTTTGGCATCCATCTAGTTCAGTCTTCTATTTTCTGCAGCGGCCAAAGAGATTCTTTGGAGAAACCAACAGACATCACACAAAGGGCACAGCTGCCCCCACTTTGAACCCCGGGCAAGTGGCATTCCGACATGCACAGAATTTGCCTGTGGAGGTTAGAGTCTAGCGGTTGCCTGCCCTCTCCTTCTCCATTGTTCCCTCTAATCCCCACTGAGTTTCTAAGAAACACTCTCTAACAATCATCAGATACATTTTACTTGATCAACATGTGTATGCAGTGAAGAAAAAAATACAGACTAACGTATGACGTGGAAGATACCCTTTCCAGGGTCAGAGCTGGGTTTCCAAAATATGAAAGAGTAAGTGTCCAGTAGGACCTTAAAGACACTCAAAATCTGTGGCTGGGTAGGAGGTTTCATGAGTCACTGCTCATTTCTTCAGAGTCCAGGAGCACCTTAAAGACTAACAAAATTTGTGGCAGGGCAGGAGCTTTTGTGAGTCAATGCTCACTCTTTCAGAGTCCAGTTAACAACTTAAAGACTAACAAAATCTGTGGCAGGGGATGGGGTTTCCTTTGTTTTTTTTCCATTTCAATTTTTATTGAGTTTTCGTAAAGGAAAAGAAAAAAGAAAAACAAGAAAAAGCATACAAAGATAAAAACATACTAACAGATACGGAGTCCGTACTATATATATCTGTGTTAACATTTCTACTAGGATCAATTTCTAATTCCCCAAATTAGCTTATGACAGTTTTATAGGCGTATACAGTTGAAATTATTTCATTTTTTGAGATATTCTTCGAACCATTTATAAAGCCTTCACCAGTTATTTTAGAAGATTTCATCTCTTTTATCTGCGAATTTTAATGTTAAATTGTCCATTTCTGCTGTCTCCAATAGCGTATAGATTATTTCCTCCTTAGAAGGAACTTCTTCTCCTTTCCAGTGCTTTGCATAAAGAATTCTGACAGCAGTTATTATATGAATAATCAAATATTTATCTAGTTCATTAAAAGTTTCTGGGATCATATTCAACAAAGAAAATTCTGGCACAAAATGGTATAGTCAAATTCAACATATTTTGCAATATTTCATGAATCCAGGTCCAATATTTTTTTACACATTTACATGTCCACCACATATGAAAAAAAGAACCAACAGTTTGTTTACACTTCCAGCATTCATTTGACATATTTGGGTACCACTTTGCTAAGTTGTCGGGTGTCATATACCATCTAGGCAGGGGCTGAGCTTTCATGACTTGCTGCCCACTTCTTCAGAGTCCTGTAGCATCTTAAAAACTAACAAAATTTGTGGCAGAGGATGAGTTTTTACTGCCCACTACTTCAGATACTTGAAGTGAGCAATGCTGTTAGTCTTTAAGGTGCTACTGGACTCTGAAGAAGTGAACAGTGACTCATGAAAACTCCTACCCTACCACAAATTTTGTTAGTCTTCTGATGTTCTAATGAAGGCCTCGGCCTCTCTGCCCTGTTGTTGGCCTTCCAGAGGAACTGGTTGGCCACTCTGTGAGCCTCTCAATCCCAGAGCCAGGAGGCAACATCGGGAAAGTTTCGGCCTCTCTCTGCCTGGGCTCTTCTGATGTTCTTAGGAAGGCCTCGGCCTCTCTGCCCTGTTGTTGGCCCTCCAGAGGAACTGGTTGGCCCCTGTGTGAGGCAGGATGCTGGACTAGATGGACCCTCGCTGGTCTGATCCAGCAGGGCTCTTCTGATGTTCTTAGGAAGGCCTCGGCCTCTCTGCCCTGTTGTTGGCCAGAGGAACTGGTTGGCCACTTTGTGAGGCAGGAGGCTGGACTCAATGGACCACTGGTCTGATCCAACAGGGATCTTCTGATGTCCTTATTAGGGGAAGGCCTCAGCCTCTATGCCCTGTTGTTGGCCCTCCAGAGGAGACTGGTTGGCCACTGTGTGAGACAGGATGCTGGACTAGACCACTGGTCTGATCCAGCAGGGCTCTTCTGTTGTTCTAATGAAGGCCTCGGCCTCTGTGCCCTGTTGTTGGCCCTCCAGAGGAACTGGTCGGCCACTGTGTGGGACAGGAGGCTGGACTAGATGGACCCTCACTGGTCTGATCCAGCAGGGCTCTTCTGATATTCTTATGACCAGTCCACCTCACAGGTTGTGAGTGGAGGGATGCGCATCCCACCCTCTGAAGCACAAATGAGCCTTCTGCTAAAGGAGACGCCACTGCATTTTAGTTGGAGCTTCATCCGCCTTCCTCTCCCTGTCTCCTTTGCAGTGCCCTCCTCTTTAACGAAGTTAAATACGTCGCCACGCTGGAAGACCTCCGGAATGTGGAAAACGCTCTTCAGGGTCAGGCGGACCTTGTGTTTGCTTACGTCCAGGCTGTTGGGACCGCAGGTAAAGACATCCGGCCGCTTGGCCAGACGGCTGAGGGTGGCAGGGCCGGTCTTTTGTCTCTGGAATCCTCAGATGCAGCCTCCTTGGAGCTTTCCCGGGCCTAGAAAGGCTTCGTTTCATTTGCGGTGAAACTCAAGGGCCTCAGCTTTTTGCTTTGGGGTTTGCCTGGGGGCAAAGAGTCTTGGAGAAAAGTCGCTTCACTGTGGTCGTTGGGGTGGGGGGCTGTACTGTGGTTTTTGGGGAAAAAGATAACACAGTTTTAAGGGTAAAACTGTAAGATGGCATCCAGACAGGGAAAGTGATAATATTGTTCTCAGTGATGACGTAAAGAATGCAAGCAGACGTTAGGTCGTCCTTGAGCATCTGGACGCTTGTTCTTTGCTTGAGCAGATTTTTAAGGTAAGGATTGGATGGCCGTTGGAGAGAAGAGGAGGTCGGGGCTTTCAGAATTAGGTCCTGAATGACTCGGTCTCTCTGTCTGTCTCTCATTCTTTCTCTGTCTCGGTCTTTCTCTTGGCCTCTGTCTGTCTCCTCCTCTTTGGGTCTCTGTCTTTGTCCGTCTCTTACTCTTTCTCTCGGCCTCTTTCTCTTTGTTTCTCTGCCTCTCTGTTTCTCGTTCCTTCTGTGCCTTTCTCTGTCTTTTGCTGTTTCTCCGTCTGTCTCTGTGTGTCTCTCTGTCTCTTGCTCTTTTCCCCTGCCTTTCTTGCTCTTTCTGCTGGTGTCTTCCCCTGTCTCTGTCTCTCAATGTTTCTCTCTTTGTCTGTCTCTCTTTCTCCATCTGTCTTTCTCTGCCCGTCTTGCTCTCTCTTTCCCTCTCTCTCTTCCCAGAACACCGAGTGCTGATGGAGGCAGCCTTTGTCTACGGCTCTCTGCACCGGTTCGCCTTGACCACCGAAGTGGCGCTTCTGAAGAGCATCTGGTAGGTATTCCCCAGCCGTGGAGGTTAAGGCCTTGCTCTGAGTCAGAGCTTCCCTGGAGCTCTGCTGCTCCTAGTCTTTCACCCCTTTGGGCCAGTCATGCTCTCTCGACCTCTCGCGCCAGCATCACAGCTGTACACGTCAAGATCTTTTCCGGCTCCTTCATGGCTGCCCTTCCCAGTCTCCATTGCCTTCTGATTTCTTGG
Source organism: Lepidodactylus listeri (assembly GCA_029233225.1). Lineage (NCBI taxonomy): Eukaryota > Metazoa > Chordata > Lepidosauria > Squamata > Gekkonidae > Lepidodactylus > Lepidodactylus listeri. Next base: position 97,965,094 of record JARCFY010000011.1, on the reverse strand, counting down.
TCGCAGCCTCCCTTTCGGTTGATGATGGAGCCAGTTAGGTAAAGGTAAAGGCTTCCCATGCTCGGAAGCCAATGGAATCCGACTCTAGGGGGCAGTGCTCATCTCAGCACTGTCTGAAGACGTCTCTGGTCATGTGGCCTGCATGACTAGACGCCGGGGCACACGGAACGCTGTTACCTTCCCACCGAAGCGGAACCTATTTATCTACTTGCAATTTCTTGCTTTCAAACTGCTAGGCTGGCAGGAGCTGGGGCCAGAGACGGGAGCTCACTCCGTCATGCGGCACTTGGGTCTTGAACTGCCGAACTGCCGGCCTTCTGCTCTGCAGCTCAGTGTCTTAACCACTGAGCCACCGCAGCCGCATGACAGAGCCAAAGAATAGACAAATCTGACTTTCTAGGCTCTGATACAGGAGGGAACTATTTTGGGGTGCAGGTGGGAGAAGTACCAGGCCTCGCTGCTGCTGCTGCTGGTGTCTTCATCCGGGCTGGGAAGGAGATGCCATGGGGCTGACCAAGCTTCCATTCCGAGAACCCTTCTGTTACCAAATTTAGGGACCAAAGCTTTGTTAGAAGGAGCTTCCCTGAGGGAGCATCACGGCACGCACAGTGCTGTATGCAGAGTCTGTATGCAGAGTGCTGTATGCAGAGTCTGACCCATGAAGCTGATTTATTCTGAATCAAACCCTTGGTCCATCAAGACCGGTATTGTCTGCTCAAACTGGCAGCCGCTCTCCAGGGTCTCAGGCAGAGGTCTTTCCCATCACCTCCTGCCTGGTCCTTTCAACTGGAGATGCCGGGGACTGAACCTGGAACCAATGCTCCCTCTAAGCTGCGGAGTCTTGCGAGCAAAGATTCTACTTTGTGAGCTACTAGCGTTAAAGCTGTGAGCGAGCGATGTGGCTTCTGCATAAATCAGTTTGCTCTGGAGCCATCCTTCCTGAGCTAAGGCAAAAATGTGTGAGCCGGAGGTTACAAAACCGTGAGCAAGCTCACACTTAACTCAGCTTAGAGGGGACACTGGCTGGGACCTTCTGTGTCCCACGCAGAGGCTCTTCCACTGAGCCACAGCCAGTCCCCAAACAATTTGAATCACGTATGAAGCTGCCTCCGTCAAGATAAGTATTGCCTACTCAGACTGGCAGCGGTTCTCCAGGGTCTCAGGCCGAGGTCTTTCCCATCACCCCCTGCCAGATCCTTTTTAACTGGAGATGCCGGGGATTGAACCTGGGACCTTCTGCATGCCAAGCAGATTCTATGTCCCTGAGCTACAGCCCATTCATGTGCACGAGTAGGAGATTTCTCTGCCGCCGTTAGAGATTTCCAGCACTCATGAATATAGGAGTCGGCCAGCTTGAATGCTGGATCCAAATAATCATAGAATCACAGATTCTATGGAAGGGGACCGACAGGCCATCTAGTCCAATCCCCTGCTCAATGCAGGACCAGCCTAGAGCATCCCTGACAAGGGTTTGTCCAGCCGCTGCTTCAAGACTGCCAGGGAGGGGGAGCTCACCGCCTCCCCAGGGAGCCCATTCCACTGCTGAACTACTCTTACTGTCAAAAAGTTCTTTCTAATATCCAGCCGGTACCTTCCCGCCCTTGATTTAAACCCATTATTGTGAGTCCTCTCCTCTGCTGCCCACAGGAACAGCTCCCTGCCCTCCTCCAAGGGGCAGCCCTTCAGATCCTTCAAGAGAGCCGTCCTGTCCCCCCTCAGCCCCCTCTTCTCCGGACTGAACCTTCCCAAGAAGTCCCTCAGCCTTTCCTCCTCGCAGGGCTTCTTGGTCTCCAGGCCCCTGATCATCCTCATCGTCGCTCTCCTCCGCACCCGCTCCATTCTGCCCACATCCTTTTTGAAGTGAGGCCTCCAGAACTGCGCCCAAGGCTCCAGTGCGGCCTGGCCAAGCTTGCATTTCTTTTTTTCCTGCAGCAATGAAGAGTCGAACATACCGGCCTCGAAACTCTTTTTCTGCCACTGCAAGATGGCCACCGATTTGGGCCAGCCGTGCCGGAGGACACCGATGGAGCCGCCGCTGACCACGCTGAACGTCCACAAGTTCCTGAAGCTGATGGGGGAGCCGCTTGTGGTACGGCTGGGGGCAGCAGTGACCGTTCCCCTCCCCCCTGGGGTCTTTCATTCCACCCAGTCGCGTTTTCTTTGTCCAAGCAGGAGTTCGTCAGACCGGACGCCTGGTGTGTGCTGGGCAGGGATGGGAGAATGGTTTGGGTTTCAGAAAGATGGAGAAGAGAGGCCTACTCCAAACAGGCTGATCACCTGACAGCTACACAAGTCTGACTTGGTTCGCCGTTTTGGTCAGGGAACAAATCCTGTATTGGTTAAGATAGTGGCCATATTGATTTATCTGAAAGACTCAGGGACCCCATCTCTTCTCTCAGTTTGGCGTAGTGGTTAGGAATGCGGACTCTAATCTGGAAGAACCGAGTTTGGTTCCCCACTCCTGCTTCACATGCAGCCAGCTGGGTAACCTTGGGTCAATCGCAAGTTCTCTCAGAGCTGTTCTCTCAAGGGCAGTTTCTGTCAGCGCTCTCTCAGCCCCACCTGCCTCACAGGGTGTCTGTTGTGGGGAGGGGAAGGGAAAGGAGTTTGTAAGCCGCTCTGAGACTCCCTTGGGTAGTGAAGGGCAGGGGTATAAATGCAATCTCTTCTTCTTCTTCAACTTCTTCTACTTCTCCTCCTCTTTCAGATGGAGGTCATGGCAGATCCAGAGAAGGTTTCAACTGCTCACCTCCAGCTTGGCCTCCCACTGATCTTCATTCTCACCCAGAAAGAAACGCAGGAGGCAGACAGGAGAACAGCCGAATTCGTGGCCTGGAGGTTGCTGGGGAAAGCGGGGGTCATCCTTTTGTCAAGGTGAGGGGGGTGGTTAAAGGTGGGCAGGGAGAGGGGCGGGGGACATGATCAAGGGCTTTGGTCATGGTGTCAGATCGGGAATGGAGAGACTCAGCGGAAGACCTTGGGCCTGTCAAGGGCTGTCAGCCTAACTTACTCGCAGGGTTGTTGTCCAGTTTAAGGTAGGGGAAGGGACAGTGGGTGCCACTCGAGGCTCTTGGGAGAAAGGGCTGGATAAGAAACTAATATTTATCTTACTTCATTTCAGGCCCGCAGCCAGGATTTTGTGGCTTGTGGGGCAGAAGTTCTCAGGGCAGAAAGAAAAGCCATGTAGCCAATAGAAAGCTGTCACTAGGATAAATCACTAAATTGCAAGCTGTCAGCCACTGGACATGACAGTTCCCAGCTGCTGCAAGTTAATTCCTTCTGACACCCGAAGCAACAATTCTTATAATTAGCCGGCAGGTGGGGGGGTGATGACTTCTGTAATCAAGAAAGTGAACACTGAGGCAGGAGAACTCTCTTAAAGGAGACCAGTTTCTTGACACAGAGTTAGAAGGGATCCCAGAGGTCACCTACTACAACCCCCTTGCTCGGTGCAGGAATGAGTCCACTACAGCAGCCCACTCTGCTTAAAGGAGCTCATGCCTTTAAGATTTTTTTTTTTTTAATGAGCCGGCTTTGGCTGGGAGTGCGGGGTAGAAATTCGATAGATAGATAAATAAATAAATTTACAGGAGAAATTCTTGTGAGGCTGTGCATTTAAGAAAGGGGGCAGAGTCCCCAAAAGCCCCACCGTAGCTATGGGCCTGCTTGATGTAGTGGTTAAGTGCACGGACTCTGATCTGGGAGAACTGGCTTTGATTCCCCATTCCTCCACTTGCAGCTGCTGGATGACCTAGGGCAAGCCATAGTTCTGTACCAGTTGTTCTTGAAAAACAGCAGTTTCTGCCAGAGCTCTCTCAGCCCCACCTACCTCACAGGGTGTCTGTTGTGGGGAGGGGGAGGGAAAGGAGTTTTTAAGCCGCTCTGAGATGCCTTCGGGTAGTGAAGGGTGGGATATAAATCCAACCTCTTCTTCTCTCGTCTTCCCCACTTTTCTCCCCAGTGGGGAGAAAGCTAAAGCATCTTACATCGTTATACTCTCCTCTGTTTTACCCTCTCAACAACCCTGTGAGGTAGGTTCACCTGAGAGTGTGTGACTGGCCCAGGGTTACCCAGCAAGGTTCCCTGGCACAAGTAGGATTTGAACCTAGGTCCCCCAGATCCTAGCCCAACACCAACTACTACATCTAGCTTGCTCTGAATGTATACAGTGGAATTATAGAACCATTTTTCTGCAGTTTTTAGCCTCCCTCGCCCCCCAGCTCACAACATCTGCTTGGAAACCCCCTGTCCGCCAGGAACGTCGATTGATTAAATTTGGTGAGGGATACAGGGAATGGGTACCTTATGGTAACAGTCAGTATTTTTCTGTCAAATGGTTTAAAAATAAAATATCCATCAGCCCTGTTCCAGAGGAACAAGAAGAAGCCGTCGTTTCTTCCCCTACCTTTCCCATGGGAAGAAGAAGAGACTGGATTTGTACCCCGCCCTTCACATGGAGTCTCAGAGCAGCTTACAAACTCCTTCCCCTCCCCACAACAGACACCCTGTGAGGTAGGTGGGGCTGAGAGAGCTCCGACAGAAACCGCTCTTTCAAGGACAGCTCTGAGAGGACTATGGCTTGCCCAAGGTCATCCAGCAGGGGCAAGTGGAGGAGTGGGGAAACAAACCTGGTTCTCCCAGATTAGAGTCTGCGCACTTAACCACGACACCAAAACTGGCTCTCCTGTACTAAATATCCTGTACTAAAAATATATATATCCTGTACTAAAAAAAAACTTTGTTGTGCAAGCAATTGAATATTTTTTGCTTCATAATTTAGCCTGCTTCCTATTAACTATGGGGAATGGACAAACGAAGGTGTGGGGGGGGGGTGTTGATTGGTCCCCTGTTACCATCAGCCACGCAAATCGGTGCCTTTTTTTGCCTTTACACCAGAGGAAATTTGCTTCAAAGCGAAACACTAAATGCTACATCCTTCATCCAAGGCTACTTTCTATGCTTGAATGTTGGTCCGGCAGAAAACATACATTTCTTAGGGCCTAGCCACAGAACACGCCTAGCACATGTGCGCAACTGGGTGCGCAACTGGATGCACCATCAGGTGTGCATTTGGGGGAGCTCGCTTCAAAAAGCGCTTGTCTGCTGGTGAAATCTGAACAAGAGATAAACCGGAAGATCCTTCTCTCTCGCAGTGCTGGGTAAACGAACACTTTTTAAGGTGTGTTTTCCCGATGTATGTCTGACCGTGAGTCCAGTCGCGGACCCATCACCCAGCAGGTGTCGGGCATACCGTGTGGTTTGGCCCTTGAATCTCGGGTCCTGTGAAATTGGGGCTCAGCTGAAGGATGGTTGTCTTGTGCCACCAGGTGGCGATGTGGTACCATTTTCCAGGTGTTGGAGGACTGTGTCCTTAGTCACAGCTAATTTAAGGGATTTTCAAGGCAAGAGACGTTCAGAGGTGGTTTGCGATTGCCTGCCTTTGTATAGCACTCATTACACAGTACTAGTCCCTCTGGGCAGAGAAACCATTGGGTATAAATAAATTAAATAAAGTGAAAAGGCCTCACAGCGGCTGCCTGTTGCCTTCTACAGTGGACCTTCTCCATTTAAAAAATCTGCACAACTGTTATTTAAAAAAATCTACATACCTGTGGTTTTTAGACTCCTGCTGTTAAATTCTGGCTGTGACTCTTTGTGGGGCTGCTGTCCACAACTGTATGTCTTTTAATTTCCTTATTGTTGTTCTTTATGGTTTTATGTCTTAAGCTTTTATGGTTTGTTTTTACTTGGTTAGCTGCCTCAACCAAGTTTCCAAAGAGGCAGCCTATAAATCTCCTCAGTAGGTGAGAAGAACATCAGAAGAATCCTGCTGGATCAGATCAGTGGTCCGTCTAGTCTAGTATCCTGTCCCACACCGTGACCAACCAGTTCCTCTGGAAAGCCAACAACAGGGCAGAGGGAGGCCGAGGCCTTCATAAGAACATCAGAAGAGCCCTGCTGGATCAGACCAGTGGTCCATCTAGTCCAGCATCCTGTCTCACACAGCAGCCAGCCAGTTCCTCTGGAGGGCCAACAACAGGGCATAGAGGCCAAGCCCTTCATAAGAACATCAGAAGAGCCCTGCTGGATCAGACCCAGTGGTCCATCCAGTCCAGCATCATATTTCACACAGTGGCCAACCAGTTCCTCTGGAAGGCCAACAACAGGGCATAGAGGCCGAGGCCTTCCCCTAATAAGGACATCAGAAGATCTCTGTTGGATCAGACCAGTGGTTCATCTAATCCAGCATCCTGCCTCACACAGTGGCCGACCAGTTCCTCTGGAGGGCCAACAACAGGGCAGAGAGGCTGAGGCCTTCCTAAGAACATCAGAAGAGCCCGGGAAGAGAGAGGCCAAAACTTTCCCCTGATGTTGCCTCCTGGCTCTGGGATTCAGAAGCTTAGTGCCTCTGAATGTGGAGGTTCCCCCTCAGTCAGCAGTGCTAGTTGCCATTGACAGACTTGTCCTCCATGAATCTGTTGAATCCCCTTTTATAGCTGTCTGTACCTATTGCCATAACCGCATCCTCTGGCGGCCTGTCCTATATTTTAATCACTTCCTGTGTAAAGTAGTATTAAGTCGTCGTAAACAGCTTTTCCTCTGTTTTGCCATTGTGTCCTGTACATCAAATTATTTTTTTTGAGAACAGGAGCTCTGGATTGTATGAGGGCTGCAGAGGCAGAGCAGCACAGACACGGTTTACCTGTAAGCCCGAGATAAGGGGCAGTTGTGCGAATCCTGCACTTCATGGTCTAACATCTGATTTCTGTCTTGAAAGGGGCGCTGCAGGCCTGGACTTCCTCCTCCGGTATAACGTGGCCATCAAGACCGCAGCCGAGGTTAGCGATTGTCGCATAGTATGACTGTTACACCTTTTGCTTTAACAGTTCTGATGTCCCCGGCTTGTCAGTATTTCTTTGCCCTCGATAACCTTGTTGCCATTCAACCACCCCAATGAGAGAGAAACTTGGGGTTTCTTGCAAGGCGATCCGATGCAGTTATTTAATGATTTTTAAACACTTATGAGCCACCTTTCTCCCTGGTGGAACTTGAGGCAGCTTACGATACAAGTAAAATGGTTATGGGGAAAACAACACAGGAAAAACCACATAAAGAAAACAACAATTAGACGAACACATAAAAAGTCACAGCTTAGAAACACCAATTAGGACTGCCAATAAATACTAACTTAAATCGGTCAAAAGAAAGCTGTGACCAGGAGAGATCTGTACGTTGCAAGCTGTCAACCACTTTAGATGACGCTTCTCAGCTGCTGCAAGTTAATCACTTCTGCCAGCCTAAGCAACCATTTTGAGAACAAGCCGGCAGGTGGGGATGATGAATTCTATAATCAGGAAACTTACTAACACTTAAGCAGAAAAACTCTCTTAAAGGAGAACAGTTTCTTGACATGGAGTTAGAAGGGATCCTAGAGGTCACACACTCTAACCCCCTTGCTCAGTGCAGGAATTAGTCAACTACAGCACCCCCACTCTGCTTAAAAGAGTGCACACCTTTAAAACTGTTTTTAAATGATTGAAAAAAGCATTTACTGAAGAAATTCTTGTGGGGCTGTGCCTTTAAGGAAGGAGGTGGAGCCTCCAAAAGCCCCGCCATAGCTGCAGGCCTGGATCAAATGCAGTCCTAACTAAAACTGTCTTCAGCTGCCTCCTAAAGATCGAAAGGGAGAGGGGCCAGGCATACCTCTTTGTAGAGGTTGTTCCATAATTGTGGGGCTGCCACTGAAAAGGCCCTCTTTTGTGTGCCTACTGGGCCAGCTTCTTTGATTGATGGGTCAGTCAGGAGGGCCTCTTCCTGTGACCTTAATTCCCAGGCAGGAACATAGAGGAGAAGATGGTTCCTCAGATACCCCAGCCATGTGCCATGGAGGGCTTTAAAGGTAAAAACCAATGCCCTGAATTAGGCTTGGGAGCAGATCAGGGGCCAGTGTAATTGCTGTACTACTGAGGCCATACGCTCCCAAAGTCGCTGGTGAACACCATCCTGAGCTCCTTGGAAGAGGGGTGTGGTGAAAATGCCCTAGCTGCTAGGACAACCTTCCCATCCTCTGGTTCTGTTCAAGGGCTGAGGGGCCAATTTGAACCCCGAACCCCACCCCACCAATCTTGAAAACCAGCCTGGCGTCCTTTGTTTCTGCAGGGTGTGAAGTACCTGGTCTTGAAAGACACGGATGAAATCGTAGCACTGGTGGAAAGAGATAAACAGAGCGACCCTATCCCAGAGGAGGAGGAGGAGGAGGAGGAGGAAGAAGAGGAAGATGGCGAAAGCTATGAGCAAGGTAACCTTAGCAACCCCTTCCCCCTGAACTGGATTGTATGACTAAATTTGAATTATCGCAGAGCTTGTGGCGGGAGTCCCAAATCTTTTTAAGCCTGCGGGCACCTTTGGAATCCCAACACGGCATGGTGGATGCAGCGACAAAATGGCTGCCACGAATTGGCCGCTGCAGGAGGCGGGGCCAGCCACAAAAAGATGGCCACAGCTTAACTTCAGGCACACAGTGGAGATCCTTTGCGTCGGTGGCCAGGGATGCCAGATCAACGTTGTAAAGAAGTCTGCACAGCCAATCGTATCTTCCGTCGTCGATCGGAGGCCTTGCTGGGCAGAAGCCTTCCACAAAACACTCGGTGGGCATCATGGTGCCCACAAGCTGAGGAGGAAGTTCCTTTCAGAAACAGGTGCCGTCTCCTGTGGGTAGTTTCAGAGAGTGACCATGTTGGTCTAGATTTGGAGGGTGGTGGAAGGGCCACAGCCAGTAGTTGTAAACAGAGTGACAGACACCCAAGGATGACACATATGGACGCCCACTGCCTCAGCCAAAGGCCTGGTAGAAGAGCTCCGTCTTGCAGGCCTGCGGAATTGAAGTAGATCCCGCAGGGCCCTGATCTCAGTGGGGAGCATGTTCTACCAGGCTGGGGCCAGGATGGAAAAGGCCCTGGTCAAAGCAAGAACGACGTCTTTCGGGCCAGGGACTACCAGGAGGTGTTGATCCATAGAGCGTAGTCAGGGGTCATTTTGTAGAAAAAGAGGTGCAGGAGCTCATTAGCACAACTCATTTGCATATGCCACACCCCCTAACATACCGGAAGTGTGTCAGAAGGCAACACCCGCCCCTCAGGCTCCACTCCAGAGGTGAGTGAAACTGACCTGCTCTTCCTCCATTCCCTTCCCCATCCAATACTTGGTGCAATAAGAATAAGCATAAAGAACACACCCTCATTCTCTTCCTGCTCCCTGGAAACCACCAGGTTTCAAGTAGACTTGAGAGATACCCAGGACATGTGCACCACCCATCCCTTCCCCTTTCCCTCCCCACAACAAGACACCCCGTGAGGTAGGTGGGGCTGAGAGAGGTCTTTTGAGAACTGCCCTTGAGAGAACAGCTCTGAGAGAACTTGTGACTGGCCCAAGGTCACACCAGCAGCTGCATGTGGAGGAGTGGGGAATCAAACCCGGTTCTCCCAGATTAGAGTCCAACTCCTGACCACTACACCAGACTGATGGGGTGGAAGCTGCTGAAGGGTTGGTGAAATTTCTCCAGTACTTATGTGCCATGTGCCCAGATAAAAAATGGCATACTTAGAAAATTTATAGGCCACCTTGAGCAAGTCTCTGGAAAAGCAGCACACAGTCATAAAAGGAACAATGATAAAATTATCAATATTAAAACAAAACATTAAAAACAATAAAGACCCTAGCAGGGCTTTCCCCGGGGCGCTGCGCCTCTGCACTGCTCGGGGAAGCCGAGGAGGGGGCGGGGCTTGATCATATGCCCACCCCCTGGGCTTCTCACTCCCAGAGCTGAGCTCCTGTGCGCTCCCGCTCCAACGGACCCCTGAGCATAGTGCTCTTCGGTGCGTATATGGGAAGAGGAGGTCCCTCTGAGATGTTGGTCCCAGACCGTGTAAGGCTTTAAAGGTTATTACCAGCACCTTGAAATGGATCTGGAACTCTACTGGGAACCAATGCGATTGGCGGAGTAGCTGCCGAACGTGAGCCCGCATAGATGTTGCTGTTAGCAGGCACACTGCAGCTTTTTGCACCAGCTGTAATTTCTGGGTCAGCCTCAAGGGTCAGCTTGCGTAGAGCAAATTACAGTAGTCAAGCCTGGAAGTGACCATTGCGTGGGCCACTGCAGCCAAGGCTTGGGGGGAGAGATAGGGTTTCAGCAACCTAATCTGCCAAAGATGAAAAAAGGCAGATTGGGCGGCTGCAGTAACCTGGGCCTCCATAGAGAGAGAGGCGTCCAGCGGGTAACCATGTTAGTCAACAGTAGAAAAGCTAGATTAAAGTCCAGGAGCACCTGAAACACCAAGAAGATTTGGAGGGTCGGTGGTTTCAAGGATCAAAGCTCCCTTCATCAGATACAAGTCAGAATGGAGATCCCCAAGTCCTTACTCCTAAGCTGTATGTCCTGTTGGTGGTAGAAGGAAAGGAAGAAGACGAGGAGGAGGAGATTGGATTCATACCCCGCCCTTCATTCGAAGAGTCTCAGAGCGGCTTACAAACCCCTTTCCCTTCCCCTCCCCACAACAGGCACCCTGTGAGGTAATGGGGCTGAGAGAGCTCTCTTGAGAATTGCTCCTGAGGGAACAGCTCTGAGAGAACTTGTGACTGACCCAAGGCCACACCAGCAGCTGCACGTGGAGGAGTGGGGAATCAAATCCGGTTCTCCCAGATTAGAGTCCGCGTTCCTAACCACTGCACCAAACTGGCTCTCCTGACTCCTCGTGCAGAAAAGCGTTCCGCTTGGCTGGAACTCGTAGTGTGTTCGTTTCCCCTGCAGAGATCCAAGACGATCAGGTGGTGGAATCCATCGTTAGGGACAGGAAGCACGAACTCCCCCTGGGACGCATCCAGACCCTGACGGAGGACTCCTTCAGCCCCACTCTGGCTGCCTCCGACTGTGTGGTGCTTCTGTTCTATGCCAGCTGTAAGTGAATTATTTTTTTGGAGAGTATTTTTGTGTGTGTGCGTGCCTAGAAATCATGGCTGACTTCTGTCGACCCCTAGCGGGGCTTGGATGTTTCAGAGAGGTGGATTACTATGTTGGCGCAGAGGAGTGCGGTATATAAACAGAATGTCCCACGCGCCGTGATGATGTGGAGTATATACAAGGGTTTATTTACAGATTTATACACAGTCTCTAGTTGCACTAGCCAGACAGTCGGACAAAGTGCTTCGCAAGGCAAGGGGATACCAAGACTGGCACACTCAGATATGAACAGAGTCCAATATATACAGTTAGGCAGCCAATCAGTGAGAAGTGCTGACTCATCCTGCACCTCCCCCGGCTGATGCAATCCTGGCTGTCAGGTGACCCTTCCAGCTGTCACCTAGACCCCCATGATCTACCTGACGCAGCTGTCATCTTGCCAGCATATTAGTCTCCGTATGCCGACACGCCTCCCAAGATACAGTGAGTCAGACGTCTCTGCATAGCAACCCTGGACTTCCCTGGTGGTCTCCCATCCAAGTACAAACCAGGGCTGACCCTGCTTAGCTTCCGAGATCTGAAAGATTGGGCTAGCCTGGGCTATCCAGGTCAAGGCAGACGAACCGAGGTGGTTTGCCGTTGCCTGCCTCTGCGCAGCAGCCAGTGTTCCCTCTAAGCTGAGTTAGTGTGAGCTGGCTCACAGCTTTTTAGCCTCCGGCTCACACATTTTTGGCTCAGCTCAGGAAGGAGGGCTCCAGAGCAAACTAACTTATGCACTAGCTGAATCGCTCGCTCACAACTTTAATGCCAGGAGCTCCCAAAGTAGAATTTTTGCTCACAAGACTCCACAGCTTAGAGGGAGCATTGGCCTGGACTTCCTTGGCGGTCTCCCATCCGAGTACTAATTAGGGCCGAGCCTGCTTAGCTCCTGAGATCTGATGAGATCAGGCTAGCTGGGCCATCCAGGCCAAGGCAAGTATTTATTTAAGTGCAATTAGCCAATTGATGATGGAGACTGCCGTCAAGTTGCAGCTGACTTACGCGGCCCCTCATGGGGTTTTCTAGGCAAGAGATGTCCAGAGGTGGGTTTGCCGTTGCCTGCCTCTGCGTAGCAACCCTGGACTTCCTTGGTGGTCTTCCATCCAAGTACTAACAGGGGCTGACCCTGCTTAGCTTCTTTTGGGGGGGTGCTTTTTCATATGTGTGTGTTTGCGCGTGCGCGCACCTGGAAGTCATGGCGACCTCTGGTGACCGACCCCTTCTGGGGGCCTGGAGGATATTCAGAGAGGTGGCTGAGTAAAGCCTGCCCCGCCTCCTGGCTGCTGGTATTCCAAGGAGGTCTCCGGGGCTCATTTCATAGCAGGAGCTCCTTTGCATATTAGGCCACACACCCCTGATGTAGCCAATCCTCCAAGAGCTTACAGGAGCCCCTGTAAGAAGAACTCTGTAAGCTCTTGGAGGATTGGCTACATCAGGGGTGTGTGGCCTAATATACAAAGGAGCTCCTGCTACGAAGTGAGCCCTGGAGGTCTCCCATCCAAGTACTTGCCGGAGTCGGCCCTGCTTAGCTTCCGAGATCTGACAAAATCGGGCTGGCCTGGGCTATCCACGTCAGGTTCAATAATTTATACAGGTGGCGAAATTTAGTTATTGTTGGCACAGAAATTTGACTTTCGGCTCCAGAATAATGCTGATTCTCTCTCTTCTTGGCGTAGGGGAAGCCGTCTCTCTGGTCACGATGCAGTCTTACATAGAAGTGGCCGTTCGTTTGGAAGGTATGGAGGTGAATGAAGGGAGATGTAGTGTGGTGTCACAGTTAGAGTTTCGTATTAGGCTGAGTAACCCCGGGCTGGTCACGCTCTCTCTGCCCAGCCTGCCTCACAGGGTTGTTGTAAGGACAAAATGAAGGAGTGGCGAAATATGGGTGCCACCATGAACTCTGTGGAGGAAAGGCAGGATAACAATGTGATAGATTTAATTTGCGCACCACCTGTCATGCTTTTGTGCTTGTTGGGATTAGTTAAGGAATTAATCATATGGCATTGTGTGTAGAATAGCCAGGAGATCTGAAGATTGTCTGGCAGCCACAAGTTCTAGCTGTTAGTGTTATGCTAGTGGTGAGCTGTTTTTAGGGGCTGAGAGAGCTTTGAGAGAACTGTGACTGGCCCAAGGTCACCCAGCTGGCTGCATGTGGAGGAGCGGGGAATCAAACCCGGTTCTCCCAGACTAGTGTCCGCTGCTCATAACCATGGCACTAAACTGAAACTGCTCATTGGGCAACGTAGGGTAAGGTATAAAGAAGATATTTCTGGTTGCCAGCCGTCCTTAATTTCCAAGCCCTGCATGCACCCGTGATAAATCTATTTATGTATTTGGAACATTCATTAGCCGGCTCTCTTCCTTGAGGAACTCAACGCGGCTTACAGCAGAAATAAAACAATGATTAAAAAGCACAATACAAACCAATCTAAATAAAACTATTATTAACAACACAATAAAAGCAACGCAAATGAAGCAGAAAGGATAAAAACACATAAAAGGGTCACAGTTTTAAAAACACAGTTTAAAGGGCCGCATCCAGAGCTTGCGTTCCCCTAAGTTGTGACAGACAAAGCCATGGATAAGGTGCTGGTCACACCTCCGGAAGGATGATCTAGCATTGGGAAAAGTGCAGAGGAGGGCAACTAGGATGATAAAAGGGTTGGAACACTTTCCCTGTGAAGAAAGGTTGAGGCACTTGGGGCTCTTTAGCTTGGAAAAAAGACGGCTGAGGGGGTGACATGATCGAGGTTTATAAGATGATGCATGGGATAAAGCAAGCAGAGAAAGAAGTCCTTTTCTCCCTTTCTCACAATATAAGAACTCATGGGCACTCCATGAAATGGCTGAGCAGTCGGGTTAGAACAGATAAAAGGAAGTCCTTCTTCACCCAAAGGGTGATTAACACATGGAATTCACTGCCACAGGAGGTGGTGACGGCTACAAGCGTGGATGGCTTCAAGAGGGAATTGGATAAACATCTGGAGCAGAAGTCCATCAGTGGCTATTAGCCACAGGGTATAGATAGGAACTCTCAGTCTGGGGCAAGTGATGCTCTGTAATCTTGGTGCTTGGGGGGGGGCAAGAGCGGGAGGGCTTCTAGTGTCCTGGCCCCACTGCTGGACCTCCTGAGGGCACCTGGTGTTTTTGGCCACTGTGTGACACAGAGTGTTGGACTGGATGGGCCCTTGGCCTGATCCAACATTGGCTTCTCTTATGTTGTTATGTTCTTATGAGGCTTATAACAAAAATAAAACAATGATAAAAACACAATAAAAACAATATACATAAATAAATAAAACTGTTATGAACAACACAATAAAAACAAGGGAAAAAAGCAACTCTCAGTCTGGGGCAAGTGATGCGCTGTATTCTTGGTGCTTGATGGGGGGCAAGAGTGGGAGGGCTTCTAGTGTCCTGGCCCCACTGCTGGACCTCCTGAGGGCACCTGGTATTTTTGGCCACTGTGTGACAGAGTGTTGGACTGGATGGGCCCTTGGCCTGATCCAACATTGGTTTCTCTCATGTTCTTATGTTCTATGGATAAAAAAGAAGAAGAGATTGGATTTATATCCTGGCCTTCACTACGCAAGGGAGTCTCAGAGCAGCTTACAAACTCCTTTCCCGTCCCATCCCCACAACAGACACCCTGTGAGGTAGGTGGGGCTGAGAGAGCTCTTTCCCAAGCTGTCCTTGAGAGAACAGCTGGTACAGAGCTATGGCTTGCCCAAGGTCATCCAGCAGCTGCAAGTGGAGGAGTGGGGAATCAAACCCGGCTCTCCCAGATTAGAGTCCGCGCCCTTAACCACTACACCAAACTGGCTCTCTGTGCCTGACACCTCTGTTTGTTTGCTCCCCTGAATGCTGTCTGCCAGCGCTTCCGCCCTCTGTTTGGGGCACACAGAGGAGGGCTTTGTTGGGGTCCCGCTGAGCAAATGGGCCTGACTTGCTGCTTGGGTGTGCGCGCGTCTTCATAACCCCTTCCCACTCTTGTGTGACGTTTTCCTGATTCTGAAGAACCTCAGAATGGGCTCTCTCGCTCTCTCCTGCCTTTTGACCTTCCGTGGCTTTCGCACCCCCGGGGCTGAGTATCAGTTACAGCCCAGGAGCGCAACCCTTATCAAACCCTGATGGAGCTTAAAAAGATCTGCCCTTTCGAAAGGACGGCTGGATTGCCTCTCTCGGCTGCCTGGAGCGTGGCATAAATAATGGAATAGCTGGAGGGGACCGGGAAAGGTGGGGCGATTAGATCAAGAGGCAAGCAGGCTTTTAGGAGCAGGATAATGGAAATAGCGGCAAACGCTTTGCTGGGAATTACTCACACACACACTCTCTCTCTCTCTCTCTCTCTCTCTCTCTCTCTCTCTCTCTCTCTCACTCACTCACACACACACACACACACACACACACACACACACACGCACACAGATTTAGAGTCCAGGGGCACCTTTAAGACCAACAAAGGTTTATTCAAGGTATGAGCTTTCTTGTGCAGGGCAGACTTTTTCAGACACACACACACACACAGATTGCTTCTCTTTCTTGTACAGTGGCCCTCTTTTTGTGCTGACCAGGCTGAGTTTCCGTTTGTGCAATGGAGAGATGGGAACGCATCTTTGTCCCCCACCGGCTCCATAGCCCAAGGGATGAAGCATCAAGGCACACCAATGCTCCCTCTAAGCTGGAGTCTTGTGAGCAAAAATTCTACTTTGTGAGCTACTGGCATTAAAGTTGTGAGCAAGCGATTTGGCTACTGCATAAATTAATTTGCTCTGGAGCCAACCTTCCTGAGCTAAGATAAAAATCTGTGAGCCGGAGGCTAAAAAACTGTGAGCTAGCTCACACTAACTCAGCTTAGAGGGAACATTGACGCACACCCAGTCGTGGGATTTCTCTCCTAGACTCCACTCCATTTTTAAGGGGAAGAACTGTATGATAAACTGGATTTTCCACCTAGATAGGTTTGTGCATAGAGCGCCTACCGCATGCGTGACGCCTGGCCATAAGAGTGGAAGGGGCATGCACATAAATTTGAATACACCTGTATAAATCTATGGTGCGGCCTCATTTGGAGTACTGTGCACAGTTCTAGTCACCGCGCCTCAAAAAAGATATCACAGCATTGGAAGAAGTGCAGAAAAGGACAACTGGAATGATTAAGGAGATGGAGTGTTTTCCCTGTGAATAAAGGTTTAAAGAGGTTAGGGCTCTTTAGCTTGGAGAAACGACGACTGAGGGGTGACCTGGTAGAGGTTTACAAGATTATGCATGGGATAGAGCAGGTAGAGAAAGAAGTCCTTTTCTTCCTATCTCTCTGCCCTGTTGTTGCCTGTCCAGAGGAACTGGCTGGCCACTGTGTGAGACAGGATGCTGGACTGGGTGGACCCTCACTGGTCTGACCAAGCAGGGCTCTTCTGATGTTCTTCTCAGGGGAAGGCCTCGGCCTCTCTGCCCTGTTGTTGGCCCTCCAGAGGAACTGGCTGGCCACTGTGTGAGACAGGATACTGGGCTGGATGGACCCCTGGTCTGATCTAGCAGGGCTCTTCTGATGTTCTTAGGAAGGCCTCGGCCTCTCTGCCCTGTTGTTGGCCCTCCAGAGGAACTGGCCAGCCACTGTCTGAGTCAGAATGCTGGACTAGATGGACCACTGGTCTGACCCAGCAGGGCCCTTCTGATATTCTTATGCATTTCTCTGCCTAGAGTGGTTCGTACTCTATAATGAGTGAGGCATTTCAGGATGGGTGGTGGAGATGGGTGGAGGATGTTCAGGGGAAAGGTGTCTGTGAGAGGATGGGATAGGAGGGAGGTGACTTCAGGGAAACCTTCACGCTCTCTGCATGCCTGTTTTGGGCCAGAGTCCCCGAGGAGAACGTGAATCAGTTGGAGAGACTGTCCCTGGGCACTTTCACACGTGCTAAATAATGCACTTTCAGTCTACTTTCAATGCACTTTGCAACTGGATTTTACTTTGTGAAGTGGCAAGATGCAGTTGCCGACGTTCGCTGCAGTAGTTTGAAACTGCATCATTTAGCATGTGTGAAAACACCCTGTATTTAAGACCCTGGCTTTTGAAGAGGGAGCCGCCGACTGGCAAGGGTTCAAGTGCTGTAATTTACACTGGGAGGGGGGGGGGGGGCTATGCAGAATCGGAGGCCCCCCGTTCACTAGATTGACGGGAAGGCTTTTGGCCACCAGAGGGCAGCAGCTCAACACTTGCAGATCCCAACAGCGGTTCTTCCTCTGTCCAGGTGGCAGAAAACGATACACAAGCTGGAAGGCAGAGATGGGCAGATTACAGGCGGGGCCCCCGAGGACTGTGGCTCAGTGGCAGAGAGCATAGTTGGCATGCCGAAAGGCCCAGACTGGGGAGGGGCTGTGGATCAATGGTCCAGCGTCTGCTTGGCATGCAGAAGGTCCCAGGTTCAACCTGTGGCATCTCCAGTTGAAAGCAGCAGGTGGTGGGAAAGACCTCTGCCTGAGACCCCGGAGAGCCGCTGCTAGTCTTACTAGACAGCAGTGTGTGTGTGGGAGTATGTGGGCATCATCTGTCCAGGAGAGACCTGCAGAGACATGTATCTCCATGGAAGGCCATGTAAAGAGAGGGCGAGGACAAAGGGGGAAGAGGAGGAGGGGACAGAGGGCAGCTGCCAGATTAAGACAAAAGAGAGGCATCCCGTTCAAGGAGAGAATGCCTGCATACCCTTAGGGTGATGTAGCGCCACCCCCCACCCCCCAATGTCCAGGCAGTTCCAACAACTCTACCGCATCACTTTCCAAACGCCATTTGTGTCTTGCCTGAACCTTGATGCTAGCCAGCCGCGTCTCCTAATGCAAATGCCATTGGTTCGGAACAGCTCTGAAAGCCTGCTGTTTGGAGCACTTCAGAATCCCGGCATATACATCTCTGGATAGCACAACGGCTTCTCTTCGAGCTTGGGAAATAATCATCTCAACGTATTCCTGTCGGTGTGTTTACACTGGCGGTTCTGGGAGCTCTCTCTTCAGCTCCTGATTTCCCGGCACGGCACTGACACTGCGTGGAACTCTAGTGGGCATCCTGTGCAGATGACTCTCTGGCTTGACAGAAGGCAGAAAAACAGCTGGCCAGCAATCCATCACGGAAGGAGCAGCTGTCTGCTTGTTAGTACAGAAAGCAGTGAACAGAAGCCATGGCCCTCAAGTGCCCATAGTAGGCTGTGCAAGATTCGCTTGTGACGGAGATGCATCTGAGATTAGCCCCTGGGTGGGGTGGAGGGGCTTGCAGGGAACTGGGACAACCTTGGATTTTCAGCTTTGCTTTAAAAAAATTAAGCTAGGTCAGGGTCTCCAACATGGTGCCCGCAGATAACCTTTCCCGGCAGCCGCACAGTTTATTTAGCAAATCAGTGGGGCCAGGGAACGCTTTTGCCCAGCAGGGCTTCCGTGAAAGCCAGCTTGGTGTAGCAGTTAAGAGCGGCAGACTCTAACCTGGGAGGACTGGGTTTGATTCCCCACTCCTCCACATGCAGCTGCTGGTGTGACCTTGGGTCAAATATACCGACTAGACCAGCCACAGTAACCAAAACTTGGTCCCGACAATATATCCTGTGGCTGCAGTAGCACAACAGCAACAATTTAAATGAACAGTCACGGCATATACTTATGGTAGATCATATAATCAAAATATCACAGTAGGGTTTGAACAGGAGTTTTATCCGACGTACAATATTCTCAAAAGCAAAGGAGCGGGGTTCTTCCTCCCAGTACTCCTCACGGATACATTCGTATTGTGTATGGAAGGGTAGAGATAACAAACAGGAATCTTCCTTGTTAAAATGCTGACGTGTTTTCTAGATAGTTTCCACGTTTTGAGGAGAAACCTAAGCAGATTCCATAATTCTAAAATTATAAAGAACTAGGGGCAAGGCCCATTGCAGGCAAAAATGCAATGGGCGCTAGCAAGAGGCTGGGCTGGCTCGACGGCACCCCTCTCCAGGAGCTTCCGGGGTGTGGAGAAGATCGTCGCCCTCCTGGTGCTGCCGCGGGCAGCCCTGAGCTGACTCCACAGCTGCAGAGAGGGCCCCCAGCGTACCTCTTCTCCCCCTTCCCAGACCCCACCGTTGCCCATCGCCTCCACGGCGTAGCTCTCCCACGTCCTCTGGGCTGCAGCTCTCCCGCGTCCTCTGGGCTGCACCCCACCTCCTCCGCTGGTCTCCCAGGTGGGCCAGTGGATGGCACGACACCCCAGCTCGTCTGGCATGCTCCCGGGCGACCCCACGGTGTGACACCCCAGCTCGTACGGTGCACTCCCGGGCAGCCCCACCAGTCACCTCCAGCGCCGTCCCGGGCTCTTCAACAACGCATCTCATCCAGCGACCTGGCGGGCGTCTCCTCAGGCCGCCTCCTCCCTCGGGCTCGCCCTCCCAACACTTGGCAGCGGTTCTCTGGGCAGGTGGGCGGGACTGCAGGACGGCACGGGCGAATCGTGGAGCATGTTCAAGCCGGCGCTGCGTTGTCCAGTAGCCAGGGTCCTTAGGCTGAGTGGCGGCTCCTTCAGCCTACGGCTGAGGGAGCGCATTTTACGTGCATCCCCCCCCCCCAAATCTGTCTTATAGAGGGATGTACAGTAAAATATATACAGCATCATGAAACCCAGTACAAAAAGCCTCAGGGTGCTAAAGGTCACCAAGTGCTCACCAACCCCACAATGTCAAAATTCCTTATAAATAAAAACTTCATCATTTCAGATCTGTAACAAATATACAATAATTATACCGAATTATATCTCATACGGTTGCCTCGAAACCAACAGTTTCGTGACGTTGCTTGAAATTCCTGTCATTTTTAGAGGTGCAGCTGCTGCTGCTTCTCCTGGGCTTCATATTATTTATTTATTTATTTATTTATACCCCGCCCTCCCTGCAAGCGGGCTCAGAGCGGCTAACAAGGGCTGAAAAGCCATACATATCATAACAATTTAAAACAAGTTAAAAACAATAACAACAATAAAACTCTGTTGTTCAACAACATAACTACATCCATAAACTACCATCCCAATTAAAATGCTTCTGATCTCGTCAAGATGGCATCCTATCTAGTAGGGGAGCTTCCAACCAGCGCTATCGGCCTGGACTGCCTTCGGGCCAGTTTTCATTGTAGGTGTTCTTACAATGTTACAGTGTTGGTGGCGGCTCCTAACCAAAGGCCTGGCGGAAGAGCTCCGTCTTGCAGGCCCTGTGGAACTGCATTAGGTCCCGCAGGGCGCTGATCTCTTCCGGGAGCTCATTCCACCAGGTTGGAGCCGCCACTGAAAATGCTCTGGCCCTAGTCCTAGTGAGCCTGGCTTCCTTGGGGCCTGGGACTCAAAGTCGATGACATGACCCCGACCGCAGTGCTCGCTGGGGTATATGTGGAGTAAGGCGGTCCCTCAGGTACGTTGGACCCTGGCCATATAGGAGTTGTTATTTCTTTCCAGGGACTCCTGGGATTTCGCTGGCCCGCGCCAACTGCTGGGATTGGCCCCGTCTGTGCGCCCGACAGAACGTCACTCAGTTTCCCACTGTCAAGTTGTACGAAAAGGGAGGTCGAACGCTGACGTATTCCGGGGTGTGGGGAACAGAAGCGATGCTGAGCTTCATCAAGCTGTAAGTGGCTGAGACGATGTGATGTGGCCGGGCACAGGGCAGGGAGGGAGACCCCAGATTCCGGGGTCACCATTCTGGGCACAACCGCATGAGTGAACACATGGGACAGCTGTCACTCCTGGACGTACAAAGGGGTGTGCGCATATTGGTCTCCATCGGAACTGGTCTCCCTCGGAATCTTGGCTTCCATTTAAAATTACAAGCTAGTCCACGTTTCTAGCTCTCACAGTTCTGGAGAGAAACCAGGACTGTTTATATTTTGTGCCCGCCATAAATTATTATTTTTTAAGACACCGTCCTGCACCATGATTCGAATCCAGTACCACTTTAGAGACCAGCAAGATTCTCAGGGTATAGGCTTTCGGGAATCAAAACTTTCCTTCATCAGATGTGAAGATTCGTCAGGTCTGATGAAGGGGCGCTTCGAATCCCGAAAGCTCATACCCTCCCCAATCTTGTTGGCTTCTGAAGTGCTGCTGACTCAAATCTGGCTGTTGTACTGCAGACCAGCATGGCTCCCCTCTGGAATGTTTGGTGCCATGTGATCCCAAAGCATAACCCAAAAATATTGGAGTGAAGCAAATTTTGGCTATCGTGGTTTAGATGGGTAGCCATGTTGGTTAGCAGCCGGAAATCAAGATTGGATATTTTATATATAAATATTTTTATTATGTCACCAATATAAAACATATACATTTTAGTTTCGTTTCTGATAACACATTGTTGGTTTTATCTTGGTTTTATTTTGTTGAGTTAACATATTTACATATCTCATAGGTGTGAGTCTAATAAGATCGTCTTAGATCTAGCCATTTGTACACTCTAAACCATCTTTTATGGAATGTGTCTTCTCTTATATTTTGCCAGTCTAAGCTCAACTTATCCATTTCTGCCAATTCTAACAATTTATGTTTTAACTCTTCTGTTGTTGGAATTTTTTCTGATTTCCAGTTTTTAGCAATCATAATTCTTACCGAGGTCAGTTTATAGGTTATTACATACTTCTCCATTTTCAAATTAACTGGCAACAAATTTAATAGAAACATTTCTGGTAACAATGAGATATCAATGTCAAATATTTCTATATTCATATTATACACTTTATTCCAAAATTTTTGAATCCTGTCACAAGAAGAAGAGAGAAGAGGAGATTGGATTTATATCCCGCCCTTCACTTGTAGTCTCAGAATGGCTTACAAACTCCTTTCCCTTCCCCTCCCCACAACAGACGCCCTGTGAGGTAGGTGGGGCTGAGAGAGCTCTGAGACAACTGTCCTTGAGAGAACAGCTGATACAGAGCTATGGCTTGCCCAAGGTCATCCAGCTAGGTTCAAGTGGAGGAGTGGGGAATCAAACCCGGTTCTCCCAGATTAGAGTCCACGCACTTAACCACTACACCAGGGGTGGCCAACCTGTGGCTCGGGAGCCACATGCGGCTCTTTCACACATATTGTGCGGCTCCTGGCAGGGCGGCTGGGGAAGCAAAGGGGAGGCATGCTTTTTCTCTCTCTCTCTCCCTTCCTTCCTTCCTTCCTTCCTTCCCTCCTCCCTCCCAGCTATTTGCTTTCCTAGTTTCTCTCTCTCTTTCTTTCCACTTCTTTAATTCTTTCTTTCCATCTCTCTCTTTTTCTCTCTCTCTCTCTCAATATAATTAGCAAACAAGTAATATCATTATCAATAACAGGTTTTCCTCATTTGTTTTTATTTTTGGCAGTCCCATTTAACATTCATAAAAAGCAAATTTGCATATTTTTAAAAATAAAAACGTGTGTGTGATATTTGTTCCTGTCTTGCGGCTCTCAGACATCTGACGTTTATTCTATGTGGCTCTTACGTTAAGCAAGGTTGGCCACCCCTGCACTACACCAAACTGGCTCTCCAATTCCACCACATATAGTAAAACATGCCTAGATGTGACTTGCATCTCCAACATTTGTTTGGTGTTTCAGGAAAACATTTCGCGATCTCATATGGCGTCCAGTGCCACCTATAAAACATTTTGTAAATATTTTCTTTGTACGGGATTGATCTCATATATTTTACTGTTTTCCAAATCGTAGACCATTTATCTGTATCTAATGAGTGCCCTAAGTCTTTCATCCAATATATCATAGGTGTCTTTATATTGGTGAAATAATAATAATATTTATATATATATAAAAAAAAGATTGGAGTCTGGAGCCCTGACCTGGATAGATCTCAGATCTCAGTAGCTAAGCAGGGCCGAACCTAGCCAATACTTGGAAGGGTGACTTTCAAGGAATACCAGGGCCGGGACGCAGAGGCAGGCAAATATCAAGCCACCTCTCTGAAACGTCCAAGCTCCATTAGGGGTTGCCAGAAATCACCATGACTTCCAGGCACACGAATGCACACATGCACACACACACACAAATACACACACACAAAAAAGAGATTTGAGTTTGGGAGCCGGGAGCTTTTGAGAGTCAGAGTTCCATGCCGAAGGAAGATTGGGGATATGTAACTGGGTCTCCCACAGTGCCGTCCTAAGCAGAGTTATGCTCTTCCAAGTCGGTGGATATCTAGATCAAGTCAAGCCGGGACTCCCCCTAGAAGCTGCCGTGACTCAACCGAGGCTATCGTACTTTGGCCGCATGATGAGAAGACGAGTCACCGGAGAAGACAATAACGCTGGGAAAAGTGGAAGGTGGCAGGAAAAGAGGAAGGCCCGGCAGGAGGTGGATTAACTCAATCAAGGAAGCCGCAAAGGCCCTCCGTTTGCAAGACCTGCGGATGGCTAGGTCATTAAATGCATAGGGTCACCGTAAGTCGGAAGCGACTAGACAGCACATAACGCACGTACAAGTTCACTGAAGTCCGTGGGGCTTAAAAGGATACGGTTCTGTGCCGGAGCCCAGTTCAGCATTCTGACCATGACACCAAGCTCAAAGCATGCCTCGCAAATCTTTATTTACTTACTTTATCTCTTGTCTTTGCTCCCTCTAAGCTGTGGAGTCCTTTGAGCAAAAACGCTACTTTGTGAGCTCCTGGCGTTAAAGTTGTGGGCGGGCGATTTGGCTGCTGCATAGGTTCGTTTGCTCTGGAGCCATCCTTCCTGAGCTGAGACAAAAACGGGTGAGCCGGAGGCTAAACAACTGGGAGCTAGCTCACACTCACTCAGCTTAGAGGGAACACTGGTGGGGACCCCAAAGCAGCCTCCGTCATTCTCCTGGTCCTCCCATTTATGCTCACAACAACCCTGTGAGGGAGTCTGGGCTGAGCGAGTTTCTGTGACAGGGCAGGGATTTGAACCTGGGTCTCCCACATCCTAATCTGACACTCTAACCACTGCACCACTCTTCCTCTCCAGTCTTCAGCCTGGTGTCCATTTTATATTTTCAGAAGCAGGACCCCCAGCCCAGTGAGGCTGACGACTCTTGGAGAAGTGGAAGAATATTTAAGCGGCAAATCCCCACCTCTGTCTCCGAGTGTCTCCGTTCTGGGATTATTTGACTCCAGCACGTGTGACGGTAAGGCCTGTGTTCGAATTGACTTTGGCGGGCTTCACAAAGACAGATTAACTGCAAAAAATATATAAATGTATAAACTCTTTTCCTTCACAATGGCCCTCTCAGGCGATTTCCATTTTAGAGATGGACTTAAAAGAGAATTAGACAAATTCCTGGAAAGCAGGACTCTTATGGTAGCCAAATGGAACCTCCATGTTCAGAGGCAGTGTACCTCTGGATGATAGGCGCTAGAGACAGACAGGTGCTCTCTTTCATGCTTGGCTTGTGAACTTTCCAGAGGGATCTGGCTGGCCACCCTGGCAGAATCCTGACCCCGAAAGGCAGGCTAGGCACAGCTAGGGTGAGGAGAACCGCAGGGCCCCGGTCTGGCACGGCGGAAGAAGCTGCCCCGCTGTCTTGCCATTTGGTCCTGACATGTCTGTGAGGAGAGGGGGGCACAGAATCACAGAATGACAGAGTCGGAAGGGGCCACGCAGGCCATCTAGTCCCACCCCCTGCTCAGTGCGGGATCAGCCTAGAGCAGGGGTGGCCAAACTTGCTTAACAAGAGCCATACAGAATAAACATCAGATGTTTGAGAGCTGCAAGACCTGAACAAATATTACCCAGATTTTTTTATTGAAAAATATGCAAATTTGCCTTTGGTTAACATTAAACAAGGCTGCCAAAAGTAACAACAAAAGGGGTAAAAACAGATATTGATCATGATATTTATTTGTCCAGTGATATTTGTTTATTTGCTAATGATATTTATTTGTCTTCGAGAGGGAGGGGAGTGGAAAGAAAGAATGAAAGAGGTGGAAAGAAAGAGAAAGAGAGAGAGAAACAAAGAAAGCAAATAGATGGGAAGGAGGGAGGGAGGGCGAAAAAGCATGCTTCCCCTTCCCTTCCCTTCCCCAGCTGCCCTGCTGGGAGCCACACAATATGTGTGTAAAAGAGCCGCATGTGGCTCCTGAGCCACAGTTTGGCCACCCCGGCCTAGAGCATCCCTGACAAGGATTCATCCAGCCGCTGCTTAAAGACGGCTGGCGAGGGGGAGCTCACCACCTCCCCAGGCAGCTGATTCCACTGCTGCACAACTCCGACTGTAAAGAAGTTTCTCCTAATATCCAGCCGAGACCTTCCCGCCTTTAATGTAAGCCCATCATTGTGAGTCCCTAATCCTCCACTGCCCCCAGGAACAGCTCCCTGCCCTCCTCCAAGGGACAGCCCTTCATATCCTTCAAGAGAGCCATCCTGTCCCCCCTCAGCCCCCTCTTCTCCAGACTGAACCTTCCCAAGAAGTCCCTCAGCCTTTCCTCCTCGCAGGGCTTCTTGGTCTCCAGGCCCCCGATCATCCTCGTCGCTCTCCTCCGCACCCGCTCCATTCTGCCCACATCCCTTTTGCAGTGAGGCCTCCAGAACTGCACACAGGACACCAGGGGTGGCCTGACCAGTGTCCTCCAGGCCTGCGTTTGCCTTTGTGAGACAGAGGGAAGAAATACCAAATTGGCTTCTGCCAACAAGAAACCAGTCTCCTCCTGTTTGGTAAGGAACTGCAGAACTCCCATTACGGGCCAGTTTGGAAGGTGGGCCCCCAAGCCCGTCGCTGGAGGGAGCTTGCCACTGTCGAAAGAGGAGGGGAGACGAGCTGGAAAAGGCTTGGGTGGAGAGGAAAGGGGCATACAGTGACACCGATTTGAGTCTCAGAAACTGGTCAATGGATGGCCTTTTGTGAGAGGACAAATCGCTCGCAGAGGACGATGTACACGTGAGTTTAAGATACTCCCTTGCCCAGAGGCAAGTAGCCGCTTTGTGTAGGTCGCAGCCTCTCTCATCGGTTCCTGCCCCACACTGGGCGCTCCCTTTCAGAGCAAATTGAGGATGTCCCATGGAGGTCTCCCATCCTCTAGTGTCCTCAAATTTTATTTACTTCCTTCATTTATGCCCCACTTTTCTCCCCAGATGGGGAACTGAGGTGACGTGCATAAGTTTTCCTCTCCTCCATTTTAACCTCACAACAACCCTGTGTGGGAGGTTAGGCTGAGAGTATGTGACTGACCCGAGGTCACCCAGCAAGCCTCATTGGCCCAAGTAGGGATTCAGACCTGTGTGTGTGAGAGGGAGGAGCCAAGCCGGAAGGAAGGAAATAAAAATAGCCTTTTTCTTCAAAGGGTATAGGATCAGGTAACCAGTTTGGTGTGGTGGTTAAGTGCGCGGACTGTAATCTGGGAGAGCTGGGTTTGATTCCCCACTCCTCCACTTGCAGCTGCTGGATGACCTTGGTCAAGCTGTAGTTCTGGCACAGCTGTTCTTGAAAAAGAGCAGTTTCTGTCAGAGCTCTCTCAGCCCCCCCCCCCCCTCACAGAGTGTCTGTTGTGGGGAAGGGAAGGGGAAGGAGTTTGTAAGCCGCTCTGAGACTCCCTTGGGTAGTGAAGGGCGGGGTATAAATCCAATCTCTTCTCTTCTGCTGGACCTCCTGATGGCACCTCGGTTTTGGCCACTGTGTGACACAGAGTGTTGGTCTGGATGGCCTGTGTGGCCCCTTCCAACTCTGTGATTCTGTGATTCTAAATTCGGAGTGGTGGTTAAGAGCGGCAGACTATAATCTGGGAGAACCGGGTTTGATGCCCTACTCCTCCACATGCAGCTGCTGGTGTGGCCTTGGATCAGTCACAAGTTCTTTCAGAGCTGTTCCCTCAAGGGCAGTTCTCGAGGGAGCTCTCTCAGCCCCGCCTACCTCACAGGGTGTCTGTTGTGGGGAGGGGGAGGGAAAGGAGTTTGTAAGCCGCTCTGAGACTCCTTCGGGGAGTGAAGGGCGGGGTATAGATCCAATCGCCTCCTCTCTTCTTCCTCTTCTTCGTCTTCTTCTAGCAGGAAGGAAAGGATGCTGTGTGTGTCCTCACCTGTCTTATTAGACTAGATCTCAGGTGACCTCCTGAAGACTGAGGCAGGGGAACAGCGCATCGTCCTTCACTTTTCCAGCCTGCATAGCTGTCTCCTTCCTCTCATTAGCTTCACAACAACCCTGCAAGGAGGGGTGGGCTGAGAGAAAGGGGCTGGCCCAAGGTTACCCGGGGAGCTTCATCACTGAGTGGGGAATTTGAACCCTGCCTTCCCCTGTCCTAGTTCACCGCGGGATCCACCGCGTCAGTTCCAAGCCTTGAAGATAAATTGGGCTTTGGCTCACTTTACTACATTTTGTGGCTTGTCCCAAGTTTTTCTTCCCGTTGGAGCACGTTGCTCTCATTTGGTACCTTTCTGAGCCGGGTCCTTGTGTCTCGACAGTGAAAGATGCCTTCGTTGAAGCTGCAGCGGCCCTAAATGGATACGTAACGACTGGGATCTACAGCGGAAAGGATGCTGCAGTTCTGTAGGTTGGCTGCGTGCTTGCATCACGTTTGGCGGTGGGAGCCTTTGCTGGGTCTGGTTTGTGGGGCTGTTGAGGAGAGGCTGTGGCTCAGTCAGTTGAGCCTCTGCTTGGCACGCAGAAGGTCCCAGGTTCAATCCCCGGCATCTCCAGTTAAAAGAATCATACTACAGTAGGTGATGGGAAAGGCCTCAGTCTGAGACCCTGGAAAGCTGCTGCCGGTTTGAGTCGGCACTACTGAACTTGAAGGACCAAAGGTCTGATTCAGTGTAAGGCAGCTTCATGCGTGTTCATGAGGCCATGGACAGCTGTGCTCCAATCCAGATGTTTGGCAGGTAAGCTGTTCTGCAGCTCGGAGTTCCCCCAACATGAAGGGCTGAAGCTGGGATAAAGTAGCCAGGAAGTCCTGGTTTGCTGACCAGCCAAAACCAGGAAGCAGAACCCATTTCAGGCCAGGCCAGGCCAATCCAGACGCTTTATATCACTCACCAATCACAGGGTTTATAGTGCCCCCCCCCCCTTCCCCGGTGCACCAAAACTGTTCCCTCCCCATCTGCCTTTCATGGGGACACTCTCAGCTGCGGCACAGTCACTGGTTTCCGCTAGCACCACTTTAGTACTAAATTTCGGTTCCAAAAGAAGATTAGATGGATTCATGGAGGATAAGTGTATCAATGGCGAGTAGCCACAATGGCTGAGGGGAACCTCCACATTCAGAGGCACTAAGCCTCTGAATCCCAGAGCCAGGAGGCAACATCAGGGGAAGGCCCCCCCAGCAGAGCTCTTCTGATAATTTTATGAAGGCCTCGGCCTCTCTGCCTCTCTGCCCTGTTGTTGGCCCTCCAGCGGAACTGAGTGGCCAGTGTGCGAGACAGGATGCTGGACTGGATGAACTATTGGACTGATCCAGCAGGGCTCTTATGTTCAAATGAAGCCCTCGGCCTCTCTGCCCTGCTGTTGGCCCTCCAGAGGAACTGGTTGACCACTGTGTGAGACAGGATGCTGGACTGGATGGACCACTGGTCTGATCCAGCAGGGCTCTTCTGATGTTCTTAATTTAGCACTCAGTTCAGAACCTGCACTAAATCTAAGACCTTTAGCTCTGAATTCAAAACCTTCTTTTCCTTTTCCCATCTCGAAGTATGCCCTCTAAGACAAGCTGGGCCTGGGAGGCCCACCAGCATCGTCCTTAGTCATCTGAGTTTGAAAGACAATAATAATAGTAATAATAATAATAAGGCTGTGGGTCTGCTCTACCCAGGAGATCCTAAGGTTGTCTGACAGGCAGACGTTCTAGCTCTTTTAGCATTATGCACCACTAGGTGGTGAGCTAGACTTTGTTTTTTAAGGCAAGAGATGTTTCAGAGGTGGTTTGCCATTGCCTGCCTCTGCGTCATGGCCCCGGTATTCCTTGGAGGTCACCTACAGAACAGACCATGTTAGAACCTGCCCATGGGGG
Organism: Lepidodactylus listeri; assembly: GCA_029233225.1. Lineage (NCBI taxonomy): Eukaryota > Metazoa > Chordata > Lepidosauria > Squamata > Gekkonidae > Lepidodactylus > Lepidodactylus listeri. The sequence continues at coordinate 97,936,177 of JARCFY010000011.1, read as the reverse complement.
TGGGAGAAAAGGGCAGATGACTTCTGTGTTGCTTTGCAGCCGCACCACCAGGGGGAGACAGAGCGCCTTGGGTGACAAGTCCTCAAAATGTTTGGAAGGATATCACAGCTGTATGGTGAAGTGCAGTGATGTCGGAATACAGCCGTATTTTGGCTGTCCGACTTAGTTTCGAGTCCACTGGCATCCTAGGGACCAACAAGATGTTCGGGGTTATCAGCTTTTGGGAGTCCGCCTTGACTCTGGGAAGAAAGTTCATACCACCAAAATCTTGTTGGTCCCGAAAGTGCTGCTGGACTCAAATCTCACTGTTTTCCTGCCACCCAACATGGCCACCCTTTGAAACCATTTTTTCCCAGTGCCAACAAACACCAGGTGCCTCTTCCAGCGTTGCTGCTGGCTAGGCCGGGAAGTTCTAAGAGGAGCACCATCTGCCTCTCAAAAAGTGGTACCCAGGACATGGTGGAACTCATCCAACGTGCATTACTGGACCCATTCGTGAGTACAACTCCTGCTTCAGCTCTTATCTGTTCTGGAGGTTTCTCGGTGGCATTTCTTTCCGCCCCTTTCGGGGAGGGGGTGCGCGCACCTCATACGGCTTTGGAAAGAGCTTGTGAGTTTTGGGGTGGCTGACAGGGAGAAATCGGGTGGGAACGTCTTCTCCCGCCACTGCCACAAAAGTTCAGAGTTTTATTTTGATACTAGATCAGCTCCGGAGTGTCAGCAGTAATAGTGCTGAGGGATTCTGGGACTTTTCCTGGGATTCCCCAGGTCCCCTGAGTGCTTTCATTGGTTGGGTGGAGACTGGCAAGGGACTGGCAAAATAGACTGGCGATAGAGAGAGAGAGAGTGGCTTTTACACAAAGCTCAATGTATTCCGTTACACACGTTCAAGACAGAAAACCCTTTGTAGCATTTCAATTTCAGTAATCAACGTAGCCTTTTAGTATTCAGCATAGGCTATTTCAACCCAATACTTAAAATACCACACTTGTATAAAACTCAGAATGTTCTGGACTAGCCACTGAAGTCTCACGTGGAGCTGTTGATGGCCAGCCCCCGACCATTAGTAACCCAGAGGTATATATCTTTCTTGGACCTATAGCTGCTAATGTACCAACTGGCATATCGATGTCGTAGGACTACCACGGATGTGATACAGGCAGGGGTCCGTTGGAGCGGGAGCGCACAGGAGCGCAGCTCCGGGAGTGAGGAGCCCAGGGGGCGGGCACATGACCAAGCCCCGCCCCCTCCTCGGCTTCCCTGAGCAGTGCAGAGGCACAGCGCCCCGGGGAAAGCCCTGCTAGGGTCTTTATTGTTTTTAATGTTTTGTTTTAATATTGATAATTTTATCATTGTTCCTTTTATGACTGTGTGCTGCTTTTCCAGAGACTTGCTCAAGGTGGCATATACATTTTCTAAGTATACCATTTTTTATCTGGGCACATGGCACATAAGTACTGGAGAAATTTCACCAACCCTTCAGCAGCTTCCACCCCATCAGTTTGGTGTAGTGGTCAGGAGTTGGACTCTAATCTGGGAGAACCGGGTTTGATTCCCCACTCCTCCATATGCAGCTGCCGGTGTGACCTTGGGCCAGTCACAAATTTTCTCAGAGCTGTTCTCTCATGAGCAGTTCTCAAAAGACCTCTCTCAGCCCCACCTACCTCACAGGGTGTCTTGTTGTGGGGAGGGGAAGGGATGGGTGGTGTACATGCCCTGGGTATCTCAAGTCTACTTGAAACCTGGTGGTTTCAAGGGAGCAGGAAGAGAATGAGGGTGTGTTCTTTACGCTGATTTTTATTGCACAAAGTATTGGATGGGGAAGGGAATGGAGGAAGAGCAGGTCAGTTTCACTCACCTGTGGAGTGGAGCCTGAGGGGGGGGGGGTTGCCTTCTGATATACTTTCGGCATGTTAAGGGGTGTGGCATATGCAAATGAGTTATGCTAATGAGTTATGCTAATGAGCTCCTGCACCTCTTTTTCTACGAAATGACCCCTACAGGCCAAATTAGAACTGATTAGAACTGGCTCGATGTACTGACCCAAATTTACCCCCTTCTTTCTATCTCTGGGGTCAGGACGCTCAGAGAAAGTCCAGGAGAGTCCAGGAAGCTAGATTCAGATACCCCATCCACTTTGATTCTGATAGCGACACCACTAACTTCCGGGATGTATAAACATCCTCTAAAGCCGAAACCATCTACAGAGTTATCAGTACTGGAAGGCCACAGCGGCAGCTGAGTCCTGAAACCTCCTGGGAAACTGAACCAAAGATTCTCCTATGGAGGCTAATTTACTGTAGAAATTAAAGTATCAGGTTTAGCAGAGGATTGAGGATCAATCCAGGTCCTAATTCTGTGACAAATAATAGAAAGCAAGAGGCGGGGACCCGCGATACTCGCAGGGGGGAGCTCCACGTGGAGGAGGAAGCCACCGCAGATAAGCCTTCTCCCTTTCTCCCCTGGCACTGATGGTGAGGCCCACGCCGCTTGGAGCCACCGGGCCTTCTCTCCTGCCCCCCCCCCCCGCAACGGCGGTGAGGGACTGTTTCAACTCTGTTCCCTGCACATGCGCAGGGGACGCTTTTTACTTTTGGGGGGATTTAAGTATCCCCCGAATATTTTTCAGATTTTTCTGCACACCTGGAAAGTCCCCTAAGAGTGCAAGGAAATCTCTTTCCCCCCCAGGTGCCCCCGATGTGGGATTTAGATCTCCACACACGGGGTGCCTTGGCTATTAGATATATAGATAAAAAGATGAAAAATAAGGAGGACCCATACAAGGCAATGAGCACAAAACAACAAGCGTGGATTGTGGGGGGACCAAGAAAATGCTGGTACCAGGGCTCATTTCGTAGCAGGAGCTCCTTTGCATATTAGGCCACACCCCCTTGATGTAGCCAATCCTCCAAGAGCTTACAGTAGCCCCTGTAAGAAGAGCTCTGTAAGCTCTTGGAGGATTGGCTACATCAGGGGTGTGTGGCCTAATATGCAAAGGAGCTCCTGCCACGAAATGAGCCCTGATGATGCCCATCCTCCAACAGAGAGGTAAAATTGTTGAGAGTCAGTGTGAGGCTTGTGAGTCGAATCAATAAGTCAGAGCTTTCATGAAGCAAAAGTTCTTTTATTCTTAATGATGGTTCAGGTACTCAATGTTTGTTAGAGATACTTGGTTACAGACAACAGGGATTAATATACCCCCCACCTTCAGGTAATAGCAGGCAGAGGGCCAATCAGGATGAATACAAAAAAGCACGAAAACCTCTAAGCCGTTGGTTCTCACAGAAAAGGCGCAAAAGCACTAAAAATTCCCCCCATGCCCCTTAGTGACCTCTAATTGCAATTCGCAGACCAGACACCTGGGTAAAAACAGTTCAACAGTTCCCCAAGGTTATGAAAGCAAGATAAAACATTCTAGGCTCCAGAGAAGGAGAGGGAGGAGACGGGAAGAGATAGCTAGGCTTGTTTATGTGACGCGATGGAATGCAGCAAGCCACCCTCCCGGGAAGAAAAGACACATTAAGCAGGACCGGCAATAAACTTCAAGGCTAACCGTAAATAAAGACCCCAGATGCAACAATTAATGGCAGAGAATCTGACAGTCAGCCGCTCGCGTGTCCCACCTGCCTGATGGCAAAATTTGCCAACTTTATTAGAATCTGCAAGGAGGAGAGAGACATACTGCGGCAATAAAAAAGAAAGCCACATGAGTTCAAACATGCATCAGTTTAAAAACGCAGGCATTTTCTCCGGATTAGGTGTCGAAGTTGCCACTTTTTGTGTGTCCTGTTCTCCTGTCGCAGCCGGAAATCACGGTGGGAAATCTGCCAGAGTACTTCCAGCTCCAGAAGCCCTTGCTCGTCCTCTTCAGCGGCGGCGCTTTGAGCCAGGCAGACGAAGGAGAGATGAGGCTTTTGGCCCGAGAGGAGAACCGCCAGTCCTTCCTGGCCTGCTGGATGAACCTGTAAGCGTGCGGTGGGGGCAGGGCGGACTTCAGTTCGAGACACAATACTCAACTTACCCAGTTTGACCAGGTAGCAGTACGGGGAAGGGCTGTCAGGTTGCAGCCGACTTAATGGTGACCTCGTAGGGTTTTCAAGGCAAGAGGCGAACATCGGTGGTTTACCATTGGCTGCCTCTGGGTCGTGACCCTGGATTTCCTTGCTGGTCTCCCATCCAAGGACTAACAAGGGCCGGCCCTGCTTAGCTTCCGAGATCTGATGAGATCAGGCTAGCCTCGGCCCCTCGGCCCTTTTGTTGGCCCTCCAGAAGGTTAGCCTCTGTGTGAGACAGGATGCTGGACTAGATGGACCTTCACTGGTCAGATCCAGCAGGGCTCTTCTGATGTCCTTATGGAGGCCTCGGCCTCCCTGCCCTGTTGTTGGTCCTCCAGAGGAACTGGTTGGCCACTGTGTGAGACAGGAGGCTGGACTAGATGGACCTTCACTGGTCTGATCCAGCAGGGCTCTTCTGATGTTCTAATGAAGGCCTCGGCCTCTGTGTCCTGTTGTTGGACCTCCAGAGGAGCTGGCTGGCCACTGTGTAAGACAGGATGCTGGACTAGATGGACTGCTGGTCTGACCCAGCAGGGCTATGATCTTATATTCTTAATGTTAGTAAGTACCCTGTGTGCCAGAACTTGTCCCTTACCCTGCCAATCTCCTTCCTGCAGTGAGAACACACCCATGGGCAGAGGGATACTGAAGGCCTATTTCGGGAGTCCTCTCCCTCCCCTGCCTCTCCTCGTTTGGGTCAACCCCCATTCCGGGGGCCAGGTGTTCGCGTTTCCTTCTGGTCAGTCCATCACCGAAGCCAGTGTCCTAACCTGGACTGAGAAGCTGGTATCTGGCCTGGAAGTTCCCAGCAGTGAGTATTGCCCGGGTGTGGCCAGTGAGCCAAAATGCTCTTATTCTGCATGTGCTCCGACTCGGGACAACCTAAGATTCAATACTGAGCCGGCCTCCTCAAGACTCTAATGTGGGAGAACCGGGTTCGAGGCCCCACTCCTCCTCCACATGCAGCTGCTGGTGTGACCTTGGGTCAGTCACAAGTTCTCTCAGAGCTGCTCTCTCAAGGGCAGTCCTCGAAATAGCTCTCAGCCCTTCTGCCTCACAGGGTGTCTGGTGGGGAGGGGAAGGGAAAGGAGATTGTAAGCCGCTCTCCTTTGGGTAGTGAAGGGCAGGGTATAAATTCAGTTTCTTCTTTTCTTCTTAAGTTTTGGTAGCCATTTTGTGGCTGTGCCCATCATGCTGTGTCAGAACTCCAAATGTGCCCACAGGTTCAAAAAGGTTGGGGACCCCTGCCATTGGTCTAGCTAAGTTACAGTACGAGACAGTAAGTTACTTTTGGTGGAGCAATGTAAAGGTTTCCCTTGCTTGAAAGCTAGTCGAATCTGACTCTAGGGGGCCGTGCTCATCTCTGTTTCCAAGCCAAAGACCCAGCGCTGTCTGAAAATGCTTCCATGGTCACGTGGCTGGCATGACTAGACCCCGAGGCACACGGAATGCTGTTACCTTTCCACCGAAGCGGTACCTGTTTATCTACTTGCAATTTCTTGCTTTCGAACTGCTAGGCTGGCAGGAGCTGGGGCCAGAGACGGGAGCTCACTCCATCACGCGGCACTCCGGTCTCGAACTGCTGAACGACTGACCTTCCGGTCTGCAGCTCGGCGTCTTAACCTCTGAGCCACCGTGGCTTGGTGGAGCAACCCCAACTCCCTCCTGCTCTCATTGCAGAAGTGTTTGGGTCCCAGCCCCAGCCCCAGCATCTGGGCTTCAGGGAAAGATGATCTGTTAAATGATCCCTGTGTGGTTCAGCCGCCAGAAGGAGGCAAATTGCCTTCCACTTTCCCCTCCCGAGAAAGGGAAAGCTTTCCTGAAAGTGTTCCATAACCCGCTAATGCTGTTAAGACGGACGTGCTGCCCACCCTGGTCTCGCCTGTTGAGGGAGTGTCCCAAATGGAGTGCCAGATTCCATTTTGTTGTGAAACTGTGGTCAGGAGGGGACGCCTTTAGAGAAATGATGTTCTGACCACAGAATCCTCGCAGGAAGGCGTGCTGAGTGCCATCCTCTCTTCCGGACTCCTCTGTCCTGCCACAAAGTGTGCCCTGTTGACCCTTCCTTCCTGGCGTTGTGAAAACACGGGTACTGTTGCATCTTGGGATATGTTCCCATCGTACCTAGGAGCTCCTTTGCATATTAGGCCACACACCCCTGATGTAGCCAATCCTCCAAGAGCTTACAGAGCTCTTCTTACAGGGGCTCCTGTAAACTCTGGGAGGATTGGCTACATCGGGGGGGGGGGTGTGGCCTAATATGCAAAGGAGCTCCTGCTACGAAACGAGCCCTGCCTTATGACAGTAGTGGCGTTGCTAAAAGGGACTCAGCAATGGCAGCGCTGATCGTGGGATGAGGAAGCCAATTCCCCCGGGGGCTGGGGAAATTAATTCTGATCTCCCCTCTCCTACATTTCTATCCCACTTTCCCTCCCAGGCATCTAAGGGTGACAACCGCGGTTCTCTCTTCCTCATTCCATCCTCGCAACAACCCTGCGAGGTAACAGTAGAAAAGAGCCAGAGTCCGGTAGCACCTTGAAGACTAACCAAATCTGTGGCAGGGGGAGGAGCTTTCGTGCCCCAGAAGGTCGGACCAGAACTGAGGGGTTGAAATTAAATCAGAAGAGTTTTCGGCTGGACATTAGGAAGAACTTCCGGGTGGTTAGAGGGGTTCCTTAGTGGAAGAGGCCTCCTCGGGAGGTGGTGGGCTCTCCTCCTTTGGAGGTTTTCAAGCAGAGGCTAGATGGCCATCTGACAGCAATGCTGATTCGGTGAACTTCGGCAGGTCGTGAGAGGGCGGGCAGGGAGGGTTGCACCAGTGCTTACCGTATTTTTCGCTCCATAAGACGCACCTGATCATAAGACGCACCTTGTTTTTAGAGGAGGAAAACAGGAAAAAATGAAACAGAGAGAAAGAGAGAGAGAGAGAGAGATAAAGGAAGGAAGGAGGAGGAGAGAGAGAGAGAAAGAGAAAGGAAGAAAGAAAGGTGGGGACAGAGAGAGAGACAAAGACAGACAGACAGAAAAAAGGGAAGGAAGGAAGGAAGGAAGGAAGATAGAGAAAGGAAAGAAGAGAGACGTCGGCATGCCATGCAAAGCCAGGCCTTTCTGTGCAAAGTAGCCACGGAGCTTAATCTGTGGGCGGGGCTTTCTGCTGTTGGCTGTCTTAAAGGGGGAAAGCGCTTAAAGGGAAAGTGTACTTAGCCTGGTGGGGTTTTTCCTGCCGTTTCCCTTTTAAGTCTTAACCGCTCAGGCCCAGCAGGGAGGGGCGGGGAAGGCTGGGATGCCAGCCTGAATGGCGTTCCCCTGCGTTCCTGCTGAAGAAAGAGCCCTGTTACAGGTAAGAAAAGCTCCATATTCACTCCATAAGACGCATACACTTCCCCCCCACTTTTTTGGGGAGGAAAAGTGCATCTTATGGAGCGAAAAATACGGTAGTTCCTGTGACCTTTTCTTACACGCCCAGGAAAATGCTGGCTGCCACTTTGTGGTCAGGAAGCCATTTTTCTCCAGGCCAGTTTGGCTGGAGATCCTGGAGATTTTTTGTCATCTCCTGGGGTGTGTGGAGGGGGGGGCGGGATTTGTGAATTTCCTGCCTTATGCGGGGGGGGGGGGTTTGGATTCAGTGACCCCAGAGGTCCCTTCCAACTCTATGATTCTATGAGTCACTGCTCGTTTCTTCAGATACCTGTGAGGTAGGTTGGGCTGAGAGGATGGGACTGACCCAGACGCTGGCTACAAAGCTACAGGATAAATAAGTGAACAGCAAAGTCCCCAGAAGTCCCCCCAGTGAGCTTTTCGATCTGCAGTTCCAAAGCAGGGGTCAGCCGTTGGGTGCTCTGGACTGGGGTGTGAGGCTTCTGAGCTGACACTATCAGACCAGACCTTTGATAAATGCAAAGTTCTTTTATTCCAATAATGGTTCAGGTTCTCGATGTTTGTTAGAGATACATGACAGCAGGTTACAAGGATTAATATACCCTCAGTCCCAGTTGAATACAAGCAGTGAACCAGTCAGAGGGGACATCAAAAAGCGGGAAAAAGTGGCAACCGTTTGGTTCTCACAGAGAAGGTGGGAAAGTAATAAAAACTCCCTTCCTGCCCTGTGTGACCCAAATGTATAAACAATAGGCTAAACATTTTGTTAGCAACAATTCAAGAGCCCCAAGCTTAGAACAGCAAGATAACATTCTGTGAACCTCAAAGGCCAGTGGGAGTGGACGGATGTGATAGTCCCCGTTGTTTATGTGACGTTCAGGAATATGGCACGCCATCCTCCCGGGACAAGACAGTTACATTGAGCAGAGCAGCTAATCTACTTCAAGGCAAGCAGTAAAATAACAAATGGCTACAATATAGATCACAGAAACAAAAACACAAGCATAGTATTATCAGAACAAGCATAGCATTGTCAGAATCTGACACCGGGTCCCCCAACCCTTCTGAGCCGGTGGGCAGTTGTTCCTAATGAGGGACTGGTCTGCTCTCAAACAGCCTCCTGACTGATGTTCCCTCTCAGCTGTGGAGTCTTGTGAGCAAAAATTCTACTTTGTGAGCTACCGGCATTAAAGTTGTGAGCGAGCGATTTGGCCGCTGCATAAATTAGTTTGCTCTGGAGCCATCCTTCCTGAGCGGAGGCAAAAAAATGTGTGCGCCGGAGACTAAAAAACGGTGACCTGGCTCACACTAACTCAGCTTAGAGGGAACACTGACCTGCCAACGTGTCCTTTCCCTCCCCCAGCGACCTTGTCAGACGAAGACTGGAAGCCCCGACTTCCTGCCTACGACTTCCTGAGCCGGATGGCGCCCTCCCTGCCCGAATTTACCATTTACAGTTGGCGGAGCAACCAGCGGGAAGAGGGGGTGGCCGTCCCTGGAGAAGGCAAGGTGGCAGAGGTGCAAGAGGACCCCGTTGAAGACTCCAACATGGCTGAGCCGGAAAAGGAGCTGCCGACAGGCAGGGACTTGCGGGGGACAGCCCCACGCCTGGCTGCGAGGGAAAAGCAGGCGAAGCGCCATGTGGAGTTGTGATATGACCCATAATCCCAGGGCAGCGGGTGGTTCTGGAAGCCGGGGGTGGCCATGCCTAACTAGAAGGAACTTGGGAGCTCTTCCCTTCCTCGCTGCTCCTCTAGACCTGGCTGTGAGCCCGCTCTGATGTGGGTCAAGAAGTGGGAACTCCCAGGCAGGGTTGCCAGTCTCCAGGCGGGGCCTGGGGATCTCCTGGGAACTCAGCCGGTGCTGTTAAGGATATAAAAAGAGCCGTACTGGATCTGGTGCAGGAGGAGTGGGGGATCAAACCCGGTTCTCCAGATTAGAGGCCACTGCTCTTAACCACTACATCATGCTGTCTGGTAGGCCACTGTGTGAGACAGGATGCTGGACTAGAGGGACCACTGGTCTGATCCAGCAGGGTTCTTCTGATGTTCTAAGGAAGGCCTCGGCCTCTATGTCGTGTTGTTGGCCCTCCAGAGGAACTGATTGGCCCCTGTGTGAGACAGGATGCTGGACTAGATGGACCACTGGTCTGATCCAGCAGGGCACTTCTGATGTTCTAATGAAGGCCTCAGCCTCTCTGCCCTGTTGTTGGCCCTCCAGAGGAACTGGTTGGCCACTGTGTGAGACAGGATGCTGGACTAGATGGACCCTCACTGGTCTGATCCAGCAGGGCTCTTCTGATGTTCTTATGAAGGCCTCGGCCTCTCTGCCCTGTTGTTGTCGTCCCTCCAGAGGAACTGGTTGGCCACTGTGTGAGAGCGGATTCTGGACTAGATGGACCACTAGTCTGATCCAACAGGGCTCCATCTTCTTAACTTGTAGATAGCCCCAGTTGTGTACTGGTTGATGATTCAACAGCAATGGAGGTAACATTTATTTATCCCACTTTTCACCCCAGTTGGGACTCAAAGCCGCTTGGAACATCATTCTCTCCTCCCCCGTTCTCTCACACCAACCCCCCTGCGAGACAGGCCAAGCTGAGAGGTCACCCAGTGAGGTTCCTTGGTAGAAGGGAGGATTCAAACCCAGGTCACCCAGTGTCCTAGTCTGCTGCTGTATCCACTACAGCATCGGCTCTTAGACCAAACATCTCCACATTCCAGGCGTAATGTGTGTTTTTTTGCCTTGAAATACTTTATTAATAAAAGACTGAAAAAAAGAACGGTCATGTTTCTTAGTGTGCGGCAACTCGTGATGTTATTGGTCCAAGTTTTGGGGTGGAGTAGATTGTCACGGCTCCCCAGTTTGCAGTCTTGGGGGGGGGGGGGGGGTAGATCAGCACTGAGACTTGGCTGTGAAATCACAGATGTGACCACCGCATTACTCTCTTAGTCTTGCTGGAATTAGAGGACCACAAAAATCCTCATCATACATCAATGCATGAGCTGTTGTAGCTTACAGATGTGACAGGTAAGTGTGATTAAGCCCCCCCTCCCCATTGTTGCAGCCCCCAATCCGTATTTGTGGTTGTTCAGTCGCACAGTCGAGCCTGACACTTTGCGACCCCATGGACCACCTCACGCCAGACCCTCCTGTCTTCCGTTGTGCTCCGGAGTTTGCTTAATTTCATGTTTGTTGCACCGATGACACTGTCCAACCATCTCATCCTTTGCCGTCCCCTTCTTCTTCGACCTTCAGTCTTTCCCAGCATCAGGGGCTTCTCCAGGGAGTGCTCCCTTCTCATTTGGTGGCCAAAATATTTGAGCTTCAGCTTCAGGATCTGGCCTTCCAGGGAACAGTCAGGGTTGATTTCTTTTAGGATTGACTGGTTTGATCTCCTTGCAGTCCAAGAGTCTTCTCCAGGGGGACTTCTGGTGGCGCCCGATGGCAATAGCTGCCTGAATCCCGCGCTCTCCCACCCTCTCTCCTTACCGAAGACGCTGACGTTTGAGAACCTCTCCAAACCTCTCTTCTCTGCATGGGGAAGGTTGATGAAACTCCCCCCTCTCAAAATACCAAAAAATCGAAGCCGAATGAGAAAGGTACGTCAAAAGAACGATCCTTTTTTAAATCGGGCCTGACGAAAGACGCGGCACCTAAAATGGCGGCGGAACACACTGGGGGAGAGACGGCAAAGCAGTCGGTTACCTCTGCAGAGCTTAACGCGGCTTTAAACAACATGGAAAGAGTCTTCTCCAGCACCAGGATTCGAAAGCATCTATTCTTCGGCACTCGGCCTTCCTTATGGTCCAACTCTCACAGCCATACATTACTTCTGGGAATACCATCACTTTGACCATATGCACTTTTGTTAGCAGGGTAATGTCTCTACTTTTTGTTATAGAGACCATAGACAACTGAAAGTTGTATGTTTGCGCTGGGTACAATTTAAAGCCAGTCTCCTCCTCCTCCTCCTGGTTGCCAGCTCTCGGTTGGGAAATACCTGGAGATTTGGAGAAGAGGAAGAAGAGACTGGATTTACATCCCGCCCTTCACTCAGAGTCTCAGAGCTGCTTACAGTCGCCTTTCCCTTCCCCTCCCCACAGCAGACACCCTGTGAGGTAGGTGGGGCTGAGAGAGCTCTCTTGAGGACTGCTCGTGAGAGAACAGCTCTCAGAGAACTTGTGACTGACCCAAGGTCCCTCCAGCAGCTGCATGTGGAGGAATGGTGAATCAAACTTGGTTCTCCCAGGTTAGAGTCCATGCTCCTAACCACTACACCAACCTGGGAGGTCAGGGACCTCAGCAGGGTACAATGCCATCAGGTCGACCCCCCAAAGCAGCCATGTTCTCCAGGGGAACTGATCTCCATAGTCTGGAGACCAGCCGTAATTCCAGGAGATCTCCAGGCCCCACTTGGAGGCTGGCAACCAAAGCATTTCCCCAGCTTCTCCGGCTAGCGAAAGACCCGCAAAAGTGCGGCGCAGGAGAATGTGCCAGCGTGGGCATTGGCCGCTCACCCACACACAGACTGGTGGCTATGATTAATCGTGTGGATATATGATTCTTTAAAAGCTTTTACGAGCTCTTAGGGAACGGCTTCGCCCAGTCATTCGCTATTCATCAATGTTGATCTTGGGAGATGATCTTCAACAGCTGGCGATGTTATACATCTCCTTGCCCGGCTGGTTAAATTTGGAAGGACTCAAGGCAGGTGATAAGAACCTTCGTGCAAACGGTGCCGTCTTTATAGAACTGTGTTAAGGATCACTCAGTTTGTCTTATATAAATATTGCCTTGCTGTCCCCGGATTCACCTTGCAGTTAGCTTTGTCACTAAGAAGGGGTGCCAATGAATTAAGGCAGCAGAACTATTTGGCAGATCTGAAGCTGGTTTCAACACGGTGAGGCGGGGGGAGGTTGAAAAGAACAATCCGCTTTTACTTGGGAGCCTGAAAAAACAACACTGTGAGAAAAGCCGCTAATAAAAGAAGAGGAGGAGGAGACTGGATTTATACCTCACCCTTCACACCCCAGAGGAGTCTCAGATCTGCCTACAAATCTCCTTCCCCTTCCCCTCCCCACAACAGACCCCCTGTGAGCAATGCTCCCTCTAAGCTGTGGAGTCTTGTGAGCAAACATTCTACTTTGTGAGCTACTGGCATTGAAAGTTGCGAGTAAGCAATTCGGCTACTGCATAAATTAGTTTGCTCTGGAGCCATCCTTGAGTGAAGACACAAATGTGTGAGCCGGAGGCTAAAAACCTGTGAGCTGGCTCACACTAACTCAGCTTAGAGGGAACACTGCCTGTGAGGTAGGTGGGGCTGAGATCTCTCGCCGGAGGTTTTTGCTTGGCTGGAGGGCCCAATCTACATCTAGCATTCACTCTGCTGTCCTACCAAACCCACACTGGAACAGAAATTCCCCTCTGCATTGCAGGCCACTTTCACTTTGACGGTCAGATTTTATGGCAGCATACAGACTGCAGGCCACTTTCACTTTTGATCTCTCCGTTTTATGGTGGCCGTCTGCATAGATTTATGGCTGTTTTATGGTCAATCAGGGGTGACTCTGCAGTCACTGCAGCGTTGACCCGTGGCATTTGAATGTGGTTTTCAGCCGCATCTTTTTCTGTTCCTGTGTGGGTTTGGTAAAACAACAGAGCGAATGCTACAGGCAGACTGGGCCTTAGTTTTCCTTCCCCTCTCTTTGTGGGTTCAGGCCGGGTGCACCAACACAAGGCACAACGCACCCCTGGTTTATCCGTTTCTCGTCTCTGCATTTTTATCCTGCTCTCCCTCCACTTCTGCACAGCCTCGGCTCCGAGAAAGCCAGGATCTCGAGTCTTTGCTTCGGCCTCGCTGGGATCACAGCTTAGCTCTTCCCCGACACACGGGGCTCATCCCTTGACAGCTGTTAGCACAACTTCCAATCTTGGCTTAACAAGAGCGCATACTTCAGCGGCAGAAGCCGAGAGCGGAACGCTCACGTTCCCATCGGGCCCAGCTTGTACTGTGCTGCTTTTCTACATTTATAAAAATAAAAGCCAGATGTTTACCCTATGCTTGACACTGTTTAGTCTTGGGCTGGAAAGAGAACACGTACCTGGCTGAAACGGCAAAGGAATCAGCTAGCTGGGCCGATGGATTGCTATAATGGCTGTTTGCCTTCTCGGCAAGATGAAGTAAAATTTCAAGGTTCATTACCAACAAAGACCAGAAAGCAGAAAGGAAAGTTCAGATTGCTCCGAATTACGGTGTCCTCAAAAGCAAATTGAAGTAGGATTCTTCAGAGGAGTACAGCTCCGCGGAAAAGCAGACGCTCTCGCCTTGGTGTCTAATGGCTGCCATAGATACTCCCTCTCAGGTCCTTGCTTCAGAGCGACTTGGAGTCTAAATACTGCCCGCCGCCCACAAAAGTCTCCAAGTCAAGCATTAGCTTAGAGTCTCCTTCCAAGAGACTCTATGGGAAACCGGAGCCCCAGATCTTCCCACTAGAAGGTGGAGGTTCGGTAGTTCCTCAGGAGCTCGCCCGGGAGCGACCGAAGGCAAACAAGAGACGAACCGGAAGTCAGCAGTGAAGTTTTCCTGTTGAGCTATTATTTCTTATTTCTAACCAGAAACCCAAAATGGAAACACTTGTCAGGGATGCTGTAGGCCAGGGGTGGCCAAACTTGCTAAGTGTAAGAGCCACATAAAATAAATGTCTGAGAGCCGCAAGACGTGAACAAACATTACACATTTTTATTGGAAAATATGAGGGGGAGGGCATTGGATTTATACCCCGCCCTTCACTACCCAAGGGAGTCTCAGAGCAGCTTACAAACTCCTTTCCCTTCCCCTCCCCACAACAGACACCCTGTGAGGTAGGTGGGGCTGAGAGAGCTCTGACAGAAACTGCTCTTTTTCAAGAACAGCTGTGCCAGGACTATGAAGAAGAAGAGAAGAGATTGGATTTATACCCCACCCTTCACTACCCAAGGGAGTCTCAGAGCGGCTTACAATCTCCTATCCTTTCCCCTCCCCACAACAGACACCCTGTGAGGTAGGTGGGGCTGAGGGAGCTCTGAGAGAAACGGCTCTTTTTCAAGAACAGCTGTACCAGAGCTATGGCTTGCCCAAGGTCCTCCAGCAGCTGCAAGTGGAGGAGTGGGGAATCAAACCCAGTTCTCCCAGGTTAGAGTCCGCGCACTTAACCACTACACCAAACTGGCAAATTTGCTTTTTATTAACATTAAATGAGACTGCCAAAAATAAAAACAAAAGGGGTAAAACAGATATTGATAATTATATTTATTTGTCCAGAGATACTTGTTTGCTAATGATATTTATTTGTCAAAGAGAGAGAGAAGTGGAAAGAGAGAAATAAAGAAAGCAAATAGGTGGAGGGAGGGAGGGAGGGAGGGGTGGAAAAAAAGCAACTTGAACTTTGAATGCGTCCTCCAACCCCCCCCCCCCCCCAGCTTGGCTACGGGATTTAAAGCGACAAATACCTTCTCTAAGGCGGGCGGGGTGTGTGTGTTTGAGAATGCATTTAAAGTTGCTTTCTTTCTCTGCTACCCCCCACCTCAAGCCTACCCAGGGAGGGGAACACTGGCTGGGGAAGGAAAGATCAATTGGGGAAGTGTGCCTCCCCTCCCCTCCCCTCCCTTTCCCTAGCCACCCTGCTGGGAGCCACACAATATGTGTGAAAGAGCCGCATGCGGCTCCTGAGCCACAGTTTGGCCGCCCCCGTTCTGGGCTGATCCTGCACTGAGCAGAGGGTTGGACTGGATGGCCTGTAGGGACCCTTCCAACTCTCTGTGAGTCTCTGATTCTAGGGACCCTTGCTCTATGCCCAGAGGAGGACCAAAAAAAACCCCCTTCAGTATCCCTGGGCCAATCTGGCCTGGAGGAAAATTCCTTCCTGACCCCAGACTGGCAATCGGCATCACTCCAGGCGTATTAGACAGGGCCACGAGACCCCAGCACTGGCTCATCCCTTCCTGCTCTCCCTCTAACAATCTGCCTAAATACACAGAACCCGCTGATTGCTTAATGCCCAATTCTTGGCTCTCTGTCTGGGCTGGGCCTCTCTGTGCAGCTGGTTGTGGGCGGAAGCTCCAAACACGGCTGGCTTCCATTTCCAGTGTCTCTGCCCAGCTGCCCCCGGGCCTTGGACACAAAACGGTTTGTCCGTCTGGTTCTGAGGCAGGCCGATGCGATCCCCACGATTGCGTTATCGCTCCCAAGGGCTTTCCACCCGTTCCCACAGAAGCCCCTTAATGGCATTACGGGCCTTCCTGGAGCTCGTCAGCATCCTCATTAATTCCTGCCCTCTCCTCGGCTTTCAAGGATGAAGGATGCAGACTGATCATTAGCTCAAAAGCAGCACTTGAACGATGGACCAGGCGCAGCGGACGAGAGACAGGAAGGATGCGGCAGCGGAAAGCAGTAGTTGCATTTAAGGCGGCGGGGGGGGGGGGGGCATGGACTCTCAGCTAGCTGGCCCACAAAAGGTAGGGTTGCCAGCCTCCAGGTGGGGTCTGAATATCTCCCGGAATTGCAACAGATGACCACAGAGTTCAGTTCTACTTTGCAGGGGGGACTTTATGGCATTGTCCCCAGGCCTCCCCAGCCCCCAGCCTCAAATCTCTAGCAATTCCCCTTTCTAGAGCTGGCAACCCTATCCCATCAGGAGAGAAGCACAGAAGGGGGCTCTGGAGCCTGAGGAAGTACCCCGGCAGGAAGTACCCCATCTCTTTTTATCCCACCATTCTGGGAGAGCCAGTTTGATATCGTGGTTAGAGGCGCGGACTCTAATGTGAGAGAACCGGGTTTGATTGCCCACTCCTCCATATGCAGCTGCCGGGGTGACCTTGGGTCAGTCACAAGCAGTGTTCTCTCTAAGCTAAATTAGTGTGAGCTAGCTCTGAAAAGTACTGGAGTCGGGAGGCTGGTAACAGCACGGTAGTTTACTGCATGGTAGTTTACTGCAGGTCAAGATGGAACATGAAAAACCCCGGGCCCAGAGCCCTCTTTTATGCTGGTCGGAGATAATCCCCCGACCTCGCCCAAATGTCCTGGTAGGACCTGAAGCCAGTGGTTGCAGTTCATGGTCCCCTGCAGGAGCCCTAGGCTCGTGATTGGCGGTTGCTTAGGATCCGAATGGCTATTGTTCTACCTGGCCGAAGCTCAGGTAGATTCAGGCCGTGTGCCAATGACCACGTGGCGGTCGCCATTACAAGAGTCCCTGGCGACCGCGGTCTTGATACACAACAAGCTCACCATTTTTTAGCCTCCGGCTCCCACAATTTTGTCTTAGCTCAGGAAGGATGGCTCCAGAGCAAACTGATTTATGCAGCGACCAAATCCCTCGCTCACAACTTTAATGCCAGGAGCTCACAAAGTACAATTTTTGCTCACAAGACTCCACAGGGAGGGAGCATTGGTCACAAGTCCTCTCAGAGCGGTTCTCTCAGGAGCAGTCCTCAGAAGAGCTCTCTCAACCCCACCTGCCTCACAGGGTGTCTGTTGTGGGGAGGGGAAGGGAAAGGAGTTTGTAAGCCACTCTGAGACTCTTTCGGGTAGCGAAGGGCGGGGTATAAATCCAATCTCCTCATTCCTCCAGGGAGCTCGGAGTGGCACACCTGCCTCAGAGAGCCAGTTTGGTGTAGTGGTTAAGTGCGTGGACTCTAATCTGGGAGAACCGGGTTTGATTCCCCACTCCTCCACTTGCACCTGGCTGGATGACCTTGGGCAAGCCATAGCTCTGTACCAGCTGTTCCCTCAAGGACAGCTTGGGAAAGAGTTCTCTCAGCCCCACCTACCTCACAGGGTGTCTGTTGTGGGGAGGGGAAGGGAAAGGAGTTTGTAAGCCGCTCTGAGACTCTTAAGTGAGTGAAGGGCGGGATATAAATCCAATCTCTTCTTCTTCTTCTTCTTCTTCTCAGTCACAACAACCCTGCAAGGCAGCTGAGGCTGGAAGGCAATGATTGGCTTAAGGCTGCCCAGGGGAGCTTCAGGAGTGGGAGTCAGGATTTGAACCCGGCTCCCTCAGGCACTAGTCTGATACTCTCACCACCACACCACACTGTCTTTCCCAAGCCCACTGGGTCCTCCTGCAACACCCGCTCTTGGTTTGCTGTATGTATGGCAAAGCTTGGGGTGGAAGCAACCTGGGACCTTCGGCATGCCAAGCAGAGGCCCTTCCACTGAGCCACAGTCCCCTCTTCACAGCTCTCCAGGGTCTCAGGCGGAGGTCTTTCCCATCACCTCCTGCCTGGTCCTTTCACCTGGAGATGCCAGGGATCGAACCTGGGACCTTCTGCATGCCAAGCAGATGCTCTTCCACTGAGCCATGGCTCCTTGGCTGACACTCTTCAACACACGAAGCTGCCTTATACTGAATCAGACCTTTGGTCCATCAAGGTCTGTATTATCTGCTCAGACTGGCAGCAGCTCTCCAAGGTCTCAGACTGAGCTCTTTCCCATCACCTCCTGCCTGGTCCTTTTAACTGGAGATGCCAGGGATTGAACCTGGGACCTTCCGCATACCAAGCAGAGGCTCTGCCACTGAGCCACGGCCACTCACCAAATGTTAAGGCAGCTTGAGTGAACACAGAAGCTGCTCCTGGAACACACCCAAAACAAACAAAGTTGTCTTCTACTGAATCAGATGCGTCAAAGTCAGTCTTGTCTACCCAGACTGGCAGCGGCTCTCCAGGGATTCAGGCAGAGAAAGGTCTTTCTCATCGTCTACCTCCTGATTCAAAGTGGAGATAACCTTCTGCAGGCCAAGCGGATGCTCTGCCACTGAGCCACGGCCCCTCAGCTGACCTACGCTTTCATTCCCTTATTGATTTGTTGTCTTCTCTCTTTCACCAGAGGCATAGCAGGGTCACGAGAAGAAGGCCTGATTCTCCACTCCAAGGAGGGTGCAATCTGCCATTACACATGAGAAGAGCCATGGTGGGAAGGGAAGGTGGAGGGGGGAGAACATGGGAGAAGGGATGTACATTTTGACAACATTTCCAGAGGGAGGATGATGAAGGCCCGTAGCTACGGTGGGGCTTTTGGGGGGGCTCCACCCCCTTTCTTAAAGGCACAGCCCCACAAGAATTTCTCCTGTAAATGCTTTTTTCAATCATTTTAAAATATTTTTGTAAAGGCGTGCACTCCTTTAAGCAGAGTGGGGTGTGATCGTTGACTAATTCCCACACTGAGCAAAGGGGTTGGAGTAGGTGACCTCTAGGATCCCTTCTAACTCTATGTCAAGAAACTGGTCTCCTTTAACTGACAGGCAGGATGTTGTATAACTGACAAGGCGGGATATAAATGAAACAAATAAATAAATTTAAGAGAGTCTTTCTGTCTAAGTTTTAGCTTTCTTGACTATCGAAGTCATCATCCCCACCTGCCGGCTTGTTCTCAGAATTGTTGCTTAGGCTGGCAGAAGGGATTAACTTGCAGCAGCTGAGAACTGTGATCTAAAGTGGCTGACAGCTTGCAATTTAGAGATCTCTCCTGGTCCCAGCTTTCAATTGGCTACATGGCTTTTTTTTTTCCTGCACTGAGAACTTCAGCCCCACCAGAAAAAAAGTTTGCCCCACAAGCCGCAAAATCTGGGCTCCGGGCCTGGCTACAGAAGATCTCCCTTCCAGCTGGAGAGAATCCAGTCCTGGGGGCCTCCATCTCTCATCACTCAGCAGGCCTTAATTCACATTTGAATGAATCCATGCTGCGCTGAACAGAACAGTCAAGCTTTTAGTAATCTAAATATATAACAATAAATTAGAGCTTCTTGGGAACTGGATTCTAGTTCTTGAAAGCAACAGCAGACTTTGTGCTTTTAGGGATTTTTTTCTCAGATGGAGGAAACATCATTTGTCCTTTGAGATATCCAGATCATTTTATTATGGACATCCGGATCATTTTATTATCTGGATCATTTTATTGTGGAGACAAGGGACGGACATTTGTAAACGAATGAGAAATACCCCGTAGGCTTGGTGCTTATGGAAATCTCTGCTTTGCATCTTGATTGCCACCCACTTAATTTTACCGAGTGTGTTGTTTTCTATGAAGTTTCTGCCTGCCTGCCTGTTGTATTTACCGTCATTCTCCAAACCACAAGCATGAAGCTGATTAAGATAATTAGGTTAACAACTGCTTTTGCTTTTCTGAGCACTTAAAGAAAAACAAAAAGCTATGCAAAAAAAAGCAAAAGGAGAAGAAAGGCATAAGGCAGACAGGCTTGCCAACCTCCAGGTGGGACCTGGAGATCTCCTAGAATTACTACTGATTTCCACATACTCTACCGCTGAGCTGTAGCCCCTCAGGTGAGCTGTGCTTTTATTCCATCCTCGATTTGTTATCTCTTTCACCTGATGCATAGCAGAGTTAGGAGAAGAAGACCGGATTGAGAGCCAGTTTGGTTAAGTGCGCGGACTCTAATCTGGGAGAACCGGGTTTGATTCCCCACTCCTCCACTTGCAGCTGCTGGATGACCTTGGGAGAGCCATCTCTCTGTCATAGCAGTCCTTGAAAGAGCAGTTTCTGTCAGACCTCTCTGACAGACACCTCCCAGAGTGTCTGTTGTGGGGAGGGGAAGTGAAAGGAGACTGTAAGCCGCTCTGAGACTCTGAGTGAAGGGCCGGGCATAAATCCAATCTCTCTTTTTTCCTTCTTCTTCTCCACTCCCTGGCTGCTTTGGAGGGTGACTTCTATGACATTATAGGGTTGCCAGATCAGAACTGGGAAATTCCTGGAGATTTGGAGCTGGAGCCTTGGGAAGGGGAGGAGGGGGGGACCTCAAGGAGTTATAATGCCATAGAGTCCACCCTCCAAAGCAGCCATTTCCCCCCCAGCGGGACTGGTCTCCGTAATCTGGACACCAGTTATAATTCTGGGAGAAGGCCAGGCCCTACCTGGACACTGGCAACCCTGCATTACACTCTGCTGAGATCCCTCCCTCAAATCCTACCATCTCCAAGTTCCACTCTCAAGTCTCCAGGAATTTCCCAGCCTGGAGCTGGCAACCTTGATTATCAGCTTAAATGCCTTTACATAAAGCCCCATGTGGAGAGATCATTCTACTAAGGCAGGGGTGGGCAATTGTTTTGGCTCGGGGGCCACTTTGTGGGAGCGGAGGTTAGCGGAGGGCCGCACCTTTTAAAATGATTGCATTCATTAGTTAACTTTGCATTTCAGAAAAGGTATAAATTGTATCACAAAAATCCATAAATATAAATTAAATAAAACAGTGGTCGTTTTATTCAATTTATTTATTGTGCTAATTTCATATCATCTATAGCTGCAAGCACATTTCATTTTAGAATCAGTTTAATGAGACAAATGTACCCTATCACACTTTTCTACAATTTTTTTGGAAATCAGGAGTGAGATTGCTTGTTGAGATTCTCATCACAGCCTGCAAGTTAATGTCTGTCAAATGTCTGTTAATGTCTATATTTACTCTTGTTGATATTCATGCAAGAAAAACTTTGCTCACAAATATATGTAGACCCAAATTTAGAGAACATTTTCCCAGCAAATTTCTTCATACATGGAAACTTTTCAGCAGACAAAGATTTGTAAAAGTCAACTAATGTCACAGCATTAAACATTTCTTTCACAGTGTGATCTGACTGCATGTCAATAAGTTCAAGCTGCAGCTCCTCAGGTGCTGACAGTGGCCAACTGTCTTGGCGGGCCACAAAAAACTCTGTGGCAGGCCGCATGTGGCCCCTAGGCCACAATTTTCCCACCCCTGTACTAAGGGGACATCAGAAGAATTAGACTGTGCCCCCTCACTAGGAGATAGTTCTTCTTCAGTAACTTAAAGGGCTGTTGATACCCCAATCCGCCCAATGACAGTCAAGTGCTCATGCATATTTCTTTGCTCAGCTGTCTTTTCTCTGTAGACCCCTTCTGCTTCAAGCAGCCGGTTTTGTTCTGGCTACTCTCTTTGCTTGGATCCGGAGGCTGAAGTTGGTTCCCAGTTCCTTATTCGTGACTTATTCATTAATCCAACCGAAAACACTGAGGAGAGTTTGAAAGCTCTGAACCCAAAAATACAGTTTGGACCGCCACAAATCATACACCCCCCACATTCAGGGGACTCTCCCCTTCTAGGAGACATGTGCTGTTTTCTGGTCCAAAGCACAGTTCTTGGGCCAGCTGCTCCAAAGCGGGGGTGCCAGCAGGACAGTCACACAGGTGGACTCTGGAGCCAGGCTGCCAGTAAATCGATTGAGCAAGACTTGCCCTGTTTGCAGTGCCCATAAATGGTGAAGTATGGATCCAATTTTACAGCCCGCAGAATTATGCAACAATGTAAAGTGGTGTCTACTTCCTGGGTGATCTGGTTTCCTTATGCTTGTCTGCACTGTTCTACCGAGAGGTTTTCTTCCTTTTTTGGCTGGCCATCCTCACTTCTTTTCAGATCAGATACATCGCTACTGTCGAACACAGCAACGTACTCCGCTCAGGTAAGCAGCTCTGGTTTTAGATTAATGCTGGATTATCATCCTACTGGCTGTTTTTCCTTTTTAAACTCCCCCACTTTAATTTAATCTGTGCTTCCTAAACTTTGGACGCTTTGAACTACACAATTAGTTGAATATACACCATATTGCCGTTCCAATATGTAACCAGGGTCATTGTTAGGTTAAAGTTTGTGTATGGATACTGGGAAAGATTGATGGTAAAAGAAGAAGGGGATGGCAAAGGATGAGATGGTTAGACAGTGTTATCGATGCATCAAATATGAAATTGAGCCCACTCCGGAGCACTACGGAAGACAGGAGGGCCTGGCGAGATGTGGTCCATGGGGTCGCAAAGAGTTGGACTCGACTGTGTGACTGAACAACAAATGGTTATTGGTGGGTTCCAGTTCTGATTGGCTAGTGAATACTTTTAAATGAGTTAAATCATGTTTTTCTATCATAGGGAGAGAAGAAAATAATAAGCATCCCTTCCCTTCCTGGCTATGGTCATAGATCCAGAGGAGTTAGCCATGTTAGTCTGTTACTACAAAATAGTAAAAAATCCAGTAGCACTAACAACCTTTATTGTGGCATAAGCTTTCAAGAAACACAGAGATGCATCTGACAAAGAGAGCTGTGTTTCTCAAAAGCTTATGCTACAATAAAGTTTGTTCGTCTTAAAGGTGCTACAGGACTTTTTACTATCTCCCTAACTATGGGGGTGATAGCTTTTCTTTATTCAATACCTCAGTATATTTAAGAGGCTGGAGAATATTTAAATTTACCAGACTGGTTAACACTGCAATCCTAAACAGAGTTAAATCCTTCTAACACATTATACTTCTTGTTAGATTGCCCTGTAAAAGGCAGGATTTAAAAAAAAAAAATGCTTGACAGCCCATATTCTTACTAACATATATACAGATAAAATGTCGTTAATTGATATGTACTGTGATTACCAGATGTCTGAAAGGGGGACATTTGTACATCAGTCCTTCACAAAGGCAGTTAAGCCACTCCCATGACATCTAGAAAGCTACCATTTAGTTCTCACATGTAAATCAAGGTTCCTTAATTACTCCGGGAGTCTAAAATGTAATATTTGTGCATCTTTCCCGAAAAAAAAGAGATAATACATGCCCCCAAAAGAATTAAGCTGCTTTCACACATTATATCAAAAGATTCAGGAGGGGTAGCTGTGTTGGTCTGAAGCAGCAGAACGAAGTTTTGAGTCCAGTGGCACATTTAAGACCGACAAAATTTTATTCAAGGTATAAACTTTTGTGTACATGCACACTTCTTCAGATACAGTGAAGTGGAAATTACCAGTCCATACATATAGGTAGAGGGTGAGCAGTAAATTAACATACAACATAATGAAGGTGTTTAACAGGTACCATTTGTTTGGGTTTCATTCTGGGGGGGAAAAATTAAAAGACTTGTAAAGTACCTGAAAGGTACTAGAGACCTTAAACTTAAACTACCAGCCAATGGTGATCCACAGTTGTGGACATATGTGGGCTCTGACTTTGAACATCTAACAGAAAGAAAATCCACCAGGGGTCATATATTCTTCTTTGGAGGAGAAGCTGTAAGCTGGATGAGTAAAAAGCAAGACATAGTAAAGTCTACAGCTGAAGCTGAATACGTGTAAGCTGCACAAGACTGTCGAGAGCTACAGTGGCTACACCAGCTGCTGACAGACCTGGGAACAGATGTACCAAAGCCCACACTAGCATATGAAGACAATCAAAGCCGCATTCAAATATCCAAACAAGAAGGGGTGAACATGCACAGCAAGCACATTGACCTGGAGTATCACTTACTGAGAGAACTGCAGAAAGAAGACTTCCTCAAATTGACCTGCTTCCCAACAAAAGAAATGATTGCAGATGCTCTCACTAAGCCACTTCTTAGAGGACACTTTGAGACTCTAAGGGTGTGTTCAGACGGCATGCTTGCGGCGGTTTAAATGGCCCCCACTCTGTTGTGGGTTTCTTTTACTCTGGACAATTGCAATCACACGGGAGCATATGTTGGGGTTCCCCCACCTAAGTTTGCGCATGCGCATAGCCGCTCATCTGGAGATTTGAAAAATGACATCCTCTTGCATGCGCAAAAGCAGTAGAGCAAATCCTGTCACAGTTCCACAAGCACCGTGATTTCACCGCCATGACAGAACACGTCCCTTCAAACTTTTCCCCTGAAACTGGCCTCTTTGGGATCGTGAACTCAAAACTAGTGGCCATTTAAACTTTTTAAAAATGGATGCGGGAGCAGAGCAGCGCTTATGCGCATATCACCGACGCAAAAATAAAAATGGTGGGCGAAAAGTGGAAGCCTCTGGCTTCTGCGGTCGGGGTGTGTGTGTTAAAGACTTGGAAGTGGCTTGACACCGGAGGAGCGATCACACAGAGGAAACTGTGGCTTTAACTGGGAGAGCTGAGAAAACACTACCTGGGACCTGGTAACAAAATACTCTGGTTTAAAGGGGGGTTTGAGCCAGAAACCAATGGCTGGGAACAGGAGGCAGCTGTTGCTGTCTGAACGTGCTCATAAAATCTGTTATTGAAGAGTGACGGAACCAGATCAAATGGCACATCTGAACGCACCCTAAGACAGAAGATGAATCTTGTAGGCTGAGCCATGAGACATCGAAAGGGGGTGCTGGAAGTGGAGGACTTTGAGTTGTCAAATATCCAGCCGGTACCTTCCCATCCTTAGTTTAAACCCACTCTTGAGAGTCCTATTATCCTCTGTTGCCCACAGGAACAGCTCCCTGCCCTCCTGTAAGGGACAGCCCTTCAGATACTTCAAGAGAGCGATCCTGTCCCCCCTCAACCTCCTCTTCTCCAGGCTGAACCTTCCCAAGTCCCTCAGCCTTTCCTCCTCATGGGGCTTCTTGGTCTCTAGGCCCCCGATCATCCTTGTCGCTCTCCTCAATACCCGCTCCATTCTGCCCACATCCCTTTTGAAGTGAGGCCTCCAGAACTGCACACAGGACTTCAGTCAACCTTTTCCTCAGCTTCATGTAGAAACAGAATTCCCAAGGTACTCCGTGTGACACCCTCACCTCAAATTGGTTTCACCAGCTCGTTCCAGATTATCACGTAGACGTGCCCATGGTTTCAGTCAACATGGGGCAAGCACATTCATAAGTAGGTCAAAAGGTTTGAGAATCTTATTTTCGGAGATGGAACAAAGGCCCCTCACACACAGAACAGCAGAGTGGTGATTGAACAACCTTCAACAATGCTCATTCAAGCCCTGACTCGGATAGCCCAGGCAAGCCCAATCTCATCAGATCTTGGAAGCTGAGCAAGGTCAACTTTGGCAAGCACTTGGATGGGAAACGTCCTTGGAATACCAGCAGTTGGGAGGTGGGGGCAGGCTTTCACAGTTCCGCAGGGCCATGAAAACGAGCTTTCCCTGCAGGCTTTTCAATAGGAGCTGCATCTTACTAGCCGTGCCCTGGGCCGACCTAGAGCCGGGAGTCATCTAGAGTGGCAGTTCAACCGACCATGTCAAAATGCACTTTATTCAGTGCACCGCCATTGATATAAGCTGTTTACTATGTAGTTTGTTCTGAAATGTATTTTTATATTGAGATATATACTGTTTTTTATTGTTTTACTGTTTTTATGTAAGCCGCCCTGAGCCTACTTCAGTGGGGAGGGGCAGGGTAGAAGTTTAAGTAATAAATAAATATAATAAATATAAATTTATTCAGCTACCTATCAGAAAATCCTCCAGGCCCCCAGTAGGGGTCAGTCACCAAAGGTCGCCATGACTTCCAGGTGCACACACACAAACAATACAAAAAAAAACCCTCCCAAAAAACAATGCTCATTCAATACTTTCTTTTTAATTTCTTTTTATTTTTCTCAAAAAAACAGTAGGATAGAAAAGGGAGGAGGGAGGAGGGGAAAATATGGGTTCCTCAAGTTTATCAAATATTATGAGTTGCTACATACAACAAGTGAAGTCAAATGTATTATCGGATGTATTACATATTTCAACAATAGAAGCAGACAATAGAACATCAGTATTACTGGGTTTGGGGATGGATTATCTTTTTAAAAGAATAGACAAAAACTTTCCTAATGTTAGCAATAATCTACTAACAATAAAAGAGACTGCATCTTTAGCAGCTAAGCAAACATCTGCGCTAAAATTGTCATCGCTCATTCAATACTTTCTTGATTGATTCTAAGGTTTCAGCCATGTATCTGCGCCTGTTTTTCACGGCCCTTGTGGCACTAGGAGCATCTCTGGGGTGCGCGGGCAATTCTGATGGAAACACACCTGAAGGGAACACCTGTACGGTGATGGCATGTGGCAATCCCGGACTCAACGGTTTACCAGGCAGAGACGGAAGGGACGGCGCCAAAGGAGAGAAAGGAGACCAAGGTGTTTGGAAGTAGCTACCACATAATTATACAGTGTGATGTGTAGAAACAGAAATGCTCGGCAGCTTTGGAGAGTATTATGATCTGAAAACCCTCTGGGGTTTCTTATTAATTTTTGTGATCTGTATATTTTGGTTGTTGTAGCAACCTGAATAAACCTCAGTGGTCTGATATTGTCAGATCTCATAACAGAAATAGGGTCAGCCCTGATTAGTACTTCAGTGGGAGATCATTAAGGAAGTCCTCCTGGCTCCTGATCCTCCTCTTCTTCTTCTTCTTTAAATAGTAGTAGAAGAAGAAGAAATTGGATTTATGCCCTGCCCTTCACTCCCCGAAGGAGTCTCAGAGCAGCTTACCAACTCCTTTCCCTTCCCCTCCCCACAACAGACACACTGTGAGGTAGGTGGGGCCGAGAGAGCTCTGACAGAAACTGCTCTTTTTCAAGAACAGCTGTGCCAGAACTATAGCTTGCCCAAGGTCATCCAGCAGGTGCAAGTGGAGGAGTGGGGATTCAAACCCGGCTCTCCCAGATTAGAGTCCGCGCACTTAACCACTACACCAAACTGGTAAAAGTAAAAAATGTGCACAATTCGAATCTTTGCACAATTTTCTTTTCATTTGTTTCATTTCTGTATTCCTCCGAAGGGGCCAGTATAACAAAACACGCTTTCACAAAATGGCCGCCTTTGTTTCATTCACATCCCGTGGCGACTGCTTCCCAGAAATGCACCATTTGTACATAATGACTCACTGTATGGAGAAGCCATGCCGCTGGAAACAGTTATTTTTCATAACAGCTCTGACAAAATGTTTGAAAATGTTTATAAGTAGGTTGAGGGCAATCCGCTTTCACTGCTGCTTCATCCTCTTTCCTTTGTTTTACTGACAATCGGGTCCATTGGAGCGGGTGCGCACAGGAGCGCAGCTCCGGGAGTGAAAAGCCCAGGGGGCGGGCACATAACCAAGCCCCGCCCCCTCCTCGGCTTCCCCGAGCAGTGCAGAGGCGCAGCGCCCCGGGGAAAGCCCTGCTAGGGTCTTTACTGTTTTTAATGTTTTGTTTTAATATTGATAATTTTATCATTGTTCCTTTTATGACTGTGTGCTGCTTTTTCAGAGACTTGCTCAAGGTGGCATATAGATTTTCTAAGTATACCATTTTTTATCTGGGCACATGGCACATAAGTACTGGGGAAATTTCACCAACCCTTCAGCAGCTTCCACCCCATCAGTCTGGTGTAGTGGTCAGGAGTTGGACTCTAATCAGGGAGAACCGGGTTTGATTCCCCACTCCTCCACATGCAGCTGCTGGTGTGACCTTGGGCCAGTCACAAGTTCTCTTCGAGCTGTTCTCTCATGAACAGTTCTCAAAAGACCTCTCTCAGCCCCACCTACCTCCCAGGGTGTCTTGTTGTGGGGAGGGGAAGGGGAAGGGATGGGTGGTGCACATGTCCTGGATATCTCAAGTCTACTTGAAACCTGGTGGTTTCAAGGGAGCAAGAAGAGAATGAGGGTGTGTTCTTTACGCTTATTTTTATTGCACAAAGTATTGGATGGGGAAGGGAATGGAGGAAGAGCAGGTCAGTTTCACTCACCTGTGGAGTGGAGCCTGAGGGGTGGGTGTTGCCTTCTGACACACTTCCGGTATGTTAGGGGGTGTGGCATATGCAAATGAGTTATGCAAATGAGTTATGCAAATGAGCTCCTGCACCTCTTTTGCTACGAAATGACCCCTGCTGACAATTACTTTTGAGACGTTTCCTGTTGGTTTTCTTGACACTCTTGACTTCATGTAATGCGATGGGGCTTAACTTCTGCATGAGACTTGTTTTTATACTTGCATTGATTTGCTCTGTAAGTGCCTGTAAGAGCTTTTTTGGCTAAGGGCTGGGTCACGGACCTACAAAATGAAGGCATGCTGTGGCGGCCCAGGGATGGTCACCTGAAGGCGGCCATCGTGGGCGGCGATTTGGAGGAGCTTTCCCTTGGCTGCTCTTTGTCCGAAGGGTTTAAAAGCTGCAGCTACACGGCCTTTCTTTTTGTCAAACCCTAGGGGACGGACAGAGGGGCCAACAGGGTGTCCCTGGAAAGGCGGGACCTCCCGGCCTAGTCGGCCCGATGGGAATCCCAGGTCTTCCCGGTGACAAAGGACAAAAGGGAGAAACAGCAGGTAAGACCTCAGCTTTTTTGATGGCCAGCTTTTCTGGCATGAGCGTTTCACTACTCCATCTGGGGTTGCCAATTCCCAGGTGGTAGCTGGAGATCTCCTGGGATTAAACCACATCTCCAGGTGACAGAGATCCGTTCTCTCTCCAAAGTGTCCGCTTTGGAAGTTGGATTCTATAACATTCTTAGAAACCCTTTTCTGAAATTTCCTCCCCATAGCCATTAAGGCACAGTTACAAGTTTCTGCATTTACTGTACAGTAAGGCCTTTTACAAGGGGTTGCAGTGGCTCAAGTGGTTAAGACGCTGAGCTGCAGCCCCGAAGGTCAGTAGTTCAGCAGTTGGAGACCCGAGTGCCGCGTGACAGAGTGAGCTCCCGTCTCTGGCCCCAGCTCCTGCCAACCTAGGAGTCTGAAAGCAAGACATTGCAAGTAGGCACCACTTTGGTGGGAAGGGAACAGGGTTCTGTGCGCCTCAGCATCTAGTCATGCCAGCCACATGACCACGGAAACGTCTTCAGACAGCGCTGGCTCTTCAGCTTGGAAACGGAGATGAGCACTGCATCCCTAGAGTCGGATTCGACTGGCTTTACGTTTACCTTTAAGGCCTTTTACAGGGTTCCATTTTTTTGTTTATCTGTGTCATTTATGGTCTGAATTTCTCACTTGGACTTAAGGCAGGTTACACAGAGTGAGTCAATACAATCAACAACAAACAATTCAGTAGGATTAGGATTATAGAGCCAACCAGAAACCTAAAAACAGGACTGAAGCAACGCATAAGTATTAACATTACACATTAAATGATGCAAAATTACATAGTAGGATACTACTTAGAACAAGCTAGACACGGTAGGACAGGCCACAGACCCTAATAATCTATCCAAGTAACTTTCTGAATAGTTTTGTAGAGCCCAAGTTTATTGCCTGCATAGAAAAGCCAGTTTGGTGTAGTGGTTAAGTGTGTGGACTCTAATCTGGGAGAATCGGGTTTGGTTCCCCACTCCTCCACTTGCACCTGCTGGATGACCTTGGGCAAGCCGTAGCTCTGTACCAGCTGTTCTCTCAAGGACAGTTCTGTCAGAGCTCTCTCAGCCCCACCTACCTCACAGGGTGCCTGTTGTGGGGCGGGGAGAGAAAGGAGTTTGTAAGCCGCTCTGAGACTCCAAGTGAAGGGTGGGGTATTATTCCAATCTTCTCCTCCTCCTCTTCTTCTTCTTCTTTTCAATCTTTAGGAAGCAGTTGGACAGTTTTATTTAGGACAGCATTTGACTAATTAGGTATTGGCAGCCCTAAATGGAGATTTTAAATTGTAGTCTTTTATGTGTTTTTTATCGTTGTTTTATTTACCTAACACATGTTTTAAAATAATTAAGTAGTTGTTCTGAGAAGGATGTGGAATGGAAATCCACTAAAAAAAATGTGTACTGTGAACTGTAGGGGGGGGGGGGGGCGTTGTCACTGTCAATCATGATGACCAACATTTTTCAATATGGGTGCTGAATTACACTTTCCTATTTCTGTTCCTTAGCTATTGACACTTTCCAGAGTCAAGTAGCCGCTTTGGAAAACAAAGTCAAGGCCCTTCAAGCTGAACTTAACAAGTACAAAAATGGTAAGATATAACAAATATATTTTTATTGCATTCAGAACACAAGGAGAGCCCTCCCGGATCAGACCAGTGGTCCACCTAGTCCAGCCTCCTGTCTCACACAGGGGCCAGCCAGTTCCTCTGGAGGGCCAACAACTGGGCAGAGAGGCTGAGGCCTTTCCTGATAAGAACATCAGAAGAGCCCTGCTGGATCAGACCTGGGGTCCATCTAGTCCAGCATCCTGTCTCACACAGGGGCCAACCAGTTCCTCTGGAGGGCCAACAACTAGGCAGAGAGGCTGAGGCCTTTCCTGATAAGAACATCAGAAGAGCCCTGCTGGATCAGACCAGTGGTCCATCTAGTCCAGCATCCTGTCTCACACAGTGGCCAGCCAGTTCCTCTGGAGGGCCAACAACAGAGCAGAAACGCCGAGGCCTTCATAAGAACATAAAAAGATGGGGGGTGGGAGAGCTTCCCTCCATCTTTCTTTCTTTCTTTCTTTCTTTCTTTCTTTCTTTCTTTCTTTCTTTCTTTCTTTCTTTCTTTCTTTCTTCCTTCCTTCCTTCCTTCCTTCCTTTCTTCCTTTCTCTCTCTCTCTCCCTTCCTTCCTTCCCTTTCTTTCCCTTTCTGTCCTTTTTTCATTTGCTCTCTCTTTCTCTCCTTTCCTTCTCTCTTTCTTTCCCTCTTTCCCTCCTTCATTCCGTCTCTCTCTCTCTGCGCTGTCAGGGGTGTGGCCTAATATGCTAATGAGTTCCTCCTGTTGGGTGTGGTCTATTATGCTAATGAGTTCCTGCTGGGCTTTTTCTACAAAAAGAGCCCTGGGAAAGAGTAGGGACATGATCGAGTACTAACTTACTAGCTAAAGGATGGAAGCAGATGGCAAGAGGCCCAACTGCCTCACGGCGCCAAGGAGGACCGCATCTCTCACTCTCTTGGTGCGTGCAGGGAGAGAGCTTGACTTCATCTGCATGTGAGTGAGAGAGAAGGAGGAAGGGGAAATGGTCCCTGAGAACACAAACTGCATTTCAAAGAGGACAGTGGCAGAAGAGTAGATAGAGGAAGGAAAGGTCAGTGTGGCTGTCTAGCTATCTAGTCTCTCTTGCCACTCGGGCTGGAGGTCTGAGACAGGGGACGTCGCATCTGGAATTTCCAACAAAATCCACCAATGCAAGGACTTCCGCAAGTGGCTATACGTTGCTGCCAAAATTTAGTTTAAAAACAAACAAGACAAAAAACACTGACTCGGGTGTACATAAAAACAGCAAGCTCAGCCTGAGGTCAGTGCTGTGAAAGTCCCTCCGACGCAAGGTCCTCAGCTTCATTCCGGGGCCACAGTGGCCCACATCACACCAGGTCCCTCCCAGCAAGGAAGCTCTCCCCTGTGGTGCAGTTGCATGACCTAGGGCAGCGGTGGCAACCCTATGGCACGCGTGCCAGAGGCGGCACTCAGAGCCCTTTCTGTGGGCACACACACAGTTTGGGCACTCAGTCTCTAAAAGGAAAAAGACGACACAGACTCGAGGCTGGGCTGCTCTCAAACTTACAAAGTATGAGCCAAGGTTAGACAAATGATCAGCATGCGTACAACAGCACAAATCACATTAATTGTTCAAAAGCAGGCCAAATGCAAACTTTTACCTTTCAATAAAAAGTTGTCTGTATAATTGAAAGCTCTGTTATTGTGTTTTTCTTTTAAGACAAAAGATGTTAATGTATGAGTTCTTTTTTCTAAACTAAAACCTCAGTATTCAGGTTAAATTGTCGTGCTGGCACTTTGAGATAAAATAAGTGGGTTTTGGGTTGCAGTTTGGGCACTTGGTCTCTAAAAGGTTCGCCATCACTGACCTAGGGGGTCGAGTGCAAATGATGCAGCTCCACCGGAGGGGTGAATTGCAGGGCTCTTTCTTTGGGGCAGGGATTTTTTTAAACAAACAAATAAATAAAGAGATTCTCACTTCCGACACTTTTTCTTTCTGGTCCCAGCGGCGCTGCTGCAGGGGCCAACAGTGGGACGGAAAACATTCATTTCAACTCACCAGCACGACACATTTGCTAACGGCAGGGCCCAGTGCCAGAAAGCTGGGGGGGCCTTGGCTTGTCCCAGGAATGCTGCCGAGAACTCCGCCCTGCAAGAACTGGCAAAGAGGGATTCCAAGTATGCGATTATTGATATAACCGATATCGAAATGGAGGGCAGATTTGTGTATCCAGATGGAACACCGGTGAACTACACAAACTGGAAAAGCGGAGAGCCCAATGACTACAATAAAGTCGAGGACTGTGTTATTCTCTTTCCTGAAAACGCACTGTGGAATGACTACAGCTGTGAAACAAAAGGACTCATCATTTGCGAATTCTGAGCTGCTTACGAGGAGAGCTACGTTTCAGGGTCCTGCGGGTTCTAGCACTGGGAAATATCACTTTACATTGCAGGTAGATCCAGGCGGTCAGCCGTGTTGGTCTGAAGCGGCAGAACAAATTTAGAGTCTAGCCAGGCATCTTTAAGACCAACAAAGTTCCCCCCCCCAATTACATTTTTTATTAATTTCTGTTGTGTCTGTTGTGGGGAGGGGAAGGGAAGGGAGTTTGTAAGCCGCTCTGAGACTCCAAGTGAAGGGCAGGATATAAATCCAATCTCCTCCTCCTCCTCCTCCTCCTCCTCCTCTTCTTCTTCTTTTCAATGTTTAAAGCCGAAGCTCTGTTTAACAGGATGCATTTTTAACATGTGACATGATGATGTTTAAGTGATGGAGAGTTAATTAAATGCTACATGTTAATTTGCCATTAAGTCCCTGTCTGTAAGTTTAGAACCTCATCTACCATTCCAACGTATTTGAAAAAGTGTGCCTTGCACACGAAAGCTCGTACTTTGAATAAACCTTTGTTGGTCTTAAAGGCGCCACTGGGCTCTAAATTTGTTCTTCTGCTGTAGACCAAACACAGCTGACCACCTAGATCTATCATCCAGAGTTCAATTGTAATTTCGAGGGCACTCCAGCCCCCACCTGGAGGTTGGCAACCCTGCTGTTGTCCATGAATAATCCATCCTTGCTTTGTGGAATAGTGGTTCCCATTTATGGAATTCATAGCAAACTCTGGCCTCCAACCTTGCAACCCTGTGTATCTTAGACTGATTTATCTTTACTCTACACTTCCTCTTACAACGCCGAGTCGTGTTATTGCACACGGTCAACAAGATTAGTTCTTTCACGATTTGCTCTTTCACTTACACAACATGGAAACTATTTTCACATGTAGTCGTTACACTGTTCCCTTTCTTAAACAACTATATTACTGTGACTTTATTGTATACACTTGTTATGTTATATGTATTGAATCGACTTCTCGAAATGATTTATTGTAATGCCATGAAGCTCTGTTCTCTTTGGAAAATTAATAAAAATTAAATGACAAAAAAAATACTCCATCCTTCCTGCAGCCGGATGTCCTTGAGGCTTATTTCTACTTTGGCAGGTGGCAAAACCTCTGGCCGTGAACAACACGAATAGCGCAGGCGGGATGAGAATTCCAGCCTGCAGAAACTTATGTGCCGATAAAAAAGGGTGCCCAAAGGTGGTGGCAGCTTGCCAGAGGAAAGAATTAAAAAGAGGAGGGGGCTAGAAGCTGGGAGAGCTGTTGGTTCCCCAGCAGGCACCCCCTGGAGAGGATCCAAGCGGGAGGAAAGGGTCCTGGTTAATGGGGGGGGGGGAGAGGCAGCCACGTGGGGCTGAGAAGCCGGGAGCCAGGTCTGTCTAAAGGGGAAGGAGGCTGCACAGCCTGCCTCTTGTCAATATTGGCTTTAAGAGGTTTTTACTCTTAAGAGGTCCGGTACAAAAATAAAAAGACAGTAAAGCAACACACCAGCTGCGTGATCCTGCCAAGCCTGAAATAAAAACAGCAAAGCGGTAATAAAAATGTATGAAAAGCTGCCCGATAGCCGTCAAACAATGTGTAATGTAGTATGCTCTGTGTAGCAACCAGCCTGCCATGTGCTCCCAGGTAATGGCGCCCGCCGCATGGCCAGAGCACATGGTCAGGCAGAGAGGGGAGCTTGAATCTGGAGGAACAATAGACGTCCGGATTCTAAGCCTCCACCAATGTGGGACCTAGGTTCTCCCTGAGGAGCCAATGCAATCAAAGGCTCCTCCAGGGAACCTATGACAAACATGCGCATATGTTAAGCCCCTATCAGGTCTTTTGGGTGCGGCCGGAGGTGTGGCTCCGGCCAGCATATAATGAGGGCCCTGGAGCCTTGGAAGCATGCTTGTTCTGACCATCTACTGGGCATGCTGAATCCCTCAATAAAGGCTTCATGATTTCACTGTTCCTGGTCTTCCGAGTCCAGTACTCTTCACTGGTGACGAGGATAGGATCCCGATGAGCGACTCCTTGGCCGACACCAGCACTGCATCAAGCCCAGACCAGATCCGTCAGCCACTGGCCCTACTTGGCTCCAGCGCCACCGCACCACCACCAGCTCACAAGGATCTCGCTCAACGCACTGCTGCACATCCCAGAATGGCCACCGCTCCGAGAACCAACCACCCATTCGATCCAGCCTGCCCCGAAGACTGGGAAGCCTGGACGGACCAGCTCACATCCTACTTCGATGCACAGGACATCACGGATGCCGGGAAGAAGTAGTCCTGGCTCATGGCCTCCTGCGGGGTAAAGACGCTGAAGTTACTCCGCAGCCTGCTTTCCCCTCGTACCCCAGCAGAGGCCACGTACAATTACTAACCCAAGCAGGGTTGTCAAGTCTCCCTTGGCCCCCAGCAGGGGATGGGAGGGTAGGGTTGCCGGATCCAGGTTGGGAAACTCCTGGAGATTTAAGGATGGAGCTGGGGGAGGACAGGGACCTCAGTGGAGCGCAATGCCATAGATTCTACCCTGCAAAGCAGCCATTTTCTTCAGGGGAACTGATCTCTGTAGTCTGGAGATGGGCTGTAATTCTGGGGGATCCCCAGGCCCCACCTGGAGGCTGGCAACCCTAAAGGGTCCCTGACATGGTGCCTGCTGACGCCTCTCCTGGCAGCCACCGAGTCTTTTTAGAAAGTGGGTAGGCCAAAGTGGGGCTTTTGCCCAGCAAGGCTTCTGACTGGCCACTGGATATTTGATTGACCGTGCAGTTTTAAAGTATTGCATCCGCAGCAGCTACCAGCACAGCGCAAGGATTTTTTCACTGTGGGACTAAAGTTAAGCTGTGGCAGCCCCTTTGCGGCTGACTCCATCTCCTAGGGTTGTCAGGTCCACCCTGGAATTCTGACCCAATTTGGTGGGCAGCCACAAAATGGCTGCCACAAAACGGCTGCCGCAGGAGGCACAGCCAGCCACAAAATGGCTGCCACAGCTTACTTCCAGTCACACCGTGACAATCCACGATGGCAGCTGCTGCCAAAGCAATGTCTGTAAAAATCGGTACAGCCAATCAAATCTCCAAGGGCCAATCATCAAGCATCTGATGAGGGGACCTCTGACTCTTAAAAACTTACACCTCCCAAATCTTCTTGGTCTCTAAAGTGCTCCTGGACTCCAACCTAAATGGCTATCAGAAGCCTTGCTGGGTGAAAGCCCCACCTGGCCCAGCTCTCTTTCTAAAAACACTGGGGGGGGGGGGCACCAGAAAGGAGACCCTTGTTCTAGGTTCCTCTATGAAAGACAGAAATGCTGTCTCTGGTTGTGTTTCCCCAGCCCAATTTGAGAAAAC
Source organism: Lepidodactylus listeri (assembly GCA_029233225.1). Taxonomy (NCBI): domain Eukaryota; kingdom Metazoa; phylum Chordata; class Lepidosauria; order Squamata; family Gekkonidae; genus Lepidodactylus; species Lepidodactylus listeri. The sequence continues at coordinate 97,900,409 of JARCFY010000011.1, read as the reverse complement.
ACACAGCAGAATTCCTGTAGAGGAGAAAAACTAAGAACTTTATTAATGAAGGGGGGAGCACAGGGCTTTGGACCCTCGAACGCCCACCAGCTATCCTGAAGTTACAATGGGCGATATAGGGTTTTATACTCGGTATGACACCTGCACATAAATCATAATTATTGGTTCCATCAAACTTTGTCATACGTCCGTCATAACTTTCTGATTGGGCTCGAAACTGAAAGTTGAGCTTTCTCAAGTAGAGATGGGTTTGTTTTTTTAAGCTAAACAATGGGCCTTCTTTTCCCAGGCTATGAAGCTCTAAAATGTATCTATTGCAGGGGTGGGCAATTGTTTTGGCTCGGGGGCCGCTTTGTGGGAGTGGAGGTAAGCGGAGGGCCGCACCTTTTAAAATGATGGTGTTCATTAGTTAACTTTGCATTTCAGAAAAGGTCTAAATTGTATCATAAAAATCAATAAATATAAATTAAATAAAATAGTGGTAGTTTTATTTAATTTATTTATTGTGCTAATTTCATATCATCTGTAGCTGCAAGCACATTTAATTTTAGAATCCGTTTAATGAGACAAATGTACCCTATCACACTTTTCTACCATTTTTTTTTTAAATCGGGGTGAGATTGCTTGTTGAGATTCTCATCACAGCATGCAAGTTAATGTCTGTCAAAGAGCATCTATATTTACTCTTGTTGATCTTCATGCAAGAAAAACTTTGCTCCCAAATATATGTAGACCCAAATATAGAGAACATTTTCCCAGCAAATTTCTTCATACATGGAAATTTTTTCAGCAAAGATTTGTGAAAGTCAACTAATGTCACAGCATTAAACCTTTCTTTCACAGTGTGATCTGACTGCATGTCAATAAGTTCAAGCTGCAGCTCCTCAGGTGCTGTATCAATATCAGCAGTGATGGGATAAAAGAGCAAATTGAATTTAGGCTCAGTTTTCTTGAAGTCCTGAAATCTTGGCGAGCTGCAAAAAAACCTCTGTGGCGGGCTGCATGTGGCCCCCGGGCCGCAATTTGCCCACCCCTGATCTATTGTAACAGATATAGATACAGAGTGCTGATATTTTTCATTTAACTCAGCTGATATCAGAAACATGCACCTTTGTAGCTGGCCAGAACAAGGCCACAGGTCTTGGCTGAATAGCAACTTTGTCAGCGTTTAGCCATTTCCCAGAGTGCATTTAAGCAATGAACCAAAGTTTACTTCTGAATATGTATTCATGATTGGTCTCTGTTTCTGTGGTTAGGATCATCAATGGCACTTAGCATATGTATGTCTATCTGTGCTCACCAAGTTTAGTCATGTCAAGACAGTGGCAGAGTACAGAGTATGTAACAGTGTTTCATAAACTGTGCGAACAACAGCTGTATCTGCTGTTGGGCGGCCGGTCCAAAGCCACCCCAGATGACCTGGAATGGGCGCTTCAGGACGTAGGGGGTTGGCTTAGGCTGAACCGATTGAAATTGAATCCAACCAAGACGGAGGTCCTGTGCCTGAGTCGGAGCAGGCCGAGGGTAGGGATCCCACTACTGTCCTTTGGGGAGGAGGGTGAGAGTTCAGATTTTGGGAGTGGTCCTGGATGCCTCCTTAACTATGGAGGCCCAGATAGCAGCCTTTTATCACTTATGGCTGATTAGGCAGCTGGTTCCCTTCCTCGAAGGCAATGACCTGGCGACGGTGATCCATGCCATGGTCATCTCGAGGCTGGACTACTGTAACACTCTCTACATGGGGCTGCCCTTGACCCAGCTCCGGAGGCTGCAGCTAGTGCAGAACGCCGCAACCAGGCTGTTGATGGGCCTCTCTGTGCGAGACCACATCCAGCCTGTACTGAGGACGCTGCACTGGCTGCCTACAGTGTACCAGATCTGGTTCAAGGTGCCGGTTTTAACCTTTAAAGCCCTATATGGTCAGGGGGCTGCCTACCTAAAGCACCGCCTTTTCCCATATATACCCCAGAGAGCACTGCGCTCAGGCTCGCAACATCGCCTGACCCTCCCTGGCCCGACAGAGGCCAGGTTAGCAACCACCAGGACCAGGGCCTTCTCAGTGGCGGCTCCTCACTGGTGGAATGAGCTCCCGGAAGACATCAGGGCCCTGCGGGACCTCCTGCAGTTCTGCAGGGCCTGGAAAGCGGAGCTCTTCTGCCAGGCCTTCGATTAGGAGCCGCCACTGGGGGAAACGAGCCATTGGGGAATTGGCCGGTGGAACTTTCCTGGCCCGGGATTCACGGGTTGCAGCCTTTTCTGTTGGGAGCGTCTGGTATTGCTGCCATCCTCTGCTGTTTTATTCTGCAGTTTTATGTATTATGTATTCTGTTTTAATCCATGTTACCGTTTTATGATTTTAATTGTTGTTAGCCGCCTTGAGCCGGCCTCAGCTGGTTAGGGCGGGATACAAATATAAACATAAATAAATAAATAAAAACAAAAGCATGTATGATATGAGAACCACCTTCAAATACTTGAAGGGTTGTCATACAGAGGATGGTGTGGAGTTGTTTTCTGCTGCCCCAGAAGGTTGGACCAGAACCAATGGGTTGAAATGAAATCAGAAGAGTTTTCAGCTCAACATTAGGAAGGACTTGCTGACAGAGCGGTTCCTCAGTGGAAGAGGCTTCCTCGGGAGGTGGTGGGCTCGCCTTCTTTGGAGGTTTTCAAACAGAGGCTAGATGGCCATCTGACAGCCAGGCTGATCGTGTGAACTTGGGCAGACCAGGAGAAGGGAGGGCAGGAAGGGTTGCCTCAGTGCTTACTTCTCGTGGCCCTTCCTTACACCCCCAGGGAAATGCTGATCGCCACTTTGGGGTCAGGAGGCAATTTTTCTCCAGGCCAGTTTGGCCAGGGATCCTGGAGGTTTTTTGTCATCTCCTGGGCGTGGAACAGCGGTCGCTGGGAGTGTGGAGGGGGAGGTATTTGTGAATTTCCTGCACTGTACGGGGGGGGGGGGGGGGTGTTGGACTAGATGACCCTGGAGGTCCCTTCCAATTCTATGATTCTATGTATTGGCTCTCCGCCTGTCATAAAGATGAGCACTTGGCAACCTAGTAATCAGAACTGATATTTATAGCAAAATGAACTCCGAATGACATTACCCCGTACCCACAGGGTCATGAAGCTCCCCGTCATAATCCGAAGCAGCCCTCCGTCTTTCAACCAGCCACATGCTGACTGCTCAGTGTCCTTCCCCGTTGGCCCACCCACGCTCGTAAAGGCCGGCGTACATCCTGTGGATCTTGGCCGGTGGCCATTCCACCCTCCTGCTGACTCCCGACGGCAACTGTGGATCCACAAGCCTACGCTTTGCAGAGGTTCATCGCGGCCAAAGTACACAATTGTAAAAATTGTTTTATAGTGCACAAAAAATATACAATCATCCTGGTACTACCTGTTCTTTTAAAAGATATTTTGAGGATCTCACACAGCCTGTGTCGATGCCCGTTTACTCACTGAGTTCAATGGAATTCCAAGCAAGAATTTTTAGCATTGCTGCTTTAAAACCAAAGGGAGTATAAACTTTTGAGCAAAGAGCATTCTAATCCCTCTTGGATCATTTCCTTGAGGAATGGTCGGGTTTTTCTCCCTTAAACTTGACTTTGTAAATATCCCAGTGCTATTTGTATTCCTGTAATCCGGGAGCTGTGCCATTAGTGAGGGTAGGAGTTGGGAGGACTTAATTCTGTATTGAAATACGGGCAGTTCTACTTTCGCTGTTTAAAAGTACAAGGAGCTCTTCTACATGGAGTCCCCCCTACACGCACACTTTCGCAGAGACCAAAACATCCAGCTACACCTCATGGACAAAAATCTTTTCCTACTGGCAACATCTTTATTGCCCAAAGGTTCACATTGTTTTATGACAAAACAGGATGCCACTATTTATCTATTTATTTAAAACTAGGAATAAGGCCCGTTGTGGAAATAAATACAACGGGTTCTAGAAAGAGGCTCTGGGAGAGTGCCAAGGACTTGGGCACTCAGCATCAATTTGCTGTGGCAACCTCAGCAAGGTATAATGACACAAAGTCCACCCTTTTCTACAGGATGATTCTTCCTGTATTGTTTGGTGTAGTGGTTAAGTGCGCGGACTCTAATCTGGGAGAACTGGGTTTGATTCTCCACTCCTCCACTTGCAGCTGCTGGATGACCTTGGGCAAGCCATAGTTCTGACAAGAGCTGTCCTTGAAAGAGCAGTTTCTGTCAGAGCTCTCTCAGCCCCAGAGCTCTCACAGGGTGTCTGTTGTGGGGAGGGGGAGGGAAAGGAGTTTGTAAGCCTCTCTGAGACTACAAGTGAAGGGTGGGGTATAAATCCAATCTCTTCTTCTTCTTACTTTCAACTCCTTGTTTACCCTCCCTTATTAGTGAAGTTTCTTTGTTTAAAAGCTAATACAAGTGTTCTGCTGTATTTATTAACTTTGCATTTACACAGAAATCCTTAACAGTATTCAGCTCTGAGCTCCCCAGATGGATAAAAATGTCTTATGGTAGCTGGCATGGATTTCCGTTCACAAACTGGCAGTCTTATTTATGGATGACGCAACAAGAACAGAAATTAAAATTCATGCAGCTTTTTATTTAATCTTCAATCTTATACTTCCTCAATTACAGAACTATGTAAAAAAACCACCAAGTCTTTGTACAAAGATTGCAACGGTCAGTTTCTCTGCAGTGCATCTAGCAAACACACAGGATCCATGTTACTGCAAAGATGGTTTTGCATTTGACCGTGTGACCGCAGGGCTCACCCAAACGCACGTCAACATTGTGCCCAAAGATGTCTACAACCAAATTCTGTGCCAAAAAAAGCTGAGTTTTGCAACTGCTACAAACTGCAAATTATAAATTATTCACATATAAAACATTTGCAAAAGTAGTTTCCTCTTCTGCTAGTTACGGGGAACGGCAAAGAAACATGAAGGGAACACAGGACGAAAAACACCCGGAATGTTAAAGAGAGAAAAAATACATTCCGCTCAGCAACACGACTTAAATAGAATTTAAAACAAATTAACAAACCATTCCCGTCCCATTTAAAACAACATGCAACTTCGTATAAAAATAGTATCTTTACATTTTTCAGAAACGACAACCAAAGTGCTCACTTTTTTTTTCCAATTTGTCAAGCTTCATAATATTTCAAAAGACGTTCACACGAACCCACATGAAGACTGCCTCGGACTGCACCAGACCATTGGGTCCCATCGAGGTCACACTGGCAGCGGCCCTCCAGGGTCTCAGACAGAGGTCTTTCCCATCACCTCCTGCCTGGTCCTTTCGACTGGAGATTGAACCTGGGACCTTCTGTGTGCCAAGCAGAGGCGCTTTCACCGAACCACAGCTCCTCCCCATATATAAGTTATACTGAAAAGTTATAGTTTTGCCAGATCTGGCCGAGGCCCATTTAGGCCAGAAATCTATTCACAGCAGTCTCTGAAAACTCAGGGTATGAAGATGGTGGGCTCACTGCTGTTTGTCCCCAGCCCTTGATACTGAAAGATATACTGCTTCTGAACATGGAGGTTTCACTTAGCTGTCACATCTAATCAGGGGTCCGTTGGGGCCGGAGCGAGGCGGAGCAAAGCTCCGCCAGTTCGGGACTGGCCAGTAGGGCAGCCACGGGCTGAATCAGATTCTTTAATCTGATTCAGTTTGCCGCTGAATTGCCGCCGAAATTCGGCGGCAATTTAAAAAGCCACTGGAGGGGAGGGGGTTTGAGGGAGAGGCTCCAAATTTGCAGGGTAGCTGCTGGGGCCTCTCCTCGAAATGCCCACCAAGTTTCAAGAAGATTGGACCAGGGGGTCCAATGATACAGGCCCCCAAACAGGTTGCCCCCATTCCCTCAATTGTTCTCTATGGTAGGAAAAAAGTTAACATTTTTTCCCTCCATAGAGAACAATGGAGGGGATGGGACAATCTGTTTGGGGGCCCGTAGAATTGGACCCCGTGGTCCGATCTTTTTGAAACTTAGTGGGTATTTCGAGGAGAGGCCCCAGCAGCTACCCTGCAAGTTTGGAGCCTCTCCCTCAAACCCCCTTTCCTCCGGCCTCTCATATACCCTATGAGTTTTTGCCATTGATTTCAATGGCCCATAGGATACAATGGGGCTGAAACTGACATTCCCTTTCTGACACACGTCTCGTGATGTCAGGGGATGTGGCATATGCTAATGAGTTATGCTAATGAGTTATGTTAATGAGCTCCTGCACCTCTTTTTCTACTAAAGGACCCCTGCATCTAATAGCTCTGAAGCTCAAAGCCTTGAAGCTCCATCTCATCACTGTCTTTCCATTTGCAAAACTGGAGAACACAGAGATGCATTAAATGTCACTGGGTTATTTCGCCCCTTCACGTCATCTGCTTTTAGCAGAAATCGTCAAGAGGGTGGTTTACGGGGAGCAGATCCCAGTCATTGGGCAGCATGAAAAGGAATGAATCTGCTGGCCACTTTGTGCCTGATCTGTGCTCCGCAGCATTTTCCAACCCCCACTGCAGCTGCACATCCTCTATGGAGGCCGGGGATCCCCCTCCGCCGCCAGTCAGCCGACCGGCGGTGGGGGGACTTCCCAGGTGAGAGAAGCAAGCAATGTGGCGACATCACTTCTGGTATGCCCTGGAAGTGACATCATCACATTGGTGACGCTCTGGTATTTGGGTATAAACTCTATGGCAGAAGCCATTTTTTTACCATAGAGTTTTTGTCCAAATACAAGAACGTTGCAACGATAGCACGGCATGATGAATGCCAGAAGTGATGTAACCATGCTGCTGGCGACATCACTTGGGCCTCCCTTCCGCTCCTGGTAAGTCATCCTCCCCATTCTGCACTGGCTGATGGGATGCCTGTGCAGTCCATCCCCTTCCATCCATCCCCAGGTTTCCCTACAGAGAGATCTACGGTGAACGGAAAGGGGTTTAGAGTCCAGTGGCACCTTTAAGACCAGCAAAGGTGTATTCAAGGCATGGGCTTTCGTGTGCAAGACACACTTTTTCAAATACAATGGAATGGAAGGTGAGGTTCAAGCTTATAGACGGGCTGAACAGCAAATTGACATCTAACATGTGGAAGATGTTTTTCAGATATGTGAAGACAAAACTAAATAACAAGCTAAGGTTACAAGGTCAACAGTTGTAAAGCAAGAAATATGTCAAAATAGCAGATAAATGTGTAAAGGTATCGACTTCCCATAATTAGAAAAGATTCCTTTACACATTTATCTGCTATTATGATATATTTGCTGCTTTACAACTGTTGACCTTATAACCTTCATTTGCTATTTAGTTTTATCTTCACACATCTTCATCATGTTACATGTTAATCTGCTGTTCAGCCCCTGTCTATAAGCTTGAACCTTACCTACCATTCCAATGTATTTGAAAAAGTGTGTGTTCACACAAAAGTTCATACCTTGAATAAACCTTTGTTGGTCTTAAAGGTGCCACTGAACTCTCAATTTGTTCTACTGCTTCAGACCAATACGGCTACCCACCTGGATTTGTTTCAGTGCTGAATGACAAGGTTCGTTAGTTGAAGATGCCTAAAACAACTGTGGATTTGGTCCCTTGGGCAACCCACCAAATCGAGTCCTGTGGATGCAGGTGAATCATCTGCAACCACTGCAATTGGGGGGGGGGGGGAAGAAGCCCCAATTTCTCTGGCACCAAACCTGACCAAAATATATCGCGACTTTCTCAAACCAACACAAATCCAGTGCGCGCCTTTAGCTCTGTGCCGGTCCCAAGGCTCACAAGACAGAAAGCGTCTCGGAGGCGCCTTTGACTCCTGAATGTTGTGCAGAAAGTCGGCACGGTGTAGTCGTTAAGAGTGTCGGGCTAGGATCTGGGAGACTCAGGTTCGAATCCTCACTCCACCATGGACACTCACTCGGTGACCTTGGGCTGGTTGCCCGTTTTCAGCTTAACCTACCTCACAGGGTCGTTGTGAGGGTAAAACGAAGGAGAGGAGAATGATGTAAACTGCTTTGGTTCCCCAGTGGGGAGGACTGTGGGGTATAAATGAAGTAGGTGAGTGCAGACTTCCTGGGAGTCCTGAAGTTCTTCTGGAAGATGCATTCTCTTTTCTCTTTCCTGCCCCGCAAAGCAGATCTCACGGCGAATCACTGAACAGCAGCTCGGCTCCAGCCTTTAAGCAGAACGCCATTTTCCGACAGGGAGTCCCTTTCGTCACATCTCTGCCCATCCTGCTATGGGTGACAAAAGGCTGCAACCCACTTCAACAAGCGGCAGGCTTCTCCCTTGGAGAACACAACATCCCAGCCAGGTTTCCATGTCGAAAAGCTTCCCGTTGCCCCCGAGGTCCTGTTTCAACGCGAGATCCCAAATGCCTCCTCTCCAAAATGTGGCATCCTACTCTTTGCAGATATCCGCCTGTGCCCTGGGCTTCGGTTTGGCAACCGACACGCTCTTCCGGCTGTTCTTCCGTGGCTTCCGGGGCATCCGGCAGCACAGCATGGATCGGATGAGCCGCAGAACAGGAGGCCGGAGGATGGCAAAAACCCAGGGGTCGATGATGGAGTTGATGGAGAGGAAGCGCAAGGCCCGGAGGTCCTCTTTGTAGTCCCCGTCGCCGGTGAACCTGTTCAGGAAGACACGGATCTGGGGAAGACAAAATAAACAAATCACATTTATTGATTTACTCACAGAACCAGAGGTTTCGAGGACCAGATCTGACATAAATGTAACTTTGTCGGGCCAAGCTGTGTGTGCCATAAAACATAACAGCAAATATTGGCGATAGAAACTGTATAAAGGACAGCAGCTGGTAAGCTGTGCATTGTTGCATCCTCACCGCAAGCCCCCATGGGCTGGGAGGGGGATGCAAAGGAAAAGCCACATGGGCGGACTGGAGAGCCAGCGTTGCAGCACTGGGCAGACGCTCCCACGCTGCTTAACTGCTGCAGACGAGATTGTTCTGCTGTCCTGAAGCCACAATCGGCTGGTGGGCCAGTACAATGATATTTATTTGTTTCAGAAGTCCCCAAGCCTAATGAGACTGCAGGCACCTTTGGAATTCTGACAACATGGTGCGCACAGCCACAAAATGGCTGCTACAGGAGGTGGAGCCAATGACAAAATGGCTGCCACAGGAGGCGGAACCAATGACAGAACGCCTGACACGGGAGGTGGAGCCAACCACAAAAAGTCAGGGAGTGAGGTTATGCCTAACTCCGATAGTAATTTTATAACGTTTCAGGCAGGAATTCTGCTTAACAGGATGCCTTTTGAAATGACAACATTGTTTAAATGTTTTCTCGTTTATGTGCAGCATCACTGCATGACTGACGGTTAAGGGCTTTGTGTTGCTGTGGCAGCAGATGCTGAAACAACGTCTTAAAAATCTGCACAGCCAATCAGAAGCCCTGCCGGGCATCAGGCCCCACCCACTTTCTCAAAACATATGGCCGGTGCCATGACAGGAGTCTGTGGGGTGCCGTGGCCCTCCCAGGCACCACGCTGGAGACCCCCCGATTTAGTTAACAGAATCCGTATCTGGTCTTTCGACTGGCATGAGCAGTCCAAGGGGATTCCCTGTCACCAGGGATGCAAATCTCCGGGCTTAATCCCAGCTTGTTCCGTGACACCAACGTCTTGTGGAGGAAACTTCCTCGACTGCAAACCAAGCCCGGGATTCGCAACATGTTAGACAACAGCTGCAGATAGCTGGTCTAGAAGTACATTTTGAAGAACAGGACGGTGGGGGGGAGCACCGAGGGAGAAAGGAAAAGCGGGGAAAGGCCGGGAGGCAGGAAAGGGAGGTTGACGCAGGCAGGCAAAACCGCAGATACAAATTCACCTCCCAGCGTGAGCCAGGCCCGCAACGATTTCCTGCGGTTTTTGCCCAGCCCCTATGAAGGACCTTTCGCCTTTTCATGCCATCCGATTAAGTCAACGGCAGCCTCAGGAATCCTGCAAAACAGCCTGCTGAGTCAGACTCTGCAACGCCCTAACCGAGGCCCGGCAGATGCTCCGATCTGAAAGGGGCCGGCCCCCCCCAGGAAAGCCGTCTCAGGATTCACACTCAGCCCCTGACATTGGTGTTGCTTACCTCCCAGCCCCGGCAAGTTCTAACAACGCCAGCTGGGAAAGTGATCCTGTGATGTATGCCTGGGCGTGGCACTTCCCCCTCCTTGCTTTCCGTCTGCCAGAAGCCGGGTGTTGAGTTTAGAAATTCGCGCGTGGGGCCCGTTTCCGGCTGACGGGAGCCAGGCCAGTGTATGGGAGCTACCTAGAGGATAATAATTCACTTCCTCCCACCCTACGCGCACACAGATGGCTTCCAGATAACTGTCACCGTGCCAGACAACCCTTCACACGTTTTAGGCCCTTTCTAGATAATCTCTGCTCCATTTTAATAGGAGCACCATGCTCCAACGCTGCGCTGTCTTGGTGTATGCCTTTTACCCTGGATATTTTTTGGCTTTGCCACTTTTTGAATCCAGCCACCCCAAGGGGGCTCTTCTCTCAGCTTGGGGTGTGAATGTAAACCCACACAATGGACCAGAATGCTCAGCAGCATCACAAATGCCTTTCCCGCACGGACGCTAATCAGATGTCCACACACAGGGTTGCCATCCTCCAGGCAGAAGAAGAAGCAATCGCCCTTCACTACTTGAAGGAGTTTCAGAGCAGCTTACAATCTCCTTTCCCTTCCCCTCCCCACAACAGACACCCTGGGAGGTAGGTGGGGCTGAGAGGGCTCTCTTGAGAACTGCTCCTGAGAGAACTGCTCTAAGAGAACTTGTCACTGACCCAAGGTCACCCAGCTGGTTGGACGTGGAGTGGGGAATCAAAACCGGTTCCTCAGATTACAGTCCGCGTACTTAACCACTACACCAAATTGGAAGAAGAGGAGGAAGAGATTGGATTTATACCCCGCCCTTCACTCCTCGAAGGTGTCTCAGAGCAGCTTACAGTCTCCTGTCCCTCCCACTCCCCACAACAGACACCCTGGGAGCAGTGTTCCCTCTAAGCTGAGTTAGTGTGAGCTAGCTCACAGTTTTTTAGTCTCTGGCTCACACATTTTTGTCTTAGCTCAGGAAGGGTGGTTCCAGAGCAAACTAATTTATGCAGGAGCCAAATCGCTTGCTCACAACTTTAATGCCAATAGCTCACAAGGTAGAATTTTTGCTCACAAGACTCCACAGCTTAGAGCGAGTATTGCCTGTGAGGCAGGTGGGGCTGAGAGAGCTCTTTCGAGGACTGCTCTGGAGAGAACAGCTCTGAGAAAACCTGTGACTGACCCAAGGTCACACCAGCAGCCGCACGTGAAGGGTGGGGGAATCAAACCCGGTTCTCCCAGATTAGAGTCCGTGCTCTTAACTGCTACAGCAAACTGGCTCTAAAAGTGACTGCAACACCACTTGGGAAGCGCAGCATTCTGAGCCCAACGCTGCCTAGGGGCCGGGGGAGAGAAGGGCTGTGAGGCAGCCGCCTGCATGGGGCTATCCCACAAAGCGAGGAGAGAACGCTGCAGCTGGGGACTTCCCAGATCATGGGTCGCACCGTGATCCGGTCAACTAAATTGGCTCTCGGTCCATGGGAACGGCTGGCTGTGCCACAGGGGGATTGCCCCGGGTCGGGTGGGAGCGTCACTCTCTGTCAGAATGGAGGAAGAATTTTCAGACAAATAAATACGTCCAACGTCCAGGGTCTTCCCGAGGCCAACGAGGCGACTGTGTTCATTTTGAAAGGGGAAAGCAGCTGGGGAGGGAGACCAGACTGGGTTCGGATCTGAGTCCTGGCGCCCCTTGGAGGCCAACAAGATTTTGGGGGGATAGACTTCTGAGAGTCGGAACTCCCTCCGCCAGATATGGGAACTCTGACTTTCGAAAGCTCATAAAGGTAAAGGTTTCCCTTGCTCAAAACCCAGACAAATCCGACTCTAGGGATGCGGTGCTCGTCTCCATTTCCAAGTCGAAGAGGTCCGAAGACCTTTCCCGTGGTCATATGGCCAACATGATTAGACACCGAGGCGCACGGAATGCTGTTACCTTCCCACCTATTTATCTACTTGCAATTCCTTGCTTTCGAACTGCTAGGTTGGCAGGAGCTGGGGCCAGAGACGGGAGCTCACTCTGTCACGCGGCACTCGGGTCTCGAACTGCTGAACAGTTCAGTGTCTTAACCACTGAGCCACCTCCCCCAAAATTTGTTGGCCTCTAAGGTGCTAACTGGATCTGAATCTAGCTGTTCTAACACGGGCCAAATCTAGCAGTTCTATTGCTACTGGAATCTAGCCGTTCTAGTGTTCCCTCGAAGCTGAGTTAGTGTGAGCTAGCTCACCGTTTTTTAGCCTCCGGCTCACACATTTTTGTCTTAGCTCTGGAAGGATGGTTCCAGAACAAACTAATTTCTGCAGCAGCCAAATCGCTGGCTCACAACTTTAATGCCAGTAGCTCACAAAGTGGCATTTTTGCTCACAAGACTCCACAGCTTAGAGGAAGCATTGCTGCAGACCAAACTACTCTTCAAGATCAGGGTTATAATGCTGAGGTTGTAAACTTTCCCTGTTCTTGCAAATACTGTCTGTGGAGAAGTCCAGTTAAACTGGGGAAAATCTCATGGGGAGAGAGAGACTCAGGATGCCTGGACAGTGGGGGGCGCTACACTGCTCTAAGTATATATAGGTGTTATCTCCTTGAAGGGGATGCCTGTCTTTGTCTTAACCCAGGAGCTGCCCTCTGACCCCCCTCCTCTCTCTCCCTTTGTCCTCTCACTCACTGCACATGGCCTACCATGGAGACACTTCTCTGCAGGTCTGTCCTGTAGAAACAATGCCCTTATCCTCCTAGGACTTGAAAAGTGCAAGAGCTCAGCAGCACCTTAAAGACTCACATTTTTGGCTGGGGGGGGGGGGAGCTTTCCCATGAGGTTTATTACTATTATTTTTAAAGCTAATTAGAAACTCCCGGGAGTCTACTCTGAAAAATGGGGGGGGGGGGGGAGAGCCAGTTTGGTGTAGTGGTTAAGTGTGCGGACTCTAATCTGGGAGAACCGGGTTTGATTCCCCACTCCTCCACTTGCAGCTGCTGGATGACCTTGGGCATGCCGTAGCTCTGTACCAGCTGTTCTCTCAAGGACAGTTGTCTCAGAGCTCTCTCAGCCCCACCTACCTCACAGGGTGTCTGCTGTGGGGAGGGGAAGGGGAAGGAGTTTGTAAACCGGAGACTCCAAGTGAGCGAAGGGTGGGATATAAATCCAATCTCTTCTTCTTCTTCTTCGTCCAGGAGCACCTTAAAGCCTAATGGAATTTGTGGCAGGGGAGGAGCTTTCATGGGTCACTGCTCACTTCCTCCTTGGACTATGACACTGATCTGACTTATCCCCCCCCCAAAAAAATAGCTGCATTTAACCTTTAAACAAAAGATTCACTGTGGATTTCTTGCATACTGTCTATTTTGGCCCTGAAACTGCTCTTTGGGAGAAGGAAGCTCTCATCTGAATATGGGAATTGCACCAAACAATTCATCCAATGAACACTGCAGCTGTGCACGCCAGATTTCATTACAGCTGTTAAGGAGGGTTGGTGGCTTCTGGGTCTTGATTCCACAATTTGTGGACCACCACTTCTGGGGCGGATATACCCTGATCAGGACAAACATTTGGCATGCAGGAAGCGATGGAGGGCTATACAGCTAACATTACAGTCAAATGAACCTCAGAAGAGCCCTGCTGGGTCAGACCAGTGAGGGTCCATCTAGTCCAGCATCCTGTCTCACACGGTGGCCCCAACCAGCTCCTATGGAGGGCCAACAACAGGCCTTCCCCTGATGTTGCCTCCTGGCTCTGGGATTCAGAGGCTGGTCTGATCCAGCAAGGACTCTTCTTTTGTTCTTATGTTCTGCTTCAGACCAATGTGGCCACCTGTTTACATTTTTTGCCAGTTACTTTTCTTCTGTCCTGGCTTGTCTGCTGCAGCTTAGATGGGTACCTAAAGAATAAGTGGGCAGTCACTCACAAAAGCTCCTCCGCTGCCACAAATTGTGTTAGTCTTTAAGGTGCTCCTGGACTCTTGCTCTTTTCTGCTTCTACAGCTCGGTGACTTTTCGGATTGCCGTCAGCTGAATTTGCTGCTGCTATTTTAACCATACGATTGCTTTTAGAGGCTTGTTTGCTATTTTGATAATGTCAGAAACTTTGGGTAGAGGGCAGACTGTATTTTAAACAAGTCAATCAAAGAAATGGTGGGAATCGCTTCCTTCGAGGGCCAGCCTGTCCCCGGTGGGAGAGATCACAATTTGGAGTTCCCATGAGGTTTATTCCTATTATTTTTAAAGCTAATAAGAAGCTCTTGGGAGACGACTGAATTTTTTTGGGGGGTGGTTAGACTACAGGGGTCAGTGAGAAATTTAATTCCTTCATTTTATGCCTCTTCAGTATGTTGCCAATCTCCAGCTGGTAGCCAAAAAACAGCTCATAGACTGTTACACTGTATATATATTTTTATTCTGTATATATTTTTTACTCTATAATATGGAGGGAACTGAAATATTGGATTTGTATCTTCTAAGGCTGAAACTGAATCAATATTAGCGGATATACCTTTATTTTAGAACAGCTCTGTAAATAAAAGGGAGAGATCAGGTAGGCGATCAAGGGATGGCTGCAGACATTTTAGCCCAGCACAATCGAATGCAGGACGCCTAAACAAAAGTTGAATTAAGACTTATGGTCAGCTTTGAAAATGGTTGAGCTTTTGGGGCAACTCTCCTGCTTTCTGAATTATAAATGGAGCATTCTTGGGTACTCCCATGTAGAATAAATGGGTGGCTCCAGTACCTGAGGAGATAATCCATAACAGCGGGAACCTGTGTAGAACCCAGTTGGAATATACCAGAATCAGTGGGATAGACAGTCGGATGACCTTTGGGGGTAAGTTTATAACATACCCGGGTCTCTCTTTTCAAACTTAGAAAAGCATTTTAAAATGCACGTTTGTAAAAAGATGTGACTTTATGAGCCGCACCTGACTGACTGTATATTAATGTGCTGCTTTAATGCGTTGCTTTAATACAAATGTATTTTTGTCCGCAAACCAAATAATTTGTGTCAGCCTTGCATAAAATAACTTTATGGGAGAGTAGTTTTTACTCCAGAGTAAAAAATAGAGAGAGTGTAACAGCCTATGAGCTGGAGTTTTTGGGCTACAATTTATAAATCACTGCATTTCTGTTGTTGTTACTCGTAATCTCCAAGTGGTGGCTGAAGCTCTCCTTTACAACTGATCTTCAGGAGTCAGATCAGTTCCGCTGGAGAAAATGGCCACTTTGGAAAGTTGACTCTATTGCATTATACCTCACTGAAGTCCCGCCCCTCCCCAAACCCTGCCTCCTCAGGCTCCACCCCCACCCAAATCTCCAGGTATTTCTCATCCTGGAGCTGGCAACCCTACATCTTCAGTGACTCAACCCCAGTGAAGCTCCT
This sequence comes from Lepidodactylus listeri, assembly GCA_029233225.1. Lineage (NCBI taxonomy): Eukaryota > Metazoa > Chordata > Lepidosauria > Squamata > Gekkonidae > Lepidodactylus > Lepidodactylus listeri. The sequence continues at coordinate 97,884,959 of JARCFY010000011.1, read as the reverse complement.
CTGCAGGTGGTGAACAGTGCCACATTAAAAATACACCCAGCTTTGCATGCTGTGCTAACACGATACAGATTCTGCACCAAGAAAAGCTGGATTCTGCAAAACAGAGAAAGGATGAAAACAGAGCAAATGTTTATGACCTCTTCCTCTGCATTCTTTGCCCACAGATCCAGGTGGGCAGCTGGGTTGGTCTGAAGCAGCAGAACAAATTTAGAGTCCAGTCAGGCACCTTTAAGACCAGCAAAGGTTTATTCAAGGGATGAGCTTTCGTGTGAAAGGCACACTTCTTTGTATCTGAAGACGTCTGCATGCACACAAAAGCTCATACCTTGAATAAACCTTTGTTGGTCTTAAAGGTGCTACTGGACTCAAAATTTGTTCTGCTTTGTCCACAGTTTATAATATTTTGCATCTCTCATTCTGGGTTTGCTCACTGTGGGGTGGAGGGGAGATCTTGCTAAGCCCCTTCTTTGGCCTCTGAAAAGTTCAGCGGGTATTTCCGCTAGGGCTGCCAACTTTGGGTTGGGAAATTCCTGGAGACTTGGGGGAGGTGGACTCTGGAGAGGGAGGGACGTCAGTGGGGTGTAATGCCAAAGATTTCATCCTCCAAAGTGGCCACTTGGTCCTGAGGAATGGGTCTCTATGGTCTGGAGATGACTTGTGATTCCAGGAGATCTCCAGGCCCCACCTGGAGAATGGCAACCCTAGGTTCTGCACACACTTTCCTGATCACTAGGGCTACGGCCTTGCTTTTGTTTTAAAATGAAAGTGCTGTTCTTTTGTAAGCTTATGTCTGTGCTCAGCACCAGGTCCTGCGCTGTGAAAACGGTGCGCACACAGCTCTTGATGGAATGGATGGTGGAAAAAAGCCTCACTCATTTTTACACAGTTTCTTGGCTATTCAAAGTGTCCCACAGGCCAATACATGGGCCCAGACAAGGATTGGCCCTGTCAATGAAGTACAACAGCTAAACAGAGCCTCCAGATCCAAAGGCAGTATATCAGAAGCTGGGCAGCAAGCAATGGAGAGAGCATCTGACTAGCCAGGGCTGGGAACAGGATGCTGGAGGAGATGGACTGGTGGTCAGATCCAGCAGTGGTCTTTCTAGGGTACTGTAGCAGCTTTAAATCCAGAAGGGGCTCAGTTCAAATTTAGCCCCTGCCACAAACTCCCACCAGTTAGCCTCAGCTACCAGGTGTCTTCTTTTTGGAGGACATGTCCTCTTCTTTTGGGCTCTTTTTAAAATTGGGTTGGAAGGTTTGGAATAGTACAGGTTCGTAGCAATTACCACAGCTTAAATAGCAGGGGCATTTAGAGGGAGAACTGTCATAGCGATTGCTTGCTTGTTCGAAGCAGTCAGTCGGGAAATACGTCCTCCTTTTCACTTTTCAAAACACAGCAACCCTACCTCGGCTTTGTCGATATTCTCCCCTACCCAAAGCGGCTTATGTCGTTCTCCTCTGTTTAATTCCTCATGACATCCAGGTGAGGAAGCCCTGACCCAGATCGCCCAAACTAAACCCTGATCTCATCAGATCTTGGAAGCTCCGCAGGGTCGATCCTGGCTAGTATTTGGATGGGAGACCTTCCAGGAATACCAGGGTCGTGATGCAGAGGCGGGCAATAGCAAACCACCTCTGAAACGTCTCTTGCCTTAACAACAAGTCTTGCTTGCCACCTAGTGCTGCATAACACTAAAAAAAGAGCTAGAAGTCTTTGTATCTGACGAAGGGAGTGTTGACTCTCGAAAGCTTATACCCGAAAATTCTGTTGGTCTCTAGTGGTAGAAAGTGCCACCAAGCCGCGGCTGACTTACGACAGTGCCGTCAGGTTTTCAGAATAAGAGACAGACAGAGGTGGTTTGCCATTGCCTGCCTCTGCGTAGCAACCCTGGACTTCCTTGGCGGTCTCCCGTCCAAGTACGAACGGGGGCCAACCCTGCTTAGCTTCTGAGATTTGCTGAGATCGGTCTAGCCTGGCTTATCCAAGTCAGGGCTTGAAGGTGCTACTGAATCAAGCTCTTCTATCTCTTTGAATCTAGTTCTTCTCTGAACTTGGGCAGATCATGAGAGGGAGGGCAGGAAGGGTTGCCTCTGTGCTTAGCTCTCGTGGCCCTTTCTTACACGCCCAGGGAAATGCTGATCGCCACTTTGGGGTCAGGAAGGAATTTCCCTGCAGGCCTGTTTGGCCCAGGGATCCTGGAGGGTTTTTTGCCATCTTCAGGGTCACTGGGGGTTTGTGGGGGGGAGGTAACTGTGAATGTCCTGCCTTGTGCAGGGGGTTGGACTAGAGAACCCTGGAGGTCCCTTCCAACTCGATGATTCTATGATCCTGATGACTGTTGCTCTTGTTCGCCTTCACCATCAAAGCTTCTGTCACTAAAAGGTCCCAAAGGCTTCTGATCCCAAAATGACCTCCCGGCTACGCTTTCCCAGCCCCTATGTTGACAGCTCTCCAGCTGGTCCTTCTCAGGCTGACTGTCTGTGACGAAGCCGGATGGGGGAAAGTAAATGAGGTGCAGGACTGCAGATGTTGAAATGCAATGAGACATGTCTGTCAGCAGCAGACACCAACTTGGGGGGGGGGGTGAGGGGCCCATGAATGTCCATGCAAAGGAGGGCTCCCCCCCCCCCCCCGGGACTTTCCCTGTCGTTGTGCCATTTGGTACTACCTCCTGAAGCTTGTTAAGAATATTTTGGGGCTGCAGAAAAGCACCCACGTTCTGGGCTATGGACCAAATTACCCAGTTTTATAGCCATCTTAAGAATATAAGAAGATCCCTGCTGGATCAGACCAGTGGTCTGATCCTGCCTCACACAGTGGCCAACCAGTTCCTCTGGATGGCCAACAATAGGGCAGAAAGGCCGAGGCCTTCGTAAGAACATCAGAAGAGCCCTGCTAGGTCAGACCAGTGGTCCACCTAGTCCAGCATCCTGTCTCACACTGTGGCCAGCCAGGGTCAACAACAGAGCACAGAGGCCGAGGCCTTCCTAAGAACATCAGAAGAGCCCTGCTGGATCAGACCAGTAAGGGTCCATCTAGTTCAGCATTCTGTCTCACACAGTGGCCAGCCAGTTCCTCTGGAGGGCAACAACAGAGCTCCTACGCCGAGGACTTTGTAAGAACCTAAGAAGAGCCCTGCTGGATGAGGTCAATGGTCCATCTAGTCCAGCATCCTGTCTCACACAGTGGCCAACCAGTTCCTCTGGAGGACCAGCAACAGGGCACAGAGGCCGAGAGGGCACAGAGGCTGAGGCCTTCCCCTGATGTGGCCTCCTGGCTCTGGGATTCAGAGGATTAGTGCCTCTGAACACGGAGGTTCCCCTGAGTCACCAGGGCTAGCAGCCACTGATAGACCTCTCCTCCGTGAATCTGTCTAATCCCTTTTCAAGCTGTTTATTCCTGTGGCCATCACGACATCCTCTGGAAGCGAATTCCACATTTTAATCACTCTCTGTGTAAAGTAGCATTTCCTGTTGACCCGAGTAGAAGTTGGGGGGTGGGGGGGAGGCTGCCATAAAAATCACACACAGCTTTGGGCTAGCTTTTTTCCAGTAATGGCAGCAAAGCATTAAAGTCCCTCCTGCCCCATAAAAATAGCTCCAGGTCTGTGGTAGAAGAGCTCAGGGGTCATTTCGTAGAAAAAGAGGTGCAGGAGCTCATTAGCATACCTCATTAGCATAACTCATTTGCATATGCCACACACCCTAACATACCGGAAGTGTGTCAGAAGGCAACACCCGCCCCTCAGGCTCCACTCCACAGGTGAGTGAAACTGACCTGCTCTTCCTCCATTCCCTTCCCCATCCAATACTTTGTGCAATAAAAATAAGCATAAAGAACACACCCTCATTCTCTTCCTGCTCCCTTGAAACCACCAGGTTTCAAGTAGGCTTGAGATACCCAGGACATGTGCACCACCCATCCCTTCCCCTTCCCCTCCCCACAACAAGACACCCTGGGAGGTAGGTGGGGCTGAGAGAGGTCTTTCGAGAACTGCTCATGAGAGAACAGCTCTGAGAGAACTTGTGACTGGCCCAAGGTCACACCAGCAGCTGCATGTGGAGGAGTGGGGAATCAAACCCAGTTCTCCCAGATTAGAGTCCAACTCCTGACCACTACACCAAACGGATAAGGTAGAAGCTGCTGAAGGGTTGGTGAAATTTCTCCAGTACTTATGTGCCATGTGCCCAGATAAAAAATGGTATACTTAGAAAATTTATATGCCACCTTGAGCAAGTCTCTGGGAAAGCAGCACACAGTCATAAAACGAACAATGATAAAATTATCAATATTAAAACAAAACATTAAAAACAATAAAGACCCTAGCAGGGCTTTCCCCCGGGGCGCTGCGCCTCTGCACTGCTCAGGAAAGCCGAGGAGGGGGTGGGGCTTAGTCATGTGCCCGCCCCCTAGGCTCCTCACTCCTGGAGCTGCGCTCCTGTGCGCTCCCGCTCCAACGGACCCCTGGAAGAGCTAGATTGAAGCCCAGAAGCACCTACAGACCAGCAAGGCTTTGGGGACGCGAACTTTTAAGACTCACAACACCGTTCGCCAGATACAAGTAGAAAACTTTCTACTTTGTATCTGACGAAGGGAGCTTTGGTTCTGGCAAGCTGAGACACCGATATCAACTCATCCCAAGGGCTATGGTTTCCACAAATATGAAAATCACAATTAAAAGGGCATAATAGGAAAATCACAATAAACAGGGCACTCGGCAGACTGCAGGCTTTTAGATACATGGTGAAGCTGGTCTATTTTTCAAAAATATTTTGAGTGGCAGCAGCTGCCAGGCTGATTTTACCCCTGACTGGATGTCACTGCTGTATCTCTGGCTGGCTTTGCTTCTTTGTGGTTTTAAAAGACTTTCTGGTTATGTATTTTATTGTATTTTTAGGCGGTTGAGAGGCCCGGAGAGCATGGAATGGGCCAGGAAGGGGGCACGCACCCTCTGCTAGTATAGTGTTTTGGGAGAAAGAAATGAGCTGTGTTCGCCGAAGTTGCCGGTTTAGACCCCATCCCAGCCTGAACCGCCCTTGGCAAAACCACTTTTTGTTCATCTTCGGTTCTCTACAAGCCCAGAAAAACAGCAACAGGAGAATTCAGAACCAACAGCCCCTCCGGGACCTTGTTTCAGGTAGTTCTTCCAGTGGAAAAAACATGGGAAATTTGGGGGGAGTGTTGGGGAGAAAAAAATTTTATGGATTTTTTTTGGGGGGGGGGAAGTAAAATGCTTTTAAGGACATGGTTTTACTCACTCGAAATGCATTGCACGAAAGCCAGAGGGCTTAAAAAAAAATTCCATCAGAAAATCCAGAAGTTTGGGGGCATCCTTGAAAACAACTCATATGAAATATATTTTTTTCTCCTTTTGGAATAATGCAAATGCGCTAAGTTATCACATAGTGCAGAGGTTTGCAGCTCTCTCGTAGTTTAGCCTTGGGTATACTCGCAATTTTCCTTGTAGAAAACTAAAGCGTCCGTTTAAATTCCATAAATATGCCAGTAAACGCAGGTTTTCTATGCTGAGTCATAAACGATGCCTGTTATGCAGTCAAAGCAATACAAACAGGCGTAAGTTTGATCGCCTGAACTCTCCCTAGGAGCTAAATGGCTAAACTGAGGCTCTTGTCCTCTGGTCACGTCATTGGAAAAGCGAATCACGCTAGGAAGAGTGGAAGGCAGCCGGAAAAGAGGAAAGCCCAACAGGAGATGGACTGACTCAATCACGGAAGCCACGAAGGCCCTCCGTTTGCAAGACCTGAGAATGGCGGCTAATGATAGGACATTTCGGAGAATGTTAATTCATAAGGCTGCCGTAAGTCAGAAACAATTTGACAGCGCTTAACTCCTGCAATACAGGTTTTATCGGTAAATAAGTATTGCATACATTTCAACTCCCCTCTCAATTTGTGTTTTTCCCCCTAGGGGGACAGGAATCCCCAAAAAAACATTTTTTCCCAGCCCTTCAAAATTTCCAGAACTTTCCCAACCCTAGTCGATCTCAGTTGCCCCTCTGCAATGCAGAATTAATCATCTTTGCCTCCCTTAAAGCGCTGTCGGATGACATTTGTGGTTATTTTGGACACTATAAATGCGATGGAAACGTTCCCCGACTTTGGGGAACAGAGGCCTAGAGAGGCAATGGTGGGGGGGAAGGCAGGACAAAGCAACAATAACCCCCTCCCCAAAACGTTTAAGGCGGCTCATAATAAAAAGATTAATACCCATATGCACAATTCATGAACAGTAATCGTAACTCTTTCCCTGTCCACCGTACTCTGCTCCAAATTCCCCTCCTAGACAAATTCTGTCTGCCTGCAGGGCTGCAAATATAGAATCACAGAATTGTGGAGTTGGAAGGGACCTCCAGGGTCATCTAGTCCAATCCCCTGCACAATGCAGAGGATTCACAAATACCTCCCCCCCCCCCACACTCCCCCAGTGACCCCTGCTCCACACCCAGAAGGTGACAAAAAAATTCCAGGACTCCTGACCAAACTGGCCTGGAGAAAAATTTACTTCCTGGGAGAGAGGAAGTCCCGGCAGAGTCTTGTCCCTAGAATCCCCATTCTGCCACGGAAACTCTAGGGGTGACCTTGGGAGAGTCACACACACACTTAAGACTAACCTACCTTACAGGGTTGTCGTGAGGATAAAATGGAGGAGAGGAGAAGGCATGTTCGTTTGGCACAAGAGGCTCCACACACACTACGCAATACCAATGTGAGCCCTGAGTCAGCTACAATGCACACCTGCACCACAAATGCCTTTCTCATATGAACGGCAATCAGATGCTCATATAAACAGGCTTAAAGAGGTACAGGATCGATTTGTGAAAATGTATGAAAATTCGCTTTGGGTCAGGGCTTCCTATTCCACACGCCCACCTTTGGTTCTAAGTATTCTCTTCTGGGTTAAGCCTCGAAGGAGGCGAGTTCTGAGTAGTGTCATGTAAGAACAAGGGGGTCTCTAAGCATACACAGAGCACCTTTTCTGCTCAGAAGCACAGCCAGGAATTTGTCTCCCCAAGCAAGGTAGCTAGGGTTTCCAACTTCCAGACAGGGCTTGGAGTTCTTCTGGAATGAAAACGGACCTCCAGTTATGGAGATCAGAGAAAACGGCAGCTTTAGAGGGCAGGGTCACAAATCCCAGGTGAAATCCCTCCTCAAACTCCCCCCCTCCACAGACGCCACTCCAAAATCATCAGGAATTCCGCAGGCGAGAACTGGCAACCCATCCCCTCTTGGCTCTGAACGGACCCATGCAGGGTCCACGCCAGCTTCCTGAAGGCACGGTCTCAGGAGGGGGCACCATTCAGCTTCTGTAGGGTCAATGCTGGGACAGAGCCAAAGCCCTGTGCTGTGTGGGCACCCTCCTGACCAATACTCCCTCGAAGCCGTGGAGTCTTGCGAGCAAAACTTCTACTTCGTCAGCTCCTGGCGTTAAAGTGGTGAACGAGCGATTTGGCGACTGCATCAGTTAGTTTGCTCTGGAGCCCGCCTTCCTGAGCTGAGCCAAAAATGGGCGAGCCAGAGGCTAAAAAACTCTGAGCTAGCTCACACTAACTCAGCTTAGAGGGAACAGTGCTCCTGACGGTGCCACCCTGCGGAGCCCCTTGGGCGGGAAATGCGACCCTGCAAGCCAGCCGACCCCCTGGGATGTGAAGCGAAGGGATCTGGCAAGTGCATTTTAACCTCCCTTCCTCCGGGGACACGGAGAGGGGGCATGGCTCACTGGCAGAGCATCAGCTGGGCATGCAGAAGGTCCCAGGTTCAATCCTTGGTGTTGCCAGTTCAAGGGGACAGGGACTAGGTGATCATGTCAGAGGGCAGTTATGTTGCTCTGGAGAAGAAGAGCCGGATTCGAGTCCAGCAGCAGCTTTGAGACCAACGAAACTTTCAGGATTAGGAGCTTTCGAGAGTCAAAGCGCCTTTTGTCAAATATCATCATGGTGCTTCTGGATTCGAATCTAGCTGTTCAGAGAGGAGGTGGCGTGGAAGATCTCAGCTGAGCTCTCGGAGACCTGCTGCCTGTCAGAGCTGGAAATACTGATTTTCAGAGCATAAGATTCCCAGAGTCAAAACTCCCTTGGTCAGATGTCTGGGAAGCTCATACTATGAAAATCTTGTCCATCATTAAGGTGTTCCTGGACTCCCATCGAGCTGTTCGGGTCACAGGTGATGTAAAAGATCCCATCCCAAGCCCCGGTGGAGTTGCTACCGGTCAGAGCTGGCAATACCGATCTTGACAGCCCGAGAGTCTTAACTCAGTGAAGCTGCTACTTTCATGAGCTCGAGAAGTCATCATCCCAGTTTGATCCTCAGAATCATGGGAGGAAGAGCTGACCCTACAGGCAGCTACCAAGGCTCAGACGCCCAACTCCCTCTGGATGGGGCTGGCAGAAGGTTCCAGGCTGTGAACTCCCCACGCACCCCTTTGTCACTTATCGAAATGCTCAGTCACAAAGTGATCAATTGCATCCCAAACATCAACTTCAAGATTACAAAATTTGTACAATAGGCTACAACGACCCAAAACCAATTTTTACGAATGTAACGTGTTGAGAATCTGAATATTCCGCAAAAGAGAATCCGTTCCCTTGGAGGAAATGGCGCCTTCGGAGGGAGGACTCTCTGGCGTGGTACCCCATGGAGGTCCCTGTCCTCCCCAGGCTTCACCCCCAAATCTCCAGGAGTTTCCCAGCCTGGATCTGGCAACCCTACCCCCTCATCCCCTGCCACTGGCCAGGGGGGACTACAGAGAGTCCACCCTCCAAAGCATCCCTTCTCTCCAGGGGAACTGATCTCTGTTGTCTCTTGAGAAGAACGTGAGAGAAGCCAATGTTGGATCAGGCCAATGGCCCATCCAGTCCAACAGTCTGTGGCCAAAAACACCAGGCGCCATCAGGAGGTCCATCAGTGGAGATCTGTCCTAACAGCAGGATATCTAGGGATGCCAGACCTCCAGGCGGGGCCTGGGAACCAGTGTTCCCTCTAAGCTGAGTGAGTGTGAGCTAGCTCAGAGTTTTTTAGCCTCCGGCTCACACATTTTTGCCTTAGCTCAGGAAGGATGGCTCCAGAGAAAACTAATGTATGCAGTAGCCAAATCACCTGCTCACAGCTCTAATGCCAGTCGCTCACAAAGTAGAATTTTTGCTCACAGGACTCCACAGCTTAGAGGGAGCATTGCAGCCAGCGTTCCCTCCGAGCTGAGCCGGTGTGAGCTAGCTCACCATCTTTTAGCCTCCAGCTCACCCATTTTTGCCTTCGCTCAGGAAGGAGAGCTGCAGAGCAAACTAATTTATGCAGCAGCCAAATCGCTGGCTCGCAACTTTAACGCCAGGAGCTCCCGAAGTAGATTTTTTTTGCTCACAAGACTCCACAGCTTCGAGGGAGCATTGCTGGGGATGCCAGCCTCCAGGTGGGACATGGGGATCCCCCCAAATTGCAACTCCTCTCCAAACTACAGGGATCAGTTCCCCTGGAGAAAACGGATGCTTTGGAGGGCGGACTCTCTGGCATTGTACCCCACCGAGATACCTGTCCTCCCCAGTCTCCAGGAGTCTCCCAAACTGGAGCTGGCAACCCTCTCCGCGTCCCCCATTCCCTGCCCGGGGGGAGGGGGGGGGGCGTCCAGGCAAGCCTACCGTGAAGGGCAGGGAGCAGACGGCAAAGATGATGGTCATAATGGCCAGGAGGATGAGGTGGTCGAGCTCCTGGGCCATGGAGACGGGTCCGCGGGTGCCGTCGAGGGCCTGGCGCTGGGACGGCCCGGGGGCGGCGTGGGCCGGGCGGCGGGCGTGCTGGCCCCGACGGTGCATGCGGAGCAGGCTGACGATGGCGCTGAGGTTGCAGAGCAGGACGGCCAGGATGAGGAGCAGCAGCAGCGAGGCGTAGAGGAGCGCGAAGGCGGCGGCCGAGGAGGCGTCTTCCCCCGACGGCGGCCGGCCGGCGAAGCGGGTCTGGATGAAGCACCAGGTGCCCGGGCAGTACTGGACGTAGCGGCCGACGCCGAGGAGGGGCAGGGCGCAGAGGGCGGCGGCCAGGGCGTAGAGGGCCGGGAGGGCGGCGGCGGGCAGGAGGGCGGCGCGGCGGCCGTCGCCGGGCAGGAGCCGCCGGTAGAGGTAGGGCGCGCCGAGGGCCAGGCTGCGCTCCAGCGCCATGGCGCCCAGGCAGCCCACCGTGGCCAGGCCGAAGAAGCTCATGGCGAAGGCGAAGTAGCGGCACAGGCGGCCGTCGGGGCCCAGCGCCAGCAGCGTCCGCCCGCGCCCGTAGGCCGCCAGCACCACCGGGCTGGTCAGGCAGGTCCCCGCCAGGTCGGTCAGCACCAGCGCCCGCACCAGCACGTGGAAGGCCGCCGGCCGCGCCCGCCGCGCCCGCCGCCGACGCCCGGCCCGCACCAGCAGCGCCAGCGCCGCCCCGTTGCCCAGCACGCCCGCCGCGAACATCACCGCCGAGATGGCCGCGCTCTCGCCCGCCGGCAGCCGCTCCAGCAGCTCGCAGCCCCCCGACGCCCGCGCCGCCTCGCCCATCCTCCGCGCCGGGGAGCAGGCAGTGGCCGCCCGCCGGGCCCGGCGCGCCCTCCCAAGAGCGGAGGAGGAGGAGGAGGAGGAGGAGAGGCGCCTCCCCGACCGACGGCCGCGCCCGCTCCCCCGCCGCTCGAGGCGGAGCCAGGATGGCAGCCCCGCGGAGCCGGGGAGAGGGGCCGTCTGGCCCAGGGGCTAGCGCTCCCGCCGAGGGGCGTTGGGGGTAGGGTGCCCTCTAAACTGAGTCAGGGTGAGCGAGCTCGCAGTTTTTTTAGCCTCCGGCTCGCACACTTTTGTCTGAGCTCAGGGAGGAGGGCTCCAGAGCAGGCGAATTTAGGCAGCAGCCAAATCGCTCGCCCGCCACTTTCATGCCAGCAGTGCTCCCTCTAAGCTGAGTCGGTGTGAGCGAGCTCGCAGTTTTTTAGCCTCCGGCTCGCACACTTTTGTCTTTGCTCAGGAAGGATGGCTCCAGAGCAGGCCAATTTAGGCAGCAGCCAAACTGCTCGCTCACCACTTTCATGCCAGCAGTGTTTCTTCTAAGCTGAGTTGGTGTGAGCTCGCTCGCCGTTTTTTAGCCTCCGGCTCGCACACTTTTGACTTAGCTCAGGAAGGGATGGCTCCAGAGCAGGCCAGTTTATGCGGCAACCAAATCACCTGCTCTCAACTTTAATGCCAGCAGTGTTCCCTCTAAGCTGGGTCAGTGTGAGCGAGCTTACCGTTTTTTAGCCTCTGGCTCACACATTTTTTTAAAGGAAAGTTTTATCATTTTCAAAAGTAAAGAGAATAAGAAAAAAGCTGCATGTGATTAAGCAGTGAGTGATATGCCTTTATACCAACAGATCCACTTGGGTAGTTTGGGAACCTTTTGTGAATGTTGTGAGCTTTGGAAGGCAGCAGCTGCTATCTTTAAGGATTGGAAATTGGAAACTGGTGGTCCCCGGCCTCAAAGACATCCGGCTGTCCTCGAGCCGGGCCAGGGCCTTCTCGGCCTTGGCCCCATCCTGGTGGAACTCTTTGCCGAATTCCATCAGAGCCCTGCGGGATCTCATGCAATTCCGTAGGGCCTGTAAGGCGGGAGGTGTTTCGCCAGCCTTTAGGGATTTTTATTCTACCCTCCCCAAACAGGCGGATCTCAACAAATCGACTCAAAGACTTGTTACAATAAAATCACATTAAAATCATAAAAACAATAAAATTGAGAGCAGCAATATAAATCTGTTTGGTGGTTGAAGACAGCGTCAGTTACCATCTTGGCTGACGCCCTCTTCTCTTGTCTGCCCTCTCCTTCTGTCCTTCAGTGAGATCTGAACACGCTGGGAAAGTGGGCGGACATGGACAAGAGGCAATTTAATGAGGATAAGTGCCGAGTTCTACATCTGGGTAACAAAAATGAGGAACACGCATGCCGGATGGGGAGGATACACTTCTGGGCAGCAGTGTGTGTGAACAAGATCTTGGTGTACGCATGGACCATAAGTGAAATGTGAGCAGACAGCGTGATGCGGCGAGAAAAGAGGCTCATGCAGTCTTGGAGTGTATCCACAGAAGCATAACGTCCAAACTGCAAGACGTCATAGTCTCACTGCACACCGCATTGGTTAGGCCATCGCCAATTTTGCCCTATATGTAGTTTGCCCTATAGTCAAGTTTGTGGCATGGTGCCCAGCGTGAACTTTCATGGACTTGGACCCTCAGTCATTTCGACAGGTGCAGGCGCAGGAGGTTCAGGAGCATATAAAATGCATCTTGTGCAAGCCAGAAACAGCAAATTCACCAGAGACCTCTGTCTGAGTCTCCTGTACCGGCCCTCCAAGTTCGGGGTCTCTAGCACGCCGAGGGGCGGTTCTCCTGGCCCACAAGCCGAACCGATTTGTAAGGTGGCTGAAAATTCGTGACGGTCCGTGATCCACGAACACGTCGGGTCACGAACCGAACTGCATCTCCCCAGTTCATGCCCATCCCGACAAACCATCTCTGAATGTCTCTTGCCTTGAAAACCTTACCGGTTTGCCATAAGTCGACTGTGACCTCATGGCGAAAGAGGGGACAGGATATTTTTCTCCAGGCCAGTTGGCAACCCTAATTATCCCCTTTTATGGTGGCTAGATCTGAGACGCCATATGGCGACTGAGATTCCCCCACATAATGAATGAACTGTATCCAACATAACGAACAAAATGTGAGTATGCCAGATATTTTTTAAAAATCCCATAGCCTTTTTGTTTCCCTGAAACGATGGATTCTTTCCCCCTGTTTGTGTGGGGCGCAATCCTCTTTGTTTCCCTCCCTCAATGCCTTCAAAGCCCAACAAACTCTTCTCTTCCTTTCATCTGGTTCAACATTCACATGCTTTTCCTACCCGCCAAAGACGTAACCCAAGGGCTTTATTCTCCCTTTGCTCCAGAGCCGCTCAGAATTTAATAGTCGAGCAATGTCTGGGATTTCAAGAGCACGGCAAATCCCTACATGGAAATCAAAGAGTAAACCTAGAACCTCAGGAAATTAAAAACCATGCTTTCGGAAATGAATACACGTGTTTAAATCTTTCTTGCTTTGTCTTCGGGTTGCATTCTGTGCCTTCAGGGTAGTTTTTCTGTTACAAGACATTTTTTTGGATATGCTGACGATTCAAATAAACGTATAAACCATTGGCTTCAAAACAACCACCAGGAGACCACAATTGGGGGGGGGGGGTATCCTGCCTTGTTTATTGAAAAAGCAAATTTGTTTCATGCGAGGTTTTCTTTTTAATCCAAACTGTATATGATAGGCACAGTATAGTTGCCAAACTCCCGGTGTGGCCTGGAGACCTCCCAGATTTACAACGAATCGCCAGACTATAGAGAGATCAGTCCTCCTGGAGAACATGGCTGCTTTGGAGGGTGAACTGTACGGCGTTATACCTGGACGAGATCCCTCCCCTGCCCCAAAATCATGGCCCCTCTTTCTTGCAGGACCTCTCAGGCTGGCAGCCGCTCTCCAGAGTCTTAGGCAGAGAAGAAGAAGAGGAGGAAGAGATTGGATTTATACCCCGCCTTTCACGCAGAATCTCAGAGCGGCTTACAATCTCCTTCCCCTTCCCCTCCCCGCAACAGACACCCTGTGAAGTAGGTGGAGCCGAGAGAGCTCCTTCGAGAACTGCTCCGGAGAGAACAGCTCCGAAAGAGCATGTGACTGACCCAAGGTCCCACCTGCAGCTGCATGTGGAGGAGCGGGGAATCAAGCCCGGTTCTCCCAGATTAGAGTCCGCTGCTCTTAACCCTTATGCCAGACTGGCTTCTCACACCACTGGCTGCCAGATCTTTTCACTGGAGATGGCGGGGATTGACCCCGGGACCTTCTGCATGCCAAGCAGAGGCTCTGCCGCTGAGTCACAGCCCCTCCCTTTATACTCTGCCATGACAACTTTGCTCAGGTCAGCAGGGGGCTTCTGTAGGTGCCAACCTGCAAATGGGCAAAATCAACAATGGCCCGGACATGTGCCTTCCCCACTGTGACTCCCGCCCTGTGGAATGCGGCCTCCCCACGGAGGTCAGGAAAGCTCCCCGTCTCCTAGCTTTTTGCAAATGGTGCAAAAGTGAACAATTCAAGGGGAGTTTTCTGTGCAGGTCATAGGACTGCACTGCTCAAAACAGCTCACAAACTTACTTGGATAAATGATTGGGACTTGTGGTCTATTTATACTTCTGTGTATAGCTCATTGCAAGCAGGATACTATTGTGTCATTTTTGCACCACTTAAAATGTCCCGTTAATAGTTCTGTGATGCCTCAGCTCTTTCTGGAAGTTCCAGACTTCTAACATCCTAGTGCATTGGTTATCGAGAGTCCTATTTTTGTGATTGGCCAAGTGCCGTGAGGATAGGCCGAAGGAGCTGGGTATGTTTAGCCTGGAGAGGAGACGACAGAGAGGGGAGAGGATCACCATCTTCAAGTCCTTGAAGGGCTGCCATGTAGAGGATGGTTTTCTGTTGCCCCAGAAGGTCAGACCAGAACCAACGGGTTGAAATTATATCAGAAGAGTTTTTGACCAAATGTTAGGAAGAACCTCCCGACAGTTAGAGCGGTTCCTCAGTGGAATGGGTTTCCTCGGGAGGTGGTGGGCTCTCCTTCCTTGGAGATTTTCAAGCAGGGGCTAGATGGCCATCTGACAGCCATGCTGATTCTGTGAACTTGGGCAGATGTGAGACTTCTGTTCAAAGTAGTCAAGGATCAGATCTTTGTTGATGAAACACAGTTCTTTATTTCCAATCTCTACATTGGTACAGCTTCTCGGATTATCGTCAGAGATAACACATATGACAGAAGCAGGTCTATTATACCTTTCAAAACAGTTTGAATTACCCATAGGTAGCCAATCACTAAAGGGGAAAAATGGCGGGCAAAAAGGGTCTCTGGCCGTTTGTTTCCCACAGGAAAGAAAGTGAGGTGTTAAGTTGTAAATTTCCCTTCCCAAACCAGACCCCTTAGATGTTACCATTTCACATAACAATCGCTGGCCTCGAGGCTTTCGCACGTTGATAAGAGATGGGACTTGTCCTCCCTTGCAGTCCCAGCCGGGATGAATGGAATGCGGAGGCAGGAGTGTGAGAGGCCCATTGTTCCCATACTTTGAAGTTGTCATCCTCCCGGCTTGACAGTTACACAAACCAGGCCTGGTCAGGGTCATAAACCTGGGGTCACACAGACTATATACATACTTGCCAAAGTGAGGGTTTACCGGGAGGAGGGGGCAACTACATGGCAGGTGCTATAGAAACATACATGGCAATAGGAATCATAGCAGCAAGACAGAAATCATAGCAGCAAGCAATAGCAATACTTTGTCTGAATCAGCAGATTCTGACAGCAGATCATGAGAGGGAGGGCAGGAAGGGTTGCCTCAGCGCTTAGTTCTCATGGCCCTTTCTTACACGCCCAGGGTCGCCACTTTGGGGTTAGGAAGCAATTTTCCTCCAGGCCAGTTTGTCCAGGGATCCTGGAGGGTTTTTGTCATCTTCTGGGCGTGGAATAGGGGTCACTGCGGGTGTGTGGGTGGGAGGGAGGGAGTTGTGAATTTCCTGCATTGTTCAGGGGGTTGAACTAGATGACCCTGGAGACCCCTTCCAACTCTATGGTTCTATGATTCGGTTCTATGATTGTACTGGCTCCTTCTGTGTAAGCCTGTGGGAAAGGCGGGCTATACATAATGTAAATAAAATAAACAAAACCCTGCCCTCCCCAGGTTCTGCCCCCAAATCTCCAGGAATTTCCCAAACCAAAGTTGGCAGCCCCAACTTACGTGAACACACATGAAGAGCTGCCTTCTACTGAATCAGACCCTTGGTCCCTCAAGGTCAGTGTTGCCTACTAAGGCTGGCAGCCGCTCTCCAGGGTCTCAGGCGGAGGTCTTTCTCATCACCTCCTGCCTGGTCCTTTGAACTGGAGATGCGGGGGGGGGGGTTTGAGCTGAGGGTCTGGAGCCCTAGGTGGGCGGCTTCCCTCCTCTCCAGTCCACTCAGGGGCGGCAAGGCAGCAGAGGGAGGGCCCACCAGCCCTTGTGTGTGTGTGGAGGTTGTGGGGGGGGGCAAGGGGGGAGAGGTCTCTTGGCAGCTGTGTCTCTGTGGCTTTCAGGCTGGAGGGTTCTCTCTTTGGCGCTGCACCCAGGCCGTGGCCTGAACAGATTCTCAGGGCTGGGGCGGAGTGGCGGGGTTCTTTTCTCCTTCCAGGGAGTTTGGCTTTCCCTTGTGGTCTTCCCCTGCTTCCATGATGGGTGGGGCTGGCAGAGCAACAGACACCCCCCCTCCCCATAGAGGTTGAGGAACCCCCCCCCCCCCATACACTCAGGGCTTCCGCTGCTTCCTCCCTGGCTGGATTCCCGGCCAGTCTGTGCCCAGGGCTGCTGTCCAGGAAGTGAGCCGGGGAACCATTGCTGACTTTCGTAGACTGACATGGAACCCGAAGACTTTGCTCAGCTTTGTCAGAAGGCAACCAGGAGATGTGTACTGCGGCCCTGGGGGGGTCCTGAGGATGAGTTCTGGGCTTGCTGGATCGTCTCTGCCTCAGAGTCCATAAGAACAACATAAGGACGTAAGAGAAGCCAATGTCGGATCAGGCCAGTGGCCCATCCAGTCCAACACTCTGTGTCACACAGTGGCCCAAAACACCAGGGGCCCTCAGGAGGTCCAGCTGTGGAGCCAGGACACTAGAAGCCCTCCCACTGTTGCCTCCCACCCCAAGCACCAAGAATACAGAGCATCACTTGCCCCAGACATAAGAACATAAGAGAAGCCGATGATGGATCAGGCCAGTGGCCACACAGCGGCCAAAAACACCAGGTGCCCTCAGGAGGTCCAGCAGTGGGGCCAAGCCACTTCCCTTCCTCTTTTGGCTCAAGCTCCCATTTGTGCCAGACCAGTGGCTTCCCGCTGGGGAGGAAGAAGCAGCAGGCCACAGCTGACTGGAACGCTTGCAGAGTTAGAGCTGCTCCCTGTCTTGGGCGGGGCTATTAAGAAGCTTTCTTTGGGGCCGGGGGTCCTGAGCCCTCCCCCCTCCCCTCCCCCCCATCAGGGAAGCGGCATTATCACCGAAGGTCTCTCAAGCCACAAGTGAAACATTAGGACACACACACACACACACAAAAACACTCCAGGCGAGGCAGTTTGATTGACAGAGATTCATAAATGTATTTTATGAATCTTGGCTTGCCAAGTCATGTAAGTCGCTCTGGGCCTGCAAACGCGGGGAGAGCGGCCTATAAATCTAATCATAAATAAATTAAATAAAGAAACCTGGGACCTTCTGCATGCCAAGCAGAGGCTCTGCCACTGAGCCAGCGTCTCAGGTCAAGCACTTTCCCATCACCTCCTGCCTGGTCCTTTTAACTGGCGATGCTGGGGACTGAACCTGGGACCTTCTGTATGCCGAGAGGCTCTTCCACTGGGCCACAGCCCTTCCCCATAATCAGTCAGGGAGTTCTCTTGCCGAAGCCCTGCTGAAGTTGTTTTATTTTGCGTGCGGCTTTCTGAGCCAGCTTGGCAGAAAATGCAGCTCGACAATCTTCACAGTACACACTCACAAACCATGCCAGCCACCACCAAGGTTTTCCTTTCCTCCGGGCTGCAGAGATAAACGCCAAAGCCCACGCTCTGCTGCGTTCTGCTGCCTAAAGACTGAGTCATAAATAGTTCCGCAGCGGCTCTTTTAGGTTTCAGGAAAGGGTTTTCCCCCCAGGGTTGCTTCATCAGGAATGACAGGAACTGAACCTTGGAGACTCTGCATGCAAAAGAGGGGGCCCCTCCGGACACACAGCCCTCCCGTCCTCCAGGGCTAGTCGAAAGGGAAGGGGATACAGGGCTGATGTAGAGTCCCAGCTTAGCAGCCACTGTTGAATTTTTTTCATGGGGATGTGTCAGTCATTTGTGTCAAAGGGTTCCTGCGTAAAGATGTGAAGGCCCAGAAAAAACCCAGAAAAATTCAGAAGAAAACCCGTTTCCCCCCCGTCTTTTTCCTGAAGCCTTTTTGGTTTTTTCCCCAAAAAGTGGAAACATTGAAAAAAGAAAAGAAATTGATTATGGAACATTTTATTTTAACATGATGCATAAAATATTTTAAGACAAGGTGTTCAAAAATTTTCCAAATCATTTCTAAAAAATATGTATGGTATCAGATTAATCAAATTTCTGTTTCAATCCAGGCAAACTTTTAGTTTTTAGAGGTCCATAATAACTGTGATAATGACAGACACAACAGAGTAGCATCAGAAGCAGAGACTGAAATTGATAATTACAGCTCAGAAAATGATTCTGGTTAAATTTCATGCCCATTCATTGAAACTTAGTCCCACACTCCCTTCCATACACTTCCCCCTTCTTCAATTCTTTTTATGATAATTTTTTTAAAAAAATTATTTAATACTGTGGAGAGAAAATATGAATAATTGTTACTTCTGGATTTTTAAAAATTGTTTTGTGGAGGGTTTTTTGTCTGTTCCACACAAACTAGTAAACAGTTCAGGAGATTGTTGCTCCATTTGTTATAATTACAAATAAATATTATTTAAAAAGTAAATTCTGTTTGTAATAATTGTTTGGATACACTCTATTTTTAATATGCTAGTTGTGATAATTTCATGCCAAGTAAAATAGTCCATAGTCAATTTTACTTGTTTATGTTCCTAAAGTAACAGAATAACTTTCAATCTGGAAAAGAAAAAAGAAGGGCTAATGTAGCATTTTTTTCATTTTTTCTGAAAATTTCTATTTTTTCCTGGGGGGAAAAACATGGGGAAAAAAGGGTCTCCCCCCCCAAAAGCTTCAAAATTGCCAGAAATTTTACATCTCTATTCCTGCGGGTTGCACCAGGGACCTCTGGTGGCTAGGAAAGATTTTCTCTGGCAAACATTCTGTTTTACCATGTAAATTACGGTTCCAACTTCCTGGTGGGGCCTTGAGATCTCCTGGAATTACAACTGACCTCCAGGCAAGAGGTCAGTTCCCCTGGAGAATAATGGCTGCTTAGGAGGGCCAATTACAAGTTCTCTCAGAGCTGTTCTCTCAAGGGTAGTCCTCGGGAGAGCTCTCTCAGCCCCACCTCCCTTGCAAGACTCCACAGCTTAGAGGGAGGAGCATTTGTGTCAAGTTATTTACATCACCTTGGAACTGCGAGCGCTTGGACTCGTCCACATGCAGCCACAAAGTTATGGGATGACTTGCTATTGGGGGATTTTTGGGCTTAGGAAGAAGCCTGGGGGGGCGGACTCAGGAGCCCCCACCTCCAACCTCTCGTCAGCAAAATTAGCTTCCTGGGCTTCTAAAGCGACGTTCTTGGAGATAACTCTGCTCAAAAAGGTGAAACTGGAGACAGCTCATAAAGAGATGCAGCCTGTATTTTTAGCCCTCAAGACAACGGCATTTTAAAGGCGAACATCATTTATTCCGGCATACGCTTCCATGAGTCAGAGCTCGCTTCGTCAGGTTTGTTGGAAGCACACATCCATTAGGCTGACGCTAAAGAGCTCTAACCTAACCTCTTTTACCTTTCTTCATGGGGAAGGTGTTCTGTCAGTTTCAGAGCATGTACAGAGTGGAGAAAAAAGCCCTGTAACCAGACAAGCTCCAGTTGCATAAGCAGAAGACGTTGGTGGGTTTTTACCCTGGGTCCTCTGGAACTCCCCCCACAGTCCCCTTCCTTGGCTAAAGGCTGTCACTGCCCCGAGCTGCCTTTCAGATGGCAAACAAGAGCCAATGATGGTCTGGGCCCGCTGAACTTTTCCAAATCTTAAACCAGATTGTTCCACTGGCTGAGTTGCCCCACCGCTTACTTCCCCAGCGGTGTAGTTTTCCGGCTCTGACTTATGTTCTCCTGTCATCGGCGTGGAGGCCATCGTAAAACTTACTGAGAAGGAAGCGACTGTTCCATTTTAACCGCCACACCTCTCTTTATAGCCCGAGTTTATGGCTCCAGCCAGACTCCCTTCACCTTTCACACACACACACACACAGAAAATGTTTGGCGGGAGGGCTTGGGTAGATGAGCTCTAGATCACCTCAGGACACTCTACTTATCTCTCTCACACCCCAAAAGGTTTGTTTCTAGAGTCTGGAATAGTCCACCTGAGGTGGGAAAGCGGCTCTTATTATTGATACAGGAAATGAAGCAAAGTGAAGACAATAATATGACCTGCCTTATGAGGTTCACAGAGTGGGGCGATAAAGAACATCTAGTCCACCCCCCCGCTCAATGCTGGATCAGCCTGGAGCATCCTTGACAAGTCTTCGTCCAGCCGCTGCTTGAAGACTGCCAGGGAGGGGGAGTTCACCACCTCCCCAGGCAGCTGATTCCACTATGGCACAACTCTGTTAAAAAGTTTTCCCTAAGGTCCAGCCGGTACCTTCCCGCCCTTCATTTCAACCCATTCTTGCAAGTCCTCTCCTCTGCTGCCCACAGGAACAGCTCCCTGCCCTCCTCTGAGTGACAGCCAAGTACTTCAAGAGAGCCATCCTGTCCCCCCTCAGCCTCCTCCTCTCCAGACCGAACTGTCCCAAGCCCCTCAGCCTTTCCTCCGCGCAGGGCTTCTTGGTCTCCAGGCCCCCGATCATCCTCGTCACTCTCTTCTGTCTTTGTTATAGGGAATGCTAAGAACATGTATTGGAAAGGGGCTGTGCAAATGCGAAGTGTGAGTACTGCATTATTAATTATTAGTGTCCTTAACACTAAGGGAAACTTTGCAGACTTAAGGTGGGTGGTTTCCCTCGTTAGGGAGATGCTGCCACCTAGAGGATGAAAAGAGTCGGCAACATGTCGGAAAAATATTCCTCGGCTCTTTCATCAGCCCAAAGGGGAGACAGCAACCAAATTTTCAGGAGACTTGAGACTTGGGAGGAGGAGGAGGAGGAGGAAGAAGAAGAAGAGGAGGAGGAGATTGGATTTATACCCTGCCCTTCACTCGGAGTCTCAGAGCTCTTTCCCTTCCCCTCCCCACAAGAGACACCCCTGTGTGAGGTAGGTGGGGCTGAGAGAGCTCTTTCGAGGACTGCCCTTGAGAGAACAGCTCTGAGAGAACTTGTGACTGGCCCAAGGTCACACCAGCAGCTGCATGTGGAGGAGTGGGGAATCGAACCTGGTTCTCCCAGATTAGAGTACACCACTCTTCACCACCACATCAGATTGGCTCTGCAGGCTGGCATCCTGGCCCATGTCAGTAGGGCTGAGTAACTCCTTGTTTATCTTGCTGCTTCCTGTGAGAATTCCCCTTTGCGTCCTTCTGTCTGCTTCTCCCTCCGATGATGCGTGGGGCTTGGAGCCCGCCATTCCTTCGGGGCATGCGTCTGTCACTCCACAGAATGCTGATGCGCCCGAGTCGATTTCCCACTTTGCGCTCCCTCAGGGTTCGTGATGTGGCACTCAGCGCATCATGACAGGGTTCCAGTAAAATCCCTCCCCGAGCCCGAAGGCACTTCGAGCATGCCGAAAGGGAAGCAGCCTGAATGGGTCTACTGGAAAGGAACCTGATCCGTCACTCCCCCCCCCCCCCCCCAAACGCCGGCAACATCTCAGCGATTAAATCCAATAAGGTTGCCAGGTGTCCCGGTTTGAACCAGATGGTCTGGTATTTTCCCGTTCACTCCAGGAAATAAACGGAGGAAATGCTAGATTTATAGATGTCCAGCATTTTCTAACCATGTAAGCCTGCAGCCTAGCTCCATCCATATACTTTCTCTTTCCCCTGTGGTGTGATAATAGGGTTGCCAAGACTTCCTTTTAGCTGTTCTAACCCGACTGCTCAGCAATTTCATGGAGTGCCCCCGAGTTCTTGTATTGTGGGAAAGGGAGAAAAGTACCTCCTTCTCTGCCTGCTCTATCCCCTGCATAATTTTATAAACTTCAACATTTCCCAGATGTTGCTGTCTGATCGTGCTCTTTAGATGCGTCAGTTATTTGCTACCAAGTCGGATCTAAAGGTGTGTCTGACCACAGCCCGAGCCTCCTTAGGGCAGAGAAAAGCAGGGTATAAAACACAGCGCTGCTTCTTCTTCAGCAGTTGGATGGACTGGCTCTGTTCCATTGTCCACCTCCAGTCCTCCTTTCTCCTGCCTCTGGCGCTTGGGGTCTCCCACACTGGCTGCTCCAGCAGGGGGCAGCATCTGTCTCCTGCAAAGACAGGGGTGAGCACAACAGCCGAGTTTTCAGTTGAGCGTGAATGCAACGGACGAAAAGCAAGCCGGTTCCAGGCCCTGTTTGTTCTGCCGTAAAAAAGAGCATCATCTTGAGACCAACAAGATTCGCAGGGTCTAATATTTCAGGAGTCAAAGCTCCCTTTGTCAGATACTACAGGAAGCAGCGTCTATTTCCTGGAGAAAACAGGCAAAACTAGATCTCCTTTATGTATGTCACCCTGCCGGCCGCTCATCTGAGGATGGTCTGATTGTTGGCTGAGTCGCTGGGAGATCACGGGATGTCTACGAACATTCCAACTGCACAGTGGCGACAGCAAGCGGCCCCTTTCGAAGAGAGAGTTCCGCTGACCGATGCTCCCTCTCAGCTGTGGAGTCCAGCAAGCAAACATTCTACTTTGTGAGCTGCTGGCATTAAAGTGGTGAGCGAGCGATTTGGCTACTGCATAAGTTAAGTTTGCTCTGGAGCCACATCCTTCCTGAGCTAAGACAAAAATATGTGAGCTGGAGGCTAAAAAACAGTGAGCTAGCTCACACTAACTCAGCTTAGAGGGAACACTGCCACTTACTTCCTCAAGAAGATAGGCATTTGCAGGGGTCATTTCGAGCAGGAGTGCGCAGGAACGCCGTTCCGGGCGTCACAAGCCCAGGAGCGAGCACATATGGTGATGCGCTGTGGAAAAAAGCAAAAGCGTACTAACTCGATCTGCATTTTCATGCTTGTTGTAGGGTAGCTTCCCTGCAAGAGCAAAGGAAACCTAAGGTGGCTTTAGTCAAAGTGTAAAGCTGGCTCGCCAGCTCTGAGTTGGGAAATACCCGATTTTTGGGGTGGAGCCTGAGCGATGGGTGTTGCCTTTGGACACACTTCAGGTGATGTCAGGGTGTGTGGCATATGCAAATAAGTTATGCTAATGAGCTCCTGCACCTCTTTTTCTACAAAATAACCCCAGACCTTTAGTTGTTCCTCATGTGTGTTAGAAGAGAAGAAGAGATTGGATTTATATCCCGCCCTTCACTCACCTGGAGTCTCAGAGCGGCTTCCAATTTCTTTTCCCTTCCCCTCCCCACAACAGACACCCTGTGAGGTAGGTGGGGCTGAGAGAGCTCTGAGACAACTGTCCTTGAGAGAACAGCTGGTACAGAGCTATGGCTTGCCCAGGGTCATCCAGCAGGTGCAAGTGGAGGAGTGGGGAATCAAACCCGGTTCTCCCAGATTAGAGTCCGCGCACTTAACCACTACACCAAACTGGCTCTCCAGTTACACAAAGAAACTAAAGCTGGGGACGTTGCTGTTTTCCCCTGCCCTTTACCCGAGAAGGTTCCAACCACTGTCCAAGCCGCAGTCAAGGGCTGTTTAGGGACGGTCGAACCGCTCAGCAGCAAAGTGTCAGCAATAGAATATTGGCAAAAAGTGGGGGAAACATGAGAAGAGAGCGAAAGAATTGCTTTAGTGGGTGAGAGCAGCAGTTCTATGGGCAATGGGGTGAACCCAGGTGTAGCCCAGGACATCCAATATGGAATTTGTACCTATTTGATTCATTCTATAACAGCCTTCTTGAAAATGGCAGATGTTTCTTGTCGGGGAAGGGGGGGTTACCTGAGGCCTGAGTCCAAGATGCAGCCCCAGCTGAGGCCTTGTATAACGCCACGCAAATAAAGCAGATTTATACCCTTGAACGACTGGTGTGGAATTCGAACCAGGGCCTGAAATGAGACTGAGTGGGAAGGCCCTCTGTGTAACCTTCCCAGGTGCCTCTGAAGGTCTGACACGAGACGCTTTTTGTGACAAATGATTTCCTCCTGCCGGCAAAACCCCAACAAACCAGCTGAACAAACCTGCCTTTCCGGATCGTTCAATTATTGCACTGCACATCTTGCAAATACATTGGGATGCAACATCTGTTCGGCAGTTTAAAAATAGAAAGCCGGCTCCGCTCCCATAAATGTGAAGAATTGCTCTGGGGGAAGGAGGGGCGGTCGCAAGGGGTAGCCAATCAGCGGTGTGCATGGCCCCTTTAGCGGCCAATAAGACGAGGGGGCCCCCAGTGAGCTCAGAACTCAAGAGGTTGGCCGTCCAACCGAAATGGAGTGAGTGCATTGCCACAGCGGGGCCTCCTCTGGATAGGCCCCCAACTTGATACAATGGCATGGCCATATTGGCTGGTTTAGTTTCAGTCTGTTTCTCAGACGGTGGCTTAATGGAAGGGCCTCTGTTTGGCATGCAGGAGGTCCCGAGTTTTAATCCCCAGCATCTCCAGTTAAAATGAGCCGGCAGTAGGTGATGGGAAAGACCCTGGAGAGCTGCTGCCAGTCTGAGTTGACGAGACTGGCCTAGGTGGACCAAGGGTCCCATTCATTCTAAGGCAGCTTCGTACACCTCTGCAGTTCACCACAGAAGCCGTTCCGGAGCGTCTTCTGCAACACCTCCTCCATCTCCATGCTATTTAGGATGCAGGTAAGGCAAACTGGGGCATCCAGTCACCAGCAACTCACGGCAACCCCACAGAGTTCCACCTCGTGCGGTTCTCAAAGCAAAAGATGAGCAGGGGTGGTCTGCCTTTGCCTTCCTCTGCACAGCAACCCTGGGGCTTCCTCAGTGGTCTCCCATCCCCACAACGACCAGGGCTGACCCAACTTAGCTTTGGAGATCTGATGAGACCAGGCTAACCTGGCCTATCCAGGTCAGGTCAGACAAACAGGTGGTTTGCCATTGCCTGCCTCTGCATAGCTACCCTGGGGGTTCCTCAGTGGTCTCCCATTCCCATAACGACCAGGGCTGACACTACTTAGCTTCAGAGATCTGATGAGATTAGGCTAACGTGGGCCATCCAGGCCAGGTCAGACAAACAGTTTGCCATTGCCTTCCTCTGCGTAGCAACCCTGGGCTTCCTTGGTGGTCTCCCATCCAACTACCAACCCTGCTCAGCTTCCAAGCTCTGACAAGATCCGGCTAGCCTGGGCTATCAGGGCTGCTACTTGATTCAAGATACAGCAACTACAATATTCCACAATCCAGGGGCGTAGAGTTTAAAAACTCCTGGGGGGGGGGTCTTCCGTGCGCGCGCGCCCGTCGGGACCATGTCCTCGCCGCCGCTGCCTCCCCCCCGCCTGACTGCTCCTGCTTCCACCCCTCCCTCCGTCCGTCCAGGGGCCAGCTGGGCATTTGCTTAGCTGGCCCCTGGACGGACGGAGGGAGGGTCAGAGTGGCCAGGCTGGGGGGAGGGGAGAGAGGCGGCGGCGGCCCTAGGAAGGGCCGAGGGAGGCGCAGCGGAGGGTGCACCGTTTTCCCCGGGGGGGGCTCAGTCCCCCCCCCGGGAAATTTCGGCAGTGGCTTGAGCCCTTGAGCCACCCCGTAGTTGACGCCTATGCCACAATCTGCCGCTCTGCCGTTGGCTTTCAAAGTTTCTACCCAATTCTGTTAGGCTGATTCTGCGCCCTTCTGTTTCCTAGCAGTTTTCCCACAGCCACGTCCGGAGGTTAATCTCCCTCCACACTCCATGCCACTTTCGCTTTCTTTGTTCATCGGGTTTCATGGTACCTTCTGCATAGATTTATGGCTGTTCAGGGGTGGCTTCGCAGTCAGTACGGCATTGCCCCGGATAGCTGAATGTGGTTTTGAGCGCCACCTTTTACTTCCTCCGCTTCTGATTCGAAGGGAACAATAAGCTGACAACTTGACACGGCTTCATTGATCTCCGTCAGTTCCTCCGCCCCTACTCCCCCCTCTGTATTTATCACCTCGCCATGAATTACTTGGCTTGGGTGGCTAATGACTGCTGAGGCAAGTACTGACACAGGCAAATCTGCATACCAATGCAAGAGCCAGCATTGAAAACAAAACAGGTGGCAAGCTGACACTAGCCGATGCAGAAACCAGGATCCGAGACAATGCAATGAAAACAGATATTCCGAGGTAAGGGGGAACCAGGTTAGGTGCTGAAAAAGATGTGGCGCGAATGCCAGATGCAGAATGGACCTGAATTGATCAGCTAGGGAATCCTTGCATATTCTGGAGGATTCTCCATGTCTTTTTCTGGGAGAGATCTTTTTGTTCCTCGTTGCCTCTGGCCTGTCTTGTTGGGCCCACATAGCTGAAAGTAAACCCCAAAATGGGGCTAGGCAAATTGGCTTTTTTGATTTCCAGAGCCAACGATGTGCTGGCGTTGGAAATGGGAAGCTCTGGCAGAGACCCAGATGTGGCGCTCTCCCCCCCCCCCCCCCCCGTGCTCTCAATAGTCCTCAGCTCTCGAGCTATTTAACATTTTTTTGGAGAATGTTAAGCAGCTCGAGGGTTGAATGAAAAGCTCCCGTGGATCAGATGGGGTCCCCTGTGCTGCGATTCCCTAGTTATCCCATGCAACTGAGACATGCACCACCTTCGGGTAGTGAAGGGTGGGGTACAAATCCAATCTCCTCCTCCTCCTCCTCCTTCCCAGGAGCTACAGAGACGTGAGGGCTCAGAGAGTATCATGGAGCAATATGATCAGTAGCTTCCTATAATACGTAATGCTGGCAGATCTCCAGGCCCCACCTGGAGGTTGGCAAGCCTAGAAATCTTAAGATCCCACCTGATGGCTAGGGATGCCAGCCTCTAGGTGGGACCTGGGGATCCCCTGGAGTTACAGTTCATCTCCACACTACAGAGATCAGTTCCCCTGGAGAAGAGGGCTGCTTTTGAAGGTGGACTCTACAGCACTGTACCCCACTAACGTCTCTGCCCCCCCCCAGGCTCCACCCCCAAACCCCCAAGAATTTCCCAACTGCATCTGGCAACCCTACCCCGCCGGTGGGCAGGTGGGACTTGGCAACCCCGGCACTGGGCAATGACTGGGTGAGGCAAACCAAGAGCGACGCCAGCAGATAAGGTCCCCACGCCAAGAAAAGACAAAACCAAATCAGTATCTGAATGAGAGCGAGAGGCCAAATGAGACAGGATGATAGAAGACTGACTCATATGTATTTACTTAATAGATTTAGCAACCCACTTTCCTGCCAGGAAACTGGCACCCACGATTGGATCTTCCCTGTGATTCGTAAAAGAAAACGAACAGATGAACTCTTTGGCCTGTGGGCAGAAGGGGTTTCGGCCTTCCTTCTTACACAGTGCTGTGGGTCAAAGCTGACCCCCCTGAACTGTTATTAACTCCGGGGGGGGGGGGGGAGAAGAGGTTTCCATCTCATCT
The DNA here is from genome assembly GCA_029233225.1 of Lepidodactylus listeri. Taxonomy (NCBI): domain Eukaryota; kingdom Metazoa; phylum Chordata; class Lepidosauria; order Squamata; family Gekkonidae; genus Lepidodactylus; species Lepidodactylus listeri. The sequence goes on along the minus strand of JARCFY010000011.1, from coordinate 97,857,595 downwards.
TCTGCCCCAGCCAGAGATAGGATGGTGATGGTTCCAGGTAGTTAATAGCCGGGGGGGGGGGGGGGGGGGGGGGGGAGAACGGTTCATGTGCTTAGCCCCTGATTCGAATCAGGACACGTTTAAAAAATGCCAGGAAGGCCCGTGATCTTCCAGCATCTTGTCTGATCTGGCCTGAATAGACTGGTGTTCTGGTTTATTTCATCCCGGTCTATTTCTTTCTTTCCCGTGGTTTATTCCTCAGTGTTGCTCGTAAATCCACAGAGGTTCCAGCATTACCAAGGCATTTGCTAGCTGGCACATGGAAAAGTCAGGTAACAAACAGAGTCACTCGGGGTTTCATGGAGGGTTTTGAAAAGCACACATATTTGTAGGGTGTCAAGGCGTACGGGGGGAATTCAAGACAGGGCAGTTGACACGGGGCCTGAACCAGCAGCGCTGTCCGACTCTAGGCCAATAAAAAACCACTTGCTTATTCGCCTATGGTGCGTAAGGAATCGATACCAGGCGACCAGTCAGAACATCTCTGCATGGTGGAGAAGTTTTGTCTTTCAGCCGAAGTGGAGAAATCTTTGCCTGGTGCAATAGAGTTTTTATCTTTCCGCTGAAGTGATGAATAAACGTGGCTTGTAAAACCCAGGGGAGGGCACTCGTAACTTTGGTATTTGAAGGACTGGGTGCTGTCAGTTCAAAAAGGCTTGGGCTGTATGGATCAGGTATGACCCTTAGCAAACTTTTGGTACCCTCTGGTTACTGATTCCTGGAATTCTCAACAAGCACCAGATTCCACCTAAGAGGAGCATATTTCATGGACAACGGTGTGATCATAACCCATGAGATATCTCGGTTTCTTCGCTTGGCTACGGCGAACATTCGCCCGTGTCACTTCGGGCCATTCCACAGACCGGCCTGACCTCCAACTACGTCAGCTCCACCTCCAGGAAATGGAAGAAAGCCACACCCTCATTGCAGCTGCCCGGAATCCTTCTGGATCGACGTTTCCAGGAGCTGAGAGTGTGAGGCTCTCTTTGAACTCAGCCTCCTTGAGACCCGGTGGAGGCAGGTGCGAAACACCGAAGTCCGGAAGATGATGAAGACCCAGGGGTCAACAATGGAGTTCACGGAGAAAAACCGGAGGGCGGTGAGGTCAGCATTCTCGTCGTCATCCGGGGCAAAAGCTCCAATGTAAGCACGGATCTGGGGGTGGGGGTGAGAGAGGACAAAGAAATCCAGTTGAGCTCGAACAGTGGAAGAAAAGGCTCGATTACAAGAGGTGTACAAATTCACTTGGCAAAGGGCACGAGGGAGAGAAACCCCAGTGGAGGAGAGGGGACAGTGTGGCCTCAGACTAGGAATGGGGACAACTGGGTTCGAACCTCCACTTTGCCAGGGAACTTGGGCCAGTTGCGCACACTCAACAGTTTGCCCTTGCCTGCCTCTGCACTGCAGCCCTGGACTTCTTTGGTGGTCTCCTCCAAATACCAACCAGGGCTGACCCTGCTTAGCTTCTGAGATCGGACGAAATCAGCTCATCCAGGGCCACCCACGTCAGGGTAGTTTTTGTTTTGCATTCTGCTTATGTGTAGGCTTATCTGAAAGCCTTGGCCCAGCCAGACGAATTTCAGCAAAATCGGGCACCTCGGAAGGGCTAATTTGTGAGTGACTCATTAAGGAGACAGGGCTGCAGTGCTCAAGTGGTCACGATGCTGAACTGCAGACCAGTAGTTCAGCAGTTTGAGACCTGAGTGCCGCATGATGGAGTGAGCTCCCGTCTCTGGCCCCAGCTCCTGCCAACCTAGCAGTCCAGAAGCAAGAAATTGCAAGTAGATAAATAGGTACCACTTTGGTGGGAAAGTAACAGAATTCCATGCACCTCAGCATCTAGTCATGCCAGCCACATGACCACGGAAACGTCTTCGGACAGTGCTGGCTCTTCGGCTTGGAAACGGAGATGAGCACCGCAGTCCTAGAGTCATATTCGACTGGCTTTCGAGCAAGGGAAACCTTTACCTTTACCATTAAGGAGATGGATATTTGTAAAAACTGGCAGTTGGTCAGAATTTGGAACTTACCCGGAATTTTGATTTTTTTTTTTTTTAAAAAGCTTAGTATTAAGGGGCTTTAAAATAAACAGAAACCCCAAATCCCAAGTTTCGTCAATATATTTTAAGGCAATTATGCTGCCTTAGCCTTGACTTGCCCAGGCTAGCCCGATCTTTCAGATCTTGGAAGCTAAGCAGGGTCGGTCTGGGTTAGTACTGGGATGGGAGACCACCAAGGAGGTCCAGGGTTGCTACGCAGAGGCAGGCAATGGCAAATCCACCTCTGAACGTCTCTTGCATTGACCTGGATGGTCCTAGCAAGCCAAGTCTCGTCTGATCTCAGTAGCTATGCAGGGTCAGCCCTTGTTAGTACATGGATGGAAGCCCAGGGCTGCTATGCAGAGGCAGGCAACGGCAACCCACTTCTAACATCTCTAAAACCCTAAAGGGGCCCCATGAGTCCACTGTGACTTGGCAGCACTTTTCACCGCCAAATGTTGTGTTCACTTATCAAATTCAATTGCTTTATTTTATCCTTGATTAGTACGCATTTTTTTAAAGTGGATTCTTTTAAATACAAGTCCGCTGATAGCCGACAATATCTTAGAAGCACTCCCCCCTTCTCTCTAGCACATATTTCCCCCTCCTTAGAGTCAAGAGCCAGTTTGGGGTAATGGTTAGGAGTGTGGACTTTCATCTGGGGGAACCGGGTTTGATCCCCCACTCTTCCATGTGCACCTGCTGGGTGACTCTGGGTCAGTCACAAGTTTTTTCAGAGCTGTTCTCTCAAGCGCAGTCCTCAAGAGAGCTCTCTCAGCCCCACCTACTTCACAGGGTGTCTGTTGTCGGGAGGGGAAGGTAAAGGCGTTCATAAGCCGCTATGAGACTCCTTCGGGTAGTGAACGGTGGTGTATAAAATCCAATCTCCTCCTCCTCCTCCTTCCTCCTCTTCTTCTTCCCTCCTCCAAGAAACTCAGAGCAGGGTCAGTCCCTTCCCCATTTCATCCTCCCCCAGTAAACTTTACAACAGTGTGAGAATCTGAACACAGGTCCCCTAGAGTGGGGGTCCCCAACCTTTTTGAGCCCCTGGGCACCTCTGGAATTCTGACACATTGTGGTGGGCACAGCTCCAAAATGGCCACAGCAGGAGATGAAGGCAGACGTACATGCAGAAGAAGAAGAGAAGAAGAAGAGATTGGATTTATACTCCACCCTTCACTCCCCAAGGGAGTCTCAGAGCGGCTTACAAACTCCTTTTCCCTTCCCCTCCCCACAACAGAGACCCTGTGAGGTAGGTGGGGCTGAGAGAGCTCTTTCCCAAGCTGTCCTTGAGAGAACAGCTGGTACAGAGCTATGGCTTGCCCAAGGTCATCCAGCCAGGTGCAAGTGGAGGAGTGGGGAATCAAACCCAGTTCTCCCAGGTTAGAGTCCGCGCACTTAACCACTACACCAAACTGGCTCTACACGAACAAACCACTACAACAAATACAGAAGCCTGCGTGCAGGAGACAAGAGGAGTAATTTAAAGAAGAAAACACTGGGGAAAGGGAGGGAGAAAAAATAAAACCAACACTGTAGTGGAAAACAACGCTATCTTAATCTACACAGCCAACCAGAGCTCCGTCGGCCAGTCAGAAGCCCTCCAAGCTAGCTCACAGTTTTTTAGCCTCCGGCTCACACGTTTTTGTCTTCGCCCAGGAAAGATGGCTCCAGAGCAAACTCATTTATGCAGTAGCCGAATCGCTCGCTCAGAACTTTAATGCTGGTAGGTAACAAAGTCGAATGTTTGCTCACAAGACTCCATCGCTTAGAGGGAGCATTGGGCACGAGTGGGAATTTGAACCCGGGTCTCTCAGATGCTAGTAGCCATGCGGGCCAGGGCCCGTTTCAGGTACTCGGGCCCCTCTCCTCTTCTCTCTGGCCCCACCCACTTTCTAAAAAACACTTGGTGGACGCCCGGAAAGCAGTCAGCAGGTGCCCCGGCACGCAGGGGTACCAAATTGGGGTCCACAGCCGAGGACTGCCAGCAATGCTCCCTTTAAGCCGCAGAGCCTTGTGAGCCAAAATTCCGTTTTGTGAGCTACCAATATTAAAGTGGTGAGCGAGCGGTTTGGCTCCTGCATAAATCAGTCTGCTCTGGAGCCATCCTTCCTGGGCTAAGACAAAAACGTGTGAGCTGGAGGCTAAGAGACTGTGAGCTAGCTCACACTGACTCAGCTCAGAGGGTAGATCCAGTTGGTCAGAGGGAACAGTGGCTGCCAGGGCTTATCTGGCTGCAGGTGGGGGGCTGCGGCCCATGTTCCTGGATCTTCTGGCGTGCGCGCAAAGTGTGCACGCTGCAGTGACATCACCCGGATGCATTATGCCAGCACTTTATGATTGTGTTTTGGTTTTAACATTGTATTTATATGCGTGTTTTTATATGTTTGGCTGGATTTTTAACCTTGTTCTGTAAGCCGCCCTGAGCCGCCCTTGGCTGGGAGGGCGAGATAAAAATTAAATCAATCAAATAAATCAGATCGTTTGGCCAAAAACTCTATTGTCACCATAGAGTTTTTAGTCTAATGCTAGAGTGCCCCCCATGCAATGGTGACACCATGGGGCATGTCAGGCGCGATGGGGCTCTTCTTGCGAGGGGCTCTGCCTGCTGGCTAGATGGTCAGTCGTAGATTGGGCCCCCTGAAAGTGGGGAGACCCCAGCTCCCATCAGGAGGGTGGCAACCCTACCACTGCCCTGTAGTCTTGACTCTCTCTCTCTCTCTCTCTCTCTCTCTCACACACACACACACACACAGGGACTGCTTCCTTTCCCTGTTCCGATGTCTGTGTCATCTAAAAACAAAGTACCGGGTGTTTTTCCATTCTTTTATTTATGCCAATTTATATATACAATGAGGTGACTCAGATCTTCTTTACAGAAAGAGGGACCTAATAATAAATATTATTAGTTGGAGCGACTCAGTGCCAACGTTCAGACACCACGCGCACACGCTCGGAAGAATTTCGGCCTTTATCATTAATTCCCCCTCGTTTTTGGCTTTCCAGTAAATTATGACCATATTTATTCCTGCAGGAATTTGATGTTTTCATTCCTGGAGACACTCTATACTTTGCAAACCCTATTGCGCGATGGCCAATTTTAACCTGCTTTATCTCTTGGCTCTTTTTAAAACATATCATCATTGTTTGAATAGTTTGAGCCCTGCTGGCTTCTGTTTTTGATTTCAACAAGCGTTTGCGGTTTATGGGCCTGCAACGATTCCCAGGGAAGAGTAAACACTTTGGGCACCCTATTCCAGCCCCAAAGTCTTCCTTCTCCACTATTCTCATCAAGTGGTCCGGGTCCTGAATAGGTTGACCCCTCCTTTTCTTTTTAATGTAGGGGTCCCCAATCTGTTTGAGCTTTGGAACTTTTGACACTGGATGCTGGGTGAAAGCACAAAATGGCTGCCCCAAGAGGCGGAGCACAAGATCCTTGTGCTGTGGTGGTGGCAGTGGGTGGAGAAACAGATATGATAAAAACTCCTTGAAACAGGAGGGAGGTCTCTTTTCCTTTGGTGCTGAGGCCGTGAGAGGAGACAGGATTCTCAACTGACAAGGCAGCCATTGAACATGGGGTTGGCCTGAACAGCTGAAGGGAGTTTCAAAGTAATGGCAACTTTGTAGAGATCTGTAACTTCTTAAAGCTAAGCTAACACCTGATAGAGCATGTATAGAAAAAGGGACAGAGGATTTGCATTTTACCCATTTCTTTTGCATCCCTTGCTCAAACCTGGTGCTGCACTAAAAGTATGCTTATGAAAATTTTCTTTTTAATAAATACTTTATAACTTTTGAGGCTGGCCATGGTTCTCTGTACCATGTAGACCTCCAACGTCTCAGACACACTATTTTAAAAGGAGTACTGGGGAAAGGCAGTCAGTTGTCAAGCAGTTATTCCTACAGGGGCATGCAAGGCAGTAAACCATCACTGTTGTGACCGGGCACTGGGCAGCACGAGACACCGAGACAAGACCTCGGAAGGGAAGCTGGGAGTCCTGACCGTCACAGTGGGTGATTCCTTACAAACGGTCAGGTGGTGGTGGTGAGCTCCCCAAGAGTAGAAGAAAAGCCCCTCCAGGTGTGGAGAAACACCTAAGAGAGCAGGCCGGAATTGGGCCTGCAGGCCCCAGCAGGCCGGTTCTGCCACACAGGCAATAGAGTCACACTGTACTAAGCGACTCACAATGTTACTTGGACTAATTATTAGGGACCTTGTGTGTCTTGTGTGCTGTGAATTGGACCCTGCTATGTAATTCTGCATCGTTTAATGTGTCATGTTAACAATTTACTTTGCTTTCAGGGTTTGTCTGTTTTTTTTAAAAACTGGGTAGATTCTACAACCCAAATCCTATTTCATTGTTTGTTTCTTTGTACTCCGCCTTTCTCACTTGGACTGAAGGCAGATCACACACAGTGAGATCCAGTCGACGGATGGATCATTCAGTAAACAATGCAACAGGATTAGGATTGTGGAACCTACCAGGAGTCTAAAGTCAGAACTGAAGCAATTCAGACGTATTAACGTGACACGTTAAATGATGCAAAATTCCATAGCAGGATCTTAGGGCGCTTTCACACACACTAAATCACGCACTTTCAATGCACGTTGCAACTGAATTTTACTGTGTGAAATGGCAAGATCCACTTGCAAACAGTCGCTGAAGTGAATTGAAACGGCATTATTTAGCATGTGTGAAAACACCTACTGATTTCAACAAGCGATACACAGAAGTCTGGACTACAGTTGCTATTTATTTTTCTAGGTAACTTTTGTGAATAATTCAGTACAGTGCTACCTTATTACCTTATGGTGCTGGAGAAGACTCTTGGGAGTCCCTTGGACTGCAAGGAGATCGAATCAGCCAATCCTTAAAGAAATCAACCCTGACTGGAAGGCCAGATCCTGAAGCTGAAGCTCAAATACTTGGGCCACCCCATGAGAAGGGAGCACTCACTGGAGAAGGCCCTGATGCTGGGAAGGACTGAAGGTCAAAGAAGAAGGGGACGGCAAAGGATGAGATGGTTAGACAGTGTCAACGATGCAATGGGCGTGAAGTTGAGCAAACTCCGGAGCACGATGGAAGACAGGAGGTCCTGGCGTGATGTGGTCCATGGGGTCGCGAAGAGTCGGATTCGACTGTGCGACTGAACGACAACAACAAACCTTATTACCTGCGTAGAAAAGTCCTCTTGAATAATTCAGTTTTGCATCGTTCATGGAAAGCCGGGAGGGTAGGAGCCTTATTGAATGTCTGACCTGTCGATTGTATTTATTCACTCTGTGTAATCTACCTTGAGTCCCAGGGAGAAAGGCGGACCATAAATAATGTAAACAGATAACCATATGTGGGGTATAAATGAAGTAAATAAATAAAACACAGGGGTGGAATAGTCTTTGTGGAGGTGTGAGTTCTCCTCCTTTGAAGTTCCCAAAGTGCCCTCATGGCAGCAGCCATTTTGTGGTGGGCCACACTCACTTACCTCAAAATCCCCAAAGTGCTCTCTGACTCAATAATGCTGGGGACCTCCTGTTCTAAAATGGTCCATGGAGCCAGGTCTAGAGGTTGGGGAGGTCGGATTTGCCAGAGGCCCAAGACCACCATAGGACCATTGCCCCAACACATCTGCCGTCCTCACGCCACAGGGCACAAGGAAGAAGATCAGAGGCAGGAGATAATTACTAGTCAGTATTTTTCTCCTCTTCCATCTTAGTGGGCCACTGGATACCTTGCTGAAGGAGCCCTCAGTGTCAAACCAAGATGCCTTAAGAACATCAGAACATCAGAAGAGTCCTGCTGGATCAGACCAGTAGTCCAGCTAGTCCAGCATTCTGTCTCACACAGGGGCCAGCCAGTTCCTCTGGAGGGCCAACAACAGGGCATAGAGGCCGAGGCCTTCATAAGAACATCTGAAGAGCCCTGCTGGATCAGACCAGTGAGGGTCCATCTAGTCCAACATCCCATATCACACAATGGCCAACTAGTTCCCCTGGACAGCCAACAACAGGGCATGGAGGTCAAGGCCATCCGAAGAGCCCTGCTGGATCAGACCAGTGGACCATCTAGTCCAACATAGCATTTCACACAGCGGTCAACCAGTTCCTCTGGATAGTCAACAACATGGCATGGAGCTCGAGACCTTCGTAAGAACATCCGAAGAGCCCTGCTGGATCAAACCAGTGACCCATCGAGTCCAGGATCCTGCCTCACACAGCGGTGAACCAGTTCCTCTGGACAGCCCACAGCAGGAGGTAGGGGCTTAAGTCTTTTCCTGAGGTTGCCTCCTGGCTCTGGAATTCGGAGGTTTAGTGCCTCTGAATGTGGAGGTTCGTTTACACCAAGGAGACCACTGGTCTGTCTGGCTCTGTCTCACCTCCTCTGAGTAGAAGCAGCACTCCACAACCTCAGATAGAGAGAGGTCTTTTTCAAGACCAAGGGTCCACGTCCTTTGCACTGGATATACTGGGAATGTAGCCTGGGACTTTCTGCATGTGAGCCGCCATATTGACCCTCCATCCCTTCTTCTGGAAAGTGACTCCATTGGGCAGCAATTGGCATTTGCTGACCCCCATCACCCCCCCCCCCCCCGCCTCAGGACAACCTCCAACCTGACGCTTTTAGTCCTTGTCTTAAAAAGGCGAGGAATGTCTATATACTGGCCCAAGACTCAGCAGGTTTTAATAGCTTCTTAAAAACAATCTAACTTTATCCTCTATTAAAACTTCCCCCAGAGAGCTTTCCGGTTACAGATCTGATACCAGACCACAACAGCAAAGATGTTTACAGTCGGGGTTCTGCTAATGAATTGGTGCACCCAGGAGGTGGAGAGAACTACAGAGCAGGCCTTTTGGAAACATCTGGTTGGTTGCTGCAAGAAATCGGACCCTGGACTAGGTGGACCTTCAGTGTGGTCCTGCAGGGCAGCTCTTATGCTAATGCATTAATGAAATTAAAATCTTTATTAGCCACCTTTCTTCCTTCTGGAGCTCCAGGCAGCTTACAACGTCAACCAGATACATAAAATATCGTACATAAAAATACACAAAACCAACATTTGGAAATCACAATTTAGGACTGATGCGGTCCGAGATAAAACCTGTCTTCGTGGCCTCTTGAAGATGGACAGTGAGGGGGCCAGGCGCATCTCCCTGGAGAGGTTGTTCCATAACCATGGGGCTGCTACTGAAAAGGCCCTGTCTTTTGGTACCCAATAAATGAGCTTCTAGGCCAGTCAAGAGGGTCTCTCTGGGATTTAATTCCCAAGCAGGAACATATGGGAGAAGACGGACCTTCAGATACCTGCTCCCAAGCCATGGAAGGCCAAAGGAGGAGGAGGAGGAGGAGGAGGAGGAGGAGATTGGATTTATACCCCACCTTTCACTTGGAGTCTCAGGGCGATTCTGCATTGGCTTTTCCCTCCATTATTTTAGCCAAACCACATTGGAACAGAAATCCCCCTCTGCATTGCATGCTGCTTTCGCTTCCTTTGATCATTGGATTTTATGGTACCCTCTGCATTGCATGCTGCTTTCGCTTCCTTTGATCATTGGATTTTATGGTACCCTCTGCATTGCATGCCGCTTTCACTTTCTTTGATCTTTGGGTTTTATGGCACCTTCTGCACAGATTTATGGCCATTTTATGGCCTTTCAGGGGTGACTTTACAGTCAGTACAGTGTTGGCCTGGGCTATCTGAATGTGGTTTTGAGCTGCACTTTTTCCTCAGTCTTAAGGAAATGTGGAGCAAATGCCAGATACAGAACCAGCCTCAGAGCGGCTGACAATCTCCTTTCCCTTCCCCTCCCCACGACAGACACCCTGTGAGGTAGGTAGGGCTGAGAGAGTTCCTTCGAGGACTGCTCTTGAGAGAACAGCTCTGAGAGAACTTGTGAATGACACAAGGTCACACCAGCAGCTGCATGTGAAGGAGGAGTGGGGAATCAAACCTGGTCCTTCCAGATTAGAGTCCGTGCTCTTAACCACTACGCCAAACCAACACCCAGAACTGGGTTCGGGAGCGGATCTGTAAGTCAGGGTGATTGCTGTAGTGATAGCTTGTAGACAAAGAGGAAGTGGTTGATAACTTCTGTGAAAAAGGACTGCAAAAGAAAATACCAATTCATTTTAAGGACACAATTTGTTGTCTAATACTTTATTTGTACAGTAATTTTTTGGTAGTTTGCATACTTGCATATGCTGTACATCCACTGGTGGTTGACTTTAACCTCAAGCCAGTCGCTGGAAATCTCCCGCTATTACAACTGATCTCCAGGCATCAGATCAGTTCACCTGGAGAAAATGACTGCTTTGGAGGGTGGACTCTGTGGCATTCTATCCCAGTGGAAGTCCCGCCCCTCCCCAAACCCCACCCTCTTTAGGCTCCACCCCCCAAAACCTCCAGGTATTTCCCAATCCGGTGCTGGCAACCCTATCCCTCCACGTAAAAACTCCATGCATGTAGAAAGACAGCACAAGCTTTCCCCCTGGCATACTAGATTTCTATGATGAAGGGAGGTCCCTCATAAAAGGGCAAATGTTCATGCATGCCATTCCACATTAAAAACATAAGACCTGGGAACCCTATCACATAACCAGAGCGGCAGTTCTCCCTCTAAGCTGAGTGAGTGTGAGCTAGCTCCCAGTTTTTTAGCCCTCAGCTCACACTTTTTTTTGTCTCAGCTCAGGAAGGATGGCTCCAGAGCAAACTGATTTATGCAGTGGCCAAATCGCTCACTCACAGCTTTAAGGCCAGGAGCTCACAAAGTAGGATTTCTGCTCACAAGACTCCACAGCTTAGAGGGAGAATTGGTGGGCAGAGTTCTAAATATGCAAAAAGAGCACGCTCGGCCTGCTGAAAGAATAAAATTTTATTTGGAAGAGAAGCAACCGTGCAGTGAGGGGAGGAGAGGGAAAGTTCCAACTGTCAAACCATCTAACTGCAATGAAATCCTCTGGAGGAAGCAGGCTCAAAAAGAGGAAGTCTCCAACCAGCCAATCAGGGCCAGGAGCTCACAAAGTAGGATTTCTGCTCACAAGACTCCACAGCTTAGAGGGAGAATTGGTGGGCAGAGTTCTAAATATGCAAAAAGAGCACGCTCGGCCTGCTGAAAGAATAAAATTTTATTTGGAAGAGAAGCAACCGTGCAGTGAGGGGAGGAGAGGGAAAGTTCCAACTGTCAAACCATCTAACTGCAATGAAATCCTCTGGAGGAAGCAGGCTCAAAAAGAGGAAGTCTCCAACCAGCCAATCAGGGGACAGGAGGGGGTCATTTGAAAATGCCAGGAAGTCCTTAATCTGACTATATGTAAAAAAGGTAAAGGTTTCCCTTGCTTGAAAGCCAGTCAAACCCGACTCTAGGGGGCGGGGCTCATCTCCATTTCCAAGCCGAAGAGACGGCGCTGTCCAAATACTTTTTCCGTGGTCATGTGGCCGGCATGACTAACCACGGAACGCATGCTGTTCCCTTCCCACCGAAGTGGTATCTATTTATCTACATGCAATTTCTTGCTTTCAAACTGCCAAGTTGGCAGGAGCTGGGGCCAGAGACGGGAACTCACTCCATCACGCGGCACTCGGGTCTCGAACTGCTGAACTACCGGCTTTCCAGTCGGCAGTTCAGCGTCTGACTATGCGAGCTACTTAACTCCCTCTGATCAGCCCTGTAGGACAGTCTTATCCTTCTTGCTTCAGGCACACAGCAGGTCTGTTCTGTTCTAACAGCTGTGACGTTCTAGAAATTCACTCCGGTTTTTTTTAGCTCCTGCCCTGAAAACTGGTGCTGGGGTTTGAGGCCCACTCAGCTTTCGGTTTGGTAAAGTTCTGCTGGCTCTCCTTTTGGCTTAACCAGTTCTTACCGACAGTAAACTATCTGCTTTCTGAATCACACCTTCACCCAACTGCTTCTATGACTAATTTATCCCCGGAGAATTCGTGTGAAATTTCTCATTCCTGTTGAACTTTTCAGGTCAACGTATTTCTTTTAAAGAGACCGGGTAGTAATTTATGACCTACGAGCAGTCCAGTCCCGTTTTGTGAAAACAGTTGAACAATTCTTTCGGCTAAACCTTAGGGAGAACTCCTGGACGGTTAGAGGGGTTCCTCAGTGGAACAGGCTTCCTCGGGAGGTGGCGGGCTCTCCTTCTTGGGAGGTTTTCAAGCAGAGGCTCGATGGCCATCTGACAGCAATGCGGATTCTGTGAACTTGGGCAGATCACGAGAAGAGAGGGCAGGAAGGGTTGCCTCAGTGCTTGGTTCTCGTGGCCCATTCTTACACGCCCAGGAAAATGCCAGTCGCCACTTTGGGGTCAGGAAGCAATTTCTCTCTAGGCCAGTTCGGCCAGGGATCCTGGAGGTTTTTTGTCATCTTCTGCGGATGGAATAGGGGTCACTGGGTGTGTGTGGGGGGAGGTATCTGTGAGTTTCCTGCATTGTGCAGGGGGTTGGACTAGATGACCCTAGAGATCCCTTCCAGCTCTATGTTTCAATAACGCTTCTCTCTCATGGGGGAATGCCATCCTAAATTAAGCACAGGGGAGCTCACTTAATTCACAACTACCTGAAGTTCATAAACACTCCAAGCAACACTAGATAAAATATATTCATGTTTTATTGTTAGGTGAAGGTAAAGGTTTCCCTTGCTCGACAGCCAGTCGAATACAACTCTAGGGGTGCGCTGCTCATCTCCGTTTCCAAGCCGAAGAGCCAGCGCTGTCCAATGATGTTTCCGTGGTCATGTGGCCGGCATGACTAGACGCCGAGGCGCACGGAACGCTGTTACCTTCCCACCAAAGTGGTACTTATTTATCTACTTGCAATTTATTGCTTTCGAGCTGCTAGGTTGGCAGGAGCTGGGGCCAGAGACGGGAGCTCACTCCATCACACGGCACTCGGGTCTCAAACTGCTGAACTACTGGTCTGCAGTTCAGCATCGTAACCACTTGAGCCACTGCAGCCCTGTCTAAATGTTTATTGTTCTCACTTCACCCCAAGTCTGAAACACAACCCCACTGATTTCTCCTCTCCGGTCACGGGGTTTCGGCAGAAGCATTTTTTTCTGGGAAGTCAGAAATCCTTCCCTTATTAACTCATTTCTAAAGAGCTATGATCAAAAAAGGCAGTTTCAGGAAGATTGGTGCTGGGACACAGTTACCCTTTTTAACTTCTTAAATGCAGTATACTCTCTTTGGTTGTGCCTACCGCATTCTCATTGGGATGCCACGTTAGGCAACACCCGGGGCCATGGCTCACTGACCAAGCATCTGCTTTGCTGGCAGACGATTTGTGCCAGCTCCATTCAAAATGCTCGAGTAGCTGGCAATGTCCCATCAAAGACAGGGCGCAGAGGAACATAAGAACATGAGAGAAGCCAATGTCGGATCAGGCCAGTGGCTCATCCAGTCCAACACTCTGTGTCACACAGTGGCCAAAAACACCAGGGGCCATCAGGAGGTCCACCAGTGGGGCCAGGAGACTAGAAGCCCTCCCACTGTTGCCTCCCACCCCAAGCACCAAGAATACAGAGCATCCCTTGCCCCAGACTGAGAGTTCCTATCTATACCTTGTGGCTAATAGCCACTGATGGACCTCTGCTCCAGATGTTTATCTAATTCCCTCTTGCAGCCGTCCATGCTTGTAGCCCCCACCACCTCCTGTGGAAGTGAATTCCACGTGTTAATCACTCTTTGGGTGAAGAAGTGCTTCCTTTTATCTGTCCTAACCTGACTGCTCAGCAACTTCATGGAGTGCCCCCGAGTTCTTGTCTTGTGAGAAACAGAGAAAAGTATTTCTTTCTCTGCCTGCTCTATCCCATGCATAATCTTATAAACCTCGATCATGTCACCCCTCAGCCGTCGTTTCTCCCAGCTAAAGAGCTCCAAGTGCTTTAACTTTTCTTCATAGGGAAAGTGTTCCAACCCTTTTCTCATTCTAGTTGCCCTTTTCTGCACTTTTCCCAATGCTCTAATATCTTTTTTGAGGTGTGGCAACCAGAACTGCACACAGTACTCCAAATGAGGTCGCACCATCGATTTATACAGGGGCATTATGATACTGGCTGGTTTGTTTTCAGTTCCGTTCCTAATAACCCCCAGCATAGCATTGGCCTTTTTCATTGCAGTCGAACACTGTCTCGACATTTTCATTGAGTTATCTACTACGACTCCAAGATCTTTCTCTTGGTCAGCCTCTGCCAGTTTGGACCCCATCAACGTGTATTTATAGTTAGGGTTTTTGGACACTGTAACTTGCGATGGGGGGGCGGCAGAGAACGTGCAAGCCAGATCTCATCAGATCTCAGAAGCTAAGCAGGGTTGACTCTGGCAAGGACCTCCTGGATGGCACGGGGTGTTTTTGGCCACTGTGTGGCACAGAGTTTTGGACTTGATGGGCCACTGGCCTGATCCAACATGGCTTCTCTTATATTCTTAGTACTTTGATGGGAGACCTCCTTGGAATACCAGCAGTCGGAAAGCGGGGGCAGGCTGTGTTCCACCACCTCTCTGAATATCCTCCAGGCCCCCAGGAGGGGTCACTCACCAGAGGTCGCTATGACTTCCAGGTGCACACACACACACACACATATATGCACTTGTGAAAAAATACCAAAAAATGCCAAAATAACCCCAAACGCCAAGCATCTGAATTAGCCTACTTATGCTCTGTCTGCCAACTTCAAGGTCCCTGGCCACAAGGCTGAAGAACCCCACATCTGACATTTATTGACTTTCTTTCTTCCCAGTGGGGACCCAAAGAAGCTTATATCGTTCTCCTCGCCTCCATTTTATCCTCACAACCCTGAGAACCTATGACTGGTCCAAGGTCACCCAGCAAGCGTCCACGGCAAAGAAGGGATTTGAACCTGGGTCTCCCAGATCCTAGCCTGTCTTTCTAACCCCTACACCACAACAGCTTTGGACTTCAATTAGGGTTGCAAGTCCCCTCCTCGTTCCAGGGAGGGGATCTGGGAGGGGGGCGTTCCCGGGGATGGGAGGGGGAAATCAGCCCTGCGTGCCACGGCCCCCACCCCGATCGCAAGAAGTCCTCTTCTTCAAAAAGCCCTACCTTATACGGTGTCTGTTGCGGGGAGGGGAAGGGAAAGGAGTTTGTAAACCGCTCTGAGACTCCAAGCGCAGTTCTCCCTCTTAGCTGAGTGAGTGTGAGCTAGCTCACCGTTTTTTGGCCTCCGTCTCACACATTTTTTGTCTTCGCTCAGGAAGGAGGGCTCCAGAGCAAACTGATTTATGCAGCAGCCAAACCGCCCGCTCACAACTTTAATGCCAGTCGCTCAGAAAGTAGAATTTTTGCTTGCAAGGCTCCACAACTTAGAGGGAGCATTGCCAGGCGGGTGTCGCACTTGGGGGCAGGGCTTCCCCGCTGACCAGCTGGCTGGGGGCGGACTGGAGCCCCCCAAAGCGGGGGAATCCCCTCCCAGACCTGGGGTCTTGCAATCCTATCTTCAACTATTATTAGCAGCTGGTCGGCCACCATGCTTACTGGACTGGTTGAGACTGGTTGTCGGCTGTTCAAGGGAAAGCAGCCAAAATAATAATAACAACGCACTTTGTAAATATTCTGTTGTTAACAGTCCTGACAAGAGGCCTTTGAGGGAGGCCAGTCTCATCACTCATTAGCAGGGGTCATTTAGTAGAAAAAAAGGTGCAGGAGCTCATTTGCATAACTCATTTGCATAACTCATTTGCATATGCCACACCCCCTAACATACCAGAAGTGTGTCAGAAGGCAACACCCACTCCACAGGTGAGTGAAACTGACCTGCTCTTCCTCCAGTCCCTTCCCCATCCAATACTTTGTGCAATAAAAATAAGCGTAAAGAACACACCCTCATTCTCTTCCTGCTCCCTTGAAACCACCAGGTTTCAAGTAGACTTGAGATAGGACATGTGCACCACCCATCCCTTCCCCTTCCCCTCCCCACAACAAGACACCCTGTGAGGTAGGTGGGGCTGAGAGAGGTCTTTTGAGAACTGCTCATGAGAGAACAGCTCTGAGAGAACTTGTGACTGGCCCAAGGTCACACCAGCAGCTGCATGTGGAGGAGTGGGGAATCAAACCCGGTTCTCCCAGATTAGAGTCCAACTCCTGACCACTACACCAAATTGATGGGGTGGAAGCTGCTGAAGGGTTGGTGAAATTTCTCCAGTACTTATGAGCCATGTGCCCAGATAAAAAATGGTATACTTAGAAAATTTATATGCCACCTTGAGCAAGTCTCTGGAAAAGCAGCACACAGTCATAAAAGGAACAATGATAAAATTATCAATATTAAAACAAAACATTAAAAACAATAAAGACCCTAGCAGGGCTTTCCCCGGGGCGCTGCGCCTCTGCACTGCTCGGGGAAGCCGAGGAGGGGGCGGGGCTTGGTCATGTGCCCACCCCCTGGGCTCCTCACTCCCGGAGCTGCGCTCCTGTGCGCTCCTGCTCCAACGGACCCCTGCTCATTAGACTAAGAGAGAGGGGCTTCCTGAAGAGAATCTGTGGTTGAGATAAGAAACGAGCCATGTACGATGGCCCAGAAGGGGCATGATAATCTTCTTGGCTGGGGGTTCAAAAACCAAGATGCTCTCCAGCGAGGGTCGCTGCTTCCTGAACATCCCAGAAGATGCTGCTTACCCACTTCTGGAAACAGAGTACGGGACTGCATGAGCAGTGGCCTGATCCAACGAGGGTCTTTTCACACAAAATTTCTGGGAACTTAAGTGCCTGTACATCTGATGTCAAAGTCTCTGCTCACGGGCACATTATTTCAGCTAAATGATCAACTGAAATAATAATCCAATCCAATCCAATGCAAACTTATCATGTTCCTGTGAACGGTCAGCTTGTTAAGTTCTGCTTTTTAGAAAGGGCCAGAAAGAAGGCATGAAGAGCCCTCTCTTTCCAGGAAGAGACCGCGTGATTAAGAAAGAGGAACTTTACGCGGGTAAAAAGGACAATTAGGATTTTAGGCCAGAAGTTGCAGATTTCTGGATGACAAACTGTACTGGGCTTATGGGTTTGGCTACCTCTGGTGCACTGGATAATGGCTCTCAAGACCTTGTGGGGGGGGAACAGGAAGTGTACAGCCTATTTCATAGTTTCTTCCTGTACCCATAAAAGCTCACAGTAAGAAGTGGGTCTGGTCTTCATTTTAGCTGAGTTGCAGGATTTGCAAGAGAATGTGATGTCTTGGGAGTTTCTGGACAAGGTCTAAAAGTCAACTATCATAAAAGTAACACATGTTTCAGGCAACCGGACAGATGACTATACACGCAGGCATCACCCGATGGTCACTATCAGAAGGATTACATAACTGGAAGCAGAAGATGGATAAGCTCTATTCTCGCTGGTAAAACAAGACCAGAAGCTGACGGTGGTATAGACCAGTGATGGCGAACCTTTTAGAGACCGAGTGCCCAAACTGCAACCCAAACCCCACTTATTTATTGCAAAGTGCCAACACGACAATTTAACCTGAATACTGGGGGTTTTAGTTTAGAAAAAAGAACTCATACATTTTTGCCTCAGCTCAGGATGTCTCCAGAGCAAACTAACGTATGCAGTAGCCAAATCGCTCGCTCACAACTTTAATGCCAGTAGCTCACAAAGTGGAATTTTTGCTCCCAAGACTCCCCACAGCTTACAGGGCGCATGGGTGGAAAGAAAACCGCACTGGAAAATCAGGTCACCCAGATTAGACCTAGCTGCTAAGTTTCTCTATTTCACCTACTTTTTAAAGCTTCCCTCCAGTTTCCCCTCTCTTAATCTCCTCAGTGCCTTTCCCTTCCCCTCTACTCTCTCAAGCTCCTGCCTTCTCTGGGCGATCCCGTCGTCGCTATCCCTCCCAACTACTCGTTCGCTCCCCTGCCTTTTTTGTCAGGTGGCTAAAGCCAAATTGGACACTTGATCCCTTTGCAATAAGCACAGAATATCCAGTGGCGGGGGGGGGGGAGGAGGAAAGTGCTTATTTCTACTTTATGGCTGCTGAAAACCCCTCAAGGAGAGCACGCCACCACCCAACACCTGGGGACCCTCCAACTCCCAGGTAAAGGGAGATGACACCTGGGGGGGGAGAGGAGCAGATGGAAAGTTTGCGAACTCCAGGCAAGGCGCACACTCGCATGCGCACACAGGTAGCAGCAAGAGAGAGACAGAGGAGGCGCTCGCGTGCATGTGCCACTCTAGTCTTGCTCCTGTGGCAGCCCAGCTGCGAGTCTGTGTCATCTTCTTCCTTTTAGAGACCGAGAGCCCAAACTGCACGCGTGCCCACAGAGAGGGCTCTGAGTGCCCCCTCTGGCACGCATGCCATAGGTTCGCCACCACTGGTATAGACCATGAATAGTTAATACTGAAAACTAGAATAAATCTGAAGAAAAACACCAAAACATTCCTAGTGCCAAAATATAATCTAAACAATATTCCCTGAAGAGTTTGAAGACCATGTAAAAAACCAGATTTGCATTACTAAGTTCAAGTGAATGTGAACCAGAAGAACTATGGGCTGAAACCAGAGGTATTATCAAGGAAGAATGTGCAAAGATTATACCTGTAGCCAAAAGAAATGAAAAACCTTGATGGATGACTGATGAAACCCTTAAAATTGCTAAAGACAGACGAGAAGCAAAAGGAAAAGGTGACACAAATAGAATCAAAGCCTCAATGCAGTGTTCCAGCAACTCACAGGCAGAGACAAAGAGAACTATTACAATAACCAGTGAAAGAAATGGAAGAGAACAACAAAAAAGGAAGAACAAGAGATCTGTTTCACAAGATCCAAGAACTCAAAGGGAAATTTAAGTATGCTGAAAGATCAACATGGAAATACACTCACTCAACAGGACATTTAAAAAAAAATGGGAACAATACAATGATAAACTATACAGAAGAGATGAAAGGATGACAGATTCCTTCCAAGGAGAATCTTTTGAAGAACTTTTTAGAAAGTGCAGTGAGAGTTGCACTGAAAGCAAATGGGAGACACAAATCACCAGGTATAGATAGAACATCAGAAGAGCTATTCCAAGACTCAGAAATAGAACCCATCAAAATAGAAGTCATAGAGGCCAAGGCCTTCCGCTGATGTTGCCTCCTGGCTCTGGGATTTGGAGGATTAGTGCCTCTGAATGTGGAGGTTCCCCTCAGTCACCACGGCTGGTAGCCATTGATAGACATCCCTCATGAATCTATCCAACCCCCTTATAAAGCCGTTTATTCCTGTGGCTATCAGTACATCTTCTGGCAGCGAATTCCACATTTTAATCACTCTCGGTGTAATGTAGTATTTCCTTTTGTCTGTCCTAAACCTACTGCCCATCAGCTTCCTTCGATGCCCTTGATTTCTAGTATTTTGGGAGAGAAAGAAAAAAGTTCTCTCCGCCTGAGACCTTTGAATGCGACCGCCAGTCTGAGTAGATAACACTGACCTTGATGAACCAAGAGTCTAATTTAGTAGAAAGCATCATCATGTGTGTGATACTTAAGATGTAGCCTAGGAACATCAGAAGAGTCCTGCTGGACCAGACAGGTGGTCCATCTAGTCCAGCACCATAGCTCTGGATGCTGGACTAGTTACTCCGCAGGGCCAACAATAGGGCACAGAGGATAAGGCCTTGCTCTGATGGCACTTTAGAGGCTGACTGCATCTGAATGTGGAGGATCTCTTTAGTGAGTCACCATGGCTAGCAGCCACTGATAGACCTCTCCTCTATGAACCTGTCTAATCCCCTTTTAAAGCCATCCATGCCTGTGGCCATCGCTAGTTCCTCTGGCAGCCAATTCCACATTTTAATCACCCGTTGTATAAAGAAGTATTTCCTTTTGCCCCTCCCGAATCTACTGTCCATCAGCTTCACTGGATCCCCCGAGTTCTAGTCTTACCGAAGAGGGAGAAAAATTTATCTTTATCAGCTCTGCCCATGCATTCTTTTATCAACCTCTACCATGTCCCCTCTTAGTTGTCTCTTTTCTAAACTGGCAAAGCTCCAGGGCTTTTCCGCATTCTGTTTTGCTCGCTTGTAAGTGCCGGTTTCTTCAGGGTTTTCTCCCCTCTGTTCCGCGCGTGTCTGTTCCCTCTAGTGGTCAATTCGATATTACATCGGTTTATGTCCCACATAAAAACTTGCAGTTTAAATCTGCAAAGAGATATGCCAGACACACACCGATGTAATACTGAATCGACCACTAGGAGGAGTGAAACGTATGCGGAACAGAAACCCTCCCCCCTTCCCAAAGAAACAGAAACTTACAAGCAAGGAAAACAAGAATCCAGAAACGCCCCAGAGACTCTTCAGCCTTTCATTGCAGGGAAGGTGCTCTGATCTCATCCCATTCATTGGAAAACAACTTTCCCTTTATTTCAGGGAAGTGCAGCGCTCTCTCTGACCGCCTTCCGCAATGATGCACTCCCTTGAGGGCAGGGGCCCGATCACCCACGGATATTGGGACATTAATTCCCAAGAATCAATGAGTGTTCTTAATAAATTCCCTTACACTGACTCATCTGGATCTGGAAAGACTTGTCCCATACCCTGCAGAGGATAAGAGTCTTCGAATGATGTGTTGCTGGCATCTTTAAAAAAAACAAAACAAAAACTGAAGCTAGGAATGCGCAGCAGTTTTCCAACGGTTTGCACACGAGTATGAAAGCAAAGCAGTGTCACAACCCCTACATAATTCATCGTTCCCAACGGGCATTCAGCGCCTTCCAAGAATTAATCTGTTAACCGCTCTTGAATTCTAAGGACTCGGCAGGTCGCAAAGGCTGTGTCATTTCTGATTCTTAAGATGTGGGGCCGCTGGAGAACAGAAGAACTGCTGGCAAGTCACCCCCTCCCATTGTGTTTTTATCAAGTATTCCCCCTCCCTCTCCCAAGAGCCACGCTGTCTGCAAACCACCCAGCTCCTGTGCTTGAGCTAAGGCCTCCAGCCTTGAGACCCAGGTAAGAAGCCGCAGTTGGCCATCCTCGGACGGGGAGTGGATGTGCCATTTCTGGCAAAAAGGCTGGGGGAGTGGGCAAGGCAAGAGGCAGAAAGCTTTGGCAGCAGGAGAGGCAAGACGGCACCCCGTGTGGTGAGCTGGAAGGGCTCCAGGATTTGGAGGTAAATCACCCTGTTCTCAGGGGTGATAATTGGCAATGGTAATGCATCTTTTGATCCTGCTGCAAGGAACTGTGGGTAAAACTGAAACATTCCGCCCTCTGCAGAAGAAAGGCAGTACTGATGCATGTGGAGAGGAGACAGGGCTAGGCATAATTCCTGCAGTTAAAATAGCTGAGTTTTGCACTGATTCAAAATTCAACCACATTTTAAAAACTGGACACGTGCAGCTTCCTTACAGTGAATTAGACCCCTGCTTCGCCAAAGTCCGTGTTGTCTGAGAGCCGTGTTGTCTGAGAGCCAGTTTGGTGTAGTGGTTAAGTGCGCGGACTCTAATCTGAGAGAATCAGGTTTGATTCCCCACTCCTCCACTTGCACCTGGCTGGATGACCTTGGGCAAGCCATAGCTCTGTATCAGCTGTTCCCTCAAGGACAGCTTGGGAAAGAGCTCTCTCAGCCCCACCTACCTGACAGGGTGTCTGTTGTGGGGAGGGGAGGGGAAAGGAGTTTGTAAGCCGCTCTGAGACTCCCTTGGGGAGTGGAGAGCGGGGTATAAATCCAATCTCTTCCTCCTCTTCTTCTTCTTCTTGTCTACTCTGAGTGGCAGCAGCTTTCCAGGGTCTCAGGCAGAAGTCTTTCCCATCACCTCCTGCCCGGTCTTTTGGTCTGCCAGGGATTGAACCTGGGACCTTCTGCATGCCAGGCAGAGGCTCTGCCACTGAGCCATGGCACCTCCCCTATGAAACAAAGCCCTAAACGGCAAATATCACTTTCCAACTTCCGTTCGTTAATTGCACTTTCCCTTGTTTCAGGGCATCCAAGGAAATGGGATCCGGGGAGAGAAAGCTTGTGCCGCAAGGCATTTGTTATGCTTTAAACTCCCACGAGGCTCTTGCGATCTTGAGCCGCTCCTCCGGCAGTTGCAGGATACTTCGGAACAAAGGGAAAAGCAAACTGAAGAAGAGGAGGAGATTGGAATTCATACCCAGGGCTTTTTTCTTTTCTTTTTTTGGAAAAAGAGGTGCTGGAATTCTCCAGAGGGAAATGAAGCTTTCAATCTGCATACCGAAAACTCATGAACTTTGAAACATTTAAAAAAGAATTTTGTTGAAGAGGTTCCGGAACGCTGTTCCAGCATGTTCCCCCAGAAAAAAGCCTTATACCCTACTCTTTACTTGAGAGTCTCAGAGCGGCTTACAATCTCCTTTCCCTTCTCCTCCCCACAACAGATGCCCTGTGAGGCAGATGGGGCCGAGAGAGCTCTCCCAAGAGAACAGCTCTGAGAGAGCTTGTGACTGACCCAGGGTCACACCAGCAGCTGCATGTGGAGGAGCGGGGAATCAAACCCGGTTCTCCCAGATTAGATTCTGGCGCTCCTGACCACTACACCAAACTGGCTCTCACCAAGCTGTGGCCATCCTTTTGTGGCTGGCTCTGCCTCCCATGACAGCCATTTTGTTGCTGCGCCCACCACGCCATTTCAGAATTCCAGAGGTGCCCACAGGCTCAAAAAGGTTGGGGGCCCCTGCTCTAACCATTACACCACACTGACCCATCACGGGGAATGTTGTCAAATTTCAGAGCAGGAGAATTTTTTTGTAGATCTCAGATTTTTTTTTTTATTAAAAAAAGCAGATTTCCAGAATATTTTCTTTAAATTTTTCCTCTAGCAATTACAAGTAACTAGTAAAACAGGAGCCAAACTGTTCTCAGTGGTGCGGAAGAAGAAGAGTTGGATTATACCTCGCCCTTCACTCGGAGTTGCAGAGTGGCTTACAATATCCTTCCCTTCCTCTCCCCACAACAGGCACCTTGTGAGGCAGGTGGGGCAGCGAGAGCTCTGAGAGAACTTGGGACTGACCCAAAGTCACCCAGCTGGCTTCCTGTGCAGGACGAGTGGGGACTCACACCCGGTTCTCCCAGATTAGAGTCTGCCGCTCTTCAGCATGACACCGCGCTGGCTCTCCCTGCAACAGGCACCCTGTGAGGCAGGTGGGACTGAGAGAGTCCAGAGAGAACTGGGACTGGCCCAAGGTCACCCAGCAGGCTCCATGAAGGGGGGAGAGGAGTGGGGAGTCAAACCCGGGTCTCCAGTTGAGAGTCCGCCGCCCTTAACCACTGCACCACACTGGCTGTCAGAGTGATTAAAATTTGAATTTGCTGCCAGATGAAGTGGCGATGGCCACAGGCACAGCTGGCTTGAAGAGGGAATTAGATTGATGGAGGATGGGTCTGTCCGTGGCTACTAGCTATGGCGGCTGTGGGGGATCTCTACATTCAGAGGCTTCAGGTGGGGGCGGAGTGGGGAATCGAACCCAGTTCTCCAGATTAGAGCTTGCCGCTCTTAACCACAACACCACAGCTGGCTCTAATCTGTAAGAGTGCGTGCACACCCAAGGGAACCTTCCAGACGAGGGTCCCTTCTGATCGGAACCCTGCTCCGGGGGAAAACACCTGGACCACCCGCCTGCACCCCATTCTCCTTTCCAGCCCCCCCTGGCGCCCTGCCTCTTTCCAGGCCACCCTTTTAATCTCTTCACGGGTTAGGGGGAAGCTGCAGCCGGAGAGAGAGGCCGTTATTAACACACCAGAAGGAAACCAGAGTGAAGTCAGCTTGCCGGAGAACGTCGCCTCCCGAACCACGGAGAGCTAGGAGGGCGTCCTGGGTGCGAATGCATCTGCAAGCTGGGAGCCGCTGGGCACAGAACTGGCATCTGTTCCCAGCTCCAGTCTGAGAAATTCCTGGAGACTGGAAGGCCGGGGGGGGGGGGGGTTGGAGCTGGGGGGGAAGGAGGTCGGCAGGAATGTAGGTCCATTCGAGCCCACCCTCCAAAGCTGCCGGGGGGGGGGGGCTGTCCAGGGAAACGGATCTTTGTCATCAGTAGTGACGCTGGGAGATCTCCAGCCCCCAACTGGAGGGTGGCAACCCTACTCTTTGGGCCGGAAGCAGGCCAGTTGGGCCCCAAAGGAGGAGAACGAAGGGAGGCGCTGGGTGGTCTGGGGAGGGGTGTCCAGAATCGCATTTAGAGGGCGCGCCCGGAGAAGCGAGGGGGCTCCCCGGCTCCCCCCTCTCCTCTCCTCTCCCCGCCCGCCGGTACTCACGATCACCGGCAGGGAGCAGACGACGAAGAGGACGGTCATGAGCGCCAGCAGGACCAGGTGCCGCAGCTCCTCCAGGCGGGCCGCGCCCGAGAGGCCCGGCGGCCGCGCCGCGCCCGACGCCCCGGCCAGGGGGCCGGTCCTTGGAGGCTGGCGCCGCGCCATGCGGTAGAGGCTCCGCATGCTGCCCAGGTTGCAGAGGCCGACGGCCAGCACCAGCAGGCCCAGGAGGCTGGCGTAGAGGACGGAGTAGAGCTGCCCGCCGCCGGCCATGCGGATGAAGCACCAGGTGCCCGGGCAGTACTGGACGGCGGCGCCGAAGCCCAGGAGCGGCAGCGCGCAGACGAGGGCGCACAGGGCCACGGCCGCGCCGGTCAGGAGGGCGCCCAGGCGGCGGCTGGTGCGCTGCTCGTAGAAGTAGGGCCGGCCCAGCGAGAGCCAGCACTCCAGCGCCATGGCCAGCAGCAGGGCGGTGGGCGCCAGGCCGAAGAAGGCCATCAGGAAGGCGAAGAGCTGGCACAGCTTGCCCGGGGCCGCCTCGCCTTCGTCCCCGCCCGCGGCGGCGTCTTCCTCGCCTCCTGCTCCCCCCGACGGCCAGAGCTCGCTGAGGCTGCGGTTGCGCGCGTAGGCGGCCAGGACGATGGGGCTGAGCAGGCACTTGCCCAGCAGGTCGGTGGCGGCCAGGGCGCTGACCAGCAGGTAGAAGGCCGACGCCCGCGCCGGACGGCCCCCGCGCAGCAGCCGGGCGCGCAGCTGGTGGTGCCACAGGAGGCCCAGCGCCAGCACGTTGCCCACCAGCCCGGCGGCGAAGAGCAGCGACCCCGGCAGCGCCGACTGCCCGCCCGCCAGGCTCCGGAGGCGGCGGCAGCGGTAGGGGGGCCGCTCGTCCATCGGGGAGCGGCGGAGGCCGGCTGGCCGGCGGCGCGGAAGCCACCCTGCGCCTCGAGGGGACGCCCGGCGCGACTGAGCCGGCCGGCTGCCTGCCTGCTTGCCGGGCGGAGGGAGGAAGGCGGCGGCGGCGGGAGGCCTGCCCAGGAAGGGGGCGGGAGGACGGCGTGGCCCTGGTTCGACGGGGCGGGAGTGAATGGGGCGAAGGGAGGTCGAGGGAGGGACTGGGGGGGGGGGGGAGACGCTTGCTCCCAAGGAGACCGGGGAAGGAGCTGAGCCAAGGGAGGTGCCCAGCAAGCGGGACAGTCGAGGGGAGGGAGAAACGCTGCCCTTTGGAGCGCCCAGCTCTGGGCAGGGGTCGGTTGGAGAGCTGGCCGGTGTGCCGGGGTATAAAGAACTGGGTCCAGAGACGCCTCGCAGTGAAATCAGCTCATAAGTTTATTGATGGTACAAATCACGACTGGAGAACAGGGCTGGGGGGGGGGGGGTTGCTTAAATGTCCCTCTAAACCGCACCTCCGCCCAGTCTCCCTGATAGGGTTAATTACAGGTGACAGGTAATTCCTCTCTCTCTCTCTCTCTCTCTCTCTCAGGGTAACCTCCCTCACAAGATTGTTGTTACCTGAAAAATAAAAAACTCTATTTAAAAAAAAAGCTTTCGATTGCAGGTGATGGGAAAGACCTCTGCCTGAGACCCTGGAGAGCGGCTGCCAGTCTGGGTAGGGAATACTGACTTCGATGGACCCAGGGTCTGGTTCTGTATAAGGCAGCTTCCGGTTGTGTTCACATGTGTTCGCTTCTACCTCCTCCTTTCCGAAGGAGATGCAGGGGACGGGTCTGTTGTGGGGATGGACCCCTTCCCCTCCCCACAACAGACAACCCCGTGAGGGCGGTGGGGCTGAGATAGCTCTCTCGAGGACTGCCCTTGAGAGAACAGCTCTGAGAGAACTTGTGACTGACCCAAGGTCACACCAGCAGCTGCATGCGGAGGAGTGGGGAATCCAACCCAGTCCTCCCAGATTAGAGTCCGCGCTCCACACCAAACTGGCTCTCATCGGTGGCTGCTGTGGTGCCCATGGGCACTATGTTGGTGATCCGTGCCCTACAGCAATTTTCCTCTGAGCATGTACAGAGTGCACAGTCTGTCTTTCCGCATAGGACTACAGCGGTTCCTTCCAAGGCAGGTGTTTGTTTGTGTGTGTGTGAATCCCGGCTGGCTCCTCTTTGTAGAAGCAGAGCCCTTCCCATACCTCCTTGGAGTTACTAATTAAATCGCCTTTGGTCTTTCCCGCTGCCCAGGGGGCTGAAAGGGAAGTCCCTCAACAGGAAAACGGCCGTGTAGAAGAGATGTGGGGGTTTTCTGCATAGGACATATAAATAGATGGCTTTTACTAGCTCAGACTGAGGGTCTGTCTGGGCCAGCCGTGCATCCGCTTTCCAACAATGACGACCCTGCCAGATGTTTCGGGATGCCCGCAAAGGAGGGCACGGCCAGACCCTCCCTCTTCTGTTGCAAAGGCAGTGGGGGAGGCACACCTGGGGCTCTCTGCCTGGAGGGACAGCAGCAATGCTCCCGCTCAGCTGGGGAGTCCTGTGAGCAAAAATCCTACTTTGTGAGCCACTGGCATCAAAGTTGCGAGCGAGCGGTTTGGCTGCTGTATCAGTTAGTTTGCTCTGGAGCCCTCCTTCCTGAGCGGAGACAAAAATGTGTGAGCCAGAGGCTAGAAAAGGGTGAGCTAGCTCACACTCAGCTTAGAGGGATCCCTGGACTGCACTCCTCCGGCATGGCTGGAGAAAGGAAGATCCCCCCCCCCGCCCCCCACCTTGATAATGGAAGGCACATCTGGCTTCATTGTGGGGAGGAGGCAAAACCCTCTCCCCCATGGGGAGGGGACTAGCAATAATTTTTGCCTTGCTTTCTCAGCCCCACCCACCTCACAGGGTGTCTGTTGTGGGGAGGGGAAGGGAAAGGAGCTTGTAAGCCACTCGGAGACTCCAACTGAAGGGCGGGGTAGAAATCCAATCTCTTCTCTTCTTCTTCTTGCTTTGTTTTCTCCATGGGAGAGGAAACTGGCACCCCCCCCCCCCCCCCCATGACACCTTCCCCCATTCAGTCCAGGGAAAAGTGAGGTGTCCAGTTGGGACAGTCCCACATTGACAGTCTCTCTCATAGATTCAGGTGGGTTGCAGTTTGGTGAAGTGGATAAGTGCGCGGACTCTAATCTGGGAGAACCGGGTTTGATTCCCCACGCCTCCACTTGCACCTGCTGGATGACCTTGGGCAAGCCATAGTTCTGTCAGCTGTTCTCTCAAGGGCAGTCCGTGAGAGAGCTCTCTCAGCCCCACTTGCTTCACAGGGTGTCTGTTGTGGGGAGGGGAAGGGAAAGGAGATTGTAAGCCGCTCTGGGACAACGAGTAAAGGGTGGGGTATAAATCCACTCTCTTCTTCCTTTCCTCCTCCTCCTCCTTTTCCTCTAGCTGTGGAGTCTTGTGAGCAAAAGTTCTACTTTGTGCGCTACTGGCATGAAAGTTGTGAGCAAGGGATTTGGCTGCTGCATGAATTAGTTTGCTCTGGAGCAATGTTCCCTCTAAGCTGCCGAGTCTCGTGAGCAAAAATTCTACTTTGTGAGCCACTGACATCAAAGTTGTGAGCGAGCAATTTGGCTTCTGCATAAATGAGTTTGCTCTGGAGCCATCCTTCCTGAGTTAAGACAAAAATGTGTGAGCCAAAGGCTAGAAAATAGTGAGCTAGCTCACACTAACTCAGCTTAGAGGGAACACTGCTCTGGAGCCCTCCTTCCTAAGCTAGGACAAAAATGTGTGAGCCAGAGGCTAAAAAACTGTGAGCTGGCTCATACTAGCTCAGCTTAGAGGAAACACTGGTCGCTGTGTTGGTCTGAAGCAATAGGACAAATTCGAGTCCAGCGGCCCCTTTAAGACCAGCGAAGTTTTATTCAAGGTATGAGCTTTCATGTGCAAAGTACACTTCTTCAGAGACATTGAAATGGAAGTTGCGGGTCCGTACATATAGGTGGAGGGTGAGCATTAAATTGGCATAAATCCTAATGAAGACGTTTAACGGATGCAAGGACCAAACAGGAATAACAAGCTTAGTTTATATGGTCACCATTTGTTTGGATTTAAATACAGGGGGGAAACGTAGTGAAGCAAATAAATATGTCAGAATCGGAGACTGATGTGTGAATGTGCCCTTCTTGATTGTGGAATGCTGGGAGTAATTAAATGAGGCCCTGCTGCTGTGCTCCATCCATCTCAAGCATCTCCAGACTCACAATCTCACACGCACTGTCATGCTGTTCCTCATGCTTACTCTCATGCACAATCTCTCTCACACGTCACAATCTCTCCCACTCACTGTCTCACACATGTTCTCACCCTTTTGTTCACACACTCTCACACACACTCAGCCACTCACAATCGCTCTCCCGCTCAGCCACTTTGGTGTAGTGGTTAGGAGTGCGGACCCTAATCTGAGAGAACCGGGTTTGATTCCCCCACTCCTCCACTTGCAGCTGCTGGTGTGACCTCAGGTCTGTCACAAGTTCTCTCAGAGCAGTTTCTCTCAGAGCTCTCTCAGTTCCACCTGCATCCCAGGGTGTCTGTTGTGGGGAGGGGAAGGGAGAGGAGTTTGTAAGCTGCACTGAGACTTTGAGTGAAGGGCAGGATATAAATCCAATCTCTTCTTCTTCTTCTCCTTCTTCTTCTTCTTCTGACACTCTTTTTCAGTCACAATCTCTCACACTATTTGACACACACACACTCTCTCTCTCTCACTTCCTCTCTCTCTCTCAGGGTAACCTCCCTCACAAGATTGTTGTTATGTGAACATAAGAACGTAATAGAAGCCAATGCTGGCTCAGGCCAGTGGCCCATCCAGTCCAACACTCTGTGTCACACAGTGGCCAAAAATACCAGGTGCCCTCAGAAGGTCCAGCAGTGGGGCCAGGACACTAGAAGCCCTCCCACTGTTGCCCCCCCCCCCCCCCCCAGGACCAAGAATACAGAGCATCGATTGCCCCAGACTTCCTAGCTATACCTTGAGGCTAATAGCCACTGATGGACCTCTGCTCCAGATGTTTATCTAATTCCCTCTTGAAGCCATCCATGCCTGTAGCTGCCACCACCTCCTGGGGCAGTGAATTCCACATGTTAATCACTCTTTGGGTGAAGAAGGACTTCCTTTTATCCATTCTAATCCAACTGCTCAGCAGTTTCATGGAGTGCCCACGAGTTCTTGTATTGTGAGAAAGGGAGAAAAGGACTTCTTTCTCGACCTGCTCTATCCCATGCATAATCTTATAAACCTCGATCATGTCACCCCTCAGCCGTCGTTTCTCCAAGCTAAAGGGCCCCTAAAGGGGAAGTGTTCCAACCCTTTCATCATTCCAAGTGCCCTTTTCTGTACTTTTTCCAATGCTATAATATCTTTTTTGAGGTGCGGTGACCAGACCTGTACACGGTACTCCAAATGAGGTCGCACCATGGATTTATACAGGAACATTATGATACTGGCTGATTTGTTTTCAGTTCCCTTCCTAATAACCCCCAGCTAGGTGCTGGCCTTTTGACACTGATGTGCTGTCCCACGCTCCTTGAAGGAAGGGCCAGAGAGAAGGTGCTAAATAGTTAAGTGAAGGCAGTTGGCAAAAGGCACTTTCCCCTAAAGGCAGTATCCGTAGCTTACCCTCTGAGCTACAGGAAGGTTGCCGAATCATGTGCCCTCCCAACTGACCTGAGCCTTTTGTCTTTAACTGCAACCTGTTTTTGGGGGGATAAAAATAATTTTTTTCTTGTTGCTTGATCTCTGTACCTAAAATAGCGTAACCTGTTTCATTCTCCCCTCCCAGGAGCCTCCACAGTTGCAAAAAAGAAGAAAAGAAGGTATTGGATTTATGCCCCGCCCTTCACTACCCAAAGGAGTCTCCGAGTGGCTTCCAATCTCCTTTCCCTTCCTCTCCCCACAACAGACACCCTGGGAGGTAGGGGAGGACAGTCCTTCTGGCCCACTGCCTCTTGCTCCTCCTATGGGTGACCTATGCCTGGACTGCAAGCTCCATGGGGCAGAAAGATCGTAGACTTGTGAAGCAAGGAGCCCCCTGAGGCAGAGTGGCCATTCTGTGCAGGGTCTTTTCAGGGGCCACTGCCTCCCTCTGTACCCACAGGGTTGGAGCCATACAGAAAATTTAAAAAGTAAAAAATTAATTAATTTCAAGATGTCATGCCCTCTCCCTGAGAAAAGCATCAGGAGAGCCGGTCTTGAGGCCAACACCGGGTGCCCAGCAAAGGCCCACCAGAGCAAATGGTATGTTTGTTTGTTTGTTTCTCCAGCTTTTCCGTTCCAGTGGATGGATGGACGGATGGACGGATGAGGTCCTGAGACCAAGTCCTATAAGGGATGGATGGATGGATGGACGGATGGGGTCCGGAGACCGTCCTGTAAGGGATGGATGGATGGATGGATGGATGGATGGATGGATGAGGTCCGGAGACCAAGTCCTATACGGGATGGATGGATGGATGGATGAAGGGATGGATGAGATCTGGAGACCAAGTCCTATAAGGGATGGATGGATGGATGGATGAGGTCTGGAGACCAAGTCCTATAAGGGATGGATGGATGGATGAGGTCTGGAGACCAAGTCCTATAAGGTATGTTTAGCCTGGAGAGGAGACGACTGAGAGATGATCTGATCACCATCGTCAAGTCCTTGAAGGGCTGTCGTATAGAGGATGGTACGGAGTTGTTTTCTGTGGTTGGACCAGAACCAACGGATTGAAACGAAATCAAAAGAGTTTTCTGCTAAACATTCAGAAGAAGTTTCTGGCAGTTAGAGTAGTTCCCCAGTGAAACAGGCTTCCTCGGGAGGTGGTGGGTTCTCCTTCTTGGGAGGTTTTCAAACAGAGACTAGATGGCCATCTGACAGCCATGCTGATTTGGTGAACTTCAGTAGTCACGAGAGGGAGGGCAGGAAGGGTTGCTCCAGTGCTTAGTTCTTGCGGCCCTTTCTAAGGTTACCAGTGTAATGCTGATTGCCACTTTAGGGTCAGGAAGGAATTTTCCTCCAGGCCAGATTGGCCAGGGATCCTGGAGGTTTTTTGCCTTCCACTGGCCATAGAGCCCCCCACTGGGGGAGTGGGAATGTGGGAGGTATTTGTGAATTTCCTGCCTTGTGCAGAGGGTTGGACTAAATGACCCCGGAGGTCTCTTCCAGCTCTATGTTTCTATGATTGATTTGAGGAACTCGAGATGGCTTACAATATAAATCCAGTGCGTGAAACGGAGTACATAAAAATACATGAAACCAAAAGTTTTAAAAGCACCGTTGTTTAAAATCGCAATCGAGGAGTGCTTTGATCAAACGCAGTCCTAAATAAAACTGTCTTCCAAAATAACCCTCACTCCCAGGAATTTAAAAAAGAACCACTCTCACCAAAGAGAATCGAAATATAATACTAGTGGAGGAGAAGAGTTTCACATCCGCTGCCCTGAGGTCTACGGAGAATGGGTGGGAGACTCATATGTGATGGAGAGATTCCATTTTGCTCGCGTGGCTGGTCGCCGTGAGCGAGGGGGTCTCTTGCGTGGATTTCCCCTTTAAAGAAGAAGAGATTAGATTTCTACACTGCCCAAAGGAGTCTCAGAGCAGCTTACAAACGCCTTTCCCTTCCCCTCCCCACAACAGACACCCTGAGAGGTAGGTGGGGCTGAGAGAGCTCTGACAGAAACGGCTCTTTTTCAAGAACATCTCTGCTGGAACTACGGCTTGCCCGAGGTCATCCAGCAGGTGCAAGTGGAGGAGTGGGAAATCAAACCCGGTTCTCCCAGATTAGAGTCTTCCACTGAGCCACAGACCCTTCCCGTAAATTGATATCTGATGCCACGTGCATTGAAGCGCCGCTATCACTTTGCCAAGACTCGGCATTATCATCAGTTTGTGCTGTGAGAGACTTGATACTTGTACTGCTTTGGCTGGGGGGGGAAATCTCTGTCTTGGTGTGTGATGTTGCCTACTTGTTGGCGCATGGCTGTCATTTGCATTTATATTGATTAAGCTGGGGGGTGTCCCCAACCTGGTGCCCGGGTGCACCACGGCAGCCACCGATCCCTTTCCTGGAGCCCGCCAAGTATTTTTAGAACTTGGGCAGTGCCAGGAAGGGCTTTTGCCCCAAAAGGCTACCGATTGGCTGTGCGGATTTTTTTAAAAAGTCATTTTAACAGCAGCTGCCGCCAGAGCATGGGGATCTTCCCTGTGTTACTGTGTCTTTAGTCGATAAAATATTTTAAACAATGTGCTTATATTGAAAGGCATCCTGTTAAAACAGAGCTTCGACCTGAACTGTTGATATTTTCTTTAATAAAGTGTAACCTGACTCCCTGGCGTTTTGTGGTTTGCCCCACCTCCCGTGGCAGCCATTTTCTGCATGGCTCCGCCTCCTGAGGCAGCCATTTTGTGCTTGGACCCCCCATGCTATATCGGGATTCCGAAGGTGCCCACGGCCTCAAAAGGTTGGGGATTTGACGTGGCCTCTCTGCCCGTGCAATTTGAGTCAATCTTGCTTTCATTCTGCTCTTTTTGTGTAGCATCTTTGTTTATAGTACTCAGCTCTCGTTAGTCCCAAAACGTCCTGTGGCTTAGACTCTTTCCCATTAAACATCAAAATGAACGAAGAACCAGTTTGTCCTTCCAGTCTGTTGGACCAATAAAAGCAGTATTATTGGTGTGTCAAATCTGCTTTGAAATCTATCCAGAGGCCCGTTCGAGGCAGTTCACTAAGTAAAAGCAATACAATAAAATCATGAGTAACAACAAGACGTTCTGAAGAATAAACACTCATAATCTGAGTATTACAGCTTTGTGCAAACAATTCGGCAACCCCGAATGAGATCCATAAAATAGAACGTAAGCAACGATGGAAGATGGATGCATTTTACTGCGTGGTTTCGGAAGGTAGCCATGTCGGTCTGGTTTAGTTGTTTTATTTTTTATCTTATTCACGTTCTTGATAGCCCGCCTTTCTCACAGAGAAATGGATTAATGGATTAATAACACAAGAGAAGCCATATCAGATCAGGCCATTAATAACATCAGAGAAGCCATGTTGGATCAGGCCAATGTGTCAGAATCTGCTGATTCAGACAAGGATTTCTGGGGTTTTCTGCTATGCTTTCTATTGCTATGTGCTGTGTATTGTAACCCGTGTCTGCATCCATTATGTATTCATGCCTATTGCTTCTAGTTGCCCCTATGCCCACCATGTAACCATATCTTTTGCCTGTATGAATGTATGCTATGTGACCCCAGGTTTATGACTCTGACCAGGCCTGGTCTGTGTAACTGTTTGCCCGGGAGAGTGACAACTTCAAAGCATGGGAACAATGGGCCTCTCACACTCCTGCCTCCGCATTCCATTCATCCCGGCTGGGAAGACAAGGGGAGGACAGAGACCATTTCTTATCAACGTGCGAAAGCCTTGAGGGAAGCATTTGTTATGTGAATATGGTTACATCTAAGGGGTCTGGTTTGGGAAGGGAAATTTACAGCTTAACACCTAGCTTTCTTTCCTGTGGGAAGCAAACGGCCAGAGACCCCTTTTGCCCGCCGTTTTTCCCCTTTGGTGATTGGTTACCTATGGGCAATTCAAATTGTACTGAAGGGTATAATAGACCTGCTTCTATCATATGCATTATCTCTGACAATAATCCGAGAACCTGTACCAATGTAGAGATTGGAAATAAAGAACTGTGTTTCATCAACAAAGATCTGATCCTTGACTACTTTGAGCAGAAGTCTCACAGATTGTCAGAGATAATGCATATGACAGAAGCAGGTCTATCAGATTGTCAGAGATCTGTGACTGGGACTTGGCCGTTCCTGACCATGTCGGACAACGGTACTCTTCCCATCCCTACTACCGAAGACCAACCGGTGACCCCGGGGGACCAGGGTGCCGGTGGTGGAGGAGGCGGCGGGGAGCCCGAAGTGCCAGTGACTACGATTCAAGGGGCTCACTACATCCCGCGCCCACCTCCTCATCAGAGCGTGACCCCGAGGTACTCATGGAGCAACTTCGGTCGTGGGACCGTGGACTCCTGGGTGCACGATCGGAAGGGGGCACGGGTGTCGATCCAGGCAGATCACACCGACCGCGGGAAGCCGAGTTTCCTGGGAGACGAGCGAGAGACGACCTACGGAGGAGAGTGGCGTCCCCCGCCCCTGGAAGAGGAGAGAATCAGACCGTACGGGCCCGATCCCTACGGGGAAGACCAAACCCAAGCCCTGGACCGTATGATGGGAGATTTACGGTTCCAACTCACCACCGAATTGCGTGAGCTAGCCCTCGACCTGCAGTACCAGTTTCGAGACGCCCTAACAGCTATGCAAGCAGCTCGCCCAGCCCCGGCCGGGGTAGGACCCCCAGGAGGGGGAGTCCCGCAGCCGGTGGTTCCCCCCGGAGGAGTCCCCATGGGAGTCGTCCCGCCGCAAGTGCCGCCGCAGGTCCCGCAGCCCGTTCCCCATCAGGTGCCCGCACCCGTACCTGTGCCGGCCCCCGTGCCGGCAGGGCCGATGGTTCGCCCGGCCTCCACCGATCCGTTGACGGCTACTTTCGATGGGGACCCCGAGAAGCTGCGGTTCTTCCTCCTAGAGATCGAGCGGTTCCTAGACACCTGGGAGCATCTCTACCCCACCGAGAGGGACTGGATTGGCTACATCGGGTCCAAGCTGAGGGACACCGCCAGCGACTGGTACGTGAGCCTGCACAACGCCCCCGGGCCTGAGTTACGCTCAGTGAACAACTTCATGTGGGCCCTCTGACACCACTACGAGGACCCCCTGGGAGAAGAAAAGGCCCGGAACCAACTGCGGAGGCTGACCCAAGGGCGGTCCTCGGTGAGGGACTACACCGACAAGTTCCGGCGCATCGCGGCCAAGATTCGCGGCTGGACCCAAGACCTGTTCATAGAAAAGTACCGGGAGGGCTTGAGCCACGAGGTGTACGAGACGGTGCTGCGAGGGGGAAGACCGGGCTCGCTGGCCGCCTGGATGAGAGCGGCCGCGGACGTAGAAGAACGCTTCACCCTCATCAAGATGGGAGTCTTCAGCAATTGCCCAAGCCAAAGCGGCTCCGAAGGTGAAACCCAAGCCGAACCTGCAAGAGATCCGGGATGCCCGCTTCAAGCAGGGGCTCTGCATGAGATGCGGGGAGAGCGGCCACTTCGCCTCGGCATGCCCCGGGGGGGGGAAAGTCCCAAAAACCTCCACCCCGGTGGCCAGGAGCACCCCTAGTAAAGGGAAGACCTCGTTCAAACCCCAGGCACTACAGCTGGAAGGGGCCGCGAGCGAGCAAGGAGAGCTGGAGCTGACGGAAACACAGATGTCGGGAAACTCCAATGGCCTGCAGTGAGCGGCGCAGAACTGCAGGTCCCCATCCACGACGCGCCATCTCCGGTGAGCATCCCTGGCCCCTTACTGTATATGGTAGTGACTGTGATAGCCCCTGGGACCGGGACCCATGTCCGCGTCTGAGCTTTAATTGATTCAGGGTGTGCCCGGGACTTGATTAGCACTCTGGTAGTGGAGGGACTAGGACCTAAGGTCGCCCCGTTGGGGGAGCCACTCACTTTCACACAAATGGACAGATCAGAAATGAAAGAGGCGTGTGTGGCAGAGACCGAGAGACTGATTGTGGGGACGGGGGAGCACTGGGAGAGGAGAGCTTTCGTCATCACCCCTAACACCCAGTTCCCCATGGTGTTGGGGAGTCCCTGGTTAAGCTCCCATGACCCCTATATCAAATGGAGTGAAGGGAAGATCTCCTGGGTGGATGAAAAGTGCCAAGACCATAAGTGGGACGCAGGGTGGGGAGCGGGACCCCCGGCACCTCTTCGAGCGGTGGCGCTCACCCTGGTGCCCTCAGCAGTTCCCCGGGAATATCGAGACTTAATGGGAGTGTTCAGTGAAACCAAAGCCGATGAACTATTCCCCCACAGACTGTTGGATTGTACCATAGAGCTGATCCCAGGAGAGAAGCTACCGAAGGGAAAGCTTTATTCCATGAGCCCTCCGGAGCGGGAGGAGCTAAGGAAATTCCTAGACAAGAATTTGGAGCGTGGCTTCATCCGCCCTGCTAAGTCCCCCTTCACGGCCCCTATTCTGTTCCGGAAAAAGAAAGATGGGGGGCTATGGTTATGTACAGACTACAGAGGATTAAATGCAGTGTCCGCTTCCAATGCCTACCCCCTTCCCCTTATTAAAGACTTATTAACAGAGGCGGCCAAGGGGAAAGTGTTTACTAAGTTGGATCTCCGAGACGCATATTTCCGGGTGCGCATCAGGGAAGGGGACGAATTTAAGACTGCATTTAACACACCATTGGGACAGTTCGAGTACCTGGTGATGCCGTTCGGCTTAAGTGGCGCGCCCGGGGTCTTTATGAGCTTAATAAATGAAGTGTTGCACAAGCATTTATTCAAGGGGGTGTTATGTTACTTAGATGATATCTTGATCTACTCTGCTGATAAGAAAGAACATGTGCAGTTGGTCCGGGAAGTGCTTTCAACCCTGTTAAAAAATCAGTTGTATGCAAAGTTGTCGAAATGCGAATTCCATCGAGATTCAGTAGACTTCCTAGGGTACCGCATTTCTCAGAAAGGGCTAGAGATGGACCCTGCCAAGGTAGAGGCCGTGGTGCAGTGGGAAGCCCCCCGAACGAGAAAACAGCTTCAGAGTCTCTTGGGATTTTGTAACTTCTACCGCATCTTCATAAAAGACTTTGCCACAGTCACCCTCCTGTTAACTGAACTCCTAAAAACCAAGGGGAGGGGCCCGGAAGCGGGGAAGCCCGGGGAGAGAATAGCCTGGACCGGAGAATGCCAGAGGGCGTTCGAGACTCTTAAGACCCTTTTCACCTCAGAGCCCATCCTGGCTCACCCTGATGAGATCAAAGAATTTGTAGTTCATGTAGACGTCTCGGATGTGGCCATGGGGGGGGGGGCATCCTACAGAAGGGGCCAGATGGGAAGCTGCATCCCCTTGCCTACATCTCAAAAAAGTTTAACAAGACAGAGAGAAATTGGTCAGTGTGGGACAAAGAAGCAGCAGCCATCCGACTGGCCCTCACCACTTGGCGGCATTGGCTGGAAGGAGCGCAGACCCCTTTTGAAATTTGGACGGATCACAAAAATCTGGAAGCGTTGCACACCCAGAGATCCCTAAATGCAAAGCAGCTCCGATGGGCCGATTTTTTCTCAAAGTTCAACTTTGTGCTTAAACACTTCCCCGGGAAGGCCAGTTCGTTAGCCGACGCACTATCCTGATTGCCCCAGCACGAGAGCCTAAAGGAAGAGGTGTTCGACTCCATGTTCTCCCCCCAGCAGCTGGGAGGGGGGTGACCACCAGGAGTCAGAGTAAGCAGGCTGCGGTAGAGCCGTGGGGCAGCGATTGGGGGGGGGGATTACTCCCCGGAAGAAGTCGAAGAGTTGAGAAGCTTAGAAGACTGTTCCCTCCGGGAAAACAAATGCTGGTACCATGGGGACAAGCTAGTGGTACCCCGAAACAGAAGGAAGGACATATTGCTGACTTGTCATTCATCAAAGTTGGCGGGGCATTTTGGGTTTTTAAAAACGCTCAATTTGGTTCAGAGACAGTTCTGGTGGCCGCGCATGCGCAAGGATGTCTCGGACTTTGTAACTGCCTGCCAGACCTGTTTGATGTGCAAGAGAAGGGGAGGGAAGGTTCCGGGACTATTGCACCCACTGCCCACCCCCTCTCGCCCATGGGAAGCGATAGCCATGGACTTCATCACCAACCTGCCACCCTCAAAAGGAAAAACTGTAATTTGGGTGGTGGTAGACATGTTTTCAAAGCAAGCCCACTTTACCCCCTTCAAACAGCTACCTACGGCAAAGGGGATGGCCAAGGCTTTTTTCAACCACGTGATAAAGCTGCATGCTTTCCACAAGCGCGTGGTATCCGATCGGGGCAGTCAGTTCGTTGCCAACTTCTGGCGGGAGCTTTTGACACTAATGGACATTGAACCAGCCCTAAGCTCAGGGTACCATCCAGAGACCGATGGACAGTCCGAACGAACTAATCAAATCTTGGAACAATTCTTAAGGTGTTACACTAATTACCATCAGGATAATTGGGTGGACTTACTGCCATTTGCAGAGTACAGTTATAACAATGCTATTCATTCGTCTACGGGCGTATCCCCCTTCATGGCGGTGGGCGGCTTTGAGGGAAAACCGCTGCCTACCATAGAAGATGCGCCAAACACTCCCCCCACGGACTTTAAGCGGTGGTGGGCAGCGTTGCAAGACTCATGGCCACAGATAGCTAAAACACTGGACAAGGCAAAAGAGGACTACAAGAAATATGCAGACCGTGGCAGGGCAGAGGGCTGGGATCTACAGCCAGGGGACTCAGTCTACTTGTCTACAAAAAATATACATGGATTACAACCCAGTAGGAAATTAGGGTGGAAATATGTTGGCCCTTACAAAGTGTTGCGTAAAATCTCTGATGTGTCTTTTGAATTGGAGTTGCCCAAATCACTGAGTTCTGTGCACCCTGTTTTTCATTTCAGCTTGCTGAAGAAGAATCCTGGGCCGAATGCTTGGCATCCAGTTCCTCCGACTCCTCCTCCACTGATGAAGGGGGAGGCACCCCATTTAGAAATTTCTGAAATCCTTGATTCTAAAATGCGTAGGGGCCACTTATTATACTTAGTTAGATGGGTAGACTTTGGCCCGGAACAAAATGAATGGGTTCGTTCTGAAAATGTGCATGCCCCTAAGTTAGTGAAAGCTTTCCATAAAAGGTTCCCAGATAAAGCCGGGTAGATTTATTTTCAGGGTGGCAGTGTGTCAGAATCTGCTGATTCAGACAAGGATTTCTGGGGTTTTCTGCTATGCTTTCTATTGCTATGTGCTGTGTATTGTAACCCGTGTCTGCACCCATTATGTATTCATGCCTATTGCTTCTAGTTGCCCCTATGCCCACCATGTAACCATATCTTTTGCCAGTATGAATGTATGCTATGTGACCCCAGGTTTATGACTCTGACCAGGCCTGGTCTGTGTAACTGTTTGCCCGGGAGAGTGACAACTTCAAAGCATGGGAACAATGGGCCTCTCACACTCCTGCCTCCGCATTCCATTCATCCCGGCTGGGAAGACAAGGGGAGGACAGAGACCATTTCTTATCAACGTGCGAAAGCCTTGAGGGAAGCATTTGTTATGTGAATATGGTTACATCTAAGGGGTCTGGTTTGGGAAGGGAAATTTACAGCTTAACACCTAGCTTTCTTTCCTGTGGGAAGCAAACGGCCAGAGACCCCTTTTGCCCACCATTTTTCCCCTTTGGTGATTGGTTACCTATGGGCAATTCAAATTGTACTGAAGGGTATAATAGACCTGCTTCTGTCATATGCATTATCTCTGACAATAATCCGAGAACCTGTACCAATGTAGAGATTGGAAATAAAGAACTGTGTTTCATCAACAAAGATCTGATCCTTGACTACTTTGAGCAGAAGTCTCACACAATGGCCCATCCAGTCCAACCCTCTGTGTCACACAGTGGCCAAAACCCAGGGGCCATCAGGAGGTCCACCAGTGGGGCCAGAATTCCAGAAGCCCTTCTGCTGTGCCCCCCCCCCCCCAGCACCAAGAATACAGGGCACA
Organism: Lepidodactylus listeri; assembly: GCA_029233225.1. Taxonomy (NCBI): domain Eukaryota; kingdom Metazoa; phylum Chordata; class Lepidosauria; order Squamata; family Gekkonidae; genus Lepidodactylus; species Lepidodactylus listeri. The sequence continues at coordinate 97,817,729 of JARCFY010000011.1, read as the reverse complement.
ACTGCCCCAGACATAAGAACATAAGAGAAGCCATGTTGGATCAGGCCAATGGCCCATCTAGTCCAACCCTCTGTGTCACACAGTGGCCAAAAGCCTGGTGCCCTCAGAAGGTCCAGCAGCGGGGCCAGAACTCCAGAAGCCCTCCCACGTTTGCCCCCCAAGCACGAAGAAGACAGAGCATCACTGCCCCAGACATAAGAACATAAGAGAAGCCATGTTGGATCAGGCCAATGGCCCATCTAGTCCAACCCTCTGTGTCACACAGTGGCCAAAAGCCTGGTGCCCTCAGAAGGTCCAGCAGCGGGGCCAGAACTCCAGAAGCCCTCCCACGTTTGCCCCCCAAGCACGAAGAAGACAGAGCATCACTGCCCCAGACATAAGAACATAAGAGAAGCCAATGGCCCAGCCACTCCAACACTCTGTGTCACACACTGGCCAGAAAGAGTGAGTCAATACAGTCAACACAGATGCATTCGGCAGCCAATGCATTAGGGTTTTAACAGTCTGGAACCACCATAAAGAACTGAAGCGTAGCAGAAGTATTTACACGACGCATTAAGCGGTACGGAAATTACATCAAAAGGATCCTACTTGCAATAAACTATACACGGCAGTATAGACCCCAGTCCCTAATTGTTTATCCAAGCAAGATTGTAAAACCATTTTGCCCAGTACAACCCTATCAGCTGCAGAGAAAAGCCCTCTTGAATAGCTAGGTATGAGTCCAGGCGCACCTTAGAGACTAACAAGATTTTTGGGGTATGAGTGTTCAAGGGGTCAAAGCTCCCTTCATTAGATACAATCAGAATGGAAATCTGTGAGTCCTTATATCCCGGTGAGAAGGTTGGTGGTGATGGAGTGAGTGACTCAGCATGCCGGGACACTGGGGGGCGTTACATCATTTTAAGTGTATCTAGGTCTTCCCTCCTTGAATGGGATGCCTCTCTTTGTCTTAACCTGGGAGCTGCCCTCTGACCCCCTCCTCCCTCCCTCCCTTTGTCCTCTCCCTCTCTCTACATGGCCTTCCATGGAGACACATGTCTCTGCAAGTCTTTCCTGTGGAGACAAATGCCCTCATCCTCCCACACACATGATCCTGGCCAAGCTGGCCATTTGTGATAGGGAAAGTACTCTGGAGTTTGGGCTTCTCTCTCTCCTTTCGACTGCAACCTAAATGTGAACTGGATCTACTGGAATAAATATAAGTTTACCCATTTTTTTGCAATATACTTCTTGGGAGGTTTATTTACTGCATTCAGGATCACGCTTCTATGACTGGGCAAAACTCTGCGATATTAACCAGATATCCCAATAGGATGCGGGTTGTAAAGACGGAACTCAGGATATAGAAATACAGTGCAGATTTGTACCCAGGTTGGTTAGAGCGGAGGGAGGGGAAATGCTCGGGGGCAGAAAATTAGCATCTGTAGTGAGATAAGTCCCCTTGTAGAGGGGGGGCCTTGACCCAGACTGCGTATCCATTCCTGTGATATCACACACACACAAGATCGTATGTATGGGATGGAATCTTGACAGAATCATGCAAAGGATCCCATCTTACCCTGTCTGCACCAGGGCTTACCTGGCTGCTGGGGGTGGGTGGGTTCCAGCCTGGGTTCCTGGCATGCACCAAACATGCCCACTGCAATGACATCACCCGGAAGTTACACCATCGTGCCGGGCACCTCATGCAAGGGGCGCTCTAGCATTTGGCCAGAAACTCTATGGTCACCCTAGAGGATTTTTAAAAGTCAAATGCTAGAGCATCCCCCACATGACATGCCCAGTGCGATGTCCAGGTGACATCATCACGTTGAGCATGACGCGGCTCTTCACCGGTGGGGCTCCCCCTGCTGGCCAGCTGGCTAGCAGCAAATCGGGGCCGCCAAAAGCAGGGGAAAACCTGCTCCCATCTGTGGGATAGTAGCCCTAGCTGCAGACCCACAGGTAGGGATCGCTACCTCCGCGTGGGGGGCTGGAGTCATTCCTGAATTACGATTGATCTCTAGATTGTAGAGGTCATTTCCACTGGGAGGAAATGGCCACTTCAGTGGATGGACTCTGGAGGATACCATAGAGTCTAGGACGAACCGGAGTCCTAGAATGACATCACTTCTTTGCTGAACTCCCCTGCCTGCCCTCTGTCCTGCTCAGACAGCCCTCCCAAATCTCCAGGGATTTCCCAAGCTGGAGTTGGCAACGCTAGGCTCAGGCCCTGCCCTTGACAGAGTGATGAACTTCAGCCAGCATCCATTCCGCCTCACCCAAGTATTTGGATGGGAGACCACCAAGGAATTCCAGGGTTGCTCTGCAGAGGCGGGCAATGGCAAACCACCTCTATTTGTCTCTGGCCTTGAAAACCCTCCGGGGTCACCACAATTTGGCCACAACTCAACAGCACACAATTATTACATGACCCCGACCTGGACGGCCCAGGCTGTCAATGTCGTGCCCCTCAAATGCCCAGGCAAACAGAATCCAGGCCTATAACCACAGAGGGCGTTTGGGGGCAATGCCCCACACAGATGAGCACTGCCCCCTTGGACTAATCTCCTGGCAACGCCCCTGGCTGAGCCACCTGACTTCAACAACTGGGAAGTACCACACTCTGCCCAAGAGTTTCCACCAATCCGAGCATACTGAGTGGATCAAAGTCTGGCCAGGCCTGACATCAGGCACCGCCGCGTGTTTGAAGCCCATCCAACGTGACCTACCTAAGCTGCAATCTGAGAATCCAGTCCCAGTTTTCTTTGGCTAGGAAAATATGCTACTGAAGCCGCCAGGATCTGGATCAATTCTTGTGTGTTGCCAAAGTTTCTGGCGTAGTCCAAAGGTGTAATAAATAATCTACCCCCCCCCCCCTTAGCAACGGTTTATAATTCATGCCAAAGCACGAATGTGTGCTCAGGCTTTGAAGAGGCGTAATAAACTGCAGCGATTTGAGCGGCTGTGAGTCTATCCTTGGCCTGTCTGCACTCCTTAATGTAAAAATCGGTGGCACATTTTAGGGTTGCCAGCCTACAGGTGGAGCCTGGAGATCTCCCAGAATTACGTCTGACTTCCTGACAAAGGAGATCGGCTCCCCTGGAGAAAACGGCTGCTTTGTATGGCATTATACCAACCTTATGAAGGCCTCGGCCTCTCTGCCCTGTTGTTGGCCCTGCAGAGGAACTGTCTGGCCACTGCGTGAGACAGGATGCTGGACTAGGTGGACCCATACTGGTCTGATCCAGCAGGGCTCTTCTGATGTTCTTATGAAGGCCTCGGCCTCTATGCCCTGCTGTTAGCTCTCCAGAGGAACTGGTTGGCCACTGTATGAGACAGGATGCTGGACTAGGTGGACCCATACTGGTCTGATCCAGCAGGGCTCTTCTGATGTTCTTATGAAGGCCTCGGCCTCTATGCCCTGCTGTTAGCTCTCCAGAGGAACTGGTTGGCCACTGTTTGAGACAGGATGCTGGACTAGGTGGACCCGTACTGGTCTGATCCAGCAGGGCTCTTCTGATGTCCTTATGAAGGCCTCGGCCTCTATGCCCTGCTGTTAGCTCTCCAGAGGAACTGGTTGGCCACTGTTTGAGACAGGATGCTGGACTAGGTGGACCCGTACTGGTCTGATCCAGCAGGGCTCTTCTGATGTTCTTATGAAGGCCTCGGCCTCTATGCCCTGCTGTTAGCTCTCCAGAGGAACTGGTTGGGGCCACTGTGTGAGACAGGATGCTGGACTAGATGGACCACTGGTTTGATCCAGCAGGGCTCTTCTGATGTTCTTATGAAGGCCTCGGCCTCTATGCCCTGCTGTTAGCTCTCCAGAGGAACTGGTTGGCCACTGTTTGAGACAGGATGCTGGACTAGGTGGACCCATACTGGTCTGATCCAGCAGGGCTCTTCTGATGTTCTTATGAAGGCCTCGGCCTCTATGCCCTGCTGTTAGCTCTCCAGAGGAACTGGTTGGCCACTGTATGAGACAGGATGCTGGACTAGGTGGACCCATACTGGTCTGATCCAGCAGGGCTCTTCTGTTGTTCTTATGAAGGCCTCGGCCTCTATGCCCTGCTGTTAGCTCTCCAGAGGAACTGGTTGGCCACTGTATGAGACAGGATGCTGGACTAGGTGGACCCATACTGGTCTGATCCAGCAGGGCTCTTCTGATGTTCTTATGAAGGCCTCGGCCTCTATGCCCTGTTGTTGGCTCTCCAGAGGAACTGGTTGGCCACTGTTTGAGACAGGATGCTGGACTAGATGGACCACTGGTCTGATCCAGCAGGGCTCTTCTGATGTTCTTACGAAGGTCTTGACCTCCATGCCCTGTTGCTGGCCCTCCAGAGGAACTGGTTGGCCCCTGTGTGAGATGGGACGCTAGACTAGATGGGCCACTGGTCTGATCCAGCAGGGCTCTTCGGATGTTCTTTTTTAATGAATTTTTTTATTTTAGTTTCTACAAATCTACAAAAACACTAAACTAAAAACACTAAACTACCTCTAAGGTATGCAGAGACTAAGTTGTTACCATATATAAAATATTATAGCTTCAAATAACTTCATGAAAATAGTTACTATATCAAGGCATCCTTAGCTTATTCTTAACTATCAACCCTAAGCATTTAAAGTAAATAACTGTGTTTAAGACAGGTGAATACAAAGCCAGTAAAAAAACAAACTTTCAATATAACAATAATTATTCTCTTCTTTCTTTCTGCTTCTTTTAACAAAGTCTTATTTGACTTTTCGGGACCTTGGAGCTGCTGCTTCTTTTTCTGCATCAAAGTCTTCTTCCTCCGATCTGTTGCTTGTTGAGGAATCTGAACTTTCCAGTCCATCTATGCTCTCCTGTAGTTCCAGTTCTTCCTCTGTGGATGTTTTTCTCTTTTCTTTCTGAATAATATTCCAAAGATTTCTTTGCGTTTACAACAGAGTCAATTTTTTGCTTCTTATCTTTGTAGCTAAATGTCAGGCCTTCGTGTGTCATCCATCTGTACTTGTTAGATCTTGCTTGCAGAAATGTGGTTAAACTTTTGTAGGGTTTCCTCTTCTTCCTGATTTCAAATGGAATGTCTTTTAAAACTTTAATTGATGCTCTTATGATACCATTTGCACTATTTCCAGAGTTTCCTGTTTTTTAAAAAACAGTTTTTTGGGGAGGGGGGATGTTCTTGGTATTTTCTCACAGTACGAACTTGGGCTCAGAGTAGCTTCTGCCAAAATCAACGTATTCATCTTTAAGGCATCACAACAGGCAGAATGACAGCTCATCTCCAGACTACAGAGGTCAGTTCCGTTGGAGAAAATGAACACTTTGAAGGGTGGAGTCTGTGGCTTTGTGCCTGGGTGGTGTAGTGGTTCAGAGCGTGGACTCTAATCTGGTAGAGCTGTGTTTGATTCCCCACTCCTCCACATGCAGCTGCTGGTGTGACCTTGGGACAGTCACAAGTTCTCTCAGAGCTGTTCTCTCATGAGAAGAAGAAGAAGAAGAGGTTGGATTTACACCCCGCCCTTCACTACCCAAGAGAGTCTCAGAGTGGCTTACAAACTCCTTTCCCTTCCCCTCCCCACAACAGACACCCTGTGAGGTAGGTGAGGCTGAGAGAGCTCTGACAGAAACTGCTCTTTTTCAAGAACAGCTGTGCTAGAACTATGGCTTGCCCAAGGTCATCCAGCAGGTGCAAGTGGAGGAGTGGGGAAATCAAACCCGGTTCTTCCAGGTTAGAGTCCACACACTTAACCACTACACCAAGCAGGCCTTGAAAGAGCTCTCTCAGCACCACCTACCTCATAGGCAGTGTTCCCTCCAAGCTGAGTTAGTGTGAACTAGCTCATAGTTTTTTAGCCTCCAGCTCACAGATTTTTGTCTTAGCTCAGGAAGGATGGCTCCAGAGAAAACTAATTTGTGCTGTAGCCAAATCGCTCGCTTACAACTTTTGTGCCAGTAGCTCACAAAGTAGAATTTTTGCCCAGAAGACTCCACAGCTTAGAGGGAGCATTGCTCACAGGGTGTCTGTTGTGCAGAGGGGGAGGGACAGGAGACTGGAAGCCGCTCTGAGACTGCTTCGGGTAGTAAAGGGCAGAGTATAAATCCAATCTCTTCTTCTGAGGTCCCCATACTCAACAGGCTCCACCCCCAAATCTCCAGGAGTTTCCCCATCTGGATCTAGCAACTCTCCCTCCCCACCTCCTGCTGGTGGCCAGGGTGGACCCGGCACACCTAGGAGGGGGTAGTCAAGCCCATTCTTCTTGCAGTAGTTTTTCCATTTTTGTGTTTTTGACCATTGCAATTTTTCAGTCATGTCATTCCAATAATAAAAAAGAAAAATTGAAAGAGACAAGTAGCTGCTGCAAAGCGAAAGTCCTTCAGCCCCATCCCTGGCACAGGGAGGCAAGCCAGTAATCAACCACTGATTCCTGCATGGCAGCCAAGCAGAGAAAACAGGAAGCCGTGAATCAAGTCGTAAACCACAGGAACAAAAGGCAAGGTGCGTGAAGGGGGCGGGGAAGGAGGACTTGCTTCCGAGAAAACATCTAGTTAGGACCCTTCCCTTAAGGATTGAGCCAGTTTTTTAAAAAAGAAATAGGGGAGGTAAGACTTCATTAAGTGACGGACGGGCCTTGGGTTCGGTTCTGTTTGCAGCTAATTGTGGAGAAGGAAGAGCTGAGCGACCGTGGGTCAAGCTTTTAAGCACAGGCATTACAGGTCCCATGGTGATTTGTCAGTATCACAAGAGGGATGGCTGCATGGAAAACCAGTTTAGGTAGTCTTCCAGGGCAGCCCCATGTACTGAGCTTTGCAGCAGTCCAGCCTCGAGGTTATCAGGCTAGAAGAGTGGGAGAGGGAATGGAGAGAGCACACATGAAGCTGCCTTTGGTCCATCAAAGTCAGTCTCGTCTACTCGGACTGGCAGCCGCTCTCCAGGGTCTCAGGCAAAGGTCTTTCCCATAACCTACGGCCAGATCTTTTAACTGGAGATGCCGGGGATCGAACATGGGATTTTCTGCATGCCAAGAAGATGCTCTACCAGTGAGCCACAGCCCCAAGATGGCTGCTAGCTTGAAACATCCAGTCTGAGTGTTTTCCTCTTTCCTGCAGCAGGTATTTATAGTCCGGGAGGTGAGCCCTTGGCCAGGAACTGAAAGGGACGATTCCAAGAGCTCTCGGGTCCGCCTGGGCCATCCAGGTCAGATCAGGGCATGATCAAATATCCTGGATAAATGCCGTGGCATGGATTAGCACGGCTGAGTCCAGAAATGGAAACCGCTTCTATAACGTATGCCGCTGGGGCGAAAGCATCTGTTCCTGTTGCCGCAACCTGTATTTCTAACCGAGGGATGGAGCCCGATCGAACAGCCAGACTTTTAACAGGATCCGTGGAGGAGAGCCTTACTCATCAATCACCTCATAGGTAAATATAGCATGGTTTCGAAGGACGGCCTTGTCGCGGCCATCGCAGATTTAATAGCAGCCCTGGATCCGATCGGTGGTGACAGTCGGTGCTGTACAAATATTTACAGACGTCATTTGTCTTTAATAAGAGGCTTCTGTCACCTTTATGGGGGTTAGAGGGGGAAGAAGATGGATTTTACTCTTCTTGTTGTGCCGGGGGCCAAACCCCCCCCCCCCCCAGCAGGCCTGGGAGGGAGGAGGAGGAGGAGACTGGATTTATGCCCCGTCTTTCACTACCTGAAGGAGTCTCAGAGCGGCTTACAAACTCCTTTCCCTTCCCCTCCCCACAACAGACACCCTGTGGGGTAGGTGGGGCTGAGAGAGCTCTGACAGAAACTGCTCTTTTTCAGGGACAGTTCTGACAGAACTATGGCTTGCCCAAGGTCATCCAACAGGTGCAAGTGGAGGAGTGGGGAATCAAACCTGGTTCTTCCAGATTAGAGTCCGCACTCCTAACCACTACAGCCACTCCCATCCAGGTTGCCAAGCTCCAGTCGGGGCCTGGATATCTCCTGGAATCACGACTGATCACCAAACGACAGAGATCGGTTCCCCTGCAGAAAAATGGCTGCTCTGGAGGGCGAAGTCTGTGGCGTTATACCCCGCTGAGGTCCCCCACGTCCACAGTGCCAAGGTTAAGATGTCTGTTTCTGGTTCTCGCACCCAACACAACATATGGTGATTCTAGGGGAAGGGCCACAGTGGGTTCGGAATTTGGTTCAAACTTCTGGGCTCGTGTTTTTTAGAAGGACTGTCATGGATTGGCCAAGACAGTCTTCTTGGGGGTGGCGCCGAAACGCTGGACCTCTCTCCCCTGGGAGTCTTCTTTGTAGGCCTACCAACCTCCAGGTGATAGCTGGAGATCTCTTGGGATTACAACTGATTGGGCGATAGAGATCAGTTCGCCTCGAGAAAATGGCTGCTTCGGGAGGTGGACTCAGTGGCATTCTACCCCATCAAAGTCCCGCCCCCTCCCCAAACCCCACCTTCCTCACGCTGTATTGGGGTATTTGGTTACATAGACCAGAGTTTTGCCCATTCATACAGGGTGTGATCCTGAGTGCAGTAAAGAAGTCTCCCAAGAAGTAGATTGCAAAAAAAAGGTAAACTTAACCTTTATTCGAGTACATCCCATTCACGTTCAGGTTGCAGTCAAAAGGAGAGAGAGAAAAGCTAATCTAAAGAGTACTCTTCCTGTCACAAATGGCCAGCTAGTCTGGCATCATGTGTGTTAGGAGTATGAGGGCATTGTATCTGCAAGAGAAAACCTGCAGAGACGTATGTCTCCATGGAAGGCCATGTGAAGGGAGGGGCAGGACAAAGCGAGTGAGAGAGGAGGAGTCAGAGGGCAGCTCCCAGGTTAAGACAAAGAGAGGCATCCCGTTCAAGGAGAGAACACCTAGACGCCCTTAGAGTGATGTAGCGCCCCCCAATGTCCAGGCTTGCTGAGTCACTCACTCCAGCACGTTCCACCCCTCCTCACCTGTCTCCTTCTGTTGTTATCGTCCATCAGCGAGTGAAGACCTTTTTGTTTGATTTGGCATTTCTTCAGTGATCCTTCTTCCTGCCCAACGTTTTAATTGTCTTAATTGTTCTTTTTATGTGTGTGTGTGTGTACTTTTCTAGCTTTGGTTTTAATTGCTTTAATGATGTGCGGTCGGTTGGTTGGCTTTAATGGTTTGAAAATGCAGTTTCGTGGTGCACCTTTTAATTTGTTTGCTGCCTTGGTGGCCCTCGTGGGGGCAGGAAGGGGGGATATCAGTTCTGTAAAATAAAAAAAAATTAAATCTTGTGAGCCGTGTTCCCTCAAAGCTGAGTTAATGTGAGCTAGCTCACAGTTTTTTAGCCTCCGGCTCGCACATTTTGGTCTTAGCTCACCAGAACAAACTAATTTATACAGCAGCCAAATGGCTCGCTCACAACTTTAATGCCAGGAGCTCACAAAGTCGAATTTTGGCTCACAGGACTCCACAGCTTAGAGGGAACATTGCGTTGTGAGTCCATCTGTGGCTAACAAAGAACCCCGGCAGCCTCCTGAGGACGGGCAGCCCAAATTCTCCTAGCGCGTGACGCTGCTGTCCTCTGCTTTCTAAAATCCACGTTTGTCTCTCCAAACTGTGTGCCAAAACTGAGTGTATTTATTGTGCAGTTTCGGCATTCCAGAGAGCTGAAACCCTGACTCCGATTACGCCTGAAATTCATCATCTTGCAGAGCAGGTCCATAAAACTTTGAAGTATCAAGGGCTGGAGGAGATTATCAGGGACCGGATTACTCGGCTGGAACTCCTCGCTGTTGTCCGTTTCTCTGGTACATTCAGAGCAGGGCATTGTCCGAGACGAGATATGGGGACACAGAAAGGTTGACATGACCTCGGAAGGCTTTCGGGACGTCTTTATAACTTGGATGGGGCCTCTGCTTTTGCAGGCAGCTGTTCCTAACGATTGCGGCTAAATATATCCCCCCCCCCCCCCCACATTTGAGGCGTCATGTTGTTTTCCCTTCAAAAACCGTTTGGATGATATGGCGCCTGTGTTGGTGCGAACATCCATTGAGTGCATGGCACCCTGTTATTTATTATTTTATTATCTGTGATATTTATAGCCCACGTTTCTCACAGAAACTCAAGGCGGAGTACACAGAGTGAGTCAGCACAATCACGAAAGGGGATATTCAATAACCAATACATTAGGGTTTCAGAAGTCTAGAACCGGCGGAAAGAAACTGAAGTGTGGCACAAGTAGCATGTCAGCAGGGCTATTTCTGGGCAGGAATGCACAGGAACGGAGTTCCAGCTGGCTTCTGAGCTGGCCATGCCTATGCCCCCCCCTTGGGTTCCCCAGGCATCTTGCAAGCCGTGGGGCGCTTGGGGAAGCGAAGCCGATCCAGGGAGGGAAGGCAGTTTAAACTGCCTGCCCCCCTCCTCGGGTTCCCCGGGTGTCCTGCAGCTGTGGGGCACCTGGGAAAGCCGATCCAGAAACTGCCTTACTTCCCTCGGGCTTCCCATGCGCCCCACAAGCCACAGGGCACCTGGGGAAGCCAATCCTGGGAGAGAGCTGCACTGTCAGGGGTGTGGCCTAATATGCTAACGAGTCTCTGATGTTGGGTGTGGCCTATTATGCTAATGAGTTCCTGCTGGGCTTTTTCTACCAAAAAAGCCCTGTATGTAAGTAGTGTAGTGTAAGAATATAGACAAGCTGGAACATGTCCAGGGGAAGGCAATGGAGATGGGGAGGGGTCTGGAGACCAAGTCCTGTGAGGAAAGGTTGAAGGAGCTGTGCATGTTTACCTTGGAGAGGAGACGGCTAAGAGGTGATATGAGAACCATCTTCAAGTACTTTAAGAGCTGCCCTATAGAGGATGGGGCGGAGTTGTTTTCTGTTGCCCCAGAAGGTCAGACCAGAACCAACGGGCTGAAATTAAATTAAAAGAGTTTTTGGCTAAACGTTAGGAAGAACTTCCTGGCAGTTAGAGCGGTTCCTCAGTGGAACAACAGGCTTCCTCGGGAGGTGGTGGGCGAGGGTTGCCAAGTAACTTACCTTAAAAAGCGGGGGAGAATGTGCGTGCCGCGATGCTGTCGCCTGGAAGTGATGTCAACACACACTGGGCACATTGCCGGGTGACGCTCTAGCAATCACCTTGAAAACTCTGTGGTACCATAGAGTTTTCAGGCCAGTTGCTAGAGCGTTGCCCAGTGACGTGCCCAGCGTGATGACGTCACTCCCAGGCGACATCATCATGCCGGGCACGTCGGCCCAATCTGGGCACTACGGGGGTGGGGTTCCCCCCGCCGGCCAGATCCAGACCAGCAGATTTGGGGCCCTTTGAGCAAGGGAATCCCCGCCCCTCGGGGGGACTTTGCAGCCCTATGGTGGGCTCTCCTTCTTTGGAGGTTTTGAAGCAGAGGCTAGAGGGCCATTTGACAGCAATGCTGATTCTTGTGAACTTGGGCAGATCCTGAGAAGAGAGGGCGGGAAGGGTTGCCACAGTGCTTAGTTCTCGTGGCCCTTCCTTACACGCCCAGGGAAATGCTGATCGCCACTTTGGGGTCAGGAAGCAATTTTTCTCCAGGCCAGTTTGGCTGGAGATCCTGGAGGTTCTTTGCCTTCCTCTGTGCATAGAGCAGGGCTCCCTGGGGAAGTGTTTGTGTGTGGGGGGGTGATGGTCCATAATGGGGGACCACCACTCACTGTAGACCATACAGCTGGTGGAACAGCTCTGTTTCAGCTGGAGAGCCAGTTTGGTGTCGTGGTTAGAAGCGCGGACCTGGGAGAAAGGCAGCCCTTTCCACTTCTACCACCACCATTTTATTTTTAGCTTTCCAACTGCAAACGCTTCCAACTGTTATCACGAGCCACCTTGAACTGCAAGGCAAGGTGGGATATCAAGGTTTTAATCAATCAGTCAATCCCAATACTTCATAGTGCACTGGTTGTCTCGAGAACGAATCTTGCAGAATATTTTGCTCCCTCCCACCCCCGGATTAGCCCCGTGTCTTCAAAACATTTCCCCAGATCCTTTTCCAGAACCGGAAAGGAAATGGAACTTCCAGAACTCATTAACGGTAAATAAAGAAATAAGTGAAACCTTCCGAAAGAGAACTTTGACCCCGGCCTGTGAAACTTAAAACGCTCCACATTCCGCGGGGACGGCGGGTCATGTCCTGCGTCTGGAAGAGGAAGAACAGATGAGGCGATTGGGGACTCCGTGATTCCGTTCACGTCTTCCCCGCTTGACACTTTTCTGGCCGGGAAGGCATCTTGGCTGCTCATCAGAAGTTTTGTTTAAATAAACATCTTACATATTGGAGGCCTCTGGTGGAGGAATCCTTTTGCTTCCCAAACCTCGGTGGGGTGGGGTGGGGAGAAAATGTGGAGATAGTTCCATTAAAGCCATAACTTGAAGGTCCCTCTGGCCCAGCTACAACTGGAAAGGATCCAGACCTTTGCCCGTAGGTGTTCGTCGCTTGATGACGTGCTATCAAGTGATGGTTTGCATTTGTGAACTGGCCATTATTTTAGGATTGCTGGATCCAGGTTGGGAAACGCCTGGAGATTTGGGGGTGGAGTCCGGTAAGACAGGGACCTCAGGGGGGTAACATGGTATAGAGTCCACCCTCCAAAGCAGCCATTTTCTCCAGGGGAAATTATCTCTGTAGTCTGGAGATGAGCTTTAATTCCGGAGGATCCCTGGGTCCAGATATGCCGGATCCGTTGAGCTGCTGATGGCGTTTGAATTGCGCCAAGTAAATTGGATATTGAATAAGAACTCACAAGTCTGTGAACATTTTTCTTTGGCATAAATATATCACAGTGGTTTGGCTCTTTCCCACCAACCTGGAGACTGGCAGCTCTGCTTGGTGCTGTGACGGTGCCCGTCTCAGCTGCTTTTTACTTGGAAATATAAAAACCCCTGGAAATCGGGGCTTCATTTCTCCCGCTGTCTCATTTCGTTTGGCCCTACATTGAGGTTAGAAACCCAGAGAGAAATTTGCTCCAGTTTCCGTCCACATAAAAAAAAAGATTCCCAGAAAACAGTTAATTAAGAGTTTACATAAAGGCTGGTTCTTACGCAAGCACCTTGGGTAAGATCCACGATTGTTATCCTATTAAGGGAAATAAATTCTAGTGTGGCAGCCATATTAGTCCAACGCAGCCGAAACAACAGATGGCATCGAAACGATTAACACATTTATTGGAGCAAAATTGTTACACTGCATGCAAAGGTAGAATGCGACTCTTGTTGGGGAGGTGCCGTGGCTTAGTGTTAGAGCTTCTTCTTGCTGTGAAGAAGGCCCCAAGTTCAATCCCCATCTCCAGATGAAACAGACCAGCATCTTTAGTTCAACTCTCTTCACCCCGTGCATAATTTTATAAACCTCTGTTCTGTCCCTCTTTAGTTGTCTCTTTTCTAACCTGAGAAGTCCCAGAGACTCTCCAGCCTTTCCTCCTAGGGAAGGTGCTCCAACCCCCTCATCATCTTGGTTGCCCTTCTGTAACTTTCCCACCTCTGTCCACAGTACTCCAAATGAGGCCACACCACAGATCTATACAAGGGCTTTTCAATATCGGCCGTTTTATTCTCAGTCCCTTTCAATGCTCCCTCTAAGCCAGGGGTGGCCAACCTGTGGCTCGGGAGCCACATGCGGCTCTTTCACACATATTGTGCGGCTCCTGGCAGGGCGGCTGGGAAAGCAAAGGGGAGGCATGCTTTTTCTCTCTTTCTCCCTTCCTTCCTTCCTTCCTTCCTTCCCTCCCTCCTCCCTCCCATCTATTTGCTTTCCTAGTTTCTCTCTCTCTCTCTCTTATAACCGGTTTTCCTCGTTTGTTTTTATTTTTGGCAGTCCCATTTAACGTTAATAAAAAGCAAATTTGCATATTTTTAAAAATAAAAACTTGTGTGTGATATTTGTTCCTGTCTTGCGGCTCTCAGACATCTCTATGTGGCTCTTACGTTTATTCTATGTGGCTCTTACGTTAAGCAAGGTTGGCCACCCCTGCTCTAAGCTGTGGCGTCTTGTGAGCCAAAATTCTGCTTTGTGAGCTCCTGGCATTGAAGTTGTGAGCGAGCAGTTTGGCTGCTGCATAAATTAGTTTGCTCTGGAGCCATCCTTCATGAGCGAAGACAAAAATGGGTGCGCCGGAGGCTAAAAAGCTGTGAGCTAGCTCACACTGACTCAGCTTAGAGAGAACACTGCAAGGCACAAGATGTAATTTTTTTTTTATTTTACAGAACTGATATCCCACCTTTCTGCCCTCACAAGGGCCATCAAGGTAGCAGGCAAATTAAAAGATGCCCAATGAAAGTGCATTTTCAAACCATTAAAGCCAACCAATCAACTGCACATCATTACAGCAATTAAAACCAAAGTTAGAAAAATACACGCACACACACAAAACAACAATTAAGACAATTAAAATGTTGGGCAGGAAGAAGGATCACTGAGGAAACACCAAATCAAACCAAAAAGACTTCACTCGGTGATCCTTTAAATGCTTAGATGGACTGAATTCATGTTACTGGTTCCTCCTTTCGTTTCTGTCTCTGCCCGTTATCGTCTCCCCAGTGGTACAGATTCCTGAAAAGTGGTGTTTATGAGACACGCAAGCACAAAGAGCGAATGTCCCAGGACAGTCTCTCCATTCTGTCCTAAGAAATGCGCCTGGAACAACAGAGGCGCTATTTAATCACCTCTCTTAATCCCAGTTGTGTCCTGAGCTTTTGAAAATACAGCGTAGCCAACACCCCCAAAAAAATCCGACCCCAGTTTCATGTTGATTTAAGGCACTCTGAGATTTATCGGGCATGTCAGGCGTTCTGATTTCATTCGCTGCTTTGCTTGTTTCTCTTCTACGAAAAAACCCGCCAACTTTGGGATGATTCATGGACGGAGCAGTGCCAGGACTTTGGAAGGGCTCTCGATGGCTTCGTCTGGGGACTGCAAGTTCTAGCTGGGGAATAATCTGGAAGTGGAGAATTTACGGGTACAGAAGAATAAAAAAGGTCTCGGGCTGAGGTCTTTCCCATCACCTCCTGCCTGTGCTTTTTAACTGGAGATGCCAGGGATCGAACTTGGGACCTTCTGCATGCCGAGCAGAGGCTCTACCCCTGAGCCAGGGCCTTAGATCAAGGTTTTTCACATCACCAACTGCCTGGTCCTTTTTAACTGGAGATGCCGGGGATTGAACCTGGGACCTTCTGCAACCCAAGCAGATGCTGTACCTCTAAGCCACAGCTGTGAGACTTCTGCTCAAAGTAGTCAAGGATCAGATCTTTGTTGATGAAACACAGTTCTTTATTTCCAATCTCTACATTGGTACAGCTTCTCGGATTATTGTCAGAGATAATGCATATGATAGAAGCAGGTCTATTATACCCCTCAGAACAATTTGAATTGCCCATAGGTAACCAATCACCAAAGGGGAAAAACGGCGGGCAAAAGGGGTCTCTGGCTGTTTGCTTCCCACAGGAAAGAAAGCTAGGTGTTAAGCTGTAAATTTCCCTTCCCAAACCAGACCCCTTAGATGTAACCATATTCACATAACAAATGCCTTCCTCAAGGCTTTCGCACGTTGATAAGAAATGGTCCCTGTCCTCACCTTGTCTTCCCAGCCGGGATGAATGGAATGCGGAGGCAGGAGTGTGAGAGGCCCATTGTTCCCATGCTTTGAAGTTGTCACTCTCCCGGGCAAACAGTTACACAGACCAGGCCTGGTCAGAGTCATAAACCTGGGGTCACATAGCATACAGTCATCCTGGCAAAGGATATGGTTACATGGTGGGCATAGGGGCAACTAAAAGCAATAGGCATGAATACATAATGGGTGCAAATACAGGTTACAATACACAGCAGATAGCAATAGAAAGCATAGAAGAAAGCCCCAGAAATCCTTGTCTGAATCAGCAGATTCTGACACACTGCCACCTCGAAAATACATCTACCCGGGTTTGTCTGGGAATCTTTTGTGGAAAGCTTTTACTAACTTAGGGGCATGCACATTTTCAGAACGAACCCACTCATTTTGTTCCGGGCCAAAGTCTACCCATCTAACTAAGTATAATAAGTGGCCCCTACGCATTTTAGAATCAAGGATTTCAGAAATTTCTAAATGGGGTGCCTCCCCCTTCATCAGTGGAGGAGGAGTCGGAGGAACTGGATGCCAAGCATTCGGCCCAGGATTCTTCTTCAGCAAGCTGAAATGAAAAACAGGGTGCACAGAACTCAGTGATTTGGGCAACTCCAATTCAAAAGACACATCAGAGATTTTACGCAACACTTTGTAGGGGCCAACATATTTCCACCCTAATTTCCTACTGGGCTGTAATCCATGTATATTTTTTGTAGACAAGTAGACTGAATCCCCTGGCTGTAGATCCCAGCCCTCTGCCCTGCCACGGTCGGCATACTTCTTGTAGTCCTCCTTTGCCTTGTCCAGGGTTTTAGCTATTAGTGGCCATGAGTCTTGCAACGCTGCCCACCATTGTTTAAAGTCCGTGGGGGAAGTGTTTGGCGCATTCTCTATGGTAGGCAGCGGTTTTCCCTCAAAGCCGCCCACCGCCATGAAGGGGGATACGCCCGTGGACGAATGAACAGCATTGTTATAACTGTACTCTGCAAATGGCAGTAAGTCCACCCAATTATCCTGATGGTAATTAGTGTAACACCTTAAGAATTGTTCCAAGATTTGATTAGTTCGTTCGGACTGTCCATCGGTCTCTGGATGGTACCCTGAGCTTAGGGCTGGCTCAATGTCCATTAGAGCCAAAAGCTCCCGCCAGAAGTTGGCAACGAACTGACTGCCCCTATCGGATACCACGCGCTTGGGGAAAGCATGCAGCTTTATCACGTGGTTGAAGAAAGCCTTGGCCATTCCCTTTGCCGTAGGTAGCTGTTTGAAGGGGGTAAAGTGGGCTTGCTTTGAAAACATGTCTACCACCACCCAAATTACAGTTTTTCCTTTTGAGGGTGGTAGGTTGGTGATGAAGTCCATGGCTATCGCTTCCCATGGGCGAGAGGGGGTGGACAGTGGGTGCAACAGTCCCGGAACCTTCCCTCCCCTCCTCTTGCACATTAAACAGGTCTGGCAGGCAGTTACGAAGTCCGAGACATCCTTGCGCATGCGCGGCCACCAGAACTGTCTCTGAACCAAATTAAGCGTCTTTAAAAACCCAAAATGCCCCGCTAATTTTGAGGAATGACAAGTCAGCAATATGTCCTTTCTTCTGTTTCGGGGTACCACTAGCTTGTCCCCATGGTACCAGCATTGGTTCTCCCTGAGGGAACAGTCTTCTAAGTTTCCCAGCTCTTTGACTTCTTCCGGGGAATAATCCCCCCCCCAATCGCTTCACCACGGCTCTACCGCAGCCTGCTTGCTCTGGCTCCTGGTGGTCACCGCTCCTCCCAGCTGCTGGGGGGAGAACATGGAGTCGAACACCTCTTCCTTTAGGCTCTCGTGCTGGGGCAATCGGGACAGTGCGTTGGCTAACGAATTGGCCTTCCCGGGGAAGTGTTTAAGCACAAAGTTGAATTTTGAGAAAAAATCGGCCCATCGGAGCTGCTTGGCGTTTAGGGATCTCTGGGTGCGCAATGCCTCCAGATTTTTGTGATCCGTCCAAATTTCAAAAGGGGTCTGCGCTCCTTCCAGCCAATGCCGCCAAGTGGTGAGAGCCAGTCGGATAGCTGCCGCTTCTTTGTCCCACACTGACCAGTTCCTCTCTGTCTCGTTAAACTTTTTGGAGATGTAGGCAAGGGGGTGCAGCTTCCCATCTGGCCCCTTCTGTAGGATGGCCCCCCCATGGCCCCCCCCACATCCGACGTGTCTACATGAACTACAAATTCCTTGGTCTCATCGGGATGAGCCAGGATGGGCTCCGAGGTAAAAAGAGTTTTAAGAGTCTCGAACGCCCTTTGGCATTCTCCGGTCCAAGCTATTCTCTCCCCGGGCTTCCCCGCTTCCGGGCCCCTCCCCTTGGTTTTTAGGAGTTCAGTTAGCGGGAGGGTGACTGTGGCAAAGTCTTTTATGAAGATGCGGTAGAAGTTACAAAATCCCAAGAGACTCTGAAGCTGTTTTCTCGTTCGGGGGGCTTCCCACTGCACCACGGCCTCTACCTTGGCAGGGTCCATTTCTAGTCCTTTCTGAGAAATGCGGTACCCTAGGAAGTCCACTGAATCCCGATGGAATTCGCATTTCGACAACTTTGCATACAGCTGATTTTTTAGCAGGGTTGAAAGCACTTCCCGGACCAACCGCACGTGTTCTTTCTTATCAGCAGAGTAGATCAAGATATCATCTAAGTAACATAACACCCCCTTGAATAAATGCTTGTGCAACACTTCATTTATTAAGCTCATAAAGACCCCGGGCGCGCCACTTAAGCCGAACGGCATCACCAGGTATTCGAACTGTCCCAACGGTGTGTTAAATGCAGTCTTGAACTCGTCCCCCTCCCTGATGCGCACCCGGAAATATGCGTCTCAGAGGTCCAACTTAGTGAACACTTTCCCCTTGGCCGCCTCCGTTAACAAGTCTTTAATAAGGGGAAGGGGGTAGGCATTGGAAGCGGACACTGCATTTAATCCTCGGTAGTCCGTACATAACCGTAGCCCCCCATCTTTCTTTTTCCGGAACAGAACAGGGGCTGCGAAGGGGGACTTAGCAGGGCGGATGAAGCCGCGCTCCAAATTCTTGTCTAGGAATTTCCTTAGCTCCTCCCACTCCGGAGGGCTCATGGAGTAAAGTTTTCCCTTCGGTAGTTTTTCTCCCGGGATCAGCTCTATGGCACAATCCGACAGTCTGTGGGGGGGTAGTTCATGTGCTTCGGTTTCACTGAACACTCCCATTAACTCTCGATATTCCCAGGGGACTGCCGAGGGCACCAGGGTGAGCGCCGCCGCTCGGAGAGGTGCCGGGGGTCCTGCCTCCCACTTGTGGTCTTGGCACTTTTCATCCACCCAGGAGATCTTCTCTTCACTCCATTTGATATAAGGGTCATGGGAGCTTAACCAGGGACTCCCCAACACCATAGGGAACTGGGTGTTAGGGGTGATGACGAAAGCTCTCCTCTCCCAGTGCTCCCCCGTCCCCACAATCAGTCTCTCGGTCTCTGCCACACACGCCTCTTTCATTTCTGAACTGTCCATTTGCGTGAAAGTGAGTGGCTCCCCCAACGGGGCGACCTTAGGTCCTAGTCCCTCCACTACCAGAGGGCTAATCAAGTCCCGGGCACACCCTGAGTCAATTAAAGCTCGGACATGGACATGGGTCCCGGTCCCAGGGGCTATTACAGTCACTACCATATACAGTAAGGGGCCAGGGATGCTCACCGGAGATGGCGCATCGTGGATGGGGACCTGCAGTTCTGCGCCGCTCACTGCAGGCCGTTGGAGTTTCCCGACATCTGTGCTTCCGTCAGCTCCAGCTCTCCTTGCTCGCTCGCGGTCCCTTCCAGCTGTAGTGCCCGGGGCTTGAACGAGGTCTTCCCTTTACTAGGGGTGCTCCCGTCTACCGGGGTGGAGGTTTTTGGGACTTTTCCCCCACCCCTGGGGCACGCCGAGGCGAAGTGGCCACTCTCCCCGCATCTCATGCAGAGCCCCTGCTTGAAGCGGGCATCCCGGATCTCTTGCAGATTCGGCTTGGGTTTCACCTTCTGAGCTGCTTTGGTTTGGGCCACCGCTGAAGTTCCCATCTTGATGAGGGTGAAGTGTTCTTCTACGTCCGTGGCTGCTCTCATCCAGGCGGCCAGCGAGCCCGGTCTTCCCCCTCGTAGCACCGTCTCGTACACCTCGTGGCTAAGGCCCTCCCGGTACTTTTCTATGAACAGGTCTTGGGTCCAGCCGCGAATCTTGGCCGCGATGCGCCGGAACTTGTCGGTGTAGTCCCTCACCGAGGACCACCCTTGGGTCAGCCTCCGCAGTTGGTTCCGGGCCTTTTCTTCTCCCAGGGGGTCCTCGTAGTGGTGTCGGAGGGCCCACATGAAGTTGTTCACTGAGCGCAACTCAGGCCCGAGGGTGTTGTGCAGGCTCACGTACCAGTCGCTGGCGGTGTCCCTCAGCTTGGACCCGATGTAGCCAATCCGGTCCCTCTCGGTGGGGTAGAGGTGCCCCCAGGTGTCTAGGAACCGTTCGATCTCTAGGAGGAAGAACCGCAGCTTCTTGGGGTCCCCATCGAAAGTAGCCGTCAACGGATCGGCGGGGGCCGGGCGAACCATTGGCCCTGCCGGCGCGGGGGCTGGCGCAGGTACGGGTGCGGGCACCTGACGGGGAACAGGCTGCGGGACCTGCGGCGGCACTTGCGGCGGCACTTCCGCTGGGACTCCTCCGGGAGGAACCACCGGTTGCGGGACTCCCCCTGCGGGGGGTCCTACCCCGGCCGGGGCTGGGCGAGCTGCTTGCATAGCCGTTAGGGCATCTCGAAACTGGTACTGCAGGTCGAGGGCTAGCTCGCGCAATTCTGTGGTGAGTTGGAACCGTAAATCTCCCATCATACGGTCCAGGGCTTGGGTTTGGTCTTCCCCGTAGGGATCGGGCCCGTACGGTCCGACTCTCTCCTCTTCCAGGGGCGGGGGACGCCACTCTCCTCCATAGGTCGTCTCGCGCTCGTCTCCCAGGAAACTCGGCTTCCCGCGGTCGGTGTGATCGGCCTGGATCGACACCCGTGCCCCCTTCCGATCGTGTACCCATGAGTCTACGGTCCCACGACCAAAGTTGCTCCATGAGTACCTCGGGGTCACGCTCTGATGAGGAGGTGGGCGCAGGATGTAGTGAGCCCCTTGAATCGTAGTCACTGGCGCTTCGGGCTCCCCTCCGCCTCCTCCACCACCGGCACCCTGGTCCCCCGGGGTCACCGGTTGGTCCTCGGTAGTAGGGATGGGAAGAGTACCGTCATCCGACATGGTCAGGAACGGCCAAGTCCCAGTCACAGATCTCTGACAATCTGTGAGACTTCTGCTCAAAGTAGTCAAGGATCAGATCTTTGTTGATGAAACACAGTTCTTTATTTCCAATCTCTACATTGGTACAGGTTCTCGGATTATTGTCAGAGATAATGCATATGATAGAAGCAGGTCTATTATACCCTTCAGTACAATTTGAATTGCCCATAGGTAACCAATCACCAAAGGGGAAAAACGGCGGGCAAAAGGGGTCTCTGGCCGTTTGCTTCCCACAGGAAAGAAAGCTAGGTGTTAAGCTGTAAATTTCCCTTCCCAAACCAGACCCCTTAGATGTAACAAATTCACATAACAAATGCTTCCCTCAAGGCTTTCGCACGTTGATAAGAAATGGTCCCTGTCCTCCCCTTGTCTTCCCAGCCGGGATGAATGGAATGCGGAGGCAGGAGTGTGAGAGGCCCATTGTTCCCATGCTTTGAAGTTGTCACTCTCCCGGGCAAACAGTTACACAGACCAGGCCTGGTCAGAGTCATAAACCTGGGGTCACATAGCATACATTCATACTGGCCAAAGATATGGTTACATGGTGGGCATAGGGGCAACTAGAAGCAATAGGCATGAATACATAATGGGTGCAGACACGGGTTACAATACACAGCACATAGCAATAGAAAGCATAGCAGAAAACCCCAGAAATCCTTGTCTGAATCAGCAGATTCTGACACAGCCCTCCCAAACATTTGGGATTCTTAAGCTTAAGGAGGGAAATGGATAAGGGGGGATGAACATCTGAAGCTGCCTTATACTGAATCGTCAGGTCAATATTGTCTACTCAGACTGGCAACAGCTCTCCAGGGTCTCAGGCAGAGGTCTTTCCCATCACCTCCTTCCTGGTCTTTTTTAAACAGGAGATGCCGGGGATTGAACTTGTGACCTCCTGCATGCTAAGCAGATGCTCTACCACTGAGCTACAGCCCCTCCCTTTGTAGTTCACAACTCTGTTCTTCATGCACTGAAGTCCATACGCTGGGTCCCATTTCAACAGGCAAGGTTTAAGGCATTTTATTAAATTATTTCACGTCATTTCTACCTCACCTTTCTCACCAATGGGGAGAATGGCTTACATTGTTCTCCTTTCCTCCAGGTTATTGCCACTCTGAAGGAGGTATGCCCCTCAGCTCCTGCCGTTGCTGGCCAGGTCCAAACGAAGCCACTGTGGGAGGCAGGATGCAGAACTAGATGGACCGCTGGTCAAGAGCCAGCCTGGTGAAGTGGTTAAGAGTGGCGGACTCTAATCTGGAGAACCAGGCTTGATTCCCCACTTCTCCATATGAAGCCAGCTGATTGACCTTGGGTCAGTCATGGTTCTCTCAGAGCTCTCTCAGCCCCACCTACCTCACAGGGTATCTGTTGTGGCGAGAGGAAGGGAAAGAGATTGTAAGCCACTCTGAGACTCCTTTGGGTAGTGAAGAGTGGGTTATAAAACCAGATTCCTCCTCCAGCAGGGCTCTTCTGATGTTCTCCTGAAGACCTCGGCCTCTGTGCCCTGTTGTTGGCCCTCCAGAGGAACTGGTTGGCCACTGTGTGAGACAGGATGCTGGACTAGAGGGACCACTGGTCTGATCCAGCAGGGCTCTTCTGCTGTTCTTATGTTTTAAGCCCCAGTGGTGTTGCTGCAGAGACTTGGCATGGACTCAACCCATGTTGACAACAGGTCCAAGAGTTGAAGCCACTCACCTCTAGGGATGGGCACGAACAGCATTTTTGTGGTTTAGTTCTTGGTTTGTGGCTGAACCGTGAACCGAACCACCAACTGATAGGCTGGTTCTCGAACCGAACCAGTTCCTACCAGTTCAGGAGCCATTTAAAGTTTGAACCCCTGCTTTCGGCTCCTCGCGAAAAGCCCCAGGGAGCAGAAAGCAGGGGTTTAAATGACTCCTGAGCGTACTGGACAAGGGTCCCAGCACCATTACACTCAGGAGGCAGGTCACGGCCACCTCAGCAGTCAGGGGATTGGGGAAAGGGAAGCCCCTATCACAACATCCGCACATTAAGAAGTTCCTCAGAGGGGCCGCACTGATCAACCCCCCCCCCCAGCTCATTGTTTTCATAAGAACATAAGAACGTAAGAGAAGCCAATGTTGGATCAGGCCAGTGGCCCATCCAGTCCAACACTCTGTCACACAGTGGCCCAAAACACCAGGTGCCCTCAGGAGGTCCAGCAGTGGGGCCAGGACACTAGAAGCCCTCCTACTCTTGCCCCCCCTCCCAAGCACAAGAATACAGAGCATCGCTTGCCCCAGACTGAGGGATCCTATCTATACCTTGTGGCTAATAGCCACTGAGGAACATCTGCTCCAGATGTTTATCCAATTCCCTCTTGAAGCCGTCCATGCTTGTAGCTGCCACCACCTCCTGTGGATTTCAAGAATTAATCACTCTTTGGGTGAAGAAGGACTTCCTTTTATCCGTTCTAACCCGACTGCTCAGCCATTTCATGGAGTGCCCACAAGTTCTTGTCTTGTGAGAAAGGGAGAAAAGGACTTCTTTCTCTACCTGCTGTATCCCATGCATAATCTTATAAGCCTCGGTCATGTCACCCCTCAGCCGTTGTCTCTCCAAGCTAAAGAGCCCCAAGCGCTTCAACCTTTCTTCATAGGGAAAGTGTTCCAACCCTTTTATCATTCTAGTTCCCCTTTTCTGCACTTTTCCCAATGCTATATCTTTTTTGAGGTGCAGCAACCAGAACTGTACACAGTACTCCAAATGAGGGCACACCATCGATTTATACAGGGGCATTATGACACTGGCTGATTTGTTTTCAATTCCCTTCCTAATAACTCCCAGCATAGCATTGGCCCTTTTCACTGCAGTTGCACACTGTCTCGACATTTTCATTGAGTTATCTACTACGACTCCAAGATGTCTCTCTTGGTCAGTCTCTGCCAGTTTGGACCCCATCAACGTGTATTTATAGTTAGGATTTTTGGCTCCCATGTGCATCACTTTGCACTTGGCCGCATTGAACCCCATTTGCCACGTTGATGCCCATTCTCGACAGATCCCTTTGGAGTGCCTCACAATCCTCCCTGGTTCTCACCACCCTGCACAACTTTGTGTCATCTGCAAATTTAGCCACTTCACTGCTTATTTCCAACTCCAAATCATTAATAAATGAGTTAAAAAGCATCGGACCAGGTACTGATCCCTGTGGTACCCCACTGCTTACCTCCCTCCATTGAGAAAATTGCCCATTTATACTCACTCTCTGTTTCCTTTTAATTAGCTTCCTGCCTGGAAACTGAATGTGGTGCTAACTCTTCTAACCAGACCCCACTGAGCTGTTGGCGACATGCCCTCTGAAGGAGCTCACCTTTAAAATGGTGTTCATCAGAGCTCAGGGCCCCCTCGGCCGCCAAGGAGGTGTTCTGGCTATGAGCCTGGCTTAGGCCAGCCAGGTCCGGGCCAATCCGATGAGCGTCAGGCATTTAAAATGACCTGGACGCCTTGTGGTTAAATAACTAACTGAGCATAGCTCAGGGGCAGTGATCCCTCTAAGCTGAGTTCGTGTGAGCTAGGTCGCCGTTTTTTAGCCTCCGGCTCACACATTTGTTGTCTTCGCTCAGGACGGATGGCTCCAGAGGAAACTAATATCTGCAGCAGCCAAATCGCTTGCTCACAGCTTTAATGCCGGTAGCTCACAGAGTGGAATTTTTTGCTCACAGGACTCCACAGCTTAGAGGGCGCATAGGGTTCATATTATCTACGTTCACGCCTGTTTTAGAAACATCACTGGGATGGTGTTCTGATGAAAGGGAGAGCCCCTGAACACCTACCAGTGGGTGCCTTTGCAGTCACAAAGAGTGAACGATAGATCAAGATGGGTAGCCATGTTGGTCTGTGTGTAGCCAATTTAGGGGTCATTTCGAGCAGGAACGTGCAGGAACACCCTTCCGGGAGTCACAAGCCCAGGAGCGGGCACAGATGGTGATGCGCTGTGGAAAAAAGCAAAAGCAGACTAACTGGATCTGTGTTTTCCTGCTTGTTGTAGGCAGGGGTCATTTCGTAGAAAAAGAGGTGCAGGAGCTCATTAGCACAACTCATTAGCATAACTCATTTGCATATGCCACACCCCCTGACATTACCAGAAGTATGTCAGAAGGTAAGAAAGAAAGAAGAGAGACAGAGAAAGAAAGAAAGAAAGAAAGAAAGAAAGAAAGAAAGAAAGAGAAAGAAAGAAAGAAAGAAAGAAAGAAAGAAAGAAAGAAAGAAAGAAAGAAAGAAAGAGGGGACAGCTACTAATCCAAGCCTCGGAAATACCACTCTCCTGGGAGGACAGCTTCAGTGGTGGCTGAAGCCTTCAGAAGGCTGGTCGGAGGAACAAGGACCTTTCCAGGGGACGGGGTCATTTTGCTGCAGCCGTGACACAAGCAGGCATTCCCCCCGCGGGGGGGGGGGGGGGGCTGGCAACAACTCCCGGAGCTGCGCTCCCCCGAGCTCCTGCTCGAAAGGACCCCTGGTTGTAGGGCAGCTTCCCTGCAAGAGCAAAGGAAACCTAAAGTGTCTTTAGTCAGAGTGTAAAGCTGGCTCGCCAGCTCTGAGTTGGGAAATACCTGGAGATTCTTGGGGTGGACCCTGAGCGGTGGGCGTTGCCTTCTGACACACTTCCGGTGATGTCAGGGGGTGTGGCACATGCAAATAAGTTATGCTAATGAGTTATGCTAATGAGCCCCTGCACCTCTTTTCCTACGAAATGACCCCTGGTAGCCATAGAAAAGAGTACGAGTCCAGTGGCACCCTGAAGACTAACACAATTTGTGGCAGGGGAGGAGCTTTCACAAGTCACGGCTCTCTTCTTCAGATACACCTAGAATGGGAGTCCCTCTGTCCTTCTGTCTTGGAGAGCGGAGTGACTCTTCACAAGGCTGAGGGATTTTCCATTCTGTGTGGCTAAATGTGGTGCTTTCCGTGGAGACGGATCAAGATGGGCAGCCAAGTCAGCCAGTCTGCAGCAGTAGAAAAGAGCCAGAGTCCAGGAGCACCTGAAAGACAAACTAAAGTTGCGGCAGGGGAGGAGCTTTCTTGAAGAAGTGAGCAGTGACTCGCGAAAGCTCATGCGCTATCGTCTTTCGGAGGAATGAATGGGAGCACCGCCTCTCTAGAAGATGCTAAGAGAAGCATTTCAGGGGCCATGCTGCCATCTCCTGGGCGATCGTGGTGATGCAAAATTGCTCCATAATCCTGAGCGCAGAACAAACCTGGGCTCATTTTTTAGACCAACGTTTTAATGGAGAGCCAGTTTGGCGTAGTGGTTAAGCGCGGACTCTAGTCTGGGAGAACCAGGTTTGATTCCCCACTCCTCCACTTGCACCTGCTGGATGACCTTGGGCAAGCCATAGCTCTGTACCAGCTGTTCTCTCAAGGACAGTTGTCTCAGAGCTCTCTCAGCCCCACCTACCTCACAGGGTGCCTGTTGTGGGGAGGGGAAGGGAAAGGAGTTTGTAAGCCGCTCTGAGACTCCAAGTGAGTGAAGGGCGGGATATAAATCCAATCTCTTCTTCTTCTTCTAATTCAGGTTAAAAGAAGTAATACGGAATGGACTTCACCCTTTCCTCCGGTGCCCTCCCCGACTGAAATAGCCCTCCCCAGCAGCTCTTAGCTTGGTGGTGGTGGAGAAACCCAGCTATCGTAGGTGTACGAAAGGGTTGCCAACTGATCCACCGCCTTGCCAACTCTGGAGTTCAGGGGCTTGCCTTGCAATGGCTTGCATCCTTCCTTCCGGGTCGGGGACAAAGGATGGGGCTAGGGGAACAACTGTCCCGAAGGCATCTGCTGACCTGCTGTGTGCCTCAAGGGGCGGTACTTTTCCCCAATGCCGCTCAACATCTACAGATTGCCCGGAGGCATGGGCGGAGGTGTCATCAATACGCGGATGACACTCCGCTCTTTCTGCTGTTGGATGGCCAGTCTGACTCGAACCCGGAAGATCTGGACCAAGCATTACAAGCCGTGGCTGGTTGGCTTAAACTGAGCTGGCTGAAATTGAATCTGACGGAAGTCCTGTGCCTGAGCTGGAGCAGTCTGAGGGTAGCGATCCTAAATCCAACCGTACCCCTACTTAGGTGAGAGTCCTGGTGCTATTCTCAAGTTGGCTCAGTCAGATCGACTGGATGATGCGGCGAGATAGACTGTGTTCAGAAGAAGGAAGAGGAGGAGGAGGTTGGATTTATACCCCACCCTTCCCTACCTGAAGGAGTCTCAGAGCGGCTTACGATCTCCTTTCCCTTCCCCTCCTCACAACAGACACCCTGTGAGCAATGTTCCCTCTAAGCTGTGGAGTCTTGTGAGCAAAAATTCTACTTTGTGAGCTACTGGCCTTAAAGTTGCGAGTGAGCAATTTGACTGCTGCATAAATTAGTTTGCTCTGGAGCCATCCGTCCTGAGCTAAGACAAAAACCTGTGAGCTGGAGGCTAAATAACTGTGAGCTAGCTAAATAACTCACACTAACTCGACTTAGAGGGAACACTGCCTGTGAGGTAGGTGGGGCTGGGAGAGCTCTTTCGAGGATTGCTCTTTCCAGAACAGCTCTGAGAGAACTCGTGGCTGACCCAAGGTCACACCAGCAGCTGCGTGTGGAGGAGTGGGGAATCAAACCCGGTTCTCCCAGAGTCCACACTCCTAACCACTACACCCCACTCCTCTACATGCAGCAGCTGGTGAGACCTTGGGTCAGCCACGAGTATACCTCTGTATTCCAATTGCTGGGGGAAAGCCTCTTGGATGGGCTCTCATTCTGAAGGCAACTGGCTGGTCGCTGTGGGAAAGAGGATGCTGGGTTTAAATGGGTTCTCAAACCACCCTTGCAGGGCTCTTCTTCGGCCAAAGCGGGACCCTCGCCTTTTCTGCCGGACTGCGCGGCCCTGTTGCCGACGTCCTCTTCCCCTTCGGCAGCTGAGCGGTTCTCATACGCTGCAAACATCCACATAAAGGGCAAAGAATGGCCCCGTTGATCCGCGAGGGGCCAAAAGGGCGGGACAAATATGAGGCCGCATGTGGAGGATGCCTCCGGTCGAAGCTTCTGAGAGCCGGAATGAATCGGAGAGGCGGGGCGGGGCGCGAGAATGTATAATGCATGCGCCATCGGAAACCCAGGCCTCTCTGTGTGAAGAGTGACCCTCTTTGTTTGTGGGCAGGAGGTGGGAGTGGGAAAGCAGAAGTACGGGATGGGGGTGGTGGAAACTGAAGCAGTTCACTTCGGAGAAAGCTAAACGCCAGCAGCTGTGGGATGTGGAAGGGGCAGAGATAGAGTTTAGGCCTGTACATTTCACAGAGTGAGGGGCTGGGTCGATACCCGTGTGGCAAGCAGACAGACGACCAGTGTGGTGTAGCGAATAGAATGGCGGACTGGGACCCCGGGAGGCCCGAGTTCGAATCCTGACTTCTATGCCAGAAGCTCGCTGGGTGACCTGGGGACGTGTCACAAACTCTGAACCAGTGTTCCCTCCAAGCTGAGTGAGTGTGAGCTAGCTTGTGGTTTTTCGTCTCTGCTCGGGAAGGAGGGCTCCAGAGCAAACTCATTTAGGCAGGAGCCAAATGACTCGCTCACCACTTTGATGCCAGGAGCTCACAGAGTAGAAGTTTTGCTCACAAGACTCCACCGCTTAGAGGGAGCATTGCCCCCAGCCCACCTCACAAGGTTGTTGTTGTGAGAAAACAGAGGCAGGGAGAAGGCTGCTCGGAGCCACTTTGAATCCCAGCCGAGGGGGGGGGGGGGAGTGGGATATAAATAAATAAATGCAAATGGAGTGTGTGTGGGGGGTGATAGACATTAAAAGGCTTGGCACCCCTCCCGTGGGTGTGTCTCCATTTCAAATTTCTTCAAATTTCTCCTCCCAATACTCCTTTTGCTGTAAAACTGTGGCTCTCTTAGGTGTGTAATGTGAAGTTATGCCCTCACATAAAAGGTTGCCAACCTCCTGGCGGGGGCCTGAAGATCTCCCAGAATCACAGCTCTTGCCCACATGACAGAGATTTTATGTATTTATTTATTAAATTATTTTTTTTAGCCCCCTTTCCCCGCTTGCGTGGGGCTCAGGGCGGTCTACGACAATTAATTCAGAACCTTATCAGATCAATTAAAACTATTTTTAAAAATCCAGTATTAAAAACATTCAGAACACTGAAACGTTGAAACGAGACGGCGATGCGAGCGTTCAGTCATAGGGGGAGGGTGCCCGGGTGCCAGGCAGAACCATCGCTGGCCCCAGCCCAAGGTACCCAGGACATGTGCCCCACCCATCCCTTCCCCTTCCCCTCCCCACAACAAGACACCCTGTGAGGTAGGTGGGGCTGAGAGAGGTCTTTTGAGAACTGCTCATGAGAGAACAGCTCTGAGAGAACTTGTGACTGGCCCAAGGTCACACCAGCAGCTGCATGTGGAGGAGTGGGGAATCAAACCCGGTTCTCCCAGATTAGAGTCCAACTCCTGACCACTACACCAAATGGATAAGGTAGAAGCTGCTGAAGGGTTGGTGAAATTTCTCCAGTACTTATGTGCCATGTGCCCAGATAAAAAATGGTATACTTAGAAAATTTATATGCCACCTTGAGCAAGTCTCTGGAAAAGCAGCACACAGTCATAACAGGAACAATGATAAAGTTATCAATATTAAAACAAAACATTAAAAACAATAAAGACCCTAGCAGGGCTTTCCCCGGGGCACTGCGCCTCTGCACTGCTCGGGGAAGCCGAGGAGGGGGCAGGGCTTGGTCATGTGCCCGCCCCCTGGGCTCCTTACTCCCGGAGCTGCGCTCCTGTGTGCTCCCACTCCAACAGACCCCTGCCCTTCGGGCAATTCCCCCAGAGAAAATGGCTGCTTTGAAGGGCGGACTCTGTGGCATCACACCCTTGCCGAGGCCCCTCCCCTCCCCAAACCCCGCCCTCCCCAGGCTCCACCCTCCAATCAGCAGGCATTTCCACCCCACAGAGTGACAATGTGAGCCTCCGCCCTCCATTTTGCATTCCCACCATTCCTGGTTTTTTCCTTACGTGTGGTGAATCACGCTTTGAAGGAATCTCCGCAGAGAAGTCCTGACAACATTAGATTCTGGCCGACAGCAGAAGACACGTTGAGTGGCCAAAACAGGAAATGTCCCGAGCT
This sequence comes from Lepidodactylus listeri, assembly GCA_029233225.1. NCBI lineage: Eukaryota > Metazoa > Chordata > Lepidosauria > Squamata > Gekkonidae > Lepidodactylus > Lepidodactylus listeri. The sequence continues at coordinate 97,787,748 of JARCFY010000011.1, read as the reverse complement.
GACATGGAGGAAGAAGGATTGAGAAACGTTCAGTCACCCCATTTCAGCTGTTAGTGAGGACTGTGGCCCTTGCGGTGTCGGGGAGGGGGGAAACTGAGAGGGCTCCCGGTTGAAGACCAAAAGCAGCATCCCTCAAACGTCAGACTGTAGTTTTTCTGAATCAAAACTGGAAGCACATGAACACATGGGGTGGGGGGGCTGTGGCTCAGTGGTAAAGTATTTTTTTTTGGTGCGCAGAAGGTCCCAGGTTCAATCCCTGACATCTCCAGTTAAAAGGACCCAACAGTTGGGGATGGGAAAGACCTCCGCCTGAAACCTGGAGAGCAACTTCTGGTACGGTCTGATCCAGAATTCATTCATTCATTCATTTTGTTCAATTTATATCCTGCCCTTCCCACAAATGGGCTCAGGGCAGCTAACAAAGTTACAAAAACATTAAAATCAAGTGTAACAGTGCAATAAATGATTTAAAACGTTAGAAGAGGCAAGCCAATACGTTCATTCATAAGAGTTTCAGCAATGTTAACTGGATGACAGAAAGAAGAGGAGGAGGAGGAGGGAGGAGGCTTTTATATCCTGCCCTTCACTACCCAAAGGAGTCTCAGAGCAGCTTACAATTTCCTTTCCTTTCCCCTCCCCACAACAGACACCCTGTGAGGTGGGTGGGGCTGAGAGAGCTCTCTTGAGAAATGCCCTTGAGAGAACAGCTCTGAGAGAACTTGTGACTGGCCCAAGGTCACCCCAGCAGCTGCATGTGGAGGAGTGGGAGATCAAACCCGGTTCTCCCAGATTAGAGTCCGTGCTCCTAACCACCACACCGAAGATGGAATGGACAGATATAATAGGGAAGTTTTCAGCAAGGGAGGCCAGACGGTTGGGGGTCCACTGCCTCAACCAAAGGCCTGGCAGAACAGCTCTGCTTTACAGGCCTTGCAGAACTGTAATAAGTCTTGCAGGGCCCTGCTCACAAACAGGAGCATGTTCCTCCAGGCAGAGGCTACAGCAGAAAAGGCTAAGCAGATGTCCTTTGGGCCGGGGACAACCAGGAGACGCTGGTCAGCTGAAAGCAAGTCTCTCCAAGGGGCATATGGGGAGCAGGGGCGTTGAGTTTTAAAAATCCGGGGGGGGGGGGGCTCTTCCATGCGTACGCGCAAAGCACGCGCGCCCACCGGGACCATGTCCCCGCCGCCGCCACTGCCACCTCCCCCCCGCCTGACCACTCCTGCTGCCGTCCCTTCCTCCGTCTGTCCAGGGGCCAGCTGGGCATTTGCTTAGCTGGCCCCTGGACGGAGGGAGGGACAGAATGGCCAGGCTGGGAGGGGGGAGAGAGACGGCGGCGGCAGCCCTAGGAAGGGATCAGGGAGGCGCGGCGGAGGGCACTCTGTTTTCCCGGGGGGGGCTCAGTCCCCCCCGGGAAATTTCGGGGGTGGCTCGAACTTTCGAGCCCCCCCGTAGTTGACGGCTATGATGAGGAGCATAAGGTAGCTTCATATGTGTTCAGGCTTGCCTTGTACGGAATCAGATTCTCGGTCCACCAAGGTCAGTATAATATTATCTACTCAGACTGGCAGCAGCAATCCAAATTAAGAACATAAGAGAAACCAGTGTTGGCTCAGGCCCGTGGCCCATCCAGTCCAACACTCTGCGTCACACAGGGGCCAAAAACACCAGGGGCCCTCAGGAGGTCCAGCAGTGGGGCCGGGACGCTAGAAGCTGAGGTCTTTCCCATCACCTGCTGCCTGGTCCTTTTAGCTGGAGATGCTGGGGACTGAATCTCGGACCTTCTGCATCCCAAACAGAGGCTCGGCCACTGAGCCACGCCTTCTCCCCAACACGTTATTCTTACCGCCCCATTTACTTTGGGAGTGTGTAAAAGAACAAATCACTCGGACCTGGAGGGCCCAGGCTAGCCTAGACCCGCTTCTATGCTCCAGTGCTCATGGAGGAAGGAACACGGGGACACTGGGAAGATAAACAAAGTCCTTTGGAATGGGTTGAGGATGAAGCAGCTGGAAAGGACTATCTTGAAAGCCAAGAGATTACTAATGCGCAGCGAGGAACCGGAGGGATTGCCCACCACACGTCTTCAGTGCTTCCTCCCGCTCCACTCCAGACTCCCCGGGCTATCTCACCCGCAACCTTCCTACGCAGCTGTGCGTGCCTCGGAAACTCTCTCCAGCATCCCCCTTTAATCCCCCCAGGCCTGGCCTAAAGGACAAGAGTTAGGTCACGAGGTGCGGGTATCCTAATCTCCCTGGAATGTCGATCGATGGGTTCTTTCTCCGGCCTGCTTCCCTCTGCCCTCCTTCTCCTCTGACATCCTGGCAGACTGGGAGCCGATAGCCCACATCTTAAGGCATCCAGATGGTCGGCCGTGTTGATCTGAAGCAGTCGAACAAATTTAGGGTCCAGTCGGGCACCTTTATGATCAACAAAGGTCTATTCAAGGGATGAGCTTTCATGTGCAAGGCACACTTCCCCCCCAAATACACTGGAATGATAGGTGAGGTTCTGAACTTATAGACAGAGATTTAACCGCAAATTACCATGTAACAGCGTTCCATGCGCCTCGGCATTTAGTCATGCTGGCCACATGACCAGGGGTCATTTCGTAGAAAAAGAGGTGCAGGAGCTCATTAGCATAACTCATTTGCATAACTTATTTGCATATGCCACACCCCCTAACATACCAGAAGTGTGTCAGAAGGCGACACCCACCCCTCAGGCTCCACTCCACAGGTGAGTGAAACTGACCTGCTCTTCCTCCATTCCCTTCCCCATCCAATACTTGGTGCAATTAAAATAAGCATAAAGAACACACCCTCATTCTCTTCCTGCTCCCTTGAAACCACCAGGTTTCAAGTAGACTTGAGATACCCAGGACATGTGCACCACCCTTCCCTTCCCCTTCCCCTCCCCACAACAAGACACCCTGTGAGGTAGGTGGGGCTGAGAGAGGTCTTTTGAGAACTGCTCATGAGAGAACAGCTCTGAGAGAACTTGTGACTGGCCCAGGGTCACACCAGCAGCTGCATGTGGAGGAGTGGGGAATCAAACCCGGTTCTCCCAGATTAGAGTCCAACTCCTGACCACTGCACCAAGCTGATGGGGTGGAAGCTGCTGAAGGGTTGGTGAAATTTCTCCAGTACTTAAGTGCCATGTGCCCAGATAAAAAATGGTATACTCAGAAAATTTATATGCCACCTTGAGCAAGTCTCTGGAAAAGCAGCACACAGTCATAAAAGGAACAATGATAAAATTATCAATATTAAAACAAAACATTAAAAATAATAAAGACCCTAGCAGGGCTTTCCCCAGGGCGATGGGCCTCTGCACTGCTGGGGGAAGCCGAGCAGTGGGCAGGGCTTGGTCATGTGCCCGCCCCCTCGGTTCCTCCCTCCCGGAGCTGCGCTTCTGTGCGCTCCCGCTCCAACGGACCCCTGGTCTTCTCCCTCTCTCTACATGGCCTTCCATGGAGACAGATGTCTTTGCAAGTCTCTCCTGTGGAGGCAATGCCCTCATACTCCCACACACAGGATGCTGGACAAGCTGGCCATTTGTGACAGGGAAAGTACTCTGGAGTTTGGGCTTCTCTCTCTCCTTTCGACTGCAACCTGAATGTGAACTGGATCTACTGGAATAAATATAAGTTTACCCTTTTTTACAATATACTTCTTGGGAGATTTATTTACGGCTCTCAGTTTCACGCTTCTATGACTGGGCAAACTCTGCTCTGTTAACCAAATATCCCAATATCAGGCAGGGGTCTTTCACATCATCTGCTACCTGATCCTTACTGGAGATGCCGGGGATTGAACCTGGAACCTTCTGCAGGCCAAGCAGGTGCTCTACCACTGAGCCACAGCCCCTCCCCAGATCAGAAGTCCACCTAACAGATCCAGTTTCCAGCACCAGCTTGCTAAATGCTTCCACAGATCCCCAAAAGCCAACAACAAAGGTGACAGAAATTCCTTGTTGTTTCCTCCAGCATTCGGTATCCAGAGGTACACTGCCTCTGGATAAGGAGGTTCCGTTTTGCTCTCGTGGCTCTTGCGAGAACTTTTCCTCCAGGAACTTACGGACGCCGTCGGACATGCGCTCTCCACTCGCCGCTATCACATGCTTCCTTGTAAGGGAAGACAGTTTTAATTGTGCATCGAATAACAACATGCTGATCTATGCAATTATTATTTATTTGATTGCAGTGTTCGTCGATGCAGCCTTCGGATCTTAAAATATCCGCCACGCTCGGAGCTGCACCCGTCCCCTCTGCCTGTGCCCCTGGCCTTTGCATTCTGAACGGATTAATTAGACAGTTGCGCGAAAGTAGAGGGACAGGAAATGTTCCATGTTTCCCCGGGGCATTTCCAACCCATGTCAAACGGCAGAACAAAGTTGCTTTTTTGGGTAATGGCAAAAGGATGTGCTTTGTATCCCTGGGAAACAGCTGGGAATAGTCTCGCGTCCTGTTATAACTGGATGCAAAAAAGACGTTAAGGGATGAGGTTTAGCGGTCTTAAAAACACACAGGCCCTGTTTCTAGGCTTCAAAGGGCTGTTCTTGCTGCGGAGTTGGAATGCCTCAGAGTGGGAGAGAAGCGGCTTGCCTAGATCCAGGAGGGGCCATGGCTCAGTGGCAGAGCCTCTGCTTGGCATGCAGAAGGTCCCAGGTTCAGTTCCCGGCATCTCCTGTTCAAAGGACTGGGTAGCAACAGTTGAGAAAGACTTCTGCCTGAGACCTTGAAGACCTGCCAGCAAGAGTTGATGCTCCCCTTACGCAATAAATACTGGTCTGCCACATATTTGGAAGAGCTGATCCGACACTCTGTCAGGTTCCCAGGTAGAGCATCTGCTCGTCATGCAGAAGGTCCCCAGGTTCAGTCTCCAGGTCACCGGGGATGTGAAAGTCCTCCACTGGAGACCCTGGAGAGCGGCTGCCAGTCGGAGTAGACAATACTGAACTTGATGGACCGAGGGTCTGAAGGCAGCTTCATGTGAATCATAGACTCACACAGAGTTGGAAGGGGCCACACAGACCATTGTCCAACCCCCTGCTCAATGCAGGACCAGCCTAGAGCATCCCTGACAAGGGATTGTCCAGCCGCTGCTTCAAGACTGCCAGGGAGGGGGAGCTCACCACCTCCCCAGGCAGCCGATTCCACTGCGGCACAACTCTGACTGTCAAAAAGTTTTTCCTAAGATCCAGCCGGTACCTTCTCACCCTTCATCTAAACCAGGGGTGGGCAAATGGCGGCCCGCGGGCCACATGTGGCCTGCCACAGAGTTTTTTGCGGCCCGCCAAGACATGAAGATTAACAAGAGTAAATATAGATGCTCTTTGACAGACATTAACTTGCAGGCTGTGATAAGAATCTCAACAAGCAATCTCACTCCTGATTTCAAAAAAAAATGTAGAAAAGTGTGATAGGGTACATTTGTCTCATTAAACTGATTCTGGAATTAAATGTGCTTGCAGCTACAGATGATATGAAATTAGCACAATCAATAAATTGAATAAAACCACCACTATTTTATTTCATTTATATTTATTGATTTTTATGATACAGTTTATACCTTTTCTGAAATGCAAAGTTAACTAATGAATGCAATCATTTTAAAAGGTGCGGCCCTCCGCTAACCTCCGCTCCCACAAAGTGGCCCCCGAGCCAAAACAATTGCCCACCCCTGATCTAAACCCATCGTTGTGGTCATGGAAGGGGCTGTGGCTCAGAGCTAGAGCATCTGCTTGGTATGCAGAGGGTCCCAAGCTGAAGTCTCTAGCATCTCCACCTAAAAGGACCTGGCAGGAAGTGATGTGAAGGACCTCTGCCTGAGACCCTGGAGAGCCATGAAGTCGGGCTGTAGCTCAGTGGCAGAGCATTTCCCTGGAATGCAGAAGGTCCCAGGTTCAATCCCCGACATCTCCACCTAAAAGGACCAGGCAGGAGGTGATGTGAAGGACCTCCGCCTGAGACCCTGGAGAGCTGCTGCCAGTCCGAGTAGAGAAGACTGACCTTGATGGACCAGTGGTCTGATTCAGTAGGAAGCACCCTCATATGTTCATTTTAAACAATAATATCAGTAAAGATACAGGCCTTGAACTGGACCCATGTTTTCACGGGGTTTTGAAGCTTTGATGCTCTTCAGAGGTGTAAAGTGCTTTTGATGATTAATGGTAAGCTCAGATATAGAATTGTCAAAGAAAGACTCCAGAAACTATACTCTCTGATGAAGAAATGAAACGCCCAAGACTACCTGGGATCTGCGTTAGTAATAGTTCGATTTAAAGGGTTTAAGAATTGCCACACCAATGTGGACCTCTTGTGGAGTTCGAAAGCAAGAAATTGCAAGTAGATAAATAGGTACTGCTTTGGTGGGAAGGTAACATTATTCCGTGCGCCTCGGCATCTAGTCATGCCGGCCACGTGACCACGGAAACGTCTTCGGACTGCGCTGGCTCTTCGGCTTGAAAATGGAGATGAGCACCGATCCCTAGAGTTGGATTCGACTGGCTTCCGAGCAAGGGAAACCTTTACCTTTATGCCTTGCCAAGCCCATTTCAGCATTTAGAGGACATTCCACAGCTTTTGAAAATATTGGTCTGGTTCAAGATTTATATCTTTACTGATCCCATTGTTTAAAAAGGACTCTTTTTTTTCACTTTGGTGACTTTGTAAATACATGCCCCAGTCTTGTAATTCACGAGCTTTCTATCTTGTAATTGGTTTGTGTTATTGTATTATTTTTCATTGTGTATGTATGAAACAAGAGAAAATCAGACATTAGAACACTGTTATGAATATTGCATAATACAGGTTTAAAAAGCGCACAGCATTTAGCTTTGGCTATTAGATCAGATCCTCGTGTCTGCTTCCCTTTGCAGTCAATCTGTTGCCTCTGCTATGCCAGGGATGCAAGATCTCAGGGCCGCCTACCAGGCAGAAGCGTCTCTCGCGTAGGAAATATAGGCAGCGGCTCCCAGTTCTGGCTGAGAAAGGGCCACACCATTTACACTCTCCAGCAGCAAAGTCCACACGGCTGCCGGAGTGAAACCCCAGGATTGCATCGTGTCAGCTTATCTCCTGTTGCGCATTCCATCAACTCACCTGTCCCGGTGCGCTGGGCTGAATCCGGCATTTCCAAGAGGCGTCATCCCAATTCTGCACCAGCCTGGAATCCAGTGGTTGGGAAGAGCCAGCTGTCTCTGTACAGCGTCATAGCCGGTTAAAATAATTTGTGCTGGGCTTACCTAGGCTCAGCAGCACCTGTTCCCAAATGTTTAGCTTTCAAGCATAAATTTTCGTGTGCCTCTGAGCATGTGCCGGGGGGGGGGGGGCACCTCCTTCAAGTAAGAAGCCCAGAAATGGCCTGCTTGCCATGGTGGCCAATGGCATGACCCCAAGGGACCCACAATCATGGCACGAAAGCAGCGGCCTTCCCCCTTTGTTTCTTCACCGGAGGTATACTGTCTCTGAACCTGGAGGTTCCATTTAGCTGGCATGGGCATTAGCTGTCCACAGACATACCCACGATTTTACCCTTCTCCCAAGGAGCTCTGGGCATCATGCATAGTTTCCCCCTTCCTTTGGGACACTCACAACAGCCGGGTAAAAAGGGGGGGGGCAGTTCCAAGGTACCGTTGCCAACTCTGGTTTGAGAAATTCCTGGACATTTGGGGAGTGGATCCCGGGAAGGGCTGGGCTGGGGGAGGGAACTCTGTCAGGGTACAAGGCCACGGAGATCCCAAGCAGCCGTTTTCTCCAGGGGAAATGATCCCTGTAGTCTGGGGGTCAGTTGTAATTTTGGGAGCTCCCCAGGCCTGCACCTGCAGGTTACAATGAAATGGAACACAGCTATAAGGTGTAAACCAGGTACAAGGATGAAGCCGTGCAGAGATTGATATACTGCCAATATTCTTTATGGATAATAAAGGAAACTTATACCAAACTCTACAGTGTTGTTTCAACAAAACAAAATAAATATGTAGCCACAAGATCGCAGTCCAGTTGTTTTTGCATGGGTGTTCATAAGCTGAGTTGATGGGAGGAGATGTTTCAGATCTATAGGTCTTCTTCCATGCCACTACTTCTACCAGACCCAGAGATGGAAACGCTCCAATCAGGCTTCTTCTACAAGTGTTCGCTTCCCTTCAAATATTACGCCCCACACCGGGGAAACAATTCGTCTAGTGATCACTCTCCAGTCAGAGCTGCCCAGTTGTGCGGCCCAGGAGAAGTTGGCATCCAGCTGTTCGACGGGGGAGGGGGCTCGCCAGCCTTTTCAGTGCCTGCTGGGGGGGGGGGGGAGAAGAGGAGGCGAAGCAGCCTCCCCCCCCCGGCCCCCGCTGCTGCTGCAGCAGCAGCTGCGCCAGAGGTGCCGCTAACGAGAACCAGATGTTGGGGGCAGGCGGGGGCGGGCGGGATTGGTCATCGGCCGGGCGCCGGGCGTCCAATGGCGGCGCCAGGCAGGCGCCTCCGGCCCCGCCCCGGGCATTCCCGGGCATCGGCCTCGACGGCGGGGCTGCTGGGCTGGGCTGAGCGGCTGCCGAGCGCGGAGGGGCCCCCGGAGGCGAAGCATGGCGGGGACGGCGACGGGGCTGCTCTGCCTGGGCGCCCTGTTGGCGATGGGCGGGGGCGCCGGCGCCCTCCCGCGCCCGCGACTGGTGCCCTTCGGGGGGCCGCGCGGCGACCGGGCGCTGCCCGACGGCGACGACGAGAGCTCGGAGCCGCTCAGCCTGGCCGGCCCGCTGCCCTTCTACGAGACCCGCTTCAGCCAGCTTTACGTGAGTGCTCCTCCGGACCCCCCCTCCCCTCGCCCTCCGCGCCGCTTTCTGCGGGGCAGCGTGTCGTTTGGGAGGGATTCGAACCCCGATCCGGGCGGCCCCGCCGCCAGAGCCAGGTCTCGGATCTGCTGGGCAGCTCCTGGGCCCCCGGAACTCCCGGCCACAGGACCTGCCTAGCAGAGGTCACGGGTTGGATTTTTCCACATTTGCAAACAGGAGACGCGTTATCAGTTGTGAGTCGGAGTGTGGCGTGGTGGAAGGTGCCTTCCAGGCACAGCCGACCCAGGACTCCGACGTCTTCGCCCGAAGAGTAATGAACGCGTGGGATTCAGTGCCTTGGGAAGTGGTGGCGATTACAAGCATAGACAACTTTAAGAGGGGATTGGAGAAACATCTGGGGCAGTGCTGCTTTGTCTCCTTGAGGCTTGGGGGGAAAACAGTGGGAGGGCTTCTGGAGTTCTGGCCCCACTGGTGGACCTCCTGAGGGCCCCTGGGTTTTGGCCACTTTGTGACACCAAGTGTTGGACTGGATGGGCCACTGGACTAATCCAACATGGCTTCTCTTGTATTCTTCTGTCTGGAGCACTGATGCTCTGTATTCTTGGTGCTTGGGGGGAAAACAGTGGTAGGGCTTCTAGAGTTCTGGCCCCACTGGTGGACCTCCTGATAGCATCTGAGTTTTGGCCCCTGTGTGACACAGAGTGTTGGACTGGCAGGGCCATTGGCCTGACCCAACATGGCTTCTCTTATGTTCTTATATTTGAGCCAGGGATGCTCTGTCTTCTTGGTGCTTGGGGGGGGGGGGGGCACAGCTGGAGGGCTTCTGGAATTCTGGCCCCACTGGTGGACCTCATGATGGCCCCTGGGTTTTGGCCAGAGTGTTGGACTGGAGGGGCCATTGGCCTGACCCAACGTGGTTTCTCTTACATTCTTATGTCTGGGGCAGCAATGCTCTGTCTTCTTGGGGCTTGGAGGCAAGAGTTGGAGGGCTTCTGGAGTTCTGGCCTCGTGGCTGGCCCTTCTGATGGCCCCTGGATTTTGATCTCTATGTGACACAGAGTGTTGGATTGGACGGGCCATTGGCCTGATCCAATATTGCCTTTCTTACGTTCTTACGGCTGCTCTGGAGGGTTTTCAAGGCACGAGGCGAACCGGGGTGGATTTGCCATTGCCTGCTTTTGCATAGCAACCTTCCTGGTTTCTCATCCAAGGGCTAACCTGGGTTGACCCTGTTTAGCTGCCAAGATCGGATGAGATTGGGCTAGCCTGAGTGATCTGGGCCAGGGCCCAGCCTTTGCTGTGGGATCCCTTTTGTTAAGAACATCAGAAGAGCCCTGCTGGATCAGACCACGAGTCCATCTAATCCAGCAACTTGTCTCAACAGAGTGGCCAAGCAGTTCCTCTGGAGGGCCAGCAAAAGGGCCGAGAGAGGCTGAGGCTTTCCTCTGATGCAGCCTCCTGGCTCTGCAATTCAAAGGCTGACTGCCTCTGAGTGTGGAGGTTCCCCTCCGTCACCAGGACTAGTAACCATTGACAGACTTATCCTTCGGGAAGCTCTCTAATCCCCTTTTAAAGCTCTTTATCCCTGGGGCTATCGCAACATCCCCTGGCAGCGAATCCCACATTTTAATCACCATCAGTGTAAAGTAGTGTTTCCTTTTGTCTATCCTGGAACCTACTGCCTATCAGCTTCAGTGGATGCCCTCAAGTTCTAGTATTTTGGGAGAGGGAGAAAAAAAAATTGTCATTGTCCGCTCTCTCCACCCTATGCTTACATTTATAAACCTCGATCATCTCCCCCCTTCGTCAGTCATCTCTTTTCTAAACTGAAAAGTCCCAGAGTCTTCAGCCTTTCCTCCTAGGGAAGGTGCTCCGACCCCTGAATTATCTTGGTTGCCCTCCTCTGTACTGTTTTCCAGCTCTGCCGTGTCCTTTTGGAGATACAGGGACCACAACTGCCCGCAGTGTTCCAAACGAGGCTGCCCCATTGATCTGTACAGGGGCATTACAATATCAGCCGTTTTATTCTTGGTCCCTTTCCTAATAGTCCCTAACATGGAGTTCACCTCCCCCCCCCCCCCCCCCCTGCTGCAGTGCACTGGGTTGACCTTGAGCCATCCACTATTTACAGTGCTTTTCACTGTTTCTTTTCCAGGTCGGGACCAACGGGATCATTTCCACCCAGGACTTCCCCCGGGAGACTCAATACGTGGACGACGATTTCCCCACGGACTTTCCGGCCATAGCGCCTTTCCTGGCTGACATTGACACCAGCGGAGGGAGAGGCAAAATCTACTACCGCCAGGATGACTCCCGAGAGGTGCTGGATCAGGCCGCCCGGCTGATCTGGGCTGGGTTTCCCGACGCTGCGGGCTTCGTTCCCCACTACGCATTCGTGGCTACCTGGGAGAATGTGGGAGCGTATGAAGAGGTCGCCCAGAACTCGGAGCCCTCCAGACAGGTGAGAGGATTCTGCAACGAGGTCTCCATTAGCAGTGGTTTTTGTTTGTGGGTGGATCCATAGCTGTTGTGTGCCAGGCTGCTGGGGTTTTTATAGAATATTTTTTAAAAGAATTGAGGGGGAAGGGCCAGTCATTGAATGTGGACAGTTGTTGGTGCAATTGGAAAGGAAATGGAAACAACTTACGCACAGCATCTTACGGCACTTACGCACAGCATCTTCAAGACCAACAGAATTTTCCAGGTGATAAGCTGCCATGAATCAACACTCACTAAGTAGATAAGCTTTTACCCAGGACAATTTCCCATGTAGATAGATCAAGATGGGTAGCTGTGTTTATCTGTCTGTAGCAGCAGAAAAGAGCCAGAGTCCAGTAGCACCTTGAAGATGAACAAAATATGTGGCTAGGTAGGAGCTTTTGTGCATCGACTCACTTCTTCAGATACAGCTAGAATGGAAGCCCATCTGTCCTATTTATTGGAAAGTGGAGTGATTTCAGATGCTGAATGACAACAGCAGGTGACTGACAATAGCAGGTGTGATTAGATTAAGGTGAGGTATGCAGAGGGGTAATAAGTGTGGAGCATTGGTAATAAGACAGGAAACCTAGGTCTCGATTCAGTCCAGGGGGATGCAGTGTCTCGAGCTTCATTATCAATTGCACTTCAGCAGTCTCTCTTTCTAATCTCCTTTTACAAAGGAATTTCAAATGGAGATTAGAAAGAGAGACTGCTGAGTTGTAACCAATGCTCCCTCTAAACTGTGGAGTCTGGTGAGCAAAAATTCTGCTTTATGAGCTACTGGCATTAAAGCTGTGAGCGAGTGATTTGGCTACTGCATCAATTAGTTTGCTCTGGAGCCATCCTTCCTGAGCGAAGACAAAAATGTGTGAGCTGGAGGTTAAAAAACTGTGAGCTAGCTCACACTAGCTCAGCTTAGAGGGAACACTGGTTGCAACTGATAATGAAGCGCAAGACAATGCATCCTCCTGGACTGAATCAAGACCAAGGTTTCCTGTCTCATGACCAATACTGATTTCTCCACACCTTTGACCCCTCTGCATATCTCACCTAAATCCAATCACACCTGCTATTGTCATTTACCTGTGGGCCACATGTTTGACACCCCTGGAGTAGATGGTAATGAATTTGATCAACCGTGGGTCTGATTCACTAGAAGGCAGCTTCACGTGTTCAGCTGAATTTGGGGGAGTGGCCGTGGCTCAGTGTAGAGCGTCTGCTTGGCATGCAGAAGATCCCAGGTTCAATTCTTGGCATCTCCAGTTAAGGACTAGGCAGGAGGTGATGTGAAAGACCTCAGCCTGAGACTCTGGAGAGCCGCTGCCAGTCAGAGTAGACAATACTGACCTTTGGGGGACCAATGATCTGATTCCGTTTAAGGCAGCTTCGTATGTTCACACGTTCATGTGATTTGTTCTAGAAGGTGCAGGTCAAAGTAGAAACCAGCTTCTCCCTTCCCCAGTCCCAGGTCTTCCTATCAACTTTAGGCAGGGGCGGAGTTGCGGCTCGGCAGGTCAAATGAGGAGCTTGGAGTCAGCAGGCCAAGATTTAAAAAACGGCATCTGTTCTGCAAGTTTCAACATTCAGCTTTTCTAGCTGGCGGGTGATGAGGACTTGACACGGAAGCCGAGAACACACGTTGCCCCGCTTGTTGTTCCGCAGCCCGGCCAGGTCCTTAGGAACACATTTTCTTGTTGTGGCTGCCACGTACGGACCCCGAGCCGGCTCCTCTGCTTTTTAGGAGTTGCTCAGGAGGCAGAATTTTTTTAGCCTTGCATTGTTCAGAGGAGCTCGGACTAGCTGAGTTCGGAGGTGCAGTATCGCTCGCGGGTTCTGGAGCTGAGAGGCCTGCCCTGGCCTCACTCTGGAGGTGGGCCGCCAGGGCAGAAGAGGAGTTGCGAGCATTTGGCAATGCTGCTGTTTGGTTAACCGTTCGAACCTCAGCATTTTTTCTTCTTCTTTTGGGTCCGTAGATGGGATTCCCCCCGAATGACTCACGTGCAGGCCGGTGGGGAATGGGATGTTTCAGATTTTCCACTGTCCTGGAAAGGAGCGTCTAATGAAGCTCCTAGAATAGGGTTGGGTATGCTTGTTTTTGTTTGTTTGGTTGGGCCACCCTTGTAGGCTAGTAAAAAGGATTCCATTCTAGCTGGATCCCGTGGGTGCTGTTTCTCTTTTCCGAAGAGGTGCACATGCATGGGGGAAAGGATGGGATGTGCCTCCGACTGTTCGAGGTGGTCCATTTGCATGGACGTACAAAGTTTCTTAAGAGGGGGCTTATTGGTCCATTCAGCTCAGCGTGGTCTACTCTGGGGGGTCCCTTTGGAATTCTGGCACAGCGTTAGTGGGCACAGCCACCAAATGGGTGCCACCAAATGGCTGCTGCAGGAGGCAGAGCCAGCTACAAACACTGGGGCTGCAGCCAATGCTCCCTCGAAGCTGTGGAGTCTTGTGAGCAAAAATGCTACTTTCTGAGCTCCTGGCATTCAAGCTGCAAGCAAGCAATTTGGCTGCTGCATAGATCAGTTTGCTCTGGAGCTATCCTTCCTGAGCTGAGACAAAAATGTGTGAGCTGGAGGCTAAAGAATGGTGAGCCAGCTCACACTAACTCAGCTTAGAGGGAACACTCGCTGCAGCTTACTTTGGCTGCGGTCAGACGACAGGCTTGATGCGGTCTGGCCATGCCTCTATTTTATCCAGCGTTATTTGTTCCAGAGAGGTTTGTCCAAATATGCCACCCTTAACCCGCCTCACTGTGTGCTCTCTCCGCGGTTGACCATACAGATTATTGCTGTGTGGTAACCATGGAGTGGTCGGTTGGCATCCTTTTTTAAAAAATTGTCTTTCACGCATGCACAGAAGCGCTCATTTGAAGCACCACTCTGTTTTGACAGCTCCGCGAAATTTTCTGCCATTGAGGAAGTTGGAAGTCTTTCACTTGCACAGTGACCAGCTTGGCTTCTTCAAGGTGGCTGTACGTGGGGCCCTTCCCTGCACCCAAATCCTGGGACCTGACGGCAGAGGTCTGCCTCCTGCCACCTCTGAAGCTGCTGTCAAAGAGATCTGGCTGCTCAAAGGAGTTGCGGAGTGCTTTGTGTGTTGGTGGGGAGAGGTGCGGTAAACATAGCAAGTGCTGGTATGTGTCATGTGTGTGACCAATAAATGCAGTGGATGCTTGACAGGGACCTGTAGCCAATGCTTCCTCTAAGCTGTGGAGTCGTGTGAGCAAAAATTCTACTTTATGAGCTACCGGCATTACAGTTGTGAGCGAGCCATTTGGCTACTGCATAAACCAGTATGCTCCGGAGCCCTCCTTCCTGAGCGAAGATAGAAACGTGTGAGCCCGAGGCCAAAAAGTGTGAGCTAGCTCACACTAACTCAGCTTAGAGGGAACACTGCCCGCAGCCTGGTTCAGTATCCATGTGCAAGATCACCCTCGAGCGTCAGGGTGTGTGTGTTCGCAAGGCATAATTCCGGAGGAGGGGGTGATCCCAACACCTTTTCCTGCTCTCTTCTCCGGCTTGATTCCTTTGGCCTGGGTCCTGTGTGGCGGGGCCTGAGCTTTCGTAAGTCACTGCTCACTTCTTCAGATACCTCTTCCTCTTCACGGGCTCCGTGCCCTCAGGAAGCACCTCGAGGGGCAGAAATCAAGGGAGCACTCTCTTCCCAGCACCGGCTTTTAAGCTTGTAAAGATTCTCGGAAACTGCAGCTACGGGGTGGTGGACTTTGCCCTTTGTGGCGCTCTGAACAAGGGTGACACAATCAGAGAGCCACTCGGGAACTGCCCTTTGCGGCCGCCCTTAACCCCTTGGGCTTTTATCTGTTTCCCCATGGAAATCTTTGTGTAAACACAAGGCAGGAAATAGTTTGAGTCCATTGGCACTTTTAAGGCAGACAAAAGATTTTTTTTCAAGGTATAAGCTTTTGTTTGCATTCCCCTGAGGTTGCCTCCTGGCTCGGGGATTCTGAGGATTAGTGCCTCTGAAGGTGGAGGTTCCCCTCCACCACCAGGGCTGGTAGCCATTGATAAAGACTTATCATCCATGAATCTGTCTAAGCCCCTTGTAAAGCTGTTTATTCCTCTGGCCCTCACTACATCCTCTGGCAGCGACTTCCACATTTGAATCACTCTCTGTGTAAAGTGGTATTTCCTTTTCCCCGTCCTGAACCTACTGTCTGTCAGCTTCATTGGATAAGAATGTAAGAGAAGTCAGTGCTGGATCAGGGCAACAGCCCATCCAGTCCAACACTCTGTCGCACAGTGGCCCAAAATACCAGGATGCCCTCAAGTTCTAGTTTTTTGGGAGGGGGAGAAAATTTCTCTTTGTCAGCTCTGTTCTAGTCCAAACCTTTAAGCACCACACTGCAATAAGTTTCACAGGCGAAAGCTTTCTGGTAGGATTGCACCCCAATTTTTAAAAATTAACCTAAAAACCTTGGTTCTAATGGCTGCGTGCCAAATCCTCCCCCTCCCTCTCCTGACTCTATTTGCTCAGGTTGACGTCAGTTTCCCGATGCTCCCAACTCCTGACCAAATTGTTGACCGTGGGCGGTGGGTCTCTCTGGGGCTTCGTCCTGCCTGTCATTAGGACAACAAGCTTGCTTTTATCTCTGGTGGGAATGGCAGGGGCACGCTTGGAAACTCTGAAGCGAGAGCCCCCCCTCCCCCCACAAATAGCTGGGGCCTTTCCATGACTAGATATATCCTGTCCATGCTTGGCTAGAAATTTCTCTGGAGAGTGTATACTGTATATGGGGTATACACTCCAATTTCCGACGTCATACATTAAGAGGGGCACTAATTAAAACCTGGAAAGAAATAAAGGATAGATATTGTGATAGAATTCCCAAATGGGTCTCACCATTGGAAGCTTTTATAAAATCAGCATTGATAACAAAGATGAAAAGAGAATCATATGAATGGTCATTGGATAAGAATAATGAGTTTTAAAAGGCAGATAGTAATATATGGGGAAAATTAAGCTTGACATGGTGTGAAAAGATACAAATAAAGACTAGATATAATAAAGATAGGGAAAAAGGGTTTTGTGAAATAAAAAATGATTTAGATAAAATATGGCTATCGTCAAGAGATAAATTAATACAACAAATTTATAATTTTTCATTAAATGACTATACAATGGACGAATGGGTAAAACCTGTAATGGTGACATGGATGCAAGATCTAGGACAGACTATAGATATAGACCAATGGTCCAAAACATAGAATGCCATCAAATATATGAGAGCAACAACATATAAAGAGAACATCTGTAAAATGTTCCATAGATGGTACTGGACACCTGATAGAGTTGCAAAATGTTATGGAAATGTATCACATTCTTGTTGGAAATGTAAAATGTTGGAACCTTTTTTCATATATGGTGGAGATGTTGTAAAATCCAAAACTTCTGGCAGAAAGTGCACAAAGTGATAGTGGAAATTATCAATAAGGATATTATATTTTCGCCAGAAATATTTTTGTTGAATATGCTCCCAGATGACTATACCAAAACTGATAAATATCTTATAACTTATATTGTGACATCGGCTAGAATGTTACTAGCAAGAGGCTGGAAGACGGACCGCTTGCCCTCAAAAGAAGACTTAATACAGAAGTTACTTGAAGTGGCAGAAATGGATAGACTAAATACTATATTACAGGGAAAGGATCAAGAGATATATAATAAAAGATGGAATAGATTGTATGTATGGATTGCTCAAAGAAAAGAAAAATAGGTTCAAAATGATATGTAAAAATGTAATTTGGATATGATATGTATATACCAAAAACCAATAAATAAACTTATCAAAAAAAAGAAAAGAAAAAAAAAGAAATTTCTCTGGAGGGGGGAACACAACTCAGAGGCAGAGAACAGAGCCAGAGTCCAGTAGCGCCTTAAAGTCCAACAAAACTTGTGGCAGGGGATGAGCTTTCGTGAGTCACTGCTCATTTCTTCAGATACAGCTAGAATATGAGTCCATCTGGCCTTATATCTTGGAGAGTGGAATGATTTCAGGTGCCAAATGACAACATAGCCGGTGAATGACAATAGCAGGCATGACTGGATTAGGTGTGATATGCAGAGGGGGTAGTAGGTGTGGAGAAATCAGCATCGGTCACGAGACAGGAAACCAAGGTCTTGATTCAGTCCAGGAGGCTGCATTGTCTTGAGCTTCATGGTCAGTTGCAATTCAGCCATCTGTCTTTCTAATCTCCCTTTGAAAATTCCTTTGTAAGAGAACTGCTATTCTTAGGTCACCGACTGAATGTCCTGGAAGGTTAAAATGTTCCCCCGCTGGTTTTTGAACCAGAGAACAGAGGAGGAGATGCAGCGTGGTATCATGCTTAAAATATCATTCTAGGATCTGGGAGCCCCAGGTTCGAATCCCCACTTGTGCCATGGAAGCTTGCTGGGTGACCTCAGTCAGTCACACACTCTCAGCCTCACCTGCCTTGCAGGGTTGTTGTGAGGATAAAATAGAGGAGAGGATCATGAGGTAAGCCGCTTTGGGTCCTAACTGAGGCAAAAGGTGGGATATCAATAAAGTAAATAATAAATGACCCAGAAGGCCTTCAGCTCCATGCATGGCACACCCACCTCCATGAAAAGGGATCTCCGTTCACTGGCACCTGGAAATATTCTGACACCCCCTCCCCCAAGAAGCCATTGCCAGCTGTTTGGTGTAGTGGTTAGGAGTGTGGACTAATCTGGGAGAACCGGGTTGGATTCCCCGCTCCTCCACTTGCAGCTGCTGGATAACCTTGGGCAAGCCATAGTTCTGACACAGCTGTTCTTGGAAAAGAGCAGTTTCTGTCTCAGGTCTCTCAGCCCCACCTACCTCACAGGTTGTCTATTGTGGGGAGGGGAAGGGAAAGGAGATTGTGAGCCACTCTGAGACGCCTTTGGGTAGTGAAGGGCGGGGTATCAATCCAATCTCTTCTCCTCTTCCTCTTCTTAGAGCAGACAACACTAAGCTAGGCGCAAGGGCCAGGAGGCGATGTGGTATAGTGCTAAGAGTTATGGAGTAGGGACCAATGCTCCCTGTAAGCTGTGGAGTCTTGCGAGCAAAAAATCCTACTTTGTGAGCTCCTGGCATTAAAGTTGTGAGTGAGCGATTTGGCTACTGCATGAATTAGTTTTCTCTGGAGCCATCCCTTCCTGAGCTGAGACAAAAATGTGTGAGCCAGAGGCTAAAAATCTGTGAGCTAGCTCACATGAACTCAGCTTAGAGGGGGCGCTGCTAGGGTTGGGGAGACTTGGATTCGAATCCCTGCTCTGCTTCTTGGGTGACCTGTCTTTCGCTCCATGCACAGCCCTCTCTGCAGGCTGGTTGTTCAGTTGGGCCACGGAGGACGAGGAGGATAAAAATGCTCTTGAGAGAAGTCAAGTTTGATTTCGAAATGAGGTCTTTCAGTTAGAGTGCCAGATGCCAACAGGGGGAAAGAGCTGGGTTCCGATCCCTGCTCTGCCTTGGAATCTGGCGGGGGAACCTGGGGGCCAGCCATGCCCACTCTGCCCAGCCTCATTCATGGAGTTCTTCGGCGAACAGGGGGGCAGGGGGGCAGGTGTGCTGACCTGAACTCTAGGCGGAGGGGATGGGGGAGTAAAAACGTTGAATTCTGCAGCTCTGGTTCCCAAAAGGGTTTCACTTGGAGCCCTCCCAATGCGACACATCTGTCTTTCCAAAACAAAAAAATTAACCGAAAACCAATTTGGGGGGAATGTGGCTGGGAGGAAGAGTGCGTGCTTTCCGTGGATGGGAGAAGGATGATTGCTTGCAGGCTGGCCGGGTGGCGGGGGCAGATGCTGCCATGGTATCCCCCCTTCTGCCCAGAAAAGGCCTGGAGGGGGGGAAACAGCCAGCCGCAGGGCTCCTCTTCTGCAGAGGCATTGCTAGGGTTACCAACTTCCAGGGGTGGCCTAGAGACCTCCTGGAATTATCGCTGGTCTCCAGACGACAGAGATTAGTTCCCCTGCAGAGAATGGCTGCTTTGGAGGGTGGACTCAATGGCCTCGTGCGCCACAGAGGTCCCTCCCATCCTCGAACCCTGACCTCCCCAGGCTCCACCCCCCAAAATCTCAGGAATTTCCCAAGTAGATTAATATTAACACGTTGGAAAATATTTCTCCAGCAACAACCCAAGGGGAGATGGCAACCAAACAATCAGGAGGCGGAGACAGGGGAAGGGTAGACAGGAAGAAGAAGAGGAGAAGAGATTGGATTTATACCCCACCTTTCACTACCCAAGGGAGTCTCAGAGCGGCTTACAAACTCCTTTCCCTTCCCCTCCCGACAACAGACACCCCGGGAGGTAGGTAGGGCTGAGAGAGCTCTCTCAAGGACTGCTCCTGAGAGAACAGCTCTGAGAGAACCTGTGACTGACCCAAGGTCACACTAGCAGGTGCAAGTGGAGGAGTGGGGAATCAAACCCGGTTCTCCCCGATTAGAGTCCGTGCACTTAACCACTATACCAAACTGGAACTAGAGAAATAGTCTGAAGGGTAAGGAGGTGTTACTGGCAATCCAGATCCAGAGAATTCGTGCCATGGTATTCCCCCTTACTGTGTGTGGGTGTGAAATTTGGACAGGGAAGGAAGCCGACGGGGAAAGTTGAGTCATTTGAAATATGGTGTAGGAGGAGAGTTTGGCAGATACCGTGGACTGCCCCAAAATCAAAAAAGTCAAATAATACAAGCCCCGGGAAATGCTGATTGCCACTTTGGGGTCAGGAAGCAATTTTTCTCCAGACCAGTTTGGCTGGAGATCCTGGAGGGTTTTTTTTGTCATCTTCTGGGCATGGAACAGGGGTGAATGGGAGTGTGGGAAGGGGAGACATTTGTGAGTCTCCTGCAGTGTTCCCTCTAAGCTGAGTTAGTGTGAGCTAGCTCACAGTTTTTTAGCCTCCGGCTCACACATTTTTGCCTTCGCTCAAGAAGGATGGCTCCAGAGCAAACTGATTTATGCAGCAGCCAACTCGCTCGTTCACAACTTGAATGCCGGTAGCTCACAAAGCAGAATTTTTGCTCACAAGACTCCTCAGCCTAGAGGGAACATTGCATTGTGCAGGGGGTTGGACTAGATGACCCTGGAGGTCCCTACCAGCTCTATGATTCTAAGTGGGCTCTGGGTCCGATCAAGCCTGTACTGGCTTGATTCTTGAAGATCCCTGGCTCAAGAGATATCCGGCTTCCTTGACTGGAACCAGGGCTTTTTCAGTAGAACTCTCTACCAAATAACACCTGTTCCCTGTGGGACCTAGTTTAGTTCTGCTGGTCTTGTAAGGCAGAGATGTTCTGCCAGGCTTATGGTTGAGGACAGTAACTTTTAAAAAAACCAACGGCCTGGCCTGGCCGCTGTTTTAATCAGCCTGGCCACTGTTTTCCATCCACTCCCCCTTTAGGGTAGGAATAATTGGTTTCCAGGCACCTTTGGAATGATTTATTGTGCTGTTTTAATGTTTTTAATTAATTTTAGATTGTATTTAAATGTTGTACACTGCCAGCCAAGCAGTTCGAATGCAAGAAATTGCAAGTAGAGAAATAGGTACCGCTTCGGTGGGAAGGTAACAGCTTTCCATGCGCCTTGGCGTCTAGTCATGCCAGACACGTGACCATGGAAAAGGTCTTTGGACAGTGCTGGCTCTTCGGCTTGGAAACGGAGATGAGCACCACCCCCTAGAGTCAGATTCAACTGGCTTTCGAGCAAGGGAAGTCTTTACCTTTTTACCTTTACACTGCCCTCAGCCACAGGTGCTGGGGGAGGGTGGTCTCAAAATCGACGATACAACAAACCTTTATTGGCATTGAGAGCACAAAACGTTATGGGGAAACAGCAAAATACCAAGATACATCGATCACTTGCACTTTGGCTCAGACCATTGCAAAACCATGGCAAAAATTTTGCAACCGCCTCCATTGTTTCACAATTAGAATTAAACAGAAGAAAGTGAGTAACCGAGTCATCAAAATGCCAGGCTTACCATCTAGGAATGGAGTAATAAAACAAGATCAAATATCCCTATAAAAGGGACAATAATGTACAATATGAATAGTGGATTCAATATATTTTAGAGAACAAGGGCAAAGTCTGTCTACATATGGTATCTGGCAGTACCTCCCTAAAAGCACCTCTGATGGCAGAACGTGGTCTGAAAATCAAATTTAGAAAGAAATAAACTCTCCTTAGAAGCTAAAATGACTAAACTGAGGTGACATTCAGGTGGGGAGCCGTGTTGGTCTGAAGTAGCAGAACGAAGTTCGAGTCCGGTGGCGCCTTTAAGACCAACAAAGTTTCATTCAGGGTATGAATTTTCATGTACTGCATGTTACACAAGAATTCATACCTTTAATAAAACTTTGTTGGTCTCAAAGGTGCCGGGGGACTCGAACGTTGCTAAACTGAGGCTGTCGTACTGTGGTCACGTTATGGGAAAACAAGAGTCTCTAGAAAAGACAAAAATGCTGGGAAAAGCTGAAGGGAGAAGGAAAAAGAAGACCCAACGGGAGATGGAGCCAGGTAGCCAGCCGTGTTGATCTGAAGCAGTAGAACAAATTCAGAGTCCAGCAGCACCTTTAAGACCAACAAAGGTTTATTCAAAGTATGAGCTTTGGTGTGCAAAACACACACACTAGAGAGCCAGTTTGGTGTAGTGGTTAAGTGCGCGGACTCTAATCTGGGAGAACCGGGTTTGATTCCCCACTCCTCCACTTGCACCTGGCTGGATGACCGTGGGCAAGCCATAGCTCTGTACCAGCTGTTCCCTCAAGGATAGTTCTAGAAAGAGCTCTCTCAGCCCCACTTCCCTCACAGGGTGTCTGTTGTGGGGAGGGGAAGGGAAAGGAGTTTGTAAGCCGCTCTGAGACTCTTAAGTGAGTGAAGGGCAGGATATAAATCCAATCTCTTCTTCTTCTCTTCTTCTTCTTCAGATACATTGGAAGTATTCCAATTTGTTGGTCTTAGAGGTGGCACTGGACTCTAAATTTGTTCCAACAGGAGATGGATGGGCTTTGCCAAGGCAGCCGTGGCCCTCAGTCTGAAAGACCTGAGCAAGGTTATTAGTGTTAGCGATAAGACATTCTGGAGGCCATTCATTCATACAATTTGGTGCCGTGGTTAAGTGTGCGGATTCTAATCTGGGAGAACTGGGCTTGATTCCCCACACTTCCGCTTGCAGCTGCTGGTGTGACCTTGGGTCAGTCACAAGTTCTCTCAGAGCTGTTCTCTCAAGAGCATTCCTGGAAAGAGCTCTCTCAGCTCCACCTACCCCACAGGGTATTTGTTGTGGGGAGGGGAAGGGAAAGGAGTTTGTGAGGTGCTTTGAGACTCCGAGTGAAGGACGGGGTATAAATCTAATCTCTCCTCCTTCCTCTTCTCTCCTCTTCATGGGGTCGCCATATGTCAAAAGTGACTTGAAGACACAACTTTCTCTCTCTCTCTCTCTCCTACAGTTGGAGAATTGGGTTAAAGTCTTTGGAGGAACTGACTCCTGCAGGCCTGTTTGGAAATTAAGCCTTGCGAGTCTCGAAATGTTCTTGGCTTCCATGGAGGCAGAGGGGAGAGTTAAAAATATTTCTTTTGGTTCCCCAGGGGGGAAATACTCGAACAGGAGAGAGGAGAGTCTCCCCCCCCCAAAGCTGGCAAAAGGCATGGAAGCCCAGAAGAGGAAAGAGGAGGGATGGAAGAGAAATGAGACCCATCAGGGGAGATTTATAAGCTTTTTGAGCCATTGGCCCCATGGGAGTTGGAGAGTAATAAAATCTGCTCATCTGCTTCCATTATCTCAGCTTAGTCCTCCCAAAGATTGCACAGTGCTTGGGGAACAGATAGGGGCTGCAGACTCTGGGTTGTGAAAGACCTGGAGATTTCTGGAGAGGAGGGGGAGGGGGTGGGGTTTGGGGAGGAGAGGGAATTCAGCAGACGATATGCTAAAGCGGCCCGTTTCTCCAGGAGTGTTGGTCTCTGTAATGTGGAGATCCTTTGCCAGTTCAGGAGATCTCCAGGCCCCACCTGGAGGTTGGCAACCATAGAAGAAGAGGATCATGCAAATGGCCTTGCATCACTGCTGGACCAAAGGTTTTTTTGCCCCCCACAAGCAAACTGTTGCACTGGTGCTTTCCCATTCAGTAGAGAGAAATGCAAGAAGTCTAGGAGTTAGTTTAACTTGCATTCGTAACTGCTGTAAGAACATAAGAACATAAGAGAAGCCCATGTTGGATCAGGCCAGTGGCCCCTCCAGTCCAACACTCTGTCACACAGTGGCCAAAAACACCAGGTGCCCTCAGGAGGTCCAGCAGTGGGGCCAGGACACTAAAAGCCCTCCCACTGTTGCCCCCCCCCCCCCCCGTCAAGCACCAAGAATACAGAGCATCACTTTTCCCAGACTGAGAGTTCCTCTCTATACCTTGTGACTAACAGCCACTGATGGACCTCTGCTCCAGATGTTTATCCAATTCCCTCTTGAAGCCACCCATGCTCGTAGCCGCCATCACCTCCTGTGGCTGTGAATTCCATGTGTTCATCACTCTTTGGGTGAAGAAGGCCTTCCTTTTATCTGTCAAGTTGCAGCTGAGTTATGGCGACCCCAGCAAGGGGATTCCGGGCAAGTGAGAAGCAGAGGTGGCTTGGCCATTGCCTTCCTCCACGGAGACTTCCTTGATGGTCTCCCTTCCAAGTACCGACCCTGCTTAGCTTCCAGCTTACGGAGACTGAAAAGTACTGAGGTGGGAGACGTGTCGAGTGAAAACAGCTCATACTTTATGAAGAGGTCGGAACGAGACTGGTTAGCTGGACTCGCAGGTCCGCTTTTTATCCCCGTTCTCGACCGCACCCATGCGCACACCCCACACCCGTGATTTGCTTTTTAGGGTCCCTGCACCTTGTTTGTCTCTCCCAGGATGCAGACTTGGTCACTGGTCCCTTTTAGGATCTGGGGGATCTATTGTCTCTGGAAGCGAAACTCGACGGCTTCGCCTGGCCTTGTGTTCGGCTGACCGTGTGTGCGGTTCCTCGGCCAGAACATAACAGAGACTCTAGCAAGGGGCTTTCCGGGCAAGTGAGAAGCAGAGATGGTTTGTGTAATGTAGTATGCTCTGTGTAGCAACCAGCCTGCCATGTGCCCCCAGGTAATGGTGCCCGCCGCATGGCCAGAGCACATGGTCAGGCAGAGAGGGGAGCTTGAATCTGGAGGAACAATAGACATCCGGATTGAAAGCCTCCACCAATGTGGGACCTAGGTTCTCCCTGGGGAGCCAATGCAATCAAAGGCTCCTCCAGGGAACCTATGACAAACATGTGCATATGTTAAGCCCCTATCAGGTCTTTTGGATGCGGCCGGAGGTGTGGCTCCGGCCAGCATATAATGAGGGCCCTGGAGCCCTGGAAGCATGCTTGTTCTGACCATCTACTGGGCATGCTGAATCACTCAATAAAGGCTTCATGATTTCAGGGTTCCTGGTCTCCTGAGTCCAGTACTCTTCAGTTTGCCATTGCCTTCCTCCGCAGAGACTTTCTTGGTGGTCTCCCATCCAAGTACCGACCCTGTTTAGTTTCCAGCTTATGGCGGCCCTAGTAAGAGGCTGCCAAGGCAAGCAAGAAGCAGAAGTGGTTTGCCATTGTTTTCCTCTGCAGAGCCTCCCTTGGGGGTCTTCTATCCAAGTGCTGAACCTCCTTAGCTTCTGAGCTCTGAGAAAATCATACCGCCTTCCCTCCCATATGTTTGATTTTACTGGGCACTTAAAATGACAACTGTAACTGTAAAAATAGATAGACATTTCCCGAGCTCCCTGTGTTCTGTCATGGCAGCAATAGAAGACTGGAGTCAACAGGGGAGGGGCTGTGGCTCAGTGGAAGAGCCTCTGCTTGGCATGCAGAAGGTCCCAGATTCAGAAGCCAGCCTCTCTAGCTAAAAGGACCAGGCGGTCGGTGATGTGAGAGATCTTTCTCTGCCTGAGAGCCTGGAGAACCGCTGCCAGTCTGAGTAGACAATGCTGACTTGGGTGGACCGAGGGACTGGTTCAGTAGAAGGCAGCTTTGTAAGATCGGTATTGTCTACTCAGACTGGCAGCGGCTCTCCAGGGTCTGAACCAGAGATCTTTCACATCACCTCCTGCCAGATCCTGTAACTGGAGATGCCGGGGTTTGAACCTGGCACTTTCTGCATACCAAGCAGGTACTCTACAGGAGACTTCTCTCGCCTTTTCGGCACCCCTCAAAATCCAGCACTCTAGGCAATGACCCTAAGCTTGCCTAGCGGTCAGCCTGGTCCTGCCTTATACAACCAAGTTGATCGCCTGTGCTACTTAGCTTGGCCAGCCCCACTGGACTGTCCCAGGCAAGACAGATGGTGGATTTCCCAAATCTAAATGTTACTTGAGGTTTCTTGTCTGAATGAACCTTTCCCCACTTGGTGTCCCAACGTGGCCAACAACAGGGAAGAGAGGCTGAGGCCTCCCCCTGATAAGAACACAGGAAGAGCCCTGCCGGATCAGACCAGTGAAGGTCCATCTAGCCCAGCATCCTGCCTCACACAGTGGCCAACCAGTTCCTCCGGAGGTCTAACATCAGGGCATAGAGGCCGAGGCCTTCATAACAACATCAGAAGAGCCTTGCTGGATCAGACCAGTGGTCCGTCTAGTCCAGCATCCCATCTCACACAGTGGCAAACCAGTTCCTCTGGAGGGCCAACAACAGGGCAGAGAGGCCGAGGCCTTCATAAGAACATCAGCAGAGCCCTGCTGGATCAGGCCAGGGGTCCCTCTAGTCCAGCATCCTGTCTCACACAGGGGCCAGCCAGTCCCTCTGGAGGGCCAACAACAGGGCATAGAGGCCGAGACCTTCATTAGAATATCAGAAGGGCCCTGCTGGATCAGACCAGGGGTCCACCTAGTCCAGCCTCCTGTCTCACATAGTGGCCAGCCAGTCCCTCTAGAGTGCCAACAACAGGGCATGGAGGCTGAGGCCTTCATGAGAACATCAGAAGGGCCCTGCTGGATCAGACCCGGCCTGACAAAGTGACATTTGTGTCAGATCTGGCCCTCGTAACCAGTGGGTTTGACACTTCTGGTAGACCTTCTATGGTCAAGCAATACGAAAAACACTTTTTAAGTCTCTATAGTAAAGCGTTTGTCTGTGGCAGGCATAGCTCCTCAGAAGATGAAGCTGTGTGTGTGTGTGTCGAGTGCCGTCAGGTCACTTCTGATTTATGGTGACCCTGTGAACGAATGATGCCCTGATCTGGGTAGCCCAGGCTAGCCTGATTTCGTCAGGTTTTTTTGGGAGGTGGTATTTTTGGGGTATTTTTCATATGTGTGCGTTTGTGTTTGTGAGCACACCTGGAAGTCACAGTGACCTTTGGTGACTGGCCCCTACTGGGCGCCTGGAGGATAATCAGAGAGGTGGTTGAATAAAGCCTGCCCCCACCTCCCAGTTGCTAGTATTCCAAGGAGGTCTCCCATCCAAGCGCTTGCCAGAGTCGGCCCTGCTTAGCTTCCGAGATCTGGTGAGATCTTTTGTTGTGAGGATAAAACGGAGGAGCTGCACTGGGAGAAGGACCGGGGATGACATTTTTATTATAAGTCTGATTTTGGCTGCAGGTTGCAAAAGGGAACTGTCCCCCTTGCAGTCGCTTCATCCGGTATCGCTGCGACCACGGCTCATTTCGTAGCAGGAGCTCCTCTGCATATTAGGCCACACACCCCTGATGTAGCCAATCCCCCAAGAGCTTACAGGAGCCCCTGTAAGAAGAGCTCTGTAAGCTCTTGGGGGATTGGCTACATTAGGGGTGTGTGGCCCAATATGCAAAGGAGCTCCTGCTACGAAATGAGCCCTGGCTACGACTCCGTAAACAAACCGTGTATAAAAGACCCAGGAAGCAGAATTACTGGCTATCTTCATTTGGGAAGGGGATAGAAAACTGTTCTCTTATTATGTTATGCCAACAAGTATGCAAAGAAAGAACAATGACTCTCCTTAAATCAATCTCTCTTACTCCGACTGATGTAATACTAACAAATAGAAGCTGCATGGAATACATTTCCAAATAATGTCATTATGCACATATGCCTATGCGTGTTTGGATAAACAGTCCATATTGCGGTGAACAAAAACCATAAATCCTCTCATTTGGCTGAACAAAAAGGGGCCCGCCTCCTTCTCATGAAGAAACACAGTTCACCATAAATGATCCGTCAGTGGGAAAATAATAAGTAGGCCCCAACGTTGCTTCACACGTTTGCCGGCTGTGTTGTGTCCGCGTATCGCTGTTGCTTTTTCAAAAGAAGAACCGGTAATTAAAAAATCATGATACATACAAGCAACCAGGGCTATTTTGGGGCAGGAACGCACAGGAACGGCGCTCCAACTGGCTCCTGAGTTGGCCACGCCTACAGCCAAAACCTCTGGCATGCGTGGCTACAGAGCACGCTGCCCTTCCCATGTTACACACGAGAGGGAAAAGCGACATGTTAAAATGCCCTTTTTCCCTCTGGGGAGCC
Source organism: Lepidodactylus listeri (assembly GCA_029233225.1). Taxonomy (NCBI): domain Eukaryota; kingdom Metazoa; phylum Chordata; class Lepidosauria; order Squamata; family Gekkonidae; genus Lepidodactylus; species Lepidodactylus listeri. The sequence continues at coordinate 97,759,989 of JARCFY010000011.1, read as the reverse complement.
CCTCTGGATATCCTTGTCAATTTCAATCCCCCCCCCCCAAGTCAGCTGAGAGTGAAATTGACAAGGAAAGGCCTCTCTCTGCCTTCCCTTCTCTAGCTGACATATCGCAGCTGAGAAAGGGCAGGCAGGGAACCCCGGCACGTGGAAAATGCCTTTCTTTCCCTCCCCGAGAGAAAGGCATTTAACCATGCCCCCCCTGCACTTCCCTGAGTCTCTCCGCAATAGCGGAGAGGCTCAAGGAAGAAAGGGGCACGTATGCCTGCCTGCCTTCCTTTCCCCAGGTGGGAGAAGATCAGGAGGGGAACCCAGGCACATTTAAAATGCCTTTCTTTCCTTCCCCAGTCTGGGGGAGGGAGAGAAAGGCATTTACCCGTGCCCCCCCTCCCAGAGTCTCTCTGCAAAAGCGGGGAGGCCGCGGGTAGCCAGGCAGACATGCCTGCTTCCCTTCCTGATCTTTTCTTTTTGGGTGGTGGTGGTGGTAAAAGACTAGAAAGGTGGTGCTGAAGTGCCTGGGGCTTCAGCAGTGTCTTTCCCCGGCCGTCTGGTTTGGAAGGGGTGGGGGGATAGATTAGAAAGGCGATGCTGAAGTGGGGTGGAGAGGCTCAGGGGGGAAAAGAGGCAAGCTTCCATACCTGCCCTGTGCTTTCCCAGCCCCCACCTAATATGCTAATGAGATTCTGCTGTTGGGTGTGGCCTATGATGCTAATGAGTTCCTGCTGGGCTTCTTCTACAAAAAAAACCCCTGCAAGCAACCAAATAGAAACGGAATGAAACACACCTCAAAACACACTGGTATTGCTGCAGCTGTTTTGGCAGGATATTCGATATTCAGACGACCGTTAATTATTATGCGCTCTGCAACCAGTGGGGTTAGCAAGCGGTACGAGAAGGGGGCGGGGCCCTTTGTCGGATGTAAGGAAGCACTATCAACTCTGGTTTGGGAAATTCCTGGAGATTTGGGGCATGGAACCTGGGCGGGGCAGGGTTTGGGGAGGGGAGTATAATGCCATAGAGGCCACCCTCCAAAGCTGCCATTTCCTCCAGGGGAACTGGTTTCCCTGTCTGGAGTTCAGCTTTAATTGTGGGAGGTCTCCTGGCCGCATAAGGAAGTTGGCCAGCCCTGCCATAAGGGTAATATCGAGGCATAAAAATGTAATAAAAGGTACAATTTCTAGCCTGGCTGGGGAAGATAGAAGGGATTACCTTTTATTAATGCTAGCTGATAGGAATAGGGAAATTACTTTTGCTAAATATGGCTGGTTGGCCATTAAGATGAGGAAAATATGGCTAAGCCATGATAAAGAACGATATAATTAGGTAACGTCTGAACATATCAATTTTATGAATATTCTATTGAGGTCTGAGTTTTTATGTGAATGTATGAAGATATTTTAATGTATATTTTTGATATCAACATCTGGGTTTATATTGGAACTGGGCTTTTATTCCAGTTTATATACAGTGTGTAAATGATTATGGTCCAGATAAGAGCTTTTAGCCATAGTTCCTGGTTTTATAGGAGAGATTTTACTAAATAATTTTAATGCTTGGTAATTGCCTTGGTACTTGGTTTAATTCTCGTTTTATTGTATTGATGTCGGTCCTTTTTGACATCTGTTAGCTTTGGATGCCTATTGAGTTGTAGTGGCCTTTGGCTAATAAATTACTGGATTGGGACCAGGCTTGAGAACATAAATGTTTTATCAGACTGAATTATTCTAATCCAGAAATTCCCAAAGCACTGGGCATGCATTCTCACAACCGACTTTACAACACCCCCTTAGGGTAGGACTGCATCATAACCGGTGTTCCCTCTAAGCTGAGTTAGTGTGAACTAGCTCATAGCTTTTTTTAGCCTCCGTCTCACACATTTTTGTCTTAGCTCAGGAAGGGGTGCTCCAGAGCAGACTAATTGATGCAGGAGCCAAATCGCTCACTCACAACTTTAATGCCGGTAACTCAGAAAGTAGAATTTTTGCTCACAAGACTGCGCAGCTTAGAGGGAGCATTGGCCTAACCCCCTATCGCTGAAACTGAGAGAATGCTGGGTCGCCTAGTGAGTCCGTGGCACAGCTGAGATTGGAACCCTGATCAATCACTGCTCTCACCCAAGTGAGAGAAAGAAATATCAGCCTTAATCAGACAGTTTTGGGTCTCTTGCTGAAGCCGGGATGCTCAGAAACACTGGCTCCGGATCTACTCAGTTTTTTCTTCTCCTCATTGCTTTTTCAGCGCAACACCTTTCAGGCAATCTTGGCCTACACGGATTCGGATGCCTATGCCGTTTTCCTTTACCCTGACGACGGGCTCCAGTTCTTTGGGACACGGCCGAAAGAATCGTACAACGTCAATCTTGAACTCCCGGCCCGCGTAGGCTTCAGCAGAGGGGACTTCCAGAGGCGGGAAGGCCCTTACTACAGCGCAACTAGCAGTGAGCAATCCGTCAAAAACCTCTATCAGTAAGTAAATGCTGTGCTGAACACAATCCACACCATTTCTTGAACGACAGCCTGTACTTCGGTTAGGAGTGATGGACTCTAATCTGGGAGAATCGGGTTTGATTCCCCACTCCTCCATTAGCAGCTGCTGGTGCAACCTTGGGTCCATTACAAGTCCTTTCAGAGTTATTCTTTCAAGGACAGTCCAGAAAAGAAAAAGAAGAAGAGATTGGATTTATACCCTGCCCTTCACTACCCAAAGAAGTCTCAGAGTGGCTAACAAACTCCTTTCCCTTCCCCTTCCCACAACAGACACCCTGTGAAGTAGGTGGGGCTGAGAGAGCTCTGACAGAAACTTCTGTTTTTTCAAGAACAGCTGTGCCAGAACTATGGCTTGCCCAAGGTCATCCAGCAGCTGCTAGTGGAGGAGTGGGGAATCAAACCTGGTTCTCCCAGATTAGAGTCCATGCACTTAACCACCACACCAAACTGGCTCACCAGAAAAGAGCTCTCTCAGCCCTGCCTACCTCACAGGGTGTTGTGGGTAGGGGAAGGGAAAGGAGACTGTAAGCCACTCTGAGACTCCTTTAGGTAGTGAAGGGCGGGGTATAAATCCAATCTCTTTGTTGTTGTTGTCATCGTTTTTTTCTTCTTCGTCATCTTCATCATCTTCTTCCTCATTGTCTTCATCTTGTGGTTGCCAGGATGTTCTGTATGTTGACATGGAGGCAGTGGGATGGATTAAAAAAAATGAGTTGTGTTGGCCAAGATGAGAACAAATCCCTTGAGACTAAGTTCTGAGATCTCGGTGGCCATTGGGGGGGTTGCTAGGCAACCACAACAATATTGCTGAGTCTTCCAAGCCTTGGGTGGAGGTGCAAGGGTAGACTAGGAGGTCAAATGAGCCCTGGAAAGAGCCCTTCCTTGTCTCATCCTGTGATGGAGGGAGGATTCGCTGGGTCCAGGGCTGGCAGTGGCCTCTCGGTTACTCACTGCGCAATTTGGCCGGGCACAGCGGTGGCCACCAGACAACTTGCTGCTGTGTAGATAGGCCACTGTGCAACTCGCCACTATGCATCTTGCGCAACTCAGCTGGCCCTGGTGGTGACCACTGCACAATTTGTACACGTGATCCGCCAAGTGATTCACTCCAGTGGGAAGGAGAGAAGGAAGCAGGGGAAGGGGAGAGGCCATGGGGCCCACTTGGGAGGGAGAATACAACAGAAAATGAGATGGCCCTTGCACGTCCCTACGGGTCGTCTCACCTACTGCCCATTAGCTTCCTCGGATACCCTCAAGTTCTAGTACTTTGGGAGAGGGAAGAAAAAGTTCTCTTTGTCAACTTTCTGCACCCCATGAATAATTTTATAAACCTTTTATCGTGTCTTTGTCCCCCCCCCCCCCCTTAGCCATCTGTTTTCTAAGCTAAAAAGTCCCAGACGCTTCAGCCCTCCTCATTGATCCATGCAACATTTACCTCTCGACTGGACTGCTGCAATTTGTTTTGCCTGGGGCTTCTCTTGAAAATGCTTCAGCATGGTTCGGAATGTGGCTGCCAGGCTGACTGTCACGGTCAGCTCATATTGCTCCAGTTTTGTGGCAGCTGCTCTTGCTGCCAGTTAGGTTCTGGATCCCATTCAAGGAGTTCGTGTTAACTGTTAAAGTCCTTTACGGTCTGGGACCCTCATGCCTTCTGGACCACCTCTCCCTTTATGACCCCCCCCCCCCACTTTGGTCATCCTCTAGAGTCCTTTTGCAGGCTCCTGGCCCCAAGATGGTTTGGTTAGCTGTTCCCAGGGGAAGGGTCTTTTCAGTGACGGCCCCTGCCCTGTGGAATGTACTCTCGGATGATACCTGCCTCCTGCAGGACTTGCTAAGTTTCTGGTGGGCTTTTAAGGCCAAATTGTTCAGGTTAGCCTTTGGGGGTTAACCAGATGTTTCAGGTTGGTTTGATACTGGTATGATGCAGTTGTATCTCTAGATTCTCCGTATCTTAATATTTTGATCTCTTGTACGTGTTTTCTGATTTTGTTGGTTTTTAACTTAACTGTGATGTCATTTAAGTGTCGTAAGCCGCCGTGAGACCTTTTGGGTGAGCGGCGAGTGAAAAAAAAATCTAATAAGCAGACGAACAAATGCCATCTAATGTGATGACATCCCCTGTTCAATCAAAATGATCAATGTGACCCCCTTTTCCATCTTCATGCAAAGCCAAGAGCGATTGCCTCATAGGAGTGTGGCGTGAAGGCGGCCCCAGATGTGGAATCAAGCTTTGTTTGCATAAGACTGCTGCCGGATTAGATAAGGTTGCGCACAATGAGAAATGTGGGCTTTATAAAACAACAACAACACCATGCACATATTCCAGTTCAGAGAGAGGCCAACCCTGGAAAACCCACAAAAAAACATCTTCCTTGGATGGGGGTGGGGAGGCGGGGGGTGGGTGGGATGCTGTTGTTGAAAATCTGGACAAATGTCACGGCTGATTTCCGACGCTTGACTCAGTCCTGTTGTTCTAGTCTGGGGCGGGCTTGGTGGATGTGGTGGCCGTAGAGCAGGGGTCTCCAGTGTGGTCCCCTTTCTCGATGCCCGCCACCAAGGATTTTAAGAAAGTGGGTGGGGCTCTTGCCCACCTGGGCTTCTGATTGGCCACTGAAGACCTGACGGGCTATGAAGTTTAAAATGATATTGTTTTAGAGGCACACAGGGGTTGTTATATAGTCTCTCTCCCACTCCTTTTTCTAGGGAGTCCAGCCTAAAGATATGAAGGGCTGGAAAAAAACTGGAAAAATTCGGGGGGGGGGGGAACCCATTTTTCCTCCCGTTTTTTTCCTGAAGCCTTTTTTTGTTTTTGTTTTTCTGAAAAATTGGAAAAAGAAAAGAAAAGAAAAAAAAATTGATTATGGAATGTTTTATTTTAATGAAATATTATAAGACAAGTATTCAGATATTTTCCAAATCATTTCTAAAAAATACGTATGGTAACCGATTAATCTAATTTTTGTGCACTTGAGGTCTAGCAAGTCCTAGGTTACAAACTGTACTCTCCAATACTGTGGAGGAAATATGAATAATTGTTACTTCTGGATTTTTGAAAATTGTTTCATGGTTTTTTTTGTCTGTTCCACATAAACTAGCAAACAGTTCAGGAGACTGTTGCTCCAGTTGTTACAATTACAAATAAATATTATTTAAAAAGTAAACTCTGTTTGCAATCATTGTTTAGTATGCTAGATGTGATGATTCCGTGCCAAGTAGAATTGTCCATAGTCATATTTTATGTTCCTAAAGTAACACAATGACTTTCAGTCTGGAAAAGAAAAAAGAAGGGCTAATGTAGCATTTTAAAAAATTTTTCCAAAATTTTCTGTTTTTTTCCTGAAAAAAAACAGAAAAAAACGGTTTTTCCCCGAGCTTCAAAAGTTCCGGAAATTATACATCTCTAGTCCAGCCTCCAGGTGGGAGCAGGGGATTTCCAGCTCATCTCCAGACTACAGAGATCAGGTCCCCTGGAGGAAATGGATGCTACGGAGGGTGGGCTCTGTGGGATTGCACCCCACTGAGGTCCCTTAACCTCCCCAGGCTCCATCCCCAAATCCCCCCCCCCCCCAAAAAAATAGAGGGGCGGAAATCTAAACCAACCAAGCACAAACCTCCAAAGGAAGTTTATTTTTTTTTTTGTAAATTTTTTTTTATTTTTCCAAACATTAAAAATAATACATTTATCTTATACAAATCCATTTTTCCATATTATATAACATTTTGTTCTGTTTGTATATTCTTATTTTTATCTTATATTAACGGTTTCCCACCACATCTGAAGCATAACACATTTTCCACTCTATCCAAAATAGTAATACTTATATCTATGTTTACATTTCTGGTAACGGTCATATTTCTTAAAAATACTTATACATTAATTCTTACTTTCTATATTCTTATATAATTCTAAAAATAAAAAACAACTTCTTTGTCTAATTATCCTTAATACATTCATATACTCTAATTCTATTACTTTATATTATTATAACCATGTATAAATGCAATTTTTCATATCCACCTCCAAAGGAAGTTTAGAAAACTTATTGAGGGTAATGTGTTACAGGGACTCTGTTGCTTGGTGTGTATTTTGTACTCTTTGACCCCTGAAGAAGGCTCTTGTGAGCCAAAACACGTCAGGTCATACGCTGTTCTTTTTGTGTGTGTTTGTAGCTTTGAACATTTTATGAGGCTCTGTTTGGGCCCCTACAAGAACATAAGAGAAGCCAATGCTGGATCAGGCCAGTGGCCCATCCAGACCAACACTCTGTCACACAGTGGCCCAAAACACCAGGTGCCCTCAGGAGGTCCACCAGCGGGGCCAGGACACTAGAAGCCCCCCCCCACTGTTGCCCCCCCCCAGCACCAACGATACAGAGCATCACTTGCCCCAGACCCAGAGTTCCTATCTATACTTTGTGGCTAAGATGTGACTGGATGACCCTCCAGGGTCCAACCCCTGGCACAAGGCAGGAAATTTGCAAATACCTACCCCAGACACACCCCAGTGACCGCTGTTCTACACCCGGGAGATGACAAAAAAACCCAAAACCAAAACCAAACCCTCCAGGATCCCAAAAATGGCTTCCTGACCCCAAAGTGGTGGTTATTTATTTATTTATTGGATTTATACCCCACAGGGTGAGTGCCAAGAACCACAAGGGTACGAAAGAAGTCTAATAAAGGGCCAGTATTAAATGCCTGTATTTTTGTATAGTATGTTTTTTTAAAAAAACTAGTCTTTTAATATTTGCCCTTTATCAGACTTCTTTCTTACCCTTGTGGTTCTTGATTCCAGATTTTAGGTCACGCCTGTTCTCCCCTCCCTGTGTCTTACTCTCGGGGCGGGTTCCATCAGATATAATAATATACTGTATACAAAAATTAAAACAGAACGCCAATAAAATACGGCAGCATTCATCCGGTACAAGTTATAGTTGAAGCCTCATGGATGCCGCCTCTTTCAAGTTTTGGTCCTCGGATGGCAATACAGTTGTGACCCACTGGGCGTGTGAGAAAGGGCCACTGAGAACTAAGCCCTGAGGCAACCCTTCCTGCCCTCCCTCTCAGGATCTGCCCGAGCTCACACAATCCGCATTGCTGTCAGATGGCCATCTAGCCTCTGTCTGAAAACCTCCAAAGGAGAGCCCACTACCTCCCGAGGAAGCCTCTTCCACTGAGGAACCGCTCTGACTGTCAGGAAGTTCTTCCTAATGTTTAGCCGAAAACTCTTCTGATTTAATTTCAACTTGTTGGTTCTGGTCGGGCCTTCTGGGGCAACGGAAAACAACTCCGCACCATCCTCTATAGGACAGCACTTTGAGTCCTTGAAGTTCATTATCGTATCACCACCCCCAGCTTCTCCAGGGAAACTGATCTTTGTACTCTGGAGATCAGTTGTATTTCTGGGAGATCTCCTGGAGGTTGGCAATCTTATTAACCCTCTATATGACCCTTTAACTGCATTAAGAGGCACAACCCCCCCCCCCCCGAGATATTCCTTTTCGTCGTTGCTGAAATAGAGGTTTCTGGCAGAGGACTCGAACAGAAATCCTTTGGCTGGCATTAGAGACTGTCGAACTGGGCAGGGGATTTGGAAATCACGCTGAAATCTGACCGACCCGCGGAGCTGAGCTTGTAAAAGGACAGCTGCTGTATCCGTTTCCCAACCGTTATCCAGTGCCAGATGTTCTCCGGCTTGTCGCTGGCGAAAATGCAAGAGGGGACTGTGAGAAAGTTAAAGAGAAGCACAATGGCTGCTGTCTAGAGATTCAGATGATCATTTCTTGGTAAGAACTGGCCCAAAGTCAGCCAGTGAACTTTATGGCAGAGTAATTAACAAAGAGTAGTTAAGATGCCGGTTTCAGTGCCACAGGAAGTGGTGATGGCTACAAGCATAGACAGCTTCAAGAGGGGATTGGAGCAACAGCTGGAGCAGAGGTCCATCAGTGGCTCTTAGCCACAGCGGCTCTTAGCCTCTGTCTGGGGCAGTGATGCTCTGTCTTCTTGGTGCTGGGGGGGCAACAGTGGGAGGGCTTCCGGAGTTCTGGCCCCGCTGGTGGACCTCCCGATGGCACCTGGGTTTTGGCCCCTGTGTGACCCAGAGCATTGGACTGGATGGGCCATTGGCCTGACCCAACATGGCTTCTCTTGTGTTCTTAGTGGGGATTTGAATTTGAGTCTCTCACTGCCAAGTTCAGCACCCTAACCGCTACAAGACATAGCCTTGTGCTATTTAGTCATGTGTTACCTTCATTAATGATGCTCTACTGTTCGCAGTAACAGTTTTCAGCCTCATTGCAAGCATGCTTAATTCCTTGCATGCTATAATTTATTTTGATTTTTAAAATAAGTCGTCGCTGTTCTGACCTGGAAGGCCCAGGCTAGCCCGATCTCATCAGATCTCGGAAGCTAAGCAGGGGTCAGCCCTGGTTAGTACTTGGATGGGAGGCCCCCATGGGAGACAACCAAGGAAATTCAGGGTTGCTATGCAGGGGCAGGCAAACCGTCTCCGATAGTTAAACATGTTGTCAAAATTAGACCGTTTCCCCACAAGCGCTACCCCGGTGCCATTCCTCCGTTTGCCCCGATTCCCTGCTTGAATTCCCCACTATTTGCTGCGGGGCGCATTCTGACCCGCGGCTTCGCACGATTTCCTCCTATTTCCTCCACGGCTTCAGTGATCCTCTCAAAACAGGATCAGTGAAGCCGCGGGGGGAATCACGTGAAGCCGCGGGTCAAAATGCGCCCCGCAGCAAATAGTGGGAAATTCAAGCAGGCAATCGGGGCAAACGGAGGCCTGACGCCAGGGCAGCGCTTCTGGGAAATCAGTCAGAGGATCTGTCAGTTTCTTGCCTTGAAAACCATACCAGTTTGCCATACATCAGCTGCGATTTGATGACGCACAGTTATTATGCTTTGGCTTGGATGGTCCAGGCTGGCCATCACCACCAAGGGAGTGCGGGGGTTGCTACGCAGAGTCAGGCTGTGGCAAACCACACCTGTCTCCCTTGCCCTGGATCACCCAGGCTAGCCTGATCTCATCAGATCTCGGAAGCTAGGCAGGATCAGCCCTGGTCAGTACTTGGGTAGGAGACCGCCAAGGAAGTCCAGGGTCACTCCATCTCTTGCCTTGAAAGCCCTCTAGGGGTCGCCATCACACGCACACAGTTTTAACAGTTCTCTCTTTTGAATTTAGGACAAGCAACTCAGGAATTCCTGGAGTGTGGGTCTTCCATATCGGCAGCAGCTCGCAGCTGAAGAACGTGGTCCCAGCAACTGTGGGCCAGAGACCGTCGCTGTCCTTCGAAGGGCATTTATCGAGAACCCCGGAGAGCACCGTCGTCGATCAAAACATCCTGGAGGCAGAGTATCCCGACGCAAACCTCGATTACGCCGAGTCCTTCTACAATGGAAATGAAGACGACTTTGAGTACCTGCCCGTTGAGCCCACTGAGGCGGCGCCGGGAACGAGATCCAGAGATGCGTCAAACCACGACGACCGACTCGATTATCATGAGCCGAGGCATTCTGGGGCCATTCTGGATTCCGACCTCGAGGCTGCATTGCTGGACCCATTGCCCAGCCACCCGCCTCCGTATCCAGAACTGGATTCTGTTCTGGAGTTCCCCGAATTGCCATTCCTCGAACTGCCATCCCCAGCGTCTTCTGTATCAGAAGGAAATGATAGAACCCCGTCGCTACCACTGGTGTATGAGAGTCCGATTGAGGCGGTGACTGCTGTGCTGTTGTACCATCCTGACCGTCAGGATACGACGTCCCCGCCAGAAAAAGACGGTGGCGTCCCTTTGGAAACAGAAGCCCTTCCTGTCTACCCGGATGGGGAGGTTATCCTCGAAAGCTTCCCGGATAACGCCCCACCTTTTAGTCACCGGAGACGGGTTGTAGGTGTGGACGAAGACATTGGTTTTAACCCCGACGGTAGGCTCTTAAGAGGATCTCCTTCAGGGTGTAACAACATGCCCCCTTTTCTGTTTCCTTTTCTTCTCCTCTGTTGCTGTGAGCGTTTTCTATTTTGGCTTTCTGGTGAACTGACGATCCCAAATCTGTTTGCGCTGTGTCGGTTATTTGTGCTTGTTTTTAACACAATGCATGTGAAAAAACCAATATGGAAAGTTGCGTATGTCGAGTAGGAAATGTTTGGCACGAGGGAATGGAAAATGCCCTGAAAGTAAAGACATGGTTTTGTTTTGCATGTGAGAAAAGCAAAAAAAACCCCCAACAAAATGAGTTTCCAAGACAAAACTGTAAGGCTGTGGAATTTGGTAAATCTGTTCCTAGTATGTTAGAACTCGTATTCTGAACAGTTTGAAACTCTTAGGAGGTTAAATTTAAGTCTTTGTTTCCCAAACCCCTGTTCACTTAGATACATTTTGCCTCTGAATCAAAATTGGAAGTACGGTTCACATAAATACATGAAGCTGCCTTCTACTGAATCAGGTTCAATCTCCGGCATCTCCACCTAAAAGGAACAGGCGGGAGGTGATGTGAAGGAGCTTCATTTGGCTTCATGCGCATATTGATATCCCGCCTTTCCCCTTAGTAAAGTTTCAAGCCAACTTATGTCATTCTTTTCTCCTCCCCTCCATTTTATCCCCTCCCTCCCCATTTTTTTTAAAATAAATTTTATTAGGAAGTTTTTCTTAAACAGCTGACAAGGTCAAGTAACCATTTTTTTTCAGTCGACAACAGTAACCGTAACTGAAAATGGTTTCCCAGATCCCAGTCTGATACTCTGCCGTCCACCACCGTTTCTGGCGCCTACCAAGTCTTTTCAGAAAGTGGGCAGGGCCAGGTGGCACTTTTGCCCAGCAAGGCCTCTGATTGGCCACTGGAGATTTGATTGGCTGTGCAGATTTTTTTAAAAAGTTGCTGCCACAACAGCACAAGGATCTTCTCTGGGTGAGTGAAGGTAAGCTGCGGCAACCATTTTGTGTTGGGCTCCGCCTTCTGTGGCCGCCATTTTGTAATCTGGGTCCAAGCCATTCAAGACAGTGTGATGCTGGAGAGGGAGAAAAGCTCTTTTACGCTCCTGTAGAAGTCCTCTGGGAAAACATGTGGTGTTAAACTCTAGCTGGACTGTTTTCCCACCAGTGTGCCTCCCTTGAAGTCTTTAGAGGAATTGTGCATGGAGACAGCTGCGACCCCCGTAGACCTCATTTAGAGGAGGGGTTTTGTGGACGTTTGTGAATGTGTTTACATGTGTGTTGTGTGTGTGTAAAAGAGAGGCCCTTATTAGGCAGGGTCTTGAATCAGAGAGAGAGGGAGAGTTATTGGTTGGTGTCAGGGGTGTGTGTGTGTGTGTTTGCCAACCTCTGGGGAGATCCGGACAGCTGGCGGCGGCAGGCACAGCCGGTGGAAATGGGCCAGTCCCGCTTGCGGCTGTCAGATGTGTCGATTCTCAGGCGTTGCTGTGAGAGGGATTAAGGAGCCCTTAGAACGGGGAGGAAAAAGAAGCTTGCAGATCACAGCCTTTCCCTGACTTCGAAAGGGGATATCGTGCAGCTGGGAGAAGCTGCTGGGTGACGGCTTGCGGCTTGCGTGCGGAAATGGCTGCCTTGAGGAAAGCTGCTTGGACTGGAGTTTGACTGGGGAGAGGCCGTGGCTCAGCGGTGGAGCCTCTGCTTGGCATGCGAAAGGTCCCAGGTTCAATCCCCGGCATCTCCAGTTAAAAGGACCGGGCAGGAAGTGATGTGAAAGACCTCCGCCTGAGACCCTGGAGATCTGCTGCCAGTCTGAACAGACAAGACCGAGGGTTCAGTATAAGGCAGCTTCATTGGGGAGGGAAGGGCAGTGGCTCAGTGGTAGAGCATCTTCTTGGCATGCGGAAGGTCCCAAGTTCAGTTCCCAGACTCTCCAGTTAAAAAGGACCAGGCAGCAGGTGATGTGAAAGGCCTCTGCTTCAGGTCCTGGAGAGCTGCTGCTGCCAGTCTGAGTAGACAATACTGACCCTGATGGACCTTAAGGTCTGATTCAGTATAAAGCAGCCTCGTGTGAGGAAATGTGACGAGGGGAAAAGGAAGCCTGTGTACCAAGCCGTGATGAACAGTCTCCTCTTGGATCCCGGTCCCTTGACAGAGACGCCTTACTGAAATGATGTCAGACTGAATAGGAGCTGTGGGAAGGAGGAGAATCTCCATCTCCATTGCTGTTTGTGCGCCTGGGAGGGAGGGAGTTATCCTCGGGCGGCCACAGAACAAGGGGTGCCCATCGCAGTGAGAACACGTAACTCGTGACCCTCTGCCAGCACCCGCTGGTGTAAAGACGTGGTCCTGGCCCAGTTACCGACCGTGTGGAAAGTGCCACTGAGTTGCAGCCGACTCATTGTGACCCCAGAGGGTTTTCAAGGCAAGCGTTGCCTGCCTCCGTGTCTTGTAGGCCTGGACTTCCTTGGCGGTCTCCCGTCCAAGTCAAGTCGCAGCCGATTCACAGTGTCTCCGTAGGGTTTTCAAAGTGAGAGATGGACAGAGGTGGTTGGCCATCGCCTTCTTCTGGGCAGCAACCCTCGTCTTCCTCAGTAGTCTCCCATCCAAGGACTAACCAGGGCTGAACCTGCTTCGCTTCCGAGATCTGACAAGACTGGGCTTGCTGGGGCCATTCAGGTCAAGGCAAGAGACATTCAGCAAGGGATTTGCCCTTGCCTGCCTCTGCGCAGCAACCCTGAACCTCCTTGGTGGTCTCCCATCCAAGTGCTGACCAGGGCTGACCCTGATTGGCTTCTGAGACCTGACGAGGTCAGGCCAGCTTGGGCCACCCAGGCCAGAGCCAATCATTACTACAGTGGAAAGGGTGTTGGGCAGATCTGCTATAATATCCTTTTTGAGGTGTGGCAACCAGAACTGTACACAGTACTCCAAATGAGGTTGCACCATCGATTTATACAGGGGCATTACGACACTGGCTGATTTGTTTCCACTTCCCTTTCCTAATAACCCCCAGCATAGTGTTGGCCTTTTTCATGGCAGTCACACACTCTTTCGACATTTTCAGTGAGTTATCTACTACGACTCCAAGATCTCTCTCTTGGTCAGTCTCTGCCAGTTTGGACCCCGTGAAAGGAAGTGTTGCATTCTGTTTGATAATCTGGGTTGATGCTCCTCAGGCAGCCTCCAATTTAATGACTCGAGCTCTGCCTTTAGTGTTCACATACAGTGCGGCCAATGTGGAAACCTGTGAGCGTCACCACGGCCAGTGCTCCCAGCATGCCTTCTGCACGGACTACAGCACCGGTTTCTGCTGTCACTGCCAGGCCAAGTTCTACGGGAACGGCAGACACTGCTTACCAGAAGGTACGTTGAGCTTTCGCTTTAAATGGCATGCAGCCACTGGGAAATATTCACATCAGAGCTGCACGTCCGTGGGTTTAGCCTGCCATGGGTAATTGGTGTAGTGGTAATTGGTGTGGGCAGTTCGGTGTAGTGGTTAAGAGTGCGGTCTTTAATCTGGGAGAACCAGGTTAGATTCCCTGCTCCTCCTCATGCAGCTGCTGGTGTGACCTTGGCTTAGTCACAAGTTCTCGCAGAGCTGTTCTCTCAAGAGCAGTCCTCGAGAGAGCTCTCTCAGCCCCACCTACCTCACAGGGTGTCTGTTGTGGGGAGAGGAAGGGAAAGGAGATTGTAAACTGCTCTGAGACCCCAAGTGAAGGGCGGGGTATAAATCCAACTCTCCTCCTCCTCCTCCTCCTCCTTCAGCTGAGGTGACTGAGAGGAACCTCCACATTCAGTGGCACCAAGCCTCTGAATCCCAGAGCCAGGAGGCAATATCAGAGAAAGGCCTCAGCTTCTGTGCCCTGTTGCTGGCCCTCCAGAGGAACTGGCTGGCCACTGTGTGAGACAGGATGCTGGACTAGATGGACCACTGGTCTGACCCAGCAGGGCTCTTCTGATGTTCTAGTGAAGGCCTCGGCCTCTCTGCCCTGTTGTTGGCCCTCCAGAGGAACTGGTTGGGGCCACTGTGTGAGAGAGGATGCTGGACTAGTTGGACCCTCACTGGTCTGATCCAGCGGGGCTCTTCTGATGTTCTTAGGAAGGCCTTGGCCTCCCTGCCCTGTTGCTGGACCTCCAGAGGAGCTGGTTGGCCCGTGTGAGATGGGATGCTGGACTAGTTGGACCCTCACTGGTCTGACCCAGCAGGGCTCTTCTGATGTCCTTATGAAGGCCTCGGCCTCCCTGCCCTGTTGTTGGCCCTCCAGAGGAACTGGTTGGCCACTATGTGAGACAGGATGCTGGACTAGATGGACCACTGGTCTGACCCAGCAGGGCTCTTCTTAGCTTCTTATGTATTTGTTTAAAAGAAAATGAGATCCTCCGGGATCCTAATTGTGTGCAGTGTGCCAAACTCTCCTCAGAGTTCCACCATGTGTGAGCAGCATTTTCTCCTCATGCCTCAGGTGCTGCTCATCGCCTCAATGGTAAAGTGAGTGGGAATCTCCTGGTGGGACAGACGCCCGTGCAGTTCAGTGACGTCGATCTGCACGCCTACATCGTGGGCAACGACGGGCGCGCCTACACCGCCATCAGCCACATTCCGCAGCTGGCAGCCCGGGCGCTGATGCCCTTGGCAGCCATCGGGGGCCTCTTTGGCTGGCTTTTTGCGCTGGAGAAACCTGGGTATGAAAACGGCTTCAGTATCGCTGGTGAGTAGAATGTAGACTGGGTGGGAATGGACAAGGCTGTGCGAATGCTGTATGTTCCGTCTACACGTTAGTACCATCCTGCGCCCATAAAAGTTCTGTTCTGCAACTGGAATCGATTATTCAAAGGGCTTTTCCGCATTCTCATTTCCCTCGCTTGGAAGTTCCTGTTTCTTCAGATTTTTTCCTCCTGTTCTGCATGTGTTTTTGCTCCTTTTCGTGGCTGATTCAATATTTATTTATCATTTTTTAAATTGGATCTGTAGCTTGCCCTCTGCGCATAGCAGGCTCAGAGCGGTTTCCATCAAATATAATATACAAATAATTAAAAACAGTTAAAATACAACAGATAAAACACAGTGCAATTCCTGTATAACCGATCAGAGCGTCAATGGATGTAACACATCACAACTGAGTTCCAGATATTGCTCAGGTCTGATCCACGGAAGGGGAGGCCCAATAGATAGATAAAAAGGAGGACACCCACCGCCTCAACCAGAAACCCGGTGGAAGAGCTCCGTCTTGCAGGCCCTGCAGAACTGTAAAAGGTCCCGCAGGGCCCTGATCTTACATGGGAGCTCATTCCACCAGATAAGAAGAAGAGATTGGATTTATACCCTGCCCTCTACTCAGAATCTCAGAGCGGCTTACAAACTCCTTTCCCTTCCCCTCCCCACAACAGACACCCTGTGAGGTAGGTGGGGGGAAAGAGCTCTGACAGAAATTGCTCTTTTCCAAGAACAGCTGTGCCAGAACTATGGCTTGCCCAAGGTCATCCAGCAGTTGCAAGTGGAGGAGTGGGGGATCAAACTCAATTCTCCCAGATTAAAGTCCGCGCACTAAACCACTACACCATAAGGGCCAAGGCCGAAAAAGCCCTGGCCCTAGTTGAGGCAAGATGGATGTCCCTGGGGGCGGGGACTACTAGCAGATGTTGATTAGCGGATCATAATGCACTTTGGGGCTCATATTACACTGGTTTATGTCTGGCACATCTCCCAACAGATTTTAACTGAAGGTTTCTGTGTTGGACGTAACCTGGTGTAATATCAAATCGACCACTAGAGGGAGCATAACAAAAAAATTAGCAATCCTGTAGGCCCCTGTGTGATAGGGCAGTGATCTTTAAAGGACTCTGAAGCCTTACCCGCCCATCACTGGAAATCTCTTGAGCTCCCTCTCTGCCTTTGGATGTTTATCGATGTATCGCTCAGACCCTTTCATGCCTCTTTCCACCTTCATGAGAGCTAGAAACTTGCCTGTTTTTTTTCTTTTTAAAACAGGTGAGATTTCTCAGCATGCAGAATTCTGCAGCCGGTGCCACGTGTTGTGATGGTTCTGTATTATGCAGAACTGTGAAATACAGGTAGCCCTGCAAAGAGGACATCAGTCGGCCCATGCCCTCTTCCCCTCAACGATTTGTTGGAGAGGCTGACCTTGCTGGTGGAGCGCATGGTTTTCAGGCTTGATCCGGTCTTTCTCACATTTTTCTGCCTTCCTGCAAGGAAATCGGGGCAGCATGCACTGATCTTCCACTCCCTTTATCTCCACAGTGACTTTGAGGCAGGTTACGTGGAAGAGAGAGTCAGTGGTTCAAGGGGATCTTTGTCGTGTGAGTTAGGCTTTGAACCCAGATCTCATAGAATCATGGAGCTGGCAGGGGCCAGAGAAGCCATCTAGTCCAACCCCCTGCTCAGTGCAGGATCAGCCTAGAGCATCCCTGACAAGTGTTTGTCCCGCCGCTGCTTGAAGATGGCCAGTGAGGGGGAGCTCACCACCTCCCTAGGCAGCCGATTCCACTGCTGAACTACTCTGACTGTAAAAAAAAATTCTTCCTAATATCCAGCTAGTATCTTTCCGCTTGTAATTTAAACCTGTCTTATCCTCCGCTGCCCACAGGAACAGCTCCCTGCCCTCCTCTAAGTGACAGCCCTTCAAATTCTTTGAGAGAGCAATCCTATCCCCCCTCAACCTCCTCTTCTCCATACTGAAAATTCTGAAGTCCCTCAGCCTTTCCTCTCAGGGCTTCTTGGTCTCCAGGCCCCCGATCATCCTCCATTGTTCTCCTCTGCACCTGCTCCATTCTGCCCGCATCCTTTTTGAAGTGAGGCCTCTAGAACTGCACACAATACTCCAGGTGTGGCCTGACCAATGCAGTGTACAGTGGGACTTGTGATTTGGATGTTATACTTCTGTTGATACACCCCAAGATCGCATTAGCCCTTTTTGCTGCTGCATCACACTGACTGCTCATATTTAGTTTTACAGTCCGTACCCCAAGATCTTGTTCAGAAGTGCTACACAGAAGTGTGTCCCTCATCCCGTATGCGAGCTTCTCATTTTTGTTACCCAGATGTAGAACTCTGCACTTACTCTTGTTGAATTTCATCTTATTCACATCCACCCACTTTCCCAGCGTGTTCAGATCTCGTTGAATGCCATCTCTAGCTTGTCACCCCCCCTTGCCTTCTTCCAAACAGGTGCTCAGTTCACTCACAACTTTGAAGCCACGTTCTATCCGGGAGAGGAGAAGGTTTTTGTCCGGCAGACGGCGGAAGGGCTGGACGCGGAAAACTACCTCAGCGTTAAGACGGACATTCAAGGGCGGGTGCCTTCGGTCCTGGAGGATTCCACAGTCCACATCTCGCCTTACAAGGAAATCTACCACTACTCGGATTCAGGTATGGGGGAGAGTCGCCTGACCGCTTCTCATGTGCTGCGTGTGGTTTTTTGTCCATCCCAGAGGTCCCCAACTTTCTTGAGCCTGTGGGCACCTTTGGGATTCTTTCACAGATTGGTGGGCACAACCACAAAATGGCTACCGTGGAGGTGGAGACACACACCGAGGAAGCCCAAGGGCAGGGGATAAGTATCATAGTGGAAGAGGAAGAAGAAGAAGAAGAAGAAGAGACTGGATTTATACTCCACCCTTGACTCAGAGTCTCAGAGCGGCTTCCAATCTCCTTTCCCTTCCCCTCCCCACACCAGACACCCTGTGAGGCAGGTGGGGCCGAGAGAGCTCTCTCAAGGACTGCCCTTGAAAGAACAGCTCTGAGAGAACTTGTGACCAACCCACGGTCATGCCATCAGCTGTATGTGCAGGAGGAGTGGGGAATCAAACCCGGTTCTCCCAGATTAGAGGCTGCGCTCTCAACCACCACACCAAACTGGTAGTAATTTTACAAAAGGCACTGGGAAAGGGGAGTGTGAGAGAGAATAAAACCAACACTATGTTAAGCGGCTGTCACCAAAAGGCTTTAATTTTAATCCGCACAGCCGATCAGAAGCCCTGCTGGACAAGAGCCCCACCTGGCATGACTCATGTTCTAAAAAAGCTCAGCAGATGCCAGGGCACTGGGAAAGTGTCAGTGGGCGCTTTGTTGGGGACCGGTGGTCTTTCAGGAGCTCTGCCTTTTTAACATACACCACAATGAATTTAGCAGAATTCTGTCTCTCTTCCCCTTTTTACAGACAGGACACCTGAGTATGGGTTCTGTATTGCAATCATTCTAAATGCCCAGGGAAAAAAATCCAGCGTTTTCAGCCAACGTATACTCTTGGCTATTAGCTGGCGGGTTGACTGGTCAGTCCTTGGCTTCAGCTGTCCTCGGCTGAGCGGTTGGAATGTTTGTGAACATCCCCGCAGAACCTCTGTTGTGCCAGATGCTGGAAGCAAAGATGTCAGCCGGGCTCTTTGAGATCGATAGCAACATCTGGTTATTGACAGCCAAAAATGGCTTTCTTTGTTTAACAGCCTGATGACCCAGTGGTCTTGGATGGAGCCGGTCTTACAAATATACCACCCTCTGTTTCCTTCCTCACATAGAAGCTGCCGCTGCCAGAATTTTGGTGGTGGACTGATGGTGACCTCTGAGGGTTTTCAAGGCAAGAGACGTTCAGGGGTGATTGGCCGTTGCCTGCCTCTGCATCATGGCCCTGGGCTGCTAATGCTTCTTTTTTAAAAGAATTTTTAAAATTTATTTTCTAACACTACAAACAAAACACTAAAAACTAAAACCACTAAACTACCCCTAGGTAGACAGAGACCAAACTGTTGCTAAATATACAATACTATTGCTTCAAATATCTTCAGGAAAATAATGAATATATCAAGGCAACGTTAGCTTTCTAACTGTTATCAACCCTAAAAGTTTACATTAAGTAAATAACTGGTTTCAAAACAAGTGAATACAAATACAAAAATGAAACTTTCAATTAAACAGAGCTTATTCTTTCTTTTTGCTTCTTTTACGAAGTTTTTTTTGGCTTTCCAGGGTTTGGGGGCTATTGCTCCTTTTTCTGCATCAGAGTCTTCTCCCTCAGACTTGTAACTCACTGAGGAATCTGAACTTTCCAGTCCATATATACGTTCTTGCTGCTCCAATTCTTCCTCTGTGGATGTTTTGTCTCTTCTAGCCCAAGGTTGTTCCAAGAATTTCTTTGCTTTTACAACAGAGCCAGTCTTTTGCTTCTTATCTTTATAAGTAAAAATCAAGCCTTCAGGTGCAATCCATCTGTACGTGGTGGCACTTGCCTGCAGAAATGTGGTTAAGCTTTTGTAGGGTTTCCTCTTCTTCCTGATTTCGTATGGAATGTCTTTTAACACTTTGTTCTCTTCATCTTTGATTTTCAAGGTTGTCCTGTTGGTGGCCTTGAGCACCTCATCCCTGGTAGATTTCTTAGAGAATTTCACCAAAATCTTGACCCTGGGCTTCTTGATAGTTTCCCATCCAAATACTAGCCAGGGCCGACCCTGCTTAGCTTCTGTGATCTGATGAGATTTCACTAGCCTGGGCTATCGAGGCCAGAAATTTAGCCAAGTCATCCTAGGGTCAGTACTGACTGACAGGGAAGACACAGAAATAGGGAGAAAAAGTTCTCTTTGTCAACTCCTGAGAGACCTCTGGATACAGCCAGAGATCATTTGCAAGGTTTCCCCTCTTTCTGCATCTTCTCTGTTAGCCCAAACTGACCCTGGCGAGATGTCAGCCACTTTGAGTCCTCATTGGGGGTGAAAGATATAAATAAAGGATATAAATAAAGTAAATAAATAACTTATATACATGTGGGTCCAGGGCAATTGAAACTTTACCCCATATTTTGTTTGATTGTGTAAAGTAGTATTTCCCTTTGTCCGTTCTGAACCTACTGCCCATCAGCTTCCTTGGATGCCCTCGAATTCTAGTATTTGGGGAGAGGGAGGAAAAGTTCTCTTTGCCAACTCTCTCCACCCTATGCATAATTCTATCAACCTCTACCATGTCCGCCCCTAGTCTTCTCTTTTATAAACCGCAAAGTCCCAGACTCTTCAGCCTTTAATCCTAGGGAAGGTGCTTCAACCCCTGAATCATCTTGGTTGCCCTCCTCTGCACTTTTTCCAGCTGTGCAATGTCCTTTTGGAGATACAGGGACCAGAACTGTACAAAGTCTTCCATTAAACTTTAAGCTTTCCTCTGGGCCGGAGGAAAAGCAGTATATACATTTTTTCAAGCTGTCCATCTCGAGGTTGGCTGGATGCATATAATTAGAAAATACAGTAATTTTCTAATGTGACACTTTTTTTCTGATTTTTTTCTGCTTCTTTCCCACAGCTGTGACGTCCACCTCTTACCGGGAGTATTCCCTCACTTCCAGGAGCCTCAATCAAACCTTTTCCTACCGTCTGCTTCAGAATATCACGTACCAGAGCTGCCCACACGCACGCCACCGCTGGGTTGTCCCTGCCGCCCAGCAGCTGACGGTAGACCGGATCTTTGCCCTGTATAACGAGGAGGAGAGGGTGCTGCGTTATGCTGTCACCAACCAAATCGGGTCCCTAACTCAAGGTGAGTCCTGAATCTGGGGAGGGCACAATCTCATGGCGTTCCAGCTCTCTGGAGGACTTCCTGATCCATTGATGGATCAGCATCCCAAATGGCAGCCCGGCTGAGACAAAAGCATAGGTGGGCGTTTTTCCAGGTGTTGTGACTCAGCTCTTATCTTGCAGCAAAAAAGAAAGGGGCCGTAGCTCAGTGGCAGAGCCTCTGCTTGGCATGCAGAAGGCCCCAGGTTCAATCCCCGGCATCTCCAGTCAAAAGGACCCAGGCAGTAGGTGATGGGAAAGCCCTCTGCCTGAGACCCTGGAGAGCCGCTGCTAGTCTGAGTAGACAAGGCTGACCTTGATGGACCAAGGGTCTGTTTCAGTTTAAGGCAGCTTCTTGTGTGAGCATGGGGAAAATATACATAACCTATTAAGAGTTGACCTGTTTGTTCACAGTTGGGTGAAAGATTTCCTGCAAGAAGAAAGTAGCATGCAAATCCAATCTCTTCTCTTCTTCTTCTTCTACCTACCCACCCACCCGTTTTATTTGGTTCCATTTCTATCCCGCTCTTCCCACAAGCGGGCTCAGGGCAGGTTACAACATTAATATAAAACAATAAAATCAAGATTGAAACTATAAGCTTAACCCTTAAACGATGGTGTCTTATTCACAGACTGTGCTTTTCCTACCGGGGGGGGGGGGGGGGAACGTCTGTGAAAATGCATTTTAGGAATGACAGAACTAAACAGGAACATTTTGAATTGTGGTGATGTCCTGAACTCAGAGTTCCCTCTCACCAAACAAGTTCCTTTTTCTGGGGCCGTCCCCAGAAGGCACATTTGTGCTAACATTCCAGTTGTGTTGCAGCCTGGATCGCTCGATGGGGAAATCTGGCGCTTTCACAGGCTTCTGCCTGCTGACCGTTTCACCCCTCCTTCAGTCTTGTGAAGCCGAACCAGTGTGAATTTCTCTGTGGGGGGAGGCGTCCAGGAGGGGTCTGTAGTCTTCCTCTTTCCAGTGATAAAAGTGATTTCTGTGTGTGGGGGTGGGGGGTGGGAGCAAGGGGGGGGGGCGTGCAGAGAAGCCGGGGTGGTCTACTCAGTTTCATCCAACAACCGAAACTGCAATTTGTCCGCCCCCTTGTTCCTTTCTGTTCTCCTCCTCCTCCTGAGCTCATAAATGAGTTCCAGATCTTGGGTCAAGGAATACAGGCAGTTCGTAACAGATCAGAATTACAGCCCTAGAAGGACGTGCTTGTTTGTACAAAGGCAGAGCATCCGGCCAGCTTGAAACTAGGGGTGTGCAAAAAAGAAAAAAGTGTTTTCCGGCTTCGGGTAGATCAGACCTGAAAAATATTGGTAGATGCTGAATTCCCTCAGTCCAATGCCAGTCAAGTATTCAACATTCAGTATTGCCGAATGTATTCAGGTCTGGCATACCCAACGGGAGGGAAGGGAGGAATGGCAAAATGCCGAATTTTCGTCCCGAAGTCCCTGCAGCTTTCCTGGTCACTTTCACTCCCCGCCAGTCAGCTGTTAGGTTTAAGCCATTTAACCCTAACAGCAGAGAGGGCGTGGGAGTGAAACTGACCATGGAAAGTCTCTGCCTCCCTTCTCTAGCTGCCCCTGGGGTTTCCATGCCTGCCCTTGGCTTCCCAGCCGACTTGGAGGGAAAGAAAGGCTTTCAAACAGGCCTGCGCCGTCTTTTCCTTCCCTTCCTGAGTCTCTCCGCAGCAGCGGAGACCAAGAAGACTTTCGGGGATGTAAGCTCCCTTTGTGTCAGATAATTTTTGACTCTTGAAAGCTCACCCCTCGAAAATTGTGCTGATCTCTAAGGTCAGGGGTCATTTCGAGGGGGAACGAGCAGGAGTGGTGTTCCGGGAGTATCAGGCCCAGGGACAGAGCGTCACAGGCTCACTTCAGAGCCCAGTTCCCTCTGTGGTGCATGCTGGCACACAGCGATAATTTCCCCTGCTGTTGGCGCAGCTTCGGCGCACCCAGGTCTCCAGCTCCGAGTCTGAGGAGTGAGTGCTGGGCTCGGGCAGCAGCCCCGCCCTCTTGTCGATAGCCTCCCGGCTATAGGGCCCCCCGCTCCCAGCAGCCCTCCCTTGGGGCAATGCTTGGGGGTCTGCTGCTTGCTCTTGCTGTCGTCTGCGTCGTCCCTCCGTGCCTCTTTTCTTTGTGCTTTTGAAGCAGTTTTTCTCCAGGTCGGCTCGCCAGCTCTCGAGTTGGGAAAGACCTGGAGATTTTGGGGGTGGAGCCTGAGCGGTGGGTCTTGCCTTCTGACACACTTCCGGTCAGGGCTTTTTTGGTAGGAAAAGCCCAGCAGGAACTCATTAGCATATTAGGCCACACCCTGACAGCACAGCTCCCTCCCGGGATTGGCTTCCCCAGGTGCCCCGTGGCTTACGGGGCGCATGGGGAATGTGAGGAGGGGAGGCAGTTTAAATTGCCTTCCCTCCCTGGATCAGCTTGGCTTGCAGCTTGGAAGGTGCTTGGGGAACCCGGGGAGGGGGGGGGGAGGCTGTAGGCGTGGCCAACTCGGAAGCCAGCCGGAACTCCGTTCCTGTGCGTTCCTGCCCCAAAATAGCCCTGCTTCCGGTGATGTCAGGGGCTGTGGCATATACAAATAAGTTGTGCTAATTTATTTATTTATTTTCTATTTATACCCCGCCCTCCCCGCGAACGGGCTCAGGGCGGCTTACATGGGCGCATAGGCCAAAAAATACTACATTAAAATGACTAAAAGCAGTTAAACAGTTTAAGCAGTTAAAATAAATTCCTATGACTAACAAGATTACAAGCAGCTTCCTATAACATATTATCAAAGTGGCGACTCAGTGGTAGGTCTCCATATCCTCCCTGCCACCCGCCAGGGCTATTTCGGGCCGGTTACATTAAAGATGGTATATCTGATGGATGGAATCGTCGGTGGCGGCTCCTATTCGAAAGCCTGGCGGAAGAGCTCCGTCTTGCAGGCCCTGTGGAACTGCACAAGGTCCCGCAGGGCCCTGATCTCCTCTGGGAGCTCGTTCCACCAGATGGGAGCTGCCACCGAAAAGGCCCTGGCCCTCGTTTTGGTGAGCCTGGCGGCCCTAAGGCCTGGAACCTCTAGACGATGGGTTGACCCCGACCTCAGTGCCCGCTGGAGTATATATGGAGAAAGGCGGTCCCTAAGGTATGTTGGACCCTGGCCATATAGGGCTTTATAGGTAAGAACCAGCACCTTGAAGCGAACTCGGTATACTATAGGCAGCCAGTGAGCTCCCGCACCTCTTTTTCTATGAAATGACCCCTTTCTAAGGTGGTCCTGGATGACCTCCAGAATGTCCCATCGCCAACAACCGTGCTCAGGCCTTTGCAAACCGAGGGCCACGGTGGCTTCCTGGACGGAGTCCGTCCGTGTCATGTTGGGTCTGCCTCTTTTCCTGCTGTTCTTATTTTTAGGGCATTGTTTTGAGTGGGAGGCCCTTTGGAGCAGACCTGTGTAGAAACAGAATAAAGCCTTGAAATATTAAATATTTGAACCGAGGTCTCCCAGATCCTAATTCAGCGCCCTGACTACTGGACGGTGGCGTGAAGATCCAGGCAAGAGTCCCCCACCGTCCCATCTGGGGAAGGGCCATCGCTCAGTGGTAGAGCACCTGCTTTGCGTGCAGAAGGTACCAATCCCCGACATCCCCATCTCCTGTTAAAAGGACCAGGCAGTAGGTGATGTGGAAGACCTTTGGATGCCTGAGACCCTGGAGAGCAGCTGACGGTCTGAGCAGACAATACTGACCCTGATGGACTGATGGTCTAGTTCAGCATAAGGCAGAGTCATGTCTGAATCCACCTAGCTTGGCCCTTGAAGAAAGGGACGGATTTCCCACGAGGTGCTGCTCCAGCGTCGGTCTTCCCTTTGCCCCGACTGCGTGCTTGAATTTCCCACTTATTTGTCTTGCGCCGCATTTTGACCCGCAGCTTCGCCCAAATTCCCCCGCGGCTTCAGTGATCCTGTTTTTTGAGGATCACTGAAGCCGCGGGGGAATTCGGGCGAAGCCGCGAGACAAAATGCGGCACGGGGCAAATAGTGGGAAATGCAAGCACGCAATCGGGGCAAAGGGAAGAACGATGCCAGAGCAGCGCCTCGTGGGAAATCGGTCAAGGTGATGTGCTGGGGCAGCGAGGAACTCTGTCACACCCTCTTCCCCTTCCCCCCTTCCCAGCATGCACAGGATTAGGCCTCTGGACCCTGCAGGGGCTGTCCTTCTAACGCACACAGCTTAGGACCACAATATCTGTTGGAGCGCCTCTTCCAACCCCAATCTACCCGGACACTACGCTCGACCTCTAGGGCCTTCCTCTGGGTGCCTTTTTAGTGGTGGCCCCCTGTCTTTGGAACAAGCTTCCTGCTGCGGCCTGCCGGGATTTGCCGTCTTTCCCATCTTTTGCCATCTGTTGTATTGTATTGTTTACAACAAGTAGAAAACCACCCAGAGAGCTTCAGTTATGGGCGGTGTTGAAACAATGAAGAAAGGAACAATAACTTCTCTGCATTCTTTGCCTACCCAGATGATTCTGTCCCGGCCACGGTGAACCCGTGCTACGATGGCACCCACTCATGCGACACCACGGCCCGCTGCCAGGCAGGCTCTGGTCTGGATTATACCTGCGAGTGCACCGCTGGGTTCTGGGGGGACGGCAAGGAATGCACAGGTAGGGGGTTGTCTTGGCTTCGGGGGTTGCTGGGGGGCTCAGTTCAGGATGCTAGTGTTGTCCTTGAAAGCCTCGAGTGACTCGGGTGTGGAATACCTGAAGGACCACCTCTGCTCACATTGGCCTGCCCCATCTTTGAGATCCAGAGGTGTACTCATGTATCTCAGGTTACTTCGTGAAAATGCAGATTTCAGCCTTCTGTAAGCTCAATTTGCCTTGGGGCCATGCGGGAAAGAGGGAGTGAGGTTTAACCCTACAGCCGCCACTTACGAATATAAGAGAAGCCATGTTGGATCAGGCCAGTGGCCCATCCAGTCCAACACTCTGTGTCACGTGGTGGCCAAAACCCAGGTGCCCTCAGGAGGTCCAGCGGGGGGGGGGACAGAACTCACTCCAGAAGCCCGCCCACTGTGACTCAACAAGAACCAAGAAGACACAGCATCACTGCCTCAGACAGACTGTTCCATCTATACCTTGGGGCTGATAGCCACCGATGGACCTCTGCTCCAGATTGTTCATCCAGTCCCCTCATAAGAACGTAAGAGAAACTATGTTGGATCAGGCCAATGCCCATTCAGTCCAACACTCTGTGACCCAGGTGCCATCAGGAGGTCCACCAGCGGGGCCAGAACTCCAGAAGCCCTCCCACTGTTGCCCCCCCCCCCCAAGAACCAAGAATACAGAGCATCACTTGCCCCGGACAGAGTGTGCCATCTAGACCTTGTGGCTAAGAGCCACTGATGGACCTCTGCTCCAGATTGTTCATCCAGTCTCCTCATAAGAACATAAGAGAAGCCATGTTGAATCAGGCCAATGGCCCAACCAATCCAACAACCAACAACCAAACCAATACAGAGCATCATTGCCCCAGACATAAGAACCTGAGAGAAGCCATTTTGGATCAGGCCAATGGCCCATCCTGTGCCACATTCTGTGTCACACAGTGGCCAAAACACAGGGCCCCTCAGAATGTCCACCAGCGGGGCCAGAACTCCAGAAGCCCTCCCACTGTGCCCCCCCCATGCACCAAGAACACAGAGCATCACTGCCCCAGACATAATAACATAAGAGAAGCCACGTTGGATCAGGCCAATGGCCCCTCCAGCCCATCACTCTGTGTCACACAGTGGCCAAAACCCAAGTGCCCTCAGGAGGTCCACCAGCAGGGCCAGAACTCCAGAAGCCCTCCCACTGTGTCCCCCTAAGCACCAAGAATACAGAGCATCATTGCCCCAGACAGAGTGTTCCCGCTATACCTTGTGGACCTCTGCTCCATATGTCTATCCAATCCCCTCTTAACGGTGGCCAGAACAGTACACAGTATTCCAAATGAGGCTGCACCATGGATTTACACAGGGGTTTTTCGTACTTTTGAGATCAGTTCTGTTGTTAACTTTTTGAACGAGAAAAGATGTGCCGTTTATTTCTTCTCTTGGAAATGAGAACAACAGAGCCGGGAGCCGGGTTAGGAACAGTGAAACCGAGCGGAGGTTGAAGGGTTAAACACACTCTCCCTTCCCTGCTTGCCCCCTGGGCAAATTGGGGCAGCGCATGCCAGCGGTTGATGCTTTACGAGTGGAAGGAGAAGATGCACGAGCTTCCATCTGAGCCCTGTGTTTGAAGATGTTTCTGTTTCGGAAGGCCTTGGAACTTGAATAGCTCACGGGCTGGTGTCTGTAGCGGTTACACCATGCCTAATATTTTAATACATAAGTTGTTTTAAACAGCTGTTGTTGTCATTGTAACCTTACTGTTGTAGAATTATTATGTGGCCTTAGGGTACCTTTTCAGGCTGAAAATCAACATATAAGATCGCCCAGCTGAATGAGCACACAGGGAATGTTGTCAACACAACTTCCAGAGGTGTGGAAGTTTAGTCTCTGGTCTGGCTTCCTTTTCACAAAACGTCTGGGCTTTTCTAGGTCCTGTGCTGCTTCACAGAGAAAGGTGAACCCCGATGATGATAATAATAATAAACCTCAATCCTGACCCAGCCTTTCAGTTTTTGGGCGTGCAAGAAGCAGCAAATAGCTCTTCTACAACAGTAGGCCGAAGGGCCATGCTTCTAACTAGGCTTAGGAACAGTTAGTTGCTTGGTCACCTATGGTGAGTTGAGAGCTGTTACCAGGCGATCAGTCAAGGACAGTTTCGTAAATGACAAGAGAGTGGTGTTTTTAAAATTTGCAGGTCCCCAGAAAGCCAATAATGTAGGCAAATAAGCTAGTAACTTCGGAGATTCGTGGAGATGTCTTATTCCCATGGAGGACTGAAACGTGGTTGAGTTTTGGGTGCACATAGGTGCACCGAAGGAAAGGGATTTCTGCCTGTCCGTTCTTGTCCCACCCTTTCTTTGAGAAACTCAGGGCAGTGTATCTGGCTTTCTCCTCTGCTGGTGTCACAACAGCCATTGAGAAGAAGAAGAGAGAAGAAGAGATTGGATTTATACCGGCCCTTCACTCGGAGTCTCAGAGCGACTTACAGTCACCTTTCCCCTCCCCTCCCCACAACAGACATCCTGTGAGATAGGTGGGGCTGAGAGAGCTCTTTTGAGAACTGCCCTTGAGAGAACAGCTCTGAGAGAACTTGTGACTGACCCAAGGTCACACCAGCAGCTGCAAGTGGAGGAGTGGGGAATCAAACCCGGTTCTCCCAGATTAGAGTCTGCGCTTCTAACCACTACATCAAACTGGCTGAGGTTGGCAAGAGTGAGAAAAGTGAGTGACTGGTCCAGAGTCACCTAATGTGGGGATTCGAACTCAGGACTCCTGTGTGAGAAACTGCTTTCAGCCTCACACGTGAGAACTCCCTCAGGATTTGTATGACTTCAGATGTATGCTGACTGTCCTGGTGTCTACGCAGTTATACTCGTCGTGTTTCCTACCGCACATGCCTCTAATACCTTCCCTGTGAGGTTTGGTATGGGATTTTGAGAGCCAGTTTGGTGTGGTGGCTAAAAGTGTGGAATCTAATCTGGGAGAACTGGGTTTGATTCCCCACTTGCAGCCAGCTGGGTGACCTTGGGTCACTCACAAGTTCTCTCAGAGCTGTTCTCTCAAGAGCAGTTCTCTCAAGAGCGCTCTCAACCCCACCTACCTCACAGGGTGTCTGTTGTGGGGAGGGGAAGGGAAAGGAGATTGTAAGCTGCTCTGAGACTCTGAGTGAAGGGCGGGCTATAAATCCAATATCTTGCTCCTCCTCCTTCTCAGCCAAACTAATTGTTTAAAATCCTTATTGGGAAACGGTTGGCCTGAACTCTTCTCCCTCTGTAGAAAGAATATTTATGAACATTCCGTGTCATCACCAGCACATTGGCCAGCTGCTTTAGAGGACTCTGCAGGAGGCAGCCAGATCTTAAGCAAGGACTGGGGAACAGAACAGGCTTGGTTCAAACGGTGGTCTGAAGCTTGTGTTTTCTCAGAACTTTTGAGGAGCTTTTGTCGGGAAGGAGCTTTCGCCGGGAAAGAGGATCGCTCTTGTCGTTCAAAGCCAAACTGTGTGCTTTTCAAACACACTTGGAAGCATCAGCCTTGGGACTTTGTTTCCCCCCGAAAACATCTGGGATCGTTTGGCTCCGGTTGTGTTTTCGTAGCTGGAAGGGGGCTGAGCGTCTTGGCCGGAACAGGCCAGATGGAGGAGGGTTTTTTGGGGGGAGTACAGCTGATAATGAGATGTTCGCTGAAGCCTTATTTCTCTTATTAGGACAAGCACGCTCCTCTAGGCCTAGGAATAATGATCAGAATGCACATTATTCCCATCCTCCAGGGGCTCCACTGATGCCCATCAGTTACCAAGCTCAATTTAAGGTATTGGCTATCAAATCCAAAGCTCTTCATGGCCTTGGACCCTCGTATCGGCGAGACTGCCTCTCCCGCATCTGACCAGTGCCAGCCTGCCAGTGGGCAAACTCAACGCCTGCCCACACATGTGCCTTCTCCACTGTGGCTCCCGCCTTGTGGAACAGCCTGCCCCAGGAGGTCTCCTGCCTTTTTGCCAACCAGGCCCGTCGCCAGGATTTTGCGGCTTGTGGGGCAGATTTTTTTCTGGTGGGGCTGAAGTTCTCAGTGCAGAAAGAAAAGCCATGTAGCCAATAGAAAGCTGTAACCAGGAGAGATCTCTAAATTGCAAGCTGTCAACCACTTGAGATGACAGTCCGCAGACGCTGCAAGTTAATCACTTCGGCCAGCCGAAGCAACAGTTCTGGGGTTGATGACTTCAGTAGTGAAGAAAGCTAACACTGAGGCAGAAAAACCCTCTTAAAGGAGACCAGTTTCTTGACACAGAGTTAGAAAGGACCCTAGAGGTCACATACTCCAACCCCCTTGCTCAGTGCGGGAATTAGTCAACTACAGCACCCAACTCTGCTTAAAGGAGCACACACCTTTTTTTTAAAAAAGATTTAAAATGATTGAAAAAGGCATTTACAGGAGAACTTCTTGTGGGGCAGAGCCCCCAGAAGCCCTACTGTAGTTATGGGCCTGTCACAAACTTTGCTAGTTTGCTGCCATTCACAGGTTTTAGTAGTTGCATTAATCCAATCTTAGCTGTACTTATTGCTCAGTTACTTATGCAACTTGACTCTAATTAGCCCTTTCTGGCAACTAACCCTCTCCCACACCCTCTCCACAGAGGAAGTCTGCTTCATTGCATCCGAAAAAGCGTGCAAGCACACGAAAACTTATGCTCAGAATTAAAACTCTGTTGGCCTTAAAGGTGCTGCTGGATTCAAACCTTGTTCTGTTGCTTCAGACTAACACGACTGTACTAAAAGATTCACGAAGTGACTGAGATAAATCATTAGGAACTGTGGCGTATACGACTGTGTATAGCTTGTTGAAACTAGGACCCTGTGGTGGAATTTTTGCATCATTGAATGGGCCTCGTTTGCTTTAGTTTTGGTTTTTTTTAGGTTTGGTTCTATGCTGATTGTGTGAACATAGGCAGATCACGAGAAGGGAGGGCAGGAAGGGTTGCCTCAGTGCTTGGTTCTCTCTTAGACCCTTTCTTAGACGCCCAGGGAAATGCTGATCGCCACTTTGGGGTCAGGAAGCAATTTTCCTCCAGGCCAGTTTGGCTGGAGATCCTGGAGGTTTTTGGCCATCTTCTGGGCATGGTCACTGAGGGTGTGGAGGGGGAGTTGTTGGTGAATTTTCTGCCTTGTGCAGGGGGTTGGACTAGATGACCCTGGAGGTCCCTTCCAACTCTATGATTCTATCTCCCATCTGTCAGTTGGATTGACTCACTCTGTGTCATCTGCCTGGAGTCCAAGTAGGGTTGCCAGCCTCCAGGTGGGGCCTGGGGATCCCCCACTTTTACAACTGATCTCCAGCTGACAGAGATCAGCTCCCCTGGAGAAAATGGCTGCTTTGAAGGGTGGACTCTATGGCATTGTACCATGCTGAGGCCCCTCCCCTCCCCTCCCCAAACCCCACCCTCTCCCGGCTCCACCCCCAAAGTCTCCAGGTATTTTCCAACCCAGATCTGGCAACCCTAAGTCCAAGTGAGAAAGGCAGACTATAAATAATGTAAATGAATAAATAGTAAAGGCTTCCCTTGCTCGAAAGCCAGTCGAATCTGACTCTAGGGGGCGGTGCTCATCTTCGTTTCCAAGCCGAAGAGCCAGCGCTGTCCGAAGACATCTCCGTGGTCATGTGGCCAGCATGACTAAACGCTGAGGCACACAGATCACTAATCTCCTCTCTTCTGCTCTCCTTAGACATCAATGAGTGTGCCGAGGGCATCAGTCGGTGCAGCCGGGAGTCGGTGTGCGTGAATACCGTGGGCAGCTACCGGTGCGAGTGCCCCAGCGGGTTCCAGCTGGCAGCTGACCGAGCAAGTTGCCTAGGTGAGAGGCTAGTCCTCTTTGAGGAAGACCTGCTGTGGGGGACACAAATTCAGCACTTGGGTGCAATATCCCCCGGCCTGGGCAAGCTCAAAGAGTGCTTGTGGATAGGACCTCATCCTCTCGGAGAGGAGTGACAAGTGGAGTGTCTCAGGGATCTGTCCTGGGACCCGTTTTGTTAACATCTTTATCAGTGATTTGGATGAAGGGATAGAGGGAATGCTTATTACATTTGAAGATTATACTAAATTGGGAGAGTTAGAAAATACAGTAGTAGACTCTAATCTGGGAGAACTGGGTTTGATTCCCCACGCCTCCACTTGCACCTGCTGGATGACCTTGGGTCAGTCCCAAGTTCTCTCAGAGCTGTTCTCTCAGGAGCAGTCCTTGAGAGAGCTCTCTCAGCCCCACCTACCCCACAGGGTGTCTGTTGTGGGGAGGGGAAGGGAAAGGAGTTTGTAAGCCACTCTGAGACTCCGAGCGAAGGGCAGGGTATCAATCCAATCTCCTCCTCTTCTTCTCCTTGTCCTGCGGGCGGCACACCCACCCACACCAGCACTTCGATCATTCCCTTTTGGGCCTGGACAACTGGACATTTGTGATTTCTAACCACAGCTACAGTTCTCAGCAAGACGAATCCTGCACCCAGAATCGTCTCCAACTGCTTTTTTTAAAAGCACTCCTGTGGGATATTCATACTCATTCCCCAATCCTCTCTGACCTCCTGCCTGCCCGGCACTCCATGTGAAGTTTTAGAAAAGAGCCTCAGAGCCTTTTGTCTCTTCTCTCTTTTCCCAGGCTTCTGCTGGGGGTGGTGGTGGTGGTGGGGGGGGAGATTTGCCACTTTCCTTAAGATGACATCAAGGTTTGGCCTGGAACGTTTTTTTCCGGCGTGGTAGTAATTAACTTTTCATGTTCAGCTGCTGCAAGCAGCAGAGAGAGGCATGGGGGGAGGGGACAGGAGGGAGGGGAAGAAGATGCTGTTTTGCGTGGGGGTGTGTGTGGGTGTATGTATGGAAAGTCTTGGTTGGCCTTAGATGGCCTATAGCAGGGGTCCTCAAACTTTTTAAACGGGGCCAGTTCACTGTCCCTCAGACCGTTGGAGGGCCGGACTATAGTTTTTTTTAAAAAAACTATGAACAAATTCCTATGCCCACTGCACATATCTTATTTTGAAGTAAAAAAAACAAAACGGGAACAAATACAATATTTAAAATGAAGAACAAGTAAAGTTAAATCAACAAACTTACCAGTATTTCAACGGGAACTATGGGCCTGCTTTTGGCTAAGGAGATGGTCAATGTCCGGTTCCGTATTTGTCACTGCTAGTCGTAGCAAGTGATGCAAGCGTGCATCAGTTAGTCTAGATCTGGTTGGAGATTTCAGATGTTATTTTGCGGGTAGGGAAGGAGCACGGGGAGGGGGGGTGCGCGCGCAAGCAATCCACCCTTGACGGGGCTGTTTTCTTTCCCTCTCCGAAGAAACAAAGAACTCGGCATCCTCACAAACTTTTTAAGGCAGGAAGCCCCCAGCTGCTTCTCCCTGAAACTCCACTACTGCAGGCATCATGATGGGAAAGAGAAACCTCTCTCTCTCCCCCTCCGATTCCCAGCAGCACAAAAAGCCTCGAAAAAGACCCCCGCCCGGCTCTTGGGACTGGCGCAGGTCTCCTAGCCGGCTGAGAGGCCTCTCAGCCGGCTAGGAGACTTGGGGCCAGCCGGAGCGCCTGCCACCCCACACTTACCCTCTTCCAGTCTTCCTTTTGCCTCCTCCTGGCTGACTGGAAGCAGGGGGGCGGGGCTTTGTCATGTGGCCCGGGACGAGTCGGCTGCAATTTTTCGGCTGCTTTGTGTGCTGCTGGGAATTGGAGGACAGGCAGCGGCACACCCGGCGGGCCAGAAAAATGCCCTCGGCGGGCCGCATGTGGCCCCCGGGCCATAGTTTGAGGACCCCTGGCCTATAGGTTGCCTGGGAGCTGGGTAGGGTGGCCAGCTCTGGGAAAATACTTGGAGCTTTGGGGGGTGGAGCCTGGGGAGGGTGGCGTTTGAGGAGAGGCGGGACTTCAGTGGGGTCTAATGCCATGGAGGTTGGGTTGCCAGGTCCACCCGCGCCGCTGGTGGGGTGGGGTTGCCAGATCCAGTTTGGGAACTTCCTGGAGGTTTAGGGGCGGAGCCTGGGGGAGACAGAGACCTCAGTGGGGTGCGGAACCCACCCTCCCGAGAATCCATTTTCTCCTGGGGAAGTGATCTCTGTAGTCTGGAGATGAGCTGTAATTCCAGGGGAAGCCCAGGTCTCCCCTGGAGGATGGCATCCCTATGCAGAATCCGCTTTCCAAAGAAGCCTTTTTTCCCAGGGATCTGGTCTCTGCCTCCTGGAGGTGAGTTCTAATCCCAGGAGATCTCCGGGCCTCACTCAGAGGTTGAAGTCCAATCAAAACATCCGTGACAAAAATGATGAAAAGCCAATAAAGACATATTTACAAAAATGTTGACTACGGTAATGGTGATTCTTGAGGAAAACCTCTTCTAGTATCACCCACGCGCAGTGGATCTTGCGCAACAACAAACGCCCATTTCACACTGGCTGCTTTATCTGAGCGTGTCGCAGTTACAATTCTTATCAATTTTCACTTCTCAACTCTTGAAACATCCCATGTTGATTCTCTCATTCCCAAAAAAGTTGCCTTTATTAGCAAAGGAGTTCGAGGAGTATTAGACAGACATGGGCTGACAACCAAGCATTTCTTCTGGCAGCGGGGAGAGCCCCCGCTTGGCATGGAGAAGGTCCCAAGTTCAGTCCCCGGCACCTCCAGTTAGGAATCGGATTCTAGATGATGTCAAAGACCACTGGAGAGCCAGTTTGGTGTAGTGGTTAAGAGTGGCGGACTCTAATCTGGAGAACTGGGATTGATTCCCCACTTCTCCTCCGTGTGCAGCCAGCTGGTGTGACCTTGGGTCAGTCACAAGTTCTCTCAGTGCTGTTCTCTCATGGGAAGTCCTAGAGAGAGCTCTCTCAGCCCCACCTGCCTCACAGGGTGTCTGTTGTGGGGAGGGGAAGGGAAGGAGATTGTAAGCCACTCTGACTTCAGGTGAAGACGAGTATAAATCAAATTTCTCCTCCTCGTCCTCTTCTCCTCCTCTTCTTCTTCCTCCACCTCCACCTCTTCTTCTTCCTCCTCCCTCTGTAAGGTTTTACTGGATTCAAATTGAGTTGCTCTAAATTGATACCTCATGCATTGGTCACAGCCAGGGTCTGAAACAGATTCTTCGGTGGAAGCGGTAGAACAAATTTAGAGTCCAGGGGCCCCTTTAAACACCAACAAAGGTGGATTTGAGGGATGAGCTTTCGTGTGCAAATTTGAAGAAGTGTGCCTTGCGCACAAGAGCTCATACCTTGAATAAACCTTTGTTGGTCTTAAAGGGGCCCCTGGACTCTAAATTTGTTCCCCCGCTTGGATCGGTGAGCATCAAAAGGAAACCGGGCTGCCAGAGAACGCGGTGGCTAGAACACCATAAAAGTCGACACCAGCCCGAGCAAGGAATGACTGAAAGAATCAGTACAAGACTGGAAAAACGTGGAGGGAGCTGGCCCATAGAATCGCTAAGAGTCGGACATGACTGGATGGCTAACAGCAAACAGCCTCTGGGGAGCGACCCTGGCCTTCCTTGGTGGTCTCCCATCCCAGTACGAACCAAGGCTGACCCTGCTTAGCTTCCGAGATCTGATGAGAGCAGGCTCGCCCGGGCCACCCAGATCAGGAGAATCAGCCAGTTAGTCAGCTCAGATCCCCGACGTATTAAATAGGATTACTCGTTTGACATCCCTTTCCATGCGGCTTCCCTTGTTGTGTAGGGGACTCGAAGCAGTTCCCCCCTAAGGCACCCTCTGCTGAGGGAGACTGTTTTCCCCCAACCACCTGGCCTTGGCGTTTCTCCGCTCCGGAGATCCGAAGGGTTTAAGAGGGTTTTTCCTCTGCGGCTTCAGGTGCCAGCTGCCCAGAAGGGAAGCACCTGCCCCGGCTCTCCCAAAACCGTTGATCTCATATCGAGGGGTGGGGAACGAACTGCTCCCCCCGCCCACCAGATCTTTCTGCGGCCCTCCCTGCAGCTAGAAATGGAACAATCACCTTTATGCCCCAGAGGAGAGGGATTTCCCAGTGCTGAACAAGTGCTCTGGATGGAAGCCGGTTGTGGTTTAGGGGGTAGCGTGGTGGACTAGGCTCCTGAATGACTTGGGTTCGAATCCCCAATTCTGCCACGGGTGGCCTTGGACCCATTACAGTTTCTCGGCCCAGCCTTCCTCACAGGGCTGTTGTTGAAAGAAAAGGGAGGAGAGGAGAATGATGCTCTAATCCACTTTGTGTCCCAGCTGGGCGGGGAAAGTGGGATTTGAGTAAATGAGAGCCAGTGTGGTATAATGGTTAAAATGTCGGAGTAGGATCTGAGAGACTCAGGTTCGAATCCCCCCTCTGCCCTGGAAGCTTGCTGGGTGGCCTTGGGCCAGTCACAGACTCCCAGCCAGTCCTGCCGCACAGGGTTGTTGTGAGGGTAAGTTGGAGGAAGAAAAGTTGTTTTTTAATACCGCGCCCTTCACTATCTGAAGGAGTCTCAGAGTGGCGTTACAATCTCCTTCCCCTTCCCCTCCCCACAACAGACACCCTGTGAGGCAGGTGGGGCTGAGAGAACTCTGGGAGAACTGGGACTAACCAAAGAGCGGCAGACTCTAATCTGGGAGAGCCGGGTTTGATTCCCCACTCCTCCACTTGCACCTGCTGGGTGACCTTGGGCAAGCCATAGTTCTGTCAGAACTGTTCTTGAAAAAGAGCAGTTTCTCTCAGAGCTCTCTCAGCCCCACCTAACTCCCAGGGTGTCTGTTGTGGGGAGGGGAAGGGAAAGGAGTTTGTAGGCCGCTCTGAGACTCCGAGGAAAGGGTATAAATCCAATCTCCTCCTCCTCCTCCTCCTCTTGCACAAGGCAGGAAATTCACAACTGCCTGCCCCCCCCCCCACCAGTGACCCCTGTTCCATGCCCAGAAGATGGCAAAAAAACCCAACACTCCAGGATCCCCAGCCAAACCGGCCTGGAGAAAAATGGCTTCCAGACCCCAAAGTGGCGATTGGCATTTCCCTGGGCGTGTCAGAAAGGGCCACGAGAACTGAGCAGAAGCCATTCTGCTCCTTGACAAAGGAACCCCAGCGGCTGTGTTTGCAAAAGCAAATTGCAAACGTGGAAGAAAACCTACCGTTTGCTGTTTCTTGGATGCTCTGGATTTCCTTCCTCTCTTCATAGATGTGGACGAGTGCGCGGAAGGGAGGTGTCACCCGGCGGCCGACTGTTCCAATTCTCCCGGCACTTTTTCCTGCCGCTGCCAGGACGGCTACGAAGGGGACGGATTCCAGTGCGCGCCAGGTATGCCTTCAGGGTTGGGCGTCTCACAGTGGAAGGGGTGTGTGTGTGTGTGCTTAGCGAATCAGAAACCCTGGGCAAAAGTTGAGGATGGGTCTGCAGAATCAGTGCCGCCAACCCCCCACTGGGGCCCTCTGCTCAGGGCAGGCAAGGGGGAACCCAGGCCCCATAAGAGGTGGCCGGAAGCTACTGCTAGAAGCCAGGTACCCCAGCCTTTTATGGGCCAGGCGCAAGCAGCCGGAGCCGTGAATACACGAAGCTTCCTTCTACCAAATCAGACCCTTGGTCCATCAGGGTCAGTCTTGTCTACTCAGGCTGGAAGCAGCTCTCCAGGGTCTCAGGCGGAGGTCTTTCCCATCACCTCCTGCCTGGTCCTTTTAACTGGAGATGCCGGGGATTGAACCTGGGACCTTCTGCATGCCAAGCAGAGGCTCTGCCACTGAGCCACGGCCCCATCCCAAACTAGTGAATACATAAAGAAGCTGCCTTATACTCAGGGGTCCTTTTGTAGAAAAAGAGGTGCAGGAGCTCATTAGCATAACTCATTAGCATACCTCATTAGCATATGCCACGTTCCCTGACGTCACCAGAAGTGTGTCAGAAAGGGAATGTCAGTTTCAGCCCCATTATACCCTATGGGCCATTGAAATCAATGGCAAAAACTCATAGGGTATACGAGGGGCTGGAGGAAAGGGGGTTTGAGGGAGAGGCTCCAAACTTGTAGGGTAGCTGCTGGGGCCTCTCCTCGAAATACCCACCAAGTTTCAAGAAGATTGGACCAGGGGGTCCAATTCTATGGGCCCCCAAACAGGTTGTCTCATCCCCTCCATTGTTCTCTATGGTGGGAAAAAATGTCAACTTTTTTCCTCCCATAGAGAACAATGGAGGGAATGGGGGCAACCTGTTTGGGGGCCCGTAGAATTGGACCCTCTGGTCCAATCTTCTTGAAACTTGGTGGGTATTTTGAGGAGATGCCCCAGCAGCTACCCTGCAAGTTTGGAGCCTCTCCCTCAAACCCCCTCCCCTCCAGTTGCTTTTAAAGTTGCCACCGAATTTCGGCGGCAATTCGGCAGCAGGCTGAATCAGATTAGAGAATCTGATTCGGCCTGTGGCTGCCCTAGTGGCCACTCCTGAGTTGGCGGAGTTTTGCTCCACCTCGCTCCGGCCCCAAAGGGCCCCTGCTTATACTGAATCAGACCATCATTCCATCAAAGTCAGCATTGTCTACTCAGACTGGCAGCGGCTCTCCGGGGTCTCAGGTGAATGTCTTTCCCGTCACCTCCTGCCTGGAGACACCAAGGATTGAACCTGGGACCTTCTGCATGCCAAGCAGCGGCCCCACCGCTGATCCACAAGCCTTCCCTTAGAGGCCCCCCTGCATTCGCACAGAATCCTCAGAAACAGTTTCTTAAAGCCCTGCTGTGGAGTCATCAGTCTAACAGCATCTCTCTTTCTTCTCGAGAGCCAGTTGGGGGTAGTGGTGAAATGCGCGGACTCTAATCTGGGAGAACCGGGTTTGATTCCCCACTCCTCCACTTGCACCTGCTGGATTACCTTGAGCAAGCCATAGTTCGGGCACAGCTGTTCTCTCAAGGACAGTGGTCTCAGAGCTCTCTCAGCCCTACCTACCTCACAGGGTGTTTGTTGTGGGGAGGGGAAGGGAAAGGAGTTTGTAAACTGCTCTGAGACTACAAATGAAGGGGGGGATAGATCCAATCTTGTCTTCTTCTCTTCTTCTTCTGGGGGGCACCGTGCGGCCGGCAGTGACCGTGCAGAGGCTGACCCGCTGTGAACACGAGCGACTCTACGCCAACCAGCGAGACTCCCCCATTCCTGGAGGCCCCCATGTGCCTCAGTGCGACAGCCAGGGGAACTACCGGCCACTGCAGTGCCACAGTAGCACTGGGGAGTGCTGGTGCGTCGACGGAGATGGCCGGGAAGTCACTGGCAGCCGGAGACCACCGGGCGCCTCCCCGCCCCCCTGTGGGGCTCCAGGTTAGCAGTCTGCACCCTCCTATTCGGCATTTCTGTCAAGAGTCCCGCAGAAGGTAGGTTGGTGCCCACTTCTGAGGGAATCTGGGACCTCCGAAGCTCAACAGGACCCTCTGTGTGGGGGCGTGGATGGTGAGGTCACCAGAGGTGAGCTACTTCCAGACGCATTTCTGGGTCCTGGTGCCCGCTCCAGTTCTCCCCCCCCCCCCAAGGCTCCCTCTAAGCCATGGAGTCTTGTGAGCAAAACTTTGACTTTGTGAGCTCCTGGCATTCAAGTTGTGAGCAAGCGATTTGGCAACTTAGCTTGCTCTGGAGCCATCTCTTCCTGAGCTGAGATGAAAATGTGTGAGCCGGAGGCTAAAAAAACTATGAGCTAGCTCACACTAACTCAGCTTAGAGGGAACACTGCCCCCCCCCCCCACTCTCCTCACATGTTTGAATTGTGAATTCTCTGACATTGAAGAATTAGTTCTGCATGAGAACATAAGAGAAGCCGATGTTGGATCGGGCCAACGGCCCCTCCAGTCCAACACTCTGTGTCACACAGTGGCCAAAAACACCAGGTGCCCCCAGGAGGTCCACCAGTGGGGCCAGAACTCCAGAAGCCCTCCCACTGTGCCATAAGTATAATCGCCTTATAGGTATTTGCAGAATCCATATATAGGCGATCAGACGCATGATCAAAATAGATAGGAGACTATTTGGACTGTTCCCTTTATATTTTTGTTACTTGGATTATGCATCTGATTGCCTGTATATGGATTTTGCAAATACCTATTAGGTGATTATACTTACTGCACACAATTTATATTTTTATTAAATATTATTGCATGTACTGTATGTTCACACACGGTGTTTTCTATTGATTCTGTTGCGTTCTGCATAGTTGGACATTCAGAGGAACTGGTTGGCCAGAGTGTGTGAGACAGGATGCCAGACTAGATGGACCACTGGTCTGACCCAGCAGGGCTCCTCTGATGTTCTAATGAAGGCCTCGGCCTCTATGCCCTGTTGTTGACCCTCCAGAGGAACTGGTTTGGTCACTGTGTGAGGCAGGATGCTGGACTGGGTGGACCCTCACTGGTCTGATCCAGCAGGGCTCTTCTGATGTTCCTTTGAAGGCCTCGGCCTCTCTGCCCTGTTGTTGGCCCTCCAGAGGAACTGGCTGGCCTCTCCATATAAGACAGGATGCTGGAGTAGAGGGACCACTGGTATGATCCAGCAGGGCTCGTCTTATAGCCGTGTCCCTATTTTCTAGTTCAGTTTTGAAACGTGAAACCTGATATCTCTTTTTCTCCATTGCTTTTGCCCAGAGCCGACGCAAAGGCCACAAACTATGTGCGAGCGCTGGCGACAAAGCCTTCTGGAGCACTATGGCGGCAGCCCCCGCGACGACCAGTACGTGCCCCAGTGTGACGCTCTGGGCAACTTTAGCCCGCTTCAGTGCCATGGGAACAGCGGCTACTGCTGGTGTGTGGACCAGAAAGGCCACGAGGTTCAAGGCACACGATCCGAGCCCGGCATCCCGCCTCCGTGTAAGAAAGCAATAATGAAAAGTGGGCATGGGGGGGGGGGGTCAAAGGTCAAGGACAGGAGCTGCTTGATGCTGAGACAGGCTGTGGGGGTGGGGCGGGCCCGTGCTTCAATGCCAGAGCACATGCATTGCACGGAGACGGTCCGGGTTCAAGACCCACCATCTCCAGATGAAAGAGCTCTGTTTAATTTATTTATCCACACCATTTGATGTAGTGGTTAAGGGCACGTACTCTGATCTGGGAAAACCAGGGTTGATTCCCGACTCTGCCACATGCAGCCAGCTGGGTGACCGTGGGTCATTCACAAGTTCCCTCAGAGCTGTTCTCTCAAGGGCAGTTCTCAAAACAGCTGTCTCAGCCCCACCTACCTCATAGGGTAGGGAAAGAGAAGAAGAAGAAGAAGAAGAAGAGATTGGATTTATACCCCGCCCTCCACTCCCCAAGGGAGTCTCAGAGCGGCTTACAAACTCCTTTCCCTTCCCCTCCCCACAACAGACACCCTGTGAGGTAGGTGTGGCTGAGAGAGCTCTGAGACAACTGTCCTTGAGAGAACAGCTGGTACAGAGCTATGGCTTGCCCATGGTCATCTAGCCAGATGCAAGTGGAGGAGTGGGGAATCAAACCTGGTTCTCCCAGATTAAAGTCCGCGCACTTAACCACTACACTAAACTGGTTCTCAAAGGAGATTGGAAAGGAGATTGTAAGCTGCTCTGAGACTCCTTCAGGTAGTGAAGGGTGGAGTATAAATCCAATCTCCTCCTCCTCCTTCTTTCTCCCCAAATGGGAACTCAAAGCAGCTTACTCCATTCTTCTCTCCTTTTTATCCTCACAACAGCCCTGTGAGGTAGGTTAGGCTGAGAGTCTGTGACTGGCCCACGGTCACCCAGTGAGCTTCCATGGCTCAACTGGGGATTCGAACCTGTGTTTTCCAGATCCTAGTCCACGCTGGCTCTTCACCTCTATGCTTACAGTCTCAGCTCGCAGTTCCTGCCACTGTGTGACGCTCGTCTCTCGTTTCGCTTGCAGGCCTGCCGAGCGTCGCCCCTCCAACCGTCCGGCCGTCTCCGCGGCCAGATGTGGTTCCTCCCTCTGCCGGGACGTTCCTGCTCTATGCGCAGGGACAGCAAATCGGCTATTTGCCCCTGAACGGCACCAGACTCAACAAGGAAGCCGCCAAGACCCTTCTGTCTCTGCATGTAAAGTATTTTCCTATAGGGGGGGGGCAAACTTGGGGGTGGGGAATCATGTGTTGAGTCAAGGGGGAACGTCCGCCAGGCATTCCACTTCAGTATTTTATCCTCCAGCTGCTGCGTTTTATTTACTTACAAATGGGGACCCGCAAGAAACTCGCGGGGTTGTCTATCCAATTTCCCTCACCTTTGCTTCCCTCCCCTCTCCCCTAACTCGCTCATGCTTTTTCTCCCTCCAGCCGCCCCTTTTCTTTCTCTTCCTCTCTCTCTCCTCTACTTCCTCTCTCTTTCTGCCCCCCACCCTATCACTTTTTCTCTCTTTCTGTGCCCCATCACTCCCCCAGCCACCCACCTGCTCCCCCCCCCCACAGCAGCTGTGGTGGCGTCCGGTCTCCAGGAATCCCAGTGAGGGGTGGAGCTTGGGGAGGGCGGAGACCAGTTCCTATGAGTGAAGGAGCTGGGTATGTTTAGCATGGAGAGGAGAGGAGACGACTGAGAGGGGATATATGGTAACCTTCTTCAAGTACTTGAAGGTCTGTCCTATAGAGGATGGGGTGGAGTTGTTTTCTGTTGCCCCAGAAGGTCAGACCGGAACCAAGGGGTTGCAATTCAATCAGAATATTTTTCGGCTAAACATTAGGAAGAACTTTCTGACAGTTAGAGGGGTTCCTCAGTGGAACAGGCTTCCTCCACTCCAGGGAGGGGGTGGGCTCTCCTTCTCTGGAGGTTTTCAAGCAGAGGCAAGATGGTCATCGGAAGAGGAGCAAATGTCCTTCCAGGGATCTCCTCCCATCTCAGACCGTCAATTATTATTGCCCAGATTTTTCTTCAGGCAAAATAAACAAATCAAGCTGCAAAACAACCTTCCAAGAAATCCGGGAATTTGTTTATAGAGGAAGACAGATGTCCCCCCTTCCCCACACCGCTTCTTCGTGTACAGGCCGTCCCCTCCAAAAAGAACTCTGGGGATTTGGGTGGATTTGCACAAAATTCAGTCAGGCGCACGCACCATGTGCCCCTCCCGGAGTTCGGCAGGGAACAGATACGACACGTTGAGAACAAGAGTTCCC
This sequence comes from Lepidodactylus listeri, assembly GCA_029233225.1. Classification (NCBI taxonomy): domain Eukaryota; kingdom Metazoa; phylum Chordata; class Lepidosauria; order Squamata; family Gekkonidae; genus Lepidodactylus; species Lepidodactylus listeri. The sequence goes on along the minus strand of JARCFY010000011.1, from coordinate 97,717,331 downwards.
CCTGCTTCGATGCAGCTGTTCAAAGGTCGCGCCCTCGCTTTGCGGTTCCTGGATGCGATAGCCGGGGAGGATAAAGGAGGAATTGATCTGGGAAAGGGGACTGACGTTTTTGACGCACTTTGCAGGACTGACCCAAGACATTTTGGCAGAGAAGGGGGAAGATCAAAAGCCCTCTCTCGACCCAACCACTGACATTTAAAAAAAACCCAGATAACTGAATCTCCTGACCTTGAATAGCACTGACCCCGTCTTCTTGAGGGAGCCCCCTTTGCTGGTACAACTCACTCCAAAAAGGCTGTGGGCAGAATGGAGCGGGTGCAAAGGAGAGCGACAAGGATGATCAGGGGCCTGGAGACCAAGAAGCCCTGCGAGGAGGAAAGGCGGAGGGACTTCTTGGGAAGGTTCAGTCTGGAGAAGAGGAGGTTGAGGGGCGACAGGGTGGCTCTCTTGAAGGATCTGAAGGGCTGTCCCTTGGAGGAGGGCAGGGAGCTGTTCCTGGGGGCAGCAGAGGAGAGGACTCGCAAGAATGGGTTTCAGTTAAGGGCGGGAAGGTCCCGGCTGGATCTTAGGGGAAACTTTTTGACAGTCAGAGTTGTGCAGCAGTGGAATCAGCTGCCTGAGGAGGTGGTGAGCTCCCCTCCCTGGCAGTCATGAAGCAGCAGCTGGACCAACACTGGTCCGGAAAGTTCTAGGCCAGGGGTGGCCAACCTTGCTTAACGTAAGAGCCACATAGAATAAACGTCAGATGTCTGAGAGCCACAAGACAGGAACAAATATCACACACACGTTTTTATTTTTAAAAATATGCAAATTTGCTTTTTATTAACATTAAATGGGACTGCCAAAAATAAAAACAAACGAGGAAAACCGGTTATTGATAATGATATTACTTGTTTGCTAATGATATTGAGAGAGAGAGAGAGAAAGAGAGAGATGGAAAGAAAGGATTAAAGAAGTGGAAAGAAAGAGAGAGAGAGAAACTAGGAAAGCAAATAGATGAGAGGGAGGAGGGAAGGAAGGAAGGAAGGAAGGAAGGGAGAAAGAGAGAAAAAGCATGCCTCCCCTTTGCTTCCCCAGCCGCCCTGCCAGGAGCCGCACAATATGTGTGAAAGAGCCGCATGTGGCTCCCGAGCCACAGGTTGGCCACCCCTGTTCTAGGCTGATCCTGCATTGAGCCGGGGGTGGGACTAGACGGCCTGTGTGGCCCTTCCCAACTCCATGTGATTCTAGGATTCTTTGGGGCCAGGGGCCACCAGCAGATTTTGATCACTCAAGCCCGCTGGTCGATGACTGTGGTAATAAAATTGATTGACTTATCACTCAAGCGCAGCGCTGTAGGGGGGGGGGGGCATACCAGGACAGGCAGTCCCAAAGGAGTCAGATCATCTTTGCAATTTGAACGGCATTTCCCTCTTACCTGGGACACCTGGAGGACTGGGGATACTGCGGAAAGCTTCTGTGCTTCCAAGGCAAATGATTTCTTTTTGACATTCAACCCAATAGGTCCAGGGTTGGTGCTCTTCTTCCCTGGGAGCCTTCTGCAGGATGGGGGGCAAACGAGACCCTCTTCTGCGTGTTTGGTAACGCCCCGGGCTCTCTCTCTCTCTCCAGGGTTCGATCGTGGTGGGGATTGACTTCGACTGCCGGGAGAAGATGCTGTACTGGACCGACGTCGCGGGGAGAACCATCAGCCGGGCCAGCCTAGAGCCGGGGGCGGAGCCGGAAACCGTGATCAGCACCGGTGGGTGGCCGAACAACGGCTTATTTGGGGCTGTGGATCCGAGGCCCAAGGGAAGCCCCCAGCAGCCCATAAACCTCCTTTCCCAAAAGATGGCAGACGAAATGCATAGGGTTGCCCCCAGTGAGTTGGGCAGTAGGTTCAGGACGGACAAAAGGAAATACTGCTTTCCCCGGAAGGGGGTTGAAATGTGGAATTCGCTGCCAGAGGATGCAGTGATGGCCACAGGAACAAACGGCCTTAAAAGGAACGTCAGAGAGATTGATGGAGGAGAAGTCTGTCAGTGGCTACTAGCCCTGGGGACTGAGGAGAATCTCCACGTTCAGAGGCACTGAGCCTCTGAATCCCAGAGCCAGGAGGCAACCTCAGGGGAAGGCCTCGGCCTCTCTGCCCTCTTGTTGGCCCTCCAGAGGAACTGGTTGGAGCCACTGTGTGAGACAGGAAGCTGGACTAGATGGATCCTCACTGGGCTGATCCAGCAGGGCCTCTCTTATGTTCTTATCAGGGGAAGGCTTCAGCCTCTATGCTGTGTTGTTGGCTGTCCATAGGAAATGGTTGGCCTCTTTGTGAGACAAGATGCTGGACTGGATGGACCACTGGTCTGATCCAGCAGGGCTCTTCTGATGTTCTTAGGAAGGCCTCAGCTGCAATGCCCTGTTGTTAGGCCTCTGGAGTAACTATGTGTAACTAGTAACTATGGCCACTATGTGAGACAGGATGCTGGACTAGATGGCCCCTCACGGGTCTGATCCAGCAGGGCTCTTCTGATGTTCTTATGAAGGCCTCGGCCTCTCTGCCCTGTTGTTGCCCCTCCAGAGGAACTGGTTGGCCACTGTGTGAGTCAGGATGCTGGACTAGATGGACCAGTGGTCTGATCCAGCAGGGCTCTTCTGATGTTCTTATGAGGCCAGCCGGATAGGTCTGTTAGTGGCTGCTAGCCATGGTGACTAAAAGGGAGTCAGCCTCTAAATACCAGCGCCAGAAGGCAACACTGGGGGAAGGTCTCAGCCTCTATACCCTCTTGCTGGACCTCCAGAACTGGTCAGCTGTTGGTTTGCTCTGGCAGGAGATTTCTTACGTTCGTATGACAGATCAGAGAATCTGCTTCAGACTTCCTTTTTTTGAGTTTTGAGAATTTTTGCTAGCCAGCTGCATGTAAAGTGACATGCAGGAATTCACCGCTCTCTGTCTTTCTTGCAATGATTGTTCTTGTTTTGGAATAGTTAAGGACATAAGAGAAGCCATGCTGGATCAGGCCAGTGGCCCCTCCAGGCCAACACTCTGTGTCACACAGTGGCCAAAACCCAGGAGCTGAGCCATCAGGAGGTCCACCAGTGGAGCCAGAACTCCAGAAGCCCTCCCACTGTTGCCCACCAAGAATACAGAGCATCACTGCCCCAGACATAAGAACATAAGAGAAGCCATGTTGGATCTGGCCAATGGCCCATCCAGTCCAACACCCTGTCACACAGGGTTCAAAACCCAGGGGCCATCAGGAGATCCACCAGTGGGGCCAAAACTCCAGAAGCCCTCCCACTGTGGCCCGCCAAATACCAAGGATACAGACCATCACTGCCCCAGACAGAACGCTCTATCTATACCTTGTGGCTAATAGCCACTGATGGACCTCTGCTCCAGATGTTCATCCAATCCGCTCTTGAAGCTGTCTGTGCTTATAGCCGCCACAATTTCCTGTGACACTGAATTCCACGTTTTCTTTACTCTTTGGGTGAAGAAGTTAGATTCAAGTAAATAGGTTTGGGTTCTACTGCAGACCAAACACAGCTAATCTCTGAAACAACGTGCTTACGTTGGATTTCCTCCTCAGGGCTGATCAGTCCTGAAGGGCTCACCATCGACCACCTCCGACGAACCATGTTTTGGACTGACAGCGGCCTGGACAAAATCGAGAGCGCCAAACTGGACGGCTCGGAGCGCCGCGTTCTCTTTGCCACTGACCTCGTCAACCCTCGCGCCATCGCGGTGGACCCTATCCGTGGGTAAGCAGCCGAGGGGAACCAAACATACAAACAAGCTCCATCAGAACCTTCAGAAATGTGATCCCCAAAGGCCTAGTGCAGGGGTGGGCAAACTGTGGCTCGGGAGCCGCATGCGGCTCTTTCACATATATTATGTGGCTCCCGGCAGGGCAGCGGGGGAAGCTAAATATCTTTAGCAAACAAATATCATTGGACAAATTAATATCATTATCAATATTTGCTTTTACCCCTTTTGTTATTATTTTTGGCAGTCTCATTTAATGTTAATAAAAAGCAAATTTGCTTATTTTCCAATAAAAGCAGGTAATATTTGTTCATGTCTTGTGGCTCTCAAACATCTGATGTTTATTCTATGCGGCTCTTACGTTAAGCAAGTTTGGCCACCCCTATTCTAGGTGGCTCTTACGCTGAGCCAGTTTGCCCACCCCTGGCCTAGTGAAACGAAAAACATTTCCTCCTTTTTATTCCAAAGGCCAAAAGGAAGTCAGTGGGGTGAGTCTCTGCAAGATCTTCCAAAAGCAGGGCGCCACCCCCGATAAGGCCCTTCTGTATGCCGAGCTTTGGTTCAGCTAAGGGAGGCACCCTGAGTGGGGCTCCATCGGATGATCCAAAACCTGCAGGAACCTGATAGAAGCAGAGGTGTTTTCTAACTGGATGAATTTTTCTTGGGGCACACCCTCATTGCCCACAGTCAGGATGAGAGCCAGTTTGGTGTCGTGGTTAGGAACGCGGACTCTAATCTGGGAGAACTGGGTTTGATTTCCCACTCCTCCACATGCAGCTGCTGGTGTGACTTTGGGTCGGTCACAAGTTCTCTCAGAGCTGTTCTCTCAAGAGCAGTCCTCGAGAGAGAGCTCTCTCAGCCCCACCCACCTCACAGGGTAGGTCTGGTGGGGAGGAGAAGGGAAAGGAGATTGTAAGCCACTCTGAGACTCCTTCAGGTAGTGAAGGGCGGGGTATAAAGTCAATCTCCTCCTCCCCCCGGGTCCTGTCCTGTTTGCACAACTGCCTTGCAGTGCAGCCAACCTTTTATGACGCTCTTTTTGCTTTTCTTATGCTGGTCGGATGCCCCACAGCAATCTTTACTGGACGGACTGGAATCGCGAAGCCCCCAAGATCGAGACGTCCACGGTGACAGGCGAGCACAGGCGGATTCTGGTCAACAAAGACATCGGATTGCCCAACGGCTTAACCTTCAACCCCTTTTCCAAACTGATTTGTTGGGCAGATGCAGGTAACTGGGAAACTGGGCGCGAAGGAATGTGCACAGATACACCAAATGCCACTGTGTTTTCACAAACCAACCAGGCAGGCCCCTACGCCTTCCCTCATATTTATGATTTAGAACCAAAAGGCGGGTCACTGCAAACCTTAATCATGAGCAGATGCTTTTAAGAGCCTTTTTTTTTTAAATTAAGAAAATTCTTGATTTAATTGAGAATATCTAGACACCCTCACCTCTTCTTGGCCAGTAGGAATAGCTGCAGAGACTTTCTGTATTAACCTGAATTTTAATGTTACTTTTCCTCCGCAGAATTTAGGCAGGGCTTGCACGCTTGCTCTGTCTCCCTCACAACAGCCCTGGGAGGTCGGTTAGGCGGAGGGATAGGGGCTGGCCTAGGATTGCCATTCTACATAAGAATGTCAGAGAAGCCGTGTTGGATCAGGCTAGTAGCCGATCCAGTCCCACGCTTTGCATCACACAGGGGCCAAAACCCAAGTGCCCTCAGGAGGTCCACCAGCAGGGCCAGAACTCCAAAAGCCCTCTCACTGGGGCCCCCAAGCACCAAGAAGACAGAGCATCACTTGCCCCAGACGTAAGAACACAAGAGAAGCCATGTTGGATCAGGCCAATGGCCCATCCAGTCCAACACTCTGTGCCACAAAGTGGCCAAAACCCAGGGACCATCAGAAGGTCCACCAGCGGGGCCAGAATTCCAGAAGCCCTCCCACTGTGCCCCCCCCCTCAAGCACCAAGAAGACAGAGCTTAAGAACATAAGTGCTTGACGGGGGGGGGGGGGGGGGGGGACAGTGGGAGCGCTTCAAGTGTCCTGCCCCCACTGCTGGACCTCCTGAGGGCACCTGGTGTTTTTGGCCACTGTGTGACAAGAGTGTTGGACTGGAGGAGCCACTGGCCTGATACAACATTGGCCTTTTATGTTCTTATAAGGGAAGACGGCTGCAGAGCCCAGTTAGAACACTAATGCTAAGCGTTTCTATAGCATTTTCAGTGTTCATGGCACTCCAGGTACCCAATCTTGTAACTTTAAAAAAAACCCTGCGAGTTTGGCCTATTTTGCTGGACATGGGGCAGGGCTGAAGCTGAATTTCGGTTTGCCAACAGGCAGCTTGTGAATTTGTAGCATTCTCTCGGAAGGGGCAAACGGGGGGGGGGGGGGCGGGGTCTGTTCCCTGAGGAAGTCTCTTCTTTGCAAAGGAACCAAGAAGCTGGAGTGTGCCCTACCTGATGGAACAGGAAGACGCACGATCCAGAGTAACCTCAACTACCCCTTCAGCCTCGTTGGCTACGCCGATCACTTCTACCACACGGATTGGAGAAGGTGGGTTCCTTTCAGCGTCCGTCTTTTTCAGATGTCTGCCCAGCTTGAAGTGGCTGCAGGGTAGGAGGGGGCGTCGCTTCACTGTGAGGATACCGCGATCACTTTGGATGTGTGGCGCCCTGGTGAATGATCTCATTGATATTCACACGACAAAGTGCCCTTGGAAAAGAAACTGTACATCAACCAAGTGCTTTTAGAAAGTGGGAGGGGCTAGGTAGGTGTTTGCAAAGCAGGGCATCTGATTGGCCGTACAAATTAAATGGCTTCTTGTTAAACCGAGCTTCAGCTTGAAGTGCTGGAGTAGGGATGGCTGGGCTCGGTTTGTGGCTGCACCACAAACTGAACCAATGCGCGTGGGTTTGTGATCCCCGCTTTCTGGCTCCCTGCCGCTGTTTGCGGGGAGCAGAAAGCAGGGGTTTAAATGGCTCAGAGCCATTTAAACCCCTGCTTTCTGCTCTTTACGAACCATGGCGAACGGCACCAAATTCGTGAAAGTTCACCGCGGTTTTTCCATTTTGCGAACCATGAACTAAACAAAATTTGTGCCAAACTTTAGTTTGCGAGCTGGTTCGTGCCCATTCCTACTGAAGAGTTATGATTACGGTTATATATGACCTTGCTCCCTGTCATTGTGTGATGGGCTCCACCTCCAGTGCCAGGTATTTTGTGGTTGCCCCCACCAGTCCCTGTGTCAGGTTTTCAAAGGTGTCTGCAGGCTCAAAAAGGCTGTGGACCCCTGTTCTACATCAGCGGGTTTTCAGTGCTGCTTTTGCCTAATGAAAATTCGTAATGTGTAATGCTATTTTGCAGACATTCCCTCTCCACTCTTGGCCGCTCAAAGCCCAAAACATGTCACGAGTTATCAACCAAGTCACACATTAACTGTGGATGCTCCTGCTCTCAGCTGGAGTGCACAGCCTAGAGTGGTAACATTTGGGGGAAACCCCTAGGGGGCACTCATGGGGGGGGCATGGCTCTGTGGTAGAGCATCTACTCAGCATGCCGAAGGTCCCATGTTCAATCCCTGACATCTCCAGTCAAAAGGACCAGGCAGGAGGTAATGGGAAAGACCTCAGCTTGAGACCCTGGAGAGCTGTAAAGAGGGGCCGTGGCTCAGTGGTAGAGCCTCTGCTTGGCATGAGAAGGTCCCAGGTTCAATCCCTGGCATCTCCAGTCAAAAGGACCAGGCAGGAGGGGATGGGAAAGACCTCAGCTTGAGACCCTGGAGAGCCGCCACCAGTCTTGAGTAGACAATACTGACCTTGACGGACCAATGCATTGTGCAGGGGGTTGGAATAGATGACCCTAGGGAGTCCCTTCCAACTCTATGATTCTAATGGGTCTTTATTCAGTATAAGGCAGTTTCATGTCTTCCTCTGAAATACTCTGCTGTACACTGTTAAATTCTGCCTTGAAAAACGGTATTTTCTGGTGCTCAAAATGCTCTGCCAGTCCGGTGAGAGAGATGAATGGATGACCAATCCTACAGATAATTTCGGAGAGTAGCTGTGTTGGGTCTGTGGTAGAACAGTTAGGTCCAAGTCCAGTACCGCCTTAGAAACCCACAAGGTTTCCAGGGGATAAGCTTTTCAGAGTCAACGCTCCCTTTGTCAGACAGAAGGACTCAAAGATCTCTTGTTTCTTGATGAAGGGCGCATTGACTCTCAAAAGCTTATCCCCTGGAAACCTTGTGGGTCAGGGCTCATTTTGTAGCAGGGGCTCTTTTGCATATTAGGCCACACACCCCTGATGTAGCCAATCCTCCAAGAGCTTACAGGAGCCCCTGTAAGAAGAGCTCTGTAAGCTCTTGGAGGATTGGCTACATTAGGGGGTGTGTGGCCTAATATGCAAAGGAGCTCCTGCTACGAAAAGAGCCCTGTATGGTCTCTAAGGTACTGTGTGTGTCAAGTGCCACGCTGACTTATGGTGACCCCAGCATCCAGGTCAGGGCCACCAAGATGCTCCTGGACTCGAATTGAGGTGCTAGAAAACATTCACCAAGGGGGATGTTACGACAGGAGAAAACAGCTTTGCGTGTCTTTTCCGGACAGGGATGGCGTTATAGCTGTGAATAAAGACAATGGTGCTTTTACGGGTGAATACCTTCCTGAACAGCGGACGCACCTCTATGGAATAACGGCAGTCCACCCGTACTGCCCTGGAGGTAACAAACCGGGGGGGAGGGGGGGCCTTGCCCAAAAGAAGGGGGGCGGGAGGCACGTTTCGGGAACAACCTATTATCCTAAGCCGCCCTGAACCATGACGAAAGGCAAGGTAGAAATTTGTTAAATAAATAATAAACGGGGACCCCTGGGACTGCCAGAAGTGGATGGCCCAAGTTGGGAAGAGCTGGCTGGCTGCAGGGGGGACGGCTGGAAATGGCCAGAGGAGAGGAAACCATTCCTACCTGGCTGCCCAAGAGTTGGTTAAATAGCCAGGACCAGCCCAAGAGCCCAGTAAAGGACTAAGGAGGGAGGCACTGGCTGTCAACGCCTTCCTTAGCGTCTTGGGAAGGTCTGTCTTGTAAGACGTATTTCAAGATAAGGACATCAGAAGAGCCCTGCTGGATCTGATCAATAGCCCGTCTAGTCCAGCATCCCGTCTCACACAGTAACCAACCAGTTCTTCTGGAAGGCCAACAACAAGGCAGAGAGGCCGAGGCCTTCCCCTGATGCTGCCTCCTGATTCTGGGACTCAGAGGTTCAGTGCCTCTGAATGTGGAGGTTCCCCTCAGTCACCATGGCTAGTAGCCACTGATAGACTTAGCCTCCATGAATCTGTCTAATCCCCCTTTAAGGCTGTTTATTCCTGCAGCCATCACTACTTTCTCTGGTAGCGAATTCCACATTTTAATCACTCTCTGTGTATGGTAGTATTGCCTTTTGTCTGTCCTGAACCTACTGCCCATCAGCTTCATGGGGACAATGATGAAAACACCAGTTTCTCTCTTGTTGCAGGAAGGAAATAAGCTACTGGAGCACAGCGGGAAGACGTTCCCCTTGTGACCGACGGAAAGAGAGTTGCGTTTCCTGCTGACCCTGTACATAATGTAAAAGATCCCTCCCCTCCACAGCAGGACAGCCAGTGACGCATAACGGAAGGGAATCGCGTGATTTAACTTAGAGCAAAGATTATCCCATTATTTTTTAAGTTATACCTCAAGATCTTTACTACTGTATTTTTTTTCCATTTTTTTTTTTTTACAAAAAAAAAAAAAACCCTTTTATGTATTGCAGAGAAGTAATGGTGCTAGGAATGGTGGAGCTGATTAATTCTCTTTTTTGCTAAACGTGAGCTACTTTGTACAAAGAGAGACCATATAAACGTATCCTTACTCCATTGTTTATTTTAGCGGAAAACACAAGAGAGACACTTATTTTAAAGTGTGTGTGTGTGGAGCTTTTAGCGCCACCCGGGTAATTTCCGGTGGGGGGTGGGCCTTGGGGGGGGGGGGGACTTCCTACGGATAAACTGGGCATAGGTGTCGGTTGTTATTTGGGAAGCTCACTGCAATTATCCTCTCTTTTTTTGGTGCTTCGGCCCCCACCCTGTTTTCTTAGTATTTATATGCTAGAACGGGAGGGGCTCATGTTTCAAGCCTGCGAGTGTTGCGTCTGAACGTCTGTGTGTGTGCAAAAATACCTGAGTGTAATGGGCCCATGTTTTCTAGGATACTCCAAAAATTAAATAAACTTGTGTTTAAATTTTCGTAGGCCGTATTTAACCTTCTCGTTGACACCAATGTCCCCCTCTCCCCTGGACCTTTTTCTGGGGCAGTCCTACCACAACAAACAAACCGTGCTTCAGATGATGCCTTAAAAAGGAAATTTTAAAAAGCCTGAATACTGGACTCTATAAACCTGCCCACTTTAATCCCAAATGGAGAACGACGGCCACTGCTTGGCAGTCTCCAGTTAAAAGGATAACAGTGTCTCTCTCTTTAAACCCAAGATTTATTGATGTAAAGAAAAAACGGGTATTTACTGGAATCGTGGGCAGGGCCCCTCCCCCTTTGTATCCAAACACAGGAGCCGTACCCATTATGAATTGCATGCTAGGTTTATGGGGGGGGGGGGGGAGAGGCTCTCCCATCCACGCAGTTAAGAACACCGGAAGCCTTCCAGGTGTTCATCTCCCCACTTTGCCCAGTCTGTGGTCAGTTTTTGGATCAGCGATGATTGCCTGAACGGCTACGATGGCCTCGTTGATCTTCGTCTGTAGCTCACGGAGTTCCTCTATGTGCAGAAGTCGGAGGATCTGAGCGGCTTCGTTGAGAACGGCATCTGGATGGGATGAGGAACAGGGGGGGGGGGGAAGCTGGATGAGTGTTTAATGTTTAAAGAATGTCTAATTCAGATTTCCCTCTGCATGATGGGCCGAGCTTAAGAATTTGGGAAAGTGGGAAGGGGAGAAGAGGAGGAGGAGGAGGGGAAGAGGAGGAGATTGGATTTACACCCCGCCCTTCACTACCCAGAGCGGCTTACAATCCACTCTCCCTCCCCCTCCCCACAACAGACACCCTGGGAGGCAGGTGGGGCTGAGAGAGCTCTGACAGAAACGGCTCTTTTTTCAAGGACAGCTGTGCCAGAGCTACGGCTTGCCCAAGGTCCTCCAGCAGCTGCAAGTGGAGGCGTGGGGGATCAAACCCGGCTGCCGCGTGAAGGGGTGCCGGTCACAACATGGCTGTCAGGGAGCGGGGTTAGAATATAACTCCGATAACACCTCTTCGACAGTTCAGGCAGCAGCTCAGTTTAACAGGATGCCTTGTAATCTGCACAGCCAATCGGAAGCCCTGATGGGCAACAGCCCCACCCACTTTCTAAAAATACTGGAGAGCCAGTTTGGTGTAGTGGTTAAGTGTGCTGACTCTAATCTGGGAGAACCGGGTTTGATTCCCCACTCCCCCACTTGCAGCTGCGGGATGACCTTGGGCAAGCTATAGCTCTGGCACAGCTGTTCTCTCAAGGACAGTTGTCTCAGAGCTCTCTCAGCCCCACCTACCTCACGGGGTGTCTGTTGTGGGGAGGGGAAGGGAAAGGAGTTTGTAAGCCGCTCTGAGACTAAGTGAATGACGGGCGGGGTATAAATCCAATCTCTCTCTTCTTCTTCTACTGGCCGGTGCCACGGTGCCAATGGGTACCACGCTAGGGACCCATGACTTAGTGCTTCCTAGCATCGACTGTTAGGATTCTAATGCGCTGGGTCCAGACAACCCGCTGTTGCAGGTGCAAAAAATTATGCACCGGGGTCCTCAGCCAACAGTGGTATTAGAAACAACACTCAGGGAACTGCCATGAGAGCAAAGCTGCTGCTCTCCATGTAGATCGGGCTGGGCCAAGAACAGCAAATGCTGTAACAAAGACACGTTAGAGACAACTGACAAAGTTTTTGGTTGGTGCAGAGGGGAAGGCTGCAGCTGCCTCCAGATCTTGAATCTCCCCGGAGCTTGGTGCTTTGTGGACCCACACCCCTTTCAGGAGTTCTGTCCCCCCTCCTAAGAACATAAGAGAAGCCATGTTGGATTGGGCCAGCACTCTGTGTCACACAGTGGCCAAAACCCAGGGGCCCTCAGGAGGTCCACCAGTGGGGCCAGAACTCCAGAAGCCCTCCCACTGTGCCCCCCCCTCAAGCACCCAAAATACAGAGCATCACCTGCCCCAGAGAGTGTGTTGTGACTTTCCTGCATTGTGCAGGGGGTTGGACTAGATGACCCTGGAGGTACCTTCCAGCTCTGTATGAAATGAGTGCTAGAGATATCCAGCAGGGGGAAAACAAGCGTTGTCCTGGAGGATTTTTCACCCAGTAGAAAGCACTGTGCCATTTCAGCAGTCAAACCCCAGTACCACCGTAAGAGAAAGGCAAGCTTGGAAGGAAAGATGCAGGGTGTTGTGCATGACAGAGGAGAACAAAGGACCATTCCTGGTGGCAGAAGCACTAAAAGACCATCTTACCTCCTGTGTCAAAGCCGAGAATGTGCTTGTCTAAGGCAACAGGCAAACCCTTAAATAAGAGAAGGAAGGAAAACATGATTGTGAGACAACGGTTACGCCCTTGTTGCATCTTGAATTAATATTAAACAAATAACATTGTCCGGACGAGGGGCGGCCAAACTTGCTTAACGTAAGAGCCACATAGAAGTAACATCAGATGTCCTAGAGCCACAAAACATGAACAAAAATTACACACATTTTTATTGGAAACTATGCAAATTTGCTTTCTATTAACATTAAATAAGACTGCCCGAAATAAAAACAAAAGGTATAAAAACAGGTATTGATAATGATATTTAAAGATCCAAACTTTCTCCAAACTGGCCAGGGGGATGGGGGCTTTGAGAACACATTTCAAGTTGCTTTCTTTCTCTGCTCCCTGCCCGCCTCAAGCCTACCCAGGGTGGGGAACACTGGCTGGGGGACAATTTTCTCCCCTTCACTTCCCCAGCCACCCTGCTGGGAGCCACACAGAATGACTGAAAGAGTCACAGTTTGGCCACCCCTGGTCCAGATCAAGCCGACGTTATTCCAGAAGAAACACATCTCAACATTAAATGCTACTTCTGGGCACCCTCAATTTATATATTCGCCACATGAACCCTTCTCACACACACTTTTCGGGCTGCTGAATCATCCATCTTTCAATCAACAAACAGACTGATGTTCAAATACAAAGTGGCCTTATACAGAGACAGGCTTTTGGTCCCCCTGGCTCAACACCCATCTGCTCCTACTTGCAGCAGCTAACGAAGGCCACAGAAAAAGGCCTTTCACAGCCTTGTGACATAAGAATGTAAAATAAGCCCCAATGGATCAGACCAGGGGTCCATCTAGTCCAGCATCCTCTGACACAGTGTCCAGATAGTTCCTTTGGAGAAGCAACAATCGGGCGTAGAGGCCAAGACCTTCATAAGAAGAGCCCTGCTGGATCAGACCAGAGGTCCATCTACTCCAGCATCCCATCTCACAGTGACCAACCAGTTCCTCTGGAGGGCCAACAACAGGCCGAGGCCTTCCCCTGATGAGAACATCAGAAGAGCCCTGCTGGATCAGACCAGTGGTCCATCTAGTCCAGCATCCTGTCTCTCACAGTGGCCAACTAGTTCCTCTGGAGGGCCAGCAACAGGGCAAAGAGGCCGAGGCCTTCATAAGAACATCAGAAGAGCCCTGCTGGATCAGACCAGTGGTCCATCTAGTCCAGCCTCCTGTCTCACACAGTGGCCAACCAGTTCCTCTGGAGGGCCAGCAACAGGGCAAAGAGGCCGAGGCCTTCATAAGAACATCAGAAGAGCCCTGCTGGATCAGACCAGTGGTCCATCTAGTCCAGCCTCCTGTCTCACACAGGGGCCAACCAGTTCCTCTGAAGGGCCAGCAAGAGGGCACAGAGTCCGAGGCCTTCATAAGAACATCAGAAGAGCCCTGCTGTATCAGACCAGTGGTCCATCTAGTCCAGCATCCTGTCTCTCACAGTGGCCAACCAGTTCCTCTGGAGGGCCAGCAAGAGGGCACAGAGGCCGAGGCCTTCATAAGAACATCAGAAGAGCCCTGCTGGATCAGACCAGTGGTCCATCTAGTCCAGCCTCCTGTCTCACACAGGGGCCAACCAGTTCCTCTGGAGGGCCAACAACAGGGCAGAGAGGCCGAGGCCTTGCCTTGACGTTGCATCCGAGGACTGGGATTCACAGGCTGACTGCCTCTAAACATGGAGGTTCCCTTTAGACCCCAGGGCTAGCAGCCACTGACAGAGCCCTCCTCCATGAATCTGTCAAATCCCCTTTTAAGGCATGTGAGGCTTTCCACTGGAGCTGCCTGGGATTGAACCTTCATGCAAAACGCGTGTTCTGTTCACCAAAGCAGAGCCCCTCCCTGTTAACATCCATATTCCTGAAGCTTCGGGTTGGGTTCTTTTAAGACCCAGGTCAGTGGGATGTAACTTATGAAACAATAAACTAAAGTTACACTCCTTGCTCAAGGGGGCACCCTGCAAGTACAGTCCCACCTGAGAAAGATTTAAAAAGCTAAGCATGTTGTCAGCTTGGCCCATGAAAGCTCCCGCCCCTTTTGAATTCAAGCCCTACCTGACTAGAAAGAGATGCTAGTCTGGGCAAAAGCACGGTCATGTGGGGCTTGGCGCTAGCACAGCAGCTTCTTCTAACCAGGCTGCTGCCTGTGTGAATTATGCCACGTGGCTGCTTGGCACAAGTAACAACCCAGCTTCAATGAGGCACCATGCAGGCCCTGAGTCCCACAAGGGAGGGCTTCTGACTTGGCCAGCGTCCCGTTTAAATTAAGCCTTGACTTGACTTTAAATCTACTGTATGACCCACTCTGAGCTTCCTTTGGAAGCAAGGGGTGAATACAGCTATGAAAAATATCCTGCAGAAAAGGTTCGGTTCTGCAAATGAAAAAAGGAGGAGAAAGAGACTGGATTTATACCCTGCCATTCACTTGGGAGTCTCAGAGCGGCTTACAATCCCCTTCCCTTCCTCTCCCAACAGACACCCTGTAAGAAAGGATATGCCCGTTGTGCAGATGGTACTGAGTCTGCAGGACATGTAAATTTTGACTGTAAAGCGTAGAATAACATCCACGAGTCTCTTCCTTTCCGTAAGACACTCCCTCTCTCTCACAGGCAAAGAATCTGCATTTTGAGAAATTTGCTATCAGATAGCCGCAGAAGTTACTTATTGGGTGGCTAGGTTCGGATGGCTTGCCCTAAGAATTAGAAAATCTATAGTAGCCCAAAAAGAGGAGAATTAA
The DNA here is from genome assembly GCA_029233225.1 of Lepidodactylus listeri. Taxonomy (NCBI): domain Eukaryota; kingdom Metazoa; phylum Chordata; class Lepidosauria; order Squamata; family Gekkonidae; genus Lepidodactylus; species Lepidodactylus listeri. The sequence continues at coordinate 97,702,278 of JARCFY010000011.1, read as the reverse complement.
GATCAAGGCTTATTAATTTTAACCATTACAGTTTTTATGATGTTTTTATAACCAGTTTTCAAATTATGTTCCTATTTTAATTTGGTATTTTTTACCCATGTTACAAAATGTCATCGGTTTATGTTTTGGTCAATGACCGTGAATAAAACTTATCTAAATTGAACATTCAGCACAAATATTAAAACATTTTAAGACACCCTGTGAGGTTGGCGGGGCTGAGAGAGCTCTTTCGAGGACTGCTCTGAGAGAACTTGTGACTGACCCAAGGTCACTCCAGCAGCTGCACGTGGAGGAGTGGGAAATCAAGCCCAGTTCTCCCAGATTAGAGTCCACGCTCCGAACCACTACACCAAACTGGCTACCTCTTGGATTATTCTTGAGGACACCTAAACTTAGACAGTTCTGGTGTTAAGTTACAGGACTGGGCGTTTCGTTGGACAGTTTGAAAGATGTTCCGTGGTCTTAGTGACGCTGAGCCGTGGAGCGCTAACAGACAGAGATTCCTTACAGAGAAACTCCTGCATACAGTGGAGTAGTTCAGACATTTTTTCCCAAACACACCATACTAAAAGAACCTCTGTTAGGCTCCCGCTCTGGGAAAAAAAGCAGCTTTTCATTCAAGCAACTGACTGGCATTGCCGTCACTTCTGAAATATGATCCTTTCTCCCAGTCCTACCAATACCATCATTTGAAAAAGAAGAAACAACAGTTCCCCAGTGTTATTTGTGCACAGGGAGTACAATTCACAGTCGCTCTATTTAAACACCTTAATATTCAACAAGACCCCGGGCAAAGGCCCGATTTCTGGCAAACGATCCACAGGCGGTCCAGCGACTTACCTCTTTTGACTGACTCGCCTTGGCTACGGCGTCCTGCGTCAGGCGCTCTTGAACCAAGATGCGGATTGCCTGGGAAGGAGAAGAAGGTGCAGGTGAAGTCTCGAACCCGTGACACTTTTAACACGCAGTGGGGGATTATTCTTTATACAACGCTACATGCTACAGGGCACTTCACAGAGAAGGTCATAAGCGCACCAATCAAAAAGGGCAGGTTCCTGCCCCAAGGAACATACATTCTAAGGGTTCCCAGTGTGGAAGACAACAGATGGAAGAGAGAGGGGCAGGGAACGGCCAGGAGCCAGTTCTCCAGATTGGAGTCCACCGCTTTTAACCACTCCGCCATGCTGGCTGAAGAAACAGGATGAATTAATGGCATGGCTAAAATGCTCCTTGCCTTAAGGGTCTTTTTTAAAATGCTACTTCCCAACAATATGACATTTTTTCAGCTGGACTCTCCAAACTGGGAATGAGGTCTGAAAATAAGCAGAGGTCCCTGAGTGGCTATTAGCCTCAAGGTCTAGATGGAACACTCTGTCTGGGGCAGGGATGCTGGGTATTCTTGGGGGGCCACAGTGGGAGGGCTTCCGGGGTCCTGGCCCCACTGCTGGACCTCCTGATGGCACCTGGGTTTTGGCCACTGTGTGACACAGAGTGTTGGACTGGATGGGGTACTGGCCTGATCCAACAAAGTTTCTTAATAAGGTCATTTTAAGACTCACAGCCCCCCCCCCCCCCCGCCCCAAACACCAAACAGCCCAGCTAGATGTTACATGCAAATACATGTCTATAAACTCTAAACACTGCTTGTTATGTGGAAAAGCAGCTTCGTGAAATGGTGACCCAATTGGAGAAGCTACAGGAGAGGCGGTGGTGGTACATTCCCCCACTTAAGAACATCGGAAGAGCATCCTGTCTCTCACAGTGGCCAACCAGTTCCTCTGGAGGGCCAGCAACAGGGCACAGAGGCCGAGGCCTTCATAAGAACATCAGAAGAGCCTTGCTGGATCAGACCAGTGGTCCATCCAGTCCAGCATCCGGTCTCACACACAGTGGCCAACCAGTTCCTCTGGAGGGCCAACAACAGGGCAGAGGTGCAAAGGCCTTCATAAGAGCCCTACTGGATCAGACCAGTGGAGGAACACATTCGAAACCCCTTTCAAGTTCTAAATACACCTTAAAAGAGAAATAACCTCATGTGGCAAGGCAGGGGTTTCTACACCCGGGCAGGGCACACCTGGGGATATTTTGGGAAAAGGCCATTTTCACTCAGAGCAGTGACAGACAACACCAGTACCCTTTTCCTTCCTTTCCCCCCAACTTTCCATCCCCTGAAATAAAGTTCAACGGACTGCTAGTGTGATTAGAAACTTTTAACTGATTGATTTAATAAAACACTTATATCCCGCCCACCCTCATGGTTCAAGGCGGCCTTCCGGGTGTTCGAAGTGGAGGACTTTGCGCTGTCTCCTATCTCAGACTTGAGAGATGGCACCAAAGAGTTTAGACAGACAGACAGAGAGGTCCAGACACACAGAGCATCCCTTCCTTCCCGCTACCTGACCCTTTCCTTTGAAGCAGGATGCTACTCTTAGGGGCAGTTTCCTCTGGTGTCGTGGTTAAGTGCGCGGAACCTAATCTGGGAGAACTGGGTTGGATTCCCCACTCCTCCACTTGCACCTGCTGGATGACCTTGGGCAAGCCATAGTTCTGGCACAGCTGTTCCTGAAAAAAGAGCTGTTCCTGAAAAAAGAGCTGTTTCTGTCAGAACTCTCTCAGCCAGCCCTGCCCACCTCCCAGGGTGTCTGTAGTGGGGAGGGGAAGGGGAAGGGGATTGCTCTGAGACTCCTTCGGGTAGTGAAGGTAGTGAAGGGTGGGGTATAAAACCAGTCTCTTTGTCTTCGTCTTCTCTCTCGCATTCGCACAATGGAAGGTGCATGATCCCCATCCCTTCTCTCTCCAACCCTTCTCTCTCACAGGCACACAAAGGAGCACGATCTCCCTCTTGCACCATGGAGGCTGGGCATGCATCCAGCATCCAACACTCTCTAGGTTAGTTACAGTAGGTAACCTATCTCCGTCTCTTACCTGCACTCTCCAGCATGTATTTCCTTTAATAAAAGTTGCTTATTAGTTTTAGAACTGATTGCTGACTCCGTGTAACTTTTGTAAGTCTGCTGCCACACCTAGCCCCACCTCTGCTGTGTTAAAGCCCTGGAGCACTCTGCTGTGTTTTCCCGTGGTTCCCTGGCAGTACCAAGTCCAGAGAATTCAATGCCGGGGAGAGAGGGGGAATGGAGGAGCACCTATAACGTTGTATGAGACATGTTTTCTAACCACTGGAGCAAGTACTTCGGAAGCCAAGAGCCACCCGCTGTCCTTCAACTGACCTTGAGCATCACCAAGTAGTCGTCGTGGCGCTGGATCTGAAGGAGGTTCGCCAGTGCCATCACGCCGGCTTTGAAGTCGGGGTTGTTCACTGCGGAAGACACACACAGGTTGGTTCCAAAAACAGGCCCTCCCTTTGCTTCCTCCCGATCTCACGCTTTTCAGAGCCAGAAAAGGAGGCTGCCTCTCCACTCACCGTCGAGGTTGATGAGGGGTTCTGCATTTTTGGCCGCGTTGTCCTCATTCTTGGCTCCTTCGGGCGCGGCGTCCTTGTATTTGTCAGCTGTTGAAACAAAAGACATTGCGTCCCGTGAATTACAACGGGTCTGAGGAGCGGGAGGAGAGCGAACAATGAACGCCCAAAAGGGAACAGGCATTCAGCTACCGCGCTCTTCCGAGAGGACAGCTTGTACGCAGAATTCCGGCAGCTGTCAAAGCGGTCTATGGACTTCATTTTGGATTCTTGTCCATCGACGGTAATAATGAGGGCCCCAAATGGCAGCTGATACAGCCTTGAGTGAAAGGGAGCAATCTGGATTGATGGGGAGGGGAGGGATGTATTTTCGCAGAAGTACAACTGACGCACCGACGTTTCAAGGAGACAAAGGCCCAGATGGACATTTCTCTTTGGCCCTTCCTCCCGGGAATCCAGGAGAGCACCCCACTCTGTGGAACGTTTGCCGAAAGGCACGGGGAGACAGCAACTTGAAGGGCAGTAGTGGCTAATTGGGGGGGGGGGGGGGGGGGGAGATGCCTAATCCCTTCCATTCCCCACTTCCTCCTAAAACCTCCTTCCTCTACTTGCTTTTCTCCTGGATGCAGGGGACACATGCCCGAAGGCTGCGGCCCAGGGATATAGCATCTGCCTGGCACGCAGAAGGTCCCAGGTTCAATCCCCAACATCTCCAATTAAAATGGGCAGGAAGTAGGTGATGTGAGAGACCTCCGCCTGAGACCCTGGAGAGCGGTTGCCAGTCTGAGTAGACAAGACTGACCTGGATGGACCAAGGGCCTGATTCACTGGAAGGGAGCATCATCGGTGTTTGGGGAGGGACTGTGGCTCAGTGGAAGAGCCTTTGCTTTGCATACGGAAGGCCCCAGGTTCAATCCCCGGCATCTCCAGTTAAAAGGATCAGGCAGGAGGTCATGTGAACAACCTCCGCATGAGACCTTGGAGAGCCGCTGCCAGCCCGAGTAGACAACGACAGGACGGACCAACAGAGAAGAGAAGAGATTGGATTTATACCCCGCCCTTCACTCAGCGTCTCAGAACGGGTTACAATCTCCTTTCCCCTCCCCACAACAGGCACCCTGGGAGGTCGGTGAGGCTGAGAGCTCTCTCTCGAGGACTGCTCCTGAGAGAACAGCTCTGACAGAACTTGGGACTGACCCAAAGTCACACCAGCAGCTGCATGGGGAGGGGTGGGGAATCGAACCCGGTTCTCCCAGATTAGAGACCATGCTCCTAACTACTACGCCAAACTGGCTCTGATTCAGTCAAAGGCAGCTTCATGTGTGTTCAGCCCTGGCGTGGAGGGAGAGCAGTCGCCTGCTGTGACTGAAGGGTGAAACATCCCCTCCCCAGCCATTTGACAGAGATCCAGTTTCCAAGTTACAGATCTCCTGATGGAACTCCTAGCTCCTCGAGTAGAGGAGCAGGAGGATTGGACACATAGTTAATCAGGTGTTTAACCCCCCTGCTTAAGATCACCGCCTTCAAAAGAGTGGAGAACACCTTACTAGGGTCCCAGGCTTGACTTTCCCACCACATCCTAAGTCCCAGACACCATGAAGTTCGAGAGATCCAAGTCGAAAGCTCTCTTCCAGGGGTTCCTCCTTTTTAGTCAAATGTAACCTTGTTTACACACAGAATCCCAGAGCAGCAGCTGCGTCCCTCTGCTTGGAAGCAAAAACAGCACATGGGCTGATCTCTCGTGGCCTTCAAAGAGTGGGAATGTTTCAGCATGGTGCCGAGTGAGGACATTTTATGTGGCAGTGATGCTTTGGCTTCCTGGTGCTTTGGGGAGGCAATAGTGGGAGAGCTTCTGGAGTTCTGGCCCCGCTGGGGGACCTCCTAAGGACACCTGAGTTTTGGCTACCGTGTGACACAGAGTGTTGGATGGGATGGGCCACTGGCCTGATCAAACATGGCTTCTCTGACGTTCTTATGTCTGGGGCAGTGATGCTCTGTATTCTTGGTGCTTGGGGTGCAACAGTGGGAGGGCTTCTGGAGTTCTGGCCTCACTGGTGGACCTCCTAAGTGCCCCTGGTGTTTTTGGCCACTGTGTGACAGAGTGTTGGACTGGATGGGCCCTTGGCCTGATCCAACATTGGCTTCTCTTATGTTTTTATGAGGGGACTGGCTCAACATTTGGAGCAGAGGTCTATGAGTGGCTCTTAGCCACAAGGTACAGATAGGACACTCTGTCTGAGGCAGTGATGCTCTGTATTCTTGGTGCTTGAGGTGCAACAGTGGGAGGGCTTCTGGAGTTCTGGCCCCACTGGTGGACCTCCTGGGTTTTGGCCACTGTGTGACACAGAATGTTGGACTGGATGGGCCATTGACCTCATCCAACATGGCTTCTCTGAAGTTCTAATTTTATCAACTACACATTGTCATGTTCGATTTCTGTGCTTTCAGGACACACTCCATCCTTCAAGCTTGAACTACATAAGCCCTCTCAGTGTACATCCAGACCATCCAACACCTTCACTATCCATGCATCTGAAAGCTCACGCCAGAACAGTCTTGCGCGGTTATCCTATGGAGACTGGAGATAAGTCTGACTAGGATTGAAATGCCAGATGCCACACCTATATTCCTCTATTGCCTTAGGCTGCAGGAAAAAAAGGTACTTTGTCTTAAAGCATCATATGGAAGAAAGACACACATTTGTTGGTTAACTGTATTCACTGATGCACGCTTCTCAGTTTCTCCCTGGCTCAGGTTCAGGAAAGTACAATTCCTCCTTGATGTAAAGACCATTGTTCACACAAATTCCTCTCCACTAGTTTCCCTATTGCCTTAGACTACACACAAAAAAAGAACCACCCTTTAGGCATCATATAAACGAAAGCTTCAAACTGTCAGTTAACGGCATTCATCAATGCAACCTTCACAGTCTCTCTCTGGCCCAGGTTCAAGGAAGTCCAGTTCCTTCCTGAGATCAGACAGAACCACTCACGCAAGCCCTTCTGCCTCCTTCCAAACAAGAGACCGCAAAAGACAAAGCATACCGTTGTCCCCGTATTCGAGCCTCACAGCTAATCCCAGCAGCCAATCGATCGTCTCTTGCCGCTCTTGTATGGAGAAGGGGCAATTCACGTCTTTCAGGTACTGGATGGGGGGGGGGGGGGGGGAAAAGATGAAAATAAAAACTTTATTGGTGAACAGTAAACGAGAAGTCAGTGAATACTCAACAGAAAAACAAATTAATTAAAATTGCAGATTTTTTTGTTATTGTAGGGCAACAGATTTACCACGAACTGGCATTTGATTAGGGAAGCAGCCGAAAGGAGATGCCACATACTTTGGTGATTTCATGATTAAGCACACCCAGGATTTATCATTTCTTAAAAGACTGCAGCACACATGCTACAGATGGAAGAGGGTATTTGAAGCCAGTCTATCATAGAATCAAACAGTTCGAAGGGACCTCCAGGCTAATCTAGTCCAACCCCCTGCAAAATGCAGGACATTCACAAATACCTCCCCTTCCACACAGTGACTCCTGTTCCATGTCCAGAAGGTGACAAAAACCTCCAAGATCCTCGGGCAAACTGGCCTGGAGAAAAACTGCTTCCTGACACCCCAAAGTGGTGATCAGCATTTCCATCAGAATGTAAGAAAAGGTCACGAGAACTAAGCCCTGACACAACCCTTCCTGCCCTTAAAAGAACATAAGAGAAGCCAAGTTGGATCGGGCCAATGGCCCATCCAGTCCAACACTCTGTCACACTGTGGCCAAAAACACCAGGTGCCCTCAGGAGGTCCAGCAGTGGGGCCAGGACACTAGAAGCTCTCCCACTGCTGCCCCCACAAGCACCAAGAATACAGAGCATCACTTGCCCCAGACTGAGAGTTCCTATCTATACCTTGTGGCTAACAGCCACTGATGGACCTCTGCTCCAGATGTTTATCTAATTCCCTCTTGAAGTTGTCCACGCTTGTAGCCGCCACCACATGTGAATCACTCTTTGGGTGAAGAAGGACTTCCCTTTATCTGTTCTAACCCGACTGCTCAGCAATTTCATGGAGTGCCCACGAGTTCTTGTATTGTGAGAAAGGGAGAAAAGTACTTCTTTCTCTACCTGCTCTTTCCCATGCGTAATCTCAGCCATCATTTCTCTAAGCTAAAGAGCCCCAAGCGCTTCAACCTTTCTTCATAGGGAAAGTATTCCAACTCTTTTATCATTCTAGTTGCCCTTTTTCTGCCCTTTTTCCAATGCTATAATATTTTTTGGGAGGCGACCAGAATTATACACAGTACTCCAAATGAGGTTGCACCATCGATTTATACAGGGGCGTTATGATACTGGCTGATTTGTTTTCAATTAATTATACATTCTGTGAAGAACCACCCTATTTGGCCTGAACTGTCCGAGTACTGCATGCAAATTAAAAGTTTCCCCTAGCCACCCTCTTCCCACTCACTCACAATTTACAATCTTCTCACAGCTTGACATCCACATATACAAAAGCCCTTGCTAACTCATCCGTCAACCCAGATCTCTTTTTCTATAGAAAAGGGGTGCCTGAAAACGCTGAACTGCCTTTTCCTGTACCCTCGCCAAGTCTACAGCGTTCTTCAACAATAAGGAGCTGCGAGACAAAACCATGGCCTTCCACTGCGCCGAGAAGATTTAATACCGTACTACCTTTTCAAAGGACTTTGTCCATTCTGCAGCATTGTGGATGTTCCTTAAATTTCCTCTGTCTTCTATTTTGTAGTGTCGGATTTTCTGGTCTTCGAGCCAGACGATGAAGTTTCGAAATTCGGTTTCATCTGTGAAAATAAATAAACCGCAGTTATCCCAAGGAAATGAAAGTCAGCCTCCAGCAATGCCGCCCACATAGTGTGAGATACTATCCCGGGACGGAGGACTTCCGTGCCCTCAGTCTAAAGTACTGGATTCTATTTTACAGCCCGGCAGACCAGGCCCCAAACACAGCGTGAGTGTCAGGAGAGCCAGAACCCATAACTAAGAGCCAGATGCTCGAACCTGGGCCCTTCATTTAAGAATGTAAGAACAGTCCTGCTGTCTCAGACCAAGGACCATTTCGATCAGCATTTTGCTTACCAGGCACAGTTACCGAGACAATTCAAGCCACTCCTGGGGTGAGGGCTGTTTTCAAATCTTTCCAATCACCTTTTAAAGCTGCCTTAACTGGCAGGGCCCTGTGCCACACCTGGTGCCAGCGGTTTTCATATGCTCCAGTCACTTCTATGAAGAAAAATTCAGGTGGTCCGCCGTGCTGGTCTGGAGCAGCAGAAGGCCAACAAAGTTTTATTCAAAGTTTAAGCTTTCGTGTGCAAAGAAGCATGTCTGAAGAAGTGTGCTTTGCACACGAAAGCTCAGACTTTGAATAAAACTTTGTTGGTCTTCAAGGTGCCACTGGACTCAAACCTTGTTCTCCAGTCACATCTATTCTTTTACATTTTTTTAAAAAAAAAACACTTTTAAATTGCTTGTTCAATGCTACTTCAGAAGGAAAACAGGTTTTCCTCTCCACCACACAGAAGATTTCTGTTCCCTCCAAAAGTGTGTCTGATACAATGGATTATCTGATTCGTCTACTCAGGGGTCATTTTGTAGAAAAAGAGGTGCAGGAGCTCATTAGCATAACTCATTAGCATAACTCATTTGCATATGCCACACCCCCTGACATGCCGGAAGTGTGTCAGAAGGCAACACCCGCCCCTCAGGCTCCCCTCCACAGGCGAGTGAAACTGACCTGCTCTTCCTCCATTCCCTTCCCCATCCAATACTTGGTGCAATAAAAATAAGTGTAAAGAACACACCCACATTCTCTTCCTGCTCCCTTGAAACCACCAGGTTTCAAGTAGACTTGAGATACCCAGGACATGTGCACCACCCATCCCTTTCCCTTCCCCTCCCCACAACAAGACACCCTGTGAGGTAGGTGGGGCTGAGAGAGGTCTTTTGAGAACTGCTCATGAGAGAACAGCTCTGAGAGAACTTGGGACTGGCCCAAGGTCACACCAGCAGCTGCATGTGGAGGAGTGGGGAATCAAACCCAGTTCTCCCGGATTAGAGTCCAACTCCTGACCACTACACCAAACTGATGGGATGGAAGCTGCTGAAGGGTTGGGGAAATTTCTCCAGTACTTATGTGCCATGTGCCCAGATAAAAAAGGGTATACTTAGAAAATTTATATGCCACCTTGAGCAAGTCTCTGGAAAAGCAGCACACAGTCATAAAAGGAACAATGATAAAATTATCAATATTAAAACAAAACATTAAAAACAATAAAGACCCTAGCAGGGCTTTCCCCGGGGCGCTGCGCCTCTGCACTGCTTGGGGAAGCCGAGGAGGGGGCGGAGCTTGGTCATGTGCCCGCCCCCTGGGCTCCTCACTCCCGGAGCTGTGCTCCTGCTCCAACGGACCCCCGCGTCTACTGGATGCGCTACAATTTATTGGGAGTCCCAGTTCTCTGCTAGGGGAGGGAAGGAAACAGAAAAGCCTGCAGTGGCTTAACATTTTCCCCTGCCAGCTATGTCCCTCATGCAGTTCCTTTGACCAAGTGCCTCTTTCCCGACCTGTTACAAACCTTAGGGAAAACTGGCCGGGTGAAGGGCTTGTGTGGGACAAACCACTGAAAGGGGGGGGGGGGTGTCTACCTCCTCCCACACACTGTTCCTTATCATGCTCACTATCCTGTGGGGGTTGCAACTGTCCCCAGAACTCCACCCGCCATCTGGTCCCACTCAGGAGATTTACAGGAAAGTGCTGTGGTGGATTAAGGCTAGAGAGCACTGAACTTTGGAATTTAGAAAAGAGATAACTAAGAAGAAACATGATAGGGGTTACTAGAATTACGCCTGGGGTGGAGAGAGGTGACAAAGAGAAATTTTTTTCGCCCTCTCCCAAAATACTAGAACTTGAGGGCATCCAATGAAGCTGATGGGTAGTAGGTTCGGGCAGGACAAAAGGAAAGACTACTTTACACAGAGAGGGGTTCAAAGGTGGGGTTTGCTGCCAGAGGATGTGGGGATGGCCTCAGGAATAAAGAGCTTTCCAAGGAGATTAGACAGATTCATGGAGGATAAATCCATCCACGGCTACTGGCCATGGGGACTAAGGGGAACCTTCACACCCGGGTTAGTAGTACAGCAATACAACACCCACAAAACGCACTGCAGACACTAAGAGAAGCCAAATGCTGGATCAGGCCAGTGGCCCATCCCGTCCAACACTGTGCCACACAGTGGCCCAAAAAATCAACCCGCTCAAAAGAACCTCCTTTAGACCAATTTTAACGAAAAGCGCTACAAAAAAAGCATGAATGAATGAATGAAGGGGCGTGGCTCAGAACGCGCGTCATCAGCCCGGGGAGGGGGCGTTCGAGCGGCGCGCGGTGGGCGGGGCCAAGGGCGGCGCGCGTGCGCCAGCGAGGCCAGCCACAGCGCTGGGAGAGGGGGAGGGGCTGGAACCGCGCCGCGGCCTTCCCGAGCTCCGCTCACCTCGGCAGTTGAACCCGGCCGGGTTGTGGTAGTCGAGGGCGGACAGTTTCCGCCGGAACATGGCGCCGCGTCTGGGGGAGACTCCGCTCCGGTCGGCCGCGACGACGAAGCGCCTCAGTCCGTCAGCCTCCTCTGAGGAGACGGGCAGCGCGCGCCTGCGCAGAAGCGGCGGAGAAAGGGAGACTGTGGAGAAGCTCCGCCTTCCCGTCCCGGCGTCTGCCGCAACGAACCAATCAGAACTGGGGCGGGGGGGGTTGCTTGCTGCGGAGCCAATACGAGCGAAGAGGCGAGGCTTAACGTCCAGGATTGGTGTGGCAGTTAATTGACATGTAGTTTGGCGAATAAAGACTACGGAGGCGGGGATGGGGAGGGAGGCCTCGAGGGCTACGGCCTTCATAGTCGACTAGGAAGACTTCCGGTCCTGCACGGTAGTTGGTAGAAGTCGATGTGTGCGGGGCAGGAAGAGTGGAACTGCGTAGGCCCTTGTGCAATAACTCGCTTTAAACAATGGCAGCTGGAGGCTCTCCTGCGCGGCAGGGCTTTGTCATTTAGCATGCTTTCTGCGCAAAAAATAATAAGTGGAGACAAAGGACGAAAGAAAGACGTATTTTCTCCCCTTCTCCTGCCAGGGCCTTTGTGGTTTTCATGCCTCCTGCTAAGCAGCGAGTCCTCATGGAGGAGACCGGCTTCACCTGTTGGATTCCTGCCCGTGGCTTGTTTTTAGCTGCACAGGGACCGAATTGCTTTTGTTGGCGTGCTTTGTACGCCACGTGCGCGCTGTCCTAACGAGCGGGAAAGCCGCTGCAGCAGTCGTCGGTTCTCCCCCATCAAGCTGTGCTGCAGGCAGAAGTTCATCCGGTCTAGACCTGCTCACCTTGGAGCTGCAACCACGGGGAAGGCTGCGCCCATTCAGGATTTGCCAGTGGTACCCTTTAAAGGGTAAAGAGGGCAACAGGTGCCGACAGACTCCAACCGAGAATCTCTTTCTCTTCCCCGGCCGGAACATTTTGCATTAAACAGTTATTGCCATTTATAGTGTATGTTTTGAATGTTGTCAGCCATGTTGACTGAGAAAAAGAGGAGATGACTCGGTAGGGTTCCCACCTCCAGGGGGGAGAAATGTCTAGAGATTAGGGGGTGGGGGATTTGGGAAAGGAGGGACCTCAGCCAGGTAAGGGTTACCTCTTTTTGGGGTGTCTGTCCTCTTTTGAGCTTTTCTTTACAAACTGATGAAAATGTCCTCTTTTGGGGCTGGAATTAGTAGGAATTAGGAGCAATTAGGAATTAGTTAGGAATTAGTAGCAATTAGTTAGGAATTAGTAGCAATTATCACAGTTTAGATAATCGGGGTCTTTAAACTGAGACTTGTCATTGTGATCGCTTGGTTGAGATAGTCAGTCAGGAAATATGCTTTTGGGCTTTTCAAAATAAATGTATCAACTTTTAATGGACAGTATTTTCTCATAATAACATAAGAGAAGCCAATGCTGGATCAGGCCAGTGGCCCATCCAGTCCAACCCTCTGTGTCACACAGTGGCCAAAAACACCAGGTGCCCTCAGGAGGTCCAGACACCAGAAGCCCTCCCAGTGTTACCCCCCCAGCACCAAGAAGACAGAGCATCACTTGCCCCAGACTGACAGTTCCTATTTATACCTTGTGGCACATAGCCACTGATGGACCTCTGCTCCACATCTATATATCTAATTCCAAAGTGGCCCCCTCCCTGCAGATATCTAAATCCGTGGGGGGGGGGGCACTTGTGCGGGAGGGAGGTTTTTCTGCATTCGTGGGGGACTCCACGTTTGCAGGAAAATCCAAAAACTTTCAAAAAATATTCGGGGGGATATTTAAATCCCCTGAAAAGTAAAAGAGTGGGGGGGGGGGGGTGGCGGAGCAACGTTGGCCGAGTGGCGGCCGCTCCTCTGGCCGGGGAGGAAGGGGGCGGGGTGGAGGAGCAGCTGTCAGCTTCTCTCTCCCCCCCCCCCCCAGTATCGAGGGTCCCCTCCTCCTTGTGTTTACCTAATTCCCTCTTGAAGCCATCCATGCTTGTAGCCGCCGCCACCTCCTGGGGCAGTGAATTCCACGTGTTAACCACTCTTTGGGTGAAGGACTTCCTTTTATCCATTCTAACCTGACTGCTCAGCCATTTCATGGAGTGCCCACGAGTTTTTGTCTTGTGAGAAAGGGAGAAAAGGACTTCTTTCTCTACCTGCTCTATCCCATGCATAATCTTACAGACCTCGATCATGTCACCCCTCAGCCGTCATTTCTCCAAGCAAAGAGCCCCTAGCGCTTCAACCTTTCTTCACGGGGAAAATGTTCCACTCCTTTTATCATTCCAGTTGCCCTTTTCTGCACTTTTCCCAATGCCATAACAACCTTTCTGAGGTGTGGTTTACCAGAACTGTACACAGTACTCCAAATGAGGTTGCACCATCCATTTATACAGGGGCATGATGATACTGGGTGATTTGTTTTCAGTTCCCTTCCTAATAACCCCCAGCATAGCATTGGCCTTTTTCAGTGTTGTCGTACAGTGTCTCGACTATGACTCCAAGATCTCTCTCTTGGTCAGTCTCCGCCAGTTCGGACCCACCAATCTGTGTCCAATCCAAAGCAATATTGTGTAAGTGCAATGGATTGCTTTTGATTTATGGCAGCCTTCAATCAAAGCAGCCGATCTGTGAAGGGTTGCCAGATCCAGCTTGGGAAACTCCTGGAGATTTGGGGTGGAGCCCGGGGAGGACAGGGACCTCTGCGAGGTACCCAGTGTCATAGAGTCCTCCTTCCAAAACATCCATTTCCTACAGGGAAACTGATCTCTGTGGTCTGGAGATGACCCAGTATTCCGGGGGATCCCCCCAGGTCCCACCTGGAGGCTGGCATCCAAGGCTCTTTTCGACTCTAAAAGTTCTTTTTTTCTTTTGACTGTGCCTACAGGATAAGTCTGCCCTGATTCTCAGATCACACCCAACAGCTGGGGTTTTCCTTTCCGTATGGGGTGTCTGATTTGAAAGTTTTACTCTTAGCTGCCTTGGAAATTTTCATTGGGGAAAAGAAAGGGCCTCCGTCACTGGAGCTCGTAAAAATCAGCGAAGACACAGTCCTTGGACGCTTTCGCTGGCAGTTGCTGCGGCTAATTGGAGTTTGCTCCGAGCGCCCAGCAGAGGGCTTTGCCATTCTTAATGGTGAGTCTTTAGCTGGCGAGCCAAATTGTTATAACAGATAAGTACAATAACCGCACAGCAGCTGCTAGCGGAGATACAAAGGGCCGCCGTGGCTGTCTTTTTTGGGAGGCCTGACTTGCAACGGCTTGGAGCATTGATTGTCAGATATGGGCATCCAGCCCCATCAGATCACAACATGACGTGTGCGCATTTGTGTGTGTGTGTGAGAGAGAGACACACATGCACTAAGGCAATGAGCAAAGGGCTGCTGATTCCCAGCATGTGGCTTTTGTGTGTATGTCTGAGGAGCTCAAAAAAGGGTTTGCCTTGGACACCATCTCAGGGGGTTGTGGCCGACTGCTCAGATGTAAAGTTCAGAGTGGGCAAAAGGAAATACTGCTTTATTTATTTATTACTTTTAATTAATATCCCCCCCAGAGAGTAATTAAAATGTGGGCTTGACGGCCAGATGATGGAGTGATGGCCACAGGAATACACAGCTTTAAAACAGGATGTGGTAGATTTCATTGAGGAGAAGTCTATCAATGGCTACTAGCCCTGGTGGCTGAGGAGAACCTCCACATTCAGAGGCACTAAGCCTCAGAATCCCAGAGCCAGGAGGCAACCTCAGGGGAAGGCCTCAGCCTCTGTGCCCTGTTGTTGGCTGTCCAGAGGAACTGGCTGGCCACTGTGTGAGACAGGAGGCTGGACTAGATGGACCCTCACTGGTCTGATCCAGCAGGGCTCATCTGATGTTCTTATGAAGGCTTCATCCTCTATTCCTTGTTTTTGGCTGTCCAGAGGAACTGGTTGGTTGCTGTGTGAGACAGGAGGCTGGACTAGATGGACCCGCACTGGTCTGACCCAGCAGGGCTCTTCTGATGTTCTTAGGAAGGCCTCGGCTTCTGTGCCCTGTTGTTGGCCCTCCAGAGGAACTGGTTGGTTGCTGTGTGTGACAGGATGCTGGACTAGACGGACCCTCACTGGTCTGATCCAGCAGGGCTCTTCTGATGTTCTTACGAAGGCCTCGGCCTCTCTGCTCTGATATTGGCCCCCCAGAGGAACTGGCTGGCCACCGTGTGAGACAGAATGCTGGGATAGATGGACCAGTGGTCTGATCCAGCAGGGCTCTTCTGATGTTCTTACAAAGGCCTCGGCCTCTGTGCCTGTTGTTGGCCCTCCAGAGGAACTGGCTGGCCCCTGTGTGAGACAGGATGCTGGACTAGATGGACCCTCACTGGTCTGATCCAGCAGGGCTCTTCTCGTGTCCTTATGTACTGACTCTGCTTTGCTTCAGAGATCTGATGAGATTGGGCTATACCATGCTGCCTTCCGTCCCGATTTGGACTTTAGGGAAGAGGTTTGTAAGTCATCCTTGCAGAATGTGAATTAGTAGCAGGAGGTTTGAACTTCTCTGTGGTCTCAATTGGACCGTGCTCTCTGGTGTCTGAAAATTAAGGTTGGGGTTTTTTTGTCTGAATGTCTCTGAAAGTTCCAAACGTGGCACTCCCAGCACACGTCTGATTCGCGAGTATGGAATCACCTTCTCCCACCTGGGAGATGTTTATTTATTATTTATTATTACATTTATATCCTGCCCTCCCCGCCTTTTTATTCTTTTGTATCCCTCCCGAAAGCCCAAAAGGGGAGGCTCCAAAATGAAAAGACCGCCAGCCACGTTTTTCACAACGTACAATTTTACTTGCAGAACAAAAGCTACCAGATACAAATGATAGAAAAAATGGTGGCACGAAGTACGCTAGGAACACGCAAAGACAGCTCCGCCGACTCTCCGCCACTGCGGCCCATTCTCAGCGATCCCGAGAAAGAAAAAGAGAAACAGAGAATGGTCCCGGCAGCTCCGCTGCTGGTCTCTCCCCTCCCTCGTACACCTCTACTCTAAGATGCTAAATATCCACAAGACCCACTGCTAGGGATCACAGTCACCGATCACCGATCTAACGTGTTGTGATTATTTTACAATTGAACATTAAATTAAAGTGACACGGGGAGGGGTGCAAAACAAATCCAGGAAGGCTACCGATATACACACACCGACATCACACCCCTTTGCGTCAGTTACGGCTTCGCCGCACGCAACCCCTCTTTTCATTTTTTAATTTTTTTTGGACCAAAACAACAAGAGGGAGGCCAAAAACGAGGCGTGTTTGGCAAGAGCAGACGTGGACATTAAATGGACTCTCAGACACATTGGTTTCCCCCACCCTCTCCAGGCGACTCTACAGCCGTCACGGTCTGTAGCCTGCCGAGACGGATCAACCCCACGAGCTCCGGTGACGGAGGCCCTTTTATTCATGGAACATGCATTTTCCCCTGTCAACTCCCGAGCTGCTCGGTTCTTTTGAAAGTGTGGGCGGATGCCAGCAACGAGTCCGCCACCACTGCTGGGAAAAAAACTCTACATCATTGTCCAGGGTGGCCCCACATCAAGAGCCGGGCTCGCGTGAGGTTTACAGAATGGCGCAGAAGAACTTCTTCTCCCGAAAGGGGTTTTCTGAGGCAGGCACCGGGGTCAATAAGGGGTCCTCCTTGGCATGGGCTTCGCAGTAGGCCATCAAGTCGGCCGCTGCTTTAGACACCTGGAACAGAGAGAAGAGAGGTGGGTTTGGCGCAGGGTTCCTTTGGCAAAGAGGGCAGAAAACCATCCTGTCGGCTAAAGGGACCAGACTGACTTGAAAGGAAGACGACCCTCCCAATGTTATACATGAAAACAGGACTGCTGGATACATCTGTGATCCATATGCCCATGTCAGATCATCCCCCCTTTTTTATTTAATAGCCTACCTGGAAAAAAAACCCGAGTCAAAATACAGTCATAGGGCTATATGAAGAACAGAAGCCCCTCTAGATCAGACCAGTGGTCCACCTAGTCCAGCATCCTGTCTCACACAGTGGCCAACCACAGTTCCGAGAGGCTGAGGGCTTCATAAGAACATCAGAAGAGCCCTGCTGGATCAGACCAGCGAGGGTCCATCTAGTCCAGTATCCTGTCTCCCACAGGGGCCAACCAGTTCCTCTGGAGGACCAACAACAGGGCAGAGAGGCCGAGGCCTTAATTAGAACATCAGAAGAGCCCTGCTGGATCAGGCCAGTGGTCCCTCTAGTCCAGCATCCTGTCTCTCACAGCAGCTGAACAGTTCCTCTGGAGGGCCAACTGCAGGGCAGAAAGGCCGAGGCCTTCCCTTGATGTTGCCTCCCGGCACTAGTATTCAAAAGGTTGACTGCCTCTGAATGTGGAGGGTCCCCTCACACACCATGGCTAGTAGCCACAGATAGATCCGTCCTCTAAGAACCTGTCTAATCCCCTTTTGAAGCCGTCTATGCCCGTGGCCAGCACTCCATCCTCTGTTCTATGTATTCTCCTTGTCGGTTCACATGTGGGACCCTCCGCCACGACCGAAGAGCCTTTCTGCGAACAAGCTTAATCTGTGACGTTATTTGGAAAAGCGGTTCGGCTCTTGACAGGCGCCCCCCCCCCCAAACACCCGGAGCTGCTCCGGTGGATGCCTGTGGTTGCCATGGCAATGCGCGAAGGGAGTGAGAGAGGGCTGTCTACAGCGTTCAGCGTCAAGAACGCTGAAACTGAAACCCCCAACTGCTGGGCTGTTTATCTGGCTGCCGGTCCTCAGCTTATCAAGGCAGGCTACCCCATTTTAGGGGAAAGGGGGAAAACCTGGAGGATTATAGGAAGAAAACTGGAGGATTATAGCAAATTATTTCGGCCAAGCCGACACCCCCAGTACTGAGTAAATCCAATCCCTCTTGTGCACCTAGCTCGAGAGAGTTGCAGATTATTAACAGGAGGTCTGCTCCTAAACCTTTCTGTCATCGGTTCATCAATGGCCCAGGCTAAGCGTATTCTGTACCCCAAAACGCACGGCTCGCTTGGATGGAAGCCCCACTAAACTTCCCGGGGATTAGCTTCAGAGTAAACGCACCCTGGATTGATTGATTTTAAATATTTCTTAGCCGCCTGACTACCTGGCAGAATTCAAGATGGCTTCCAGCGTAAAGAAAACGATGATTTAAAACATATAAAAGTCAGCGATTTGAAATTTCCATGAGGACTGCTGGTCAATAAAAAGTAAATTAGTCAAGAAGAAGAGATGAAGAGGAGATTGGATTGATACCCCGCCCTTCGCTACCCAAAGGAGTCTCAGAGCGGCTGACAATCTCCTTTCCCTTCCCCTCCCCACAACAGGCACCCTGTGAGGGAGGTGGGGCTGAGAGAGCTCTTTTGAGGACTGCCCTTGAGAGAACAGCTCCGAGACAACGTGTGGCTGACCCAAGGTCACCCCAGCAGCTGCATGTGAAGGAGTGGGAAATCAGACCCAGTTCTCCCAGATTAGAGTCCGCGCTTCTAACCACTGCACCAAACTGGCTCTCAAATACAGCCCTAAGTGAACCTGTCTTCAGCTGCCTTCTGAAGATGGGAAGTGAGGGGGCCAGGCACACCTCCTTGGGGAAGTTGTTCCATAACTGTCGGGCTGCCACTGAAAAGGCCCTTTTCCGTGTGCTCACCAGATGAGCTTCTTTGATTGGTGGGACAGTCAGGACAGCCTCTCCCTGTGATTTTAACTCCCTGGAAGGAATGTATGGGAGAAGACGGTCCATCAGATATGCCCCTGGTCCCAAGACAATTAGGACTTTTAATGGACAGAACCAACACCTTGAATTGGGCAATTAGGACTTTAACGGACAGAACCAACACCTTGAATTGGGCTTAGGAACGGAATCGGTAGCCAGTGTATTAGCTGTAGTATCAGGGATCCAGCTACATGTCAGTCCTGCTGGGGCAGGAGTTTGGAGACACAAAACAAAAGTTCTGGGTTTGATAAATTATCCATATTTATTATCCTACTAGGAGTAGGACCTGTTGTGGGAAGAAATACAATGGGCTCTAGAAGGAAGCTCCACGCAAGTGTCCCAGCTGTGGCTGGTGGGGGGCAGAGGGAAGGGGAAAATAGAGGGGGGCGAGCCATGTTTATTTCCTTCTGCTTAGCTATAAGGCAAGGCTGTCTCAAGTCCTTTTGCTGCCTCAAGTGGGTAGTATGGGAGGACAGCCCCATGGTAGCAGGTATGGTTCCCTCCACCCCTGACTTATGTTGATTTGGGGTTATGCAGGGGCAGCTAAGGTAGAAAAGCATCTCCTCCTACGCCATGTCTTCTGCGTTACAAGGGTCTGGAAAGCAGTTCCATAGCCAGTTACAGGGTTGCCAACTTTGGGTTGGGAAATACCTGACGATTTGAGGGGCAGGGTTTGGGGTGCGGAGGGACTTCAGCAGGGTATAATGGCATAAAGTCCACTGCCCAAAACAGCCATTGTCTCCAGGAGAGCTGAGAAATTTTCTGTTGGGGAAATGATGTGCTGTAGCTGGGGAACACAGCAATTTCTGGGAGATCTCCAGGCCCCACAGGGAGATTGGCAACTCTAGTGACTGTTTAAGGGAAGATTGGGAGATGTATTTTACCTCAGGACAGATTCAATTACTCCCAACAGCAACAGCAAACTGTTTAGAATGTTAGAGGCAAAGGCCAATCAGACTGCATATGCAAACGACCTCTGTGTTCCGACTGGCTATTGGGGGGAGAGGAACAGGACAGTTTAGAATGTTGGAGGTGAGACTCAGGCAACACAGCCAGTGGACAGGGACAGCTTCTGAGTGACACATCATGGAGCCAACTGATTTAGGAGTGTGTGGAATGTTCAGAAAGTGCCACCCCACTACTCAATTATATATATTATATCCTATGGCTTTGGAATGGGTCAGTGCTCAAGCCCGGAACTGCAAGGTTGTGATGTGGGATGGAGTCTAGGGTGCTATTAGATCCATGTGTACAGGTGATGGTCTGGGACTCCACTGGAGCACATCACACCTTTAACTGACTTGGAGTGGTGCGCCAGCTAACCCGACATTGTTCCCTCTATACCTTGTGGCTAATAGCCACTGATGGACCTCTGCTCCATATGTTTATCCAGTCCCCTCTTGAAGCTGTCTGTGCTTGTAGCCGCCTCCACTTCCTGTGGCAGGGAATTCCATGTGTTCATTACTCTCTAGGTGAGGAAGTACTGGCCAGGAGGACAGGATAAAAATTACAATAAATAAATAAAAATAAATGCTTCCTTCTGTCCTAATCATCAATTTCCTTGAGCGCCCTCGAGTTCTTGTATTGTGAGAAAGGGAGAAAAGGCCTTTTTTCTCTACCTTCTCTACCCCATGCACAATTCACCCCTCAGTCGTCGTTTCTCCAAGCTAAAGAGCCCTGCCTCCTTTAACCTTTCTTCACAGGGCAGGTGTTCCATCAATCATTTTAGTTGCCCTTTCCGGCACCTCCTCCAGTGCTATAATATCTTTTCTGAGATGGCAGTCGCATCTTCAGACAAGGTCTTTTCTGTGGTGGCCCCTTGACTTTGAAACGCCTCCCCACACCAGGCTGCCTGGGGCCAATCAAAAACCTCCCCCGCCATGTATTCTCCCAGGCATGTATGTTTAAACTCCTTTTATAATCCTGCGCTCCCCCCACCCCCCCTTTTATGGTTTTCTTCCTGCTTTCCCATGTGGGTGTTCTGTCACATTTTATCATAGTTCATCAGCCATGACTTTAGCCCAGTGTTTCGTTTTAGATGCAGAGAGCCACTGTGGAGCATCATTATTTTTTCAGCAAGGAGAGGCAGCCGATAAATATTTTAAATAAATTTTAAAAAATCACCAAGTGGAGATGCGGGAGCGTCTCAGAACAGCATGGGAAAGCCGAGGACGGCAGCCTCTTTCAGCTGACGCAGACCCAGTTGTACCACTGGATCTAACAGCCTGTCTCACTCCAGCGATTCTTATGCTGATTTTGACTAGTTTGCCTGCTTCCCGTTTTAAAATGCCAGTGATTGGTTCTATGGCTGCTTTGTTTAGTTCACTGTTATTTTGAATGGCGGGTTTTGAGTTGGGATTTATTTTTTTTTGCATTTTCAGTGTGTTTCCTTTTGGGTTATTTTGCACCTTGATGAGGTGTTAGGAAACGGGGACATTAGCCTTTCTAAATAAGTTTGGTGCAGTGGTTAAGAGCGGTGGACTCTAATCTGGGTCTGAGTCACCCACTCCTCCACATGCAGCTGCTGGTGTGACCTTGGGTCAATTACAAGTTCTCTCAGAGCTGTTCTCTCAAGGGCAGTCCTCAAAAGACCTCTCTCAGCCCCACCTACCTCACAGGGTGCCTGGTGTGGGGAGGGGAAGGGAAGGAAATTGTAAGCCGCTCTGAGACTCCGAGTGAATGGCAGGGTGTAAATGCAATCTCATGTCTACTTCTTCTTCTACCCAGTTTGGTGTAATGGTTAGGAGCACGGACTCTAACCTGGGGGGACTGGGTTTGATTCACCCACTCCTCCACCTGCAGCTGCTGGTATGACCTTAGGCCAGTCACAGTTTTCTCAGAGCTGTTCTCTCACGAGCAGTCCTTGAAAGAGCTCTCTCAGCCCCACTGACCTCACAGGGTGTCTGTTGTGGGGAGGGGAAGGGAAAGGAGTTTGTAAGCCGCTCTGAGATTCCAAGCAAAGGGTGGGGTTTAAATCCAACTCTCCTCCTCTTCTTCAGAGCAGCTCTGAGAGAACTGTGACTGACCCAAGGTCACCCAGCTGGCTGCATGTGGAGGAGTGGGGAATCAAACCCGTTTCTCCAGCTTCGAGTCCACCACTCTTAACCACTACACCAAAGGTGGTGGACGGTGCCACGGTCTCCACGGATACCCCATTGGGGATCCCTGGTTTACAACTTCACCCTGGACACTCAGAATAGACCCCAACACCAACCCTCGAGACCTCTGCGTAGAGGTGGGCAAGATGTTCTTCAGGGAATTTCATTTACCTACTCAGAGTTTCCCAGGACACGCGGCAAAAGCCGACAGACGAGTTACCTTTATTCTGTCGATGTTTGCTTCCATTTTGAGCTGCTCCACCAGTTTCCTGGCTTGCGCGATGCTGGTGGTGTTGTTGCTGGCCATCGGAGCCGTCTTCGGGAGCCTCTTTCCCCCCCTTCAAGTGCACTCTGCCGAAGTCCAGAAAAAGAAGAAGAAATTAAGGCAATCCATCAAGGGAGCTAATGAACTGCTGTGCCCTCTCACAAGAGACCTGGAAGACTGGGGTGGGGGAGGTGATTAATAATGACGCCAAAAAAAAGACAATTGTCCTTTTGTGGGCAACGAGATCTCAGCCATGGTTTGGTTAAAATTATATGTTTTTTGGGAACACAAGCGCACGAAGCGGCCGCATATTACGTCAGGCCCTTGGCCCATCAAGGTAGATACTGCTTTACTCTGAAGAAAAACTGATTAAAAAAACAGTATACACTAATGTTAGAAGATAAGACACAAGATGAAATCATCAAAAACTCTGAGGTTAAATGGGCGCAGAATGTTGGCCATAACATTCATTTAGATCTATGGACCCAGGTATGGAAAACAAGTGTAAAAATTACAAAAGCAGTTTCACATAAAGAAAATATGTCTAAAATGTTTTATAGATGGTGCGTGACACCAGACTTGCTAGCAAAATTATATCCAGGTCTGTCAAATACTTGTTGGAAATGTAAAAAAAGTCTCTGGGTCTTTGTATCATATGTGATGGACTTCTGATAGAGTTAAAAATATTAGGCCTGGATCCATGAAACTTTACAAATAATATTGAAAGTTAATATACCTTTTGCTCCTGAGTTATTTCTACTGACTATACGGCCAGAAAACTGCAGAAATGAGAATTTTTATTTGTTTATTCATAATACTGTATGCAAAATATTGGAGAAAGGATGGGGAACCCAAAAAAACCCCAATACGTGTATTTAAGCATCTGGAAGACTGTTTCCCCCCCAAGGGATCCCATAAGAGGGAGAGCACCTTACATTTCCATACATGTTTGACACCCCTGATCAGGGGTCCTTTGGTAGAAAAAGAGGTGCAGGAGTTCATTAGCATAACTCATTTGCATAACTCATTTGCATATGCCACACTCCCTAACATACTGGAAGTGTGTCAGAGGCAACACCCATCCCTCAGGCTCCACTCCACAGGTGAGTGAAACTGACCTGCTCTTCCTCCATTCCCTTCCCCATCCAACACTTTGTGCAATAAAAATAAGCGTAAAGAACACACCCTCATTCTCTTCCTGCTCCCTTGAAACCACCAGGTTTCAAGTAGACTTGAGATACCCAGGACATGTGCACCACCCATCCCTTTCCCTTCCCCTCCCCCACAACAAGACACCCTGTGAGGTAGGTGGGGCTGAGAGAGGTCTTTTGAGAACTGCTCATGAGAGAACAGCTCTGAGAGAACTTGTGAATGGCCCAAGGTCACACCAGCAGCTGCATGTGGAGGAGTGGGGACTCAAACCCGGTTCTCCCAGATTAGAGTCCAACTCCTGACCACTACACCAAACTGATGGGGCGGAAGCTGCTGAAGGGTTGGTGAAATTTCTCCAGTACTTATGTGCCATGTGCCCAGATAAAAAATGGTATACTTAGAAAATTTATATGCCACCTTGAGCAAGTCTCTGAAAAAGCAGCACACAATCATAAAAGGAACAATGATAAAATTATCAATATTAAAACAAAAATTTAAAAACAATAAAGACCCTAGCAGGGCTTTCCCCGGGGCGCAGCACCTCTGCACTGCTCGGGGAAGCCGAGGAGGGGGCGGGGCTTGGTCATGTGACCACCCCCCGGGCTTCTCACTCCTGGAGCTGCACTCCTGTGCGCTCCTGCTCCAACGGACCCTTGCCCCTGATTTAAACCTTTTTGGGTCCCCATCAGGTAGGAAGGTGGGAAATAAATAAGAAAACCTATCAGGGGAAAACCCCAAAGGAGCTAGGCGACAACGTTTGAGCCCTGTGTGCTGTCCCAGAGGAAGCAAAAGGAAGTACGGTTACTCAGGAAGATTCTCATCGGTTTTCATGTGAATGTGCTAAAGAGGGGAAGATTTTTTTCCCCATTTTGCCCGCCGGCCCATATTTGATTAAACAGGCAATGTGTGAGTAAACACATATGCATCCTCCAGGAAACTCTGCTTTGACCTTTGATCGCTGGATCTAGACAGCGGTCTCAGCAACTCTCATATCAGTCCCGGGGCAGGAGATCAGTAGACCATAAAACGAACAAGACCAACAAAGCTTGGCATGGGATAACTCGCCTGTAATCCACCTCTGTCTCGCCTGCAACCGTCGAGGCAAAGCAAATGGGGAGATTTTTCCTTTCTGAAGTCACCAAGGCCCCTGTAAGGTGAGAAGGATGAAGAGTTTTTAGATGCTCAGAGAAATACGACAAGGCTGGGGAAACAAATAGGACCCCCCCCAAACTTTAGAGAAACACGTTCTCCGTATCCACAAATAATCAACAATGATTCACACACCAAGCAACTATCACAGAATTGATTTGTCACATTCTGTGGCAAGAAAAGCAGAGGAACCAGCGCAGAAGGAACCAGCTTGGGAGGTATTCCCGACTGAAGGACAGCTCCGTTGGGGACGGCACTTTTATAGGGGCAGGGACCAATTGGTGGCTTGCTGGCAGTCACATGACCATGACTCACACGTCTGAACAGAGAATTGATCCCTGGGGGCTCAAATGGGGGTCGGGAGATGCTGGACCTGCCGTGGGCCGTCTAGTCTGAACCAAAATCCCTTTCTCATCACCGCCTCCTTCCTAACCAATGTTTTTATGTTTTGTATGTATTTTAATTCTTTTAAAAGCTGTTTTTATGCTTTATGTTTGGGAGAAGGGTTGATTTTAAAGGCATAATGCAATTTTAATGTATATTTTAAATTGACAGCTGCCTCAGCCGCCCTTGTGAGAGCAGAAAGACAGGACACAAATTTTGTGAATAATAATAATAATAATAATAATAATAATAATAATAAATAAATAAATAATGAGGAGGAGGAGGAGATATTCTCACAACAACCCTATGAGGTAGACTAGGCAAAGAGAGAAAGAATGGCCACCTTTGTAACGCAGGTAGATTTGAACCCTCAAGAGTTACTACAGCAGCTCCCAAAAGCTTTCTCTTGGTTTGACTGCAATTTGCTCCACACGGTTACCAGAACCCCTCCCTGAGGCAGCTGGCACAGCTTAGGTGCCCCTGTCAGGCACTGCCAGCCTCCCCTGCCTTAGTCTCTTAAGCTCCACCCCTGATTTGCCAAGCCCCACCCCCTCAGACTGGCTCCACCCACAAACCTCAGGGCCTGAGTTCCTCGTCAGCAGGCCCATAGGCAGGATTTTGTGGCTTGTGGGGCTGAAGTCCTCAGTGCAGAAAGAAAAGCCATTTAGCCAAAAGAAAGCTCTTACCAGGCTAGATCTTTAAATCTAGAGATCTGTCAACCACTTTAGATGACAGTTCTCAGCTGCTGCAAGTTAATTGCTTCTGCCAGCCAAAGCAACAGTTCTGCAAACAAGCTGGCAGGTGGGAGTGATGACTTCTGTAGTCAAGCAAGCTAACATATAGGCAGAAAAACTCTCTTAAAGGAGACCAGTTTCTGGGCACAGAGTTGGAAGAGATCCTAGAGGTCACCTACTCCAACCCCCTTGCTCAGTGTGAGGATTAGTCAAATACAGCACCCCACTGTGCTTAGAGGAGCACACACCTTTAAAAAAATGTTTTTAAATGATTGGAAAAAAAGCATTTACAGGAGAAATTCTTGTGGGGCTGTGCCTTGAAGAAAGGGGGTGGAGCCCCCAAAAGCCCCACCGTAGCTATGGGCCTGCTCGTCAGGCAGATTTATTTTGTTTGCTTCATTTGTACTGCCCAATGGGAAACCACAGGGCTTACACCGTTCTCCTCTCCTTTATTTTATCCTCACAACAACCCTGTGAGGTAGGTTAGGCTGAGATGGCACAATCTCTAGAGCCTCTGAAGAAAACAGCTGCAAAGCCAGACCCTGGGGCCACAAACGCAACATCTGGCCCTTGCCTCCTGCATCCGCCGTGGGCCAGAGAAACTTCCTGCTCTGAGCAACATGTATGCAAAACTCCCCCTCCAACTCTCTTAACAATTCATAGAGAGGCGAGAGGAGAAAGAGACAGTGCCCTCTGTTTGCATCACTGTTGAGGCACTTAGAAACAGTTGTTATAACAGGTTGGCTCCAGGGTGTCAAGGGGGGGGGGGGACATTCAGCACCCTCGCAACCCAACCACAGCTTAATAAACATCCTGTTTCCGTAGGTCCGGGTGAAGACGTGTGTACATATACGGCTTCCTCATACTGAATCAGACCGGTACCCCGGCCTAGGAACACAAGAAGAGCCCTGCTGGGTCAGACCAGTGAGGGTCCATCTGGTCCAGCATCCTGTCTCACACAGGGGCCTCAACGAGTTCTTCTGGAGGGCCAACAACAGGGCAGAGGCTGAGGCCTTCCCCTGATAAGAACCTCAGAAGAGCCCTGCTGGATAAGACCAATAGTCCATCTGGTCCAGCATCCTGTCTCACACAGTGGCCTCAACCAGTTCCTCTGGACAGCCAACAACAGGGTATAGAGCAGGGGTGTCAATCTCATTTGTTATGGAGGGCCGGATTTGACATAAATTGGACTTTGTCGGACCGGTCCACGCGTGTCATATAATGTAATGCCAGGTAGTGGAGATATAAACTTTATAAAGGACACAAACACAAAGATTTTTTTAACTTAAAATAAAAACATGCCTGAAATATTAGCATTCTTGCAATATTTTGTGTATTTAAAATAGTCTCTGATAACTGACACTTCTTGCTCTGAATTATTGCATCAAAATGTCTGTGCTGTTGCAATCTGGGAGGGGGAGGAGCCTCAGCCCAGTGCAGGGAGCAGAAGCTTGCCTATCTATCTCTCTTGAGCGATTGAGAGAGTCTGGGAAAGCAAGCTATGATGCAACAGCAGCAGCAGAACTGGAGGAAGAAGCAGGAGACAGCTAGTCCCTTGTGGGCCTGATAGAAGCCCTCTGGGGGCCTGATCCGGCCCCTCGGCTGCATGTTTGAAACCCCTGGCAAAGAGGCTGAGGCCTTCCCCTGGTGTTGCCTCCTGGCTCTGTGATTCAGAGGTTTAGTGCCTCTGAGCATGGAGGTTCCCTTTCAGTCACCGTGGCTAGTAGCCACTGATAGACCTCTCCTCCATGAATCTGTTGAATCCCCTTTAAAAGCTGTTTATTCCTGTGGCTGTCACGACATCCTGCGGCAGCAAATCCCACATATTAATCATTTTCTGTGTAAAGTAGTATTTCCTTTTGTCCACCCCGAACCTACTGCCCGTCAGCTTCATTGGATGCCCTCGAGTTCTAGTATTGTGGGAGAGGGAGAAAAATTTCCCTTTGTCCACTCTCTCTGCCCCATGCATAACTTTTATCAACCTCTATCGTGTCCCCCAGATTCTTCAGCCTGCCCTCCTAGGGAAGGGGCTCCAACCCCCTCATCATCTCAGTCACCTTCCCCTGTACTTTCCCCAGCTCTGCAGCATCCTTTTGAAGCTCCCCCCCACTCCGGCAAGGCTGCCATAGTCTCCAGGCAAACTGACCCCTGTAGTCTGGAGGTCAGCTATAATTCGGGAGACCTCCGGACCCTGCCTGGATGCTGGCAACCCTAAATTCCATCCCCCTGGTTTAAATGGCAGCTTTGGAGGTTGGAATCTAAGGGATATCAGCCCCCCTCTCCTCCCCAAATGTTACCCTCCTCAGGCAGCAAGGTGGGATGGAAAATTATCAGCTATTAAAGGTACCAGAGTTGGCCAGGGTGGTTTCTTTCTAATGGCCAGTTGCCTCTTGCTGGCTCCTCCCTCGTCCTTCTCAGTATTCAGCGGCCTGGCCCATGATTGGCCAGCCCCTCTGTGACATCACAGCAATTCAGGCAAGAACTTGGCTAGTGGCTGAATTTAGATAATCCCTTGTATCCCTGGGAGTATTATTTATTTACTTCATTCATAAATCACCTTTCCTTCCCCGACACAGCTTGCAGCGTTCTCCTCACCTCCATTTTATCCTCACAACAACCCTGCAAGGTAGGGTAGACTGAGAGAGAGAGAGAGAGAGAGAGAGAGAGAGAGAGAGAGAGAGAGAGAGAGAGAGACTGACTGCCCAAGGTGACCCAGCGAGCTTCCATGGCATGGTGGGTATCTGAAAAACCGATCTGCAGTACATATAGGATGGACCAAAGGGACGACTTCTTCAATTCATGCAAGATTCGCCTGTGGAATGCCCTGCCTGGGGACATCTTGATTTAAACAGCTACTTTAAAAAGTTCAGACCAGTGCCTGAAAGAGAGGTCAATAACAGCTAAACGGAGCCTCCATGTTCAGAGGCAGTTTACCTCCAAAACCTGAAAGGGAGGGTGGTTACAGCAGGGGCTAGCAACGGTTGCCAACCTCCAGGTGGAGGCTGGATAGTAAAGGTAAAGATTTCCCTTCCCTGAAAGCCAGTCGAACCCAGCTCTAGGGGGCAGTGCACATCTCAGTTTCCAAGCTGAAGAGCCAGCGCTGTCCGAAAACTTTCCCCGTGGTCACGTGGCCGGCATGACTAGATGCCGAGGCGCACGGAACGCTGTTACCTTCCCACCGAAGCAATACCCATTTATCTACTTGCAATTTCTTGCTTTCCAACTGCTAGGTCGGCAGGAGCTGGGCCCAGAGACGGGAGCTCACTCCATCACGCAGCACTCGGGTCTCGAACTGCCGAACTACCGACTTTCCGGTCTGCAGCTCAGCGTCTTAACCTCTGAGCCGCCACGTAAAAATCCACATCCCAGATTAGAGCTCATCTCCAGACTGCAGAGATCAATTCCCCCGGAGAAGGTGGCCGGGGGCAGAGGGTGGGATCTATGGCAGGAGACCCTTCCTGAGGTCCCTCCCCTTCCTGAGCCCCTCCCTCCCCCGGCCCCACCCCCAAATCTCCAGGCATTTCCCAAGGAGGAGTTGGCGACCCTACAGCAGTGGCCTCATCCAGCAACGCGCATTTTCCCTGAGTCAGCTCCAGGCTGCCAGAAATCCTGAAGACCGCACCCTCGATTTCCTTTCCACCGAGGCAAATGAAATATTATGAACCAAAACGATGCCTCCAGAGTCCTGGAATTGCTCTCCGCCAGGACAAAGGAGTTGATTCACAAAGTGGTTGCCAGTGTTTTTCTTTGGGGGGGCGAGAACCCCCCCCCCAACAACCCAAGAGGATATTTGCCTTTGATTTATGATGCGTGCTTGCCATGTTGGAAAGCAGCACACTGCGCATGAATTGGAGGGGGGGGGCAGAAATTAGGGGGGTAGGGAGCCCATCACCATGGAGACGGCTTCACTAACATGCCAGTCAGCTAGAGATGCCCCTTTGACATCTGGGGAGGGGGGTCCAGGAAGGGTTGCCCGCTTCTTCTTGGCTTGCCAGGGGGAAAGAGAGAGACCCTCCTCCAAAATGGAGCTGTTCGCCTTCACAAAGGGGGAGGGAAAGGGGGTTGATTCTACTGCTTCACTTGCAAGTCCCACAGATAAGGTGGCTGGCCTCCAGGTGGGACCTGGAGATCTCCAGGAACTGCAACCAATCTCCAAGAGGACAGAGATCAATTCCCCTGGAGGAAACTGGCTGCTTTGGAGGGTAGACTTTATCATTATAGCAGAAGAAGAAGAGGAGAAGGAGGAGGAGGAGGAGGAGTTTGGATTTATACCCCACCCTTCACTACCTGAAGAAGTCTCAGAGCAGCTTACAATCTCCGTTCCCTTTCCCCGCCGTGTGAGGTAGGTGGGGCTGAGAGAGCTCTTTCGAGAACTGCCCTTGAGCGAACACCTCTGAAAGAACTCGTGACTGACCCAAGGTCACCCAGCTGGCTGCATGTGGAAGAGTGGGGAATCAAACCCGGCTCTCCTAGATTAGAGTCCGTGCTCCTAACCACTACACCAAACTGGTCCCTCCTCTCCCCAAACCCCGCCCTTCCCTTGGCTTCACCGCCAAATCTCCAGGTATTTCCCAACCCGGAGCCGGCATCTCTATCCCCAGAAGACTCCTCCACTAGGTCCTGAGTTCTGGAGAGCCCTCTGTATTCCGAACTGTTAGATTCGAGTCCAGGAGCATCCTAAGAGATCAAGATTTTCAGGGTGTGAGCTTTCAAGAGTCTATGCCTATACCCCCCAAATCGTATTGGTCCCTAAGGTGCTCCTGGACTTGAATCTAGCTGTTGGACTATAGAACAACATGGCTGCCCTCCTGAAACTGGGCCCTGTTGTTGGCCCTCCAGAGGAACTGACTGGCCCCTGTGTGAGACAGGATGCTGGACTAGATGGACCAATGGTCTGATCCAGCAGGGCTCTTCTGATGTTCTTAGGAAGGCCTCGACCTCTCTGCCCTGTTGCTGGCTCTCCAGAGGAACTGGTTGGGGCCACTGTGTCAAACAGGATGCTGGACTAGATGGACTATTGATCTGATCCAGCAGGGCTCTTCTGATGTTCTTAGGAAGGCCTCGGCCTCTCTGCCCTGTTGTTGGCCCTCCAGAAGAACTGGTTGGCCCCTGTGTGAGACAGGATGCTGAACTGGGTGGACCCTCACTGGTCTGATCCAGCAGGGCTCTCCTTATGAAGGCCTCAGCCTCTCTGCCCTGTTGTTGGCCCTCCAGAGGAACTGGTTGGCCACTGTGTGTGAGACAGGATGCTGGACTGGGTGGACCCTCACTGGTCTGATCCAGCAGGGCTCTCCTTATGAAGGCCTCGGCCTCTCTGCCCTGTTGTTGGCCCTCCAGAGGAACTGGTTGGCCACTGTGTGAGACAGGATGCTGGACTGGATGGACCACTGGTCTGATCCAGCAGGGCTCTTCTGATGTTCTTAGGAAGGCCTTGGCCTCTCTGCCCTGTTGTTGGCCCTCCAGAGGAACTGGTTGGCCCCTGTGTGAGACAGGATGCTGGCCTAGATGGACCCCAGGTCTGATCCAGCAGGGCTCTTCTGATGTTCTTAGGAAGGCCTTGGCCTCTCTGCCCTGTTGTTGGCCCTCCAGAAGAACTGGTTGGCCCCTGTGTGAGACAGGATGCTGAACTGGGTGGACCCTCACTGGTCTGATCCAGCAGGGCTCTCCTTATGAAGGCCTCAGCCTCTCTGCCCTGTTGGTGGCCCTCCAGAGGAACTGGTTGGCCACTGTGTGTGAGACAGGATGCTGGACGGGATGGACCACTGGTCTGATCCAGCAGGGCTCTTCTGATGTTCTTAGGAAGGCCTTGGCCTCTCTGCCCTGTTGTTGGCCCTCCAGAAGAACTGGTTGGCCCCTGTGTGAGACAGGATGCTGAACTGGGTGGACCCTCACTGGTCTGATCCAGCAGGGCTCTCCTTATGAAGGCCTCAGCCTCTCTGCCCTGTTGTTGGCCCTCCAGAGGAACTGGTTGGCCACTGTGTGTGAGACAGGATGCTGGACTGGATGGACCACTGGTCTGATCCAGCAGGGCTCTTCTGATGTTCTTAGGAAGGCCTTGGCCTCTCTGCCCTGTTGTTGGCCCTCCAGAGGAACTGGTTGGCCACTGTGTGAGACAGGATGCTGGACTGGATGGACCACTGGTCTGATCCAGCAGGGCTCTTCTGATGTTCTTAGGAAGGCCTTGGCCTCTCTGCCCTGTTGTTGGCCCTCCAGAAGAACTGGTTGGCCCCTGTGTGAGACAGGAGGCTGAACTGGGTGGACCCTCACTGGTCTGATCCAGCAGGGCTCTCCTTATGAAGGCCTCAGCCTCTCTGCCCTGTTGTTGGCCCTCCAGAGGAACTGGTTGGCCCCTGTGTGAGACAGGAGGCTGAACTGGGTGGACCCTCACTGGTCTGATCCAGCAGGGCTCTCCTTATGAAGGCCTCAGTCTCTCTGCCCTGTTGTTGGCCCTCCAGAGGAACTGGTTGGCCCCTGTGTGAGACAGGATGCTGGACTGGGTGGACCCTCACTGGTCTGATCCAGCAGGGCTCTCCTTATGAAGGCCTCAGTCTCTCTGCCCTGTTGTTGGCCCTCCAGAAGAACTGGTTGGCCCCTGTGTGAGACAGGATGCTGAACTGGGTGGACCCTCACTGGTCTGATCCAGCAGGGCTCTCCTTATGAAGGCCTCAGCCTCTCTGCCCTGTTGTTGGCCCTCCAGAGGAACTGGTTGGCCACTGTGTGAGACAGGAGGCTGGACTAGATGGACCATTGGCCTGATCCAGCTCGGCCCTTCTTTTGTTCCTATTTTGTGGCAGCCATTTTGTGGCTGTGCCCACCACGCTGTGGGTTAAAAAGGTTGGGGACACCCCCCCCCCCAAAGACAGACAGACAGACAGACAGATATGAGAGAGAGAGCGCACAGCTAACAGTAAGAATAAAAGTAATTTAACACCAAAAATAAAAACATGCAAACACTAATACCCTCAATAATAAAGTAACAGGAAGCCAGCCGCAGCTGACAGTGATGCGCTGGGGTCGCCCCGGAGGCTTCTGTCACAACTGAAGTTCTGCATTCACTGCTTCTTTCCCCTCGCAGCGTTTCAGAGAAGAAGGAAAAAACCCCAAATCTTTCTGGAAAGGCTGGATGTGTTATTAAAACATTGGGAAGGTTCCAAAAACTCCACAACAGAAGGTCTCTGGATTGTGTAGCTGCCAAACCAACCCCCCCCCCCCCCTCGGCGCAATACAGAACGCTGAAACTGGTGGGCAGCCACGCTGAGTTAAACACGGCCTGGACGGCTGTCTAATTGCTTGCGAGCAAATGCCCCGCGTTGGATCCTCACCAGCTGACATTTATTTGGAAGGCATTCGCCGCTCTCTCCCTCCCTCCCTCGCTTGTTGGCAACCAGCGAGGCTTTAACAGGCACAACAGTTCACAACAGCCGGATGGCGTTCCGTCACATGCTCCCCGGGCTGGGAATGCAAACGGCACTCTGAGTGGGAACATCCCGCAGGGGAACAACCACTTCCCCAAAACGGAACGGAGCTGACGCCAAATAAGACGAGAAGTGGCTTCGGGGGGGGGGGGGGGGATGAAGTGGGGCCCAGGGGTTTTTGGACTCACATGTTAGATTGGCCCTCACATGCAAGAGCCAGTTTGGTGTAGTGGTCAGGAGTGCGGACTCTAATCTGGGAGAACTGGGTTTGATTCCTTGCTCCTCCACATGCACCTGCCGGTGTGACTTGGGCCAGTCACAAGTTCTCTCAGAGCTGTTCTCTCAGGAGCAGTTCTCAAGAGACCTCTCTCAGCCCCACCTGCCTCACAGGGTTTCTGTTGAGGGGAGTGGAGGGGAAGGGAAGGGAAGGGAAAGGAGTTTGTAAGCCAGTCTAAGACTCCTTTGGGTAGTGAAGGGCGGGGCTCTGGAGCCATCCCTTCCTGAGCTGAGACCAAAAATGTGTGAGCCGGAGGCTAAAAAACTGTGAGCTAGCTCACACTTAGTCAGCTTAGAGGGAACACTGGTGGCGAGAGTTGCCAAAGCAAAATTTCTCTCCCTCTCCCCAAATACTAGAACTCGAGGGCATCCAGTGAAGCTGAGGGGCAGTAGGTTTAGGACAGACAAAAGGAAAGACTTCTTTATACAGAAAGTGAGTGGAATGTGGAATTTGCTGCCAGAGGATGTCATAATGGCTATAGGAGTAGACAGCTTGAAAAGGGGATTAAACAGATTCATGGAGGAGTGGTCTATCAGTGGCTACTAGCCCTGGTGACTGTTCTCTCAGGAGCAGTCCTCAAAAGAACTCTCTCAGCCCTACCTACCTCACAGGGTGTCTGTTGTGGGGAGGGGAAGGGAAGGGAAGGGAAACGAGACTGGAAACCACTCTGAGTGAAGGGCAAGAACAGATCCAATCTCCTCCTTCACTATTACACTTTTTTTTTGGTAGTAACTGTAGCTCCCAAATCAGATGGCTGAAAACATCACCAGCCCTGTCGGACTTGTTGAAGGGTCATCTCAAATGCAAACCTGACATCCCACTTTAAAACAGAGAAGCCATACTAGTTTCTGCAGAAACTGCACCGGTCTGGTTTAGTTTTACATCCTGCTATGGGAGCCCAACTGGATTTCTGCTCCCCTAGCAGTATTTTCTTACAGTTTCTCCCCCACCGATGTTTCACACCAGAGAATCTGTTAGGGGAACAGTTAGCTGCTTTATTTGCGGTGGGGCTCCCTGTGGCGGCTGCGACAAACTGTGGGGAAGACAAGGCCTGCTTTGTGGAACTCAGCGGTGGCGTCCACAGAAACATCAGTGTTTCTGGAGAGTGTTGGAAAGCAACCGTTCGCCAGCCCCCAGAGACACCACCAGCCCCACGTGTCTGCAAAATGATCGGCCCAGAAATATAAGAATTTCAGAGCACAAAAATTGCCTTTCACAACAGCCTGAAACTGAGGCAGACCCCCATCTTAGAAGAAGAAGAGGAAGAGATTGGATTTATACCCCGCCCTCCACTCCCCAAGGGAGTCTCAGAGCGGCTTACAAACTCCTTTTCCCTTCCCCTCCCCACAACAGACACCCTGTGAGGTGGGTGGGGCTGAGAGAGTTCTTTCCCAAGCTGTCCTTGAGGGAACAGCTGGTACAGAGCCATGGCTTGCCCAAGGTCATCCAGCCAGGTGCAAGTGGAGGAGTGGGGAATCAAACCCGGTTCTCCCAGATTAGAGTCCGCGCACTTAACCACGACACCAAACTGGCTCTCTTAGTTTTTAAAGCGGTCCCTCTATAAAAGAGAACCTTTTCTCCCAAAATACTAGACCTTGAGAGCATCCAATGAAGCTGATGGGCAGTAGGTTTAGGACAAACAAAAGGAAATACTACCTTACACAGAGGGATTATAATGTGGAATTCGCCGCCAGAGGATGTGATGATGGCCACAGGGATAAACAGCTTGAAAAGGAGATTAGACAGATTCATGGAAGAGAGGTCTGTCAGTGGCTGCTAGCCCTGGTGACTGAGGGGAACTTCCACGTTCAGAGGCACTAAACCTCTGAATCCCAGATTCGGGAGGCAACATCAGGGAAGGCCTCGGCCTCTCTGCCCTGTTGTTGACTGTCCAGAGCAGGGGTGGCCAAACTTTTCACCTCTCCTTCAGACAAATAAATATAATTAGCAAACAAATAAATATCATTGGATGATTGCTCGGCGGGGAGGCCGGGGTATACCTCAAGAATACAGAGCATCACTGTCCCAGACACAACAACATAAGAGAAGCCAGTGTTGGATCAGGTCAGTGGTCCATCCAGTCCAACACTCTGTCACACAGTGGCCAAAACCCAGGTATCCTCAAGAGGTCCACCAGCAGGGCCAGAACTCCAGAAGCCCTCCCACTGTGCCCCCCCCCCCCCCCGCCGGTCAAGCACCAAGAAGACAGAGCATCCCTTGCCCCAGACTGAGAGTTCCTATCTATACCTTGTGGCTTAATAGCCACTGATGGACCTCTGCTCCATTTGTTTCTCTGGTCCCTTCTGGAATCCCCTCTGGTCTATGCTTGTAGCTGCCACCATTTCCTGTGACAGTGAATGACTCTTTTGGTGAAGAAGTACTTTCTTTCACCTCTTCGAAGCCTACCGCTCATTCGTTTCATGGAGTGCCCACGAGTTCTTGTATTTTGAGAAAGGGAGAAAAGGACTTCATTCTCTACCTTCTGTGTCCCATGCATAATTTTGTAAACCTCTTGTCACGTCACCCCTCAGCCGTTGTTTCTCCAAGCGAAAGAGCCCTAACCTCTTTAAACTTTCTTCACAGGGAAGGTGTTCCACCTTCTTAAATATTTCAGTTGCCCTTTCCTGTACCTCCTCCAATGCTATAACACCTTCTTTGTGGGGCGGTGAACCAGAACTCTCCTAGGGTTGCATTGCGCAAAATGATTTTACGATCTTGCTTGGATGAATGGTTAGGGATTGCGGCCTACAGGACAGTGTTTAGCTTGTCGTAAGCAGGATCCTATTTGTGCAATGTCTGCAGCAACAAAAGATGAGCACGCGGTGGGGCGAAGACCAGTGAGAGATTTCAAGAGCCTTGGACACGGTGTGGGAGGGCTGCGCTCTCCCCCAGGTGAACTCACACTCTTCCACCCACCTGAAATGGTCACACCTCCCTGCTGTCCCAACAGAACCGAGGGCGCCAAACCTGTTCCCTGAAGACAAAAGCGGGATCCCGGCGCGCCCTCCGCAAACATCAGAGGCTAGGAATGCGTCTCCTTGAATGAGGATCAGGTAGAACTAAACTGACAAAGAAAGGAAAGGTTCGCAAAATCGGAGAGCGTTCCTGTGGTTGGTTGGGTGTGTCCGTATTTGTTGCTGGCATTCCCCGCCTTCTGCATTTCAAGGGGCGGCAGGAGCAAGTCGCAAAATATAATTCTGACCAATTTTGAAACGCTTCTCACCTGGATGGCCCTGGTGATACCCTGATCTCAGAAGCTACGTGGGGTCGGCCCTGGTTAGTATGTGGATGGGGACAACCACGAATGTCCAGGGTTGTTGTCAGCTAGTGTGGCCATCTTTCCCGGGCAGGAGATAACATCTCCTTCCTGCCTATGTCGCCCAGGTGGAATGTTGAGTTACATAAGAATATAAGAGAAGCCCATGTTGGATCAGGCCAGTGGCCCATCCAGTCCAACACTCTGTGTCACACAGTGGCCAAAAACACCAGGTGCCCTCAGGAGGTCCACCAGCGGGGCCAGAACTCCAGTAGCCCTCCCACTGTTGCCCTCCCACTGTTGCCCCCCCCCCCCGTCAAGCACCAAGAATACAGAGCATCACTTGCCCCAGACTGAGAGATCCCAGCTAACAGCCACTGATGGACCTCTGCTCCGGATGTTTATCTAATTCCCTCTTGAAGCCGTCCATGCTTGTAGCCGCCGCCACCTCCTGTGGCAGCGAATTCCATGTGTTTATCACTCTTTGGGTGAAGAAGGGCTTCCTTTCATCTGTCCTAACCCGACTGCTCAGCAATTTCATGGAGTGCCCGCGAGTTCTTGTCTTGTGAGAAAGGGAGAAAAGGACTTCTTTCTCGACCTGCTCTATCCCATGCATAGTCTTATAAACCTTGCTCATGTCACCCCTCAGCCGTCGTTTCTCCAAGCTAAAGAGCCCCAAGTGCTTCAACCTTTCTTCACAGGAAAAGTGTTCCAATGCTTTTATCATTCTAGTTGCCCTTTTCTGCACTTTTTCCAATGCTATAATATCCTTTTTGAGGTGTGGCGACCAGAACTGTACACAGTACTCCAAATGAGGTCGCACCATCGATTTATACAGGGGCATTTTGATACTGGCTGATCTGTTTTCAGTTCCCTTCCTAATAACCCCAGCATAGCGTTGGCCTTTTCCATAGTTTAGTTTCTTCTGCAGCTACCTTATTGCCCACCACCTAGCTCTGACCTTGGTGTCTGTTGCTGCTTCTTCCCTTGGGAACACAGAACCGTTATTTTAGGCGCTTTGCTAGTTTAATATGATTGGGCTTATTTGGCGGGGTCTTGCCTTGAATTCTGTATCATTGTTCATCTTTGGGGCTCTCTCGCCATTACTGATGCAGAGTGTGTACAGATGATCTACTACCTTCTCAATAAACTACTTCTAGTTAAGTAACATTGTTGGGGCTGCAATTTGTGGGACTCTGGCGGTTGTTATGCAGAGACAGGCCATGACAAACCGCCTCTGAATGTCTCTTTACCTTGAAAAGCCAACGGGGGTCACCATAAATCAGCCACAAATGATGGCACTTTCCACCACCAGCACCAGTTTCAGGGAGACATAAAAAATGGTGGAGACACAGTGGGCCAGGGAAGAGCTGCGTTTGCATCCTTGCAATCGGTGACGGCACGGGCACTGGCCAAGAGGTTGCTGCCACACCTTACAGCAAGCACATTCCAGACAGCCCATAGACTCACAAAGGCCCTGCCAGGCTGGGACAGGCACAACCCCCACCCACACTGCCAAGTCGAAGGCTTGGGGGGGGGGAATACATAGCAGCCCACACAGGAGGGAGACGTCAGGATCCTGGCAATAAATCAGCCACAACTGGAAATCTGTGCCTGAGAAACCAATTGCCTGGAAAAGCAAACAGCGTCATGAGCTCCCAGCAGTGTGCTGTGTGAGGCTATTAGCAAAGAACATTTGGGGAAGAGGCCTCTTGGAGAGAAAACTGGGCAGTGGTAGGGGGTCTGGGGACAGAGAATGCCCAGGGCAGGCTGGTTCCGACACCGAGAGGCAACCGGTGGCCTGTCAGAAGCCTGGCTTGGCAACAGTCCCACTGGATCCTGCCCATTTTCTAAAAAGAAGAAGAAGCGAGGAGAGAGGAGAGAGAAGAAGAGGAGGAGGAGATTAGATTTATACCCGACCTTTCACTCAAAGTCTAAAAGTGGCTTAACAGTCTCCTTCTCCTTCCCCTCCCCACAACAGACACACTGTGAGGGAAGTGGGGCTGAGAGAGCTCTTTCGAGAGCCAGTTTGGTGTAGTGGTTAAGGGCGCGGACTCTAATCTGGGAGAACCGGGTTTGATTCCCCACTCCTTTACTTGCAGCTGCTGGATGACCTTGGGCAAGCCATAGCTCTGTACCAGCTGTTCTCTCAAGGACAGCTTGGGAAAGAGCTCTCTCAGCCCCACCTACCTCACAGGGTGTCTGTTGTGGGGAGGGGAAGGGAAAAGGAGTTTGTAAGCTGCTCTGAGACTTCAAGTGAGTGAAGGGCGGAATATAAATCCAATCTCTTCTTCTTCTTCTCTTGAGAGAACAGCTCTGAGAGAACTTGTGACTGACCCAAGGTCATCCAGCCAGCTGCATGTGGAGGAGTGGGGAATCAAACCCAGTTCTGAAGAGGAGGAGGAGGAGGAAGAGATTGGATTTATACCCTGCCCTTCAATGCCAAAAGGAGTCTCAGAGCTTTCCCTTCCCCTCCCCACATCAGGCACCTTATGAGTGAGGCAGGTGGGGCTGAGAGAGCTCCTTTGAGGACTGCCCTTGAGAGAACAGCTCTGAGAGAACTTGTGACTGACCCAAGGTCACACCAGCTGCTGCAAGTGGAGGCGTGGGGAATCAAACCCAGTTCTGAAGAGGAGGAGGAGGAGGAAGAGATTGGATTTATACCCTGCCCTTCAATGCCAAAAGGAGTCTCAGAGCTGCTTACAATCCCCTTTCCCTTCCCCTCCCCACATCAGGCACCTTATGAGTGAGGCAGGTGGGGCTGAGAGAGCTCCTTTGAGGACTGCCCTTGAGAGAACAGCTCTGAGAGAACTTGTGACTGACCCAAGGTCACACCAGCTGCTGCAAGTGGAGGCGCGGGGAATCAAACCCAGTTCTCCCGGATTAGAGTTCGCACTCTTAACCACTACACCAAACTGGCTCACCAAACACGAGGTGGGCACCAGGGAAGAGGTCAGCAGGTGCCACAGCGCCCAGGGGCACCACAATGGGGACCCCTGAAGAGCACGACAACATCGCCGGTAGCAACGTGCTTCACTGTCACATACTTTTTGGGCAGAATTTCCAACCCCTTCTGGCACAAGCCCCTTTTCTCCGAACAGGAAAATTACAACCCGGTCTGTTCCCAGAGCTCGGAGTCCGGGGCCCTCAATTAACCGACACCTCCTAGAGCAATTACTTCCCATTAATTAGCTGCTATGATTGCCGGCTTCTGCTGGCTACGTCTCTTTTCCAAATGCGCCTCCATCCAAAGCGCCGAGCAGAGAAACTGGACTGCAAAGGGTTGCCGAACCAGAAATCCCACCTGTCTGTTCTGGAAAGGTCCAAAGAGAGTGGACCGGGTGCCTTCCTTCCCCACACAGATTGCTTGCCACATCAGAGGGAAGACAGAGGCAAGCCAGGATCTAGACCCTAGTATACGAACGCATGGAGCTGCCTTACACTGAACCAAACCCTGGGTCCATCACAATCAGTATTGTGTACACAAACTGGCAGCGGCTCTCCGGGGACTCAGGCTGAGGTCTTTCACATCACCTGCTACCTGATCATTTTCAACTGGAGACGTTGAGGATTGAACCTGGAACCTTCTGCATGCCAAACAGATGCTCTGCCACTGAGCCACGGCCCCTCTCATGACCAGGGGTCTGTTGAAGCGGGAGTGCACAGGAGTGCAGCTACGGGAGTGAGGAGCCCAGGGAGCAGGCACATGACCAAGCCCCGCCCCCTCCTCTGCTTCCCCGAGCAGTGCAGAGGCGCAGCGCCCCGGGGAAAGCCCTGCTAGGGTCTTTATTGTTTTTAATGTTCTGTTTTAATATTGATAATCTTATCATTGTTCCTTTTATGACTGTGTGCTGCTTTTCCAGAGACTTGCTCAAGGTGGCATATAAATTTTCTAAGTATACCATTTTTTATCTAGGCACATGGCACGTAGGTACTGGAGAAATTTCACCAACCCTTCAGCAGCTTCCACCTTATCAGTTTGGTGTAGTGGTCAGGAGTTGGACTCTAATCTGGGAGAACTGGGGTTTGATTCCCCACTCCTCACATGCAGCTGCTGGTGTGACCTTGGGCCAGTCACAAGTTCTCTCAGAGCTGTTCTTTCAGGAGCAGTTCTCAAAAGACCTCTCTCAGCCCCACCTACCTCACAGGGTGTCTCGTTGTGGGGAGGGGAAGGGAAAGGGATGGGCGGTGCACATGTCCTGGGTATCTCAAGTCTACTTGAAACCTGGTGGTTTCAAGGGAGCAGGAAGAGAATGAGGGTGTGTTCTTTACCCTGATTTTTATTGCACCAAGTATTGGGTGGGGAAGGGAATGGAGGAAGAGCAGGTCAGTTTCACTCACCTGTGGAGGGGAGCCTGAGGGGCGGGTGTTGCCTTCTGACACACTTCCGGCATGTCAGGGGGTGTGGCATATGCAAATGAGTTATGCAAATGAGTTATGCTAATGAGCTCCTGCACCTCTTTTTCTACGAAATGACCCCTGCTCATGACAGTCTTGAACATACGAAGCTGCAGAAAAGAGCCAGAATCCAGGAGCACTTGAAAGACTAACAGAATCTGTGGCAAGGGAGGAGCTTTCGCGAGTCACTGCTCACTTCTCCAGAGTCCAGGAGCACCCGAAACGCAACTGAGGAGAAGGGGCGAGATTTGAATCTGGGGCTTCCCAATTTATAGCGCAAGCTCCAGGCTACTACGTTGGAGCCCATTGCGAGTGCTGCCCTCTCAGCTGGAGCCTCTGGCGCCCATTAATTTGGGACAAGCCCCGTTGGCCTGCCCGGCACGCGGCACTGTCATCGGCACTTTCTCTGCCCACGTTCGTCATCCTCTCTAGTGACCCAGATTGCCACAATCCTCTATCGACGTTTTATTTTTAGCCATCGGCAAACAAAGGCAAACACACCTGGCTCCGGAGCCAGCGGGAACCTTTCCAGCGGTGACATCAGCAAACGACAACCAGAGAATCCGCCCAGATAAGTGTCCCCTTCGCCTTATGCCTCTTAGACGCCTTTAATTAGGCATCCGTTCTGGAAACGAATTAATTAATTGGCTATCAGCACCTGGGGCGCATTATTCTCATGGGCCCGTCTCACGCTTCGGAGGCACCAAATCGGTCACGCCCTATCATTTCGCACAAAGGCAGATAACAGAACTGAGGTTTAAAGTGTTCCACTTTAACCTTCACTGAGATCTTAAATGTTACTTTGGCGTAACTCTCCTGGAGTCGGTAAAACCGTATCCAACTTCCGACTGCAAGGGGGAGTCCGTAGGGGTGAATCCCCTTCCTCGACAAAAACTTTTCTCGCAGGTGGAAAGCTGGCAGTCAAGGCAACCCTGCTTTTCTCTGAGATGCTAGCTTTCCACATGAAAGGAGTCTTTGCCGGAAGCTTCAGTCCATGATTCCTCAACTACATCTGATGCAGGCGGGCAAAGAGATTGATCAGCTGTTGAGAAAACATTGTAATAGCGAACTCTTCCTTGGATTGGTTTCATAAGAACATCAGAAGAGCCCTGCTGGATCAGACCAATGAGGGTCCATCCAGTCCAGCATCCTGTCTCACACACTGACTAACCAGTTCCTCTGGAGGGCCAACTACAGGGCAGAGAGGCCGAGGCCTTCATAAGAACATCAGAAGAGCCCTGCTGGATCAGACCAGTGGTCCATCGAGTCCAACGTCCTGTTTCACACACAGTGGCCAGCCAGTTCCTCTGGAGGGCCAACAGCAGGGCAGAGAGGCCGAGGCCTTCTCCTGATGTTGCCTCCTGGCACTTGTATTCAAAAGTTGAGTGCCTCTGACTGTGGAGGTTCTTTTTAGTCACCATGGCTTGGAGCCATTGATAGACCTATCCAGGAATTCCCCAAACCCAGAGCTGGCAACCAAAAGCCACAGACTTATTGCGTGCCAGCGTGGCACAGTGGTAAAAGTGCCACACTAGGATCTGGGAAACCACTCTGCCTTGGAAGCTCACTGGGTGGCCTTGGGTCTGTCACAGGTGCTCAGTCTAACCTACCTCACAGGGTTGTTGTGAGGATAAAATAAAGGAGAGGAGAAAGGTGTAAGCTACTTTGGATTCCCGCTCAGGAGAAAGATGGGGGTATAAAAAAGTATATAAATGAATAAATATGTTATTGCGACTTAGCGTTTGGCTCTCAGAGCTTCAGGGATCCATGGTTCTAGTCCGTATGGAAGAAGAAGAAGAAGAAAAAGAAGAAGAGGAGGAGGAGGAAGATGAGGAGGAGGAGAAGGAGATTGGATATGTACCCCACCTTCACTCAGAGCAGCTTACAAACTCCTTTTCCTTCTCCCTCCCCACAACAGACACCCTGTGAGGTAGGTGGGGCTGAGAGAGCTCTCTTAAGGACTGCCCTTGGGAAAACAGTTCTGAGAGAACTTGTGACTGACCCAAGGTGACACCAGCAGCTGCATGTGGAGGAGTGGGGAATCCAATCCGGTTCTCCCAGATTAGAGACTGCACTCCTAACCACTACACCAAACTGGGTTGAAGACACATGGAAAATCAGGACGGTGGTTGAGAAGGGACACTAGCGATGAAAGGCGTTTCTGTATCTGGCACTGACACCGGAGTCAAGCCTGGGCCCCAAATCACACGCAAACCATCCGACGAGGCCACAGAAGTAGGCCTTCCCAGGCAGGCCCCTTTCCGCTAATTCTGGCATCGACGGGGATGCTGACCCACATAACGCCAATTAAACGGAATTAAATTATACCTATGTCGCCGCCAGCTGTCTTTTTTTATTTTTGAAGTGCAAACAATTTCCGCTCTAAACGGGAAAAAAATAATAAAAGGACACGCGTCCTCGGTGACAACCGACGGCCCGCAGGAGTCAATTAAAAGGAACGGGGGAAGGGA
Source organism: Lepidodactylus listeri (assembly GCA_029233225.1). NCBI lineage: Eukaryota > Metazoa > Chordata > Lepidosauria > Squamata > Gekkonidae > Lepidodactylus > Lepidodactylus listeri. Next base: position 97,658,970 of record JARCFY010000011.1, on the reverse strand, counting down.
ATTCCCAACAGGGACAGGCCGCAAATGGGGACACGTGAGACCAAAGGAAGATCTGGAAGGGTTTCCATCCGGCCAGGCCTGGGAATCGCTAAAGCAGAGAAAGCCAGCAACAATGCTCGGGTTCAAACGAGCCATCGTTTCTGGGAGCTCATTTGCAGTGGGTGAAAAACCGTGGGGAAAACTTCCAACACAAATATATCGCTGGTTTGGTTGATGTATTGAAAAGCTCAGTTCGGACCTCTGAGTCTGAGGGAGCGCTCTTTTCATAGCTGTGGTCTAGACAGGGACTTTGGAGCGTTCGCACCTGGGACCGCAAGAATGGCATTTTGCGTGCAGATTCACCGGACAGGTGGGGCTCTACTCTCCAAAGGAAGGAGGCGTCATGCTGAGAGGGAAAGTTCCATGTGCAATTATATGAGCACAAATGGGGTGCCTGCAAGACTCACACGGGGTTTGTGTGTGTGTGTGCAGATATCTCCCCGTCACCCAGCCCAGCATGGCTCTAGATCCCACTATCCACCTTTGCACCCAGCCCCACCGGGCCCAATGTCCGCTGCCTCCAGCTCCGAAGAAGAACTAAGAATTTAAACCCCACAATGTATTTTTTAAAGAGATTTCAGATTTTTCTGCAAACCTGGGGATGGCGGTGGTGGTTCATAAGTCTTCACAAAAACCTATTTAATCTGTGGCCTCGATCTGCGGATTTAGATATCTGCAACTTGACTGGTCGTTTGACGGTACTAATAAACTTGACTTGATATCTGCAACTGAGGGCCACGTGTCACTATTTAGATACACAGATTTGCAGGGTAACGTTGTTGTTTGGACCATGCCGTGTACATCACTCCCTGACCCCACACCCACATGTGAAGGAGGTGTCCAGAGCCCCAAACTGCGCCCGAGACGTGGCCCGTCCTCTACCCAAGTGACAGTTTGAGGCTGCCCAATGCAGAGGGCTCCGATCTCTCTACAACCGGGTTGGAATCTCAGATGTGACCAGACAAGTAGAAAACGGCCTCTTCCAACTCTGCGATTCTCCGATTCTATGACTCTAGACTCCAAGAACTTTCACAGGGTCTGAATAACGGACTTTCAGTCCCCTTCCTATGCACTTTGCAACCAATGCTCCCTCTGAACTGTGGAGTCTTGTGAGCAAAGATTCTACTTTGTGTGCCCATGGCCTTAAAGTTGTGAGCCACCAATTTGGCAGTTACCATGAGAGATTATCCACGGCCCACTGGGTAACCTTTTAGCAACTGCACATCACATGAGAAAGCAAGACCTGGCTCTAAAGAAAACCTTTATGTGAAGTACTGGAAAGAAGAAGTTCCTTCTAAGGAGGAAATAATATATAAACTACTGAAGACCGCAGAAATGGACAATTTGACATTGAAATTAGCAGATAAAAGAGAGGAAATCTTTGAAAATAACTGGTTACAATTTTATAAATGGTTTGAAGAACATTTTAAAAAATGAACTAGCTCTAACTGCATGTTCCTATAAAACTGGGATAAGCTAATTTGGTGAATTAGATATTGATTCTAGTAGAAATGTTAATATAGATAAATACAGTACGGACTCCGTATCTGTTAGTATGTTTTTATCTTTGTATGTTTTTTCTTGTTTTTCCCTTTCTCTTTTCTTTTATAAAAACTTAATTAAAAATTATATAAAAAAAGAAAATCTTTTTTTCCAAATATTTATTTCTGGATGTGTGTTGTCTTACAATAGTAATATTGACCACTGAGGAAGGGGGCCGAAACGTGTATGGTCTACTGGTCCCTCTAAGGGGCCGAAACGTGTATGGTCTACTGGTCGTAAGATATACCCATCAATTGTATATGTAAAACTCTCAGCTCTGTGTGTCACAGGTTTTAAGAGTCTGATATCTGAACCATTGCTTTTCACCTATTTTATCTTTTAGTAATGTGTACACCATAATAAATATTTGTATTTTTATAACAACTTATTTTGTTAGCTTGACCCTCTTAGATTACAGCCATATTCTGGGTTGAGTCCCGTGTTCCCTCTAAGCTGAGTCAGTGTGAGCTAGCTCACAGTTTTTTAGCCTCCGGCTCACACATTTTAGTCTTGGCTCAGGAAGGGTGGCTCCAGAGCAAACTAATTCACAAAGTAGCCAAATCATCTGCTCACAACTTTAATGCCAGGAGCTCACAAAATAGAATTTTTGCTCACAGTATTCCATAGCTTAGAGGGAACATTGGATGTCCCCGCCCGCCTTTCCCCTCGGTTCTCCACTACGGCTCAGTTTAGAGGGAACACTGTTTGCAACTAGAATTTCCCTTCCCCTCCCCGCAACAGACACCCTGTGAGGTAGGCAGGGCTGAGAGATCTCTTTTAAGAACCGCTCCTGAGAGGACAGCTCCGATAGAACTATGGCTTGCCCGAGGTCTTCCAGCAGCTGCAAGTGGAGGAGTGGCGAATCAAACCCGGTTCTCCCAGATTAGAGTCTGCGCACTTAACCACGACACCAGACTGTCGTGGCAAAATCCACTTGCAAGCAGCGACTGTAAGTGCATTGAAAGTGGATTCGAAGTGCATTATTCACTGTGTGTGAAAGCATTCTATAATATGTCACTGGTAGGACCCGTCCCACCAAATTGTGGGGCTCAGATGCTGCGGCCGTAGCTCCAAATTAAGCAAACCAGGGATGGCTGGCTTCCCCTGGTACTCAAAGGCAACGGAAGAAATGTACCCAGCTCTGGGCTCGTAATCCCTCTTGTGACATCTTGCGATGACAAACGTGCACTCGCAAGCGCACACACATCGCCACATCGCCGAACTCACATTTCACAGCCTTGCTCGCCGTTTCTCTCCTGCCTGTCAGTCACCCTCCAAATAGTGCTGGCAGTTGCCAAGCGACGGCACACTTTTCAAAAAAGAGCCTCTCTCCGGCATCGCTCACTACAAGTACCAAATGGCCCCTTCGCCGATAAAAAGCTCTGTTTTTTCCTGGACTTCGGGATTATTAAAAAGCAAAGAGGAGAGTGCCTGGGAACGAAAGCAGGTTGTCCGGGAAATCAGCAGTATCGTCCTGCCGGGATTATGTGTGGAAGGGTTGGGAACAGAGAGCTCACCCCTTTGACATCTGCACAACATCTGTACTGCAAGTATAGGCTCAGGGGGTCTGAACTTGCTGGGACTGAGAGGGGAAAAACATCTTGGAGTCGTAGTGGAGCGCTCAAAGAAAGTGGCAACCCAGTGAAAAAGGCAAACAGAGATTCTAAGTTTGCATCCCACAATTCGAAAAGCTCATACCTTGAATAAACCTTTGATGGTCCTAGAGGTTCCACTGGAGTCTAAATTTGTTCCACAATTAGAAAAGACACCTTTAGACATTTATCTGCTATTCTGACGTATTTATTGCTTTACAACTGTGGCCCTCATAACCTTAGCTTGTTACTTAGTTCTGACTTTGCATATCTTAAAGAGCATCATGTTACATGCTGTTAATTTGCTATAAGTCTAAAATAAAGAATACATTATTAAAAAAAGGAAAAGATCAGGTGTGCGGTGAGGTCGGGGGCAGGAAGGGGGCTTCTCTTGATCTGGCTCCGGAGCTGGATGTTCATGCGTGTCTGTTGCATGAAGCATCTTTCCCCACCTTTGACTGGTGTCCCAGCTGCGGCCCTCCCTGGAGAGAAATGATCTTGCCACTGCCCTTCCTGCTCCAGCCTGGGCCGTGCACGTCAGGGTGGTTCTTAGGCCAGCTGTAAACGGAGACATTACAGTTAAAGAATCCCCCCTTCGCGAAAGACCTCGCCTGTCACTGGTCGTCTTTAAGCAGTGGCCAGACAAACACTTGTCAGGGATGCTCTAGGCTGATCCTGCATCTTATACCCTGCTAGATGGCCTGCATGGCCCCTTCCGACTCTGTGATTCTCTGATCTGGCCCAGAAGGGCAGCCAAGTGCAGGACCGAACAAAAATCCACCTTGCGGGGAAGCCGACTGTGCAGAGCTGGTGAGATTCCCTAACATGATGCTAACAGCGAGGAGGAAGGTTAGAAACCGGGACACTCTGCAGTGGAGAGATAGCGGCAGCCTTTGAGAAGATTAAGGGCTTAACATAAGTTGGGGGGGGGGGGTTGAATACCGGAAACGAGTCTCTGAATATAAACCAGCTCTTTAACTTCCTGGGAAAGTACCTGGTGGGCCACTGTACCGGAGGGTTGCTGATGGCCGGGTCCAAACCGAACGGAGCTCCAGCGGTGTTGAGAAAGCCAGAGGAGCTCCGTGACTCACAAAAACACCTACCCTGACAAAAACATTGTTAGTCTTTGAGGTGCTCCTGGACTCTGAAGAAGTGAGCTCACGAAAGCTCCTGCCCTGCCACAGATCCGGTTAGTCTTTAAGGTGCTCCTGGGCTCTGAAGAAGTGAACTGTGACTCACGAAAGCTCACAGCCTGGGAGAACTGGGTTTGATTCCCCACTACTCCACATGCAGCTGCTGGCATGATCTTGGGTCAGTCACAAGTTCTCTCGAAGCTCTTCTCTCAGGACCAGTCCTCGAGAGAGCTCTCTCAGCCCCACCTCCCTCCCAGGGTGTCTGCTGTGGGGAGGGGAAGGGAAAGGAGACTGTAAGCTGCTCTGAGACTCCTTTGGGGAGTGAAGGGCGAGGCATAAATCCAATCTCCTTCTCCACTTCTTCCTCCTCCTCCTCCTCCTCCTCCTGACAGCTGCTTCCAATCTGAGTGGACAATACTGGGAACCCAGAATGGCAAGACAGCTCAATCACCGTGAGCAGGGTTGCCAACCTCTTGGCAGGGCCTGGAAATCTCTCAGAATGACAACTGATCTCCAGAGACTACAGAGACCAATTACCCTGGAGAAAGCCTCTGCTTTGGAGGTTGGACTCTCCAGCATTACGTCCCACGGACGCCCCTCCCCTCCCCAAACCCCACCCTCCTTGGGCTCCGCCCCCAAATCTCCAGAAATTTCCTAACCCAGAGTTGGCGCCTCCCACCACTCAGCCCGATGGCCCAAAAGGGATCAAGGGGAAAAAACATTTAAAAGCAGCCTTCTTAACCCTATTAAAGACCTTTAAAGCCCTACGCAGCCTGCGACTGACATACCTGAGGGACCGCTCTCTCCATATGTGCCCCGGAGAGTCTTGCGCTCTGCCGAGCAAGATCTGCTGGCTGTCCCCAGCTCGAGGGACATCCACTTTGCCTCCACCAGGGCCAGGGCCTTTTCTGCCCTGGCCCCGCACTGTTGAAACGTGCTCCTGCATGAGATCAGGGCCCTGTGGGACCTTTTATCGTTCCTCAGGGCCTGTGAAACAGAGCTGTTCCTCCAAGCCTTTGGTTGTGGTGGTGGGCGGCCAGAAAAAGTCGAATACGACCCTAGGGTTGCGGTGCTCATCTCCATTTCCAAGCCGAAGAGCCAGCGCTGTCCAAAGACTTCTCCATGGTCATGTGGCCAGGATGACTAGACGCCGAGGCACACAGAATGCTGTTCCCTTCCCACCGAAGCGGTACCTATTTATCTACTTGCGATTTCTTGCTTTCGAACTGCTAGGTTGGCAGGAGCTGGGGCCAGAGACGGGAGCTCACTCCGTCATGCGGCACTCGGGTCTCAAACTGCTGAGCTACCGACCTTCCTGTCTGCAGTTCAGCGTCTTAACCACCTGAGCCACTGCAGCCCTCAGTACTGATGTGGTTGTTTTTAAATGCTGTTTTTGGGTTTCGGCAGATTATTTATTATTGTGTTGTGTAGCCGAATGACCCAACAGTGTTGTGATCCGCCCTGAACCCGCTTGCGGGTGGGGGGAACTTGAATTTGTAAACTAAATAAATAAGTGAAAATATTTGTATGGCTGGCCAAACTTCAGCCAGGATGAACAAAGAACCTTCAATTCAGTACTGGCTTGCTCAAGTCCCCAGTCTAATTTTAGCCTCTCCCGCACAGGTCACAGGATATTTTCATTCTTTCAAGGCTAGTCCACCGATGCGATTTGGCATATTCTCAAGCGGGGTGAATGAAAAGGGATTCACGTTCTACTGCAGCTGCTGGCTTGCAATAAAAAGGGACTCATGTTCCACCGCGACCGCTGGCTTGCAATAAAAAGGGACTCGCGTTCCACTGCGGCCACTGGCTTGCAATACGTTTTTAAAAGAGATTCCGGCCTGGCCTCCTGTGTCCCAGACCTGTCCTCTCTCTGGGCACGGAAAACTGGAGAAGGGAGAAAAATGGAGCTCTGAACAGCTCAATAAACCAGCCTAGGAGGGCAGACACCGAAAAGGAACCTTGGGTGAAGACGCACCGTTTCCGGTGGGTGGACGTGGGTTGAACACAGATTCCAGAACACAGTTTTGGTTTCCGGAACGTGTTTTTGGGGCTGTGAAAGCGTGTTCAAACCACATCCTCTGCAACTTACATCATCTCAAAGGTTAGTGAATTGCACAATTTCGGTCAGTTCTCGAACCTATAGCTGAAAAAAGTGGAGTTTGAGTCACAGGGCAGGGCTTCTAGGTGCAAATTGATTCTGGTGGGCTGAAACCACTTGAAATAGACAGTGCTGGCTAGATGGACCAGCAGTCTGACTCAGGAGAACCCAGGTTCAAATACTTACTCTGCCAGCATCCTGCCTCACACACTGGCCAACCAGTTCCTCTGGAGGGCCGACAAGAGGGCAGAGTGGCCGAGGCCTTCCCCGATGCTGCCTCCTGGCTTTGTGATTCAGAGGCTTCGTGCCTCTGAATGCGGAGGTTTCCCTCAGTCACCAGGGCTAGTAACCATTGATAGACATCCTCCATGAATCTCTCTATTTCACTTTGAAAGCTGTTTATGCCTGTGGCCATCACCACATCCTCTGGCAGTGAATTCCACATTTTAATCACTTGTGGTGTAAAGTAGTATTTCCTTCAGTCCGTCCTGAACCTACTGCCCGTCAGCTTCATTGGATGCCCTGGCGTTCTAGTCTTCGGGGAGAGGGAGAAAAAGTGCTCTTTGTCCGCTCTCTCCATCCCGTGCCTAATTTTACCACCCTCTATCATGTCCCCCCTTATTTGTCTCTTTTCCAAACCGAAAATGCCCAGCCTCGTCGGCCTTTCCTCATCGGGAAGGGGCCCCAACCCCCAAATCGTCTCGGCTGTCCATGCACAGAAGAGGGCCGGCGCTTTCCAGTCACACAGCAAACTTCTCTGACACGGATCCGGCGCTTTGGTTTCAAAATGAGCTTCATTCCTCTGAACATCTAATTAAGCAGGCGGCACCAATAGTTAGGAAAGAATGTACAGCTGAGGGAAATGTAATGGGGATTTCACTAGAGAAGACAAACTGAACATGGTCCCAGCTCGAGTGAACTTATGCTCTGTTGAAGATCTCTGCCTTCCCACCATACCTTTCTTACGCGCCCGGGGAAAAGCCAATCGCCACTTTGGGGTCCGGAAGCCGTTTTTCTCCAGGCCAGTTTGGCTGGAGATCCTGGAGGTTTTTTGCCATCTTCTGGGCATGGGGTAGTGGTCACTGCGGGTGTGTGTGGGGGAGGTATTGTGAATTTCCTGCCTTGTGCAGGGGGTTGGACTAGATGACCCTGGAGGTCCCTTCCAACTCTATGATTCTATGACTCTTTAAGGGATGGGACAATCTCTGCACAGCTCGGAGACTTATCCCCCTGAGATTCCAGGACAGTACTTAACTGCCAAAGACTAGACCCAACTGGGCTAGACAAAGACAACACATCCTGGACAGGGGCTGTGGCTCAGTGGAAGAACCTCTGTTTTGCATGCACGAGGTCCCAGGTTCAATCCCCAGCATCTCCAGTTAAAAGGACCAGGTAGGAGGCCATGCGAAAGACCTCTGTCTGAGACCCTGGAGAGTTGCTGCCAATTTGAATAGACAATACCGACCTTGATGGTACATTGATCTAATCCAGCAGGGCTGCTGTTACGGGAAGATTCGGGGTCAGGGAGAGGCTGTGGGTCAGCCTCTTTGCATGCAGAAGGTCCCTGGTTCAATTCCCCGGCACCTCCAGGTAAAAGGACCAGGTAGGAGGTGATGTGAAAGGGTCTCTAGCTGAGACCCTGGAGAGCAGCTGCCAGTCTGAGTAAACAATCCTAACCTTGATAGACCAAAGATCTGATTCAGTAGAAGGCAGCTTCATGCGTGTTCTTATGTGGCCGCACACCACTATATTTTGAACTGAAGACTTGGAGTCATGTGGGGGGTTGGACTAGATGACCCTGGAGGGTCCCTGGCCACCACCGGGGAATTGAGGGTAGGTCCAGGTTGGGAAACTCCTGGAGATTTGGGGGTGGAGCCTGGGGAGGCCAGGGAGCTCAATAGGGTACAATGCCATGAAGTCCACCCTCCAGAGCATCTATTGTCTCTGTAATGTAGAGACGAGCTGTAAAGAGCTGGTTTTGGGGGAGGGGGGGATTGGGTCAATCGGCCCCTGGCCCTTTTCCAGGAGTTTGAAGCCGGTCAGGCCAAGCTCAGTCTAATTGCTATAGCAACGGTGCGAGCTGAGTGGGTGGATTTCTTGTGGGGTTTTTTAAAAATGACTCATATCTGTTTTAAAAATGCAGTTGAGACATCACTGCTGCTGCTTCTTCTTCAAAAAAAAGCTGAATTATTTAAAAATAGAAACCCAAACATACACACACATGCTCACGCCCAGTCCGTACAAATACCGTTATCCAAAGATCACGATCGTACGTACGCCAAATAACAGCAGTAGTAAACCTTTGACATCCCGGCTCCCGGAAGCCCCCTTGTTCTCCCGGAGAAAACTATGAAATCTAAGCTTCGTAATCCAATTAAAAGGGCTTTGTAAACAGTTCTGAAAGGAAACGGCATCTCTTGTTGCCGTTTTCCCAAAGTGCCCTACGTGTATTCGCTTAAACATACAAAGGAAACAATATTTATTTATTATTTATTTATTTCCTTCGATTTTTAGGCCGCTCTCCCCACACAGTAGGCTCAGAGCGGCTTACATAATTAGGTGAACCACGTTCACGATAAAAACAATTAAAACAGTTAAAATTAGTCATTAATTAAACAATACAATTATTAAAGTGCTCAGTGCTTTCGATGGCATAGAAGCTGACGTTCTTATACATACTAATATTGGGAGCTCTCAGGGTCATCAGTGACTAGTTGGTAATATGGGCCGTACGTTGGTAATCACTAGATGGTAATCACTAGATGGTAACGGGGAAAACAGAGAGGCGGAGGCCCCTATTCAAATGCCTGGCGGAAGAGCTCCGTCTTACAGGCCTAATAAAGATGGAAGTAGGAATGCAGAAGGGCATCTGTTATATAGGGTTGCCAATCTCCAGGTGGAGATTCCGGGAGATCTCCTGGAATTGTAGCTGAGCTCCAGATGACAGAGATCGGTTCCCCTGGAGGCAATGGCTACTTTGGAAGGCGGACTCTACAGCATTGTGCCACTCCTCCACATGCAGCTGCTGGTGTGGCCTTGGGCCAGTTACAAGTTCTCTCGGAGCTGTTGTCTCAGGAGCAGTTCTCGAAAGAACTCTCTCAGCCCCACCTACCTCACAGGCAGTGTTCCCTCACAGCTGAGTTAGTGTGAGCTAGCTCACAGTTTTTTAGCCTCTGGCTCACACATTTCTGTCTTCGCTCAGGAAGGATCGCTCCAGAGCGAACTCATTTATGCAGCAGCCAAATCGCTCGCTCACCACTTTAATGCCAACAGCTCACAAAGTAGATTTTTGCTCACAAGACTCCACAGCTTAGAGGGAGCATTGCTCACAGGGTGTCTGTTGTGGGGAGGGGAAGGGAAAGGAGACTGTAAGCCGCTCTGAGACTCCTTCGGGTAGTGAAGGGTGGGGTATAAATCCAATCTCTTCTTCTTCCTCACTCCAGGCGCCAATCCCAAACATACAGGAATTTCCAACCAAAAGCTGGTAGCCCAATGTGTTATATATAAAGAATCAGGCCTTCCCTTCACCAACTGTTATCTTCCCCAGAGATGAGACAATTATGGCCTCAGGAGCCGATCTGGCCCACTGAGGGATTTTATCCAGCTCTGAGGTGCTTAGATACTGCCACTCAGAATAAAGCAGGAGTCCCCAGTGTTTTGAGGCCTGTGGACACCTGAGGAATTCTGACACTGTGTGGTGACCACAGTCACAAAATGGCTGCTGCAGGGGGTGGAGCCAACCACAAAATGGCAGCTGCGGCTCACTATTAGTCACACAGTGATGATCCTTGTGCTGTGGCGGCAGCTGCTACTGGAGCAGATGGGCCGTAGGTTCAGGATGGACAAAAGGAGATCTAAAAGGGGATTAGAGAGATTTATGGAGGACGTCTATCAGTGGCTACTAGCCATGGGGACTGAGGGGAACCTCCGCATTCAGAGGCATTAATCTTCAGAATCCCAGAGCTAGGGGGCAACATCAGGGGAAGGCCGAGGCCTCTGTGCCCTGTTGTTGGACCCCCAGGGGAACTGGCTGGCCACTGTGTGAGACAGGAGGCTGGACTAGATGGACCCTGATTGGTCCGATCCAGCAGGACTTTTTTGATATTCTTATGAAGGCCTCGGCCTCTCTGCCCTGTTGCTGGCCCTCCAGAGGAACTGGTTGGGGCCACTGTGTGAGACGGGATGCTGGACTAGATGAACCCTCCCTGGTCTGATCCAGCAGGGCTCTTCTGATGTTCTTATGAAGCCCTCGGCCTCTCTGCCCTGTTGTTGGCCCTCCAGAAGAACTGGTTGGCCACTGTGTGAGACAGGATGCTGGACTACATGGACCATGGGTCTGATCCAGAAGGGCTCTTCTGATGTTCTTAGCAGCCACGGGCCCTTGTCCACGCACAAGGCTTAGGTGTGACTCCCCAAGGACTAGAAACTTGCCTATTTGTGGGAAACAAACGCCGACTTTCTCAGCTAGTAAAAAATGGTGCGAGCCCGCTGTACTGAGCTCTGGGGCGAGGGAAGGGAAGACACTGGAAATCTAATGAGAAGCAAGCGTGCAGAAAATGATTAACTGTGCTTGCACTCTCCAGAGAGAGGGAGGGAGGGAGAGGGAGGGAGAGAGAGAGAGGGAGGGAGGGAGGCCCCATGGCGATTCCAGTCAGAAGTCCGCACCTGAGTCCTCCAGTGACCTGATTGAGCTTGGCATCTGGAGAGACCGACAGACCCAACCCAATTATCCGCAGTTCCCAAGATTCCAAGCAGGGAGGCAGCCGGGCCAAAGGGATTCCCCCCCCGCCCCCCGAGGCAAGGGGCAAGAACATTTTTGAGTTTGCAGTGATTTAAATACACACATGCTTTTGCTGTGGGGTCCAGAGGAGGAAGGGGCGGGTTCCGGGAATGGGAGCTCAGCCACAGCCCTGCCCAAATGGAAACATGATGCAAAGACGTGTTACACTTTCTGCAATGGGGTGGGCGTGCAAGAAGCGGGAAGGCTTATGCCCCGACGGTGAGCATGTATTATGGGCCCTCAAGTTGCTTCCAACTCATAAGAACATAAGAGAAGCCATGTTGGATCAGGCCAGTGGCCCATCGAGTCCAACACTGTGTCACACAGTGGCCAAAACCCGGGGGCCATCAGGTCCACGAGCGGTGTCAGAACTCCAGAAGCCCTCCCACTGTTGCCCCCCAAGCACCAAGAATATAGAACATCACTGCCCCAGACAGAGTGTCCCAAGAATAGAGTATCACTGCCCCAGTCATAAGAACATAAGAGAAGGTAAGTTGGATCAGGCCAATGGCCCATCCAGTCCAACGCTCCGTGTCACACAGTGGCCAAAACCCAGGGGCCATCAGGAGGTCCACCAGTGAGGCCAGAACTCCAGAAGCCCTCCCACTGTGCCCCCCCCAAGCACCAAGGACACAGAGCATCACTGCCCCAGACATAAGAACATAAGAGAAGCCAATGTTGGATCAGGCCAATGGCCCCTCCAGTCAACACTCTGTGTCACACAGTGGCCAAAAACACCAGGTGCCTTCAGGGGGTCCAGCAGTGGGGCCAGGACACTAGAAGCCCTCCCACTGTTGCCCCCCCCCATCAAGCACCAAGAATACAGAGCATCACCTGCCCCAGACTGAGGGTTCCTATCTATACCTTGTGGCTAATAGCCACTGATGGACCTCTGCTCCAGATGTCAATCCAACCCCCGCTTGAAGCCGCCCATGCTTGTAGCCACCACCTCTTCCTGAAGCAGGACACTTCCCTTGTCCATTACTCTTTGGGTGAAGAAGTGACCCTATAAATTCATGCCCTCCCAAATGACTGGCTGTTCTTAAATGCTGGCCTGCAATGCACTTTTGGGTGGGACCCCAGGACCACCATGTGCCTTTAAAAAAGGACCGGCTAAAGGCCTTTTTTCAGAGGAGTCCAAACCCAGCCCCTTCGGCACTCCAGTGCAGCTGTCCTTGGAAAAGCATTCCTCGGAGGCTGTTGACCAGCAGGCGTCTTCAGCAACATGAAGCATGCGCTGGCCTGGTAGTCTTCTCCTTCTACCTTGCAAGCTCAGCACAGCTCAATCAGAAAGGACTGAGTCAAGCAATTTGGACGCACATACGCACAAAGCTGCCTTCAGAAGAAGGCGATGAAGAGGAAGAAGAGGAGGAACAACAAAAAGAGGAAGAACAAGAAGAGGAGGAGGAGGAGGAAGAAGAGGAACAACAAGAAGAAAAGGAGAAAGGGGAGGAGGAGGAGGAGAAAGAAGAAGAAGAAGAGAGTTGGATTTATACCCTGCCCTTCAGGATCAACAGAAGTCTCAGAGCAGATTATAGTCTCCTTTCCCTTCCCCCCACCCCACAACAGACACCCTGTGAGGTACATGGGGCTGAGAGAGCTCTGAGACAACTGCCCTTGAGAGAACAGCTCTGACAGAACTTGTGACTGACCCAAGGTCACTCAGCTGGCTGCACTTAGAGGAGTGGGGAATCAAAACCCGGTTCTCCAGGTTAGAGTCTGCCGCTCTTAACCGCTATACCAAACTGGTTGAATCAGACCTTTGGTCCATCCAGGTCAGTAGTGTCTAATCAAACTGGCAGCAGCTCTCCAGAGCCTCAGGTGGAAGTCTTTCACATCACCTGCCACCTCATCCTTTCCCCAGGATCCCTGGAACATTCTGCATGCCAAGCAGATGCCACGGCCCCTTCCCAATGTGGGAGGGGTGGTAAGAAAATGTGGGGACAGCCTCGGCCTCCATGCCCTGTTGTTGGGTTGGCCACTGTTTGAGACAGGATGCTGGACTGGATGGACCACTGGTCTGATCCAGCAGGGCTCTTCTGCTGTTCTTATGAAGGCCTCGGCCTCTCTGCCCTGTTGTTGGCCCTCCAGAGGAACTGACTGGCCACTGTGTGAGACAGGATGCTGGACTGGATGGACCACTGGTCTGATCCAGCAGGGCTCTTCTGATGTTCTTATGAAGGCCTCGGCCTCTCTGCCCTGTTGTTGGCCATTCAGAGGAACTGGTTGGCCACCGTGTGAGACAGGATGCTCAAATAGATGGACCACTGGTCTGATCCAGCAGGGCTCTTCTTACATTTTTATGAAGGCCTTGGTCTCTATGCCCTGTTGTTGGTCCTCCAGAGGAACTGGTCGGCCGCTGTGTGAGGCAGGATGCTGGACTGGATGGACCCCTGGTCTGATCCAGCAGGGCTCTTCTGAGGTTCTTTATCAGGGGAAGGCCTCGGCCTCTCTGCCCTGTAGTTGGCCCTCCAGAGGAACTGGCTGGCCACTGTGTGAGACAGGATGCTGGACTAGATGGACCACTGGTCTGATCCAGCAGGGTTCTTCAGATGTTCTTCAGTGTTGTATTATTGTGGGTGTGGAGCTGTTTAAGATTGGGAGGCTGTCTGTGGGCAAGAAAAGGTTTGCCCCCAACATGAGCCGCCCTGACAAATCAAATTAAATAAATTAATAACCAAACAAATAACACTTGTGAAAGGGAACGGTTGTCATTCTGTTGAGGTTGTAAGCTGCCGCTAATGTGCTCAACTGTTGAACCGCCCACCTGAATCTATCACTTTCCACATGTTATGCACGAAAAGCTGTCCGCTGCCTGATTGACGCAATGAAAAACAAATCACTGTTCATCTATCAAGGTGGGCAGCCGTGTTGGTCTGAAGCAACAGAACAAAAGTTAAGTCACACCTTGAATAAAACTTCATTGGTCTTAAAGGGGCACTGCTACCTTCCCATCGAAGCGGTACCTACTTATCCACTTGCAATTCCTTGCTTTCGAACTGCTGGGCTGGCAGGAGCTGCGGCCAGAGACGGGAGCTCACTCCGTCACGTGGCACTCGGGTCTCGAACTGCCGAACTACAGATCTCCCGGTCTGCAGCAGCTCAGCGTCTTAACCACTGATCCGACACGGCTCCGATTCCCCCTCTACCACCATCTAAATACTCAACTATTAAGATTTCCCAGCTGCGTTTTCACATTCACCCCCCCATCTGGTTCCTAAAAAGCCTGGGGTGCTTATTCATCACACTCTCCCCATTTCCCTTTACAACAGCCCTACAAGGCTGGCTAGGCTGATAGACACCAGCTGGGTCAGGAACCTTCCAGGCTGAGCAGAGATCTGAACTCAGCTCGGTCCAGCGCAAATCCAACTCCCTGAGGCAGTGTGCGGTGCCGTAGTGAGAGTGTCAAGACTAGAATCTGGGAGACCCACGTGCTAATCCCTACTCAGCCACGGAAGCTTGCCGGGTAACCTTAGGCCAGTCACAAGCTCTCAGCCTACCCTACATCGCAGATTGTTGTGAGGATAACATGGAGGAGAGGTGAAGGATATAAGTTGCTTTGGGTCCCCATTTGGGGAGAAAAGCAGGGTATAAATGAAGCAATTAATTAATATGAACAAAAACATAAACACAACACACTTGCGGTCAGAAAAGGAGGGGGAAATGTCCGGTTATCAAAAAACGAACACCCAGAGGATGGGGCGGAGTTGTTTTCTGTCACCCCAGAAGGTCGGACCAGAACCAGCAGGTTGAGATTAAATCAGAAGAGTTTTCGGCTAAACCGTAGGGAAGAACTTCCTGACAGTTAGAACAGTTCCTCAGTGGAACAGGCTTCCTCGGGAGGTGGGGGGCTCTCCTTCCTTGGTGGTTTTCAAACAGAGGCTCGATGGTCATCTGGCAGCAATGCGGATTCTGTGAACTTGGGCAGATCGTGAGAAGGGAGGGCAGGAAGGGTTGCCTCAATGCTTGGTTCTCGTGGCCCTTTCTGACATGCCCAAGGAAATGCTGATCGCCACTTTGGGGTCAGGAAGGAACTGTTCCCCAGGCCAGTCTGGCTGGAGAGCCTGGAGATTTTTCTGTCATCTTCTGGGCATGGAGCAGGGGTCACTGGGTGTGTGTGTGTGGGGGGGGGAGGCATTTGTGAATTGCCTGCCTTGTGCAGGGGGTTGGACTAGATGATCCTGGAGGTCCCTTTCAACTCCATGATTCTATGAACTAAAAAAGTTACGCAGGTTTATGTAATGCTAAAACCTACACAACTCCCCCCCACTTCTATCCCCCAACTTCTATCCCCCCCCAACTTCTATCCCACTTTTCAAAAAAGTTTTTCCATCCAGCTTATTCTCTTGCCTGCCGCTGCTTTTTTAAAATGAGCATCGCTGCTGTCTTAGCATCAAATGCCTGATCTCGATTCGCTTCTCAGAGCATTCAGACTTGCCCCACACTGATCTCCCGGTTGCAGAATTCGCACGGAAGGCTTAAGAGGATGCTCGTGCCTATCTAGGAGACACAGGCCTCCCGGAGAGCAAAACCCCCAAGTGGCTTTCTGCCTCACGGTTAAGCAAACTCATATCCGAGCTCAGCCAGTGGCCATAAGGCAGCAAAGAGGATTAGAATTTGAGAATTCGGGGAAATCCAGTTAATATGAAAGATGGCGGGGGGAGGAGTGAAGCCCTCCCATGCGTCTGTGATGATGTGTAAAGCGTCATCAACTTGCAGCCAACTTACTTATTTTATTTTTCGCATTTTTATCCCGCCTTTCCAGCGGACTGGCTCACCCCATCGGGTTTTCAAGAGCAGGGACACTGCCGAGGCAATCCCCCATTGCCTGCCTCTGCGTGGCAACCACGGTGGGCTCCCATCCAAATATTAACCAGGGCTGACCCTGCTTAGCTTCCAAGACCTGACAAGGTCAGGCTACTCTGGGCCATCCAGGTTAGGACATAATAACCACGTGCCGTCAAGTCCATTTATTTTTTGCGTACTCCTGGACTGAATCCTCCTGGACCAAATTGAGACCTAGGTTTCCTATCTCATTACCAATGTTGATATCTCCACACCCATTACCCCTCAGCATATCACACCTAATCCAATCAAGACTGCTATTGCTATTCGGCATCTGAAATCACCTTTATAAAGTGTATATCTCCAATACCTCATGTTACATTTACGGCGACCCCATGGGGTTTTCACGGCAAGAGACGAGCAGAGCGGTCTCCCATCCTGCCTCGCTTCTGAGACCTGACCAGATTGGGCTAGCCTGAACAAGTGGCAATAAAGGCTAGGCTTTAATAATAAAAGTATACAGCATGTAAAAACCTTCCTGATACTATGTATTTAAAGTGCTTGCGTTAAATGCTCTATATTTCTCTGATGTCGATCGTCTTTGTTATGAATACATTACAGATTATTATAACACGTAGATCTCCCCTTTCCCCTCGTCCTTCTGTATCCCTATTTTTAATTTAAAATAACAACAACAATAAAAAATATTGGGCTAGCCTGGACCATTCAGCCTTTTTGATACCAGAACAGTCAAGTGGCAGGTGCTAACACTATAAAGGCCCCGCATTCTGCCACCCAAACCGGAGAATCCCACGACAGTAAATGTATACAGTATGTAAAAGCCTTCCTGATACTATGTATTTTAAATGTTTATGTTAAATGCTATACATTTCTCTGACGCTGAGCCTCCTTGTTATGAATAAGTTATCAATTATTATAATAGCCAGAGCTCCCCTTTTCCCTCATCTTTCTGTATCCCTATTTTCACTTAAAACAACAACAATAATAATAAATACTGGGCTAGCCTGGACCATTCCGCCCTCTCAATACCAGAACAGTCAAGTGGCAGGTGCTACCGCTATAAAGGCCCCGCATTCTGCCACCCAAACCAGAGACTCCTCTGCAAACACAGCCGGATCTTCCTGCTAGGCTACCGTTTCAGGCACCAGATTGCTCCGAATGCTATGGAGAACAATGCCGGGTGTGTTGCTATGGTCTTAAGGTAAAAGCAAAACCGAGAGCTGGCCAGGTGATTCCTGTCCACAGGCGGAAGCCGGGTGGACGCTAACCCTGGGCGCACCGTAAATCAAGCACGCACACAATAACTAGCCGATTTAAATTCTCCTTAGGGGCCAGGGGCAACAGGTATCATTGTCTGGCAATTACTTACGCACCTAGACACAACGGACCATTAACCTTAATAGCTTGTTATACTCTATTAATGCATGACAGGCGAGGAAAGAGACGGAGAGAGGAAGCCACGCCCTCTTGATTTCATAGTCAGACAACTCCGAACAGCCGCCCAAGCTTGACGAGGGTCTTTCCCCCTGCTGTTCCTTGTTCCTTTCCTCCCTTTTTCCAGGGGAGGGGGGCTCTATACCACCCCCCACGTGAATTAAGACTCACCCGATTCCCCGCCCCCCAACTTGGCGGATCAGTTACCTTTCTGTTTTCACAGTACCTGGGAAAAAAGATGCTCTTTTCCGTGGTTACCTCCCATCTTTTCTATTAATTTGCATCTCCCCCCCTCCAAAAAAAGAGGTTTGCATTTAAGGAATCCTGACTCAACGGTTTTCACATCTGGCTTTTGTGTGCAGGCACGATTCATTTAAGGAATCAACCAAAATGCGGGGGGGGGGGGGGGCGGAGACACTTGACTATTTTGCACCAATCTTTTGAAAGGGTGCAAAGGAGAAAAGCTGATCTCTGACTCCCATGAGAAAGGGGGAAAAGAAAAAGCTTGCGAGGAATGTTGCATTCCTTTCGCCCAAGATTAACAAACCGGTACCAAGAATTCGAAATCGGAAGCTGGGCTCTATTTCGCAGCTGGTTTCTCCCCCCCCCCCCAATAATCTTTCACCCCCCTGGAGCTGTTCCAAGATTCCTTCCACCATTTCAAAAACTGAGCCCGGAAAGCCTCCATCCCGGCCGCTTTTGTGAATGAGCCGGGAAAGGAGGGCGGACCAGTGGCCCAGAAGGAGAGGCCGGGGCTGATACATTTCCAGGAGACAAAATTAATATTTGGTTTATACCATCCCCCTCCCCAAGCTTCTTGCTCAGCAGCTGGGGGGTTTGTCAATGCTCTCAGCCGGAAAAAAATGCATTATTCTGTTTCGTGTATTTCAGAGAGAGAGTTTTCCCTCCCCCAACAGACTCGTGCCACCTACGACCGCCTCGAAAAATGTGCTAGGACCGAGGAAATCCTTTGCAGCCGGAGAAAGAGAAAGAACAAAACTGTACTTCTCTTTTCCCCGAAAAGCCAGGCATTTCTCAGTTGGAGACACAAAGAAGGTGTGTGTGTGTGGGGGGGGGGGGGGGGGAGAGAAATGACTGGGGAATCAATGCTCCCTCTAAGACACAGAGTCTTGTGAGCAAAAATTCGGCTTTGCGGGCTACGGGCATTAAAGCTGGGAGCGAGCAATTTGGCTACTGCCGAAATCAGTTTGCTCTGGAGCCACCCTTCCTGAGCTGAGACAGAAAATATATGTGAGCCGGAGACTAAAAAACGGTGAGCTAGCTCACACTGACTCAGCTTAGAGGGAAGACTGTTGGGGGAATGGGGGGGGTCTCTTCCCCTCTCCATGCTGGCTTTTTGGGGCTCAGACAGAGGAACGGAGTCAAGGGCTCTCTTGATTCTTCGATCTGAAAGAAAGGGGCGTGGACCTACCTACAGGGAAGCTCTACCGAGCTCGATTTTTGGGGGGTCCATTTCCACGAACAAAGACAATGCAACTTCCTGGATATGCCAGGAGATGTTCTCACGCACACGATTTCGGTGCCCCAGAAATAACGGGTCATGCAAACCCGGGGTGGGAGTTTTTTTAACCCCAACGGAGCGTCGCCGCGGCAGCAACCGGTTGCAATCAGCCAGTGTCTACACGCTCGTGTGAATGCGGGCTGGCGGCCGAGGGGGGGGGGGAGAGAGACTATTCTTGCCCCTCCCTTTTGCATCGGGGTGGGTGCTCGTCGCTCCTGGTTCCCCCCTCTCTGCCCCACCCCGCCCCCCATTTCCAAATTCAAGGGGTGTGTTGCGTGTTGCA
This sequence comes from Lepidodactylus listeri, assembly GCA_029233225.1. NCBI lineage: Eukaryota > Metazoa > Chordata > Lepidosauria > Squamata > Gekkonidae > Lepidodactylus > Lepidodactylus listeri. Next base: position 97,639,738 of record JARCFY010000011.1, on the reverse strand, counting down.
AAATGGGGGCTTTTCCCGGAGAGAACCAGACTAGCCCTTTGCTAACCAGGGGATCCGGGCTGCTTGGGGACCCCACCTCTTTCCCCGGTGGGGGGGGGGGGGGATCATTACTCAAAACGATGCTCGTCCGTGCGCAAACAGCAAACACAATGGGGGGGGGAATAGCCCCCCCATTTCCAGGGTCTGCCCCTGTGTGTGTGTGGGGGGGTCCCTTACCTGAGTGAGGCTTGCTGGCTTGCCCCTCCGCGCGCACCTCGCCGAGCCGCCGCCGCCGCGTCCCCCGCTCTCGGAGCCAGCTGCGCCAGGCAGGCCACGCGCGCAACAGCTGGAAGGACCGCAAGCGCGCCCCGCCCGCCCGTGCCCGAGCGCCGCCGCGTCCCCACCCAGCCTCGCCGCCGGAGCTCAGCGGCTCCCTTCGGCGGCACAGGAAACAGCCGCCACTTCCTCCCCTGGAGGCTCGCAGGGCGGGGGCCGGCGCCTCGTTTGCAACCGGGCGCTCGCGGGCGCCGCCCGGCCAGCAAGCCGGGGAGGGAAGGAGGCAGCGGGAAGAAGGCGGGGTGAATTTCTTTCTTTCTTTCTTTCTTTCTTTCTTTCTTTCTTTCTTTCTTTCTTTCTTTCTTTCTTTCTTTCTCTCTCTCTCTCTCTCTCTCTCTCTTTCTCCCCCTCTCCCTCTTTTTCTTTCTTTCTTTCTTTCTTTCTTTCTTTCTTTCTTTCTTTCTTTCTTTCTTTCTTTCTTTCTTTCTTTCTGTAGCCCAGTACTCTTCTCTTTCTTCCTTTCTCTTTTTCTCTCCCCTCCCTCCCTCCCTCCCTCCCTCCCTCCCTCCCTTTCTTTCTTTCTTTCTTTCCTTTCTTTCTTTCTTTCTTTCTTTCTTTCTTTCTGTAGCCCAGTACTCTTCTCTTTCTTTCTTTCTCTCCCCTCCCTCCATTTCTTTCTTTCTTTCTTTCTTTCTTTCTTTCTTTCTTTCTTTCTTTCTTTCTTTCTTTCTTTCTTTCTTTCTTTCTTTCTTTCTTTCTTTCTTTCTCTTTCTCTCTCCCCTCCCTTTCTCTCTCCCCTCCCTTTCTTTCTCTTTCTTTCTTTCTTTTCTTTCTTTCTTTCTTTCTTTCTTTTCTTTCTTTCTTTCTTTCTTTCTTTCTTTTTTTCTTTCTGTAGCCCAGTACTCTTCTCTCTCTCTCTCTCTCTTCCTCCCTCCCTCCCTTCCCTCCCTCCCTCCCTGTACCAGCTCACTCAGTTCTGGATCTGGGTACTGGAACCGAATAATAAGACCTTGCCTCTGGGCATGGGCAGAGTTCCTTTCCCTTGCCTGTGTGGAATCATCAGCTTGCTGTAGTGGTTAAGAGCGGCGGACTCTAACCTTTGAGAGCCGAGTTTGATTCCCCATGCCTCCACAGGCAGCCAGCTGGGTGACCTGGGGGCAGTCACAAGTTCTCTCAGAGCTTTCAGATGGCCAGCAGCAGCACAGAGGCCCCCAAACCAAGGGATCCACTGCACCCCAACCGGGGAATGGCATTCCTACCGCCCCTCTGAACCTCTACACCAAACTTGAGCCATGGCCCCTTTCCTTCATTCTCTGCAATAGTTTGTGGAAGAGGGACACCTGGAGGTCACCCAGGGACTTCCACGCTGGGCAGGGGTAAGAACTTGGTCTCCCCAGATTCCGTGCAATGCACAAACCCTTACGCCATTCTGCCTGCCCGTAGGCCATGCCCGTTCTCCCCCTCCAAGCCAGCCCACGACATGTTTAAGAACACCAGAAGAGCCCTGCTGGATCAGTCCAGGGGTCCATCTAGTCCAGCATCCTGTCTCCCACAGTGGCCAGCCAGTTCCTCTGGAGGGCCAACAACAGGGCACAGAGGCCGAGGCCTTCATAAGAACATCAGAAGAGCCCTCCTGGATCAGACCACTGAGGGTCCATCTAGTCCAGCATCCTGCCTCACACAATGGCCAGTCAGTTCCTCTGGAGGGCCAGCAACAGGGCAGAGAAGCTGAGGCCTTCATCAGAAGAGCCCTGCTGGATCAGACCAGTGAGGGTCCATCTAGTCCAGCATCCTGTCTTCCACAGTGGCCAACCAGTTCCTCTGGAGGGCCAGCAACAGGGCAGAGAGGCCGAGGCCTTCCTAAGAACATCAGAGCCCTGTTGGATCAGACCAGTGGTCCATCTAGTCCAGCCTCCTGTCTCACATAGTGGCCAGCCAGTTCCTCTGGAGGGCCAACAAGAGGGCAGAGAGGCCGAGGCCTTCCCCCTGATGCTGCCTCCTGGCTCTGGGATTTAGAGGATTAGTGCCTCAGAACATGGAGGTTCCCCTCAGTCCCCAGGGCTAGTAGCCATTGGCAGACTTGTCCTCCCTGAATCTACCTAACCCCCCTTTTCAAGCTGTTTATTCCTGAGGCCATCCCCACATCCTCTGGCAGACCCCTCCCCCTCTCCGTTGGCACAGTTCCACAGTTTGCTCTTGCCCTTGTTTTTCTCTAATGCATAACATCCCTTGTAAACTTTTTTTTTGAAAAAACAGGAAAAAAGGAAGAAAAAGCTATTCTCCGGTTTCCATGGAAACCCCAAAAGGCGGCAGTGCCACGCCAGTATCTTGTCTTCCTGGACTTCAAAGGCCCCGAAGCAACCCGCATTTCGTCAAATGCAACCCCCCCCCCCCCGCAGGGAAAGAGAACCCTTCAATCCCCTCCCTATAACCCTGCATTGATGGGGTCAAAACTGTTCAGATCTGAGAAGGAAGATGTTGGGTATCAAGATCGTGGTCGCCATGTGCTCGCGTAATGGCGACCGCCACATGGCCATTCGCACATGGCCTGAATCTACCTGAGCTTCGGCCAGGTAGAACAATAGCCAGTCGGATCCTAAACGACCGCCAGTCATGAGCCTAGGTTTTCCCAGGGGACCTATGAACTGTAACCACTATCTTAAGGTCCTATCAGGACATTTGGGCGAGGTTGGGGGATTATCTCCGAAGAGGGCTCTGAGCCCCGGGTTTCTCATGTTCCATCTTGACCCGCAATAAACTACAATGCTGTTTTCACTGTTACCAGCCTCCTGACTCCAGTACTTTTCAAAAGATGAAAACTCTGTGTTGGGGAATGCCTGGGGATTTGGGGGGTGGAGCCTGGGGAGGGCAGGGTTTGGGGAAAGGCGAGACCTCAGTGGGGTACAATGCCATACAGTCCACCCTCAAAAGCAGCCATTTTCTCCAGGGGAACTGATCTGTGTCATATGGAGCAGAGGTCCATCAGTGGCTCTTAGCCACAATGTATAGATGGAACACTCTGTCTGGGGCAGTGCCGCTCTATCTTCTTGGTGCTTGGGGGGCGGGGGGACAGTGGGAGGGCTTCTGGAGTTCTGGCCCCGCTGGTGGACCTCCTGAGGGCCCCTGGGTTTTGGCCACTGTGTGACACAGAGTGTTGGACTAGATGGGCCATTGTCCTGATCCAACCTGGCTTCTCCTATGTTCTGACTTAGCACTTGGTTTTTGCTGAACTAGGGATGCTGACTCTGGACTGGGAAATTCCTGGAGGTTTGGGGGTGGAGTCGAAGAAGGGCAGGGTTTGGGGAGGGAAGGGAAGGGATGGACCTCAGCAGGTTATAATTGCACAAAGTCCACCCTCCAAAGCAGCCATTTGCTCCAGGGAGCTTGAGCTCTGTTGTAATTCCAGGAGATCTCCAGGCCCCACCTGGAGGTTGGCACTTCTGTGCGGAACCCATGCAAAGCTGCTACGTGGGACCAAGGTCCGTGGTCTCCAGTCTGCAGGAGTGTGCATTGTGGTACACAGATAAAATTTTTGCAATGTTAGTTTTTCCTTCCCTATAATAATTGTGTTCCAGGGGTGGCAGAGCTCTTTGGGGCGGGGTTAAGTGGCTGTTAAGGAGCGCATACTCCACTCTAGGGGCTCTTGGGAAAAGACAGTGTCTGTTTGCCAGAGATAACAATTGACAGTTAATGCTGCCTCCCCGGAACATACAAAAAACTTCAGCTAATCATGATTCGCACACTCGACGTTTGCCAGGGAGGTTCCCTGCGGCACACCCGACTCTACGGAGGAGCGTTTGTCGGTTTCTGCCGAAAAGGACAGCCTGGAGGCTCCGGTTTTGGCATGTGCTAGGAGGAGCTGTTGCTTGGGAAAGGCCCAGGGTTGCCATCTTCCAGGTGGGGCCTGGAGAACTCCTGGGGTTGCAGCTGCCAGTCTCCAGGTGGGACCTAGAGATCCTCTTCTATTATAATTGATCTGTAGATGACTGAGATCAGTTCCCCCGCATGGAGGAAAGGGCAGCCTTGGAGGGGGGATCCGATGGCATCATGCCCTGCTGAGGTCCCTCTCTCCCCCAAACCTGACCTCTCCAGGCTCCGACCCCCCAGTCTTCTGGTATTTCCCAAGCCAGACCTGGCAACCCTGCTGTGGCAGCCAGAGATCTCCTGGAATGATAACATACTCTCCAGGCAACACAGATCAGTTCCCTGGGGTGAAACGGCAGTTCCAGAGAGGGAATTCTATAGTGTCACGCTCCACTGATTGGATTAGGTGTTCTACATAGAGAGGTTGTAGGCGTGGAGAAATCAGCATTGTTAATGAGACAGGAAACCAAGGTCTAGATTCAGTCCCAGGGTTGCATGGTCTTGAGCTTCATGATCAGTTGCAATCCGGCAGTCTCTCTTTCTAATCTCCCTTTGAACTTCCTTTGTAAGAGGACTGCTACTCTTAGGTCAGCCACTGAACGCCCTGGAAGGTTAAAATGTTCCCCGACTGGTTTTTGAAAGTTGTGGTTTCCAATGTCAGACTTATGTCCCTTAATTCTTTGTCGCAGGGACTGCCCTGTTTGTCCAGTGTAGAGGGCGGAAGGGCACTGCTGAGATGTGATGGCATAAATCCCATTAGAGGATGAGCAGGGTTAGGAACCTGAGATGATCTGGCTGATGTTGCTGGGATCTACATGAGAGCAAAGTTGGCCTCTTGGCTTGTTGTGGGCCCACATGACCAATGCTCCCTCTACGCTGTGGAGTCTTGGGAGCAAAAATTCTCCTTTGTGAGCTACCAACATTAAAGCTGTGAGCGATTTGGCTGCTGCAGAAATCAGTTTGCCCTGGAGCCATCCTTCCTTTTGAACCGGAGGCTAAAGACCTGTGAGCTAGCTCACGCTGACTCAGCTTAGAGGGAACACTGCCTGTGACCGTTCAGCAGTTTAGCACTGCGGGTGAGACGTTGTTTTAGGTTATCAGTTTTGGGTCTGAGACCGCCAGATTCAAACTCCCGCTCTGCCCTGAAGATCACTGGTCACCCGCCCTCCACATAGCGACAGGCCCGTGTTGTCGCCCAAAGTCGGCTGTGACTTGTGGCCCTCGTTTCCACCACGCCCGTTTGCGGTGCTGAGAATCGAGGAGGAGGCTACCGCAGAAGCAGGAGAAAAACTTCCCGGGGTAAAGACAGTACCCAGAGGATTGAGCTTAAAGAGAGAGAGACGACGAGAGGGAAGAGACGCAGATGTCCATGCAACTCTGCCGCTGAGCTCACTCTTTTGTAAATGCATAGACTAGAATAATAGAATTGGAAGGGAAATGCAGAAAAAAGGAGGGAGGGAGGAAGGAAGGAAGGAATCATAGAGTTGGAAGAGGCCTCCAGGGTCATCTAGTCCAACCCCCTGCACAAGGCAGGAAATTCACAAATACCGCCCCCTCCACACCCCCAGGGACCCCAGCTCCATGCCCAGAAGATGACCAACCCCCCCCCCCCCCTCCAGGGTCCGTGGCTAAACCAGCCTGGAGAAAAATGGCTTCCTGACCCCAAAGTGGCGATCAGCATTTCCCCGGGCGTGGAAGAAAGGGCCACGAGAACTAAGCATGGATGCAACCCACCCTGCCCTCCTTTCTCATGATCTGCCTAAGGAAGGAAGGAATACAGGGAGACAGAAAGACAGACAGACAGACAGACAGACAGAAAGAAAGAACTGGAAGGAAGGAAGGAAGGAAGGAAGGAAGGAAGGAAGGAAGGAAGGGAGGAAGGAGGGAAGGAAGGAAGGAAGGAAGGAAGGAAAAGAAACTTGAATGCAGGCAGGCAGGCAGGCAGGCAGGCAGGCAGGCAGGCAGAAAGAAAGAAAGAAAGAAAGAAAGAAAGAAAGAAAGAAAGAAAGAAAGAAAGATGAATTCTGGAAGGAAGGAGCTGAGAGGAGGAGGAGAGCGAAAGGCCAAGAATGTCTTCCAGCCGTGGTGTGTCAGGCGCTCCTTGTATTCCCCCCCTGTCTCTAGGATCAGCCCTTGGTGGAAACCTTCCTCCTGTCAAGGAACGCCCCCCCCTTTCCCCTCCGCTGGCAGGACTGAAGCTCCCCAGCTTGGTCTCCTGGCTCCCTCCCCTGGCGAAGAAAGGCAACATCCTTTCCCTCGGATCTGCCTCCTCTGCCGGTGCTCGGCAAGCGCACTCCTCCCGGCGCAGGCAGGGCGCTGCCATTCCACGGGCCCCAAGAGTGGACCCGGCCACCTTGGGGGGGCTGTCAGCCCCTCTGCCTTGACTTGCTGCAGGGGATCCTTGCAAGGGAAAAGAAGGCCCGGAAGAGGAATCAGGCAGTCGAAAGGGGAACTTTTCACCTCGCCTGACTTTTGCCTTTTGGAACCAGTTGTGTATTGAGCCTGAACTGACTTGCAAAAGGACTGAGTTCGGGACGCATGACAATAGATCGCTAGGATCCTAGAATGGGCCAGCAGGGAGACCGGGATCCTTGAGGAAACGAGTCGGAGAAACAATAGAGTGTAAATAGCCTATCCTTGGGTGTGGGGTGTGTTTGAGGTGCAGTCCTTTTCAGGCAGAAATACCGGTCTTCGGCCAGGGATAGCCTGTCGGAACCCAGTAGACTTCAGAACGTTTAGGTAAAGGTAAAGGTTACCCTTGCTCGAAAGCCAGTCAGTCGAATACGACTCTAGGGATGTGGCGCTCATCTCTGTTTCCAAGCCAAAGAGCCAGTGTTGTCCGAAGACTTCTCCGTGGTCACGTGGCCGGCATGACTAGCCGCCGAGGTGCACGGAATGCTGTTCCCTTCCCACCAAAGTGGTACTATTTATCTACTGGCAATGTCTTGCTTTCAAACTGCTAGGTTGGCAGGAGCTGGGGCCAGAGACGGGAGCTCACTCCATCATGCAGCACTCGGGTCTTGAACTGGTGAACTACCGACCTTCTGGTCTGCAGTTCGTCTTAACCACTTGAGCCACTGCAGCCCTTTGGAACGTTTATACACTATCGAGTTCTAAATAGAGAGGCTTCTTCATTCTTTGGGTGAAGAAGCCAATGTTGGGTCAGGCCAGTGGCCCATCCAGTCCAACACTGAGTCACACAGTGGCCAAAAACACCAGGTGCCCTCAGGAGGTCCAGCAGTGGGGCCAGGACACTAGAAGCCCTCCCACTGTGCCCCCCCCCCGGTCAAGCACCAAGAATACAGAGCTTCACTTGCCCCAGACAGAGAGTTCCTATCTATGCCTTGTGCCTAATAGCCACTGATGGACCTCTGCTCCGTACGTTTATCCAATCCCCTCTTGAAGCCGTCCATGCTTGTAGCCCCCACCACCTCCTGTGGCAGTGAATTCCACGTGTTAATCACTCTTTGGGTGAAGAAGGACTTCCTTTTATCCATTCCAACCCGACTGCTCAGCAATTTTATGGAGTGCCCACAAGTTCTTGTCTTGTGAGAAAGGGAGAAAAGGACTTCTTTCTCTACCTGCTCTATCCCATACATAATCTTATAAACCTTGATCATGTCACCCCTCAGCCGTCGTTTCTCCAAGCTGAAGAGCCCCAAGCGCTTCAGCCTTTCAGGATGGCCTACGTCACATTGGAAGATGAACTAGTGAATGGAATTATACCTGATCTTCAGGCCGTAGAGTCCCATCCGTGGGGGAAACGGCTGCTTTGGAAGGTGGACTTTGTGGTGTTATACCCTGCTGAGGTCCCTCCCCTCCCCAAACCGTGCCCCCCCAGCTTCAAACCCCCCCAAATCTCCAGGAATATCTCCAACTGGAGCTGGTCACCCTAAATCGATCAAAACCTATTTCTTTCTTTCAAGGTAGAAGCTTTCGTGCCTTGAAACTTATGCCTCGAATTAAACTTTGTGGGTCGTAAAGGTGCCACCCGCTGTTCCCTCTAAGCTGAGTTAGTACAAGCTAGCTCACAGTTTCTTAGCCTCCTGTTCACGCATTCGCTCAGGAAGGAGGGCCCCAGAGCAGACTAATTTATGCAGCAGCCAAATCGCTCGCTCCCCACTGTAATGCCAGCAGCTCACAAAGTAGAATCTTTGCTCACAAGACTCCACAGCTTAGAGGGAGCGTTGCACTGGACTCAAACTTGGTTCTGCTCCTTCAGACCAATATAGCGACCCACCTAAGAAGGGTGTGTGTGTGTTTCTAGTCAGTCCCAAGTACAACAACCTGGATGCCAGCCTCCATAACCTCAAGAGAATACACCGATGTCCACCCACTGGGAAGTGTGGCTTAGGTTACATTTGTGCTCTGCGGTCCCTCAGGTGTGGGGTTTACAGGCCTGGTTTCGATTCTTCCGCTGTACTGTGGAAGCTCACTGACTGATCTTGGGACAAAGCTTGAGTCCAGTGGCATTCTGAAGACCGACCACGTTTTATCCTGGGTACAAGCTTTTGTGTGCATAAAACTTTGTTGGTCTCGGAGGTGCCACTGGACTCAGACTTCATTCCTGTGCGCCAGAAGAACACAGTGGCCCACCTCGACCTCTTTGTTTCACATCAAAGTCCTCACCTTTCCACATAACAAGTGCTCAGAGGAGCCAATACCAGTGTTCCCTCTAAGGTGAGTTAGTGTGAGCTAGCTCACTTTTTTTAGCCTCTGGCTCCCACATTTTTGTCTTAGCCCTGGAAGTATTGCTCCAGAGCAAACCCAATTCATTAGAGAGAAGGAAGGAAGGAAGCAACTTTTCTCCAGGCTGGTTTAGCCACGGACCCTGGAGGGTTTTTTTTTTTTGTCGTCTTCTGGGCATGGAGCAGGAGTCACTGGGTGTGTGTGTGGGGGGGAAGGTATTTGTGAATTTCCTGCATTGTGCAGGGGGTTGGACTAGATAACCCTGGAGGCCTCTTCCAACTCTATGATTGATTGATTCCTTCCTTCCTTCCTTCCTTCCTTCCTTCCTTCCTTCCTTCCTTCCTTCCTTCCTCCCTCCCTCCCTCCCTCCCTCCCTCCTTTTTTCTGCATTTCCCTTCCAATTCTATGATTCTAGTCTATGAGAGCCAGTTTGGTGTAGTGGTTAAGTGTGCGGACTCTAATCTGGGAGAACCGGGTTTGATTCCCCACTCCTCCACTTGCACCTGGCTGGATGACCTTGGGCAAGCCATAGCTCTGTACCAGCTGTTCCCTCAAGGACAGCTTGGGAAAGAGCTCTATCAACCCCACCTACCTCACAGGGTGTCTGTTGTGGGAAGGGGAGGGGAAAGGAGTTTGTAAGCCACTCTGAGACTCCCTTGGGGAGTGGAGGGCGGGGTATAAATCCAACCTCTTCTTCTTCTTAATGCAGCAGCCAAATCGCTCGCTCACAACTTTAACGCCAGGCGCTCACAAAGTAGAATTTTTGCTCACAAGACTCCACAGCTTAGAGGGAGCATTGGAAGACCTCTTTTGCTTGTCACCAGTGTGTTCCCTCTAAGCTGAGTGAGTGTGAGCCAGCTCACAGTTCTTTAGCCTCCAGCTCACACATTTTTTGTCTTCGCTCAGGAAGGATGCCCTCTGTTCACAGCTGACTTATGGCAACCCCACAGGGTTTTCAAGGCAAGAGACGTTCGGAGTTGGTTTGCCATTGCCTGCCTCAGCATAGCAACCCTGGATATCCTTGATGGTCTCCCATTCAAGTGGGATCCTGTCAAGTAATTTTTGCATCATTTCACACATCCCATTAATATTTATGTTTTGCTTCTGTTCTGTTTGTATTTCTGATTGGTTCCAGCTTCCTACAGTCCGAATCTTGATTGCATTGTCTGTTGGATGCCCCTTCCTGTAGATCGTATTGACTTACTCCGTGTAAGTCCATCTTGAGTCCCAGTGGGAAAGTTAGAGTCCAGTGTTCCCTCTAAACTGACTTAGTGCGAGCTAGCTCACGGGTTCTTTAGCCTCCGGCTCACACATTTTTGTCTTAGCTCGAGAAGGGATGGCTCCAGAGCAGACTGATTCATGCAGTAGCCAAATCACTCACTCACAACTTTCAATGCTAGTAGCTCACAAAGCAGAATTTCAGCTCACAGGGTAGAATTTTGGCTCACAGAGTAGAATTTTGGCTCACAAGACTTCACAGTTTAGAGGGAGCGTTGCACACCACCCTTGGTAGTCTGGGGGAAGGCCAACTGCTGGCATTCCTTGTCCCTCCCTCCCTGCCACCCTTTCGATTCTCCACTGTCCCAGCTGTAGACTGCATCGGCCAGGCGGCACCTGGAGTACTGTGTGCAGTTCTGGAGGCCTCACTTCAACAAGGACGTGGACAGAATGGATCGGGTGCGGAGGAGAGTGACGAGGAGGATGATCGGGGGCCTGGAGACCAAGCCTTACAAGGAGGAAAGGCTGAAGGACTTCTTGGGAAGGTTCAGTCTGGAGAAGAGGAGGCTGGGGGGGGGGGACAGGATGACTCCTGGGGGGGACACAGGATGACTTGAAGTAACTGAAGAGCTGTCACTCAGAGGAGGGCAGGGAGCTGTTCCTGTGGGCAGCAGAGGAGAGGGCTCACAAGGATGGGTTTAAATCAAGGGCAGGGAAGTACTGGTTGGATATTAGAGAAAATTACTTTACAGTCAGAGTTGTGCCACAGTGGAATCAGCTGTCTTGGGAGGTGGTGAACTCCCCCTCCCTGGCAGTCTTGAACACACGAAGCCGCCTTCTACTGAAGCAGCCCCACCTTCGAATCCCACCTTTGTCGCCAGTTCTAGCCATAGTGATTCAGCTCAGATGTTCATTAGTCAGAACATCAGGAACAAGACAAACTCTGGCCAAAAAGGGCCAACTTTATACAACTCCTGAACTCCACTTCCAGGTCCCATTGCTGGGTTTAAACGTCCCACCAACGTGGTCCGTCAAAGCCAAACTCAGACTGGCAGCAGCTCACCAGGGTCTCAGGCTGAGGTCTTTCCCATCACCTCCTGCCTGGTCCTTTCAACTGGAGATGCCAGGTGTTGAACCTGGGACCTTCTGCATGCCAAGCAGAGGCTCTGCCACTGAGCCACAGCAGCGTCTGGAGCAACACTTGTCAGGGATGCTCTAGTCTAGGCTGATCCTGCATTGAGCAGGGGGTGGGACTAGATGGCCTGCTTGGCTCCTTCCAACTCTCTGTGATTCTACGATTTTATTATACTGACATCTACCACAAGATGGCAGCAGACCCCCTTCTTCTCTTATATTCTGTTCCTGCCTTGGACAGACCTGGGTAGCCTTCAGTTATCTCATGAAGAACTTAACTAATTAGGTGCAGTCATGGGTATGATTTAGGAGCTGGAAAGACAGTCTTTTTCCCCCCCTCTGGCTCCTGTACCTAAAAGAAGGAAAAACCTGAAAGCTTTGGAAGCCCCAGTCTTGTCTACTGAAAGATGACTAAGGAATGAGTAGGGTTGCCAACTCCTGACTGGGAAATTCCTGGAGGTCTGTGGGTAAAGGACAGTTGCCAACCTTCAGGTGGTGGCTGGAGACCTCCTGGAATTACAACCGATCTCCAGGCAACAGAGGTCAGTTCCCGCTTTGAAAAGTGGAGCCCCTCCCCTCCCCAAACCCAGCCGTCCTCAGCCCCCCCCCCCCCAAATCCTCAGGTATTTCCCAATTCAGAGCTGGCCACCAACTTCCTAGGGTGGAGCTTGGGAAGGGACATCAGCTGGGCAGAATTGCCGTAGGGTCCACTCTCCCAGAACAGCCGTTTTCTCCAGAGGAACTGGAGCTCGGCAGTCTGGAGACCAGTGGAAGAGCCGCTGCTCGGCTTGCAGAAGGTTCAGTCCCGCCCACCTTAGAACTGCCAATTCCCCATCACCTTGGGTAGAAGGTGATGGGAAAGACCTCTGCCTGAGACCCTAGAGAGCCATGAAGTGGGTCTGTAGCTCATTGGTAGAGCATCTGCTTGGCACGCAGAAGGTCCCAGGTTCAATCCCCGACATCTCCAGTTAAAAGGACCAGGCAGGAGATGATGAGAAAGACCTTCGCCTGAGACCCTGGAGAGCCGCTGCCAGTCTGAACAGACAATATTGACCTCAATGGACAGCTTCTTCGTGTGTTCATTTCACAGGGATTGCCAGCTCCAGATTGGGAAACACCCGCAGAGGCTGGCCACCACAAATGACCCCTTGGAGACTCAGGACTCATCCCTAGGCTTGCCAACCTCCCGGTGGGGCCCAAAGAACTCCCAGGATTAGAACTGGCCACCAGACTACAGGTACCAGTTCCCCTGGAGAGTCTGGCTGCTTGTAGAGTGGACTCTGGGGGCCTTATACAGCATGGAGGTTCCTTCCCAAGCTCTGCTCTCAGCTCTCCAGGAACTTCCCAACCCAGAGTTGGCATCCGTACTCCCAGCCAAAAACCACTTCTGGTACCAAGTTACACTGCCGGTTAGGATTTACAATGGGACAAAGTCCGTTATTTTCTGATCTGATCGCTCCCGCAGCTATGGAGAGACATGGCAGAGATTTTGGCACTTCTTCTGCTGTTAGAAACCAGGTATTTCTTGGATGTGTCCGCACGTGTGGAATTCCACGATCCAAGTCCAATAGAACCTTAGAGACCAACAAGATCTCCAGGAGATAAGCTTTCAAGAATCAAAGAGAACTCTTGCCTCTCAAAAAGCCTGGGCTCCGGAATTCCTGTTGGTCTTCTGAGGCGCCGCTGGATTTGAATCGTGCTCTTCTCCTCCAGCCCCCCCCCCCCCGAAACCTGTGGAACTGCTGCCCTCAGGCCTCGTTTAGGCCCTCAGCTGGATCAGAAAGCAGAAAAAGTAGGAAACCGTGAGCAAAACTGCAGTCCAGACCAGTGCGCCCTCTAAGCTGTGGAGTCTTGTGAGCAAAAATCCTACTTTGTGAGCTACTGGCATTAAAGTTGTGAGCCAGCGATTTGGCTGCTGCACTGGTTCCCGAAGGGGGCAGTCTCACCCCCTGGGGGGTGCTGGAACAATCCAGGTGGGCTTTAGGAGCCTTGGGTGCAATTGGGGGGTGTTGAATAAAAATAAGGGGGCGGTGGAAGAATAAAGAGGAATCTAAAGCAGCTTTCCCCTGCCTTCTCCTGGTCTTCCCTGAGATCAGGGAGGGAGGTGGAGAGGGGTCCCCACAGCCAATCACAGCCATGTGTTTGCAAATGGCAAATGCATGTGGACCCTTGGAAGGCTGGTGTTGCTGCTGGGCTCTTGTGTGGTGGCTGCTGCTGGCCTCTGGCTTCAGGCCTTCAGCTGCGGCTGCTGCTCTGTGCCTGCCTTGGCCTGCCTGGCTGCATGGATCGTGGTGGACTCGACCTGCATCTTTTTGTCCACTTCTTGAAGGCAGATTTCCAGGGGGGCGCGGAGTTAATTTTTTTTTCTGAAAAGGGGCGGTAGGCCAAATAAGTTTGGGAACCTCTGGACTACTGCATAAATTAGTTTGCTCAGGAGCCATCCTTCCGGAGCCAAGACGAAAATGTGTTGAGCCGGAGGCTAAAAAACTGTGAGCTAGCTCACACTAACTCAGCCTAGAGGAAACATTGGTCCAGATAAAGTTTCTGTGGTCTGCCGGGGAAGGATAGAAATGTTCTGAAATCGCCCAACGAACCTAGATTTTGTACACATGACGCAGGGGCATTGTGTAGCCAGCACCCTCTTTCTGCGCCCGCAGGGACAGACCCTGAGAAATGAGTGGGGAGGGAGGGAACCACGCCCACCGACCCACCCCCAGATGCCACAAGCCACGACAGATGGTACACTTGTAACCGATCTCACTCCAGGAGAAATCAGCTCCAGGGAACAGCACTTGGCAGGGGTGTGTGTGTGTGTGTCAGGAGCCCCCTGAGAATATGACGGGAGCTGCTCCGATGCCCTGAGCAGACCAGAAAGGGCAGCCAGGCCCTGGAGTGGGGGCAGGCGGGGTGCCAGCTGGCAGGACCCAGAACAAGGGGACGGAACCCGCCGTTTTGGGGCTAGGTGGATTCCTGGATTCCGTCCCCAATCAGTCCCACCTGAACACCACCCTCTCTGTCTTGGGTTACAGACCCCACCTGCTGTCCACACCGGTCCGGAACTTTGGGTCAGTCAGCTCCCTCTCAACTGCCGAAGGAAGGAACCCACGAGATCGCATGGAATTCTCCATCAAAACACAATTCCCCTTACTTTATTAACACTGTCAACTACTCTTGGGAGGATGGTTGCCGAGTCCCCCCTAGCCACTGGCGGGGTAGGGTTACCAGATCACAGAGATTGGATTTATACCCTGCCCTTCACTACCCGAAGGAGTCTCAGAGCGGCTTACAATTCCCATTCCCTCCCCACACCCTGGGAGGTGGGGGGGAGGTTGAGAGAGCTCTCCCAAGAACTGCCCCTGAAAGAACAGCTCTGAGAGAACTTGTGACTGACCCAAGGTCACACCAGCAGCTGCATGTGGAGGAGTGGGGAATCGAACCCCGGTTCTCCCAGATTAGAGTCCACGCTCCTAACCACTGCACCAAACTAACTGATCCAGGTTGGGAAACTCCTGGAGATTTGGGGATGGAGCCTGGGGAGGGATAAGAGCTTTTCTTGCCTTTTGAAAAACCATCTCTTTTATCCCTTCATACATGGGGATGGGTTGTACCTCTCAGTCGTCTCCTCTCCAAACTAAACATTCCCAGCTCCTTCAACCTTTCCTCACAGGACTTGGTCTCCAGACCCCTCCCCATTTCCGTCACCCTCCTCTGGACACATTCCAGCTTGGCTATATCCTTCTTAGATTGTGGTGCCCCAAACTGAACACAATACTCTAGGTGAGGTCTAACCAGAGCAGAGTAAAGCAATACCATGGCTTCACGTGATCTGGACACTATACTTCTGTTGATACAGCCCAAAATCGCATTTGCCTTTTTAGCTGCAGCATCACACTCATCTCAGTGTATGGTCTACTAACACCCCTAGATCCTTTTCGCACACACTACTGCCAAGACGTGTCTCCCCCATCCTATAATTATGCATTTGCTTTTTCCTACCTAAATGTAGAACTTTACATTTATCCCCACTGAAATTCATTTCATTTGTTTTAGCCCAGTTTTCCAGCCTGTCGAGATCATCCTGTGTCCTGGCTCTGTCTTCTTATGTTCTCTCTCGGCCTGAAACATTCGCTTCAGTTGTGCCTCTTTCGGCGTTTGCTGACTTCCAGTAAAAAGCTATCGAAGGAGGGAAAAATATAAGGTTATCCAAAAGGAAACAAAAAACCCACAAGGGCCACGGGGATGTAAACTGTGACTTTTATTGTAAGTTTCTTCCAACTGTACCACGAAAGGCACGCCACAGACTTTCCGGGTTAACAACACAAAACCGGTCCCTTAACTTTTATGGCACCCGCCTGGTCTCTCTCGCACAACGAAGCACCGCCCTGACAGGAAAAGCCTTTCACGGAAAGGATTTTAAAAGTTAGCGTTGTGCCGTGGCGACGCTCGTCGGCGGAAGATGGGCCGGCGACGTGACAGAACGCCCGCGGTGCCCCAGACTTGCTCGAGAATTCCATGAAACGGAAACGGAAAGAAGGCGAACGCTTCTCCCCCCAAAGAAAAAAGCTGAGTCATTGTACTGCCTTCCTGCATGAGGTCTATGTACAAAGGGCATGCTGCTTTGACGTCCTTGTAATGTCACATCTACCCGGCCTCGATTACCTGTGGGTGACCAATGCCGGGCACAGCCGAGCGGTCTCCACTGCAGTATGTTACGGACAGGGTGGCGAACGTCCCTTCCAAATGGAAAATGCCTCTTTCACAGACAAACGCACCTCTGGCGTGACAAAGGTGGTCAGTGGCGAGCGGCAGATGGCACTCCATTGGTTAAAGCTGGGGTCTCCAACGTGGTGCTCGTGGGCGCCACAGTACTTTTTGGAAAGCATTTTTGGAAAGTGGGAGGGGCCAGGTGTGCCTTTGGCCCACCAAGGCTTCTGACTGGCCACTAGAGATTTGAATGGCTGAGCAGAGTTTGAAAACCCATGCTTTGACAGCAACGGCCACCACCGCACAAGGATCGTCCATGTGTGATTGAAAGAAAACTGCAGCAGCCATTTTTGCGGCTGGCTTCTCCTGCTGCAGCAGCCATTTCAGGGAAGAAGAGGTTGGATTTATACCTCAGAGCGGCTGACCATCTCCTTTCCCTTCCCCTCCCCACAACGGACACCCTGTGAGGTAGGTGGGACTGAGAGAGCTCTCTCTCTCTCTCGAGGATTGCTCTTGAGAGAACAGCTCCGAGAGAACTTGTGACTGACCCAAGGTCACACCAGCAGCTGCACATGGAGGAGTGGGGAATCAAACCCAGTTCTCCCAAATTAGAGTCCATGCTCCTAACCGCTACACCAAACTGGCTCTTTTGCAGCAGCCATTTGGGGGCTGTGCCCACCACACTGTGTCAGAATTTCAGAGGCGCCCGAAGCTCAAAAATGTTGGGGACTTCTGCATTAAAGGATCCTGAATGCCAAGGCACCGCTAGGGCAGTTCACAAGGCTGCCACACGTTGGGGAAACATGACACCGTCTTCAATCTGAAACAAGTGGTCGGGTGCCACACCACTCCTTTCTTGGCTTCTTGAGACAGTAATCCCTCGGCCCCAGAGTAACACTGATCGACCCGTTTCGATATCGAAAGAGGGAAAAAAAAAACGAAGCACGGATAAGCTCAGGCCTCTTTATAAAAATACCCTTACGCTTTCAGCTTTATAAAATAATATGTATTTTAAGAAAGTCTCCAGTTCGAAAAGCTGGCCTATCAAAATATGGCAACGTTATGGCTGTAGATACAAAACCCACTCAAAAAATATTTTTCCCCTGGGTTTTTTTTTAAAGGCATTGTGCTGTGAATCAGGGTTAGTTTCTTTTTCAGTAAATGCTTCCCAGTCCGCAGAATGGCTGTCGTGCCCCCGTGGCGATTCCTTCAAGGAGCCAAGCCTGACCCCTTTGCGACAGCAAACGCGGCTGCTGTCCTCCGAGTGGGAAACTCTAAAACAGCTGCCCTGAAAATGGGTGCGCCCGTCGTAGGGGAAAGGATGCATCGTAACGGCCGGCTCCCTGCACCATCTCGCACTTGGCACGGGAAGTCGGAGGTCGGGGATACTGGCTGAAGGGTAAGGCGGGAGGGGCTGCTCTGAGCAAATTCTGTGGTAGCGTTAACAGTTGTGCTCTTATATTCGCAAAGCAGGCAGCCGGAGCCACCGACCACTTTCTGCAGTACCCGGATCAGGCCCGATCGAGAGGGGCGCACTAGCAAAGTGAGGCTACTTTCCCCTGCTCCCTGGTAGGGATTTGCGCTTGCGGGAACTGTGCCGGATAGCAGCCCGAGTTTTAACAAAATGCCATGCACGTGCAAAAGGCCTCGGGGGGGGGGGGGGGGGGTTGCTTGTGTTTTCTTTTTTTCGCCTTTCCAGCATGCCCCGTTAAAATCAGGCTTGATCCTTTCACTTATAGGGGGCTATAAATAAATAACCTTTTGTGATACAAGTAGGTCAGAAGCAGACTCCCGTTGCATGCGCACGTTACGACGAGGCTGGTTAAAATATTCCTGCGTGCATCCATTTGAAGAAAATATTACGAGCAAAGATGCCCTAAAGCCCAGCTTGCGGGGTGGCAGGGGAAGGGGCTGGGTCCACAGCCCTTCGGCGCACCCCTGTACCCTGAGGCTGAAAGCTTTAATTAGCATGCTGCTGGTACCAGAAAGGAAGCCGGAAATGTGAGGAAACATTCTGGTCATACCGTTCCTGGTAATTCCCGCCCCCCCCCAAACCTAGCTACGAGGAGGCAAATCTAACCCGCTTTTCTCCGCTAAGCGGGACCCTAAATGTCCCTTGTGGCTCTGGTGCGCTCGATGTCTCCCCACGACTCAGGAACCACATCCCGTGGACGAATGCGGTCAAACCATTGCTCCCTTCCAACTGTACCGGGAAGGGGGGCTCGTACCAATTCCTACCCTCCTTCTCTGCAACTCGGGAGATTTCCCAGATGGGGAGGAGGCAGCATGCGCTGGGAACTATTGCTAAGTCACAAGCCCTCCAAAAAGCCACCCAACGAGGAAGCACCCTTAGAGCTGTCCAAGTTCGGCAGCCATAGGGAATTTTTGCCAGACGGCAATTGGAAAACAGGATTGCAGCTGCGGTTTGGAAAAACCACACTGCTTTCCCATTTTCCACTGGCTCACAAGGGAATTTCAGGTGAGCGGAAAATTTCTCAGGATACGAGGAAGCTCTGGCTGAGAAAGAGGGAAAACACAATATACGATTGAAAGACAGACAGGCAACTTACAAGTCAAGAGCATCCCCAACCCCTCGTTCTTAATGGCAAAAAAGAGAGACTTTCTTTCACCTTGCGTAAAGTTAGTGCGTATAAGATTGTCTATATATGTATCATGAAAGAAAGAAGGCAAAATTAGCTCTTTAGAAAAGGCATTAACAACCGAAAAAAGGCAAAATTAAAACAGAAAGAGGGGCGGGCCTATACGTTCCAACCATACATAAAACATATACTTCTCTCTATAGACTTATATATGTATTTTATATATATATAATCTCTCTGTCGCTCACTCTTTGTAACTTAAGGTACTTTGGTCAGCAAATCTTATTGCTACATCTTTAAGGATCCTTTGTTCTTCGGTTTCTTTTTCTAAGAAGCTTCCAGAAGCTCTCCAAATCCCTCCCTCTCTCTCTTTTTTTTTGAAAAACCCATTTTCCTGTAAACTTTACACAAAACAATCCGATGAAGAAGGCTCGATTCGGATCGTGGCCCATGTTCAGTTTGGCTTTTTTGGCAGGACAGACAACACAAGGTGGACCGATCGTAGTGCAACCTTCGGTCGTCACCAATCGCTGTACAGCGTCCTTCCGTTCGGTTCTTGACCTCGCCTCTGTCCTGGCGTTGCCCCTTTGGGATACGCGGAGTTTCTTTGGCTTGACGCAACACAGAAGAGGGGACCCCCCCCCCAATAATAATCGGGACACTGTTACTTTTACTGTCCCCACCACGAAGGCCGAAATCAAAGCATGAAAACAAACAAAAACCCTCGTGTGGTGATGCAAGTCGCGAGGACATCCGAAGTGCTGAAAAATGTCGAGGGCTTCCACAAGGCAGGAAGAGAAAACTGAAAACGAAACCCACGTTGTACACCCTTTTGGTCAACCCCCCCCCCCAGGGAACAATGAATGTTCTGTGCGAGTTGCGTTCAAAGGAAGAGCCCCTTCTGTCTAAATCCAACCGATTTAAACCCGGGTCCCATTCGGCCACACGGCACGAAGAATGGCTCCTGCCCCTGCGAAGGGGGTCCGTAATGGTGCCATGACGGACAAGGCCTTGACGTTTAAGTAGCCGAGAGAAAAGACACGGGAGGGGTGAAATCCCTCGATGGCACCAAAAAAAAAGAAAAGGAAAGGGGGGAAAAGAGCAGGGGGAAACCACGACGGGGCCTCAGGCCATCTTTCAGAGCAACCGTCTCTGAGGCAGTCCTTGAGAAGGGGGTGGGGGCATCAGACGACAAACTCCGGCACTTCTTCGTGGGCGAGATCCAGGGAGAAGTATTTGCTGGTTCTCTTGACGGGGAAGGCATCCTGGATGTTGACGCACTGCCGAGCCAGGCAGCCGCTGCAGTAGAGGCCCTCCCCCGCCAGTCCGTGGCCGCAGCCGAACGTGTAGCTCTGGGCCGTCTCCTGGCAGAGGGTGGCCAGGCGCAGGAAGTCCTTTTGGTACAGCCGGATATCGTCCAGGCTCAAGCTGTGCCGGTCGGTGGAGGTCTTTGGCTTTCGGCAGACCGTCTGTGGGGAAGAGGAGCGGGGATCAGCAAATAACTTCAGAGGTACAATTAAAGCAATATGCTGGGTAGCAGCCTGCGTGAACAACATCTTGGGGGTACAGGGGGACTGTTAGCTAAATATGAGCAGTCGGTGTGATGCAGCGGCAAAAAAGGCTAATGCGATTCTGGGAGGTGTATCAACAGAGGCACGACACCCAAACTGCAAGAACTCATAGTGTTGCTGTGCACCGTATTGGTCGGGCCGCAACTGGAGTAGTGTGTGCAGTTCTGGAGGCCTCATTTCAAAAAGGATGTGGGCAGAATGGAGCGTGTGCAGAAGAGAGCTACGAGGGAAATCAGTGGCCTGGAGACCAAGCCCTACGAGGGAAAGGACTTGGGAATGTTCAGTCTGGAGGAGAGGAGGTGTGGGGGGGGGGACAGGACTGCTGTGTTTAAGTATTTGAAAGGCTGTCATTTAGAGGGGGGGGGGAAGCTGTTCCTGTTGGCGGCAGAGGAGAGGACTCGCAAGGATGGGTTGAAATTATGGGCAGAAAGTTACAATCTGGATACTAGGAAAAAACTTTTAACAGTAAAGAGTCATTCAGCAGTGGGTTAGGAACTGTCATTTGGATCATGGTCCAAGATGCTTTAGATTCATGTGATGCAACTAAGGGAGGTACGGTGGTGATATGCAGCCCGATCTCGTCAGATCTCGGAAGCTAATCAACTCGGTGCTTGGAGGGGACACCACCAAGGAAGGCTCTGCTGCAGAGGAAGGCAATGGCCAAACCAGCTCTGCTTCTCACTGGCCTTGAAAGCCCCTTGCTGGGGACGCCATAAATTGGACGCTAAGCAGGATCAGCACTTGGATGGGAGGAAGGCTCTGCTGCAGAGGAAGGCGATGGCAGACCACCTCTGCTTCTCCCTTGCCCTGAAAACTCCTTGCTAGGGTCACAGTACATCGGCTGGGACTAGATGGGATTTACGTATGTGATGCGGTTAAATCTGCCCCTCCCTCCCCCCAGCTCACAAACCTGTGGCAACGAATCGATGCTTTGGCCACGAAGTTTCACGACCGTCTCCGAGGAGCTGGAAGTAGACGAACTGACTTCTTTGACCACCAATCCTGAATCGGATGACATGGAAGAAAAACAGAGACGAGGTCCATTGTGAGACGTGAACACTTCATTTATTACCCGTAGCAACAACCCGTTTATTGATTCAGTTTCTAGACTGCACCTTCTCCTCAACGGAGGACTCGGGGCAGTTCACAACACAGCATGAGAACTCGGATAGAGACTACAACCTGTAAATTCAAATGAATGCAATCAAAACAGATCCTAAGAAGAATGCAACCAGCCATCATCTTTGGAACAAATGTGGACAGCAAGGCCTGTTCTCTTGGTTAATTAAATTCTGCACAAAACGAGGGAGTCTTGAATGCCCTATGGAACCCTAATAGATCCTGCAGAGCACGCACCTCCTTGGGGAACTGGTTCCAGAGGGCAGGGGCCACCACCAAGAAGACCACTGTGCCCTGGTGGAGGACAAACAGGCTGTTTGTGGACCAGGCACCAGCAGCCTCCGCGATGAAGACTGAAAGAGGTGAGTGGTGGGTTCTGCCTGGAGAAGCGGTCCTTGTACATCATGCTGGACACGTCAGCTGCTCGGTTTTGCACCCCCCCCCCCAGGGCATGGAGTGGAGAGCGTTGACAAAAGGAAAATTCTCTCCCTCTCCCCAAATATTGGAACTTGGAGAGCATTCAGTGAAGCTGATGGGCAGTAGAAATACTACTTTACACAGAATGAAGTTTAAGTCCAGCAGCTGCCCGCCTGAGACTACTTTACACAGAGTGATTCAAATGTGGAATTCGCTGCCAGAGGATGGGGTGATGGCCAGAGAAATCAACAGCTTTAAAGGGGGATTAGACAGATTCATAGAGGATAAGTCTATCAATGGTTACTAGCCATGATGGCTGAAGGAAACCTCCACATGCAGAAGCACTAATCTTCTGAACCCCAGAGCCAGGAGGCAACATCAGGTGAAGGACTCGGCCTCTCTGCCTTGTTGTTGGCCCTCCAGAGGAACCGGTTGGCCACTGTGTGAGACAGGATGCTGGACTAGATGGACCCTCGCTGGTCTGATCCAGCAGGGCTCTTCTTATGTTCTTATGAAGGCCTCGGCCTCTCTGTCCTGTTGTTGGCCCTCCAGAGGAACTGGTTGGCCACTGTGTGAGACAGGATGTTGGACTAGATGGACCTTCATTGGTCTGATCCAACAGGGCTCTTCTGATGTTCTTATGAAGGCCTCGGCCTCTCTGCCCTGTTGTTGGCCCTCCAGAGGAACTGGTTGGCCCCTGTGTGAGGCAGGATGCTGGACTGGATGGACCCTCACTGGTCTGATCCAGCAGGGCTCTCCTGATGTTCTTCTCAGGGGAAGGCCTCGACCTCTCTGCCCTGTTGGCCTTCTAGAGGAACTGGCTGGCCCCTGTGTGAGACAGGATGCTGGACTAGATGGACCCTCGCTGGTCTGATCCAGCAGGGCTCTTCTTATGTTCTTATGAAGGCCTCGGCCTCTCTGCCCTGTTGTTGGCCCTCCAGAGGAACTGGTTGGCCCCTGTGTGAGAAAGGATGTTGGACTAGATGGACCTTCATTGGTCTGATCCAGCAGGGCTCTTCTTATGTTCTTATGAAGGCCTCGGCCTCTCTGCCCTGTTGTTGGCCCTCCAGAGGAACTGGTTGGCCCCTGTGTGAGAAAGGATGTTGGACTAGATGGACCTTCATTGGTCTGATCCAGCAGGGCTCTTCTTATGTTCTTATGAAGGCCTCGGCCTCTCTGCCCTGTTGTTGGCCCTCCAGAGGAACTGGTTGGCCCCTGTGTGAGACAGGATGCTGGACTAGATGGACCCTCACTGGTCTGATCCAGCAGGGCTCTCCTGATGTTCTTCTCAGGGGAAGGCCTCGGCCTCTCTGCCCTGTTGTTGGCCTTCTAGAGGAACTGGCTGGCCCCTGTGTGAGACAGGATGCTGGACTAGATGGACCTTCATTGGTCTGATCCAGCAGGGCTCTCCTGATGTTCTTATGGCGTTACCTGAGTGCCCGTTAAACTTCCGCGCCATCAGCATGTCCTCCGTGATATAAATGCAGACGTCGGGGCTGATGTCGTCCAGAGACGTTTCGCTCGTTGGGTCGAGGTCTCGTGGGTCGTCGACCAGCATTTCTATTTCTGAAAGGGAGCCAAGAAGTGCCGTTACCGAGGTAAAAAAAGAACATTCCGGGTAGAACAATGCAAAGAATTTGCAAGAATCCAGAACACGCACACACACACGGAGTCCTGGCACGGATATGGCTCAGGCTACCCCAACCGACTCAGATCTAAGCAGGGTCAGCCCCGGTTAGTACTTGGATGGGAGACCTCCAAGGAAGTCCAGAGCCTCTACACACAGGCAGGCAATGCCAAGCCGTCTCTGAATGTTTCTTGCCCTGACCTGACGCAACCCCCCAGCCGCTTGTCCCGCCATTTTTGGGCTTACCGTCGTCTTGGGAGTCCTCCTCCAGCCGCTCCTTCTCCCCGCTCTCCACGCCGGAGGTGTGTGAGCTGCCGTGGCTGGTCATGGAGCTGCAGGCTCTCAGTTTGCGGTGGATGGCGGCGGGCAGGAAGTCGTCCTCTGGCCCCCGGTCCCGGGGCTTGGGGTCGGCCTCGATCCCGGAGGTGTGGGAGCTGCTGTGGCTGGCGGTGGAGTGGCGGGAGAGGCGCTTGTGTTTCACACTGCCGGAGCTGCTACCGCTGGCTCGGGACCGCTTCTCCAGCTGGTCCATGTCAAGGTCCAGGGCGTCGCTGATGTAGGACTCCCGGTACTGCTTCTTCTCTATGAAGGTAAAAATAGAAGAAGAGATCTGATTTACACCCCGCCCTTCGCTACCCGAAGGAGTCTCAGAGCAGCTTACAGTCTCCGTTCCCTTCCCCTCCCCACAACAAGACACCCTGTGAGGCAGGTGGGGCTGAGAGACCTCTTTTGAGGGCTGCTCATGAGAGAACAGCTCTGAGAGGACTTGTGACTGACCCAAGGTCACACCAGCAGCTGCATGTGGAGGAGAGGGGATTCAAACCCGGTTCTCCCAAATTAGAGTCTGCGCTCCTAACCACTGCACCAAACTGGCTCTTCCGTTCCATCCAGCTGGAATTATTGATTCGCTTAAACTATTTACACACCCACCTTTCTTCGGAGCAACTGAAAAGAGTAACAGACACACAACCCATGTTACCTGAAAGTGTTTTGTATCTCTTTTCCCCAGCTCCTCCCCTTTGGGGCCATCATAAATGGTTTTCTCTCCCTTTCTCTCTCTGTTGCAGGCACGGCCAGTCAGACTAACCTAGGGCTCCCCTCGTGGGATTGCAGCACCCCCTGCCCCCCCAATGCTCAGAGCAGCAGAAAGATTTTAAAAATGCAGTTTTCTGTACTGACTGGAAGTGATGACTGGTAGCTCAAAGAATCTCAAGAAGCTGTTATGATTTTACCATAGTTCCTAGCGATTCCTAGAGCTACCCATTGCCACTTCCAGGGC
The DNA here is from genome assembly GCA_029233225.1 of Lepidodactylus listeri. NCBI lineage: Eukaryota > Metazoa > Chordata > Lepidosauria > Squamata > Gekkonidae > Lepidodactylus > Lepidodactylus listeri. The sequence goes on along the minus strand of JARCFY010000011.1, from coordinate 97,615,261 downwards.
AGCTCTAGGAATCACCAGCAGCTCTATGATTTTACCATAGTCTTTCCGGCGACTTCTAGAGCTACCTTTTGCCACTTCCTGGAAGAACACGACTTCTTTTTTTTAAAACTGTCCTGCAACAATGCCCCCGCCCCCAATATTTTTGTGAACCAGTAGCTTATTTTTAAAGATTTTTTTATTTCTTGGATTTATATCCCTCCATCCCCGCAAGGCAGGCTCAGGGCGGCTCACAATAATTAGTGCATAAATAACAGTAAAATCGGCATAAAATCAAATAAAAACAATACAGTCGTACATAAAAAGGTGATGTTTCCTTAGTTACTGAAGACGGCGTGCAAACAACAGTCAGCCATCATTCGCTGATCTTCCAGTTTCAACCGGCAGCGCAAGCCAGGTGTCGAAGCCAGGGCCAAGCTGGTAGAGACGATTGATGGTAATGATGGTGGTGGCGGCCGGCTCCTTAGTTGAAAGCTTGGTGGAAGAGCCCCATCTTGCAGGCCCTGCGGAACTTCAGAAGGTTTCGCAGGGCCCCGATCTCTTCCGGGAGCTCATTCCACCAGACAGGAGCCGCCACCGAGAAGGCCCTGGCCATGGCAAGCCTAGCATCCTTGGGACCCGGGAGAGTCAGGCGGTTTTGCGACCCCGACCGCAGTGCTCTCTGGGGTACTTATGGGGAAAGGCGGTCCCTCAGGTATGTCGGACCCCGGCCATATAGGGCTTTAAAGGTAAGTGCCAGCACCTTGAAGTGAATTTGGCTTGCTATGATTTGTGAAGAGTGATCGGAAGCTGCTGGAAGCAAACTCCCGGAGGGAAAAAAGGAGGCGGGAGGAAGGGGTGGGCGGCCGCTACCTTCGTTCTCCTCCAGCTTCCGGATCTGCCGCAGGACAGGCTGCAGGTTCATGTAGAGGCGGTGGCTGCTGCTCAGGAGCTGCAGGAGGTGCCGGGAGCGCATCGGGCAGCCCGTGTAATAGGTGAGCTTGCGGGCCGAGGGCAAGCCGTCCGGGAGGATCTCGAACCGCTTCCCCTACGGAAGTGAGAGAGATGCCATTAACTTGCGGAACTCACCACCACCAGACGCAGCACTTCTTCCGGTGGCTTTTAAAAAGGGGACCGGATGGATTTGGGGAAGACTGGTCCGTGAGCCGCAGTTAAGCCACGAGTACTAAGTCGTGCCTCCATGTTCAGAGGCAGTCTACCTCTGAATATGAGTGCTGGGGGCATCAGCCGGAGGAGGCTGTGCTCTCCATCCTTCCCCTTGCCTGCACAACAGGGGCTGAGTGTACGGAAGAAGATCCGCGGCATCTGCAGGAGCTACAACCACATATATACACACAAGAATGCCTCTTCCTGTCAGCTCCCCTTAAGATCTGCTGGCCGGGGCCTGTTCCAACGGCCCTGTTTGCTGATGCGTTTTGGGAGCTGCTCAGCCAGAAAGGGTTCGGGGCTGCCAACTCCGGGTTGGGAAATGCCTCGAGATTTGAGAGTGGAACCTGAGGGGTGCGGGGTTTGAGGAGGGGAGGGACCTCAGCGGGGTGAAAGGACACACCATCCACTCTCCAAAGCGGCCATTTTCTCCAGGGGATGTGAGCTCTGTAGTCTGGAAATCTGTTGTAATTCTGGGAGATTCCCGGGCCCCATTTGGAGACTGGCAATGCTGCTGGGGGGAGGGGGGGGCTGCCCTCTGGAAGACCTCTGCCTGAGAGAAGCGTGGCTGCCTCTCTCCCTCCTGTGGTTTAGAAAGCCCAGGGAAGGCTTTTATGGTCTCTCTCTTCCCGGGGAGCTCTTGCTTCGGCTGTGGGCGTTTAAGTCCTTGGTTTATTGCACCGCTTTATTATATTGTTTGCATTTTCTCGTGTTTTATTGTAAACAGCGTGGAGTGCCTTTTCTGGCTGGGAAGGAGGCGGGCACAGAGGTGAGTGGTAAATAAAGCCAAATAAACTGAGTTTGGATATGAGGCCTCCACATCTGCAGGCAGTGGCGTCGAACAAGTGGCTCTTTTCCTGGGACAGAACCAAAAGCTGACCAGGACAGACAGCTGCCATCTGTTAGCATCTTTCCTTCGTAACCCCTGGAAACAACAGCTGGTGTGACAGAGGGGGTCACAGCGTCGGACTAGAGCTGGAGAGATCTGAGTTCGAATGCTCCCTCTCCTAGGAAAGTTCACTGCCTGACCTTGGGCCAGTCGGGCTCTCTCAGCCTAGCTTCCCTTCAAGGGGTCATGGGAAGATAAAACGCAAACAGGGAGAACTCTCGCCACTGCTCTGGGGTCCCCCTCCCTACAGTCCAAAGAGGTACGGTCAAGGCTACCCCCAATATTACATTAAGCAGCCTTTCCCGTTTGCTAGGGGGCCAACTCGGAAGGCCCACGCGGTGGAATTCAGAGGCAAGAAGACGCGCAGTTTCCCGGGAAGAGAGGCTGGATCGGGCTGGTTCTGTACTCACCACAAAGACAAGCTTCCCGACATTCGTCCAGGGGAAGTCAAAAAGCAACTGCTTTTCGGTGTTGACATTCTGAGGGGGTGGGGAGAAAGACAGAAAAGCTGATTTTGACTGTAGGCTGAGGGGAACAGTAATCACAGTTTCTTTCTGTGAAAGCCCCACAAGATCCACCAAACGGGACACTCTCCCTGCATAGGAGTCTGTGCTGCAGGCTGAATGACCACCCCCCACCTCCAGGGGGCACCTCCAGCAGAAATCAGTTGGGCACAGTGCTGATTGGCCGGTGCCCATGTCGTCGTAGGGCTGGATCCCACGCCAAAACTCCACTGATGGAAGGGATTATCCAGCGTCAGAGTGGAACCTCCCCACCACTTCCCACTGCAGCCTGAAATGCCTCCCAAACTGCGCATGTACATTTTTGAATGCGCACCATGTTTTAATCAAGACCAGAGAAGGAAGGGTTAAACATCCGCATGCTGGTTTTTCCCAACACAAACTTACATATTCACCTTACAGGGGAAAACAACAGGGAATTTTTTTTGGGGGGGGGGGGGGTGTCAGGCTAACTGAAATGAAGAAATAGCTACTTTCCCCCCGAAAAAAAAGATCTCCTTTACAGATCTCCTGCTGTCTACGCAGTCTGGCCCCAAGGTGGCCCCATAGGTGAACTTTTAAGATGTACCTGAAATATCTGTATGCCCCGTGTCGTGAGCCCCAGGGTCAGAGAGGCCTCGATTTCTTTTTTGTCCTGTGGAAAAAAAGGGGGTAATATCGTGAACTCGCTGTCCTTGGGAATGGGGGCTGTTGTCCCAAGCGATTTCAACAGCCGTCAGCGCTGGATGGCTGAGGTCTGGCGCGTTCGCACGTGCAAAGCACCAATCTGCTTCTTCCTCGCGCAGGATCGAGGCTGCGTGAAGAGGAAAGGAACTTGGCCAGCTGCAGCCCTACAGCCATGCTGGATTCGAGCCCATGAGACTGAGATCGGGTGACTGGCGGTCGCAAGTGTAGCACTACCGGAGGGGGAATAACGTGGAACGCAGGACAGGTCCTCCCCGGAGATCAAAGGTTATTTGATACGGGAATGGTTGGGCTGGAGTGATATTTTAGCAACCTTTTAAAGCCTGCAGGCATCTTTGGAATCCTGACACAGTGGGGTGGGTGAGGCCACAAAATGGCTGCCGTGGGAGGCAGAGCCAGCCACAAAAAGACGGCCGCAGTTTCCCTTTGGCCACAGCAGAAAGATAGCTGTGCGGTGCTGGCAGCCGCTGCTAAAACAATGCTGTAAAAAATCCGCACAGCCTATCTTAATCTCCTGCCCTGCCCTCTATCTATCTGTCTGTCTATATTCTATATCCATCACCTATCTCCTGTCTATCATCTATATCCATCTATCCATCCATCCATCCATCATCTATATCCGCCTGTCTATCTGTCCATCCATCTATATCCATCTATTAGTAACCTATCACCTATCTATCTATCATCTATATCCATCTATCTATCCATCCATCATCTATATCTGTCTGTCTGTCTGTCCGTCTGTCCATCTATATCCATCTATCAATCACCTATCTCCTATCTATCTTTCTATCATCTATATCCATCTATCCATCCATCCATCATCTATATCTGTCCATCTGTCCGTCCGTCCATCTATATCCATCTATCAATCACCTATCTCCTATCATCTATATCCATCTATCTATCCATCCATCTATCATCTATATCCATCCATCCATCATCTATATCCTTCTATCTATCTGTCTGTCTCCTTCTGTCTATCCATCTCCTTCTGTCTGTCTGTCTCTTTCTTTCTTTCCTTCCATCCATCCATCTATCTATCCATCCATCCATCTTCTTCTATCCCTATTTATCTCTCCATCCATCCATCCCCTTCTATCTCCTTATCCATCCATCCATCCACCCACCCATCCATCCATCCATCCAGTACCCCGCCCTCCCTGCAAGCAAGCTCAGGGCAGCTTATATTAGTTGGTGCATAAACACCATTAAAATCCACATAAAACCATTTAAAACAATTCAAACACAAACACAAATGAGATCATCCAATCATAAAGTGTGGCAGTAAGCCACAGACTGCTTGAGATGGCGTGCTGAAGGATGCAGACAGACAGTTTTTGACTTGGTCCCGTGGTGGCACAGGCCGGATATGTCACAGCTGAGGGCCAGGATCTACAACCACGATTGGTGGTGGCAGTGGTGAGGGCGGCTCCTTAGCTGAAAGCCTAAAAATACCTAGCAGGTGTTAGCGGGCATCGTGGCGCCCACAGGCACCAGGCGGGGGACCCCCGTTTTAAATAGTCAAATGCTTCAGCTTGTTGGTTCATGCGGCCTGAATCAGTCACCTGTGTGCCCAACATTTAACTGGGGGGGGGGGGGGGGACCTGCTGGGAGCTCCCAAGATGGGACGCCCAGCACTCATCCAGTTAGACCCTGAGCCCTTCCACATTCGCTGGGTCCCAAAGACTGGCAGACTATGGTTGCACTCTTACAAAAACTTCCCAGGGAGGAAGCCCCGTTGGATAAAATGGCACTTGCTTCCGAGAAGAAGCATAGAATCGGAAGGGACCTCCAGGGTCATCTAGTCCAGCCCCCTGCACCAGGCAGGAAATTCACAAATGCCTCCCCCTTTTACATCCCCAGGGACCCCCTGTTCCACGCCCAGAAGATGACAAAAAAAAATAATAATCCAGGATCCCCGGCCAAACCGGCCTGGAGAAAAATTGCTTCTGGACCACCAAGTGGTGATCAGCATTTCCCTGGGCGTGGAAGAAAGGGCCACGAGGACCATATGCCACCTTCTGCAATTGCACGGCAGCCCAGCCCAGCCCCAGACATCCTTGGGGCTGAGCCGTACTGCGCCAGCCCCCCCAAAGGAGTCCTTCCTCTGCCTCGGTTCGGAAGAGCCCTTCTGAGAAACTGGCCGATAAAGACGGCATTTAAGACTCTTAAGACTCCAGCAGGATTGGCGCCAGGGTGACGAACGGCTCCCCAAATGGAAGCTGACATCCGGAGCATCTTCCCTCCCAGAATTAGAGCTCGCGATTCATTTTTTATGTTTGTTTCTGGGGGGGGGGGGGGGGAAGAGGTGCAGTTTGGCTGACAAGCTGCTCCGTCTGCAGACACGGATAACGGCGGAATCGCTGCTTAAATTCACGCCTTCTGCCGGGGAGGCTGGAAAACATTCAGCGGCTGCCACTTCGACGGGGGCCCCTCCCCGCCTCGCCCCTCCCCGCACCTTGTACAGCCTGTAGTAATGCACGGCCACGTCGTCCAGCCGCACGGCCTCCTTGATGTACTTCAGGTGGGCTTCAGAGGCGCTCAGTGCGCACTGGTCCTTGTGCATGATGGGAATATGCTTCAGGATGTACTCCTTCCCTCTCTTCGCCACCACCTGCTCAGAGACCAAAGATACGCGGCGTGTTAGTGCGCGGGGCTGATAGGCCCGTTACTCAGATTGCCAACGGATCCCTTCTTTATTTCTGAGCAGGGAAAACAGCGACCATCTTTGGGCTCGTGTACAGCGGGGGGCTTCGTCCAGCCCAACTAAAGGACGCCAGCGGTCAGAAGCTATCTCCCCTCGCTTCACCCTGTACTCTATGACCAAGACCATCGGATTGTCACCTGCCTATTGGCAACGCTCCAGCTAGACTACTGCAACTGGTTTTGCTTGGGGCTTGCCCTTGGAGGCAGTCTGAACGTTTCAGCTGGCGCCGGATGTTGTGACCTGCCTTTCGGCAAGGAGAAGAAGACTGGATTTATACCCCACCCTTCACTCAGAGTGGCTTACAATCTCCTTTCCCTTCCCCTCCACACAACAGACACCCTGTGAGGTAGGTGGGGCTGGGAGAGCTCTTTCAAGGACTGCCCCTGAGAGAACAGCTCTGAAATAACTTGTGACTGACCCAAAGTCACATCAGCAGCTGCATGTGGAGGAGTGGGGAATCAAACCTGGTTCTCCAAGATTAGACACCGCGCTCTTAAGCACTACACCAAACTGGCCACACAGAACACACACAGCAGTTGTGCAGAAGGTATTATCCACTTCACGGCCCAGTTCAAAGAGCTGGGGCAACACAGACCCTACCCAGCATGGGCTCTGAATAACTGGGGGGGGGGGGGGGGGAGTTCCCTGAACTGAGCCACCAAAGGCTTGGATAGATCTGCCTTTACTGAAACCAGAAATCGAGAGCAGGAACAGAGCAAAGCTTTCTTTGCAGCTCGCGGTGCTCAGGAGTGTGCCGGGCTCTATCCTGATACACTTTTTTGCTGGCTAATCACTGTATTCAGGAAAGGCCCCTCCTTCTTTTAGAAAGAGGATCGGCGGGGAAGTGGAACTGGGTTTTATACATCCATCTTCTCGCCTCCGGCTTTCAACCCACTGTGAAATGCTAGTTAATGTTTTTTCCCAAACAATTACGACTTGGTTTTATTGGACATCTCTTCGGGTATTTTTTTTCCCCCCTTAAGAGAAGCAATGCATTACGCTTCACAAGGAGATAAATATTTGCAGTTCTCAGCCTCTTCTCACAAATTACACGAGGCAAGTCAGCAGAATGTGCCCTGGTCTTCCAAGTGCACTGCCGACACACAGGACTTGGATAGAAACATGGAAATATGGAGCTGTGCCCCCCCCCCCCAAGCACCACAAATACAGAGCATCACTGCCCCAGACGGAGTGTTCCATCTATAAGAACATAAGGGAAGCCATGATGGATCAGGCCAGGAGCCCCTTCAGTCCCACACTCTGTGTCACACAGTGGCCAAAACCCAGGGGCCCTCAGGAGGTCCACCAGTGGGGCCAGGACCCCAGAAGCCCTCCCACTGACAGACCATCACTGCCCCAGAGAGAGTGCTCCATCTATCCCTTGTGGCTAATAGCCACTCATGGGCCTCTGCTCTGTATGTTTCTCCAGTCCCCTCTTGGAAGCTGTCTATGCTTGTAGCCGCCACCACTTCCAGCAGCAGTCAAATTTCCCTGTGTTAAGGAATTCAAGGAAGCTGCGGCCCTCGGTTTGCAAGACCTGAGCAAGGCTGTTAATGTAGGATGTTTTGGAAGGATATGAATTCATAGGGTCACATAAGTCAGAAACAACTTGAAGGCACATAACACACAGAGAGATGTTTGAAGGAGAAGAAGGGGTTGGATTTATACCCTGCCCTTCACTCGGAGTCTCAGAGCAGCTCCTTTCCCCTCCCCACAACAGACACCCTGGGAGGTAGGTGGGGCTGAGAGAGCTCTTTCAAGGACTGCTCGTGAGAGAACAGCTCTGATAGAACGTGACTGACCCAAGGTCACACCAGCAGCTGCACATGGAGAAGTGGGGACTCGAACCTGCCTCTCCCGGATTAGAGTCCATGCTCCTAACCACTGCACCAAACTGGCTTTCCGTGCCACCGTGCATTCCATGCTCCGCGATGCTATGGACTTCCCAAAGGTTTGTGTCACCCCAGTGCTGCTGGCGTACATTCCCTGAAGCCTAAGGGATTTTGCAGAAAGAAAAGATGCTCAACCCTCCTGGGAAGACAGTCTTAAAATGGAAACAGTGACTCAACCTGATGTGAGCAAAGACGACTCCTACTTAGCGAGTTTGCGCTGGAGGTTATCAGGGGAGTTGGCTGAACTCGAGGCAGACATGCAAAGGAGGTCACTCAGATCCGCAAGCTGAACCAAAAGCAGCCACAGCTTCTCTAGCGACACTGGAAGGATGGCCTCAAAAACACACTCCCGCGAGAAGCCCCATGGAGACTGTGCGACTCACGGCTGTAAAAGCATCTGTTTCCTTGCGGGCCAGGGGTTGCCACTTCCAAGGGCAGAGGAACCTCCTGCTCTTTGACTGTAAGGGGGACGCGGAGAAGAATATCTGTACAGAATGCCAAAGCACTGTGCCTATGCGCTCAGGGGATGTGCTATTGTGTCCGAGTGAGCGAGCATGGGTGTGGCCTGGCAGCCAACTTTACAAAAAAAAAACCACTTCTGTCTCCCTGCCTCAGGCAGTGCAAGGGTTAACCGCCCTCTCTCTCCGCCCCCCCTCCCCAATGTTTCCAAGATCCATGGCCGGAGGCATGAATGCTTCAGTTATGCGCTCTCCCTGACATCACCCTCTGTTTATAACAGTTCTATTCTGGGGGGTGCCCCGCAGCTGCTACGATGCATTAGTAATCGGTGACTGGAGTGCCGGCAGGCACAAACGCAATCGCACACCCTGCACACGCACGCGCGCACACACCCGATGTGAAGGAGGCCGGCTCTGCCGAAATCCACCAGCAAGCAGTTGAAAAGAGCAAGAGTCCAGGAGCACCTTAAAGGTGAACAATGTTTGTGGCAGGGGAGGAGCTTTCGTGAGTGACTGCCCGCTTCTTCAGGTACTCAGTGTCTGAAGAAGTGAGTGGTGACTCACAAAAGCTCCTCCTGTACCACAAATGTTCGTTTTTCAGGTGATCCTGGACTCCGGCTCTTTTTGACTGCTGCCCATCTTGATCAGTCTCCGTGGAAGGCACCACATTCGATCACATGGACTGGAAATCCGTCAACCTTGTGAAGAATCATGCCACTCTCCAAGACAGGACAGATGGGACTTACATTCTAGCTGTATCTGAAGAAGGGAGCAGTGATTCACAAAAGCTTCCACCCTGCGTCACTAATTTTGTTAGTCTTTCGGGTGCCATGGGACTCTTGCTCTTTTCTGCTGCTACAGACAGACTAACACGGCTACCCATCTTCGGTATCTGAAGAAGTGAGCAGGGTGACTCACGAAAGCTCCCGCCCTGCCATAAATTTTGTGAGTCTTCAAGGTGGCTCCTGGACTCTGGCTCTTTTCTGCTGCTACAGACAGACTCACACGGCTGCCCATCTCGATCGACCTCTAGCAAACAGATGTTCTTGGGGGACGAAAGACCTCTGGAGTCCGGGAGGACAATATTAATAACTCCCAAGCATACAACTCTTCATTTTTACCTTCCAACTTCTATCCTCTCCCTCCCCTAAGGAGCCTGCGACAACATACAGTTGTGCCTCCCTCGCAACGATGTGGTGTAGCGCACAAGGATCCGGGAGCCCCAGGTTCGAATCCCCAGGTGTGCCCTGGAAGCTCATTGGGTGACCTTGGGCCAGTCACACACACACTCAGCCTAACCTCTCTAGGCCAAACTACATGTGACGGCCTCCATGGGTCGGATTAGGGGTTCCAGGTCCCAACGATGCCCCGGAGGAAACCTTCTGGGGAGGAGCCCCGCGATGGGCCTATGTCACCAGGAAGTGATGTAGGCACATCGGGGATGTCAGGTGGCAACGTTCTGGTTTTTGGGCAAAACTCTACGGTAGGAATTAGCTACAAATCATAGAGTTTTGCCCAAAAAACAGAGTGTCACTGCTTGATGTCCCCAATGTGCCTACATCACTTCCAGGTTCTGTATGCACACTGTGGTTATTTCTGGCTTCTTGGAGGTAAGAGGGGCTAATTTGGGGCCCGGGGGGGGGGGGGGGGGAAGGAGCGCCCAAAAGTGGGAGACCCTGCCTGGGCCAGTGGCAACCCTAGGTTAGATCCACGGAAGCCATCACACCCAGTCTGGCCCCCAGTCACTGCAGACGAACCCCCCAGACAGGCAGCCGCCACCCTTGAAAAATTCCCCACAAGACACTGCAACATGCCGGGATCCCACGGCAGGGGAGAAAGGACCGCAACCCTTTGGAAGGGCGCCCTGTGTCACTGAGGCCCATGCGGACGCAAAATAAATATGCCAACCCACGAACCCACACAAGCCCCCCGCCCCGAGCCAATGCTCGGAAGAAGACCAACTCGCTTCCAGCCAGGTCGGGAAAACCTCGTCCTCGCTCGCTGCGGGGGACAGAAAGGGGCGCCCACGCTGGAGCAAACGCCGTCCCTGCCGGGTAGAACGGACCCAGCTTTGCAGCTGCAGAGAGGCATCAAAAAGGACCCCGAAGGAGGCAGGGGAAGGTGCTCCTACCCAGGCAGGGAAGTACGATTCCGGCTCAAAGTATTTCCCGTAGTGCTTGTTCCTTTTGAAGTTGCCGAGGTCTGCCTGCAGTGCGAAAGCCGCCAACAGGAAGTAGGCCTCCTCACGCAGCACACACTGGGAACGCAGGACCTGCTTCCTCAAATGCCAGTAATAATAGTAGCGGGCAGTTCTGTCGCTGGAAGGAGGAGAAGAGGAGGGGGGAAAGACAAGGTCAGGGCAAAGAGCAAAGCAGCCGGGATCTCAGAAGCCTCAAGGGAGACGCTTGCCTGCAGTGGGCGTCACTCTGACCTGCTGGCTTCCTGATGGGGGTGAGGAGAACCCCCCCCACCTGGACCTCACACTGAGCAGCAGTCTTGGGTGCGAATGAGTTGATGTTTCAAAACTCACATCTCCTGCAAACTCACTAGGTGGTCTGAGGCAAAGCCAGGGATTCTGAACGGCCCATCCCCACACACGTTTGTAACGCGGGGATAACAGCTCTGGTCTACCCTGCAGGGATGCTGTACATTAGAGAAGTGTGAGAAACACCTCGTCACATTGAAAGCACGACACATTTATGCCTAAGGGGTTGGATCAAATGATGCGTGGGGTGGAGGGCAAGCTGACCAAGAGCACTTTTCCTCCCTCTCCCAAAAGACTAGAACTCAGGGGCATCCAATGACGATGACGGGCAGTAGGTTCAGGACGGACAACAGTAAAGACCACTTTACACAGAAGGTGATTAAAATGTGGACTTTGCTGCCAGAGGATGTGGTGATGGCCACCGGAATAAACAGCTTTCTATCTTTTTTTTTTTTTGGTTAAAAGACTAACTGATTTATTAATACATTTTATACCCTCTCTCCAAGAAGGACTCATGGGGTCCTTTACAGTTTTTGAAAGGATTCTCTCTCTTTTTTAACAGTTTATTTATAATTTTATACAGCAACATCAAAATATATAACATGCATAGACAAAGCTCTTCCAAGATGGCGACCGTATCATTTCAGTTGAATGTATAGTATTACTGTGAGTCTGTATCTCTAGCTTAAACTCTAGACCATCTTTTCCAACATACCTCTTCATTTTTGCCCTGCCAAACAGTATTTAGTCTATCCATTTCAGCTATCACCAAAAATTTATCTATTGTATCTTCTCTTGGGGGGGGGGGGGGATTTTCTCTAACTTCCAGTTTTCAAAAGGGGATTAGAGAGATTCATGAACACATGAAGACATTCAGACCCTGGGTCCATCAGAATCAGCATGGTCTACTCAGACTGGCAGCGGCTCTCCACGGTCTCAGGCAGAAGTCTTTCACATCACCTCCGGCCTGGTCCTTTTAACTGGTCATGCTGGGGATTGAACCTGGGACCTTCTGCACGCCAAGCATGCCAAGAGCCCCCCCCCCCCCCCCCACTTACCTAATCAGCCTGCCGTTTTCCACGTAATATTGCACGCGGAAGTGGATGATCATCGGGGGTCCAAACTGGTCGATACCCTGCAAGCCAAAGACAACCCCCCCCCCCAAAAAAGGTTTAGCTCCAATAAAGGAAGAAGAGCAACAGCCCGTTCAGAAGATGGCATCAGGAAAGACTTCCCCCCCTTCTCTTAACATGCAGCTTTCTTTCTTTTGGGATTCCCCAAGAAGAGAAGTGGTATGCGATGACTGGGACAGGTATCCTTTGGGACAGAGGGTGGGCCCTCGCCATTCTTGTGACTGACATGAGTGTGATGTGGCTTTCCTTCGTCAAGCTCGCTAGGCATTGGAAGTGAGAAAATAATCTGGGGCTCTTCCTTGCACACTTGTAAACAAGAACATCAGAAAGCCCTGCTGGATCAGACCAGTGGTCCATCTAGTCCAGCATCCTGTCTCACACAGTGGCCAACCAGCTCCTCTGGAGGACCAACAACAGGGCAGAGAAGCCGAGGCCTTCATAAGAACATCAGAAGAGTCCTGCTGGATCAGACCAGTGGTCCAACTAGTCCAGCATCCTGTCTCACACAGTGGTCCGCCAGTTCCTCTAGAGGGCCAGCAAAAGGGCATAAAAGCTGAGGCCTTCATTAGAACCTAGCAATAGCCCTGCTGGATCAGGCCAGGCGTCCCTCTAGTCCAGCATCCTGTCTCACACAGTGGCCAACCAATTCCTCTGGAAGGCCAACAACATAGCGTAGAGGCCAACAGAAGAGCACAGAGGTTGAAGCCTTCAGTAGAACATCAGAAGACCCCTGCTGGATCAGACCAGAGGCCCATCTAGGCCAGCATCTTGTCTCACACAGTGGCCAGCCAGTTCCTCTACAAGGCCAACCACAGGGCACGGAGACTGAGGCCTTCCCCTGAGGTTTCCTCCTGGCAGTGACATTCAGAGGCTGACTGCCTCTGAATATGGAGGTTCACTCTAGTAACCATGGCTAGTAGCCGCTGATGGATTTATCCTCCAAACATCTGCCTAATCCCCCTTCCTTCCAAATGGGTTCAATGGATCCAAATTCTTCAGGGGAAAAGCTTTTTAGTCTTTTCCCCGCCAGAGCTGAACAGAGCCTCCATGTTCAGAGGCAGTATACCTCTGAGGGCCAGGCACCACTTGGACGCGGAGCATGTGATTTTTCCCTAAAAACATCTGGATGGCTGCAGTGGGAAATAAGACGCTGGAGAAAAAGAAACGCGCTCAGTTTATAAAAGAAGAATATGGAGGGGGGGGTGGGGCTCGAAGAGGGGGGCAAAAGTTACCAAAACTGTTCCCTGCGGACTGGTAAAGCCAGCTTAGGAGGGTCACCCTAGCTTTCAGTCACTCCCAGATCGATGCGCTTTCTGACCGGACACAAACTATGCCTGACCTTTCGTTATATCCACCCACAACCCATCTGTGGTAGGAGACACAGCCGACTCCCGGGGGCCAAGGCCGTCTCTCCCCGAGGTCCTTAAAGGTAATTTTCGAAGACATCCTCTCCCCCCCCCCCCCCCCCCCGCCATTTATCTCCCGGACGGCTCAAGTTTCAACACTGAGGCAGCCACCGCTGAGGATAACAAAGCCACATATTTCTGAAACCTCTGGTGTTAAATCATGGAGCTTATTCAGTACCTCGTATCCCCCCCTCCTCTTAGCAAGGGTCGAGGAGCTCCCGTTTAAAAAAAAAACAGAATAAAGAAAGCCAAGTAACCGTCTACAGATGATTTAACTTCCAATTATGTCCCTCCCGCTTCCAGGCAGAGTCTTTGCTTTCCGACCTGAGAGAGTTTTCACAGAAAACTCAAGTTTTTTGCCATTTAATTTGGGGGGGGGGGGGGAGCCCTTCCAACATGGTTGCCCACACATGGCAGGTTTTACTAAATTGCCACATGCAAAATGGCACTGCCCACATGAAAAGCCTGCATATGGCGCTTGTGTGCTCTGCAAACAAGCCTATAGCTATGAGAGGGCTTTGGGGGGGTTCTGCCCCCTTTCTTAAAAGCCCAGCCCCACAAGAAATTCTCCTGTAAATGCTTTTTAAAATCATTTTAAAACTTTTTTTTAAAAAAAGGTGTGTGCTCCTTTAGGCAGAGTGGGGTGCTGTAGTTCCTGCACTGAGTAAGGGGGTTGGAGTAGGTGACCTCTAGGACTCCTTATAACTCTATGTCAAGAAACTGGTCTCCTTGAAGAGAGTTCTTCTGCCTAAGTGTTAACTTTCTTGTCTTCAGAAGTCATCACCCCCACCCAGTGTTCCCTCTAAGATGATTTAGTGTGAGCTAGCTCCCCATTTTATAGCCTCCAGCTCACTGATTTTTGTCTTCGCTCAGGAAGGATGGCTCCAGAGCGAACTGATTTGTTCAGTAGCCAAATCACTTGCTCACAACTTGAATGCCAGTTGCTCACAAAGTAGAATTTTTGCTCCACAGCTTAGAGGAAGCATTGCCCCACCTGCCAGCTTCTCATTAGAATTGTTGCTTCGGCTGTCAGAAGTGATTAACTTGCAGCAGCTGGGAACTGTCATCTAAAGTGGTTGACAGTCTGCAATTTAGAGATCTATCCCGGTCACAGCTTTCTATTGGCTAAATGGTTAATAGGCTAAGGCTGACTGTTAGCATAAGGACACCATTAGAACAGACAGCTTGAGAAGACTCAGAGAGAGAAGAGTAGCTGAGTTATACACCTCGGAATTCAGGTGTTTCTTTCTGCACTGAGAACTTCAGCCCCGCCAGAAAAAAAATCTGCCCCACAAGCCACAAAACCCTGGTTACGGGCCCGTCCACAAAGCATGTGCTCTGCACCTGTGACCTATAGCCCCTTTCCTGAAGTCTCAAAAGTGGCCAGCAACAGGGCGTAGAGGTCGAGGCCTTCGTTAGAACATAAGAAAAGACCTGCTGGATCAGACCAGTGAGGGCCCATCCAGTCCAGCATCCTGTCTCACACAGGGGCCAACCAGTTCCTCTGGAGGGCCAACAACAGGGCACAGAGGCTGAGGCCTTCCCGATGTTGCCTCCTGGCTCTGGGGTTCAGAGGTTTAGTGCCTCTGAACATGGAGGTTCCCTTTAGTCACCATGGGCAACAGCCGCTGATAGACCTCTCCTCTGTGAAGCAGAGATAAGCTCGAACCTTCCCCCCCCCCCCGGCAGCCCCCCCCCCCTTACCTTGCTCGCTTCCTTCTTCCACTCTTTTGGACAGTATTTGTAGAGCTTCTGGGACAACTCCATGTAGATGTGCTCGTTGTCTGAAGGGCAAACAGAGAAGGGGGAGTCGATGAGGCTGCAGGCTGCGGCAGAGGGTTGCTGGGCCTTCTTTTGAACAGTAACCAGTGACACACTTGGGGTGCTAATCCCCTCTCAAAGCTGCGTTTGTGAACACGCCCAACGGCTTCTGCTGCAAACAGAATTCCCACGGCAGTCCTCCGTCCCGGCCAATTATATTTTTAAATATGTTTTTTTTAAAACGGTTATCTTTAATGAGTTGGCCCATTTTTGTCCGCTCCGAAAATAAACATTTGCTGCTTGCAGAAACTGCAGATTTACCTAATCCTCTGGCTTTCCTATGGGACACAAAGCAGCTTACACCATTTTCCTCCCCTCCACTGTAGCCTCACAACAACCCTGTGAGGTAGGTTTGGCTGAGAATGTGTGACTGGCCCAAGGTCACCCGGCCGGTTCCCATGGCCGAGTGGGGATTCGCAACTGGGTCTCTGACACTCTGATCAGGATACCCCACTCACTGGCTCTTTCAAGTGGTTCAATGCGAGGATTATGAATTGCCTACATTGATCAAAGGCACTCCGAATTATTAACCTCTTTTAAAAAGGATCCAGACTTCAAAATCTTCCAGCTCTTAATAATGCAAGGTCTGAAGACAGTGCAACACTCCCTCCAGGGGTGCATGGACAGGATCCCTGATCCCTCCTTAATCTCCCTCTCAATTCAGACCTCTTTTTCTCCCCTTTCAGAGCTGAGCAGGGCTAAATTCCTGCCCAGGAACAAAGACCACAGGGAGAGGGACTCTTGACTGTCCCACCAATCCAAGAAGCTCGTCCGAAGGACACAAGAGACACGGCCTGTTTGGTGGTAGCCCCAAGATTACGGAACAACCTGCCCGGGCAAGGTGCGCCTGGCCCCCTTCCTTTCGATCTTCAGAAGGCAGCTGAAGAGAAGTTAAATTTAGGACCACATCTGGTTTTATTTAGGACCATGTTTGGTTAATCTGCTATCGGTCCTAAACTATTATTTTCAATTTTGCTTGTTATGTTTTTTAAAGTATGTTATTGTATGTTTGCCTATGTCAGGGGTGGGCAAACTGTGGCTCGGGAGCCACATGCGGCTCTTTCACGTATATTATGTGGCTCCCGGCAGGGGGGCTGGGGAAGCTAAATATCATTAGCAAACAAATATCATTGGACAAATTAATATCATTATCAATATCTGCTTTTACCCCTTTTGTTATTATTTTTGGCAGTCTCATTTAATGTTAATAAAAAGCAAATTTGCTTATTTTTCAATAAAAGCAGGTAATATTTGTTCATGTCTTGTGGCTCTCAAACATCTGATGTTTATTCCATGCGGCTCTTATGTTATTCCATGCGGCTCTTAGGGGTGAGCCAGCTATGTTAAGCAAGTTTGGCCACCCCTGTTCTAGGTGGCTCTTACGCTGAGCAAGTTTGCCCACCCCTGGCCTATGCTGTAAACCACCTCGAGTTCCATACGGAGGAAAGGTGGCTAATGAATGTGTTTAAGAAATACATAATAAAACTAGAAAAGAGGAAAAGTCCAGTGGCACGTAAAAGACAAACAAGATTTGTGGTATGAGCCTTCGTGAGTCACTGCTCACTTCTGGGTAAGTGAGGGACCCCCCCCCGCCCGCCACGGTTCCCGCAGAAGGGCGGAGGTTAAGTATAGGAGCATATAGGGAGGTGGAAGGGACCCGACTGGATTGGAATGGCTCCCCTTAAGAACGGAAGGCAGTTTCTTACTCTGTATGACGCTGAGTCCGAAAAGGTGACAGTCCCTCAAGCGGAGCAGGTCGCACACCTGGACGAGCAGTTCGTGGCACAGAATTTTAACCTGCAGAGCGTCCAGAAGAGAGAAAAGAAATGAGTTAGTGTTTCCCCAGAACTATTGTAAGATGCCCTGACCCTTGATGGCTCAGGGCGGCCTCATCATGTCAGATCTTGGAAGCTAAGCGGGGTCGGCCAGGGTCAGTATTTGGAAGGGAGACCAACGAGGAAGTCCAGGGTTGCTACACAGAGTCAGGCCACGGCAAACCACCTCTGAACATCTCTTGCCTTAAAAATCCTGTGGAGGCACCGTAACTCAGCTGCAAGGCTCCCTCTAAGCTGTGAAGTCACGTGAGCAAAAATCCTACTTCGTGAGCTACTGGCATTAAAAGTTGTGAGCCATTTGGCTACTGCATAAATCAGTTTGCTCTGGAGCCCTCCTTCCTGAGCTGAGACAAAAATGTGTGAGCTGGAGGCTAAAAAATGGTGAGCCAGCTCACACTAACTCAGCTTAGAGGGAACATGGCTCAGCTGTTACTTGACTTAGATGGGAGAACCAACCAAGGAAGACGGGGTTCTACCATTCCCCCCACAACCCAACAACGGCTGTACAAGATATGGGAATATTTTCTGTTAAAGAAGTACAATATGATTCCTACCACAGACCCAGCTGAAAGAGAAACATGGCTACTAATGGTTCAATGGTACCCAATTCTAGAAAAACTAGATGTGACAAGCTTGAATGGGAATCCATAACAGAGACAAAATTTAAGCTTCTAGCTTTAGGGTGACATACCGGTTGGTCAGGAATTCAGCTATAAAAAGTCACTAAGATCATAGCCTGTTCCCTGTAGCTGAAAATAGTTTTTTTCTCATGTAACTCTAATAGCGAAGGCGCCCCCCCTGCATGTGGATATCTAAATCCGCACATCAGGGGCACCTGGGGGCAGAGAGATTTTTCTGCACACCTGGGGGACTCCCCAGGTGTGCAGAATTTTTTTTAAAACTTAAATAAAAACTTTCGGGGGATATTTAACTTCCCCCCAAAAGTAAAAAAGTGTTCCCTGCACATGCATGGAGAATGCTCTGGGAACTCTGTGGCGGCCTGGCAGCTGAGAGGCGCTGAGGCCTCGGTGCCGGGGGGTGGGGTGGGGAATCGGCAGCCCGGCAGCTGGGAACCGCTCAGGCCTCACCGGTGCCCTATGGGGGGGGGGAGAAGGCTCACCTGTGGGTGCTTCCTCCTCGACATTGAGCTCCTTCTCCCCCCCCCCGCGAGTATCGCGAGTGCTCCTGCTTGTGTTATACTAATATACGAGTTTGTAACCTCCACCGTAATGGTGGCATCTTTACAGTTGTGTTTGAGATGTATATAAGTGTTGATTTCTGTACTAGTTCTCAGTATTCACTGAGTTATCCTGTATACTGTTTATTAATTAAAATTATTATTATTTTTTAAAGGAAGACAGGTTTGCTACCCAGAGGCAGGCAATGGCCAACCACCTCCGTTCGCTTCTTGCCTTGAAATCTCAGAAACTAAGTAGGACTGGTCCTGGTTAGCGCTTGGACGGGAGACCACCGAGGAAGCTGCTAGACAGAGGGAGACAAAAGCGAACCACCCCTGAACTTCTCCTGCCCTGAAAACCCTACCGGATGGCCATAAGTCCACCTGTGACTTGACGCCACTTCCCGCCACCATCTCTCTATATAATAATTCTCTGATGGTGGTGGCACTCTGTAGAACATTCCACACGCCACCCCAGTGTCCCCTGGCCTGTCAATCAGAAGCTGTCCCTATCCACTGGCTGTGAATACTCGCATGCCATCGGCTGGGTCTGCTCCTCTTCCCCGCCCACTCCTTCAGCCTCTGTGCCCTGTCAGAATTCCTGGCAGATGGTTTTTTGCTCTTGACGAAGACACTTGTCCTGCTTCCTTCCTGTGGGGGGATTAACTGTTACTGCAGCGGTTGTTGGTAGGTGAAACTAAATGACAGTTACCTGTGTTTATAAAATGGCTGCTGCCTGTGGTTTGTTTAAAATGTTCCCCCATAAGGTTCAACTGTTACCTCAGTGGCTGCTAGTAGGTGAAACGAAATGGCAGTTACCAGTGTTTATAAGTGGGGCTTCAGAGCAAGGTAGGTTGATGCATGGCTGGGAAGGAGATAGAGTTGCCAACTCCAGGTGGGGAATTCCTGGAGATATGAGGAGTGGAGCCTGGAGAGGGTGAGGTTTGAGGAGGGGTGGGGCCTCAGACAGGTACAATGCCATAGACTCTGCCCTCCAAACCACCTATTCCCTCTTGGGGAACCACTGCTGCCAATCTCCAGGTGAGGGCAGGAGATCACTCAGAATTACAACTGCTCTTCAGGTAGCAGAGATCAGTCCCCCTGGAGAAAATGGTGGACTCTGTGTCATTATACCCTGCTGAGGCTGCCACAGCAAATTAATGATGACTGCCCAAGGCCTTGACACTCTCCAAGAGCCTCTTTCTAGAGCCTATTGTATTTATTCCCACAACGGGCCTTATTCCTAGTTTTCAGATATTTAGAATTCTGCAGAGCCCATAGTAAAAGATGCCTGGTCCTGTGTCATCCCTGTTTCTTCAGGCGTTCTGCAACCATCGGGGGTCTGGCCAAAATCAAAAGAACGGCTTGACCAGACCATCTATTTAACAATGTTTGTATTTCATCTCCCTGGACGTGGGAAAAACAGCAGCAGTTGAATACAATACAATAAAACCACCGACTTGACGGCAAAGAAAAGTGGTAACTCCAAAAAACAAAACAAAACACAATCCTTGGAATCAAAATCAATCAACTAGGGTTGCTAGGTCCTCCTGGCAGCCGGCGGAGGGATCCGGGCGCCTTCCCAGGATCTTCTGCTGCGTGCGCAAAGCGTGTGCAGCGCAATGACATCGCCCGGAAGTGATGTCATCATGTCACCGACATCAGAGGGGGGATGCTCTAGTTTTTGGACAAAACTACAGTTTGTAGGCAGGCCCATAGCCATAGTGGGATATTTCAGGGCCTGGCCCCCTGACTTCCTGCCAAGGCCCCCTGACTTCCATGCACCCCCCCGGCCCCCTAGCTCTCTGGGCCGCCCAGAGGACTCCCAGCTCTCTGAGAGAACTTGTAACTGACCCAAGGTCACACCAGCAGCTGCATGTGGAGGAGAGGGAAATCAAACCCGGTGCTCCCAGATTAAGATCCAACCACTATACCAAACTGGCTCTCGAGTTCCCTTTAAACTGTGTTGCAGTTCCCTTTAAACTAAGACTGGCAGAGCGAGTTCCCTTCAAACTGTGTTGCAGGGGCCTGATTCTGGGGCCCAAAATGTTGCCAAGGGGAGGGGAACGGGGGCAAATAAAGCCCCCAAGGCCATTTTAGGGAAGCAAAGCACCATGGGGGGGGGGAGGGCGGAGCTGGATTCCCACCACCACCACTGTGGTCTCAACAAGAATCAGGGCCCCGCGGCTCAGAGTAAAGGTCTCCACAGCTGGGCACGGAGTTTGTAAAATGGTGCTACGAACCCAGGGATGCTGGTCATGTCTTGCTGGCGTCCAAGACATTCAAAGAGGGGGGGGGGGAAGCCATGGCATTTCCTCACTGCCGGCAGCCCCCCTTGCCTGCTGACTCAAGGACATATTATGCTAATGACATGCAAAGAAGATATTTAAAATCCACTGCAGCGGTCTAATATCCAGGGGCTGTTCCTGGTTTTGCGAAAGCGTCTTGTCACGAAGAGACCAAACCAGAGTTAAGAGAAAGAAAACTCAGCATAACCGAGTATTTTTAAAAAATCCTGCCACTAAGAGGAGATGATGAACGGTGCCGCCAAAGCGACAACGGGGAAGAAAACCTTCAAAAACATGTCCACCGGGAGATGCTTAAGAGGGTACTGACCTGCCGAAAGGGAGACAGGAAAGCGCTTGATGTGGCACTTCAACAGTCCATCTATTATATTTAACGACTGCCAATTCCAAAAGCAAATTTCGGCCCAGCACCTGAGAGAAAAGAGCTTTCCGATGGGCAGAAGGGAGTCATTTTCTGATGGTTTACGGCTTGGCGCCGCCACCAGAACAGGTCCAAAGAGCTGGCCCACAGCCGCGGTCGGCCGCATTTGAAACGATACGTCGGCGTCCAGTTTGTTGCCGGGCCTGTTCTGTCGCTGGTTTGGACCTTCGAGCTCTCAATGGACTGGGCACATTCTCCCAGGAAGCCGGAAGATACCCTGTCAGTCAGGCGGTGAAGCGTTCTGTCATGCGCGATCTTTCACAGACAGTAGACCAGGGGCTGCCACTGGGGCGCCCGCGGGCACCATGGCATTCACTAGCACCTTTCCTGATGCTCGTCAAGTGTTTTTGGAAAGTGGGCAGGGCCAGGTGATTTTGCCCAGCAAGGCTTCTGATTGGCCACTGGAGACCTTTTGTGTGTGCACTGCCTGGAGGTAATGGCTCCTTTGGTAGGTGGGCTCTACAGCATTATGCCACTCCTCCACATGCAGCTGCTGGTGTGACCTTGGGCCAGTTACAAGTTCTCTCGGAGCTGTTCTCTCAGGAGCAGTTCTCGAAAGAGCTCTCTCAGCCCCACCGACCTCACAGGCAGTGTTCCCTCTCAGCTGAGTTAGTGTGAGCTAGCTCACAGTTTTTTAGCCTCCGGCTCCCACATTTTTGCCTCAACTCAGAAAGGATGGCTCCAGAGCAAACTCACTTACGCAGCAGCCAAATCACTCGCTCACAGCTTTAATGCCAACAGCTCACAATGTAGATTTTTGCTCACAAGGTTCCACAGCTTAGAGGGAGCACTGCTCACAGGGTGTCTGTTGACAGGAGGGGACGGGGATTTTAAGCTGCTCTGAGACTCTTTCAGGTAGTGAAGGGTGGGGTATAAATCCAATCTCCTCTTCTTTTCTTTTGTTCCCTCAAGGGCAGTCCTTGAAAGAGCTCTCTCAGCCGCACCTACCTCCCAGGGTGTCTGCTGTGGGGAGGGGAAGGGAAAGGAGATTGTAAGCCGCTCTGAGACTTCTTTGGGTAGTAAAAGGTGGGGTATAAATCCAATCATCGTCATCATCTCCTCCTCCTCTTCTTGCGAGTCCTCTCCTGTGCTGCCCACAGGAACAGCTCCCTGCCCTCCTCTAAGTGACAGCTCTTCAGTTACTTCCCTCAACCTCCTTCCCTCAACTTCCTTCCCTCAACCTCCTCTTCTCCAGACTGGACATTCCCAAGTCCATTAGTTGTTGTAGATTTTCCAGGCTGTATGGCCGTGGTCTTGCCAAGATCTTGCCAGAAGATCTACAACCACTAAGGAACTCCGGCTGTGAAAGCCTTCGACAACGTAGTCTCAAGTCCCTCAGCCTTTCCTCACAGGGCTTGGTCTCCAGGCCCCCGATCAGCAAAGGTAAAGCTCGGCAATATCCAAGCAATTGCAGCAAGGGAGCCAAAACCACATCTGCCCCACAGATCCTAGAGGTCCCCACCTATTCTGAGCCTGCAGACAACTACGGAATTTGGACCCTGGGTGGCGGGCACAGCCACAAAATGGCTGCCACAAGAAGCAGAGCCAACCACAAAACCTCAGGGACTGAGGTCATACATGACTTTAATAGTAACTTCTGAATGCTTCGGGCAGAACCTCTGCTTAACAGGATGCCTTTGAGAATGGACACATTGTTCAAAAATATTTTCTTAGAATCATAGAGTTGGAAGGAACCTCCAGGGTCATCTAAGTCCAACCCTCTGCTCAATGCAGGAGATTCACGAATACCTCCCCCCCGCAACCGCCAGAAGATGATAAAAAACCTCCAGGATCCCCGGCCAAACTGGCATGGAGAATAATTGCTTCCTGACCCCAAAGTGGCGATCAGCATTTCCTTGGGTGTGTCAGAAAGGGCCATGAGAACTAAGCATGGAGGCAACCCTTCCCGCCCTCCCTCTCGTGATCTGCCCAAGTTCACAGGATCAGCATGGCTGTCAGATGGCCATTCAGCCTCTGCTTTTTTCTTTCTTTCTTTTTTTTTAAGACCAACAAAGGTTTATTCAAGATACAAGCTTCCATGTGCAAGGCGCACTTTTTCAAATACATTATTACAGAGGAACTTCAGGAACAGAATGGAAAGGGAAATTGCCAAATTACAAGTTATTACAACACTTGGGAAAAAAACCTCCCCAGGACTCAACAGGGACATTGGTTTCTTATCTCATTATATATATACTAACTCATTCAGTCCTCAAATACATATTCTCAACAAGAAGGACTACAAATCCTCTGTATTTTAGTGTTTTTCTTTTTCAGAATATTTTATTTATTTATTTATTTACTAGGAATAAGGCCTGTGGTATAAACCATACAACGGGCTCTAGAAAGATGTGGCTTCTTCCCCACCCCCTGCAAGGTCCTGTCGGCCCAGGCTGGCCAGGAGTGCCTCTGCTTAAAAGCCTCCAAAGGAGGAGAGCCCACCACCTCCCGAGGAGGCCTGTTCCATTGAGGGACCGCTCCAACTGTCAGGAAATTCTTCCTAATGTTTGGCTGAAAACTCTCCTGCTGGTTCTGGTCCAACTTTCTGGGGCAACAGAAAACAACTCCGCCCCATCCTCTATAGGACAGCCCTTCAAGTACTTGAAGATGGTGGTCATATCCCCTCTCAAGGCTAAACAGACCCAGCTCCTTCAGCCTTACCTCACAGGACTTGGTCTCCAGACCCCTCCCCATCTTCATAGCATCCCCACAGCTTATAAGAAATCTGCACATCCGATCAGCTCTCCAATGGACAATCAGAATCCCTGATGGGCAAAGGCCTCGCCCGGCTCGGCCCACTTTCTAAAACCTTTTTGGTGGGTTACCAGGAAAGATGACCAAGGACACCATGTTGGGGAATCCCACCTTTGTCAGTTGGACCTACAAGAAAAATGCCTTCCCGATGTAACTGGACTCTCCCTCAGCAGGCCTATTCATCCAGTGTGCAAAGAAAACTGAGGTAAGGGGGGAGCTGAGGGAAAGGGGTGGGGGGACACGATTTACTCCAGCCGACTCACGTTGATGATGATAGTGAGGGAGTCGTCATTGGGGAGGAAAATACAGACGCTGCGGCGGTCTTGCATGACTCTGTTATTGTGGAAGTTCAGTTTGTTCATCGTGTTCCGGGCCTTCCCCCGTGCGTCGTTCAGTGAGCCGCTCCGAGACCGTGTGGGAACCTCAGGGTCAGAGCTCTCGGCGGCCAACAGCTTCCCTTCATCACCCGCGTCACAGGCGGCAGGGCGTCTCGGGGTCTCCCCCAACGGGCGCCATCACTGCGGAAAGAGAAGAAGCACAGAGGGATGTCAGACAAAGTGGACCAAGAACATGGCCACCTTTTGTAATTTTTTTTTAAAAATTACGTTATTTATAGTACACCTTTCCCATAAGGACTCAAGACGGATTACACAGACTGAGTCAGTGCAACCAACAAAATGAACGTGAGAACATCAGAAGAGCCCTGCTGGGTCAGACCAGTGGTCCATCCAGTCCAGCGTCCTGTCTCACACAGTGGCCAGCCAGTTCCTCTGGAGGGCCAACAACAGGGCAGAGAGGCCGAGGCCTTCCTAAGAACATCAGGAGAGCCCTGCTGGATCAGACCAGTGAGGGTCCATCCAGTCCAGCATCCTGTCTCACACAGGGGCCAACCAGTTCCCCTGGAGGGCCAACAACAAGGCAGAGAGGCTGAAACCTTCATAAGAACATCAGAAGAGCCCTGCTGAATCAGACCAGTGAGGGTCCATCTGGTTCAGCATCCTGTCTCACACAGTGGTCAACCACAGTTCCTTTGGAGGGCCAACAGCAGGGCAGAGAGGCCGAGGCCTTCATTAGAACATTAGAAGAGCCCTGTTGGATCAGACCAGTGGTCCATCTAGTCCAGAATCCGCTCTCACACAGTGGCCAACCAGTTCCTCTGGAGGGACAACAACAGGGCAGAGAGGCCGAGGCCTTCATAAGAACATCAGAAGAGCCCTGCTGGATCAGACCAGAGATCCATCTAGTCCAGCATCCTGTCTCACACAGTGGCCCCAACCAGTTCCTCTGGAGGGCCAACAACAGGGCATTGGACTGATCCAGCAGGGCTCTTCTGATGTTCTTCTCTCCGAATATCGCCAGCCTCCAGAACCGCCCCATGCCCTGCCAGCCCAATAAGGGCACCCTCTCTGAGAGACCTGAAATTGAGTGACACAAAGCCTATTCTTCATGGGCAAGCTCTCAAGATGCCTTGTCGCTTTAAAGTAAACACGGCAATCGTCTCCACTGTGGCCTCAGCGCTGGTTTATTTCAGGCTGGCTTGGGCCAGCCGATGCCCTTTTCTTCCAAAACAAGACAGAATGGTCCATCCGGTGTAAATTCCATGGGCTTTGCGGAAGCCATCCTTAAACTAAGGGTTCTTTGTGTTGAGAAACCTCAGACACAGCAGAAAGCCCATAAACTGACAGAACAAGCCAAGGGGCGAGGCGAGGCCTACACGCAGTGAGGTGGAGGCAGAACGGACCCAACTGCCTCAGCCTGTGGATGGATGGTGCTGGTTTCCAGTGCTCGCCTCCATAAAAATTCCCCACAAGCAGAAAGCTAGCATGCTTTTGTCCTACCCTTCCACTGAGAGAACAGAGATATACAAACAACACTCCTTCCCATTTTCCTCACAACTGACCTGTGTCATTGGCTAGGCTAAAAGAGTGACTAACCCAAGGTTATTACCCTGAGCAGTTTATGCATTTATTTACTTCATTTTTACACCACATTTCTCCCCAATTGGGACTCAAGGCAGCTTATGTAATTCTCCTCTTTCATTTAATCCTCACAACAACCTTGTGAGGTAGGTTAGGCTGAGAGCGTGCGACTGGCCCAAGATCAACCAAGAGGTTTCCATGGCATGAGTGGGGATTCGAACCTGGTTCCTCAGAATCGAACCTGGTTCCCTTCCTTTTCTGGAGGGGTGGCAGATAACGTTTTCTAAATGAATAAAAATACCCAGAGAGATTCAGGGCAGCTGGGATTTGAACCCGGCTCTCTCAGTACTCAAACTGGTATCCTGCAGTGGTTGTCACATTATGGAGAGGAAGGTTTTAGCCCCCTCCCGCTCTTCCCTGTGCTAGATTTCTACTTGCAGGATTTTTTAAAAAGCATGATTTGCCATTTGAAAGATAAGAGAAGCCATATTGAATCAGGCCAGTGGCCCATCCAGTCCAACACTCTGTGTCACACAGTGGCCAAAACCCAGGTGCCATCAGGAGGTCCAGCAGCGGGGCCAGAACTCCAGAAGCCCTCCCACTGTGCCCCCCACCCGGGACGAAGAATATGAAGCATCACTGCCCCAGACAGAGTGTGCCATCTATAAGAATGTAAGAGAAGCCATGTTGGAGCAGGCCAACAATGGGAGAGTTTCTGGAGTTCTGGCCCATCCAGTCAAACACTCTGTATCACACAGTGGCCAAAACCCAGGTGCCATCAGGAGGTCCACCAGCAGGGCCAGAACTCCAGAAACTCTCCCACTGTTGCCCCCCTCCAAGCACCAAGAAGACAGAGCATCACTTGCCACAGACTGAGAGTTCCTATCTATACCTTGTGGCTAATAGCCACTGATGGACCTCTGCCCCATATAAGAACATAAGAGAAGCCAATGTTGGATCAGGCCAGTGGCCCATCCAGGCCAACACTCTGTCACACAGTGGCCAAAAACACCAGGTGCCCTCAGGAGGTCCAGCAGTGGGGCCAGGACACTAGAAGCCCTCCCGCTCTCCCCCCCCCCCCCCACCCGAGCACCAAGAATACAGAGCATCACTTGCCCCAGACTAAGAGGTCATGCCTATACCTTGTGGCTAATAACCACTGATAGACCTCTGCTCCAGATGTTTATCCAATCCCCTCTTGAAGTTAGCTATGCTTGTAACTGCCTTTGCTTTCAGGGGCAGCAAATTCCACATGTTGATTACTCTTTGGGTGAAATGGTTTAGTCCAGGGGTGGGCAATTGTTTTGGCTCGGGGGCCACTTTGTGGGAGCAGAGGTTAGCAAAGGGCCGCACCTTTTAAAATGATTGCATTCATTAGTTAACTTTGCATTTCAGAAAAGGTATAAACTGTATCATAAAAATCAATAAATATAAATGAAATAAAATAGTGGTAGTTTTATTCAATTTATTTATTGTGCTAATTTCATATCATCCGTAGCTGCAAGCACATTTAATTTCAGAATCAGTTTAATGAGACAAATGTACCCTATCACACTTTTCTACAATTTTTTGGAAATCAGGAGTGAGATTGCTTGTTGAGATTCTCATCACAGCCTGCAAGTTAATGTCTGTCAAAGAGCATCTATATTTACTCTTGTTGATCTTCATGCAAGAAAAACTTTGCTCACAAATATAACCACAAATAAAAACCACGTGGCCGACTGCCTTGGCGGGCCGTAAAAAACTGTGGCGGGCCGCGTGTGGCCCGTGGGCTGCAATTTGCCCACCCCTGGTTTAGTCCATGCTACCAGGTCAGGATTCCAACGCTTCATTTTGTGACATGCATGGAACAGGCCTAAAAAAGTCAACCGTAGCCTGAAGGCAGAACTGTCTTTTCGGAGCCTGACATGGTTCCCCAAACAGCCGTGAAATAGTGGGCGATTCTGCATCTAGCATTCGCTCCACGTTTTCTCAACTGGGAGGGAAAAGTGCAGCTCAAAACCACATCCAAATACCTCAGGGCAACGCCATACCGACTGCAAAGTCACTCCTGAAGGGCCATAAATCTATGCAGAAGGTACCATGAAACCTGATGTTCAAAGAAAGTGAAAGTGGCATGCAATGCAGAGGGCAATTTCTGTTCCAACAAGGGTTTCGTAAAACAACAGAGGGAAAAGCCAATGCAGAATCGCCCAAAGTGCGTTGGAGGCAAAAAGGTAAAGGATTCCCTTGCTCGAAAGCCAGTTCAAACCTGGGTCTCCAGTTCCTAGTCCCAACAATTTTAATCACAGTACCACAGTGGCACCTTCCTGGGCGAGCTCACCATCTCTCTGTGCCTTACGACCCACAGCCTCGTCTCCCGCGATGCCCTCGTGTAAAACTTAATGGATCAGGGTCCCGATAAAATGGACTCCCCAAAGATTTTAGTGACCTCCATTTTGTCAGTCACTTGCAGTACAGTCCCACGCAGGTCTACTCAGAAAAAAAGCCCCACAGGGCTTACGGCTAGATAAGCATGTCCAGGACTGCAACCCTTAACCTCTCATACGGGTCTGCTTGTGAGGCTGAGCCCCACAAGATAAGGACACAGATGCAAGGGCACACACAGGGCCGGGGATACCCCGGGCCGGCTGCACATGAATCCATAACACGTGGAGATAATCCAACCAGGAATTTCGGGGCACCTTCAAGACTAACAGATTTATTGAAGGCGCTGGCTTTCCTTGGCTGGCAGCCCATGAGATGTTGATTCACTTGCTTCCATGTTCCACAACAGGGGGAAGAAAGGAGGGGTGGATTTTGCTAGTTTTCCCAAAACACAAAAACACTAGACTTGTGGCTGAAAACACTGGCCAAGGAGTCCACAGCGCTGCTCATGTAACAGGAAGCAACACTGTGTGTGTGTGTGTGTGTGTGTTTAAATAAAGAATATATTGGGAATGACAGTCAGCCCCCACCTCACTTTTAGGCGGAATTCCTCCATCTCTGAACAAAGCCAGGAATGCCTCCATCTCCAAACAAAGCCAAGGCTGCCTCTCTGTAAAAGAACTCTGCAGTCCGAGATCTACCTTGGAGGTCTCTCTCTGCCTCCCCACCCCCAACCTCTGGAAATCAAAGCAGGAGAAAAGAAGCCGCCGAGGGCTCCGCTTCCAAGTTAAGGCCGCTCTCCATCTCCCCTGTGCTGTATTCACAGTGCCTTGTGTACCAAAGCGGGATGGGTCAGGACGGATGAGAGGAAATACTTCTTTACACACAGAGTGATTAAAATGTGGGGTTTGCTGCCAGAGGATGTGGTGATGGCCACAGGAATAGACAGCTTAAAAAGGGGATTAGATAGATCCATAGAGGATAAGTCTGTCAATGGCTACTGGCCCTGGTGACTGAGGGGAACCTCCACATTCAGAGGCACTAATCCACTGAATCCCAGAGCCAGGAGGCAACATCAGGGGAAGGCCTCGGCCTCCATGCTTGGTTCGGCCACTGTGTGAGACAAGATGCTGGGCTAGATGGACCACTGGTCTGATCCAGCAGGGCTCTTCTGATGTTCTTATGAGGTTACAAGAAGGGGGGGACCCGCGATACTCGCAGTGGGGGAGAAGGAACTCCACTGAGTGGAGGAAGCAGCCACAGGTGAGCTTCCTCCCCCCCCCCCCGGCTTCTCCCCCCCCCCCCACGGGCACCGGCGAGGCCCGAGTGGCTCTCGCCAGGCCTGCCGATTCCCCCCCCCCCCCCCGGCTCTGGCAGCGAGGCTTGGACGCTGCACAGTTTCAAGATTTACATATCCCCCCAAAAGTTTTTTTTAACTTTTAGGATTTTTCTGCACACGTGGGGAGTGTGTAGGAAAATCTCCCTGCCCCCAAGTGCTCCCCCTCCCCGGTTTTAGATATCCGCACGAAGGGGGTGGCTTGGCTATTAGATATATAGATGTATAACTCTAACAGTAATTACTCTAACATTTCAGGCAGAAACTCTTTACAATAGGATGCCTTTTAATCTGCACAGCCAATCAGAAGCCGTGGAAGGCAGGAGGAAGAGAGGAGGTCCCAACCAGAGATGAATGGACTCCATCAAGGAAGCTCCATCATGTCCTTCACTTTGCAAGACTTGAGCCTGGCTGTCTGTGACAGGGTGTTTTGGAGAACATCAATGCCCCGGGTTGCCATAATTTGGAAGTGACATGATGGCGCTTAACACAGAGGCTCAGGAAAGGAGAGATAAAACAAACAAAAAATCCCCTTGCAGATTAGGACTAGAAGATTGCTTTTCAAAAAATGAACAGTGAAGATGAGCGCATACTAAACAACATCCACGTGCCAAATTGCTGGTTGCCAGCCTCCAGGAGGGCCCTGGAGTTCTCCCAGAATTACAACTCTAGTCCAGACTACAGAGGTCAGTTCCCCTGGAAGAAAGAGGCTGCTTTGGAGGGGGGGCTCCATGGTAGGTATGCTATTTAGCTGAAATCCCACCCCCAGTTCCCCTTTCCACATGTGCCACCGCAAAACCTCAAGGACTTTCCCAGGCCAGAGTCGGTCACTGTAGCCCCTACGGGCAAAACAGCTCTGAGCTCCCTCTCTTCGTGCAGAAATGTGAAGACGTGGAAATTCCTGCGCTTGCTTTCGGCTCTGTGCCCAGAAGACCAAGATTGTTAATAATGGAGAGGGCTCCCTTAACCCCCCCGCCATTTCAACCTTCCCGTGGCAGCGTGTTCCTGATAAAAGTGTTACAGCTGCCCTTGGAGACCAGAGTGGAGAACACACGACCGCACAGTTTGAAAAGAATGCCTTCGCGATGGGCGACCTGGCACATAGCCCCAGATCAAGGCGAAGGAGTTTTTGAACAATTCAGCTGGAAGGAGAGATACCGGGAGAAGAGAAGGTGAGTCATCTCCCGCAAACAGCCCCGAAGCCAAAAGAATAATTCTGCTAGACGAGGGGCCCCATAAGCAACCCAGAAGGAGCCTCATAATTCAATATTGGGATGATGGAGCGCTCCAAAGCGATGGTCCCATGAACATAGTGTTTATTGTGGGGAGGGGCCTGTAGCCAGGATTTCGTGGCTTGTGGGGCAGATTTTTTTTTGGTGGGGCTGAAGTTCAGTGCAGAAAGAAAAGCCATTTAGCCAGTAGAAAGCCGTTACCAGGATGGATCCCTCAACTGCGAGCCATCAACCACTTTAGATGACAGTTCTCGGCCGCTACAAGTTAACCGCTTCCGCCAGCCAAAGCAACAATTCTGAGAACAAGCCGGCAGGTGGGGGTGATGACTTCTGTTGTCAAGAAAGCTAACTCTTGGGAAGAAAAATTCTCTTGAAGAAGACCAGTTTCTTGACACAGAGTTCAAAGGGATCCTAGAGGTCACCTACTCCAACCCCCTTGCTCAGTGCAGGAATTAGTCAGCTACATCAACCTTACTCTGCTTAAAGAATTGCACACCTTTTTTAAAAAAATTTTTAAAAAATGACTGAAAAGAGCATTTACAGGAAAAATTCTAGTGGGGCTGTGCTCTTAAGAAAGGGGGTGGGACCCCCAAAAGCCCCACCATAGCTACAGGCCTGATTTAGGTAATGGTCACACATGCCCTTGTTAGATTCAAGTCCAGTAGGAGCAGCAAGAGACCAACAGGATTATGGGAGCAAAAGCTTTCCAGAGTCAAAGCTTCCTCTGTCAGATATAATGCATTTTGTCGTTCTGCAGGTAGACTGGCCTCAGACTGTGGGTCTGATCCAGCAGGGCTCTTCCTATGTTCTAATGAAGGCCTTGGCCTCTATTTATGCCCTGTTGTGGGCCCTCCAGAGGAACTGGTTGGCCACTGTGTGAGGCGGGATGCTGTACTAGATGGACCACTGGTCTGATCCGATCTTCTTACCTCTTCAGATCCCTGAAGCTAAGCAGGGTCGGCCCTGTTTAGTACTTGGATGGGAGACCACCAGGGAAGTCCAGAGTCATGATGTGGAGGGCAGGCAACGGCAGAGCACCTCCGAACGTCTCCTGCTTGAAAACCTCACAGGGTTGCCGTAAGTCGGCTGCGACTTTAACACCACTTATCGCCACCAGCACATGACGGGTCTCTCGGCTTCCCAAGCCACCTGCCACAACTTGAGTAATTACCCTAGTGAGACAAAGGGCTTCCTTACATGGGCAAGTCATGACAGTTTCCAGAATTTCTCCTGAAGGGAGGGCACCAGGTCTCAAAAACGACACCTCGGCAAGTCTAGCTGTGAGGCCACCCCCCATCCCCACTGTTTGTCTCAAACGGGCTTTGGTTTCCAATCAGCAACACTGTCACGCATCCGAGCACACCGGGCACAGAGACTCTATGGCTTACAAAGGCGAGGTGGGCTGCTGGGGGGGTGTTGGATCCACATCCCAAACCTGACTGAAGCTGCAGCGCGGAACAAAGAGAGGAAGCCCAGAAAAGCGTCCGCCTTCGGTTCAGAGGCCTGGGACGAAGGAGAGGAGAACGGAGGGCGACGGGAAAGAGCCGTCAGCGTGCCCTGCCAAATACCTGCAGTTGTAGCAGCCGCCAGGCCGCGTTCCTGTCGTGTCTGATCAGCTTAAGCCGGCCTTCAACTCGGGCAAGTTAAAAATAGAGGTGGCCGCCCGAAGAGGCAGGTGAGAGACAGAAGGCGGGTTCGCGGAGTGTAAAGGAACCTCCGGAGCAGAACCGGATTAGGGGGAGGACTGAAGGCTCTGGCTGAACACCAGTTGAGTGTCAAGAGCAATGCAGGACCGGTTCCAGGGGTGAATCGGCCCTTAAACTGGCAGGGAAAGTGCCTGGTGAGCAGGATTGAGCCGCGCCGTGCTCCAGGGTTGCTGGCAGCCCGGCAAGGGGTCCCTAGCCGTGGATTCTGCAGACACAGGAACTTCCGTCGCTACTTCCTGCCTGGATAGCCTGGTCCGATCCGAGCTAGTTCAGACTGCGGGAGGGGGATTACAGGAAGCGAACGCCTGCTGCTGTCTTCACCGGGGGCCAAGCCAAAGGCGAGCAGCCCTTGGGGGAATGCCAGCTCTGCACGTGCAACTCTCGGACTAGTATCTGGGAGTTCCGGGTTCGAATCCCAACTCGTGCCACGGAAACTCACTGGGTGACCTCGGGTCCATCGACCACTCTCAGCCTTGACCTTCCTCACAGGGTTTTTGTGAGGATAAAATGGAGGAGCGGAGAAGGGGGTGAGCCACCTTGGGTCCCCGCTGAGGAGAAAGACAGGGCATAAAAACATTAAATTAAAAACAACAACACTCAGCTGTGCTTATCTCGGAGCCTTTTTAGAAGCTTACTCCTTTGCAACTTTGGGAACCCCGCCACACAGCTTTGTGGCAGCTGTACACTCATTCCTCCACAAAACACACAACCCCATGCTACGTAATACACTGCCATGCCACCCTTCCTCCTTCAGGGCTCAGGGTGGCTTACCTTGCCTCCTTCCCCCCATTTAACCCTCACAACAACCTTGTAAGGCAGGCTAGGCCGAGAGAATGCAACTGGCCCCAAATCACTACAGAGATCAGCTCCTTTAGAGAAAATGGATACTTGGAGGGTGGACTCTATGGCACTGTGCCCTGCTGAGGTCCCTGCCCTGCCCAAGCTCCACCCCCAAATCTCCAGGAGTTTCCCAACCTGGAGCCAGCAACCCTACCGCCCACCCCCTGGTGGTAGCCGGGGGGGGGACACCTGGCAACCCTAATTTGAACCCAGATCTCCCCAATTCTAGTCCTACATTGGCGCCACTACATCACACAGGCTCCTCAGTGACCCTTTCCCCCACCCCCATATCGCCTTTCTCCGTATGCGCCCCAGAGAGCACTGAGGTCAGGGTCGGAACATCGCCTGACTCTCCCTTGCCCAAAAGAAGCCAGGTTGGCCGTGACTAGAGCCAGGGCCTTTTCAGTTGTGGCTCCACACTGGTGGAATGAGCTCCTGGAGGACATCAGGGCCCTGTAGGACCTTCTACAGTTCCGCAGCGCCTGCAAAACGGAGCTCTTCCGTCAGGCTTTCAATTCGGAGCCGCCACTGACGAGCGCGTGAACAACTAACGCATCACAGGAACATCTTTGATAAGACTGATGGAGATTGCCTCTCACTTTCTGATGTACCCTGAATGCCACCATCATTTGTTAATT
This sequence comes from Lepidodactylus listeri, assembly GCA_029233225.1. Classification (NCBI taxonomy): domain Eukaryota; kingdom Metazoa; phylum Chordata; class Lepidosauria; order Squamata; family Gekkonidae; genus Lepidodactylus; species Lepidodactylus listeri. Next base: position 97,581,588 of record JARCFY010000011.1, on the reverse strand, counting down.
TTATCTTGTACTGTAGGGTTCTTATATATAAATTTTTACGGTATTGTTTTATTGCTTCAATGCCTGTGTGCTGCCTTGAGCCAGCTTGTCCGGCAAGGAGGGATATAAATTTAAATAATAAATAAATAAATAAATAAATAAAGTGGGACCGTAAACTCCTTTGGACAGGGAGCCATAAACTTGCAATGAAAACACAAGCAACCATTAAAACTCCTTCACATGTGACAGGTTGACTGCCAAGCACTTGGGTAGAGATGTAAAATTTCCGGAAATTTTGAAGCTCAGAAAAAAACCTTTTTCCTCGTTTTTTTCCAGAAAAAAATGGAAAATTTTGGAAAAATTGAAAAAAAATGCTACATTAGCCCTTCTTTTTTCTTTTCCAGATTGAAAGTCATTCTGTTACTTTAGGAACATAAAATATGACTATGGACAACTTTACTTGGCACGAAATTATCACAACTAGCATATTAAAAACATAGTGTATCCAAACAATTACAAACAGAATTTACTTTTAAAATAATATTTATTTGTAATTGTAACAAATGGAGCAACAATCTCTTGAACTGTTTACTAGTTTATGTGGAACAGACAAAAAACCCTCCACAAAACAATTTTTAAAAATCCAGAAGTAACAATTATTCATATTTCCTCTCCACAGTATTAAATAAAAATAAAAAACCCATTCTCATAAAAAAAAACTGAAGGGGGGGAGTGTATAGAAGGGAGTGTGGGACCAAGTTTCAATGAATGGGCATGACATTTAATCAGAATCATTTCCTGAGCTGTAATGATCAGTTTCAGTCTCTGCTTCTGCAGCTACTCTGTTGTGTCTGTCATTATCACAGTTATTACAGACCTCTAAAATCTGAAAGTTTGCCTGGATTGAAACAGAAATTAGACTAATCTGATACCATACATATTTTTTAGAAATGATTTGGAAAATATTTGAACACCTTGTCTTAAAATATTTTATTCATCATGTTAAAACAAAATGTTCCATAATCAATTACTTTTCTTTCTTCAATTTTTCAGAAAAAACCAAAAAAGGCTTCAGGAAAAAAATGGGGAAAACCTGGGTTTTTCCCCCGAATTTTTCTGTTTTTTTTCCGGGCCTTCACATCTCTAGTCTGAACAGAGAATTGCGTGCACACGCTGGAACGACAGGGCGTCCATTCACGAACCCAACAGCCTAAGCCCTGAGGCTTTTGCGTAGGAGTGGACATAGTGTCACATACTTCTGTTTAGACGCTTATGGATTTTTTATTTTTTGGATTGCTACTGTTGTGCTTGGTTGAGTACAGAGTCAAGGGGCCAGTTCACACGTAATACCTCTTAAGTCAGGGCATCCCCAATCTTTCTGAGACTCGGGCCAACTTAGGAGCAAGGTCCTGTTTCTACGGTGGGGCCTCATTTGGAATACTGTGTATGGTTCTGGTCACCGTATCTCAAGGAGGAGATTGCAGAGCTGGAAAAAGGACAGAGGGAGGCGACCAAGATGATTGTGGGGGGGAGGGTTGGAGCTCTTTCCCGATGAGGAAAGACTGAAGAGTCTGGGACTTTTCAATTCAGAAAAAAAGATGACTAAGGGGGGACATGACAGAGGCTGATAAAATTATGTATGAGGTGGAGAGAGTAGACAAAGAGAATTTTTTCTCCCTCTCCCAAAATACTAGAAGTGGAGGGCATCCAATGAAACTGATGGGCAGTAGGTCCAGGATGGACAAAAGGAAACACTACTTTACACAGAAAGTGATTAAAATGTGGGATTCGCTGCCAAAGGATGTCATGATGGCCTCAGGAATAAACAGCTTTAAAAGGGGATCAGATAGTTTCTTGGAGAATAAATCTATCAATGGCTACTAGCCATGGGGACTGAAGGGAACACATTCAGAGGCACTAATCCTCCAAATCCCTGAGCCAGGAGGCAAAATCAGGGGACAGCCTCGGCCTCTCTATGGACTGTTGTTGGTCTTCCAGTGGCACTGGTTGGCCACTGTGTGGAGGAGGAGGAGGAGATTGGATTTATACCTCACCCTTCACTCGGCGTCTCAGAGCAGCTTACCAACTCCTTTCCCTTCCCCTCCCCACAACAGACACCCTGTGAGGTAGGTGGGGCTGAGAGAGCTCTAAAAAAAACTCCTCTTTTTCAAGGACAGCTCTTGTCAGAACTATGGCTTGCCCGAGGTCATCCAGCAGGTGAAAGTGAAGGAGTGAGGAATCAAACCTGGTTCTCCCAGATTAGAGTCCACACACTTAACCACTACACCAAACTGGAACAGCCTTCCTCGGGAGGTGGTGGGCTCTCCTTCTCTGAAGGTGTTTAAGCAGAGACTAGATGGCCCTCGGACAGCAATGCGGATTCTGTGAACTTGGGCAGATCAGGTGAAGGGAGGGCAGGATGGGTTGCTTCATTGCTTAGTTCTCGTAGCCCTTTCTTACACGCCCAGGGAAATGCTGATCGCCACTTTGGAATCATGAAGCAATTTTTCACCAGGCCAGTTTGGCTGGGGATCCTGGAGGTTTTCTGCCATCTTCTGGGCATGGAACAGGGATCACTCACAGGGGGGGGGGGGAGAGAGAGAGAGATATTGGTGAATTCCCTGCATTGTGCAGGAGGTTGGACTAGATGACCCTGGAGGTCCCTTCCAACTCTATGAGAGCTGAAGTTTTGCTCCGGTTCCGAAGCTCGTTAGAACTTCAGAATGTGAGGGATTTCCACCAGATCTGAAACGACTCCGATTAGTGGAAGCGTGTCGGTTTGAGCAGTCTAACAGAGCGGACGAGGATTCTTCTTTTCCATTCGTTTGATGCGCTGCTCGAAATGCATACCAAAGTGGGAGGGGGAGAGGAAGGGAAAAAGTGCTGGCATCAGGGGAAATTCTTTTCAACCATCTGCTTCTCATTTCCACAATGAGATCTTTGATTCCTTCCACACACACAAACACACACACACACGCAGAACCACCACCCCGCCAAGTTCTTCCCCTCTAGCCTGTGCTAAATGCTAGCCAGGGACTTTGCTGTGAAAACTCCCTTGTTAACTGGGCACCTGCAAAGTGAACTCATGACCTGCAGGTCACACCAGAGAAGGGAGCTCAGCTTCACCCAACTGCCTGGGGACAAGCTAAACTAGCCATCTAGCGACGCACAAGAAGGGATAGCCAACTAGCGGTACGCAAGAAGGGATAGCCAACTAGCAGTGTGCAAGAAGGGATAGCCAACTAGCGATGCACACAGGCTGGGGGGGCTTTTAGGGGCTCTGCCCCCTTTCTGAAAGGCACAGCCCCACGAGAATTTCTCCTGTAAAGGCTTTTTCCAAAATAATTTTTTTTAAAGCCGTGCGCTCCTTTAAGCAGCGTGGGGTGCTGTAGTTGACTAATTCCCACACTGAGCAAGGGGGTTGGAGTAAGTGACCTCTAGCATCCCTTCTGTGTCAAGAAACGGGTCTCCTTCAAGAGAGGTTTCCTGCCCAAGTGTTAGCTTTCTTGACTACAGAAGTCATCCCCTTCACCTGCCGGCTTGTTCGCAGAAGGGTTGCTTCGGCTGGCAGAAGCGATTAACTTGCGGCAGTTGAGAACTGTCATCTAAAGTGGCTGACAACTTGCAATTTAGAGATCCGTCCTGGTGACAGCTTTCTATTGGCTCAATGGTTTTTCTTTCTGCACTGAGAACTTCAGCCATACCAGAAAAAAATCTGCCCCACAAGCCACAAAACCCTGGCTAAGGGCCTAGACGTACAAGAAGGGAAAGCAACTAGCGACGCAGAAGATGAGACAGCAAACTAGCGAGCTCTCAGGACTGTCGCAAAGCCATCTTCTCCTGTACATGCACAAAGGGCACTCGAAAAAGCTTCTTTCCTGTTTTCACTTCCAGCAACAGAATTTCAAGCCCCCCCCCCCCCACACACACCGATTTCCCTGTGCTCTGCCTATCACTGAGCAACTAGGGGTTGGGCTGTAACATGGGGGACTCTGAAAAAACCTCTCTTCAGTGTGGTGTAGCAGTTAGAGTGTTGAACTAGGATCTGGGAAATCCAGGTTCAAGTCCCCACACTGTCACGGAAGCTCGCCGGGAGACCTTGGGCCAGTCACTCTTTCTCTCAGCCTAACCTACCTCACAAGGTTGTTGTGAGGGTAATATGGAGGAAAGGAGAACAATGTAAGTTGCTTTGGGTTCCCCACTGGGAAGAAAGGCAAAGGTAAAGGTTTCCCTTGCTTGAAAGCCAGTCAAATCCGACTCTAGGGGCTCATCTCTGCTTCCAAGCCGAAGAGCCAGCGCTGTCCAAAGACGTTTTCCATGGTCATGTAGCCGGCATGACTAGATGCCAAGGCACAAGGAACACTGTTACCTTCCCACCGAAGCAGTATTTATTTATCTACTTGCAATTTCTTGCTTTCGAACTGCTAGGTTGGCAGGAGCTGGGACCAGAGACAGGAGCTCACTCTGTCATGTGGCACTCGGGTCTCGAACTGCCGAGCTACTGACCTTCTGGTCTGCATCTCAACGTCATAACCACTGAGCCACTGTGGCCCTTGGGAAGAAAAGGGGGGTATAAATGAAGCACACAGAGCAACATTCAAGCAACAATACTTTTTTAAAAAATTCCAATTGCATTTTTATCCTCCCCTTTCTCTCGGAAGCTCAAGGCAAGGCCCACGATTCTCCCCCTGCCTCTATTTTATCCTCACAACAACCCTGTGAGGCAGGGTAATCCGACAGAGAGCAACCTAGCTTAGATTTACACAGCGAGCTTCACTGCCGAGCAGAGATTCGAACCCACATCTCTTCAGATCCGAGCCCAACGCTGTCCCTGTCGCTCTTCAAATCAGGGAAAAGAGGTCTTTGCCCGGCTCTCAGTTGCCAGTGGGAGATGCTTACACAGCCAGACCTTTGACCTGTGGCCAAGTTAAAAGGTGGAGTCCTCCAAACCCGCTCCCAGACAAGCCGTACAGTTAGCAAACTGTGCATTTCACGCAGGCGCCTTGGCAAGGGGGGGGGGGGGGCACAGAGAGGCCAAATTGCCCCGGCCTTGACTAGGACATCTAAAGAAGAGAGGTGGCAGGAGCTCCCGATAACACATCGCCTCCATCTCTGCACAGGGTCAGGCCAAAGCCCCACGGACAACCACCTGGGGGTTCCCGCGAGATACCTGTTTTGGCATGGCAGCGCGAGAAAAGCAACGAGGCCCCCGCGCGGGGGGGGGGGGGGAGTGTCACCTTGGCCCTTATCACCGCTGAAACTGTAGGTTCACAGAAGCAGCCAGAAGGCAAAAAGGAGAGGGGGAAAAAATAACAAGCACGTTATTTTTAACTCTGGTGGTTTGACAGCAGTTCAAAATTCAGTTGCTCAGATTTCTGGGCAGGTAGGCAAAAATGAAGCCGCCTGCCCTGGAGCAGATTCCCGGGGGAGTGGTGCACGGGGGTGGGGGGTGGGGATGGGCTGCGGCCCCACCCAGAAGCGGAGCGCAAAAGTGACCTCCTTGCACCAAGTCAGAGCCAAGGGCGTTCTGGGCAACCCTGGGGTCCCTCAAACACTTATCGGGGCAAAGAGAACAGGATGGAGGGGCTTTGGCTTCCGTGGCCAGCCTCTCTTGTCAAACGCACATGCAGGGGAGCGGCGGGCACACTCCCGGATCGTGAAGGGACAGTGCTGAGATCTCAGAGCCCAAGTCGGTGTTGAATGAGGGCAAGCTTCAGGGACTGACTGGTACTTTCACTGACTGTGAAAGCTCTTGGCGGGCTGCCGGCTGTCAGGAGTGAACTGAGCCGAACCAGGCCTCGGGGGCAAGACCAGATCAGCTCAGTCAAGTGCCGGAGGCAAACAACAATAGGCATATCTTTGCCGAGCATCTCTTCCTGCGCCACTGTTCAGGTCTAAGCAGCATCGGAAAGGATGTTCAGGCCTCTTCAGGGCTGTTTTAACATCCTCAGTTCCCTTCTGGCTAGGCTCTGCGCTCTGGAACACATCCCAGAATCCTTTGCTGCACAGGGCGGCCTCTGAGGTGTAAAGTTAAGCTGAAGGGGAAAAGATGCTGTGAAGGAGACAGAGGCGGAAGAGGAGGAGGAAGAAGAGGAGGAAGTTGGATTTATACCCCACCCTCCACTCGGGAATCTCAGAGCGGCTTACGATCGCTTTTCCCGTCCTCTCCCCACCACAGACACCCCGTGAGGTAGGTGGGGCTGAGAGAGCTCTTTTGAGAACCGCTTGTGAGAGAACAGCTCTGACAGAACTTGTGACTGACCCAAGGTCACACCAGCAGCTGCATGTGGCGGAGTGGAGAATCAAACCCGGTTCTCCCAGATGTCCAAACTCCAAATCAGGACACTGGAGCCTCACATGGAGCTGCTTTCTACTGAATCAGACCCTTGGTCCATCACTGTCAGCATTGTCTCCTCAGACTGGCAGCGGCCCTCCAGGGTCTCGGGCGGAGGTCTTTCTCATCACCTACGACATCATCCTTACTGGAAATATCGGGGATTGAACCAGGGACTTCTGCATCCCAAGCAGAAGATCGTCCAGTGAGCCACAGCCCCTCCCGGACAGTCTGCCTGATTTGCCCAGCCCGAAGCTCTCTGCACAAGGAAAGCTAGCTCCTCAATGCTCAGCTCCAATTCTCTTTGCCAGTATACTGGTTTGTAACACCCTGATAGGGATCACACCATGCTTGCCAACCTCCAGGTGGGGCCTGGAGATCTCCCGAAATCACAACAGATCTCCGGACTGCAGATACGAATCGCTCTGGAGAAAACGGCTGCTTTGGAAGGTAAATTATATGGCGTAATGCCTTGCCAGGCTCCCTCCCTCCCCAGGCTGTACCCCCAAATCTCCAGGAATTTCCCAACCCAGAGTTGGCAACCCATCTTAAGTGGAGCAGCATTCCAAAAAAACCCCTCCTCCAGCTGTGCTCCAAAATGACACCGGCCCAGGAAAACACTTCTGGCAGCTCCGATTGTTTGGTACCTAGAAGGCCAGAGAGCCAAAGGCGCCGGGCGCTTAATCTGCAACCCACCAGGCCTCAAATTACCCACTTCCAGCCCTTCATTTCGAGATCAACAGTTCAAAAGCATGGAACACGATCCAGGGCTCAGCTTCAGTGCCAAAGGGTTGTAATTAGGCAATTAGGAATTAATGAAACAGAAGAGCTGTGCGTAATACCGAGAGGCGGATCGGGAAAGGAGAAGCGGAAGTTTGGAAATTCGGAAGGCTTTTGAGTTTTGCTGCAGCGATTTGTACAGAGTGGCTGTTCCAAGAGTTCTCCCCCCCCCCCCCCCCCATACACTTGGGCCTAGAAAATGAGTAAGCTGGACCTTAAGGCATTTATCCCTGCCTCCAACGGCCATGCTGCCTATCTGTTTTATAGGGACATGGGAGAAAGGGTTGTGTGTGCAAATTTCACCACGCCCACATGCTGAGCGGAGCCCAAGAGGCTCCAGGTTCACACGAGGATTCCCAGTTACGGATGCCGAGGGACACCATTGCTCCAGAGTGGAAGATCATCAATGAGCACCCAAAGAGTCGGGAACACGGGGAACTCCCTGCCGCAGGAAGTGGTGGCAGCTACAAGCATAGACAGCTTTAAAAGGGGACTGGAGAAACATCTGGAGCAGAGGTCCAATAGCCACAAGGTCTAGATGGAACACTCTGTCTGGGGCAGCGATGCTCTGCCTGCTTGGTGCTTTGGAGTTCTGGCCCCGCTGGTGGACCTTCTGAGGGCCCCTGGGTTTCGGCCACTGTGGGATGCAGAGTGTGGGACCGGACGGACCATCAGCCTGATCCAACATGGCTTCTCTTATATTCTCATGTCAGGGGCAGTGATGCTCTGTCTTCTCGGTGCCTGGGGGGCAACAGTGGGAGGGCTTCTGGAGTTCTGGCCCCGCTAATGGACCTCCTGAGGGCCCCTGGGTTTTGGCTTCTGTCTGACACAGAGTGTGGGACTGGATGGGCCCACATGGCTTCTCTTACGCTCTTATAAAGGACCGTCTCACCTGCCTTCACTATGCAGAGCAGCCTTGTACCCGTACTCAGTTGGGTAGCTCGGTCTCGCCTTCTCTGACCAGCGGCGGCTTCCCAAGGTCTTTTAACTAAAGACACAGCCGCTCTGCTAAAGATGACTGAAGTGAATGGGTGGGCTCCTATGGGCAGAGACACCGCATTGGCTTGGTAGATGTGCCATTAAGTATAATGAAAAAAATTAAAGTAAAAGAAAAGCAAAGTTGGTGAATGCTATCAGGGCTATTCGGGTACTTCCTGCAGCGGTGCTCGGGTGCCTTGCAAAATTTTCTCCCCCAAAGCAGGTTTCCTTTTGGGTTTGTGATGGTTGCATGGCTCCCCCTCCCCCCCACCCCCGGAATTCAGAGCACACATCTGCTTTGATTTTTGGGTTTTTTTAAAAGTAGCAGGAGGGCTTAGCAAACACCCAGCTGATTGATATTGGGAGCAGATGTGCGGCGGCCTTGACACAGGACAGGCAGGGTTATCCCACATGAGCTCAAAGGTGGTTCTTAACTGTCCAACATCGTTCTCCCTCCCCTGCCCCCCCCCCCCCAAAACACCACACATGAAAGCATTTTACAGGCGCTGCAATATGCAAACTACAGGTGGAAAACTCCTTTGGAATTCACTTCTTTCAAGTTCAGTGGTCAAAATAGAATAGGTTTATGGGAATCTGCTAGATGTGCTGACAGTTCATAGGCTGCAATGTCTGTCTATGATAATACACTATTAAACATAAGAACATCAGAAGAGTCCTGCTAGACCAGAACAGGGGTCCATCTAGTCCAGTATCCTATACTCCCTAGAGCCAGTTTGGTGTAGTGGTTAAGTGCGCGGACTCTAACCTGGGAGAACCGGGTTGGATTCCCCACTCCTCCACTTGCAGCTGCTGGATGACCTTGGGCAAGTAGTAGTTCTGGCACAGCTGTTCTTGAAAAAGAGCAGTTTCTGTCAGAGCTCTCTCAGCCCCACCTACCTCACAGGGTGTCTGTTGTGGGGAGGGGGAGGGAAAGGAGTTTGTAAGCCACTCTGAGACTCCCTTGGGGAGTGAAGGGCGGGGTACAAATCCAATCTCTTCTCTTCTTCTTCTAAGAACATCAGAAGAGCCCTGCTGGATCAGACCAGTGGTCCATCTAGGGGGAGGGGCCAACTGCCAAGTGTACCCCAATGACAGAGCTCTATTCACCCTTTCCCTCAAAGGTACTCTTGCATGAAGAGTTATAATGTCCAACACTTCGAACGGTGCCATTTTCCTAAGGTGAAGTACCTGACTGGAAGACAGGCAGACAGTAGAGTCCAGGGGATTTTGTGTTTTCTGCACTTTGCTACATTAGCCACTCTGAGTCCCATTTTGCAGGAGAACGGGATTTCCCTTCCCCCGCGAGTCCCCCGCGGGTCCCCCTCTTGTGACTCACCCACTCGCCCGCCAGGCAGCCAGTGAGACACCTCTGAGGAATTTCTGTCTCCTCTCCGTCCTCATCTGGCCCTGCTCCAGCCTGGTTCAGGCAACGAAAGCCGCAGGGGGGGCCGTGACGAAAACCAGCAAGCGCCAAGCCCCACGTTCTGCAGCCTTGCGCTGCTGGCGAGTCGCTCCGGTTTATTTCGCTGTGGGGAAAGACGGGCACCCCTCTGCAAACGTTGCGTTCCCTCCCTGGAAAAATGTCTGCCCGGTCCCTTGGGACTGGAGGAGTGGCGGGTAAGAACTTCCAGTCGCAGATGGACCGCTGAGGCAGGCATTCCTGGGGCTGAGGGTTGTTCTCAGCTTCCTGTTTCAGTCTAAATTTAGGAACCCCGGGACTTAAAATAGGTGTCATTGCAAGTCCGTGAGCATGCACCGAGTTGGATGGATTCGGAACTGGCAGGTTCCTGCGGGGGCGATTCTGCTGGCCTGGTGCCCTGCAGCCCACCAGCCTAGGCAGCCAGCCTCTCCTCTGCCACACCAACCCCTGCATCAGGGGTCTCTTAACATGGTGCATATGACACCCTTCCTGGCGCCCACCAAGTGTTTTTATAAATGGGGTGGCGCTTTGCCCAGCAAGGCTTCTGAAGATTTGAGTGGCCGTGCAGATTTTCTAAGAGGTCCTTTGAACTGGAGCTGCCGGGGACTGAACCTGGGACCTTCTGCCTGCCAAGCTGATGCTCTGCCACTGAGCCACGGCCCCTCTACGTCGGTCTCCAAGCTCTTAGGACAGAGGTCTTTCGTATCACCTACTGGCCACAGGAATAAACAGCTTGAAAAGGGGATTAGACAGATTCATGGAGGATGTCGGTCAATGACTACTAACCAGGGTGACTGAGGGGAACCTCCACATTCAGAGGCACTGAGCCTCTGAATCCCAGAGCCGGGGGCAACACCAGGGGAAGGCCTCGGCCTCCCTGCCCTGTTGTTGGCCCTCCAGAGGAACTGGCTGGCCCCTGTGTGAGGCAGGATGCTGGACTGGATGGACCCTCACTGGTCTGATCCAGCAGGGCTCTTCTAATGTTCTTATGAAGGCCTTGGCCTCTGTGCCCTGTTGTTGGCCCTCCAGAAGAACTGGTTGGCCCCTGTGTGAGACAGGATGCTGGACTAGATGGACCACTGGCCTGATCCAGCGGGGCTCTTCTGATGTTCTTCCCTGCCTGCTTCTTTGAACTGGAGGGATCAGGGACTGAACCTGGAGGCTAGGCCCTTCTGCATGCCAAGCCAATGCTCTACCACTGAGCCACAGTCCCTCCCCTGGAAGCTCTCTGGATGACCTTGGGCCCATCACAAATTCTCGACCTGCCTACCTCAAGGGTTGTCGTTGTGAGAAAATGAAGGTGAGAAGGCGGTTCTAAGCTATTTTGAGTCCCAACCGTGGGGAGAAAAAGTGAGATGTGAATAAACAAACACCTGCAAATAGAAACGCGTGTGTACTTCACCCTCGAGATTCCGGGTGAGATAAACACTGCACCGTTCAGCACACGGTATCTGGTGGGGGGGAGTGGTTAGAGCAGAGGGGAGCCCCAAACTTTTTGAGCCTGTGGAACTCTGACATCGGATGGTGGGCGCAAGCGCAAAATGGCTACCATACGAGGCGGGCTAACCACAAAATTCCAGGGAACGAGGTCAGGCATAACTCGTCATAGTAACTCTTCGAAATTTCCGGGCAGAAACTATTTTTGGCTTTTAAAGTGGACTTACACAGCTAATCAGATCTCCAGTGGCCAATCAGAAGCCTTCCTGGCGGAAGCGGCAAATGGTCCCACCCACTTTCTAAAAATGCTTGGTGCGCACCGGGAAAAGTGACCATGGGTGGCCCAGCGGCGCACACGGGCTCTGCGTTGGGGAACCCAGGATTAGAGTGTCGAGCCAGGGCCGCAGAGACCCAGTTTCAACCCCCACAGGGCCTGGAAGCTCCCAGGGTGTCCCTCCAGCCGGTCCTGCTCTCACAGTCTAACCTACCTCACAGAATAGTAGTGCGGGAGAAGTGGAAAGCAGAAGAACCTCTTTAGAACAAGGCCCGGACAAAAATGTCAAGAAATGTGATTTCTTTCGGGTTAAAAATAGCACACAGGATTGGGTCAAGGTCTCCAGCAACGGCAGCACACAGAATCAGTTCTGGAATGGGGGGGGGGGGGGGGAGGCCCACTTCCACATATAACTGAGCCCCGCTCCGCCAGCAGAGCACACGCAGCCTTCCCGGAAGGAAAAAAAAAGAGTTACACGTTACACTTCGAAGGACGCGGCGCGAGCAGAATTATGGATGCATCCCAATACAGTATTTATAAAGCTGAGGGGGGGGGGGATTTCAACACGGAGAGACATCTGGGCGGTAAATGTCAGCGGGAGGGGAAAGCCGCAAAGCTATGCCGCGAAGGAATTTGGCCGCGCGTTCCTGGGAACATTGTTTTTTTTAAAAAAAAAGCCTTCTGAAGGCGATTGTTTGAAGCCAGAGGTTTGTTTATTGCACTCTGAAACTGAAGTGCACGCCATTTGCTGGGTTTCCCCCCCCCATCTCTTTTTGAAAAAAGGACTCCAAATTGAGAGGGGGGGCATATATAGCCCGTTTCTCCCCCCCCCCCCCAATGCAAGGGACGGCCACTCTCCCCCCATCTCTCAGGCCTGCGTGTTTCTCTGAGCCCCAAAGGCCGCCCTGGGGAGGGAGAGAAGAGGCGCATGAGAAACTTCACTGGCGTGTGGGATCCTGGGGTTGCCAGCCTCCAGGCGGGGCCTGGAGATTCCCAGGAACTGCAACTGATCTCTGGATGGCATGGATCGGTTCCTCGGGAGGAAATGGCTGCTTTTGTAAGGTTGATTCTTTGGCTTTATACCCAGCTATGGTCCCTCTCTTTCCCAAACCCCCAGAGGTTTCCGAACTTGGAGCCGGCAACTGTATCCTGTCACTTCCTGTCCTCCTCTCCCCAGCATCTGGAGTGCTTCCTGGCTCCCTGCCACAGACCAGAGAAAAATGGACTTCCAAGTCCTCCTCTCTCTCTCACACACACACACCATTCCGCCCCACCAAAAAATTACACAAGCCGCTGGCTCTTAAAAACAAAGAAACAGCATCAACCACGCTGGTTCCTTGCATTTGGACCTTGCTGCTTTGCCAAAGAGCTCAACGACAAGCACACAATTTAGGGATGCCAGCCTCCAGGTGGGACCTGGGGATCCCCCAGAATTGCAGCTCATCTCCAGACTACAGAGATTAGTTCCCTTTGAGAAAACGGCTGCTTTGGAGGGCGGACTCTGTGGCACTGCACCCCACTGAGGGCCCTGTCCTCCCCAGGCTCTACCCCCCCCCCCCAAATATCCAGGAGTTTCCCAACCTGGATTTGGCAACCCTCCCCCTCCCCCAATCCCCTGCTGGTGGCCAGGAATGACCTGGCAACCCTAACACACGTGAGTCTCTCGTCTCCCTTCTTTGCTTGCTAGGGTCAGCCAGCAGAGCAGGGATTCGAATGCGGGTCTCCCAAATCCCAGTCTAACATCTGAACCAGGGACCCGTCCCTGGGGAGGGGGGGCTCTCTGTGTGATGCATCAGAGGAGGGACAGGAAGCAGGTGGCCTTCCTCCCCCGCCCGATCATGTCTGGACCCATCCCCAGCTTAGAGCTTGTCAGACTTCCCATTTTTCAAAATAAAATTCCTAGAGCCGCTTTTGGAAGCCCATTTTGGCTAACTCCCCCCCTCCCCGCCGAATAGACTGAACAATAAAAACGGCAAAGCCTCAACATTATGAGATGGGACAGGGGAACAGGATGAGAAGAACATCTACAACCCCCCCTCCCAAAAAAACGAGCAAGGAATCCATAACTGTACCAGAGTTAGCCCGACAACCACTGGCCCATCTAGTCTGGGGCTGCCAGCTCCAGGGTGGGAAATTCCTGGCTATTTGGGGGGGGGGGAGCTTAGGAAGGTGGGGGTTAGGGAGGGAAGAGACCCCAGAAGGGTGGCATGCTGTCGAGTCCACCCTCCAAAGCAGCAGTTTCCTCCAGAAGGAACTAATCTCTGTAGTCTGGAAATCAGTTGCAATTTTGGGAGATCTCCAGGCCCTGCCTGGAGGCTGGCAACCCTACATGCCCCCCAGGGGAAGCCTACCAGCAGGGCGGGTTGGCAACAGCCCTCCCAAGCGGCCCAGCTCCGCAGCTCTCAAAGGCATCCCAACCCCCAGAACTGGAAGCCTCCTTTGGCTGGCATGCTTATTTTTTTTACACACAGTGGCTGTGGGGAAGACCAACTAGGATGGAGCGGAACTGGTCTTCCATGGATGCCCACGAGAGCCAGTGTTAGTGTAGCTGCTGGAGTGGTGGACTTAGGACCCCTGGGCGACACGTGTTCGAATCCCCCTTCTACGACAGAAGCTCGCTGGGGGACCTCGAGCCCGTCACAAACCCTCAGCCTGGCCTGCCTCGCAGGGCTGTTGTGAGGAAATGGAGATGGGAAGAAGGTTCTAAGCCACTTTGAGTCCCAACCGGAGAGAAAAGCAGAAGATGAACAAATGCAAACACATGGGTGCACTCAAAAATGCACACGCCACCTAGCTTCCAACAAGGATCGGGCCAGAAACTCCTGTCTGCACTGTAAATTTACAGCACTTTCATAACCATAAAGCTGCCCTGGATCCCCTCTGAGAATTCTGGGAAGGGTAATTTGGGGAGAGCACTAAGAATTTTCGGTCAGAGATCCTGTGCCCACTTCGTGGAAGGAGGGCTGTGGCTCAGGGGCAGAGCATCTGCTCGGCATGCAGAAGGTCTCAAGTTCAATCCCCGACACCTCCAGTCACAAGGATCTGACATTAAAAACCACGACATTTAAAAACCAGTGGGGGAACATTTTAACTTTCCAGGACATTCAGTTGCTGAGTAGCAGCTCTCTTACAGAGGAAGTTCAAAAGGAAACTGGAAAGAGAGACTGCTGAATTGCAACTGATCATGAAGCTCGAGACAACGCATCCCCTTGGACTGAACCGAGACTGAGGTTTCCTGTCTCATGACCAAAGCTGATTTTTCTCCACGCCTACGGCCCCTTTGCATATCACACCTAATCAATCATGCCTCCTACTGTCATTCACCGGCTATTATAATTTGCCTGCTTATGTCGCTTGGCATCTAAAATCACTCCACTTTCCAAGATAGAAGGACAGATGGACTCATGAGCTGCATTTGCAGAAGTGAGCGGTGACTCACGAAAGCTTCTCCCCTGCCACAAATTTTGTGAGTCTTTAAGATGCTACTGGACTCTCGGTCTTTCCTACTGCTACAGACACACAGCTGCCCACCTTGAAGGATCTGGTAGTAGGTGACGTGAAAGATCTCTACGTAAGACCCTGGAGAGCCGCTGCCAGCCTGAGTTGACAACCCTGGCCTTGATGGACTGATGTTCTGATTCAGTTTAAGGCAGCTTCGTGTATTCATGTCAAACCAGGATCTCTTGGGGGTGGGGGGCTTGACTGACAGCAAAATCGGAACCAGTGGCATAGCTACCCACCCAGCCCAAGATCTGTTGTTTTTTCGTTCCAGCTGCCCACCCTGGCTTAGTATGGCAGCACCCGCCGCACACGGTGACTCACACTGCATTAGAAGACACAACGTTACGAATGCACACGTGTTCGGCTATGAGGCAATAAGGCACTTATGCGACAAATGCAATTAATTAGAGACCCTTTGCCAGCTAGCTAATGGGGTTGGATCTGCGCTCAAAGCCGGGGGGGGGGGGGGAGGATTAAATGGGATGACTCAGAATTCCCTGGAGGGAGATTTTTGCCCAAAAAGTTCCTGTCAGGCTCCAGCTGGCCGAGAGGACAACACCCTCAGGCCAAACCCCGAACGGTTGCCCAGACTACATTAGTGCCTTAGATTTATTATAAAGGGGTTGGGTTACTGCAAAGGTTTCCTCCCAGCCAGACTGGACCCCGTTTCTTCCTCACAAGAGCGCATGAAGTCATAATGCCGAAAAGAATGCATCGGTGGGGAGGGGAAGGTTCCCTTGCCTTATCACTGAAGGTGGAATTCAAGACCAAACTCCGCGATCCTGGACTAGAGGGCCTCAGCCTTTCTGCCCTGTTGCTGGACCTCCAGAGGAACTGGTTGGCCACTGTGTGAGACAGGAGCCTGGACTGGATGGACCCTCACCGGTCTGATCCAGCAGGGCCCTTCTGATGTTCTTATGAAGGCCTCATCCTCTCTGCTCTGTTGTTGGACCTCCAGAGGAACTGGCTGGCCACTGTGTGAGACAGGAGGCTGGACTAGATGGACCAGTGGTCTGATCCAGCAGGGCTCTTCTGATGTTCTTATGAAGGCCTCAGCCTTTCTGCCCTGTTGTTGGACCTCCAGACGAACTGGTTGGCCACTGTGTGAGACAGGAGGCTGGACTGGATGGACCCTCACTGGTCTGATCCAGCAGGGCCCTTCTGATGTTCTTATGAAGGCCTCATCCTCTCTGCTCTGTTGTTGGACCTCCAGAGGAACTGGCTGGCCACTGTGTGAGACAGGAGGCTGGACTAGGTGGACCCTCACTGGTCTGACCCAGCAGGGCTCTTCTGATGTTCTTATGAAGGCCTCGGCCTCTCTGCCCTATTGTTGGCCCTCAAAGGGAACTGGTTGGCCCCTGTGTGAGACAGGATGCTGGACTAGATGGACCAGTGGTCTGATCCAGCAGGGCTCTTCTGATGTTCTTATGAAGGCCTCGGCTTTTCTGCCCTGTTGTTGGACCTCCAGAGGAACTGGTTAGCCACTGTGTGAGACAGGAGGCTGGACTGGATGGACCCTCACTGGTCTGATCCAGCAGGGCCCTTCCGATGTTCTTATGAAGGCCTCGGCCTCTCTGCCCTGTTGTTGGACCTCCAGAGGAACTGGTTGGCCACTGTGTGAGACAGGAGGCTGGACTGGATGGACCATCACTGGTCTGATCCAGCAGGGCCCTTCTGATGTTCTTATGAAGGCCTCGGCCTCTCTGCCCTGTTGTTGGACCTCCAGAGGAACTGGTTGGCCACTGTGTGAGACAGGAGGCTGGACTGGATGGACCATCACTGGTCTGATCCAGCAGGGCCCTTCTGATGTTCTTATGAAGGCCTCGGCCTCTCTGCCCTGTTGTTGGCCCTCCAAGGGAACTGGTTGGCCACTGTGTGAGACAGGATGCTGGACTAGAGGAACCACTGGTCTGATCCAGCAGAGCTCTTCTTATGTTCTTCCGTTAGCAACATTAAAACGCCACCACAAAATAAAAGTTTCCAAAACTCAGGGCACCAATGAAACAGCCGCCTTGAGGAACCGAAGACTTCCGCTGCTGGTCAAACAGCTCACAACTACTGTCACTCGCACATGCATTGATCAAGGTGGATCCAAATGACATCCATGATCTGTTCTCTCTCTCTTTATCACAGTCCCCTTTCCCCTATTTATTCACAACATTTATATTCCATCATTCTTGCGGAGACCAGGGAGCAGGTGATTTGCAGCCACTGTTTCACGTATGGGAACAACACACTCATGGCAGGCAGACGGTCTCTGTGTGACTAACCAGCCAGTAAATTATTTCCAAAGTGAATTATCCACCAATGCGCAGATCCTCTGCTGTAATTCCCCGCACCATGAATGCCAGAACAGGGATGACATCATTGCAGAAGCACCCCTGGACCCCAGGATGCAGGACAAGAGGCTTTCGCGCACCTTTGGAACCATGTTCTCTCTAATTCTCCCCCCCCCCCGGGAATGGAGCAGTTCACATCCTGAGCAGATTATGACTGCTGTAAAAAAAATGGGCAGTGAAAGGCCCTGCACAGCTCCAGATTTCTGCTGAGCAGGGTTGCCTGTGTTAATGAGTGGCTGCTCACCTGCACAGTTTACAGGGAACAGTGTTTGCAACTACAATTCCCAGGGTGCCCTGGTGTATCTGACACCACATAATAAGAGCCCTGCTGGAACAGACCAGTGGTCCACCTAGTCCAGCATCCTGTCTCACACAGTGGCCAAACAGTTCCCCTGGAGGGCCAACAACAGAACGCAGAGGCTGAGGCCTTCACTAGAACATCAGAAGAGCCCTGCTGGATCAGACCAGTGGTCCATCTAGTCCAGAATTCTGTCTCACACAGGGACCAACCAGATCCTCTGGAGGGTCAGCAACAGGACACAGAGGCCAAGGCCTTCATAAGAATATCAGAAGAGCCCTTCTGGGTCAGACCAGTGGTCCATCTAGTCCAGCATCCTGTCTCACACCATGGCCAAACAGATCCTCTGGAGGGTAAGCAACAGGGCATAGAGGCCAAGGCCGTCATAAGAATATCGTAAGAGCCCTGCTGGATCAGACCAGTGGTCCATCTAGTCCAGTATCCTGTCTCACAGTGGCCAACCAGTTCCTCTGGAGGGACAACAGCAGGGCATAGAGGCAGAGGCCTTTCACTGATGTTGCCTCTTGGCTCTGGGATTCACAGGATTAGTGCCTCCAAATATGGAGGTTCCCCTCAGTTACCATGGCTGGTAGCCACTGATAGACATCCTCCACAAATCTATCTTATCCCCCTTTAAAGCTGTTGATTCCTGTGGCCATCACCACA
Organism: Lepidodactylus listeri; assembly: GCA_029233225.1. Lineage (NCBI taxonomy): Eukaryota > Metazoa > Chordata > Lepidosauria > Squamata > Gekkonidae > Lepidodactylus > Lepidodactylus listeri. Next base: position 97,563,582 of record JARCFY010000011.1, on the reverse strand, counting down.
TCTTCTGGCAGTGAATTCAACAGTTTAATCACCTTCTGAGTAAAGTACTATCTCCTTTTGTCCACCCTGAACCTCCTGCCCATCAGCTTCATCAGATGCCCTCAAGTTCTAGTCTTTTCAAAGAGGGAGAAAAAGTTCTCTTCGTTAACCCTCTCTACCCTATGCATAATTTTATCAGCCTCTATCATGTCCCCTCTTATAGTTGTCTCTTTTCTAAACTGCAAAGTCCAATGCAGGTACACTGCCATTAAACATGGAGGCTTCCTTGGCCTTGTCATGGCAAGGCCCCTAATACATTCGCCAGCCAGCATCCACATAAAAACAGCATTACTCCAACTGCCCGCTCCTACCTAGGCCAGTCATTTACAGCCTACATTTTTTTTAAAAGGAGCAAGTTTATTTATCCACGTTATTGACAGTCCACCCTTCTAACCAGGACTCCAAGCAGAGTACACAGAGTGGGTCAGGACATTTGGCGAGGTGGGATACACAGTGAACACGGCAATAAGATCAGGGTTGCAGAACCAACCAGGAGTCTAAAAAACAGAACCGAACCAAAGCATAAGTATTAACATAACACATTAAATTATGCTAAATTCCGCTGTAGGAAGTACTTCTTCAACCAAAGAGTAATGAGCATGTGGAATTCACTGTTGCAGGAAGTGGTGGCGGCTACAAGCAGAGACAGCTTCAAGAGGGGACTGGAGAAACATAATGGAGCAGAGGTCCGTCAGTGGCCATTAGCCACAAGGGATAGATGGAACAGGGGCTGCAATGGCTCAAGTGGTTAAGACACTGAACTGCAGACCAGAAGGGTTAGGTAGTTCGGCAGTTTGAGACCCGAGTGCTGCATGATGCAGTGAGCTCCTGTCTCTGGCCCCAGGTCCTGACAACCTAGCAGTTTGGAAGCAAGAAATTGCAAGTAGGTAAATAGGTACCGCTTCAGTGGGAAGGTAACAGAGTTCCGTGTGCCTCTGCGTTTAGTCATGCTGACCACGACCATGGAAAAGTCTTCAGACAGCGCTGGCTCTTCGGCTTGGAAATGGAGATGAGCACATCCCTAGAGTCTGATCCGACTGGCTTTTGAGCAAGGGAAACCTTTACTTTTACTTATAGATGGAATACTCTGTCTGGGGCAGTGATACTCTGTGATCTTGGTGCTTGGGGGGGGGGCACAGTGGGAGGGCTTCTGGAGTTCCGGCCCTGCTGGTGAAATTGCTGTGGCAGAGCGTAATAACGGTCTCATGTCTTACGGGTCAGAGGCCTCCGCTGTGCTTTTCCCAAACTAAAAAGACGTTCCATTCTCAAATCCTCTTCTTGTGGGGGGGAGGGACACTCCAACCCCTGGATTGCTTCGCTTCCCCTTCCCGGCACTTTCCCCAGCTCTCTCTCACCCTTTTTCAAGATGAAATGCAGCAACAGACTTGGGACTGCTTTCCCTTCGTTCCCCGACTCCACCCTGCGCGGGAACAGGATGCTCTCTGGCCGGAAGCAAGGGGTGGTCTGTGAATTTTCAACGTGGCTTCCCCCCATCCCCAAATAATAGCCACAATGCTCCAGGTTTTTTTTTAAAAAAATCCATTTAAAAGGCTTTCTCCAGGTTGCTCCAGCTCCTCTTGACAGACTCTGCTGCCTTTCCCCTTTGTTTAAATTCCAGGGCCCTGGATGCTGGAAGACCCGGGACTTCCTTTAAGGGGTTGCTCTCCTGCTCTCATTGCTTGCTCTCTCTCCTTCTTTCTCTGCAGGATTTCTCGCCAGACTAGAGCAGAGCATGCCTTGCGCTCTGCAATGCACACAAAGCCGCGTCGTCACATCCAGCAGGGATTTGATGTTTACAGAGTTCATTTGACCCAAACAATGAGGGAGATTTAAAAAACCTTCCGGTCTTCAGAACGGATGCCATCCGAAAACAACCGCCTACCCTGCCTGTCTGCTGGCACGACTGGACACGCCGTGAATGGAAAATTGCCCTGTTTCTAGTCTCTCCCCCCCCCCAAATCTAAGTTGTAAGCTCCATGAAGCACAGACTTGTCCTTTCCGATAATGAAACTTAAAAGCACCATGCAAGATAATACCACTTTTTTGGGGCTGTCAGGTCACAGCTGCCTTCAGGTGACCACATAGGTTTTCAAGGCAAGTGATGTGCAGGGTGGTTTGCCCTTGCCTGCCTCTGCGTAGCAGCCCTGGACTTCCTTGGTGGTCTCCCATCCAAGTCCTAACCAGGGCCGACCCCACTTAGCCAGTTGGTGTCGTGGTTAAGTGCGCGGACTCTAATCTGGGAGCACCGGGTTTGATTCCCCACTCCTCCACTTGCACCTGCTGGATGACCTTGGGCAAGCCATAGTTCTGTCAGAGCTGTTCTTTCAAGAGCAGTTCTGAAAAGAGCTCTCTCAGCCCCACCTACCTCACAGGGCGTCTGTTGTGGGGAGGGGAAGGGAAAGGAGTTTGAAAGCCGCTCTGAGACTCCAAGTGAGTGAAGGGCGGGATATAAATCCAATCTCTTCTCTTCTTCCTCTTCTTAGCTTCCAAGAACTGACAAGATCAAGCTAGCTTGCGCCATCCAGGTCAGGTCAGATGAACAGAGATGGTCTGCCACTGCCTGCCTCTGCGTAGCAACCCTGGACCTTCTTTGGTGGTCTCCCATCCAAGTGCTAACCACGTTTGACCCTGCTTAGCTTCCAAGCTCTGATGAGATCGGGCTAGCCCGGGCCATCCAGTTCAGGGCAATAATCCCAATTACCTTCCACCAACTGGAAGCTTGAAGAGCAAGAATCCGTGCCCTGTTTGCTGGTTGTCCACAGGAACTGGCTGGCCACTGTGTGAGGCAGGATGCTGGACTAGATGGACCCTCACTGGTCTGATCCAGCAGGGCTCTTCTTCTGAATGCTTTGGCCTCTATGCCATGTTATTGGGAGCAACAAGAGAACCTCCACATTCAGAGGCAGTAAACATCAGAATCCCCGTACCAAGAGGCAGCGTCAGGGGGAGGCCTCGGCCTCTCTGCCCTGTTTGTGGCCTTCCAGAGGAACTGGTTGGCAGATGAGGCAAGAAGCTGGATTAAATGGACCACTGGTCTGATCCAACAGGGCTCTTCTGATATTAGAAGAATTGGTTTTTATACCCCTCTTTTCTCTACCCTAAGGAGTCTCAAAGCAGCTTATGATAGCCTTTCCCTTCATCTCCCCATTACCTTGTGAGGTAGGTGAGGCTGAGAGACTTCTGAAAGAGCTGTGACTGGCCCAAGGTCATCCAGCTGGCTGCATGTGAAGAAGTGGGGGATCAAACCCAGTTCTCCCAATTACAGTACACCGCTCTTTACCACTACACCACATTGGCTCTCTACAGGCTTTATTCCACTCCAAAAGATGAAGAGACCTTATGTGATACCTTTACCCACATCCTGGGAAAGCAACTCACGCTTTACACGGATAAAGGTAAAAGGTAAAGGTTTCCCTTGCTCAAAATCCAGTCGAATCTGACTCTAGGGGGCGGTGCTTATTTCAGTTTCCCAGCTGAAGAGCCAGCACTGTCTGAAGACTTTTCCGTGGTCATGTGGACGCTATGACTAGACCCCAAGGCGCACAGAACGTGGTTAACTTCCCACCGAAGCGGTACCTATTTATCTACTTGCAATTTCTTGCTTTCGAACTGATACTACTGCATAAAAACACACACACCACAATGAGACAAAGGAAGAGGTTTCTGGAAACACACTGCTCCCATCCTCAACATACCAGCACCAAAGTGGCTTTCCAGGAAACGTGGGGTCAGGATTGCGGGTAAACGCAAACAGAGCACGCCAGACAGTTCTATGGCGCTTTACTGCAAGGGAAACTCCGCGCTGCAGTTCTTAGATACCCCTCCCTGAATTATTTAAGGCCCTTTTCTTACATCTACGCTAAACACACACTCTCCAGACTAAGCCACAGCCCGCTTTGCTTTTTTTGCAGCTGCAGATCTTACCTCCAGACAAGACGGATGGCAGAAATCAACAGGCTGGATGCTTCAAACAATATTTAAACGCCAAAGTTCCCCGAGGAGGAAGGAAAAGAATCGGAGAGGGAAAAGAGGAAAAGAGAAACTGTATGCCCTTGCAAAACCCTCCCCCTATTTCCACAAAGGATAGAGACCCTGTTTAGCATCCAGAGGGGAATTTAAGCCAACTCACAATCCACCGAGCCCCGTCCGGTTTCCAGCACGTTCGGAAAACGAAAAGGGGAGGGAGGAGAAGAAGTTGAGATCATCTGAAATTTGGAATTTGCATTCATTTCTACATCTGGTCTGAATTACGCTTTTCATAGCCCTGCTTTCCATGTAACAGGATAATTGCTTACAGATTCTGGATTCCCCCCCCCCCCCGGCCTCCATTTCTTCAATGCTTTCTCTCAAAAACAGCCGTTCTAAGGGGGGAAATATACCGCCAAATTCTCTTGTAAAAGAACGGAGGTTGGGGAAAGGGGGAGATCGAATCACAGACCAACTGTTCCGAAGAACGAAGCCCAACCGAATACGGAGCCGAGCTTTAAAGAGATTCTCCGAAAGGTCAAACCAGGGGAAGACAAAAAAGACACACGTAGCAGAGTCGGCTTCTGAGCCGCAAACGATCAGGACCAGCTAGCAAAAGGGGGGTGGTGAATGGGATATTTGGCCAGTAGGCCGTGATGGGGGAGGGCACTGGCTGGCCTGCAGTGAAGCTCTTCTGCACCCGAATCCGCATCTGGGTGCTCCGACTCAGGCCGTTCCAGCGAGAAACACATTCAGCGTTTCCACGCTGCAACCGAACACCTTTCCCACGCAAACCGCTGCAGAGTGGCAATCGCTGCTCGAGCAGAAATCCGGAAATGACTCCTCTGCGATCTACCCACGTTTCTGCGAGGAGGCTGTCCTGATCGGCAGCATGGCAGATGTGGCAAACGCTCGCCAGGCCAAATTATCCACCGCCCCCGCCCCCAACGCCCTCCCTTTCAGCTCCTAAACATTTGGTTGGCTCTGGACGAGGCACCGTGCCGGTAAAATAACTAGACATTAATTCTTCTCTGTGGGAACCCTTTTCTTCCGATTCATCTTCATCAAGGGCTGTTTTCCCAGGATCTATTAATCCTGTTAAATGACAATGCGGGAACGGCTTGCTCCGGAGTAGACCTGCTGAAGCCCACCGTGGGAACCAAAGCAACTGTGAGACTGCAAGTCCTTTGACACCATTTGTTCGAGCAACCTTTCAGTTTGCCTTAGATATGGCTGGGGACACACCGTCAGGATGTCAACAATCGTGGCGCGTTCGTTCCTCTCTCTCCGGAAGCCCACCAGTATCTTTCTTTATTGACCTAATGTATTTGCTTTGTTGAAACCCGAACCTTTCTCCCCAACGGGAACCCAAAGCGGCCTACATCGTTCTCCTCTCTTCCACTTTATCATCACAACCACCCGGCGAGGTAGGTTTGGCAGAGAGTGTTTTATTATTACTTACTTTACGTAACACTCCACCTTTCTCTCCCCAAAGCAGCTTAAAATCACTCACATCTCTTCCGTTCGATCCTCACAACAACCCTGTTAGGTAGGTTAGGTGCAGCCTTTTGTATTATTTACTTCATTTATACCCCGCCTTTCTCCTGAACGGGGCCCCAAAGTGGCTCACACTGCTCGCCAATCCAGATGCTCTACCTCTGAGCCACAGCACCTTCCCAAACATATATGAAGCTGACTTCCTCTAAAACAGACCAATGGTCCATCAAGATACATAAGGTCTACTCAGACTGGCAGTGGCTCTTGAGGTCTTTCATATCACCTGCTGCCTGGTCCTTTTAACTGGACATGCCTGGGATTAAAGAAGAAGAGAAGAGATTGGATTTATACCCCGCCCTTCACTACCCAAGGGAGTCTCAGAGCGGCTTACAAACTCCTTTCCCTTCCCCCTCCCCACGACAGACACCCGGTGAGGGAGGTGGGGCTGAGAGAGCTCTGACAGAAACTGCTCTTTTTCAAGAACAGCCGTGCCAGAACTATGACTTGCCCAAGGTGACACCAGCAGCTGCACGTGGAGTGGGGAATCAAACCCGGTTCTCCCAGATTAGAGTCTGCACATTTAACCACTACACCAAACTGGCTCTCAAGCCTGTAAACTCCAGACTTTCTGCATGCAAAGCAGAGGCTCTACCGCTGATCCACGGCCCCTCCCATTTGCGATGCTGCTTGTACACATCAGCGCCGGCCCTCCTACCGCTCTACGCACGCATGGTCAGAGGGGCATCTGGACAACAATGTGAAGTCACTCTGTGGCAGGGAGGATCCTACGTGGTTCTCCCCTCCTATGTATTATCCTTACAACAACCCTGCGAGGTAGGTGAGGTGAAGCTGAGGGGCGTGTGGGAATCAGAACCGTAGATCCACTCAGCACTCCAACCCACAACGTCACACTGGCTCAAACTGTGCATGTTTTTTTTAAAAAAAATGAAGAACAAACATTGACAGCAACACGGACAGGGACCAAAGAAAAAGAAAAACACACAACTCTTTGCAGGGCTGAGAAGAAAATGGTACGGAAGCCAATCATGAGAACATAAGAGAAGCCATGTTGGATCAGGCCAGTGGCCCATCCAGGACAACACTTTGTATCACACAGTGGCCAAAACCCAGGGGCCATCAGGAGGTCCACCAGCAGGGCCAGAACTCACTCCAGAAGCCCTCCTACTATTGCCCCCCCCCAAGCACCAAGAATATAGAGCATCACTGCCCCAGACATAAGAACGTAAGAGAAGCCATGTTGGATCAGGCCAATGGCCCATCCAGTCCACTGTGTCACACAGTGCCCCTAACCCAGGTGCCATCAGGAGGTCCACCAGTGGGGCCAGAACTCCAGAAGCCCTCCCACTGTGCCCCCCCCCCGAAAGCACCAAGAATACAGAGCATCACTTGCCCCAGACAAGAGTGTTCCATCTACACCTTGTGGCTAATAGCCACTCAGGGACCTCTGCTCCAGAGGTTCCTCCCATCCCAGCTTGAAGCTGCCTATGCTTGTAGCCACCACCACTTCCTGCAGCAGCGTTTTTACACCATTAATCCTGTCTCCCATTTCACACCTGAGCAACACTACAAGGAAATGAGGCAGGAATAGAACTATTTTCAATAACTAAAAAAAACCCCACATTTCCGAAGTACCAGATCATCTCGGAAGCTCTAGATTTTTAGAAGGGATCTTTCTCCATTACCCTAAAGTAACAAATTAGGATTATCTGCAATGCTGCTGTGAAATCCCACTCACCTGAAAAAAGATCCAGGCTGGATGGTTGAGTCCCAAGGAGGACAGAAGCACTGTACCATGTCTAACGGCCCCTGTGTGATGGTGAAGGGAACCAACTCTTGGAATGCCCCTTGGCATTAAAAAAAAAAATCCTTTCCTCCCTGCAAGTGGAAAGATAGCCCATGAAAAGGGTAGTGCGAGAATCTTTTCCCTGAACGTGCTGGTTTTCTACTTGCAGGGAATTTTTATTTTAAAGCTCAACCAGAGAGGTGGAATTCGTGCTACCACCCCAGTCATCAGCTTGTGGGGTGTTCAGCAGTGGCCCTTAGCGAGCGGGGGGGGGGGAGAGACACGATAACGATGGATGATGACAGGATAATGATCTGCCAGTCTTTCCTTGTAAGGGTCCCAATGCCCTGGAGGGCAACCCAAATGAGTCTGGGGGCTGGAGCCCCTTCCCCATGAGGAAAGGCTGGAGAGTCTGGGACTTTGAAGAGAAAAGAGAGAATTAAGGGGGGGCATGATAGAGGTTTATAAAATTATGCATGGGGTGGAGAGAGGGGACGAAAAGGAAAATTTTCTCCCTCTCCCAAAATACTAGAACTCAAGGGCATCCAATGAAGCTGGTGGGCAGTGGGTACCGGATGGGCAAAAGGAAACACTGTTTTACATAGAGAACGATTAAAATGTGGAATTGGCTGCCTGAGGATATAGTGATGGCCACAGGAATAAACAGCTTTAAAGGGGGATTCAATAGTTCCCTGGAGGAAAAGCCTATCAGTGGCTACTAGCCATGGTGGCTGAGGGAAACCTCCACATTCAGAGGCGCTAAGCCTCTATATCCCAGAACCAGGAGGCAACATCAGGGGAAGGCCTCAGCCTCTCTGCCCTGTTGTTGGCCTTCCAGAGGAACTGGTTGGCCACTGTGTGAGACAGGATGCTGGACTAGATGGACTCTCAACTGGTCTGATCCAGCAGGGCTCTTCTGATGAAGGCCTCGGCCTCTCTGCCCTGTTGTTGGCCCTCCAGAGGAACTGGTTGGGGCCATTGTGTGAGACAGGATGCTGGACTGGATGGACCTTCACTGGTCTGATCCAGCAGGGCTCTTCTGATGTTCTTACGAAGGCCTCGGCCTCTCTGCCCTGTTGTTGGCCCTCCAGAGGAACTGGTTGGCCACTTTGTGAGACCATATGCCAGACTAGATGGACCATCAGTCTGATCCAGCAGGGCTCTTCTGACGTTCTCATGATCCTACAACTTTCGACCGACCCTTCTTTAACACCGGTTTTAAGCCAAAGCTGCAAAGAGTTCCTGTGAATGGGACCTTAAATGCAAATTTAGAGCCAATTTCCTTGCTCGAATTCTGGAGCAGGCTTTGCATTCTTTCCACATCCACGCACGCTCGGCAGGCCCCGGCCCGACGCATTGACTCCGTCTCCTCGCATCCTCCGGGAATTGTGGTGGGCTGCGTTCTTGTAAGGCCCTCATGTACACAATCGCTTTGGAGTCGAGAGCAGTGAAAGAGAATTATACTGAATCAGACTCTCGGTCTCTCACAGTCAGTACTGCCTACTCAGACTGGCAGCGGCTCTCCAGGGTCTCGGGCAGAGGTCTTTCACGTCACCTACTAGCTGATCCTTTTACCTTGGGACCGTCTGTGTGCAAAACAGATGCTCTACAACTGAGCTGCGGTCCCTCCCCTAAGAAAGAAAAAGACACGCAGAGCCAGTTTTACCGTGTTTCAGTCGGAGATGAAGGCAAGAGCTGGATCACAGATGCCGGGAGCAGAAAAGGAGAATGGGCCGTGGAAGCAACAGGAAACTCTGTGGGAGCTGATGGGGGTGTGGAGGGGAAAACAGTGGGACTATAGCTGAGTGGCAGAGCATCTGCTTGGCATACGGAAGGTCCCAGGTTCGATCCCCAGCGTCTCCAGTTTGTAAATGATCCGGCAACCGGTGATGTAAGAGACCTCAGCCTGCGATCCCAGAGAGTTGCTGCCAGTCTAAGCAGACAATACTGGCCAGGATGGACCAAGGATTCGGTATAAGGCAGCTTTGGAAAAGAGAGGGGCACAAAGGCAGAGATCACGCTGCGTTCCTCTTTAAGGTATGTCCCCTGCAGGGCATTAAGATCAGCGGATAAGAGCCTTCTGGTGGTCCCCGGCCCAAAAGATTTCTGGCTGGCCTCGGCCGGGGCCTTCTCCCCCCTGGCCACAGTCTGGTGGGACTCTCTGCTGGGTGACATCCGTGCCCTGTCTGATCTATTAAAGTTTCGCAGGGCATAAATCAGTTTACTCTGGACCCATCCCTTCCTGAGCCAAGACACAAATGCGTGAGCCGGAGGCTAAAAAACGGGGAGCTCGCTCACACTAACTCAGCTTAGAGGGAACACCGGTGCACACCACCACCCCGCTTCTTCTCAAAGGCATTTAAAGGAGTCCTTTAAATACTTTTGGGAAGAAGTGGGGGGCCTTTAAGAAACGGGGCCCTTTAAGGAAGCAGACAGAGCCCCCAATAGCCCACCGTGGCTACGGGCCAGACTAGCACAACCCACGTTTTGCACCCGTTCCATCTCCAGGTTGGGCAGTGGAGTCCCTGGCTGTTATGGTGAAAAGCCTGCCAGTTGTCTATGCCAGCGGGCTGGACGCAGAATTATTTGTTTTATTTATCTATCTACCTAATTTATACCCCACCCTCCCTGCAAAGCAGGCTCAGGGCGGCTTAGATGCGTCAGTACCTAGTACATAAACAACAATTCTATCCCAAGTCTTCTGGCCCTTGCAAGAATATCAGACTTTTTTTTTTGAACCAAAAATGTTTCGTGGGTTGCACCCGGAGATGATGACGGCCAGTTGCACACCTTGGCAAGGCTCCGGAGGTCCCATCGGGCACCAGGGCCATGTTCCACAGACGGCATCAGGTCCTTGAAAGAGACCATCCGTTTTATTTATTTATTTGTCCACAGCACTGTTTTTGTTTTTTTTTTACTCCCCCCCCCCCCCCGCCCTCCTGTTCCCGGACAGCATCTGGACCAGTGTTCCCTCTAAGCCGAGTTAGTGTGAGCTAGCTCACAGCTTTTTAGCCTCCGGCTCACACATTTCTTTCTTAGCTCAGGAAGGACGGCTCCGGAGCAAACTAAATTGCTCGTTCACAACTTTTATGCCGGTAGCTCACAAAGTGGAAGTCTTGCTCACAAGACCCCACAGCTTAGGGGGAGCATTGGTGTGCGCCCTTCGCCCTCCCTGCCTGCAAGATTTAAAGAGCCCTTCAACTGATCCGCGGGGAGCATGTGGCCTGCGGATCAGCTGAAGGGCCCTTTAAATCTTGCAAGCGGGGAGGGAGAGGGGCGCACGCCACCCCCTTCATCATGAGAAAGAACAGCAGCCCCACCAGAAAAAAAAACCTACCTCACAGGCCACAAAATCCTGGCTACGGGCCCGATGCCAGTGGAAAACGACTCTGTGAACACCTATCACAGGTCTACCTTGCAGGGGTGTCCTAAGGATGGAAACAGAGAAGGGAAGATGGTCTCCCGAGGGAGGACCGGATAAAAATGGGACTGATGGATCCACCCAAGCAGGTGAGTGAAGGGGCCAAACAAGGGCCTGAAATTAAAACTCCAGCCCAACCGACCCCTTGGCTGCTATTTCAAAACGAAGGGTGGCTCTCGGAAAAGCAGGGCCCCGGATCTTCACAGAAAGCGCTATTTGCCCAAATGATTTACACTGAAACAAAACATTCTTGAAAACGTCATCTATGTCTCCAGTACACACAGGGTCCATCCAAGGTTGCAGCCTGTCTTACATGAAACAAATTCGTACCACACGTTTTGAACAAAACCTTGTCTTTCATTTCAGTCATCAAAAAAACGGGGGGGGGGGGGGGGGGAGATGAGAGGTTTTTTTTTTTCACGCACTCTCCCAAATTTCTCAATGCACTCATCGGAAAAACTGAGTAAGGCCACAGGTTTCTTTTCCACGCTGAACATTTGGGACGAGCGAAACGCTTTTTAAAGCCACAGTCCTTCTTGCTCAAAAAGAGAAAATATTTCATAGGAGGGGTTTCTTTTTGCCCCGTGCCCCTCCCCAATTTCTTCCGCCAACTGTTCAGTTGTTCACCCCCAGAACTTCACATCTCCAGGCACAGAGGATACTTCCAAAGACTGTAATGTTTTCTAACGCCTAACATTCATGTTGAGGTCACTGAATACTCAAAGCATATATTATCAAAGTTGATACAGTTGACCAGCGAGAAGACTCAGCTGCAAATAGAAATATTCTCCATCCCCCTCCTTGCTATTAGAGACTAACTGGCCCACCATGCAGGGTTGTAAGGAACATGCAAATTCCTTGGAGAGTATGAAACAGTGATGAATGTAGAAAAGAGCAAGAGTCCAGTAGCACCTCAAAGACTCACAAAATCTGTGGCAGGGCGTGAGCTTCCGTGAGTGACTGCTCACTTCTTCAGACACAGCAGTGACTCACGAAAGCTCGTATCCTGCCACAAATGTTGTTACTTTTTTATGGAGCTCCTGGACTCTTGCTCTTTTCTACAGACAGACTAACACGGCTACCCATCTTGATCTGTCTCCAGGGTTGAAAGTGTCAGCGAGTTTCACAACAACCCCATAAGGTAGGCTGGCACGACTTACATACTGTCGATTGTACAGGGGAGGGGGGGGTGCACCTTGGCCCCCACTTTATTAATGGTAAGTGCTCCTTTATGGTAACTTAATAACTTTGTAACGTAATAACTTTGCTTAATAACTTTAAGAGGAAGACTCAATATAGGATGGACGGACTCCGTCAAGGAAGCCTGGGTTTGCAAGACCTCTCTCTCACACACACACAAACTCTGTAGCTGAGCGATAAACATAGCAAGTATTTTCTTTTGTGTTTTTACTGAAGACATTTTTACACTGCCTTTCCACCCAATCTGGGTCTCCAAGGCAGCAAAATACGCAAGAGGAACCACAAACCCTAAATTCAACAGCGCCTTCCTCCCCACACCCCCAGCATATCCTTCTGCAAGTACCATTTTATTCATTTATTCATTTGCTTTACTCGCCCCTTCCTCCCCAATGGGGAACCAAAGCTCTCCTCTCCTCCATTTTATACTCACAACCACCCTGTGAGGTAGTTCAGTTCAGGCCAAGACTGCCTAACTGGCCAGAGCTCACCCATGGCAGAGGGAGGATTCGAACCTGGCTCTCCCAGCAGGACCTGGGGTGCTACTCCAGCCTCTCCCCCACACCAGCTCTCATTCCAGTCAGGTGGGGCAGTCAACGGTAGAACCACACTCATCTGGCCCGTTCATCAGCCCAAGGCGCCGGCATCTGAGTCAAGACCGCCGGGACGTGCGTTCGAATCCTACACCGTCTGCCTAGCGGAGGGCTCTGCTCCTACCCGGAGAGCCGCCGTCCCCGAGAAAGCAACGCGCTGCAAAACACTGGAGCCAGAGCCCCCGTTTCCCAAAGGGTCTGGCGCGGGGGGCGGAGGCGGTCCCGGAAGCAACGTGGGAAGCCTCCCTCCGCGGCAGCCCCAACTTCTCCCGCAATCCCACCGGGACCATGCGGCAGGCGCCTCCCGCGCCGTCCCCCGGTGCATCGCGGACTCCCCGCCACCAGCAGCAGCAGCACGGGTTCCGGAGCGCCGCAACCCGGAGAGGGCCCTTCCCACGAGACGCTCCCGTCTGAACCCGCGTCCAGCCTCCCAGCCAGGTTTCCCATCGCCCTGCAAGACTCCAGCCCCGCGCCTCGGAGCCCGAGGAGACCGTCAAGGGGGGGGGGGGGTCTGCCTAACCCAGGCGAGAACCTCGCCTTGTTTCTCCCCCCCCCCCCAAAAAGCAGGGTCTCCCCTGTCCCCCATCAGCCCCACAGACAGGCGGGGGGCGTCTGCTTCCACTAGCCCTCCAACCAGAGCAAACAGCTTGCCCCCCCCCCAAAAGCAGGGCCTCCCTTGCCCCAAAGACAGGAGGGGGAGCGACCGCTTCCAATAGCTCCCCAAACAAAGCAAAACAGCCGAAACCCCCCCTCCCCCAAAACAGTCTCCCCTGCCCCCCATAAGCCCCAAAGACAGGGGGCGGCGACTGCTCCCACCAGCCCCCCAACCAAAGCAAACAGCCTTGACCCCCCCAAAAAAAGAAAGGTCCCCCTTGCCCCAAAGACAGGAGAGGGGCGACCGCTTCCACTAACCCCCAAGAGAGCAAAAAAGCCACAGACAGGAGGAGGAGCCCCCCAACCAAACCCAAAAGCCTGGCTCCCCCCCAAAGGCAGGTTTCCCCTGCCCCACAGACTGCCTCCACGAGCCCTCCAACCAGAGCCAGAGCCTGCTTCCCCCCAAAGCAGGGTCCCCTCCCCCCCATTCCCCTCCGCCCCACAACGAGTCCCGCAGCAGGGAGCCCCCCCCCCCTCCCGCGCATACCTCGGTCCTCCCAAACTTTCCCCGCAGAGAGCGCCGCCGCCGTCCCTTCCAGCCCCCGCAGCCCAGGGGAGCACCGCAGCCTGCGGCCCCCGGCGCCGGGGAAGGAGCAGCTGCAGCGCGGCGTCCCGGGCCGGGCTCTTACCTCCACCAGCCCGGCTGCCCCGCGGAGCCCTCCTCCTCCGCCGCCTCCTCGGCCTCCGCCTGCCTGCAAGCCTCCTCTCCCGCGCGTCCGGCGCCGACTGGAAGCCCGGCCGGCCACACATGGGAAGAGCCCAGCCGGAGGGCGGCACCAACCGCCGGCCGCGGGGAGGGGGTTCGGCGCGGCCCGGCCCCACCGAGGCGCCTTTGGCAGAAGCCCCGCGCGGCGCCCCGCCCCGGACCAGCTCCCTCCGCGCCCGCAACCCTCGCTGGGAGCGGCAGGACCCGCGCGCGGCTCGGCGGAGGCGGCGATGGCCCTCTTGCCTTTCTCTCCTCCTTCCCCCCCCCCCCCCCGTCCTCGCGTTGGTACGCCCCCCTCCTCGCCTCTTCGCAGGCCGGATCGGCATGACGAGCGTCGCCCTGCAGCTGGGCTTGTTTTGAATGTGGGGCGCCGCTTGCGTGGCCGGCGGGACGGGGGAGAGAGGCGGCGTACAAATGCGCCGCTGGAGACAGGCAGCAGACGCGCTCAGAGCGGCGACCAGACAGCAATGCCAAGTAGCTATAAGGCAGGATTCCGGACAAGGGTCGTGAGAGCGTCAGAAAGCGCCCGCCAATAGTCCGTCTAGTGCAGCCTCCTGTCTCCCATATTGGACAGCCAGGCCCTCTGGAAGGCCACCAACAGGGGAGAGAGGCCCAGGCGTTCGTAGGATTATCTGGATCAGACCCAACAGTCCATCGAGTGCAGCATCCTGTCTCTCCCAGAGGCCAACCAGTTCTTCTGGAGGGCCAACAACAGGGCACAGAGGCCGAGGCCTTCCCCTGAGGTTGCCTCCTGGCTCTGGGATTCAGAGGCTTAGTGCCTCTGAACGTGGAGGTTCCCTTTCGTCCCCATGGCTAGTAGCCACTGATAGACTTCTCCTCCATTAATTTGTCTAATTCCCTTTCGTAAGTACTTAAGAAGAACTCTGCTGGATCAGACCAAGGGTCCCTCTAGTCCAGCATCCTGTCTCTCACACAGGGGCCCCAACCAGTTCCTCTGGAGAGTCAACAACAGGGCAGAGAGGCCAAGACCTTCCCCCGAGGTTGCCTCCTGGCTCTGGTATTTAGAGGATGAGTCTCTCTGAATGCGGAGGTTCCCCTCAGTCACCATGATAGACGTATCTTCCATGAATCTACCAAGCCCAAGGTGTTGTCCAAGTAGGATTACAGCTACAGTTGCCAGCCTCCAGGATTGGGGAGGGGCCCTGGCTCAGCGGTAAAGCATCGGCTCGACATGCAGAAGATCCGAGGTTTAATCCCCCGCGGCGTCTCCCATTTGAAAGGAACAGGCAAAAGGTGATGAGAAAGACCCCTGACTGAGACCCTGGAGATCTACTGTCAATCTGCATAAAACAATACTGACTCTTAAGAACATAAGAGAAGCCAATGTTGGATCAGGCCGGTGGCCCCTCCAGTCCAACTCTCTGTGTCACACAGGGGCCACAAACACCAGGTGCCATCAGGGGGTCCAGCAGTGGGGCCAGGACACTAGAAGCCCTCCCCCTCCAAGCACCAAGAAGACAGAGCATCACTTGCCCCAGACTGAGAGTTCCTATCTATACTTTGTGGCTAAGAGCCACTGATGGACTTCTGCTCCAGATGTTTATCCAATTCCCTCTTGAAGCCGTCCACGCTTATAGCCACCGCCACCTCCTGTGGCAGTGAACTCTGGTGGACCACGGGTCTGATTTGGTAGAAGGCAGCTTCATGTGTCCATATCAATTCCTGCTTTTGCAAGTGATCTCCAGGTGACAGAGATCGGTCCCCCTGGAGAAAATGGCTGCTTTGGAGGGTGGACTCTCTGGCATTGTACCCATCGAAGTCTCTCCCCTCCCCAAACCTCACGCTCCTCAGGCTCTGTCCCCAAATTTTCCGGGTATTTCCCAACCCAGAGCTGGCAACCCTAATCTCAGCTCCTCCCCTCCTGGAGATTGAACCTGGGCCCTTCTGCGTGCCAAGCAGATGCTCTGCCGACTGAGCCACGCCCATGCCCCATCACCCCCCCCCCCCCAGACTCACTCTCTTCATCAGCTCTCTTGGCCACGGAAGGCCACAGTTTCAGGGGCCGCTCTGTTGGCCAGACAGTCTACTGTGGCCCTGCATTCCCCTCTCTCCTGTGCCGAAGCCTGGATGATAGCTGCCCGGGCAAACTTCCCAAGCGGTTTGACAGGTACTGGGACTTCTTTCAACGCAAGGCCTAACCCTGACGCGGCAAGAGAAGTCATCGAAAAGAGAGCTTCACCTGAGTTTGCAGAAGCCCAGTCGAGCCCACAGAACGTCTCCTCCAAACGTGGAATTGGGGCCCTTGTCATCCTTAGCCAGCCGGGACCAACCCTGGGACCTTCTGTGTGCGAAGCCCGGTTCTGCTTTGAGCACCTCGGTGAGCTCTTTCTGTCCCAGTGTTGTGATGCTGCTGACGATGGCAGAGAAGCCAGGAGCTCCAAATCACCCTTGGGAAGAGCAGAAGTCACCGAGAAGGGGGCCCACCTCGCCTGGACAGACGGGCGGACACGTGTGGCCCCCCCAGCCCCGGCCACCGTTCCCTCTCTCACGCCGAGGTCCCGGAGGAGCTGCAGGGAAAGAACAAAATGTCTGTTTATTCTGCGCAGAAACGGGGGTTGTCTCATTGAACATGTAACACAAGCTTCGGAAGCAATTAATTGATTAGAACTAAACGACAGTTTGCTACAGTTCCGCTGCTACAAGATTTTTTTTTTTTTAAATCTACAGATCCTAAAGGAACGGGGCGGTGTCTCATCAGTGTAACAAAACTTTGCCATTTTAATGAGTAAAAATTACTCATGAAGAAGAGAAGGAGGAGGAAATTGGATTTATATCCCATCATTCACTACCTGAAGGAGTCTCAGAGCGGCTTACAATCTCCTTTCCCTCCCCCTCCCCACAGCAGACACCCTGTGAGGTAGGTGGGGCTGAGAGAGCTCTCTCGAGAACTGCCTGTGAGAGAACTTGTGACTGACCCAAGGTCACACCAGCAGCTGCAAGTGGAGGAGTGGGGAATCAAACCTGGTTCTCCCAGATTAGAGTCCGCACACTTAACCACTACACCAAACCAGCTCTCAAAGCTGGCATGAATACATAGAAGGAAGAGACCACCTTCCCCCTGCCTCTCTTTTTCAGGAGGTAAAACTTGGAGGACCTGGAGGATATATGGAAGACTTGTGGGTTGCCGACCTCCAGGTGGGGGCTGGAGACTTTACAATAGATCTCCAGATGGCATAGATAGCTTATTATTTATTTGTTAAAAACACTCATTCCACTTCTCCTGGAAAAAAACGGCTGCTCTGAAAGGGGGACTGTATGGAATTATACCCACTTGGGGTCCCTCCCCTCTCTAGAGACCACCCTCCCAGGCTCTACCCCCCGCCCTCAAGATCTCCAGGTATCTCTGAACCCAGAGTTGGCAACCCTTCTTGTGGTGTTTTTGGAATGGAACAGCGGACAAGCCCTGGTCAACATGAGTTTGTAAAAGATCAGTTCCCCCCAACAAGAAAGAAAATACAGGCACACATGTTGTTGCCAACCTGCAGGTGGGGGCTGGAGTTCTCCCAGAATTCCGGCTGATCTCGACAACAGAGGCCAGCTCCCCTGGAGGAAATGACAACATCGGACGGTGGAATCAGTGACATCGCATCCCTTTTAAGCTAGGCTTTCCAGGTGCCCGCTTACTGTCTCCTGGCAGTTTCGGCTGCTGCCCTCCAACACTCAGCTGGTCAGTAGGCATAAGCCAGCAGGTGTGTGTGTGGGGGGATTGCAGCCTGCATGTGATGACACCACTCAGGGTTACCAACTTCCAGGTGGCACCTGGAGATCTCCCACTATTACAATTGATTTTCACACAACAAAGTTCACCCTGAGAGAATGGTCACTTTGGAGGGTGGATTCTATGACACTATACCCCCATTGAAGTCCCTCCCCTCCCCACAACAGACACCCTGTGAGGTGAGTGGGGCTGAGAGAGCTCTTTCCAGAACTGTCCTTGAGAGAACAGCTGTGCCAGGACTGTGGTTTGCCCAAGGTCATCCAGCAGGTGCAAGTAGAGGAGTGGAGAATCAAACCCGGTTCTCCCAGATTAGAGTCCGCGCACTTAGCCGCTACACCACACTGGCCCTCTGGAAGAGTCTTCTGCATCAGTAGGGGGACTGGTTTCTATTGTCCCACGGCTCCAAAATCCCTGCTCAGTGCAGGATCGGCCCAGGCCAAGGGTGGCCAAACTTGCTCAGCGTGAGAGCCACATAGAATAAATGTCAGATGTTTGAGATCCGCATGGCATGAACAAACATTTCAGATATATTTTTATTGGAAAATACGCAAGTTGGCTTTTTAGTAACATGAAATAAGACTGCCAGAAATAAAAACAAAAGGGGTAAAAATAGATAACTGATAATGATATTTCATTTGCCCAATAATATTTGTAGGCTAAGGGGCCCTTTGAGAATGCATTTAAAGTTAAAGTTGCTTTCTTTCTCTGCTTCTCCCACCTCAAGCCTACCCAAGAAGGGGAACACTGGCTGGGGAGGGGAAGGCCGACTGGGGAGCCGCACAATATGTGTGAAAGAGCCGCATGTGGCTCCTGAACCGCAGTTTGGCCACCCCTGGCCTAGAGCATCCCTGACAAGGGTTCGTCCAGTCACTGCTTGAAGACTTCCACTGAGGGGGGGGGGGGGAGCTCACCGCCTCCCGTGGCAGCTGATTCCACTGCTGAACAACTCTGACTTATCTTTCCGCCCATAACTTAAACCCATCCTTGTGAGTCCTCTCCTCTGCTGCCCACAGGAACAGCTCCCTGCCCTCCTCTAAAGTGACACCTTTTCAAATACTTCAAGAGAGCTATCATGTCCCCCCTCAGCCTCCTCTTCTCCAAACAGAAAGAGGTTAGGGCTCTTTAGCTTGGAGAAACAATGACTGAGGGGTCACGTGAGCGAGGTTTACAAAATTCTGTGTGGGGTAGAGCAGGTAGAGAAAAAAGTGCCTTTCTCCCTTTCTTACAAGACAAGAATTCGTGGGCACCCAATGAAATTAATGAGTATTAGGTTTAGGACAGGGAAAAGGAAGCACTTCTTCACCCAAAGAGTCATCCACACATGGAATTCACTGCTGCAGGAGTGGTGGCAGCTACAAGCACAGACGGCTTCCAGAGAGGACTGGAGAAACGTATGGAGGAGAGGTCCATCAGTGGGTATTAGCCACAAGGTCTAGATGGAACACTCTGTCTGGGGCAGTGATGCTCTGTCTTCTTGGTGCTTGGGGGGGGGGAAGAGAAGAAGAAGAAGAAGAGATTGGATTTATATTCCGCCCTTCACTCACTTGGAGTCTCTGAGCGGCTTACAAACTCCTTTCCCTTCCCCTCCCCACAACAGACACCCTGTGGGGTAGGTGGGGCTGAGAGAGCTCTGAGACAACTGTCCTTGAGAGAACAGCTGGTACAGAGCTATGGCTTGCCCAAGGTCATCCAGCAGGTGCAAGTGGAGGAGTGGGGAATCAAACCCGGTTCTCCCAGATTAGAGTCCGCGCACTTAACCACCACACCAAACTGGCTCTCGAGTGGGAGGGCTTCTGGAGTTCTGGCCCCACTAGTGGACCTCCTGGTGGCACCTGGGTTTTGGCCCCTGTGTGACACAGAGTGTTGGACTGGAGGGGCCACTGGCCTGATCCAACATGGCTTCTCTTATATAACATCCCCACATCCCTCAGCCTTTCCTCATGAGGGCTTGAAATATTTCACTCTTTCCCCTGGTGCCATTGCGCTGCTAAAAAATCCCAACTTCTGAGTGGTTAAAGGTCACACTTGGAAGGATTCATAAGCTTTGCATAGGGGAGATAAAGGCAGACAAGAAGGCAGGGAAAGTTCATAAAGGGATAGAAGTGAACGTCCCTACTTCTGCCTGACACCTGCTCCTTGGGAGGAAAGCGATGGCAAACCTAGACAGCATAAGAAAAAGCAGAGACATCACCCTGCCAACAAAAGTCTGTCTGGTCAAAGCAATGGTATTCCCAGTAGCGATGTATGGCTGCAAGAGATGGACCATGAGGAAGGCCGAGCGCCGAAGAATAGATGCTTTTGAATTATGGTGCTGGAGAAGACTCTTGAGAGTCCCTTGGACGGCAAGGAGATCAAATCAGTCAGTCCTAAAAGAAATCAACCCTGACTGTTCCCTGGAAGGCCAGATCCTGAAGCTGAAGCTCCAATACTTTGGCCACCAAAGGAGAAGGGAGCACTCCCTGGAGAAGACCCTGATGCTGGGAAAGGCTGAAGGTCAAAGAAGAAGGGGACGGCAAAGGATGAGATGCCTTCGATGTTATCGGTGTTATCGATGCAACAAACATGAAATTAAGCACACTCCGGAGCACGACGGAAGACAGAAGAGCCTGGCCTGATGTGGTTCATGGAGTCGCGAAGAGTTGGACTCAACTGTGTGACTGAACAACAACAACTTCTCTCCCCCCCTCCTGAACTCCTCCCCCTTTAAATTGCAGCTCCCGCAGCTGCATTTGGTTAAAATCATCGTCTCATCATGGGACTGGCTGCAACCTGTAATTCTGACCTCTGCTGGCTTCTTCCCCCAGCCCAGGCACAAACCGCAAGAGCCGGTTTAATGGACGGAAGATGTGGCAACGTTGCGAATGTTTGCCGTCTAGAAAAGCTGAAATTTATGCTGACGGAACAGGCAGGCTTCCAGGACAGCTTCTTGACCACAATTTGTTTTTCTAACCGACTGGGGCCTTTCCTTCAGGCCAGAGAATCTCTCCAAAACAGGCAGTAGGGTCGGGAATGCCAGAGCTGGACAGGAGAGACCAAAAACCAAACCACGCACGTAATGCTACAATACGTATCTCTGGTATACCTCTATGTTCATGGTGCCATCTTAAGCCGTTAACACCGTTCAAAGTATTTTGAAATCACAGACGTGACTCTGTTTAGGATTCGAATTTGGTAGCATCTCGAAAGGCCAACAAGATTTCCAGGGCATAAGCGCTCAAGAGTCAAAGCGCCCTTTGTCAGGTGTAAACAGGAATGTAACGTTTCCTACTTGAATGGGAGCTTCGACTCTTCAAAGCTTATGCCCTGGAAATTATATTGTACAAGAGGCGAGGACTCGTGATACTTGCGGGGGGCTCCACGTGGAGGAGGAGGAAGGCGCCACAGGTAAGCCTTCTCCCTTTCTCCCCTGGCACCGACAGTGAGGCCTGCGCAGCTCTGAGCTGCTGGGCCTTCTCTACTGCCCACCCACCCCCGACGGTGAGGCCCACACGGGGGCCGCCTGACCTTCTCTCCCACCCCCCAATGGTGAGTCCCACGTGGCTCCAAGCCACCGGCCCCGCTGGGCCTTCTCTCCCCCCTGATATCGAGGCCCGTGTGGCTCCGAGCCACCAGGCCCGCCAATTCTCTTCCCCCTGTGGCACCGGTGGCAAGGCCTGAGCAGCTCCTGTCCGCTGGCCCGCCAAGCTTTCTCTCCCCCCCTCCCCAGTAATGGCTGCCAGGCACTGTTCCCAGAGCGTTCTCTGCGTATGCGCAGGGAATGCTCTTTTACTTTGGGGGGAATTTAAATATCCCCTGTATAGTTTTTTAAACTTTTAAGATTTTTCTGCACACCTGGGGAGTCCCCCAAAGGTGCAGGAAAATCTCTCTATCCCTCATGTGCCCCCGATGTGTGGATTTAGCTATCCGCACACACAGGGGGCACTTGGCTATTAGTATATAGATACTTGGATTTCAGAAAGGCTTTTAACAAGTTTAGAAAAGAGATGGCTAAAGGGGGGACGACAGGATAGAGGTTTATAAAATTATGCTTGGGGCAGAGAGGGTGGTGAAAGAGAAAATTCTCTCCCTCTCCCAAAAGACTAGAACTCGAGGGTGTCCAGTGAAGCTGATGGGCAGTAGGTTCAGCATAGACAAAAGGAAATACTACTTTACACAGCGAGTGATTAAAATGTGGGATTTGCTGCCAGAGGACGTTGTGATGGCCACAGGCATAGACAGCTTTAAAAGAGGATTAGACAGATTCATGGAGGACAAGTCTGTCAATGGCTGCTAGCCATGGTGACTGAAAGGGAACCTCCACATTCAGAGGCAGTCAGCCTCTGAATCCCAGAGCCAGGAGGGAACCAGGTGTTCTTCCACTGAGAGGAAGAATCCCTCCGAGGGAAGAATTATTTGTGACATCATGGCACTTAGTTATTATAAGTGGGGCCCCGCAACACCCGTGGGAGGGAGAATCCCGTCTCTCCAGAGCCAGTTTGGTGTAGTGGTTAAGTGCATGGACTCTAATCTGGGAGAACCGGCTTTGATTCCCCACTCCTCCACTTGCACCTGGCTGGATGACCTTGGGCAAGCCATAGCTCTGTACCAGCTGTTCCCTCAAGGACAGCTTGGGAAAGAGCTCTCTCAGCCCCACCTACCTCACAGGGTGCCTGTTGTGGGGAGGGGAAGGGAAAAGGAGTTTGTAAGCCGCTCTGAGACTCCCTTGGGGAGTGGAGGGCGGGGTATAAATCCAGTCTCCTTCTTCTTCTTCTTCTTCTTCTTCTTCTTCCATCATTGCCGAGCCCAACGTGGCTCCAATCCCCACCACTGAACTTGGAGCCTGGCTGTGGCAGCGGCGGTGTCTCGGAGCTGTGGCTGGGCCCAGAACATCTCTGGGCTTCCCACACTGTGGCCAGGCCTGAAACAGTTACTGCCATCCACCACCGCCACAGGCGGGCCCAGAGCAGCTCCCAGTGTCAGTGTGGCCTTCATCTGCAGATTTATCTATCCGCAGATAAGGGCCACATGTCATTATTAGATGTATAGATTATTAAAGTGTATGTGTTTTACGCCAGCGCTTAGAGCTAAAGCTTGCAGCCAGCATGCCCAGAGCAAACAGAGATGACCCATGAAGCCTGAGGCAGGGGTTCTAAATGGTGGCAAGCAGACAGCCATAAATTAAATAAATTGCAACTTCTCGGCCCCCTTAGGAAAGATATATCCCCGCCTAATGGTCCGGCAGACCAGGAGGGTGAGCCGAAGCCCACAGCAAATCAGCCTTGTGTTCAGCAAGGCTGGCAGTGCGGATCACTTTAATTCCCCATAAACAGATAATGCCTTTTACAAGAAGGGAAAGACTGTTTCGTCTGGCTCAGCTGAGTAGGAAGAACGGCAGCGATTCAGCGCACCAGCAGGTAATTCTCAGGTGACCCAGGCATCTCCGGAGGGAGTTGGTCTGCCATTTGCCCACTGGGGGCAGGAGATGAGAATGTAAGAACATCAGAAGAGCCCTGCTGGATCAGACCAGTGAGGGACCATCTAGTCCAGCATCCTGTCTCACACAGGGGCCCCAACCAGTTCCTCCGGAGGGCCAACAACAGGGCAGAGAAGCCAAGGCCTTCACAAGAACACCAGAAGAGCCCTGCTGGATCAGACCAGTGGTCCATCTAGGCCAGCATCTTGTCTCACGCAGGGGCCAACCAGTTCCTCTGGATGGCCAACAAGAGGCCATAGAGGGTGAAGCCTTCATAAGAACATCAGAAGAGCCCAGCTGGATCAGGCCA
This sequence comes from Lepidodactylus listeri, assembly GCA_029233225.1. Taxonomy (NCBI): domain Eukaryota; kingdom Metazoa; phylum Chordata; class Lepidosauria; order Squamata; family Gekkonidae; genus Lepidodactylus; species Lepidodactylus listeri. Next base: position 97,540,204 of record JARCFY010000011.1, on the reverse strand, counting down.
GTGGTCCATCAAGTTTCACACAGTGGCCAGCCAGTTCCTCTGGAGGGCCAACAAAAGAGCAGAGAGGCCGAGGCCTTCACAAGAACATCAGAAGAGCCCTGCTGGATCAGGCCAGTGGTCCGTCTAGTCCAGTATCCCGTCTCACACAGTGGCCAACCAGTTCCTCTGGATGGCCAAGAACAGGCCATTGAGAGGCTGAGGCCTTCCCCTAATGTTGCCTCCTGGCTCTGGGATTCACTCCTCCACATGCAGCTGCTGGCGTGACCTTGGGTCAGTCACAAATTCTCTCAGATCTGTCCTCTCAAGAGCAGTCCTCTCAAGAGCTCTCTCAGCCCCACCACCTCACGGGGCGTCTGTTGTGGGGAGGGGAAGGGAGATTCTAAGCTGCTCTGAGACTCCTTCGGATAGTGAAGGGTGGGGTATAAATCCAATCTCCTCTTCTTCCATTTCCTCCAGGGGAACTGATCTCTATAGTCTGGAGATGAGCTGTAATTCCAGAGGATCCCCAGGTCCCACCTGGAGGCTGGCATCCTCAGCTCCTTGGAAGAAGGAAGAAGGACAGAATTAACGTGCTGGACAGACACACAGGTAGATGGAAAGAACATGAATTGCAGAAACTTGCTGGCTGAAATTCGAGAGAAACTTTCTGCAAGTCGTGTTCCTGCAGCTTCCCATCTACCTGGGTCCCTCTCTAGTACATGTTAATGCTGCGGTCCTTCTTTCAAGCCGCTTGATTTTACGTTATTTATGCAAAATATGTACATTGAGAGCAATTCTGCTCCCTCGTAGGAGTGCTTACTTATTTGTTAAAACATATCTTGCCTTTCTTGTTGTTCCAAGGGGGTGGACAGTAATATTCCTAGCTAAAACCAAAAATAAAATAGAATTAATTTAGTGTGTGTGTGTGTGTGTGCTGTCAGTTCACAGCTAACTTATGGCAGTCCAGTAGCATTTCCAAGGCAAGAGAGCAACAGAGGTGATTTGCCATTCCCTGCCTCTGCCTAGCGACCCTGGACTTCCTTGGTGGTCTCCCGATCAAGTTCTAATTAGGGCCCACCCTGTTTTCCTCCCATGATCTGACAAGCCTGTGCCATTAGGACCATAACAGCTATCCATGTCAGAAGAAGAGACTGGATTTATACCTCGCCCTTCCCTACCTGAAGGAGTCTGAGAGGGGCTTACAAATTCCTTTCCCTTCCCTTCCCCACAGCTGACACCCTGCGAGGTCGGTGGGGCGGAGAGAGCTCTTTCGAGAACTGCCCATGAGAGAACAGCTCCGAAAGAATTTGTGACTGACCCAAGGTCACACCGGCAGCTGCATGTGGAGGAGTGGGGAATCAAACCCGAGCAGATGTTCAGAGGTGATTTGCCATTGGCTGCCTCTGTGTAGCAACCCGGGACTTCCTTGCTGGTCTCCCATCCAAGGACCAATTGGGACTGACAAGATCAGGCTAGCTCGGGTGATCCCGGGCAGGGCAGAAGTTGTGACGAAACGTTTCCAACTAAAATATCAATTAAACCAATGGAAAAGAGCAAGAGTCCAGTAGAACTGAGAGACGAACAAAATTTGTGGCAACACTGTGTTCGGGAAGTTCGGAAACATGGTGACTCACAAAAGCTTGAACATTATCACAAATTTTGTTAGTTTCTAAGGTGCTGCAGGGCATTTGCTCTTTTCTTCTACTACAGAGAGACTAAGACAGGTTCCCAACTTGAAATGATGTTCTGTATTCTTGGTGCTTGGGGGGAGGCGGCAACAGTGGGGGGGGCTTCAAATGTCCTGGCCCCACTGCTGGACCTCCTAAGGGCACCTGGTATTTTTGGCCACTGTGTGACACAGGGGTGTTGGACTGGGTGGGCCACTGGCCTGATCCAACACTGGCTTCTCTTATGTCTTATGAATTAAAACAATGTAATAGAATTCATTTATTACACCATCTAAATTATTTTATTTGGAAACCTTGAGTTAAGAGGAGGAGGAGGAGATTGGATTGATTCCCCATCCTTCACTACCCAAAGGAGTCTCAGGGCAGTTTACAATCCCTTTCCCTTCCCCTCCCCACAACAGACACCCTGGGAGGTAGGTGGGGCTGAGAGAGCTCTTTCGAGGACTGCCCTTGTGAGAACAGCTCCAAGAGAACTTGTGACTGACCCAAGGTCACATCAGCAGCTGCACGTGGAGGAGTGGGGAATCAAACCAAATTCTCCCAGATTAGAGTCCACGCTCCGAAACCACTACAACAAACTGGCTGAGGACACTCTTTTTTGGATAAAATCAGGGCCGTTTCGTTGAAAAAAACAAACCCAACAAAGAATGTTTTTATGAACTATTTCCTGTGGCCTTCCCAGTCCCGCCCCCGCACTGTTTGTACTGGGTGATTTTTTTGTTTTAAAAACAGTCTGTTTGTAGATGAGCCTTCCCCTTCTGGAGTCCTTTTTGTGACAAAGTCAGGACTCCGCCGCCACATTCCAAAGGCAGGTAAAATAAGCATGTGTGGGGAACGGTGACGCTGCCAGAACAATGACTCACTGTGTGCCCATGAGAACCGCTTTGCTCGCGGCCAGGAAGTGGGCGGCCGGGGGGCGGAGAGCCAGGGCAGCTTTGCCCAGCTTGCCATGCAGTTATCCCCCCAGGATCAACTTAAAGTTGCCCCCAGGTCCCTCCTGGCCACCTGTAGCGACTCTCAACATCCCAAGCCTTCCCCATCCCCTCCTGCCTGCTCCTTTCAACTGGAGATGCCGGGGTCTGAGCCTGGGACCTTCTGCATGCCAAGCAGAGGCTCTGCCACTAAGCCACAAGTCCCTTCCCCGGTATGCGAGTGTTTGTTTTCCCAGATCTTGTGGATTGTGTCTGTGGTTAATAAATACCTTACTGCGAAGCACAGAAGTGGTGCCGCGTTCAGGACATAATGCAGACAACCGGTGTGGTGCCGGGAATATCTTGACTTGGCAGTCGAGGCCGGGTGGTTAAATGGAGGGTGGTGGTTTTACGAGCAGCGTCTGCAAGGGAACCTCAGACTCTAGTAGTTTGGTGTAGTGGTTAGGAGCGCGGGCTCTGATCTGGGAGAACCGGGTTTGATTCCCCACTCCTCCACATGCAGCTGATGGTGTGACCTTGGGTCAGTCACAAGTTCCCTCAGAGCTGTTCTCTCAAGGGCCGTCCTCGAAGGAGCTCTCTCAGCCCCACTGACCTCACCGATGGTGTTCCCTCTAAGCTGAGTTAGCGTGAGCTAGCCCACAGTTTTTTAGCCTCTGGCTCACACATTTTTGGTCTTAGCTCAGGAAGGGATGGCTCCAGAGCAAACCAATTTATGCAGCTGCCAAATCGCTCGCTCACAACTTTAATGCCGGCAGCTCACAAAGTAGAATTTTTGCTCACAAGACTCCACAGCTTAGAGGGAGCATTGCTCACAGGGTGTCTATTGTGGGGAGGGAAAGGAGATTGTAAGGCACTGTAAGACTCCTTCAGGTAGTGAAAGGTGGGATATAAATCCAATCTCCTCCTCCTCCTCCTCCTCCTCTTCTTCTTCTTCTTCCGCTAAACGGTTAACTGCCTCCTGCCCCATCTCAAGCCTTCTGTTGCTTAAAAGACCCCCCCCCCCCAGTAACTGTTTCTGGCCTTCTAGAATCCCTATGTGAACCTCCCTGTTTTTCCCTCTTGCTCTCCCCACAGAGCTGTTATACGATACACATTTCCTAGAATTTGCAGTAATGCTGAAAGTATGCAGCAGTTTCCAAGAAGGAGCCGGCTGGGATGTCCTGGTTGGTCGTGTTCCCCAGGGCGCAGTGGAGGCTTCAGGCCCAAATGGAGCAAATTCGCCTTTTGTTGACATTGGTGAAAAGAACCAAAATGGTCTTGAGTGGGCGGACTGGGGTTGTCAACCCCGGACTAGGAAATTCCTGGAGATTTTGGAGGTGGAGACTGGAGAGGGTGGGGTTTGGGGAAGGGAGGGACCTCCGTGGGGTATAATGCCCAAACGTCCCGCCCTCCAAAGCACCCATGTTCTCCAGGGGAACTGATCTGCGTAGTCTGGAAAACGACTGTTGTTCCAAAAGATCTCCAGGCCCCACCTGGAGGCTGCTAGTCCTGAACTAGGGCAGGCCATTTGATGATACAACCCAGCACTGAAGTCACACGAAGAGGCAGGTCGTACGAATGTAAGAGAAGCCATGTTGGATCAGGCCAGGAACTATCCAGTCCAACACTTTGTGTCACACAGTGGCCAAAACCCAGGGGCCCTCAGGAGGTCCATCAGCGGGGCCAGAACTCCCGAAGCCCTTCCACTCTTGCCCCCCTCAAGCACCAAGAATACAGAACCCCAGAACCTCCCAAGCAGCATGAATACAGAGCATCTCTGCCCCCAGACAGATTGTTCCATCTATACCAAGGGTGTCAAACTCATTTTTATGGAGGGCTGGATTTGACATAAATTGGACTTTGTCAGGCTGGGCCACGTGACTCATCAAATGTAATGCCAGGTAGTGGAGATATAAACTTTATAAAGGACACAAACACAAAGACTTTTTAAACTTAAAATAAAAACATGCCTGAAACATTAGCATTCTTGCAATATTTTGTTTATTTAAAATAGTCTCTGATAACTGGGGGTGGGTGGGAAAGGAACAAAAAAGCTGTGTACGCGCTGCTACAAATTTTTATACATAAACCTTATACAAACTAACACCACTACTACAAATTATAAACGTATACAAAGTACACTGTTGTAAATATATTGGTATAAGTCCAATGAGATATTATTCTGGAGATTCTCGCTGGACTTATACCAATACATTTACAACAGTGTACTTTGTATAGGTCTATAATTTGTAGTAGTGGTGTTAGTTTGTATAAGGTTTATGTATAAAAATTTGTAGCAGCGCGTACACAGCTTTCTTGTTCCTCCCCCCCCCCCCCTTATATTTGTGGCTGTGATTCTCTAATTTGTAAGTCTCTGATAACTGACACTTCTTGCTCTGAATTATTGCATCAAAATGTCTGTGCTGTTGCAATCTGGGAGGAGGAGGAGCCTCAGCCCAGTGCAGGGAGCAGAAGCTTGCCTATCTATCTCTCTTGAGCGATTGAGAGAGTCTGGGAAAGCAAGCTATGATGCAACAGCAGCAGCAGAACTGGAGGAAGAAGCAGGAGACAGCTAGTCCCTTGCGGGCCTGATAGAAGCCCTCTGGGGGCCTGATCCCACCCCCAGGGCACATGTTTGACACCCCTGATCTATACCTTGTGGCTAGTAGCCACAGAAGGACCTCTGCTCCATTTAAGAATGTAAGAGAAGCCATGTTGGATCTGGTCCAGTCCAACACTCTGTTTCACACAGTGCCCAAAACCCAGGTGCCATCAGGAGGTCCACCAGTGGGGCCAGAACTGCAGAAGCTCTCCCACTGTTGCACCCCCCCCCCCAAAGCACCATGAATACAGAGCATCACTGTCCCAGACATAAGAACATAAGAGAAGCCATGTCAGATCAGGCCAGTGGCCCATCCAGGCCAATACTCTGCGTCCCATAATGGCCAAAACTCAGGGGCCCTCAGGAGGTCCACCAGAAGGGCCAAAACTCCAGAAGCACCCCCCCCACTGTGCCCCCCCCCCCAAGCACCACAAATACAGAGCATCACTGCCCCAGACAGATTGTTCCATCTATACCTTGTGGCTAACTGAAGGACCTCTGCTCCATATAAGAATGTAAGAGAAGCCATGTTGGGTCTGGTCCAGTCCAACACTCTGTGTCACACAGGGGCCAAAACCCAGGTGCCATCAGGTGGTTCACCAGCGGGACCAGAACTCCATAAGCTCTCCCACTGCTGCCCCCCAAGCACCAAGAATATAGAGCATCACTACCCCAGACATAAGAACATAAGAGAAGCCATGCTGGATCAGACCCTAAGAAACAGTGAAGCAACCTAGGCGCACCATCGCCACTTCTTCGGTTCGCGCTATGGCTGTTCTTGAGCCCGTGCCGTCCACTGAGTGTTTTCTCTTGGAAACTCTTCTCTGCATCAAGAGCCGGTGACCGCATCATTCTAAAGAGAGCGTTGTACTTTCAAGGACTATCAGGTCACAGTGGCAAAACCCTTTGTTATGTATATTGTTTATAATTGTAACTAGAACTGTATAAGAAGACGAAAGTCTTGAGTGTGATTTGTACAGCGTGACAGATTGTTCTGGCTATTTGTTTGCACAACTGTATTCACTGTGTTTCCATTTTTGCGTGGTTGTTAACCTCCAGGCCATGGTCGGAGAACTCCTGGAATTACAACTCCTCTCCAGATAGAAGAGATCAGTTCCCCTGGAGGAAATGGCTGTTTTGGAGGGTGGACTCTGTTGCCGTATAACCCATTGAGGTCGCTCTCTTCCCCGACCTCTGCCCTCCCCAAGCTTTATGCCCAAATCTCCAGGACTTTCCCAATGCAGAGTTGGCAACCCTACAGTTGGGCGATACATGACATCCCTTTCGAGGAAAACCTGGACGTGATGAAATGGCAGGCGCTGTATGGTTTTATCATAGAGTTTCCAGTGATTCCTAAAGATGGACTGTAATACCTGGAGATCTCCTGGCCTCACTAGGAGGTTGGTCACTCTAGCTATGGGGCTGGCTCCTTCCTTCTCCCTCCTTTCCTTCATGAGGTCAGGGCCCCTTTCCAGACCTATGCTGTTAGTGAATCCTGTGCTCTGGAAATACTTGACCTCCCAGCATTTTCCCATTCCCGCAGGGACATGGAAACTCCGTTCTGATCACGAATCCGCTGCCAGCTCGGTCTACTGCTGTTGGAATCCCTCTGTGATTTTGTGCTCCATTTGAGCTCATTTGTGTGGCTAACCTCATGGCAGATATTGTGCCCAGCACATAACAATGTAATGATGTGATGGAGGCAAATTCGTACAGATTACGGCGATGGCAAAAAAGCAGTTCAGAGGTCTGCAACTAGAACGATGCGTTCCAACAGGTGCTGTAACAACCCCCTGAAGTTATCTGAAGAACTGAGTGGTGACTCACGAAACCTTAACCCCTGCCACAATTTTTAGAAGATTTACAAGTGCTCCTGGACACTGAAGAAGTGAGCGGTGACTCACGAAAGCTCCTCCCCTTCCACAGATTTTGTGAGTCTTTAAGGTGCTCCTGGACTCTGAAGAAGTGAGCAGTGACTCTTGAAAGCTCATTCCCAGCCACGAATTCTGTTAGTCTTTAAGGTGCTACTGGACACTGAAGAAGTGAGCAGTGATTTGCGAAAGCTCCTGCTCTGCTAAAAATTCTATTAGTCTTTCAGGTGCTACTTGACTCTGAAGAAGTGAGCAGTGATTCACGAAAGCTCCTGCCCTGCCACAAATTCTGTTAGTCTTTCTGGTGCTACTGGACTTTGAAGACGTGAGCAGTGACTCATGAAAGCTCCTGCCCTGCTACAGATTTGTAGTCTGGAGATCAATTGTAATTCCAGGGGATCTCCAGGCACCCCCTGGAGGCTGGCAACATGATATCACCACCCTCTGGCTCATGTTTTTTTTCCAGCATGTAGTTGTTTTAAATATTCAGATTTCCACCTTTCTCCTAAGTTCCTTAGAACGAGGGTTGCCAGCTCCAGGCTGGGAAATACCTGGAGATTTTGGGACGGAGCCTGAGAAGGACAATGTTTGGGGGCAGGGAAGGACCTCAGCAGGGCATAACGCCATCAAGTCCACCTTCTGAAATGACCATGTTCTCCAGGTGGTCTGCTCTCTGTATTTCCGAGATCAGTTGTAATCCTGGGTGATCTCCAGCCACCAGCTAGAAGTTGGCAACCTTATGAGAACCCAAGGCAGGGGTGAGCTTTTTGCATGGATTCCCATGGACACACTGTCCACTTGGTGTATCCTTCTGCCCCAAGGTGGAGTCCTGTGTTCATGCTGGCTCTCTTTACCTGCGCAAGCAAGGCCGCTGAGCACCCCGCATGGGAAACCTGCAGGAACACGCCGTTGGGCCACACCCACATACCTTCAGAGAAGACAGGATGATGGATCCAGATGATTTAAGTCCCAGAGAGGCTGAGCATGGGCTTGCATTTCTTGCTCCAGTCCATGGGATGCGTGTGACTTTTGACTGGAGGGCCTACACAGAGGAAGGCTTAAGTTCAGGAAACCCGTCGGTGCTGCCAGGATCGGCTCCCCCTGAGGGGGTGCAGGTGCCAGGGCTCTGGGCTTTTGGAAGGGCCCACTCAGGGATGTTGGACGGGATGGGCCATTGGCCTGATCCAACACTGGCTTCTCGTATGTTCTTATGTTCTCATGCCAGCCTCCAGATGGGGCCTTGGGATCCCCCAGAACTGCAGCTCATCTCCAGACTACAGAGATCAGTTCCCCTGGAGGAAATGGAGGGTGGACTCTCTAAGGCACTGTATCCCAGGGCTGTTGTGAGGACAAGGGGGGGGGGCAAGGGTGTTACGTTAAAAGAATGGGAGGCGAAAAATTGATAGGATCTCCCTGTTAAGAGTCATTGTAAAAGAAGAAGGAGAAGAGATTGGATGTATACCCCACCCTTCACTTGGAGTCTCAGAACGGCTTCCAATCACCTTTCCCTTTCCCTTCTCCTCCTCACAACAGACACCCTGTGAGGTAGGCGGGGCTGAGGGAGCTCTTTCCAGGACTGCCCTTGAGAGCATAGGCGTAAACTACGGGGGGGCTCGAGGGCTCGAGGGCTGCCGCCTCGTTTGCCCACCCGCCGGCTGCTGCCACTGCCGCCTCCCCCCCGCCCGGGACTGGTCTGGCACGCTGGGCAGTTGTCCAGCTGGCCCCACGGAGGCAGGAGTGGCCAGGCTAGGCCAGTTCGGGGGGAGGGGGCGGCGGGGACATGGTCCCAGCGCGCGCGCGCACAAGAGCTTCCCCCCGGATTTTAAAAGTCGACGCCTCTGCTTGAGAGAACAGCTCTGAGAGAACTTGTGACCAGTCTCCCTCGAAGCTGTGGAGTCTTGTGAGCAGAAATTCTACTTTGTGAGCTACTGGCATTCAAGTTGTGAGCGAGCGATTTGGCTCCTGCATCAGTTAGTTTGCCCTGTAGCCATCCTTCCTGAGTTGAGACAAAAATGTGGGAGCTGGAGGCTAAAAAACTGTGAGCTAGCGCACACTAACTCAGCTTAGAGGGAACAATGCTTGTGACTGGCCCAAGGTCACGCCAGCAGCTGCATTGTGGAGGAGTGGGGAATCAAACGTGACTCTCCCAGATTAGAGTCTGCGCTCCTAACCGCTACACCAAACCAGTGGTGGTTGTCCAATCCAAAAAAAGGGAGGGGGGAAAAAATCTAAGCCAACAAAGCATAAACCTCCAAAAGAAGTTTAGAAAACTTACTAAGGGCCAAAAGTTAAAAACATAAGTAAGTATACAAAAGGGTATTTATTTCAAAGACATACAAAAACCTTGTAGGGGCCCAAATGAAGCCTCACAAAAACATTAAAAGTTACAAATACACAAAAGGACATTGGATGACCTGATGCGTTTCAGCTCACAGGGTCTCGGGAAGAAGCTTTGAAAAGGCTTTTCAAATCCCCTCCTGCCTGGTCCTTTTAGCTGGAGATGCTGGGGATTGAACCTGCAACTTTCTGCATGCAAAGCAGAGGTTCTTCCACTGAGCCACGGCCCATCCCCAAAGTAATATTCAGAAAGCCCATAAAACCACCTTACACTGATTCAGCTCCTCTGTCTGTCAAGGACAACATTGTCTATTCAGACTGGTAGCAGCCCTCCAGGGTTCCAGGGCTTCCAACTCACCTCCTCCTTTTAACTGGAGAAGTTGTGGATTGAACCTCTGTGGATTGAACCTCACATCCCCTCCTGCCTGGTCCTTTTAATCGGAGAACCTGGGGATTGAACCTGGGACTTTCTGCATGCCAAGCAGAGGCTCTGCCAGTGAGCCACTGAGGTCTTTCACGTCACCTCCTGCCTGGTCCTTTTAACTGGAGAACCTGGGACCTTCTGCATACCAAGCAGAGTCTCTCCCATTGAGCCATAGCCTCTCCCCAACCCCAGAAGTGATGGGACTGACACAGCCCATCAGGGATCTTTGAGGTCGGATTGTCCTGCCTCTAGTTATCTCCTCCCTGCCTGCGGAGAATGAAGCAGAGCCCCCTCCCATCTTCTTGGCTCTGCATCTGAAGTGGAATTGTGGCTTTATTTAGTTGTCGCAAGGCTGATGTTAATGAAATGCGAAAGCAATTATTTCTTTAATAGCAGCGGAGAAACGACTTGCAGGGCCTCACGCCGAACAAGGAAATGTAAAGGCTTCGCGGAGGGCTTTTAATAAGCCACCGGTGTCTAATTATCGAGCCAGCCGCGCAATTAGAGGCAATGCTGTTCCGACTCCACGTTCTCAAAGAGCCATTTGCCAACTGCCTGCCCTTCCAAGGTGGGGACAGCTTTTGGCGCCTGCTGCTCCATAAAGCTTCATCAGGATTGAGCGGGGAGCCTCCTCCTAATGTGTGTGTGTGTGTGTATATATATATATAGGTGAGTCACCCCAGCTTGCCAACCTCCAGGTGGGGGCTGGTGATCTCCTGGAATTACAGCTGATCTCCAGATGACAGAGCTCAGTTCCCCTGGAGAAAATGACTGCTTTGGAGGAGGAGGAGGAGGAGGAGGAGGAGGAGAGGGGCAGTGGCTCATTGGCAGAGCATCTGCTTGGCATGCAGAAGGTCCCAGGTTCATTTCCCAGCGTCTCCTGTTAAGAGGATCAGATAGGAATTAGTGGGGAATACCTCTGCCGGAGACCCTGGGGAGCTGCCGCCAGTCTGAGTAGACAATAGTGACTTTGATGGACTGGAGGTCTGACTCATTATTAGGCAGCTTTGTATGCGCTGATTTTAGCATTATGTGCTGATTTTGTGTAAGCCGCCCTGAGAGGAAGAAGGTGTGTGTGGGGGGGACAGGTGCGGGGAACAGCCCGGGACGACGGGAAAGTGCCGCTTGCCCTGGGCTGCCCCCGCCCCACGGTCTCTTTGGAGCTCCTTTTGCAGCCTGGCACAGGCTTCTATCCTCTTCCCCTTGAGCGATCCCATCCCTTGCCCCAGGCTGACAGTTCCTATCTATACTTTGTGGCTAATAGCCACTGATGGACCTCTGCTCCATATGTTTATCTAATTCCCTCTTGAAACCGTCCATGCTTGTAGCCGCCACCACCTCCTGTGGCAGTGAATTCCACGTGTTCATCACTCTTTGGGTGAAGAAGGACTTCCTTTTATCTGTTCCGACCCGACTGCTCAGCAATTTCACGGAGTGCCCACGAGTTCTTGTACTGTGAGAAAGGGAGAAAAGGACTTCTTTCTCTACCTGCTCTATCCCATGCATAATCTTATAAACCTCGATCATGTCACCCCTCAGCTGTCGTTTCTCCAAGCTAAAGAGCCCCAAGCGCTTCAACCTTTCTTCATAGGGAAAGTGTTCCACTCCTTTTATCTTTTTAGTTGCCCTTTGAAATATACTGGGTTCAGATGTGTAGAGTGATCAGCTCATAGTTTATTGTGATTACAGCTCAGCTCAAAGACAACCTAAGCCCCGCTTAAATGCATGCAGTAAACCACACCCAACACACACCCGCTCCCCGTGTTTACAGTCCACTGCAATACTATAGGTTCCTTCCAGGATCCTGTCTGTCTATTGTTCTCTGACCCCAAGCTCAATCTAGTTACCTGTGCATTATCTGCTCAATACATAACACCCTTTTCTGCACTTTTCCCAATGCTATAATATCCTTTTTTAGGCGACTACACCAAACTGGCTCTCCACATGATGAGATCAGTTCCCTTGGAGGAAACGGCTGCTTTGGAGGGTGGACTCTCTGGCATTGTACCTTGCTAAAGTCCCTCCCCTCCCCAAATCCTGCCCTCCCCTGGCTCCACTTCCCAAATCTCTAGAAATTTCCCAACCCAGACCTGGCAAACCTACTGACCCACTTGGGGTTGCCAGCTCCGGGTTGGGAAATTCCTGGAGATTTGGCGGGTGGAGCCTGGGGAGGGCAGGGATTTCAGTGGGGGGGCAATGCCCTAGAGCCCACCTTCCAAAGCAGCCATTTTCTCCAGGGGGGCTGATCTCTGTAGTCTGGAGATGAGCTGTGATTCCAGAAGATCCCTAGGTCCCACCTGGAGGCTGGTATCCCTAGTGGCCCAGGCTGCAACGTCTTTCAAAGAGAAAACAAACTCAAATCCTCCGGTTTTCTCCCCCCCCAACTGGAGTTCTGCCTGATGCAAGACAGCGCACACCCGGTTATTAGGAAGGAGGTGGCGGGAAGGGGGGGGGGGATGTTTGTCTTAAATAGTAGGTGGGGAAGAGCCACAGCAGAAAGCGGGAGATGAAAGGCGGTAGAGTCCCACATGGTGATTATCTACTCAAGGTATCGTGGGCCTCCTACAGAGACAGTGTCCTTAACTCTGGAGAGCTCCAGGGTGGGTAAATAGCTCCTCCAAGGGCAAACCAGATTTTTTTGATCAAGGGAGGTCTGCAGTTGATGGGAGGATGAGGATGATCGGGGGCCTGGAGACCCAGAAGCCCCATGAGGAGGAAAGACTGGGGGACTTGGGAATGATCAGTTTGGAGAAGAGGAGGTTGAAGGGGGACAGGATGGCTCTCTGGAAGCCTTTGAAGGGCGGTCACTCAGAGGAGGGCAGGGAGCTGTTCTTGTGGGCAGTAGAGGATTACGGACTTGCAATAATGGGTTTAAATTAAGGGCAGGAAGGTACGGGCTGGATCTTAGGAAACACTTATTTACACTAACGCTGCTGTCACACAATCTAAACAATCCACTTTCAATCCATTTTCAGTTCACTTTCCAACTGGGTTTTGCCAGCTCAGACAGCAAAAATCCAGTTGGAAAGGGCACTGAAAGTGGATTGGAAGTTCATTATTTAGTGGGTGTGACTGCAGCCTAAAGAGCTGTGCCACAGTGGGATCAGCCGCCTGGGGAGGTGGCGAGCTCCCCCTCCCTGGTAGTCTTCAAGCAGCGGCTGGACCAACACTGGTCAGGGATGCTCTAGGCTGATCCTGCACTGAGAGGGGGTGGGGGTGGGATGCGATAGCCTGCAGGGACCCTTCCAACTGTGGGATTCTATGATTTTTCCAGATTTCTACTTAAGATGCCTTCCTCAGCGCTGGCGAGCTTCTGAAACAGCTCTGACCCACAACAAACTGGCCGAAGGCCACTTCGAAGAGGTGGAAAGCCAGGTCAATTTCCCTTCTGCCCCCATCAGCTTAGGGATTGCTCCGGGGGGGGGGGGGCACAGTTTTGCAATCTCAGGCTGGGGTCTTCCTAGGGCTGCCAAGTCGAACTCACCTACTGGCGGGGGGGAGTCCTCCTTCGCCCGGGAGCTGCCTGGGAGCCTCCCTGGTGCGCGCGGTGACATCACCCGGAAGTGACATCACCATGTTGGGGGTGTCACCCTGGCAACGTCTCCAACGTGGTGACGTCACTTCCGGGTGACGTCACTACGCTGGGGAAGTCGTCCACGCTGGATGACTTCGGGGGCGGGGTTCCCCCCGCCGGCCGAATGCCGGCCGGCGGATCGGGAACCCCTATAGCAGGGGATCCCCTACCCCCCGGCCTAGGTCTTCTATATCACCTACTGCCTGGTCTTTATTATCTGGAGATGCCGGGGATTGAACTTGGGACCTTCTGCATGCCGAGCAGAGACTCTTTCACTAAACCACACCCCCTCCCTTCCCTCACCATAAGTAAGTTGTAACTTGACATTACACATTATCGTTGCTGTTGTGGTTGCTATTATGAGTCGTCACAGTCAGATATTTGACTGGTAGATTGGTGTTCCGCAATCTGAGATCTAGCCAGGTTCCTAAGAATTGCAGATATATCAGAGAGTGATTAAAATGTGGAATTCGCTGCCAGAGGATGTGGCGATGGCTGCAGGGATAAACAGCTTTGAAGAGGGATTAGATAGATTCATGGAGGATAAATCTGTCAATGGCAACCAGCCCTGGGGACTGAGGGGAACCTCCACGTTCAGAGGCACTAAACCCTCTGACTCCCAGAGGTAAGAGGCAACATCAGAGGAAGGCCTCGGCCTCTTTGCCCAGTTGTTGGCCCTCCAGAAGAACTAGTCAGTCACTGTGTGAGATGAGATGCAGGACTAGATGGACCGTTTGTCTGATCCAGCAGGGCTCTTCTGATGTTTTAATGAAGGCCTCGGCCTCTCTGCCCTGTTGTTGGTCCTCCAGAGGAACTGGTTGGCCGCTGTGTGAGACAGGGTGCTGGACTCGATGGACCACTGGTCTGATCCAGTAGGACTCATCTTATGTGCTTACGAAGGCCTCAGCCTCTACACCCTGTTGTTGGACCTCCAGAGGAACTGGTTGGCCCCTGTGTGAGACAGGATGCTAGACTAGATGGACCCCTGGTCTGACCCAGCAGGGCTCTTTTTATATTCTTATCTTCGCAGTATTCTTGCTGCAGCTGCTGCTGTTGTTATTAATGAAGTTGCCTAGTCCATACTGTTGTTTGGATGTCTTGACTTTTAATCCATGCCTTGGAGGGCATTCGATGATAAAACTGTTCCCTTGGTGAGAAGAAGAAGAAGAACAGGAGGAGGAGGAGGAGCTGGATTTATACCCCGCCCTTCACTTGGAGTCTCAGAGCAGATTACAATCTCCTTTCCCTTCCCCTCCCCACAACAGACACCCTGTGAGGTACGTGGGGCTGAGAGAGCTTTTTCAGGAACTGCTCTTGAGAGAACAGCTCTGAGAGAACCAGGACTAACCCAAGGTCACCCAGCTGGCTGCATGTGGACGAGGAGTGGGGAATCAAACCTGGTTCTCCAGATTACAGTCTGCCACTCTTAACCACTACACCAACTGGTAAGAACCATTGGTCTTCCTGAACACCTTTTCACATTTCAGTGTTTGTGGGTGTAGCAAAAAGATTTCCATGTATGAGTGGAAAGATACTGAGGAAGGAAGGCTGCCAAAAGGCTCAGACAGAAAAGACTCACATCCTCGTGTTTTGGCCCCACGATACAATGTGAATTGCAGGTTTGTGTGGCCTCAATTTCCCTCAGGGCTGTGCGGAGAAGGAAACGGGGTTTAACCCTTCTCTCTCCCCTCACTTTCAGTGTTCGAAACTGGCTCCTCCATGCTGCCATTACTATTTTCAGTGAAAACACACGTGTCTGTTAATTGGGCACAAATGTTTGTTTTGCTTGGTTTAACAGCGTTCCTTTAATTGAGGTGGAGGGTGGTGCTTGCCGTATTCAAGGAACAGCCAAATGAAAATGATTGAATACATGTACTTTTAAAGAATTCAACAGAAGTAAAAAAACAAACAAATGGAAACTCCATGGTGAGCCTCCTGTACATCGATCCAGTCCTCTGTCTCTGCACCCAACCCTTTTCAGCCTATGGAAACCTCTAGAAATCTGATACAGCATGGTGGGTGAGCCACAAAATGGCTGCCATAGGAGGTGGCGTCAGCTACAAATTTATTATTTATTTACTTACTTAATTTCTAAGCCACTCTCCCCGCGTTTGCTGCTGCTGCAGCTCACCTTCAGTTACGGAGGGAAGATCCTTGTGTTGCTGCCTAAGCAATAGGGATCCCAGCCCCCTGGTTCAGGATCCCCCGATTTGGAACGGGTTCCCTGCTGCCGACCAGGTAGCTGGCAAGGGGAAAACCCACGTTAGGCCACTTCCAGTAAAAATGGAAGTACCGCCCCTGATGTGATGATGTCACTTGGGAGTGATGTCATCATGCTGGAAACATCACGTAGGGGACGCTCTGGTATTTGGGTAAACGCTATGGTTTCGAGGGAAAAAAACACAGAGTTTCGCCCAAATACCAGAGCATCCCCACAGGACGTTTCTGGTGCAATGACGTCACTTCCGGGTGATGTCATCACGTTAGAGACGTCCCCCCACCTCCCGGAACGCCCCCCAAAGCCCTCTGCTGGCCGAGGTAAGGGATCCGGCAACCCTACCAAGCAACGTTTTTGAAAAGTCTGCACAGCCAACCAAATCTCCAATGGCCAATCAGAAGCCTTGCAGGGAAAAAGCCACACTTGGTCCCGCCCACTTTCTAAAAAACACTCGGCGGGCACCAGGAAAGGTGCCAGCAGGAGCTGTGGCACCACGTCGGGGGACCATGATCTAAACTCTCTGGTCATCTCACTTGCCAGCAAAGGTTTGCTGCCCAGAGTAGAGGAACACTTCTGCGTGCCTGGCGAGCCGGAGCAGTTCTGAAATGCTGGGCTGCACAATGCAGCACAGCTACAGTTCTGGCCAGGGCTAACCACCGTTATTTTGGCAAGTCAGCAGAGGAGAAAATGCTATATCCAAAAGCTCCGCAATGAACGAAGGGGTCCATCAATCAAAGAAATTAAAATGAAATCCTTTCCCCTCCTGAGTCATCTTTCCTGAAATTTATTCTTTATTTTATTTATTTATTTATATTCAGAGCTCATTTCGTAGCAGGAGCTCCTTTGCATATTACCCCCCCCCTAGGGTTGCCAAGTGTATGAAACTTACCGACGGGGGGGGGGGGGGAAGCTCTACTGGCCGGGAGCTTCCCCGGCATGCGCGCTTTGCGTGCGCACCGGGCAGAGTCACCGGAAGTGATGTCAGCACATTGGGGGCGTTGCCAGGGCGACGCTCTGGCAATCGCCCCAAAACTATATGGTATCATAGAGTTTTGGGGCGATTGCCAGAGCGTCGCCCTGGCAACGCCCCCAATGTGATGGCGTCACTTCCGGGTGATGTCATTACGTGAGGGAGGTCATCCAGGCTGGACGACCTTGGGGGTGGGGTTCCCCTCGCCGGCCGAATGCTGGCCGGTGGATCGGGAACCCCTGTAGCGGGGGATCCCCTGCCCCCCGGGCCGACTTGGCAGCCCTACCCCCCCCCCAATGTAGCCAATCCTCCAAGAGCTTACTACTGTAAGCTCTTGGAGGATTGGCTACATCAGGGGTGTGTGGCCTAATATGCAGAGGAGCTCCTGCTATGAAATGAGCCCTGTTTATATTTACATTTATATCCCGCCCTCCCCGCTGTTTGGCGGGCTCAGTGTGGCTACCAACATAATAAAACATACCTACAAGAAAATCCCAGATAAAACTGAAAGACAATTTAAAATCATACTACATAAACCTAATGTGCAATACAAGATGGCGATCTTCCTACATCACTGTCAACTGAATGGCGTCAGCGGGTTCCCACTTAACTAGGAGGCTTCGGTTGGTAGGGCGCTGATGGGTACGGTTGGTAATCGGGCCAGGGCCACAGAACCGGGGCGGCACCCTACTTGAAAGCCTGGCGGAAGAGCTCTGTTTACAGGCCCTGCGGAACTAGGGCTACCAAGTCCAACTTGGGAAATATCTGAGGACTTTGGGGGTGGAGCCAGGAGACTTTGGGGGTGGAGCCAGGAGAAAGGAAGTGACATCATTTTGTGATGTCACATCCTGTGGTGTTACTTCCACATACTGACACATGAACTCATGAAGTTTCCTAATACTGAATCAGGCCATTGGTCCATCAAGGTCAGTACTGACTACTTAGACTGGTAGTGGCTCTCCAGGGTCTCAGGCTGAGATCTTTAATGTCACCTATTACCTGATCCTTTTTTAGCTGAAGAGGCTGATACCTCCTGCATGTCAAGCAGATGCTCTATCACTGAGCAACGGCCCTACTGAATCCTTCCTCATCTCGGCAGAATATGAAGCCCTAAGTGCTACACAAATGCTAAATAGGATTTCCATATCATAAGAACAGGAGAGAAGCCACAGTGGATCGGCCCATCCAGTACAGCCCATCCAGTACAACACTCTGTGTCACAACAGTGGCCAAAAATACCAGGTGCCCTCAGGAGGTCCAGCAGCGGGGCCAGAACTCCAGAAGCCCTCCCACTGTTGCCCCCCAAGCACCAAGAATGCAGAGCATCACTGCCCCAGACAAAGGGTTCCATTTAGACCTTGTGACTAATAATAGCCACTGATAGACCTCTGCTGGATGGGGACAGAGAGAGACAGACAGACAGACAGAAAAAAGAAAGAAAGAAAGAAAGAAAGGGGGAGGGGGAGAGAGAGAGAAGGAAAAGAGCTGGCAGACCCCAGCAGCTTACTCCAGCAGCAATTTTGCAAGGCACATGCAAAAGCACGCCCTTCAGTAGAAAGAGCCTAGTCCCTCCTTAATCTCTGGGCGGGGCTCTCTTGCTCGCTCTGCCTGAACTCTTAAAAGGGAAATGTCTGCAGAGAGCCTGCAGTAAAAAGCCTCAACAGACATTTCCCCTTTAAGAGTTCAGGCTGCATTCCTGCTGGCAGCCATTGCCTCCCCCGGTGGCCAGTTTTGAAAAAGCGGGGGTAAGCTTTAAAAATCGGTGTTTCCCCCGCCCTACCGGCGGACTTGGCAGCCCTATGCGGAACTGTAAAAGGTCCCCCAGGGCCCTGCTGTCCTCTGGGAGCTCATTCCACCAGTGAGGGGCCGCCACCAAAAAGGCCCTGGCCCTCGTTGTAACCAACCCGGCCTCTTTAGGCCCTGGAAGAACCAGGCGATTTTGGGAGCCCGATCTTAGTGCTTGCTGGGGTACATGCAGGGAGAGGCGGTCCCTCAGGTAGATGGTCCCTGGCCATGTTCTGTGCTGTGATCACAGCAGTGGCTTAGGCCGAGAAGTTGCACTGTCCTAAAATCTGAGGGTGGGCATGGCTTTGGGACCCTTTTTCAACGCGAGGTTCTGGTTTGACGAAGCACTCACCAAAGCGACAGAGGGTTGTCAACTCTGGGATGGGAAACGCCTGGAGATTTGGGGGTGGGGCTTGGGAAGGGCAGGGCTTGAAGAGGGAAGGGCCCTCATAATGCCATGCAGTCCACCCTCCGAAACAGCCGTTTTCTCCAGGGGAGCTTCCCCTGACTTGGATAACCCAGGCTAGCCCAATCCCATCAGATCTCAGAAACTAAGCAGGGTCGTCCCTGGCTAGTATTTGGATGGGGGACCCCCAAGGAAGTTCAGAGTTGCTACACAGAGGCAGGCAACGGCAAACAGCCTCTGAAACATTTCTTGCCTGAAAAACAAGTCCAGCTCGCCACCTAGTGAGGCATCATTCTAAAAGAGCTAGAACTTCTGGCTGCCAAACAGGATCTCCTGGCTATTCTATGCACAACGCCATACGACAATTAATATATTAAATAATTCCAGGGGAGCTGTTCTCTGTAGTCTGGAGATGAGTTAAGAACATAAGAGAAGCCAACGTTGGATCTCAGGCCAGTGGCCCATCCAGTCCAACACTCTGGGACACAGTGGCCAAAAATACCAGGTGCCCTCAGGAGGTCCACCGGTGGGGCCAGGACACTAGAAGCTCTTCCACTGTTGCCCCCCCCCCCGGTCAAGCACCAAGAATTCAGCGCATCATTTGCCCCAGGCCGAGAGTTCCTATCTATGCCTTGTGGCTAATAGCCACTGATGGACCTCTGCTCCAGATATTCATCCAATTCCCTCTTGAAGCCATCCATGCATTTAGCCGCTGCCACCACCTCCTGTGGCAGTGAATTCCATGTGTTAATCAACCTTTGGGTGAAGAAGGACTTCCTTTTATCCATTCTCACCTGACTGCTCAGCAATTCTAGGAGATCTCTAGGCCCTACCTGGAGGCTGGCAATCTTATTCATTGGAGGGGGGGGGGGGGTATGGAGTGCTTTCCCTCTCGGCACTGAGGTCACATCCAGCCAAATCCAGACAGAAGCAGAAAACAGGATCCAGAGGCATGCTGTGGAAGAGGGGCTGGTTTGACAACAGTCTTTCTCCTTAAACTGAAATGCAGAAAATTGGTTTGTGCCGCTCGCCAGTGGAACTCCATGTGTGGTCTCTTTCCCAGCCCTCCCACCTTTCAGCTTGCCCTGTTTGGCTGTTCTTGTTGTGAAGCTGACATTAGAGGGAGGGGCCGTGGCTCAGTGGTGGAGCCTCTGCTTTGCATGAGGAAGGTCCCAGGTTCAACCCCCCGCATCTCCAGTTCAAGAGACCAAGCAGGAGGTGACGTGAAAGACCTCAGCCTGGGGGGTCATGCAGAGAAGCAACAGGCAGCCTCCGAGTAGCTTAGGGGGGGGGTGTCCCTGTGGAATTGTCAATTGCTTCATGAATATTTCCCATGCAGCACACGAGGAAGCCCCAGTTCAATGAATATTTCCTTCATGCAGCACACGAGGAAGCCCCAGTTCAATTTAGAAACCCCCAGCTTTGCTCCCAAACAAGCAACATCAGAAAACTGTTGCAAAGTATTATGGCAAAATGCACGCCGGCTTGCCAAGCTGAGGCCGTGCCCGGCGATGTCCACCGAACAAACAACAGGCATTCATTTTTCATGACGGGCTCCGCGAACTAGTCGCCGGGGTAATTTACCGAGCCTCTGCTGCTTCCTGGCGCGCCGACAGCGCAGCATGCACGAGGAGCGCGGAACGCATCCGTCTTCTTTTCCATGGCTTCTGCCGAGCATTGTGCTGCATTATTAATAGTCCCCAACGCCTGTTGATTAAAGGGCACGGGTGCGGATGCGTCCCTATAAATTCCCTGGGAGATGTTTGCCGATAGATCTGAAGTTAATTCTGTGCACCCTGAACGGAGAGAAGGATCGGCAGAGACGATGGCAGCTTGAAGAAGCCGGAGCAAAACGCTGAGGCACGGGGCCACGTCCCTCTGCCACGCCATCCATCTTCCTAAGAGCCTCTCGAAGAGCTGCAACAGGAGGTTGCTGATGCCTCCCAGGTCTTATATTAGACCTCCGTGTTGCCAAAAGTGGCTGAAGTCATCAGAAGAGCTCATCTGCACCCCCAGCAATTCCCAGGCAAGTTGTCCCTTTGCATGTGCCTGTTAATGTAGGCCGCCTCACTGCAGAAGTGATGCCCTTACAGGGGCAGGTATGACTTGAACTGCTGAACTAGGAATCGCTGAAAGATACCTCACCCCTGGCTTAAACATCAGAAGAGCCCTGTTGGATCAGACCAGGGGTCCATCTAGTCCAGCCTTCGGACTCACACAGGGGCCAGCCAGTACTTCTGGAGGACCAGCAACAGGGCACAGAGGCCGAGGCTTTCTCCTGATATTGCCTTCTGGCTCCGGGAGTCAGAGGATTAGTGCCTCGGAATGTGGAGGCTCTTCTCAGTCACCATGGTTAGTAGCCGTTGAGAGACTTTTCCTCCATGAATCTATCTAATCCCCTTTAAAGTTGCTATTCCTGTGGACATCACTATATCCTCTGGCAGCAAATTCCGCATTTTAATCACTCTCTGGGTAAAGTAGTATTTCATTTTGCCAGGAGTCAACATTAGGTGAAGGCTTTGGCCACTCTGCCCTGTTGTTGGCCCTCCAGAGGAACTGGTTGGCCACTGTGTGAGACAGGATGCTGGACTGGATGGACCACTGGTGTGATCCAGCAGGGCTCTTCTGATGTTCTTATGAAGGCCTCGGCCTCTCTGCCCCGTTGTTGGCCCTCCAGAGGAACTGGCTGGCCACTGTGTGAGATAGGATGCTGGACTAGATGGACCCTCACTGGTCTGATCCAACAGGGCTCTTCTGATGTTCTTATGAAGGCCTCAGCCTCTATGTCCTGTTGTTGGCCCTCCAGAGGAACTGGTTGGCCACTGTGTGAGACAGGAGGCTGGACAAGATGGACCAGTGGTCTGATCCAGTAGGGCTCATCTTATGTGCTTACGAAGGCCTCAGCCTCTGTGCCCTGCTGCTGGCCCTCCAGAGGGACTGGTTGGCCACAGTGTGAAATGAGATGCTGGCCTAGATGAACTAGCGGTCTGATCCGGCAGGGCTCTTCTGATGTTTTTACATTCTTACAACCAGAATGTTCCTGATGAAAATGTCTCTCCTCTCCACAGATTATCCTAAGATGTTTTGTGTGCGTTTCACTGGTCCAAAACAAATGACCAATGCTGCTCTCCCCAGTCACCTGACTTCATAGTGTCGCCAGCTGTGGCTTGGGAAATTCCTGGAGAATTCAGCAGTGGAGCCTGGAGAACACAGCCTTTGTGGCAGGATCTCAGTTGGGGATCATGTCACACGGTCCACCTCCAAAGCAGCCATTTTCTCCAGGGGAAATGATATTTGAAGTCTGGAGAGCACTTGTAATACTGGGAAATCTCCAGGCCCCACCTGGAGGTTGGCAACCCTACAAAACATTGCTTATTCTGAGAGCAGTGGTGCCAGGGATGAAGGGCAAACAGGGCAAGAGAAGGAAAGCGGGTGCACTTGCCCCTCTTGGTCGCCCATCGTCTGCTGCGCCCACCCACTGCCAAATCCTCAGCAGGCTATGAAGGCATCATAAGTAATCTCTGCTCGGTCCTCCAATGAGATGCAAGGCCATGGAAACGGTCGCCCTGCGTCCCACCCTTTCCTCTCTTTCCAGGCGCTCCCACAGAGAAAGATGCATGTTCGGACATGGTTCTGCATTCGGCACCTCATGGTTTATGCATAAGGCATAAATCTGAAAAGGAAACTTCGGGTTTGGCAAGAGACGCTTGACTCACCGGGAGTTCTTTGCTTGGCAGGCCATCTTCCACGACGCACCTGCTCTTTGTTTGCAGCTTTCTGGCACAGCGGGGCTTCAGTCCTGTGGATCAGACCCATGGTGCCTTCTAGGGTTGCCAAGTTCCTTGTGGGGCCTGGAGATTTTCCGAAATCGCAACTGGCCTCCAGGCGACAGAGATCAGTTCCCTTGGAGAAAATGGCCGCTTGGGAAAGGGGGACTTGGGATTGCCGGCTCTGGGTTGGGAAATACCTGGAGGTTTTTTGGGGGGAGCCTGAGGAGAGTGGGTTTTGAGGAGGGGAGGGATCTCAGCAAGGTATAACAGTTGTTATTGTTGTGCAGTCGCACAGTCGAGTCCGGCTCTTTGCAACCCCATGGACCACATCACAACAGGCCCTCCTGTCTTCTGTCGTCCTCCAGAGTTTGCTTAATTTCATGTTCGTTGCATCAATAACACTGTCTAACCATCTCATCCTTTGCCATCTTCTTCTTTAACCTTCAGTCTTTCCCAGCATCAGGGTCTTCTCCAGTGAGTGCTCCCTTCTCATTGGGTGGCCAAAGTATTTGAGCTTCAGCTTCAGTATATCCGGCCTTCCAGGGAACAGTCAGGATTGATTTCCTTTAGGACTGACTGGTTTGATCTCCTTGCCATCTAAGGAATTCTCAAGAGTCTCCTCCAGCACCATAATTCAAAAGCATCTATTCTTCGGCGCTCGGCCTTCCTTATGGTCCAACGCTCGCAGCCAAACATTAAGTAACAAAAAGGATATAATACCATAGAGTCTACCCTCCAAAGCAGCCATTTTCTTGAGGGGAACTGATTTTGGTTGTCTGGAGATCAATCATAACACAGGGAGATCTCCAGGTGCCACCAGGAAGTTGGCAACCCCAGGTGGATGTTATGGCCCTACACCACACTGAGGTCCCTCCCCTCCCCAAACCCTGCCCTCCCCAGGGTCCATCCCCCCTTCCGTCTCCAGGATGGGGTTAACAGGTCTGACTCAGGAAATATCTGGGGACTTTGGGGGTGGAGCCACGAGCAAGGATGTGACATCACTCTGGGAGACAAGAGGGGAAAAGCAGGACCGAACTCCAAAGGGACCGCATTCCTTTTAAATGCCTTCCATCCATTGGAAATAATAGAGAATGGGGCACCTTCTTTTGGGGCTCATAGAATTCGATCCGCAGGTCCAGGGGTCATTTCGTAGAAAAAGAGGTGCAGGAGCTCATTAGCATAACTCATTTGCATACCGGAAGTGTGTCCGAAGGCAGCACCCACCCCTCAGGCTCCACTCCACAGGTGAATGAAACTGACCTGCTCTTCCTCCATTCCCTTCCCCATCCAATACTTTGTGCAATAAAAATAAGCATAAAGAACACACCCTCATTCTCTTCCTGCTCCCTTGAAACCACCAGCACCACCCATTCCTTCCCCTCCCCACAACAAGACACCCTGTGAGGTAGGTGGGGCTGAGAGAGGTCTTTTGAGAACTGCTCATGAGAGAACAGCTCTGAGAGAACTTGTGACTGGCCCAAGGTCACACCAGCAGCTGCATGTGGAGGAGTGGTGAATCAAACCCGGTTCTCCCAGATTAGAGTCCAACTCCTGACCACTACACCAAAGTGATGGGGTGGAAGCTGCTGAAGGGTTGGTGAAATTTCTCCAGTACTTATGTGCCATGTGCCCAGATAAAAAATGGTATACTTAGAAAATTTAGCCAAGGAGGGGGTGGGGCTTGGTCATGTGCCCGCCCCCTGGGCTCCTCACTCCCGGAGCTCCCGCTCCAACGGACCCCTGCCCAGGTCCAATCTTGGGGGGGGCGGGTTGAGGAGAGGCACCAGATGCTATGCTGAAAATTGGCGCCTCTGCCCCAAAAATAGGCCCCCAGAGTCCCAGATACCCACGGATCAATTCTCCATTATACCCTATGGGGACCAGTCTCCACAGGTTATAATGGAGTGCCCGGTGGACATCCCCCCGCTTTGTGATAGCCCTGAAGTGGGGGGGGAGGGGCTCCAAACCAGGGGATCCCCTGCCTCCAACTGGGTATTGGCAGCCCTACTCCCAGAACTTCCCAACCCAATCCAGAAGAAGAGAAAGAAGAAGAAGAGGAGAAGGAAGGGAAGGGGAGATTGGTTTTATACCCCACCCTTCACTACCCGAAGGCGTCTCAGAGCGGCTTACAGTCTCCTTTCCCTTCCTCTCCCCACAACAGACACCCTGTCAGCTAGAGAGAACTCTGGCTGAAAGAACTCTGAGAGAACTGCCATTGAGAGACCAGCTCTGAAAGAACTTGTGACTGACCCAAGGTCACCCAGCTGGCTGCATGTGGGGGAATGGGGAATCAAACCCGGTCTTTCCAGATTAGAGTCCACGCTCCTAACCACTACACCAAACTGGTTCTCTCTCTAGAGGCTGGCAACCCCGAGAATCCCAGGCCTGGCCTTTGAGGAGCATTTCTCAGCCTGCCTAAAGTATCGAACTCTGTTTATTAAAATGTCCCTCCCCAGCCCGGGCAAGAAGCGCTTTGAAGAGCAGGGAACGCTGAGCTCAGCATCTCTCCTCCAGCAGCCCCTCCTGCTTCCTGAAGGAGCCTCTCGAAAGCCGCTCCCCCTTCATTGTGAAAGGAGAGGGAAGGGGGGGGGGGTCGGAGGTGGCTCTGGCTGGCCACCACATTCCTGGCCGCCAGGCCGCAAGCTGTGCCAAACAGCTGGGAGCGAAACAACAGGCCTCGGGGAGGCATTTCTTCTTCTGCTTTAAAGAAACAAGAAAAGCGAATAACAAGGAACCACTGGGAGAGAAAACAGCGTCTTTCCCTGATGAAGCTTTTCTGGACAGCAGGGCACTTGGGGTGGGGGGGGGAGAGGAGAGAGAAATCTCATTTATTCCTTTTTGGAACTTTGGAGGGCGGGCCGCATTCCTGGAGACGGGTTTCGGAGGCCAGTTTAAACATCAGACAAGACAACAACAAAGAAGAGAGTGGATTTATAGCCCTCCTTTCACTACCCAGAGGAATCTCAGAGCGGCTTACAATCTCCTTTCCTTTCCCCTCCCCACAACAGACACCCTGTGAGGTAGGTGGGGCTGGGAGAGCTCTCCTGAGGACTGCCCTTGAGAGAACAGCTCTGAGAGAACTTGTGACTGACCCAAGGTCACACCAGCAGCTGCATGTGGAGGCGTGCGGAATCAAACCCGGTTCTCCCAGATTAGAGTCCGCCCCTCTTAACCACTACACCAAACTGGCTCCAGACAACAGAGATCAGTTCCCCTGGAGAAAATGGGTGTTTTGGAGGGTGGACTCTAAGGTCTTCCGCGACATCAGCGGAAGGTCTCAGCCTCTCTGTCCCATCCTCCAGAGGAACTGGTTGGCCATTGTGTGAGACAGGATGCTGGACTAGAGGGACCACTGGTCTGATCCAGCAGAGCTCTTCTCAGGTTCTTATGAAGGCCTCCGCCTCTCTGCCCTGTTGTTGGCCTTCCAGAGGAACTCGTTGTACACTGTGTGGGACAGGATGCTGGACTAGAAGAAGAAGAGAAGAAGAGATTGGATTTCTACCCCTCCCGTCACTATCCGAAGGAGTCTCAGAGCGGCTTACAATTGGACTGATCCAGCAGGGCTCTTCCTATGTTCTTACCATACTTTGGCCACAGTATGAGAAGACAAGAGTCAATGGAAAGATAATAATGCTAGAAAAATTTGGAGGCAGCTGGAAGTGAGGAAGACCTGACTGGAGATAGATTGACTCAATCAAGGAAGCCAGGGCTCTCAGGGCCGGAGCAAGGCCGTTTGTTTGGGAGGCCGTTAATTCAGAGGGTCACCATAACTCAGAAGCAGCTTGATGGCTCGTAACATCAGCACACCTTGTCCTGCTGCTTTCCTAACACCTGCAGACCTCATCTGTCAGGGACAGTATCTCAGCTTGCGGGCTCCCTCCCTCTCTCTCCCAGTTCCTGTTTCAGAGGCATTTCTGAATTTTCAGAGAGACACAGTGACTAAACTGTGGTGCTGTGGATCGTTATGTGCATATTAATAAAATTGCTCCGCGCTGGGAATTAAAACAGAGCCAGTGACGCAGGCCATTAACGACAGCAGATCTTGAAACGGGGGGGGGGGGGGGATGCGACGCGGATTATTTCAAAACCTGTCCAGCTTTCTCCCAGATAAAACTGATCTACAGAAGCGGCAGATCTTCAACATGCAAGCCCAGGGTAGGGTTGCCAGCCTCCAGATGGCAGCTGGAGATCTCCCGGGATCGGCAACTGATCGCCAGGTGACAGAGATCGGTTCGCCTGGAGAAAATGGCTGCTTTGGGGAAAGGGAGGAGGGCTTCGGCTCCACAGTATTATATACCACTGAAGTCCCTCCCATCCCCAAATTTTGCCCTTCTCAGACTCCCCTGACTTCTGGCGATGCCGTAGGGTTTCCAAGGCAAGAGGCACAAATCCTCTGAATCTCAGAGCCAGGAGGCAACATCAGGGGAAGACCTCGGCCTCTATTAGGATTGCCTGCTCCAGGTTGGGAAATACCTGGAGATTTTTTGCGGGGGTGGAGCCTGAAGAGGGCGGAGTTTAGGGCGGGGAGGCACTTCAATGGGGTACAGTGCCGTACTGTCCACTTTTCAAAATGGTCATTTCCTCCAGTTGCTGCTCTGTGTTGCCTGGAGATCAGTTGTAATAGCAGGAGATCTCCAGCCATTACCTGGAAGTTGGCAACTGTAGCACAAGCATTTAATCAGTTGAAATACAGTTATAAACACTTCCATTTATCACATGAGTATTTGAGAACAGATTGTTGATATTCCTATGATTTGAGAATGGATTATTGATATTTTTGAGGAGAGATACGCGTTATATTTATGATAACCAAGAAGAGGGACCCGTGATACTCATGGGGGGGGGGGGAGGGAGTATTCCCCATGGCTCTCGCCCTGCAGAATAGGGCTGCCAGCCTCCAGGTGGAGCCTGGGGATCTCCCGCTTTTACAACTGATCCCCTGCTGACGGAGATCAGCTCCCCTGGGGAAAATGGCTGCTTTGAAGGGGGGATTATATGGCAATTGTACCATGATGAAGCCCCCCCACCAGCTCCCCACCTTTTCCTGGCTCCACCCCCAAAGTCCCCAGGTATTTTCCAACCTGGACTTGGCAACCCTACTGCAGAAGCAGGAGGACCTCATGCTGAGGAGGAAGCGGCCACAGGTAAGTTCCCCCCCCAGCACTGGCGGTGAGTAGGGCTGCCAAGTCAGCCCGGGGGGCGGGGGATCCCCCGCTACAGGGGTTCCCGATCCGCCAGCCAGCATTCGGACGGCAGGGGGAACCCCACCCTCAAAGTCGTCCAGCCAGGACGACTTCTTCAATGTAATGACGTCAGCCGGAAGTGACGTCAGCACGTTGGGGGCGTTGCCAGGGCGATGCTCTGGCAATTGCCCCAAAACTCTATGATACCATAGAGTTTTGGGGCGATTGCCAGAGCGTCGCCCTGGCAACGCCCCCAACATGCTGACGTCACTTCCGGGGACGTCACTGGGCGCGCGCGCAAAGCGCGCACGCCAGGGAAGCTCCCAGCAAACGGAGGACGACCCCCCCGCCGGTGAGTAATACAGACTTGGCAACCCTAGCAGCGAGGCCTGAGTGGCTCCCGGTCGCCAGGCCTGCTAATCTTCCCTGCCCACAGGCACCAGCGGCAAGGCTTGAGTGGCTCTCAGCCACCGGGCCTGCTGCCCACCCCCACCCATGGGCCCTTGCAGTGAGGCCTGGATGCCTCCCAACCGCTGGCCAGCCACAGAGTTTCCAGAGTGTTCTCTGCGCATGCGCGGGGAACGCTTTTTTACTTTGGGGGGGATTTAAATATCCCCCGTATCATTTTTAAAACTTTTAGGATTTTTCTGCACACCTGGATAGTCCTCCAAGTGTGCAGGAAAATCCCTCTGCCCCCCAAGTGCCCCCGATGTGTGGATTTAGATATTCGCATGCACGGGGGGCACTTGGCTATTAGATAGATAGATAAGAAATTTATGGATATTGAAGTTTGTCACAGTCATAACTCCACTGTTTTGGATTTTTTGATGGTTTCTTGTTTCCGTGGGTCTCTCTGGATCGTAACCTCCAGGTGGGGCCTGGAGATCTTCCGCTGACCTCCAGACTACAGAGGTCAGTTCCCCTAGAAAAAAATGGCCTGTTTGGAGGATGGAATCAATGGCATTGTACCCTGCTGAGGACCCTCCCCATCCCAAACCCCACCCTCTCCAGGGTCCACCCCCCCCCCCAAATTTCCAGGGATTTCCCAGCCTAGAGCTGGCAGCCCCTCACGCTCTGGTGGGGGCTGGAGAAAAGCAGTCGACGTGTCCCAAGAAGGAGACAGATACCTGAAATGTTCGCTCCTGTCCGAAAGGCCCTTGAAAGCGCGTCAGTTGCTTGTGTTGGAAAAATGAATATGTAAGACAAGACCTGACCATTTTAGTTATTATAGGGTTAACCTATGTAACTTGTTGTTTTCTTAGGCTAACCTGGAAGAACTACCTGGCAGCTGGCCAATTAAGTGCAAGCCCAGGAAATCTAGAGGTGTATTGTTGTACTGATTGGTGACTGGTATCAGGTGCTTCCTTTCAGAGGTCAAGAAGAAAGAGAGATCCTCCATTGTAATCTCTCTCTGTAGTAGAATGTCTTAGTGTGTAGACGGAGCACAATGCTGCTCCTTAGAAAGCATGTTTTGTTTATTTGTAGCTAATTCCATTTCCCTTTACCCTTTAGTAATAAATATTTTAAACTAGAGGAAGCAGCCTCTTCTTTCCAGAAAGCAAGATCCATAACTCTGAATTATTCACTAATATTGGACAAGAATCCTAACAGCTTGCAGGTGGGGTGTGTGGGTGGATGCTGTTCTATCAAGTATCTTGTGCTCAGTGCTCATATTTGCCCTCCGGCATTACCCCAGGATCATAATCATCACCCCCCCTCCTCCGCTATCTTCTCCTCACCAGGAAATGGATCTTTTAGGTGGCCGCCTCTGGAACTCCTTGCCACATGGGGAAGCGGAGAGCCACATGGGAAGCCCTGGCGTAGGCGTGGAGTTCAGGAAGGGCGGGGAAATGTCGGATTAAGGGAGGGTTTCAGTGCTCCAGAAGTGGGGCCTTGAATGCCGTGGGTGTGGTTGGCCATCGGGACAAGACAGGTCAGTGAGAGAGAGGCGGGGAGGCACTCTTGGTTGTTTAATTACAGAGCCAAGAGGATACTGGGTGGGGAGCGGATTTGGTGGGGGCCAGCTTTGAGAGGAGGGTGGCCAGGTCCTCTTGACCATCGGTGGGGGTGTTGGAGTGGACAATTCAGAATGCCTTGACATGGGGAGGGGCTACATCACTCTAAGGGGTACAGGTGTTCTCACCTCAAATGGGATGCTTCTCTTTGTCTTAACCTGGGAGCAGCCCTCTGACCCCTCCTCTCGCTTTGTCCTCTCACTCTCTGCACATGGCCTTCCATGGAGACAATGCCCTCATACCCCAGAGGCATGATGCCGGACAAGCTGGCCGTTTGTGATCGGGAAAGTAATCTTTAGATTAGGCATCTCTCTCTCCTCTCGACGGCAACCTGAATGGGAACTGGATCTACTCGAATAAAGGTAAGTTTTTAGAATCACGCTTCTGTGACTGGGTAAAAACGCTGCAATGTTAACCAAATACCCGGTAGGAGAATTGGGGTAGGGGGTAGGGTTGCCGGATCCAGGCTGGGAAACTCCTGGAAATTTGGGAATGGAACAGGGAAGGACAGGGACCTCAGTGGGGAACAATGCCACAGAGTCCACCCTCCAAAGCACCCATTTTCTCCAGGGGAACTGATCTCTGTAGTCTGGAGATGAGCTGGAATTCTGGGGGATCCCCAGGCCCCACCTGGAGGCTGGCATCCCAATTTGGGAGGCAGGTGGATGCTGTGCACTTGAAGAGTTTGGCTCTATGTGGTATGGGACCAACATACCTAGTGGACCGCCTCCTCCCATTTGACAGTGGCCCTCCTCTGAACATATGCCAGTGTCTAGACATGCACTGAATAAATCAATGGCGCAGAGGTCCCAAGAGCCACAAGGTATAGAGGGAACCCTTTGTCTGGGGCAGTGATGCTCTGAATTCTTGGTGCTTGGGGGCAACAGAGGGAGGTCTTCTGGAGTTCTGGCCCCACTGCTGGACCTCCTGAGGGCACCTGGTATTTTTGGACACTGTGTGACACAGAGTGTTGGACTGGATGGGCCACTGGCCTGATCCAACATGGGCTTCTCTTAGGTTCTTATATGGAGCAGAGGTCCACCAATGGCTCTTAGCCACAAGGGATAGATAGGAACTCTTGTTCTGGGGCAAGTGATGCTCTGTATTCTTGGTGCTTGGGGGGGGGCAAGAGTGGGAGGGCTTCTAGTGTCCTGGCCCCACTGGTGGACCTCCTGAGGGCACCTGGTGTTTTTGGCCCCTGTGTGACACAGAGTGCTGGACTGGATGGGCCCTTGGCCTGATCCAACGTTGGCTTCTCTTAGGTTCTCATGCTCTTACTGCTTTGAATTCACCAAAGTACTCCAGGCAGAGCTGCCAGGTGTGGAGTTGGGAAAAAACTAGAGATTTTGTGAGTGGAGCCTGGGGAGGGTGGGGTTGGGGGAACAGAGGTGAGGGGGCCTCTGGCGGGTACGATGCCCTAGAATCTACCTTCCAAAGCCGCCATTTCTCCAGGGGAACTGATCTCTGTCCCCTGGAGAAGAGTTTTCATTCTGGGAGGTCTCCAGCCACCCTCTGGAGGCTAAGGACAGCCAAAGAGAGCTCACAGGATGAGTGAGTGGAAAATAGTCAGTGACCGCCGTGATATATTTACAAAAGGGAACAGCACTCTTTTAAAGTCTTTCAATACATAAATAAAATAATACATTTCTGTACATTCACCCAAGAACAGACATCAGAGAAATGATCCCACAGTGTT
Organism: Lepidodactylus listeri; assembly: GCA_029233225.1. Lineage (NCBI taxonomy): Eukaryota > Metazoa > Chordata > Lepidosauria > Squamata > Gekkonidae > Lepidodactylus > Lepidodactylus listeri. The sequence goes on along the minus strand of JARCFY010000011.1, from coordinate 97,508,775 downwards.
GACAAGCGCAGCCTGATAATCTAAAGTTCTTCTTTGCTGCAGGAGTCTTGTGGTTGTCATTGACAGCCCTGGAGGTTGGCAACCCTCCCTGCAGATGAGAAGTAGCCCCCCCCCCCCCCGAGGACAGGGCAGTTCTCAATACGAGAATGCATATTTGGCATCTGGGGGTCCTGAAGACCCCTGCTTCCCAGGTCATTGGCCTCTGTGGTCCCTCCTCCCTGCCTACCTTGGGTGGAGCCGAACTCACAGCCGAAGGTGGGCGTGGGACCGGGCGCTGTTCCTTCCTCAGCCTTCAGACTGGCATTCCGTCGCTTCCTGTCCTACTTCACCAAGCCCAGATAGAGCAGCACCCGTTTCTCTGCTTCCCAGCAGCAGACTTGGCCTCGGGACGCGCGGCACCCGACTGCTTGGGCTGGCACATTCCTTCTCCCCAGGTGGAGCCAAGCCAGCTGAATGCGGAAAGGAGTCCGACTCGTTCCCTCTGTCAAAAGTGGCAGGTCACGGAAGGAGAAAAGCTGAGTTGAGCTTTGCCTTCTTGACTGCATCCGTCGGACTGCCAGATCCAGGTTGGGAAACTCCTGGAGACTTGGGTGTGGAGCCTGGGGGAGGACAGGGACCTCAGCACGCAGTGTTCCCTCTAAGATGAGTCAGTGTGAGCTAGCTCACAGTGTTTTAGCCTCCAGCTCACCCATTTTTGCCTCAGCTCAGGAAGGAGGGCTCCAGAGCAAGCTAATTTTTGCAGTAGCCAAATCGCTCACTCACAACTTTAATGCCAGCTCACGAAAGTAGAATTTTTGCTCACAAGGCTCCACGGGTTAGAGAGAGCATTGGCAGGGTACAGTGCCCTAGAGCCCTCCCTCCAAAGCATTCATTTTCTCCCCCTGGATCTCTGTAGGCTCAAGATGAGCTGCAATTCCAGGGGATCCCCAGGTCCCCCCTGCTGGCTGGCACCCCTACCCCATTCCTCTTGCCAGGATTTGAGCGTATGGCTCCGTTGTGTTCTTCAAACTGCAAAGATCAGTCCGCCTGCAGAAAATCGTAAAAAGCCCAGCAGCACCTTGAAGACTAACCAACTTCATTGTAGCCTAAGCTTTTGAGAAACACAGCTCTCTTCGTCAGAGGCGTTCCCTCCATGCATCTGATGAAGGGAGCTGTGTTTCTCAAAAGCTTAGGCTACTATAAAGTTGGTTGGTCTTAAAGGTGCTGCTGGGCTTTTAACTATTTTGCAGCAACGGCCTAACATGACTGACTCCGCTGGACCTGCAGAAAATGGCAGCTTGGGAGAGTAAACTGTGTGGCCTTCTAGCCGCTGAGGTTCCCCCCTTCCCAAATGCAGTAACTGCCCACCCCCCATCTCCACCACACAATCTCCAGGAATATCACAACCCGGAGTTGGCAACTCTAGTGTAAGATCTAAGGAGGCCCATGGCTCATGCTACTTGGGGGTCGGACGGACACTCGATTGGCCCCCAGGATCTCCAGCGGTTGCATAATCTTTCTCTAAACTTTTCAGCCCAGGGAAGTGACCCAGCATAGCGTTGCCAGCTCTGGGTTGGGAAATACCTGGAGAATTTAGGGGTGGAGCCTGGGGTGGGTGGGATTTGGGGAGGGGAGATACTTCATCAGGGTGTAATGCCACTGAGTCCGCCCTCTAAAGCAGCCATCTTTTCCAGGGGAACTGATCTCTATTGCTGAGGGATCTATTATAATTCCGGGAGATTTCCAGGCCCCACCTGGAGGCTGGCAACCCTAGGAAGGTGTGGTTTGGGGAGGGGAGAGACTTCAATGGAGTACAAGGCCATAGAGTCCCACCTTCCGAAGTGGCCGTTTCCTCCAGGAGAACTGATCCCTGTCGCCTGGAGATCAGTTGTAATTCTGGGGAAACTCCAGCCACCACCTGGAGGTTGGCAACCCCACCTCTGAAGCCTCCCTAGAGATGATACGAATACCAACTCTTGTATGCAGAGACCCCTACTGGTGAGTCCAACATCCAAGTGCGACCTGGAGCTCTTCCGGGGTTACAACTGATCTCCAAGCAACAGAGATCAGTTCCCCTGGAGACAAAGGGCCTCTTTGGAAGGTGGGCTCCATGGCCTCGTACCCCACTAAGGTCCCCCCCTTCCCCAAATCCCCACCCTCCCCAGGCAGCACCCTGAAATCCCCAGGAATTTCCCAGCCTGGAGCTGGCAAGCCTACGTCAAGAGCCATGACTGAGCGGTGGCACCAGGAAACCTAGCTCCTGTGGTCAACATCTCCACCTCCTCCTGGCATGACCTCCCCCTTGGGGGGAGCCATGGGGCCAGCCCACTGAAACCAGGAACCCTCTTGACAACCCAAGGTACAAACAAAGCCAAACTTCTGGCAGATTCGCCCCGGGAGGGAAAGTGTGTTTTGCTTGCTGGTTCCCCATAATTGTCTTCATTAGGAAATCGCTGGAGGACAAAGCTGACTAACTAACACCTGCTCTCAGGGAAGGCACCCTGCCTAGCCAGTGGGTTGTGTATTACCTGGCCAGCCCTTTTTGCTGCGATAAGGCTCAGTCATCTGGAGTAAGCGCTTTTCCACCTGGAGACTCCTCCCTCTCCTGCCACCTGGAAGTCTCCCAGTCTTCTTCAGGCTCACTTGCTTATTAGCCAAGGGTGATGACACAGGGGCTCTGGGCTCCGCCCACTGGCTCCCAGGAGAGGGAGGGAGGGAGAAAGACCAATGCCTGGCTCAGGTTGACTTCCCAGGGAAGCCGAGAAAGGGGCCGTGGCTCAGTGGTGGAGCCTCTGCTTGGCATGCAGAAGGTCCCAGGTTCAATCCCTGGCATCTCCAGTTTCAAAAAGGACCAGGTTGTTGGTGATGTGAAAGACCCCAGCCTGAGACCCTGGTGAGGCCCTGCCAGTCTAGTTAGACTGACCTTGGTCGTCCAAGGGCCTGATTCAGCAGAAGGCAATTTTGTGTGTGTTCATGTGCTCATCTCATGTCATAGGGACTGCCAGCTCTGGGTTGGGGAATACCTGGAGGTTTTGGGGGTGGAGCCGGGGAGGGCGGGGTTTGAGGAGGCGAGGGGCCTCAGCAGGGTACAACGCCATAGAGTCCACCTTCCAAAGCATCTGTCTTCTCCAGAGGAACTGACCTGTCGCCTGGAGATCGGTTGTAATCCCAGGAAATCTCCAGCCACCAACTGGAGGGTGGCAGCCCGGTCATGTCACCGAGGGTGCCCTTTGTCAACATACCCCAACTGTCCTTGCAGAGCTAGGGTTGCCAGCTCCAGGTTGGGAAATTGGCATTGGTGTCTCCTGCTTTTCTTGCCCCTTGGGACTCAAAGGGGCTTAGAGCCATTGAAGTGGCTGAGAGTCCCAGGTCCCCCAGTGAGCATCTGTTAGGGTTGCCAAGTCTAGGGGGCAATTCCTGGAGATTTGGGGGCGGAGCTTGGGGAAGGGGCGAAGCTCAGCAGAGATGTCCATCCTTCAGAGCTGCCATTTTCTCCGGGGGAACTGATCTCTGTCCTCTGGAGATCGGGTGTCGTTCTAGAGAACTCCAGGCTGGAGGCTGGCAACCTTAGCTTCCATTGTAGAATTGGGGATTCGAACCCAGGCTGACCAAAGCCTGCCACTGTGTCCATTACACCACACTGGCTCTCAAATATGGTTTGGGAATGGGAGGGACCTTACTGGGATATTGGAGATGAACATGTGTGAGCCAGAGGCTAAAAAACTGTGAGCTAGTTCACACTAACTCAGCTTAGAGGGAACACTCGTTCTTGTGGCCCTTTCTTACACGCCCAGGGAAATGCTGATTGCCACTTTGGGGTCAGGAAGCCATTTTTCTCCAGGCCAGTTAGGCCAGGGATCCTGGAGGTTTTTTGGTCATCTTCTGGGCATGGAGCAGGGGGTCACTGGGTGTGTGTGGGGGGGAGGTATTTGTGAATTGCTTGCATCATGGAGGGGGTTGGACTAGATGACCCTGGAATTCCCTTCCAACTCTGTGATTCCATGTATAATATCCAGCCTCCAAAGCAGTCATTTTCTCCAGGGGAACATGGAGTTGCCAGGTCTCCTGCTTTGATGCTTCAAGCGTCAGTAGGGAGAAAATTAAAGAAAGAAAAAAGCCCATGCCACTCATGGAAAACCCTGGAAGTTATGTCCCGTTGCTCTAGGAATCACCGGAAAGTCTATGGTTTACAATAGAGTTTCTGGGAATTCCTAGAGGGACGTGATGTTACTTCCACTTCCCCCTAGAAGTGATGTCACGGCGCTTGGGACACTGGTGCCCCACTGTCATTGCTCCCCCCTTTGGCTCCCAGCAGTTGCACCCGAGGACCTGATCTTTGTCGTGTGTCAATCAGCTGTAATTCTAGGCAACCCACTGCAGACAATTCTTGTTTTCTGGCATTATGCCCCACAGAGGTCCCTCTCCTCTGGGACTGCCTGCTCCGGGTAGGGAAATACCTGGAGATTTGGGGGGTGGAGCCTGAGGAGGGCAGGGTTTGGGCAGGGGAGGGACATCATCAGGTTACAATGCCATAGAGTCCACTTTACAGAGCAGCCGTTTTCTGCTGCGTGGAGATCAGTGGTAACAGCAGGAGATCTCCAGCCGCCACCTGGAGGCTGGCAACCCTGCTCCCCTTCCCAAACTCCATCCTTCCACCCCCCCCCCCCCAAATCTCCAGGTAGTTCTCAGCTTAGTATCGTTGCGCTCATCCATTGGAGGGTCAGTGCGACCAGAGAGACTGGGGAATTCAATGCTCCGGACCGGTAAAGAAGAAAAAAAGAGGAGGAGAAATATGGGTCGGAATTGTCTTCCAGAATGTTTACTTTGGGCGCCGCATGAGCCAGGTCTGGAAACAATTATTTTAAGCTGCCAGCGGTCTGTGTTCTTATGCTGGGCTGGGTTCTCAAGGCTAGATTTTAATCCATTCCTTTTAATGTTTTGTTTTCCTTATGTTTAAGAAAACCAGAAGAGCCCTGCTGGATCAGACCATCCAGTCCAGCCTCCTCTCTCACACAGAGGCCAACCAGTCCCTCTGGAGGGCCGACAACAGAGCAGAGAGGTCGAGGCCTTCCTTGATGTTACCTCCTGGCTCTGGGATCCAGAGGCTGACTGCCTCTGGAAGTGGAGGTTCCATTTAGTCAGCAGAGCTAGTAGCCATTGATAGACTTATCCTCCATGTATCTGTCTAATCCCCTTTTAAAGGTGTCTATTCCTGTAGCCATCCCTACATCCTCTGGCAGCGAAGTCCACATTTTAACCACTCTCTGCGTATAGAAGTATTTCCTTTTGTCCATCCTGAACCTACTGTCCATCAGCTTGGATGCCCTTGAGTTCTAGCAGGGGCATAGCCAGAAAATTTTAGGTGGGGGGGCATTGGGAAATCGGGGGGGGCAGGGTAGCAGGGGAGGGGGGAGAGAGAGAGAGAGAGAGAGAGATCCGGTTGGCAGGCAGAAGAAGAGAAGAGTTGTGGATGGGAGACCACCAAGGAAGGCTCTGCAAAAGAAGGCAATGGCAAACCACCTCTGCTTCTCCCTTGCCTTGAAGGCCCCTCGCTGGAGTCACCATAAGTTATCTGCAACTTGAGAGCACTTTACACCTATGAACACATAAAACTGTAGAGCTGGAGGGGGACCTCGAGGTTCATCTAGTCCAACCCCTGCACAATGTACCAAATTCCCCCACTCCCCCAATGACCCCTGAAGCTGCCTTCCACTGAATCAGACCCTTGGTCCATCAAGGTCAGTATCGTCTACTCAGACTGGCAGCGGCTCTCCAGCGTCTCAGACTGAGGTCTTTCACATCACCTACTGGCTTGGTCCTTTGCATCTGGAGATGCTGGGGATTGAACCTGGGACCTTCTGCATGCCAAGCAGAGGCTCTGCCACTGAGCCACGGCCCCTCTTTACAGCTCTCCAGGGTCTCAGGCTGAGGTCTTTCATATCACCCACTACCTGGTCCTTTTAACTGGAGATGCCGGGGATTGAACCTGGGACCTTCTGCATGCCAAGCAGAGGCTCTGCCAGTGAGCCACAGTCCTTCTCAGATGCACGCTCGCCCTAAAGTTTTTTTAAAGGACATTTTTACCTTGCAGGCTCAGTCCATTGATTCCTGTAAACATCCATCAAGTGTGTATCAGAAGAAGAGGAGGAGGAGGAAGAGGAGGAGAAAGAGGAGGAGGAGATTGGATTTATACACCAGTCTGGTGTAGTGGTTAAGTGCGCGGACTCTAATCTGGGAGATCCGGGTTTGATTCCCCACTCCTCCACTTGCACCTGGCTGGATGACCTTGGGCAAGCCATAGCTCTGTACCAGCTGTTCCCTCAAGGACAGCTTGGGAAAGAGCTCTCTCAGCCCCACCTACCTCATAGGGTGTCTGTTGTGGGGAGGGGAAGGGAAAAGGAGTTTGTAAGCCGCTCTGAGACTCCCTTGGGGAGTGGAGGGCGGGGTATAAATCCAATCTCTTCTTCTTCTTCTTCTTATACCCTATCCTTCACAACCGGAAGGAGTCTCAGAGCAGCTTACAAACTCCTTTCCCTCCCCCTCCCCACAACAGACAACCTGTGAGGTAGGTGGGGCTGAGAGAGCTCTCCTGAAAACTGCTCTGGAGAGAACAACTCTGAAAGAACCATGGCTTGCCCAAGGTCATCCAGCCAGGTGCAAGTGGAGGAGTGGGGAATCAAACCTGGTTCTCCCAGATAAGAGTCCGCGCACTTAACCCCTACACCAAACTGGTGCACAAACGCTTATACCCAGAATAAAACGCCGATGGTCTTAAAATTGCCACAGGACTCGAACTTTGCCCAGCTGCTTCAGACCAACACAGCTACCCACCTGCATCCATCCGTCAAGTGATGCTTCTCTCTAAAAACGAGTTATTGTCATCGTCCTGCACAACAGCCCGGCAGAGAAGGTCAGCCGCTGGCTGGTCTAATGCCACCAGAGGAGCATAAAGCGGAGACGTGGGCCAGCCGCTTCCCAAGCACACCACGTCCCCTCCCCTATTATGATGCAATAGCAGCACGCAGGGTGGTATGAATCCCGTTTCCTGAAGATCTGGCAGATGTCAAGATTTTAAAAAGGAGGGAGAACTATTGTTCCTAACAATGCAGGTGTTGCTGGCAAGGACAACGGAAAATCTCTCGCACTGCTTCCCCCGGGGAGCGGGGCCTCTGGGTGGGAGGCAAGCCAGGTCTCTGGGAAGGAAGGTGGAACGTGTGCGGCGCAGGGCCGGAATTGTGGGGTGACGAAGGCAACTGGCATTGTGCTCGTTCCCCTTTGGCCTCGGCCTTCCCTTGGGTCCCACTCCCTGGTGCTGTTGATGGGGGGCGGAAGAAGGGGGCCGCACACATGCTTTCTCTCGCCAGAAAAGCCAACCGCTGGCGCGTCTAGTCGGGAAAGTCCCTCGCTGAGCAGCCAGGCTGGCTGAGTCATTGCACAACTGGGAGGAAGGGAAGGGAAACATTCCCATGAAAGGCTGCTGCGGTCCAGAAATGCATTGGGCACGCACTGAAAACCGCAGGTGCGGCAGCCGGGGGCCACCCAGGGCAACCGCCATCGCCGCCTGCTAGCCTTTGCACAATGCAAATCGCTAGCCACACCTCAACAGCTGGGGTGGCGCGAATTCCATGCGGCTGCAATGACACCAAACAAGCAGACATTCCGGCCTAAGTAGGGAAGCCGGCCGCTGGGTGGGGCCTGGGGAATCTCCTGGAATTGCAGCTCATCTCCAGAGCACAGAGATCACTCCCCCTGGAAAAGATGGATGCTTTGGAGGGTGGACTCTAGGGCACGGCAGCCCACTGAAGTCCCTGTCTCCTGCTCGCTCCTCTGGCAAGAGAAAGATGTTGGGTTGCCAGCCCCCAGGTGGGATCTGGGGATGTCCCAGAATTACAGCTCACCTCCAGACCACGGAGATCACTTTCCCTGGAGACAAGTGAATGCTTGGAAGGTAGACTCTACGGCACTGTAGTCCACAGAGGTCTCTGTCCTTTCCAGGCCCTTCCCCAAAATCTCTAGAAATTTCCCAACTTGGATCCGGCAACTCTACCCTCCTCACGCATGCTAGTTGCCAGGAGGGACCCAGAAACCTTAATCCTAAGTGTTTTTTTAAAAAATTTTTAAAAAAGAATAAGCAAGTTTCTTGTAGGGATGGGCATGAACCGGGAAAATGGTGGTTTGTGTTGGTTCATGGGTCGTTTGATTGCACAAACCACGAACTTACACGAATGTTTCCATTTCCCAAACCAGTTCATGGTTTGTTTGGTTTGGGAGGTGGTAGAACAGCCCCCCCCCCCATGAGTTAGAGACGCAGAACTCACAGGGATTCTTTAACAGGCTCTCCTCCACTCGCTCTCCAAGTTTGGCAAAGATTGGATTGGGGATGTCCGAGTTATAGCCCCCCGAAGCAGGTACCCCCAGGAAAGCTCAGCTCTAGCTTCAGGCCCTGGAACCACAGCAAGGAACACCTTCCCAGCTGGGAGAGGGGTTTAAAAAAGTGTCCTACTGTGTGGGGGGGAAAGAAGTCCCTCAAAGCCTCCCCTAAAGCAGCCACACAACAAACAATTCTTCTTTTGCTCTCACAATGGCTAACTCTTCTCTCTTTATTGCTGCAAAGGGAAAACAGCTGAGTCAGGGTATTATACTGGTATATAATCTGCTCCCATTGAGCAGAATGGGAGCTCCATGGTTGGCTCCCAGAGCTGCCAATCAAGCCATGAACAACTGCTTTGGGTGTTTCTAGGGTTCTCCACAAGTCCACCCCCAGTGTTGCCTAGGAATTGATTGAATCGGCGCCAGGCCGTCTGGAGAACGAACCGCAAAAGCGAACCACCTGATTCCCGATGGAAACCGCCTGAACCCCGATGGAAAAAAGGTGGTGTATTTTTTCGGTCTAGGAATGTTGCAACCAAATGAACCAGTTCAAAAACGAACCACAAACCAGCTCGGTTTGTGCTCAAACCGCATTTCGTTTTCCGGTTCGTGACCATCCCTAGTTTCTAGTCCTTGTGTGTGGTTAAATCTCAAAAGCTGGGAGAAAGGGGGAGGAGAACTGAATGGGACTTCCATTGATTGGACGGGGGCGGGAGAGATCCGAGTTGTAATTTGCCCCTTACCGGTATAAAAAAAAGCAGGATATATTATGCAAATAAAAACATCGATGCCATCTGCACTGCATTGCAGTTGTGCTAGTGAAGCTGCTGATACCCATTGGCTGATCTGCTGCGATGTCACTATTTAAGCTGCTCAAGGGAAGAAAAATTTTCAGTGGAATGTACGCAGTTCAGACATGGCGAGGCAAGGGAAATTGTCAGTCTGGCTGGGATTAAAGCCTCCTACTGCAGGGAAGCTGGGAATGAAACCAGACATTTCCAGGATCCACGGCCACCAACAAGGCAAGGGTCATGTCTCATGGGAGAACGCTTTTGCCTCGCTAGCATCACGTTTCAATTAAGCTTATGCCACACCTTTCCAAAATACACCATTTGATATGGAGACTGCAACTCGTGCACGTTTGGCACAGTCATCAGACAACGTGGCCCTGTTGTATCTTTTGACACCCATGTTGGGCGCCCAGCCCTGTGAGAGGAGGAATGTCGAACCTGTGGCTCTGGAGCCGGCACTTCAACTCTCCTCTCTCTTCTTTGCAACTATGGCTCCTGGCCACGAGCTACAACTCTGGCACGACTAATCCTGTTTTTCAGGGAGGGGAACAACAGGGGCGTAACGTCCAAATTGCAAGGTGGAAGGAAGGACGGAGAACGAGACATCAAGGCAGAGAATCCCAGTTGGATCATTTCCCCCCCAGATCTCATATTCTCCTACCCCGATGTCTTTTCTGCTGACTCAAACGTCTGATGCGCGAGTGTGCCCACTGCACTAGACTGCAACGCCAAACAGACTCAGCACTCGGAGAGAGAACATCCTCGTGCGCGTTCCGTACTCCACTGTAGGCTGCATCTGATATTGTGGGGCTCAGTTAGATGCCGTTTTGCAATCCTGGGAGCGTGGAACTCTCGCAAGATTTAATCGCGCTTGTGGAGCTATCAAAGAAAGCGTCTTGGCCTAGCTGTGAGGTGGATCTGGGTCTGTTTTTCACAGCAGGGGTGACTAGAACCACAGCCTCTTGGGCCCGAAATCCGGTTGAAGCGAACTTTGGCGATGCATTTGCCCAGGAGGGGCTCCTATCCTGCTTTCCTCCTGCTCCATCCTACATTTCAGTGTTATGCTATCCTTTTATTTATCTCTGAATCAGCCTGTCTGTGGCTGGCCCATATCTCTACGCCACGGCCTACAAACCTGCTTTGCAACCAGTTTGTCGAGTCACGGCTTGAACTAGGAGCAGATCGGGCTTCCGGGAACTGTCCCAGTAGACCCCTGACCTGGAGGCCTCTGGGTTGAACTCAGCCCAGCGCCATTGCCAGTGTCACGAGGTCCTCTGGGAATGTTTTAGAGTTGCCAGCCTCCAGGTGGGGCCTGGAGATCTCCTGGGATTACAACTGTTCTCTGGACTACAGAGATCATAAGATAGGGTTACCAAGTCCCCCCAGGGGGGCGGGGAAACCCCCGCTCGATCGGCCTGCTCCCTGCCAGCCTGGATTGGGCCACCGGGGGGGGGGAACCCCACCCCCAAATTGCTGGGTTGCAGAGACATGCCCAGTGTGATGACATCACCCGAAGGTGACGCTATCACATCGGGCATATTTCGGGGGGATGCTCTATAATTCGAGGGGAAACTCTATGGTTTTTTACACGACTGTACTGAAACCGATTTGGTCGCCACACCACTGAGCTTTGACTGAGAAACCTTAATGACCCCTTCCCTCCTTCTTCACAAGAAAACTAGGTTAAGTACAGAGTAGGAGATGTAACAGCAATTATTACAGCCAACAGCCGGCGTGCAAAGCACTCCTCCCTCCAAATTATATTGTCTTCTTCTCAATTGTCTGCCAGAAGGCTAACAAATCCTGTCAGGCTGTCGCTCCCATGTCTGATGCAACCAAGGCTCCCTCTAAGCCGTGGGTTCTTGTGAGCAAGAATTGTGAGCTCCTGGTGTTAATGTTGTGAGCCAGCGATTTGGCTGCTGCATAAATCAGTTTGCTCTGGAGCCATCCCTTCCTGGGAAAGGAGTTTGTAAGACGCTCTGAGACTCCAAGTGAGTGAAGGGTGGGGTATAAATCCAGTTTCTTCTTCTTCTTCTTCTTCTGAGCGAAGGCAAAAATGTGTGAGCCGGAGGCTAAAAAACCGTGAGCTAGCTCACACTAACTCCGACTAGAGGGAACAATGCTTACAGCCCAGTGAAAGATTCTGGTTTGCTCGTTCCTGAGCTGAGACAAAAATGTGTGAGCCAGAGGCTAAAAAACTGTGAGCCAGCTCACACTAGCTCAGCTTATAGGGAACACTGGATGCAACCTCTCCAGGTTTCAGAAGGAGCCCCTGTCAGTAGGAGAGAAATACGTTTTTGAGTCTAGGCCGCCTGTTCCAAAATGTCTGTTCCTTTTTTTAAAAAAATGTCATGGTCAGGATGACAAGACAAGCATCTTCGTATTATCACCCAGCCTGGTGACCACAGACACCTGAGAAAGGATATCCTAGAGCATCTTCCAGACCCACTTGTCCTCCGTGTAGAGGAGATTTTGTTATATGGTGGGGTGCAACCCGCCCCCCCCCCCCCGATGGTATAGCCAGGGACATCCGGAATGGCGTTCTGATTTCACAAGAGACTCCCTCAACTGGCTTCCTGGAGATTTAGGGGCCCTCAGGAGGTCCACCAGCAGGGCCAGAACTCCTGAAGCCCTCCCACTTTGCCCCCCCAAGCACCGACGTTGGGCTAGGCCTTCCCCTGCTGCCGCTAAGTCCCTCCGACCCCTGCCAGTTGCCAAAGGAACCTGGGAACCCCAGCAAAATCTCAGAAATGAATGGCTCAGGCTAGCCCGATCTTTTCAGGTTTCTGAAGCTAAGCAGAGTCAGTGTCCTCATTAGTACTTGGATGGGAGACTGCCAAGGAATTCCAGGGTTGCTACGCAGAGGCGGGCAATGGCCAACCACCTCTGAACATCTCTTGTCTTGGAAACCCCACCAGGGGGTCTCCATAAGTCAGTTGTGACTTGACAGCAAAAAACGTCCCCCCCAATAGCTAAATTGCCCTGTTTTGCCAAAGCAAGCAGATATTGTCCTACACTGTTTGTATGGATCTCAAGCTGTGATTTATTAAAAAAAATACATTTAGGATGTACGGCATATAGACCACCACTGTGTGTGGACGTATTTTTAGAGCAGAGCTCACCTTATGTGCTTATAAAGGCCTCAGCCTCTCTGCCCTGTTGCTGGCCCTCCAGAGGAACTGGTTGGCCTCTATGTGAGACAGGATGCTGGACTAGATGGACCCTCACTGGTCTGATCCAGCAGGGCTCTTCTGATGTTCTTAAGAAGGCCTCAGCCTCTGTGCCCTGTTGTTGGCCCTCCAGAGGAACTGGCTGGCCACTGTGGGAGACAGGATGCTGGACTAGACGGACCACTGGTCTGGTCCAGGGCTCTTCTGATGTCCTCATATGTTCTTAGGGAGATGAGCTGTAATTCTGGAGGATCCCCAGGTCCCACCTGGAGGCTGGCATCCCTAGTCGTGAGTGACTGTCAAAAAAGCTTCCTCGTATCTCAGGCCGCTGCATGCAGCAAGTTGGGTCTCCCCTTCCTGGGCTGGGGCTTTATTCAGAATCTCTGAGAACTCCTGGAAGTTCGTTCAGAAGGTCTTCCAGCGTTGGAAAATGGATTCCTTTGCCCAGGTGTGTTCTCGCATTGCTCCCCTGCCGACCGGTTTGCTGTTCTTCCGACACATGCAGGGACTTGAAAAGGAACAGCTAAAAACTTGTTTACCTTCGTAACAGGAGGAGGAGGAAAAGGAGAAAAATGAGAAGGAACAGGGCGGCTTCTCCTTCTTCCTGCAGAAAAGCAAAGCCTCGACTCACTCTTGAATTTCCACACTGAATTCAATCGGGTTGCCAGCCTCCAGGTGCTGACTAGAGATCTCCAGGAATTAGAACTTGTCTCCAGACCAGTGTTCCCTCTAAGCTGAGTGAGTGTGAGCCTAGCTCACGGCTTTTTAGCCTCCGGCTCACAGATTTTTGTCTTCACTCAGGAAGGAGGGCCCCAGAGCGTACTCATTTATGCAGGAGCCAAATCGCTCGCTCACAACTTTGATGCCAGCTGCTCGCAAAGCAGAATTTTTGCTCACAAAACTCCACAGCTTAGAGGGAGCATTGCTCCAGATTACAGAGAGCAGTTTCCCTGGAGAAAGGGGCTGCTTTGGAGGGTGGACTGTGTGGCCTTGTACCCCACTGACGTCCCTCCCCCCCTCAAATCCTGTCCCCCCCCCCCCTCGGGCTCCACCTTCACATTTCTAGGGATTCCCCTGAGCTGGAGTTGGCAACCTTTTCATCCTGCTCTTTCTTCAAGGGGGCTCAGGATGATGCACATGGTTCTCCTTCCCGATTTGGTCCTCATAACCTCCCTGCAGGATAGAATGGTAGGAGGGGCTGAGGGGAAGCCCCCCTTGCTGAACTCCGTGGCCGAAGGGGGATTCAAACCATGTTCTCCCAGGTCTAGTCTGACACTCTGAGAGCTACTCCACAATCTGGGCTTTAGAACGCAGACATAGAGAGTAGCTCCAAAAAGGCCGTTCAGCCGCCACACAGGGTAGGCAGGATAAGGATAAATTGCCATATCACACCATTGGTCCATCAAAGTCAATCGGACTCGGACAGGCAGCGGCATTCTCCATCACCTCTTGCCTGGTCCTTTTAACTGGCGATGCCGGGGATTGAACCTGGGACCTTCCACATGCCAAGCAGAGGCTCTGCCACTAAGCCACGGTCCTTCCCTAAAGGAAAGAACAACTGAAGCTGCCTTATACTGAATCAGACCCCGGGTCCATCACCATCAGTACTGTCTACTCAGGCCGGCAGCTTCTTTCCAGGGTCTCAGGCAGAGGACTTTCTCATCACCCGGTCCTTTTAACTGGAGATGCCGGGGATTGAACCTGGGACCTTCTGCATGCCAAGCAGGGTCTCTGCCGCTGAGCCACGGCCCACCCCTGATTAGGTCTTGTTCACCTGATGGGTGACAGCAGGGAGCTGGGAGCGGGACTTCAGGCAGCGCAAGCGTGCTTCGATACCTCTCTAACTCTGCCCGTGCCCAGAGGAGTCCCGCGGGGGCAGCCGCTCGAGGGGTAGGAAGTGCTGCGTTCCCAGGCAGGCAGCTGCTAGCTCCTGGCCTCCCGCTCAGCAGAACCTGCCCGCGTGCATCTCAGTGGCAAGCCGGGAACATCTGCGCCTTTGCTCCAGAGGAATTTTAATACCTGCGTGGTGACACGGAGGCGGCTGCCCCAAGGTGCAAACCCCTCCTTTCCCGAGGAAGGACCGGCAGGACCTGCCGGGTCGGTTTCCCTCGCCAAAAAACACACAGCAGAGGATGGAGAGATCTGCACCGTGCTCAGCTTTTCATTACAGGGCTGTTGCCATTTTTGATAGATTCGGGCAGAAGGATGGGTGGGGGAGGTGGCCACTTCCAGCAGACCTCCCGGGGAAGATCAGGATGTTGAATGGCCCAAGGACAAGCTCAGTCCCTGGGAGATGGCTGCTTGGCTTAAACCCAGCCAGAGGGGAACGCAGGAAGCTGCTTTCTACTGAGTCAGACCCTTGGTCCATCAAGGTCAGTATTGTCTGCTCAGGCTGGGAGCTGCCTCCAGGGTCTCAGGTGGAGGTCTTTCACAGCACCTGCTGCCAGATTGTTTGACTGGAGATGCCGGGGATTGAACCTGGGGCTCTCTGCATACCAAGCAGAGGCTCTGCCACTGAGCCCCCCCCCCCCAAAATTGTCTTCAATTCGCAGCAATCCCGCGGGGTTTTCCAGGCAAGAGACGTTCGGAGGTGGTTGACCATTGCGCGCTTCCATGACACTACCCTGGTATTTCTTGGTGGTCTCCCATCCAAATACAAGTATTTGGATGGAAGACCACAAAGAAATACCAGGGTGGTGGCATGTGGGGCTACCCACTCCAACAGCATACCTGCACATTGGGGGGCGCTACATCACTTTAAGTGTGTCTAGGTGTTCTCTCCTTGAACGGGATGCCTCTTTTTGTTTTAACCTGGGAGCTGCCCTCTGACCCCTCCTCTCTCACTCCCTTTGTCCTCTCCTTCACTTCACATGGCCTTCCATGGAGACATGCATCTCTGCAGGTCTCTCCTGTGGAGACAGTGCCCTCACACTCCCACACACATGATGCCAGACAAGCTGGCCATTCGTGATAGGGAAAGGACTCTGGAGATTGGGCTTCTCTCTCTCCTTTCGACTGCAGCTTGAATGTGAACTGGATCTACTGGAATAAGTGTTAAGTTTACCTTATTTGCAATATATTTCATGGGAGATTTATTTACTGCATGAGAACTAAGCACTGAGGCAACCCTTCCTGCCCTCCCTCTCATGATCTGCCTGAGTTCGCAGAATTCGCATTGCTGTCAGATGGCCATCGAGCCTCTGCTTGAAAACCTCCAAAGGAGGAGAGTCCACCCCCTCCTGAGGAAGCCTCTTCCACTGAGGAGCCACTCTGTCAGGAAGTTCTTCCTAAGGTTTAGCCGGAAACTTTTGATTTAATTTCAGCCTGTTGGTTCTGGTCTGACCTTCTGGGGCAACAGAAAACAACTCCACACCATGCTCTATAAGACAGCCCTTCAGGTATTTGAAGATGGTTATCCTATCCCCTCTCAGTCGTCTCCTCTCCAGGCTAAACATACCGAGCTCCTTCAACTTTTCTTCACAGGACTTGGTCTCCAGACCCCTCACCATCTTCATTGCCCTCCTCTGGACACGTTCCAGCTTGTCTACATCCATCTTAAATTGTGATGCCCAAAACTGAACACAATACTCTGGGTGAGGCCTAACCAGAGCAGAGTAAAGTGATCCCATCACTTCAGGTGATTTGGACACTCTACTTCTGTTGATACTGCCCAAAATTGTATTTGCCTTTTTAGCTGCAGCATCACACTGCTGGTTCATGTTCACTGTATGGTCCACTAAGACTCCGAGATCCTTTTTCCTCATACTACTGCCAAGACAACTCTCTCCCATCCTATAACTATTCATCTGATTTTTCCTGCCTAAATGCAGAACTTCACATTTATCCCCGTTGAAACTCATTTCATTTGTTTTTGCCCAGTTTCCCAGCAAGATGACGGAAGGCTGACTGTGGAGCACACCTGCTTGTGTTGTGGATCACCTTGTCCTGTGCCTTGCTCACGTTGTGGTGCCACACAGTGATGACTACACAAACACATACACACACCCGGTTTACCAGGGAGACGCTCTACCATTCAGCCACCGCCCTTGCCTCCTATCCTCTTGTCAACCTTGTCCAAAACTGAGGAGCTCTTGTGGCAGCCTCCCCGATCCATGACCCTTGTCATGCTTGTTTTGGCCAACAGTCCTCAGGGACAGTGGCCCACTTGGAACTAAGCACTGAGGCAAAGGGCCAGTCTGCCTCGATTCCCCCACCGAGAGCAGACCAGCTCCCGAACGCTGAGTCGAGAAATCCAAGGTCATGTGCACAACATATGTGCATTCAAATTATGTGTCCGGGGGCTACCCAAATCCTGCAAAGTGGGCAGCAGCTTCAGGGTGGACAAAAGTAAAGATGACTTTACACAGAGCGTGATTAAAAGGTGGAAATGGCTGCCAGAGGATGCAGTGGTGGCCACTGGAATAAACAGCTTTCCAAGGGGATTAGAGAGATTCATGGAGGAGAAGTCTATCGATGGCAACTAGCCATGGTGGCTGAGGGGAACCTCCATGTTCAGAGGCAGTCAACCTCTAAATCCCAGTGCCAGGAAGCAACACCAGGGGAAGGCCTCGGCCTCTCTGCCCTGTTGTTGGCCCTCCAGAGGAACTGATTGGCGCCTGTGTGAGACGGGATGCTGGACTGGATGGACCCTCCCTGGTCTGATCCAGCAGGGCTCTTCTGATGTTCTTAGGAAGGCCTCGGCCTCTCTGCCCTGTTGTTGGCCATCCAGAGGAACTGGTTGGCTACTGTGTGAGACAGGAAGTTGGACTAGATGGACCCTCACTGGTCTGGCCCAGCAGGGCTCTTCTTATGAAGGCCTCGGCCTCTCTGCCCTGTTGTTGTTGGCCCTCCAGAGGAACTGGTTGGCTATTGTGTGAGACAGGATGTTGGACTAGATGGACCCCTGGTCTGATCCAGCAGGGCTCTTCTGATGTTCTAATGAGGGCCTCGGCCTCTCTGCCCTGTTGTTGGCCCTCCAGAGGAACTGGTTGGCCACTGTGTGAGACAGAATGCTGGACTAGGTGGACCCTCACTGGTCTGACCCAGCAGGGCTCTTCTAATGTTCTTATGAAGGCCTCGGCCTCTCTGCCCTGTTGTTCGCCCTCCAGAGGAACTGGTTGGCCCCTGTGTGAGACAGGATGCTAGACTAGAGGGACCACTGGTCTGACCCAGCAGGACTCTTCTTATGTTTTAGAGTGAATTTGCTTTAAACATGCAGATTTAGGCATGGACCCTATGAACAAGTTCCATACATGCTTGACCGTATCTGCCACGCAGTGCCCCTCCTCTTCTGCTAAAGCTTTCACTTGCTCACAAGCACATTGAAAGCCACTGATCTTGTGTTGTTGGAAGTTTCCACAGAAGTTTCCACAGAAGAGGAAGCACACGTCAATGGCAGAGGCCATCTAGCCATCGTTGAGGCCAATCGGACATCCTTCATGGTTGGTTCCACTTCCTGTGGCAGCCATTTTGTGATTGACTCATCCTCCTGTGGCAGCCATTTTGTGGTTGTGCCCACTATCCTGTGTCAGAATTACGAAGGGGCCTGCAGGCTCAAAAGGCTTGGGGTCCCCTGATATAGAGCAATGCATCCTGCAGTTGTTGGAAACTTTATTCAGCCCTCTCCACCCAGCTTTCGTAACCTGCCCAGCAGAAGCATATAATATCCATGCCAAAATCCTACTTTTTAAAAAAGAAAAGAAAACGAGACCTGAAATTGGTCAGAAGATGCATTCTTTCTCAAATAACCCATACTGTGTTCCTTCTGAAAGGCAGCCCTGATGATCCCCTTGTCTGAAACTATGCTTGACAGGTGTCTGTCAAATCTCCCTCCGAGAGCCCCTGAAGGCTATTCTAGCACCACCTTTCCCGGAAGCACATTCCTTTGCTGAATGTCCTTTGTAATTAGAAAACCTTCCTAATGGCTCGGTATCAATTATCTTCCTGTCATTTTAAACGCAGGGCAGGAATGCATTTAATTAAAAAGCCTTTATAGATCCACACCAGGATCTTTCCAGGAAACAAGCAGATCCCAGGCACGGAACTGAGAATGCCAGCAACACCACATTTGGGAGTCAAGAATGGCTTGCGCAATACATGTGCATTATTGCCCTAGTCTGAGAGCCCCCTTATATCATGGCCCTTTCCAAAGAAGCTCCAGTTGCAGCGTTTCCTAGATATAGTCAATGGATCTTTGAAGCAAGAGGGCTTTTGGCACAGGAAAACATGGCTGTACTGTAGCGAAATGGTGAGAAAGCTGCAGGGGACAAGGAGCCAGGACTGCAGCCAATACTACCGTATTGCTATCTCTCACTGAAAATATGCTCCAGACTAAGTAGATTGACCCCATCAAGGAAGCCATAGCCCTCAGTTTGCAAGACCTGAGTAAAACTGTCAGTGATAGGACTTGGGATAGGCACGGACTGCAAAAATAAACCATGAATCACACCGCGAACCTGTATAAACTGGGAGGCTGATTTGCGAACCGCCCCTGTTTGTATCCACTTGCGAGCCATTTGTTTAACCCCTTGCTTCCTGCTCCCTGCAGCTTTTCGCGGGGAGTAGGGAGCAGGGGTTTCCAAACAACTGGCCGCTCAACTGTTTGGTTTAAATGGCTCCGAGCCATTTAACCCCTGCTTTCTGCTTCCCACAGAAAGCCACAGGGAGCAGAAAGCAGGGGTTTCCAAACAGCTGAGCATTTGGTTTAAGTGGCTCCAAGCTGTTTTTCATGAAGGCAAACCCCTGCTTTCTGCTCTTCATGAACTGCCACGAACTGCCACCAAGATTCATGGGAATTCGTGGCAATTCTTCACTTTGCGAACATTGTTCCGCAAACCATGTAACAGTCAAAATTTGTTCAGCAGCCCATTCGTGCCCATCCCTAGATAGCACATTTCGGAGGTCATTTATTCATAGGGGCGCCATGAGTTCGAAGCAACTTAATGGCACTTAACACACCCAGCCACACAGAGGTAGCTTCTACTCCACAACGCGTCATGTTCAAAAGCTCATGCTTGGTTTCAGCTCCGAGTTTTCTGTTAGTTTACAGATTTCTGAAGTCCAAACCCTATTGTACAGTACACTGGATACCCAATCCTGTTGATCGTACTTGATTTACACTATATAATTTGACTTGAGTCTCAGTGAGAAAGGCAGACTATAAATAACCAAATCATCATTGTCATTGCCATGTCGTCGTCACCACCACCATCATTATCATCATCATGCTGAAGACAGCCGTCAGTTTTGAAAAAGTCTAACAACAACTAGAACAAGATTCAGAATAGAATATAAGAGAAGCCATGTTGGATCAGGCCAGTGGCCAATCCAGTCCAACACTCTGTGACACACAGTGGTCAAAACCCAGGGGCCCTCAGGAGGTCCACTGGTGAGGCCAGAACTCCAGAAGCCCTTGTAGTTTCTTGCACCCACTCTTGCCCCCCCAAACACCAAGAATACAGAGCATCACTGCCCCAGACAGAGTGTTCCATCTAGACCTTGAGGGACCTCTGCTCCAGATGTTTTCCACATGCTGATTGCCTCCCAGAAGATTAAATCCAGATGTATTTTTGTGTAGTGGTGTATAGAAGCCCCAATTGCACTCAGAACCTCTTCTTCTGATATTTGAACTACAATCAAAAACCATCCCATCTCACACAGCAGCTGAGCAGTTCCTCTGGAGGGCCAACAACAGGGCACAGAGATCATGGCCTTCATAAGAACATAAGAAGAGCCCTGCTGGATCAGATCAGTGGTGCATCTAGCCCAGCATTCTTTCTCACACAGTGACCAGTCAGTTCCTCTGGAGGGCCAACAACAGGGCAAAGAAGCCAAGGCCTTCATTATAACACTAGAAGAGCCCTGCTGGATCAGACCATTGGTCCATCTAGTCCAGCATCCTGTCTCACACAGTGGCCAACCAGTCTCCTCTTGAATGGAGGGCCAGCAACAGGGCAGAGAGGCTGAGGCCTTCCCCTGAGAAGAACATCAGAAGAGCCCTGCCGGATCAGACCAATAGTTTATCCAGTCCAGCATCCTGTCTCACACAGTGGCCAACCAGTTCCTCTGGAGGACCAATAACAGGGCACAGAGGCCAAGGCCTTCCACTGATGTTGCCACCTGGCACTCAGATTCAGAGGCTAACCACCTCTGAAAGTGGAGGTTCCCTCCAGTCGCCATGGCTAGTGGCCACTGATAGACCTCTCTTCCATGAATCTATCCAGTCCCCTTTTAAAGCTATCTGTGCCTCTGGCCATCACCACATCATCTGGCAGTGAATTCCACATTTCAATCACTTGCTGTGTGAAGTGTTTCCTTTTGCCTACTGCCCATCTGCTTTGCTGGACGCCCTCACATGCTAGCATTTTAGGACAGCCAATGAAGTCAGTTGCATGGCAGAGCCTCTGCTTGGCATGCAGAAGGTCTGTGGTCCGATCCCCGACATCTCCACTTTAGAAAGCAGCAGGCAGGAGGGGATGGGAAAGACCTCGGCCTGAGACCCTGGAGAGCTGCTGCCAGTCTGAGTAGACAATACTGACCTTGATGGACCAAATGTCTGATTCAGTGGAAAGCAGCTTCATGTGTTTATGAGGGCTGAATGAAGGCTTTGCAGGTTCCTCCACTGGAGAAGGGGTTGTTTTATGTCTCATCCAGCAGGAAGGAGGCAGCAGGGAGGGGCTGTGTTCTTCCGTGTTGTGAAGACTCCTATAGCTACTGCAAGAGGCTTAAAAGAAAAATTTCATGCGCTCGTCGCAGGTGATGCTGACTTGCAAGGTCGACTTCTGTGTCTCCACGGAAAGAAGTCTCTGGACTTTTCAAAATGGATTTGACTTTAAAAGCCCTTCACGCTCCCAAATGAAGCAATGAACATCAGAAAGCGAAAACGAGCCTGCTCCTGTAACTTATGGAATGGCTCGGTCAGGTCATCGGTCCATCTAGCTTAGGATCGCCTGCTCTGATGGGCAGCAGCTCTCCAGGGTCTCGGGCAGAGAAAGGTCTTTCATGTCACCTGCGGCCCGGTCCTTTTTAACCGGAGATGCCAGAGATTAAACCCGGGACCTTCTGCATGCCAAGCAGATGCTCTTCTGTTTTTCTCCTTCTCCCCAAAGACTAGAACTCAAGGGCATCCAATGAAGCTGATGGGCAGTAGGTTCGGGATAAAAGGAAATACTTCTTTACACAGAGAGGGGTTCAAAGGTGGAATTCACTGCCAGAGGATGGAGTGATGGCCACAGGAATAAACAGCTTTTGAAGGGGATTAGATAGATTCATGGAGGAGAAGTCTGATCAGTGGCTACTAGGCATGGTGACTGAGGGGAACCTGCATATTCAGAGGTAGTCAACCTCTGAATCCCAGAGCCAAGAGGCAACATTATGGGAAGGCCTCGGCCTCTCTGCCCTGTTGTTGGCCCTCCAGAGGAAGTGGCTGGCCACTGTGTGAGACAGGATGCTTGACTAGATGGATGACTGCTCTAATCCAGCAGGGCCCTTCTGATGTCCTAATGAAGGCCTCGGCCTCTCTGCCCTGTTGTTGGCCCTCCAGAGGAACTGGCTGGCTGCTGTGTGAGACAGGATGCTGGACTGGATGGACCCTCACTGGTCTGATCCAGCAGGGCTCTTCTGATGTTTTTAGGAAGGTCTCGGCCTCTCTGCCCTGTTGTTGGCCCTCCAGAGGAACTGGTTGACCACTATGGGAGACGGGATGCTGGACTAGAAGGGCTATTGGTCTGATCCAGCAGGGCTCTTCTGATGTTCCTACATTCTTAAATACCTCGAGATTTGGAGGGTGTAGCCTGGGGAAGGCCGGGATTGGGAAGGGGAAGGACCTCGGTATACTGCCATAGTGGCTACTCTCTACAGCTGCCATTTTCTCCAGGGGAACCAATCTCTGTCACCTGAAGATCAATTGTAGTAGCAGGAGATCTCCGGTTACCACGTGGAGTCTGGCAACCCTATCCCAGGATAAGTCCTGTTCCAGCGAGGCCACTGGAAACAACTTCCCCGCAAACAATTTCCCTCAGGTGGCGTCTCATGCTGACCAGACAATCAGGATTTGCTCAACACCTTCAGACTGGACACGCCCAGACTCCTTCTCACTTCCTTTGTAAATGGCCCACATTTTCAGGAAGGCCCGAACCACACGAAAAAACCATGTTGAAGTCAGAGGAGAAAAGTGGCCTCGTTTCTCAGTGGGGCAAAACCACAGAATTAGGCTAGACTCCATCATCAACCCAAAGGGAGACTGCGCCCAAGAAACCAGAAGGCCGGGAAGGGCGACCAGGAAGGAGCTAGAAAAGATCCTGAAATGTAAGGACGTGGGCGACCAAGATCAAGATAATTCACGCCATGGTATTCCTCACTACTGTGTATGGGTGTGAAAGTTGGTCAGTGAAGAAAACTGACAGGAAGAAAGTGGATTCTTCTGAAATGTGGTGTTGAACCATCGAGTTGGAAGGGGCCTCCAGGGTCATCTAGTCCAACACCCTGCACAAGGCAGGAAATTCACTACTGCCCCCCACACCCCTAGTTCCATGCCCAGAAGGTGGCAAAAAAACCCTCCAAGATCTCTAGCCAAACTGGCCTGGAGAGAAATTGCTTCCTGACCCCAAAGTGGCAATCAGCATTTCCCTGGCCGTGTAAGAAAGGGACACAAGACCCATGCACTGAGGCAACCCTTCCTGCCCTCCCCTCCCATGATCTGCCGAAGTTCACAAGTCAGTGGAGAGTTTTACAGGTACCATGGGCCGCCAAAAAGACACACAAGTGGGTTCTAGATCAAATCAAGCCTCGGCTCTTCCTAGAAGCTACAATGACTCAACTGAGGCTATCGTCCTTTGGTCACATTCTGAGAAGACAAGAGTCACTGGAAAAGACAATAATGCTAGGAAAAGTCAAAGGTAGCAGGAAAAGAGGAAAACCCACCCTGAGATGGATGGACTCCCTCAAGGAAGCCACAAAGGCCCTCCGTTTGCAAGGCCTGAGCAAGGCTGTGAACGACAGGACGTTTTGGGGGTCATTCATCCATAGGCTCACCATAAATTGGAAGCGACTTGACAGAACTTAACACACACACGCATTTCCCAAAGCTGCCATAAGTCTCAAACAACTCGACAGCGCACAGCTCCCACAAATCAACAGGAATTAATTTGCATACATTTACAACTTCTTACAAAATTCAGTCTTGATGTTTCAAAATCCCCCCCCCCCCCCCGATCTAGATTTCAACTCTTGGTTCGCAAGGGAGATCAAAACAGCTTAACCACCAGAAGGCAAACATGATAAAATGATCGGCGGTACGATCCGAAGAACCCTCACCTGAGAGCTGGCCCCACTGAACAGGCCCACCTAGGGCTCCCCTGTCAAATTCGGCGTTTGACTATCATGCTGTTCTTCTAACTGCCAATTCGGTCTGGCTGAATTTTCACCCAGCACTTTAGAACAGCAAGGTGTGTTTTTTCCCCCTAATCCTGAGCCAGCCTTAATTGGGGATGCGGTCAAAATTCGAGGCTGCCAATCAAACGAGGCGCATTTATTATAACTGCATTCCTGCGACGCCTTTAAAGAGCTCAGAGCGACGACGTTGGCCAGGGCGGTAGGCCTGGAGGCAGATGGGTGGCTCTGTGAGCAGGTAGCAGACACTGAGCATGCAGAAAATCCCCGGTTCTCTCCCTGGTAAATCTCAGGTGCCGGAAAAGGCCTCCCTCTGTCTGAGGAATTCGTCTGAGCTGCTGCAGATCAGGAGAGACAAGGCTGGGCTAAATGGGCCACCTGCGTAAGGCAGCTTCATACGTTCATGTGAGCAACTCTACTAGGCTTTCACACATGCTGAATATGAGTTTCAATGAGTTCCAATGTACTTTAGCGATCATTTGCTGAATATGAGTTTCAATGAGTTCCAATGCACTTTAGCAATCATTTGCTGAATATGAGTTTCAATGAGTTCCGATGCACTTTAGTGATCATTTGCAAGTGGATTTTGCCATCTCACACAGTAAAAGTGCATTATTCAGGCAGACTCGCCTTCACAT
Source organism: Lepidodactylus listeri (assembly GCA_029233225.1). Taxonomy (NCBI): domain Eukaryota; kingdom Metazoa; phylum Chordata; class Lepidosauria; order Squamata; family Gekkonidae; genus Lepidodactylus; species Lepidodactylus listeri. The sequence continues at coordinate 97,484,439 of JARCFY010000011.1, read as the reverse complement.
ACTGAATCATACACTTTCAACCTACATTCAATGCACTTTAGTGATTATTCGCAAGTAAATTTTTCCATTTCACACAGTAAAAGTGCATTATGCAGGTAGACTCACTTTCACACAATAAACAATGTATTTTCAATCTACTTTCAATGCACTTCAGAGATCATTTGCTAGTGGATTTTGCCATTTCACACAGTAAAAGTGCATTGTTTGGGTATACTCACTTTCACAAACTATCATGCACTTTCAACCCACATTCAAAGCACTTTAGTGATCATTCCCAAGTGGATTTTGCCATATTACACAGTAAAAGTGCATAATTTGACTAACTTTCACATGCTGAATCATGCACTTTCAATACACATTCAATGTACTTTAGTGATCATTCACGAGTGGATTTTGCTATTTCACACAGTAAAAGTGCATTATTCAAGTAGACTCACTTTCACACACTGAATCATGCACTTTCAAGCCAGATTCAATGCACTTCAGCAATTGTTTGTAAGTTTTTGCCATTCCACACAGTAAAATCCAGTTGCAAAGTGCACTGGTAGTGGGTTGAAAGTGCATTACGCTGCACATGTGAAAGTGAGTGTGCCTGAATAATGCACTTTCAATCTATACTCAATGCACTTTAGTGATGGTTTCAAGTGGATTTTGCCATTCCACACAGTAAAATCCAGTGGCAAAGCCATTGGAAGCAGATTGAAAGTTCATTATTCAGCATACTTCTGTCCTTGACTCTCCAACTAAGAAGCTACAAGAAAGTCAGCAACTTTATAGGACCAGATGGGACCCTCTTGGCTCCTCGTGTCCCCTGCCAAACTAATAACTGCGGTACTGCTTTCTGACCATGCCAGGGGGTGGTGTTAAAGAGTGACAGAGACCAGTCCAACAGTTCTTCACACCAGTAAATTACTGGAGTGCCATGACAGGAAGGTTGGCTGTAGAGTCCCTGGTTTGCTATCTCATGACTCCTTGGGATTGCCAACTTCCAGATGTAGCCTGGAGAGCTCCTGGTATTGCAACTAATCCCCAGATGACAGAGATCAGTTCCCTTTAAGAAAATGGTTACTTTGGAGGGTGGATTCTATGGCATTACAGCCTGCTGAGGTCCCTCCATTCTTCAAACCACGCATTCCCCAGGCTTGTGAAGTACGCAGGGGTGGTCTTAACCAGTGGGTCTCTGGGGCAGCAGACTCATGGTTGCCAACTCTGGTTTGGGAAATTCCTGAAGATTGGGGGGGGGGGTGGAGCCCAAGGAGGATATAGTTTGGGGACCTCCGTGGGGTATAAGGCCATAGATTCCACCCTCCAAAGCAGCCATTTTCTCTAGGGGAACTGATAAGGTTGCTAGTTCTGGGGTGGGAAATGCCTGGAGACTTTGGGGGTGGATCCTGGGGAGGGTGGGGGTTTGGGGAGGGGAGGGACCTCAGTGGGGTATAATGCCGTAGAGTCCACCTTCCAAAGCAGCCATTTTTCTCCAGGGACATTGAGCTCTGTAGTCTGGAGATGAGCTGAAATTTGAGGAGATCCCCAGGTCTATGGTATCCATAGGCTTGACAGCTCTGGGTTGGGAAATACCTGGAGATCTGAAGGGGGGGTGGAGCCTGAGGAGGGCGGGGTTTGGGGAGGGGAGGGACTTCAGTGGGGTCTAATGCCATAGAGCCCGCCTTCAAAGTGGCCATTTTCTCCAGTAGAGTTGAATACATGGAGATCAGCTGCAATCCCAGGAGATCTCCAGCCCCCGCCTGGAGGTTATATACTAAATCTGAATAACACGGTAATGAAGGAATGCACACAAAATTCTGTTTGAAATTACAACCCCCCCTTCTTATTAACTATTCTTTACAGATGCATTGTGCAAGTACAAGTTGGATTTAAACATATGAAGCTAAACCATAATACATGAGGTTGATCATGTAGCCTTAACCACGGCAACAGATGTCCCCAGGTAAATCTCCGTTTTGACCCTTTGTCAGGCTGTAATCATATGGTTGCTGCAGGGGGCTGCAGTGGCTCAGAGGTTAAGACGCTGAACTGCAAGGCCGGAAGGTCGGTAGTTCAGCAGTTCGAGACCCGAGTACCACTTGATGGAGTGAGCTCCCGTCTCTGGCCCCAGCTCCTGCCAACGTAGCAGTTCGAAAGCAAGAAACTGCTAGTAGATAAATAGGTACCGCTTCGGTGGAGAGGTAACAGCGTTCCGTGCGCCTCGGCGTCTAGTCATGCCAGCCACATGACCACGGAAAAAGCGCTGGCTCTTCGGCTTGGAAACGGAGATGAGCACCGCATCCCTAAAGTCCTATTCAACTGGCTTTTGAGCAAGGGGATCCTTTAGAGAGCCAGTTTGGTGTAGTGGTTAAGTGCGCGGACTCTAATCTGGGAGAACCGGGTTTGATTCCCTACTCCTCCACTTGCACCTGCTGGATGACCTTGGGCAAGCCATAGTTCTGGCACAGCTGTTCTCTCAAGGACACTTGTCTCAGAGCTCTCTCAGCCCCACCTACCTCACAGGGTGTCTGTTGTGGGGAGGGGAAGGGAAAGGAGTTTGTAAGCCGCTCTGAGACTCCCTTGCGTAGTGAAGGCTGGGGTATAAATCCAATCTCCTCTTCTTCTTCTTCTTTACCTTTACCTAATCATATGGTAAAGCCAGGAAAGAGCTGAGGGGACTGGTGCAGGACATCCACAGGCACCAGTCCTGTGTTATATCAAGCTGAGGAGCTCTACTATTTTTCTTGATACTAAACCCTATTCGGTGTTCCAAATGGGTCAAAACGGAGATTTACCTGGGGACACCCATTGCTGTGGTCAACCTCATGTATTATGATTTAGTTTCATATGTTTAAATTCAACGTGTACTTGCACAATGCATCTTTAAAGAATAATAAGAGGGTTTTTTTGTAATGTCAAATAGAATTTTGTCTGCATCCCCTTCATTACAGTGTTTTTCAGATTTAGTTGACTACACCCACTATATAGTCGTTTTTTTGTTATCCCACCTGGAGGTTGGCAACCGTACCCTGACAGGCAGATGGGATCCCGGCTGAAGATACCACCCAGTCTACCCCAGGCTTGTTGAGGAGCTGCAGACAGTCCAGGCAAACCAGAAACCTGAAATGATGAAGGGTTTGGAATGTTTGTCTTCGGCAGCGGCCCTCCGATGCCGGCAGTTAGGGGCGGCTCTGGCACACAGCTTGTCCAGGCAGACGGGAATTGGCTCCAGCTGTCCTACGAGCCCCGATCCCATCAAAGAGCTTCCCTGCAGCTTTGGATTTGACGGAATCCTTCCCAGGAGCTATCTGACGGGTTCAGGGTGTATTTCCCTGCATCAACACATCGCTAAGAATCTAGCTGATTCTGCATTGGCTTTTTCCTGTTCTGTTTTACGAAACCCACGTTGGAACAGAAACTCCCCTCTGCATTGCATGCCACTTTCACTTCCTTTGATCATCAGATTTTATGGTACCTTCTGCAAAGATTTATGGCCGTTTTATGGCCGTTCAGGGGTGACTTTGCAGTCAGTACTGGGTTGCCCCAAGGTATTTGGGTGTGGTTTTGAGCTGCACTTTTCCCTCCCAGTTGAGAAAATGTGGAGCAAATGCTAGATGCGGAATCGCCCTTTGTCTCTAGCAGCATTTGCAAGCTGGGCATCTGAGCAGCGGTACAAAGCTTCCTTCCTCAAATCTCCAGGGATTTCCCAGTCCAGAGGTGGCAGCCCTAATTCCCCGCGATGGACTGGGCCTCCACAATTAAGCTGCAGAAGGGAGCGTTTGCATTGGCTGTCAGCCTTGCTTGTGCCTGACGAATAAAAAGGCAACCATGATCGTGGGATCGTAGAGTTGGAAAGGGCCATTCAGGCCATCTGTTTCAACCCCCTGATCCATGTAGGATTGGCCTAAAGCATCCCCGACAACTTAGGAACTTGCATGCTCCAACAGAAACAGAATTTACCCCAACAAAACATCTCAAAACAAGCTGGGGCCCCCACCAGGATTCCCAGGAAGGAGAAATGATTAGGATCTCCCCTCCATCAACCTCACACCCCCAACCTCACACCCCCCCCCCCCCAGGATCCTCTCTGCTCTCAGTGGTTTGAACCAGTGTTCCCGCTAAGCTGGGTTAATGTGGGCTAGCTCACAGTTTTTTAGCCACCGGCTCACACATTTTTGTCTTCGCTCAGGAAGGATGGCTCCAGAAATCGCTCACTCACAACTTTAATGCCTGTAGCTCACAAAGTAGAATTTTTGCTCACAGGACTCTACAGCTTAGAGGGAGCATTGGTTGGAACAAGCTAGTTTCTCCCTCCCTCCCTCCCTCCCTCCCTCCCTCCCTCCCTAGGATTGCTGATCTTCAGGTGGCGGCTGGAGATCTCCTGGGATTCTAACCAATCTCCATGTGAAAGAGATCCATTCCCCTGGAGAAAATGGCTGCTTGGGCAGGTGGGCTCTATAGCATCATATCCCATTGAAGTCTATCCCCTCCCCAAACCCCACCCTTCTCAGGTTCCACAACCTAAACCTCCAGGTATTTCTGAACTGAGGGGTGACATGATCAGGGTTAACAAGATTATGCATGGGATAGAGCAGGCAGAGAAAGAGGTCCTTTTCTCCCTTTCTCACAACACAAGAACTCGAGGGCACCTCCATGAAATAGCTGAGCAGTCAGGTTAGAACAGATAAGAGGAAGTCCTTCTTCACCCAAAGAGTGATGAACACGTGGAATTCACTGCCACAGGTGGTGGTGGCGGCTACAAGCATGGACGGCTTCAAGAGGGAGTTAGATAAACATCTGGAGCAGAGGTCCATCAGTGGCTATGAGCCACAAGGTATAGATAGGAACTCTCAGTCTGGGGCAAGTGATGCCCTGTATTCTTGGTGCTTAACGGGGGGGCAACAGTGGGAGGGCTTCTAGTGTCCTGGCCCCACTGCTGGACCTCCTGATGGCCCCTGGTATTTTTGGCCACTGTGTGACAGAGTGTTGGACTGGATGGGCCACTGGCCTGATCCAACATTGGCTTTTTCTATGTTCTTATGTTCTTAAGAGGGTTGCCCCGTCCAGGTTAGGAAATTTCTGGAGACTTAGAGGTGGAAATTGTCTATGGGAAGGAACTCAGCAGGGATGTGATCTACAGTCGACCTCCAAAAGTGCCTTTTTCTCCAGGGGAATCGTCTCTGTAGTCTGGAGATCCAGTGTGATTCCAGGAGATCTCCGAGAACCCCCCACACTTGCTGAAGCACGTTCAGTTCTCATCACACTTTGAAAGGGGCTTCCCCCGCCTTCTTTTGGCTGATTGACAACGTCCTGTTATTCTACATCCTGGGGACGCCTTTGAGCATGCCGAGATCTGGGCCTCAGCTGTGGGTGGTCCCTTTTGGCAGCTTTCCGCATCCACACCGGTGCCAGCCAATTTATTCTCAGATACACTGATAATTCCTAGTTGGCTCTTAAGACCCACGGCCTCTCTGCTTCTGAGGCCCAGTCTTTAAATAAAGGGTCCACCACTGGAGGCCGCGGGGCTGAATCTGGTCTCTTGTAGGCAATGCTCCCTCAACGCTGCGGAGTCTTGTGAGCAAAAATTCTACCTTGTGAGCTATTGGCATTAAAGTTGTGAGTGAGCTATTTGGCATAAATTTAGTTTGCTCTGGAGCCATCCCTTCCTGAGCAGAGACAAAAACGTGTGAGCCGGAGGCTAAACAACTGGGAGCTAGCTCACACTAACTCAGCTTAGAGGGAACACTGCTCATAGGTAAGAATGTAAGACAACCTAAGAGAAGCCAAGTTGGATCAGGCCAATGGCCCTTCCAGTCCAACACTCTTGTGTCACACAGTGGCCAAAACCCAGAGGCCACCAGGAGGTCCACCAGTGGAGCCAGAATTCCAGAAACCCTCCCTCTGTCCCCCCCCCCCCCAAAGCACCAGGAATACAGGGCATTGCTGCCCCAGACAGAGTGTTCCATCTATAAGAACATAAGAGAAGCCATTCGGATCAGGCCAATGGCCCATCCAGTCGAACACTCTGTGTCACAGAGTGCCAAAACCCAGGGGCCATCAGAATGTCCACTGATGTGGCCAGAACTCCAGAAGCCCTCCTGCTATTGCCCCCCCAGCACCAAGAATACAGAGCCTCTCTGCCCCAGACGTAATAACATAAGAGAAGCCATGTTGGGTCAGGCCAATGGCCCATCCAGTCCAACACTCTGTGTCACACATTGCCCAAAACTCAGGGGCCATCAGGAGGTCCACCAGCTGGGCCAGAACTCCAGAAGCCCTCCCATTGAGGCCCCCCAAGAATACAGAGCACCACTGCCCCAGACAGAGTGTTCCATCTAGACCTTGTAGTTAATAGCCACTCAAGGACCTCTGCTCCATATGTTTATCCAATCCCCTCATAAGAACATAAGAGAAGCCATGTTGGATTAGGCCAGGGCTGACCAAACTGTTCATGTCTTGTGGCTCTCAAACATCTGATGTTTATTCTATGTGGCTCTTACACTAAGTAAGTTTGGCAACCCCTGGATCAGGCCAATGGCCCAGCCGGTCCAGCACTCTGTGTCACACAGTGACTAAAACCCAGGCGCCCTCAGGAGAAACACCAGCGGGGCCAGAATGCCAGAAGCCCACCCCCACTGTGGCCCCCCAAGCACCAAGAATACAGAGCATCACTGCCCCAGACAGACTGTTTCATCTATACCTTGTGGCTAATAGCTACCGATGGACCTCTGCTCCAGATGTCCCTCCAATCCCCTCTTGAAGCTCTCCATGCTTGTAGGTGCCACCACTTCCTGTGGAAGTGAATTACTTACGAAGCTGCTTCATACTGGATCTGACCCATTGAGGTCTGTATTGTCTGCTCTGGCTAGCAGCCGCTCTCCAGGGTCTCTGGCTGAAGTCTTTCACATCACCCACTGCCTGTGGCATTGTACACCACAGGCGTTCTTGTCCTCCCCAGGCTCCACCCCCAAATCTCCAGGAGTCTCCTGACCTGGAGCTGGCAACCCTCCCCCCATCCCCTGCTGGAGATCCGGGGGAACGTGACAACCCAACGCCTGACTCTGGGAACGGGGGCCTAGAAGTGGCGTTACCCTGAAAGGCAAACGATCATCCAGCTTGCATATAGAAATGAAAGACAAATAAATCAAGGTCTTTTTTTTTTTAAAAAAAAATCAAATTTGTCTTAGGGGAGAGAATTAGAGCATAATCTCTCCCTCAGGTCACAAATCTGGTGTCTGGCCGTCACCCACCGATGAGTCAGGGGGGGAAGCGTAATCATGTTTAGAAGAGGTATTTGCATACGACAAGCTACATGAGAAAGGGATGGGAAACTCATTTGAATGCCCTTTCAGATAACAGCAAATTCAAAAGCAATCCCAGGAGGAGAGGTGGAATTCATGCTTGGGTAGACGTTCCAATGCAGTTTGGCTTTCCTGGCCCAGCCGTGAATGCCGGAGAACATCTGTGCACTACGGGATTTACTGTCGTTCCGTAGGGCATGTAAGGCAGAGATGTCCCGCCAGGCGTTTGGTTGAGGACAGCAATGGTCTGGCAGTCTGATATCCCCACCTCCCCCTTACCCCCCCACCGCTAGAATGCGAGTCCCACCGGCCCCCCGGGTGGAGGGACCTGAATTTTTTCCTGCTATCTCGGATAATACATTGGTAAGTTGTTGATGTTTTTAAGTATTTTAATGTTGTTCTTAAGGTTCATTATCTATTGTGTTTGCCTTCTGACGTAAGCCGCCCTGAGCCCTCCTTGCCGGGAAGGGCAGCCCAATAAATCAAATTTAATGAATAAACAAAGAAACATGCACTCATCTGCTGAATGGAACCAGGCATTTGTAAACTAATTGCACAGGCTGTCGGGATCAAAGTTGCAGCCCCAGAGCCGACGATAATTTCCCAAAATGATCATTCATTTGTTTCAAAGCACTGGTAGCTTGTGATTGGCGTTTGAACCTAATCTTCACATTGTTTTTTTTTTAAAAAAAACCAACAACGTTTTCTTACCTGGTCGTGGAGCGGTTCAGGAGTTGGGCCTCCAAGATAGCTTCATATTTAGTTCCAGACTGGGTGTGTGAGTCTTCAGCAACGCCAGGAAAAGAAAACCGGCCCAAAGATCTTTCACACGGAGTCTTCCTGGCCTGATCTGGGACGTGAAGGGACGGTCAGAACAGGATCCGCGTGGGACGCAGAGGATGGAGGACACCTCTTCCCACCTCCGCCGCGCATGAAGCATCAGGTGATGTATTACTCACTGTAAGAATTGCAGTACTATTAAGTGAGGACCTACCCCTTTTTCTTGAGTAGCTTCCAGATTCTCACCGGGCAAGTTCTTACCTGCTGCTCGGCAGACAGCATGAACGAGTCTTAGAGAAGAAAGGGGGGGAAAGAATCTTCAGGTAGAGTTGACGGCTGTGGAGCTGATTTGGGGGGTTAGCTTCACCTCGGTTGACCGTGAACACGCCCAAGGCTTTAGACCGTCAGGTATGGACAGCAGCAAGAAAAGGAACATGTGGGCTTGAGAGACAACCTTGACCAAGAACCTGCGGGAGCGCATGGTGCGCAGGGGAAAGATTTTGCTTCCTGCTGTGCATATCGGCTGGTCGACAGCGTGCAGTCAAGCTACGACTCGTCTCCCCCCACCCCCCCGAAAAGGAAGGAGCAGCTAGGATTATGGAGCCCAGAAGGAATGTGGTTTGCTTAGTTACCAGCCCTGCTCGTGGAGAAGCCGAACGATGACAGACAAATCATCCCAGTTCCTTCATGTCTAATACCCTGGGATAGCGCGTTCAATGCAAACCCCCTTCTCAGAGATCAAGAACCGCAGACATCGGCGTAAGCAGTCATTTGCTCGCTAATTTCTTGAGCATTAAACAATTAGAATTCGGCATCTCTTAACACGCTCTCTTGCACCGTGTGGGGTTTTGAAGCGCAGAGAGGGGAAGGCTGGAGGAACAGGATCAGGAAAGGGCTGGGTGAAGCATATCGCTGGACGTCACGCTCTGTTGTGTTGTTGTGTTAAAAGGGTTTTCTTGCACATCTCCTTATTTATTGATGACACTTGCAATGCTGCCTTGCCGCCCGATACAGGGACTTTAAGGTGGCAAATGACTGAAACAGTGTTAAAAATACAGATACAGAAAATGTAATTGTTTTAATTATATACAAGCCCACCGTATGGCGGGGAGGACGGAATATAAATCACAAATAAATAAACAAACAAATAAATAAATAAATAAAAACACATCAACACACAAATGGGAAAGAGGGCCAAGGAGAGTTAATGAGGGAAAACTGAAACAAACAAAAAATAACTTCACCTAGGAGTGGAGAAAGATTAATCTCCCTGTGGAGTGAGTTCTGGAGTTTTGGTGCCACAACCTAGAAGGCCGTTTTTCAGGTTGTTATCTGCATAATCTCAGATGGCTGTGGCACTGGAAACAAGGCCTCTGAAGATGACTGGAGTGGATGGATAGATTCATATGGGAGACGGTGGTCCTTCAGGTATGCTGGCCCTGAGTCATATAGGGCTGTAAAGGTCAACACGACTATCTTGGATTGGGCCTGGAAGCAAACTGGGAGCTAGCACTGATGGATCGAGACTGGAGTGATATGGGCCCTATGAACGACGCCAGACAATGTTCTGGCCGCAGCATTCTGTACCAAAGGTAGCCTCTGGACAGTCTTCAAGAGCAGCTCCATGTAGAGCAAATTGCAGTAGTCTAATCTAGTTACTATAGTATACACCACAGTGACAAGATTAAGTTTCGGTTTGTTCATCCTCATCTCACAAATGTGCCATTGACCCACTTCCCATGGACAAGTCTCAGTTCTCCGGCTCTAACAACCTCGCTGCTTTTGCAGGACAGGTGAATAAGGGGCTTTGGAAGGCATAAAAATGCTCTGTTTTGTGTTGTGGACAGGGATGGCAACAAACCTCATTTCTGTGGTTTGTTTTGGTTCATGGCCGAACCACAAACTGATATGAACTGGGAGGTTGGTTTGGGAACCGAACTGGTTCGTGTTGGCGCGTGACCCCTGCTTTCTGCTCCCTACCGCTTTTGGCAGGGAGAAGAAAGCAGGGGTTTCTCCATGAAAAACAGCGGGGAGCAGAAAGCAGAGGTTTCAAATGGCTCAGAGCCTGGAGGTTGCCAGCTGTAATCCAGAATGATGTCATGGTTGGAATGGAAGACAGGGGATGTTCAAATGCCCATTCTAATAGAACACAAGCAAAATACACAGTAAATATAGAGTTATACAATGAAGAAAACTGTACAAAAGAACACTCAGAAGAAGGACCTCGAAACGAAGCAATATATCTGGATTCTTTGTTCTTAGTTTGTGACTTTCTAGTTGTTTCAGCTTCATATGGACTTGTTTCTGTCACTGCTATAAAATGTTTGTTGAGTTTTGAAGGGTTGTTTTGTACACAGTTTCCTTCATTGTATAACTCAAATGCCCATTCTACCAGGAGGCTCACTGGGTGACCTAGTTCAGGTGGGTTGCCACGTTGGTCATAAGAACATAAGAGAAGCCAATGTTGGATCAGACTAGTGGCCCGTCCAGTCCAACACTCTGTCACACACTGGCCAAAAACACCAGGTGCCCTCAGGAGGTCCACCAGCGGGGCCAGGACACTAGAAGCCCTCCCACTGTTGCCCCCCTGTCAAGCACCAAGAATACAGAGCATCACTTGCCCCAGACTCAGAGATCCTATCTATACTTTGTGGCTAATAGCCACTGAGGAACCTCCGCTCCAGATGTTTCTCTAATCCCCTCTTGAAGCTGTCCATGCTTGTAGCCGCTGCCACCTCCTGTGGCAGTGAATTCCACACGTTAATAATTCTTTGGGTGAAGAAGTACTTTCTTTTATCTGTTCTAACCCGACTGCTCAGCAATTTCATGGAGTGCCCACGAGTTCTCGTATTGTGAGAAAGGGAGAAAAGGACTTCTTTCTCTGCTTGCTCTATCCCATGCATAATCTTATAAACCTCGATCATGTCACCCCTCAGCCGTCATTTCTCCAAGCTAAAGAGTCCCAAGCGCTTCAACCTTTCTTCAAAGGGAAAGTGTTCCAACCCTTTTCTCATTCTAGTTGCCCTTTTCTGCACTTTTTCCAATGCTATATCTTTTTTGAGGTGTGGCGACCAGAACTGTATATAGTCCTCCAAATGAGATCGCACCATCGATTTATACAGGGGCATTATGATACTGGCTGATTTGGTTTCAGTTCCCTTCCTAATAACCCCCAGTATAGTGTTGGCCTTTTTCATTGCACTCGCACACTGTCTCGACATTTTCATTGAGTTATCTACCATGACTCCAAGATCTCTCTCTTGGTCAGTCTCTGCTAGTTCAGACCCCATCAACGTGTATTTATAGTTAGGATTTTTGGCTCCAAGGTGCCTCAGTTTGCACTTGGCCACAGTGAACCCCATTTGCCACGTTGATGCCCATTTGCCCATCCTCGACAGATCCCTTTGGAGTGCCTCACAATCCTCCCTGGTTCTCACCACCCTGAACAACTTCGTGTCATCTGCAAATTTAGCCAAATTTATTCTGAAGCAATAGAACAAGTCCGGGGGCATCTTTAAGACTGACAAAGTTTAATTCTGGGTATATGCTTTCCCGTGCATGCACACGTCATCAGATGCCAGAGGCAGTGACCTAGGGTCTGTTCATTCTCTGTCAGAAGGGTTACCACCTCTGCACTGGGAAATTACTGGAGATTTGGGGGGTGAAGCCTGGGGAACGTGGGATTTGAGGAGGGCAGGGACCTCAGCAGGGCACAATGCCATAGAGTCCACCTTCCAAAGCAGCCATTTTCTCCAGGGGAACTGATCACTGTTCACAGAGTCAGTAGCACCTTCAAACAGAGATCGTTCACAATTCCAGGAGATTTCCAGGTGCCACCTGGAAGCTGGCAACCCTACATGAGTGTAACTTGTTGTGTTGGAGATAAAGGGGGAAACACGTATGCCTCCCCACACTCCGAGAAGAAAGGGCGGGATAGAAATGAAATAAACAAACACATCCTTGACATCATAATAAAGGTGTTACAAGAATCTCTCTGCCATTGTCTGTGAAAAGTTGGGTGGAGTGGTTAAGAACCGGAGTTATGAATGGGAAACCCTTTGTTTAAGACTCAGGTCAGCCATGAAACGACCTACTGACTTCTAGCGAGCCAAGGTGAAGGAGCTGGGTGCGTTCAGCCTGGAAAGGAGGAGACTGCGAGGTGATGTGATAGCCGTCTTCAAGTACTCGAAGGGCTGTCATATAGGGGATGGTGCAGAGTTGTTTTCTGTTGCCCCAGAATTTTGGACCAGAACCAACAGGTTGAAATGAAATCAAAAGAGTTTTTGGCGGAACATTTGGAAGAACTTCCTGACAGTTAGAGCCATTCTTCAGTGGAAAGGGCTTCCTCAGGAGGTAGGGGGTCCTTTGGACATTTTCAAACAGAGGCTAGATGGCCATCTGACAGCAATGCTGATTCTGTGAACTTGGGCAGATCCTGAGAAGGGAGGGCGGGAAGAGTTGCCGCAGTGCTTAGTTCTCGTGGCCCTTTCTGACATGCCCAAGGAAATGCTGATCACCACTTTGGGGTCTGGAAACAATTTTTCTCCAGGCCAGATTGGCTGGGGACTCCGGAGTTTTTCTGTCACCTACTGGGTGTGTGTGGAGGGGGAGGTATTTGTGAATTTCCTGCCTTGTGCAGGGGGTTGGACTAGATGACCCCGGAGGTCCCTTCCAATTCTATGATTCTATGATTCTATCATATATCACCTGATCCCTTTTAACTGGAGATGGTGGGGACTGAATCTGGGATTGACCCAGATGGGGAGATGGAGGGCAGGAAGGGATGGGCCAGCACTCGGATCTCACGGCCCTTTCTAAGATGCCCTGGGTAATGCTGATTGACACTTCGGGGTCAGGGAGGAATTTCCTCTAGGCCAGACTGGCCCAGGGATCCTGGAGGTTCTTTGCTTTACCCTGGCCATTTGCTTTACCCTGGTCACTGGGGGAGTGGGGGGGCAGGTATTTGTGAATTTCCTGTGTTTTTCAGGGGTTGGACTAGATGACCCTCAGGATCCCTTCCAGCTCTATGTTTCTGTGTCTCCCGGTTCAGTCTCATCTCATCCTTTGAGAAATGAGATAAAACAATCCTGGCCTACAAGGCAGGGTTGTGGTAAAGGGCGGTGCAATCACATCAGCGAAGCACTTAGAACAGTTCATGGAACTATGGGAACCCTAAGTGGATAAGTGCAGATTATTTCCCAGAGTCCTGTTTCTGTGGACATTGGGTTGCATCTGGGTGTGAGCGAGACTGGCTTTTAGCTGCTGATTTTTAAATAACCAAATAAAGATTTAAAGCATCTTGATTATATGCTGCACAACATCGCACGCCTCAATCCATCAGAAACAAAGAGGGAGTCATAGGAAAACAAAAGGAAATAAAATTAACCCGATTCTCTCCAACCGTTCTCCCCAACCGTGGCAGAGAAAATCTCCATCCAATGGACAGCGGAACCCTTTGCCAGCATCTTAGAAAAAGGGCACCAAGGTTGAAAAGGGTTTTTCGAAACCCCCCAGAGGTATAATTATCCCTTCTGCGCACTCAGGACTTTCGGCCTTGGATGGGATTTGGTTTCGCTGCAGGAGATCCCGGCTTCCAGAATCCAAGTGCCGAGCGCTGGCCTGACCTTCTCGGCTGGACCTTCCTGTTAGCAATGCCCCTTCAGGGAACCAAAGCCTCAAAAATTACTGCTTTTAAGAACGAAAGGGAAATAAAATCCCTTTTAATGTTGGTGTTTAAAGGAAGTCATGATTTCAAAAACAAAACACAGCTTGTCTTCTTTTACCGTTCATTTTCTGGCCTAAAGGATGTAGTATCAGAAGAGCATGGACGGCTTCAAGAGGGAATTGGAGAAACATCTGGGGCAGAGGTCCATCCGTGGCTATCAGTGTTCCCTCTAATCTGAGTTAGTGCGAGCTAGCTCACAGTTTTTTAACCTCCGTCTCACACATTTTTGTCTTCGCTCAGGAAGGATGGCTCCAGAGCAAACTAATTTATGCAGCAGACAAATCACTCGCTCACAACTTGAATGCTCACAAAGTAGAATTTTTGCTCACAAGACTCCACAGCTTAGAGGGAGCATTGGTGGCTATTAGCCACAAGGTACAGATAAGAACTCTCAGTCTGGGGCAAGTGATGCTCTGTATTCTTGGTGCTTGGGGGAGAGGGGGCAACAGTGAAAGGGCTTCTAGTGTCCTTGCCCCACTGCTGGACCTCCTGAGGGCCCCTGGTATTTTTGGCCACTGTGTGACAGAGTGTTGGACTGGATGGGCCACTGGCCTGATCCAACATGGGCTTCTCCTATGTTCTTATGTTCTTAAGAGGGTTGCCCCGTTCAGGTTAGGAAATTCCTGGAGACTTAGAGGTGGAAATTGTCTATGGGAGGGAACTCAGCAGGGATGTGATCTAAAGTCGACCTCCAAAGGTGCCTTTTTCTCCAGGGGAATCGTCTCTGTAGTCTGGAGATCCAGTGTGATTCCAGGAGATCTCCAAGGCCCACCTGGAGGTTGAAAACCCAAGTGGGATCTCACCAAAGGTGAATTCCCAGCCCCGTGGCTGCTGAGATGACTTGAATACTACAGGGCCGGGGGGGGGGGGGGGGGAGAGAGACATATGGGAAGCATATGGGAAGGAGCACTCAGTTCCTCTTACAGAGGCGCGCAGATTACAGGGGAGGGCAACCAAGATGATGAGGGGGCTGGAGTCCCTTCCCTATGAGGGAAGGCTGAAGAGTCTCTGGGACTTTGCAGTTTAGAAAAGGGACAACTAAGGGGGGTACAACAGAGAGGTTTATGAAATTAGGCATGGAGTGGAGAGAGTGGAGAAAGATACATTTATCTCCCTCTCCCAAAATACTAGAAGTCGAGAGCATTCAATGAAGCCGAAGGGCAGTACGCTCAGGACAGAGAAAAGGAAATACTTCTTTACACAGAGAGTGATTGAAATGTGGAAGTCGCTGCCAGAGGATGTAGTCATGGCCACAGGCAGCTTGAAAGGGGGATCAGATAGATTCGTGGAGGAGAAGTCTGATCAGTGGCTACTAGCCATGGTGACTGAGGAGAACTTCCACATTCAAAGGCAGCCAACCTCTGAATCCAAGAGCCAGGAGACAACACCGGGGGAGGCCTCGGCCTCTATGCCCTGCTGCTGGAGGTCCAGGAGAACTGGCTGGCTCCTGCGTGAGACAGGATGCTGGACTAGATGGACCACAGTTCTGACCCAGCAGGACTCTTCTGATGTTCTAATGAAGGCCTTGGCCCCTATGCCCTGTTGTTGGCTGTGCAGAGGAATTGGTTGGGGCCACTGTGTGAGACAGGATGCTGGACTAGAGGGACCCTCACTGGTCTTATCCAGCAGGACTCTTCTGGTGTTCTTATGAAGGCCTTGGCGCCTCTGTCCTGTTGTTGGCCCTCCAGAGGAACTGTTTGAGGCCCCTGTGTGAGGCAGGATGCTGGATTAAATGGACCCTCACTGGTCTGATCCAGCAGGGCTCTTCTGATGTTCTTATATTATGCTGATTTTCATCTCCAAAGGCCAGGCTGCAGCACAGGGTCCCTTCTTGTAACCCTCCCCAACCTGAAAGTGACACAGGTAGCTCTAGGTAGTTGCTAATTGGAAAGAAAAATGTTAAAGTGGCTGAAGCCCAAGAGCTCTTGCATGGAACAATTGTGAAACAGCTCATCTGGTGGAGCCACTGCTGATATTTCCCCTACCACGGCAGACTGCAAGATATTTTGGAAACCTGTGCCCCTTTTTGGGACACATCGTCAAGTATACAGTCTCAGGTCTGACTTCCACGATTGCGCTCTTGAAGTCTTTGAAGGGCTGTCCCTTAGAGGAGGGCAGGGAGCTGTTCCTGTGGGCAGCAGAGGATAATGTGACTCACAATCATGGGTTTAAATTAAGGGCGGGAAGGGACCGGCTGGATCTTAGGGAATTTTTTTTGACAGTCAGAGTTGTGCAAGGGTGGAATCAGCTGCCCGGGGAGGTGGTGAGCTCCCCCTCCCTGGCAGTCTTCAAGCAGCAGGTGGACCAACACTTGTCAGGGATGCTCTAGGCTGATCCTGCATTGAGCGGAGGGGGGTTGGACTAGATGGCCCATATGCAATGCTCCCTCTAAGCTGTGGAGTCCCGTGAGCAAAAATTCTCCTTTGTGAGCTGCTGGCATTCAAGCTGTGAGCGAGCGATTTGGCTACTGCATACATTAATTTGCTCTGGAGCCATCCTTCCTGAGCTGAGACAAAAAAAGTGTGAGCTAGTGGCTAAAAAACTGAGCTAGGTCACGCTAACTCAGCATAGAGGGAACACTGCCCGTATGCCCCTTTCCAGCTCTATGATTCTATGACACATTGTTTCAGTCTCTATTAGCATTTGGCAAACACGGCCAAGATTCCGCTTGCCTTTCGTGACTTTGTTCCTTCCAGCATGGAAAAAGGATCCCCCCCCCCTTTTCCAAAATGAAAGCCAGTTGATCGCTGTCCAGCTGCACAAGGAATAGATCTTGTGATCCGTAATTCAAACCATTTGAGGCCCAGAAGACCGGGCCAAGAAACACATTGATTCAAGGCAATGAGAGTTTTTCTGCTGCATAGAATTTAGGATATTTTTCTCCATTTGGCTGACGAGAGCGATTTCCATGGTTTGGGGATGTGCTCATTGCGGCCAGTGTCTTATGCTGCAGCCTCTGGGACATGAGATCTGGCTGTGCATCAATTCTAGTACTGCAGATTAACTGAAATAAATTCTTTTTTTATAAGTCCAGTGCTGCATTAGAAAGCGGAGAGCAGCTGACCGGCGCTGCCAGTATGGCCTGATTAAGGATGCTGCTAGGGATGGCAGCCTCCAGGTGGAGCATCCAATGACGCTGACAGGCAGTAGGTTCAGGATGGACAAAAGGAAATACCACTTTACACAGAGAGTGATTGAAATGTGGGATTCGCTGCCAGAGGATGTCTAATCCCCTTTTAAAGCAGATTATTCCCATGGCCACCTTTCTCATAGGGACTCATGGTGGGTTAGAGAGTGAACCAGTGCAATCAGAAAAATTGGGGTTATTCAGTTACCAATGCATCAGGATTTTAGAAGTCTGGAACCACCAGAAAGGACTGAAGCGGAGCTGAAGTAATAAACTAATAATGAACAGATTTAGAGTCCAGGGGCCCCTTTAAGACCAACAAAGGTTTATTCAAGGTGTGAGCTTTCGTGTGCTTGCAGACTTCGTCAGATACATTGGAATGGTAGACGAGGTTCTAAAAATACAGACAAGGACTTAACGGCACATTAACATGTAACGTGATGAAGATGTTTTAAAAGGGTGCCTTGCACACGAAAGCTCATCCCTTGAATAAATACTCAGGCTCAACAGGGTCCAGAAAAGGAACAGGAGCGGGACGCACAGATATAATCCTCAGGCAACTGTTTCATTTTCACGTGGAGATGGTTTTCTTTTAGGGCATTTCTCTCTCTCTCTCTCTTTTGGCCCGTTTTATATTCGATGCAGAAAAATAATGTTGAAACCATATTAGTTTTAATGGGGAACTTTTGGCGGAAGGGATCAGGAAACCGTGCCAGAGTAAAAGTTCATGGGTTCATTTCTCTTAAGAGAGAAAGGGTGGGGGGGGGGGATTGGAACGGAATGTTGCAAGGCCAAGTAGAGTTACACCATTCGAAATAGAGTTGGAAGGGGCCTCCAGGGTCATCTAGTCCAACCTCCTGCACAATGCAGGAAAGTCACAAATACTTCCCCCCCCCCCCAATGACCGCTGTTCCATGCCCAAAAGATGACAAAAACCCTCCAGGATCCCCGGAAATTGCTTCCTGAGCCCTGATCGGCATTTCCCTGGGTGTATCAGAAAGGGCCACAAGAACTCAGCACTGAGGCAACCCTTCCTGCCCTCCCTCTCGTGGTCTGTCTAAATTCACACAATCAGCAGGCCTTTTTTTGTCAAAAAAGCCCAGCAGGAACTCATTAGCATAATAGGTCACACCCAACA
This sequence comes from Lepidodactylus listeri, assembly GCA_029233225.1. Taxonomy (NCBI): domain Eukaryota; kingdom Metazoa; phylum Chordata; class Lepidosauria; order Squamata; family Gekkonidae; genus Lepidodactylus; species Lepidodactylus listeri. Next base: position 97,466,383 of record JARCFY010000011.1, on the reverse strand, counting down.
GCAGGAACTCATTAGCATGTTAGGCCACACCCCTGACAGTGCAGCTCCCTCTCAGGATCGGCTTCCCCGGGTGCAGGGGCGTATGGGGAACCCAAGGGAAGGAAGGTAGTTTCTGGATTGGCAGCTGCGGGGCGCCTGGGGAACCCGAGCGCCCCTTGGCTTGCAAAGCACCTGAGGAACCCAAGGGGGGGGGGGGAGGCTGTAGGCGTGGCCAACTCAGAAGCCAGCTGGAACTCCGTTCCTGTGCGTTCCTGCCCAAAAATAGCCCTGACAATCAGCATGGCTGTCAGATGGCCATCCAGCCTCTGCTTGAAAACCTCCAGAGGAGGAGAGGGTCTCATTCAGGATAAGGCAGCTCCATGTGTTCATGCATAAAGGTCTTTCACATCATCTACTGCTTCGTTCTTATAACTGGGGATGCCGGGGACTGAACCTGGGACCTGGTCAGTATTGTTTGCTTAAACTGGCAGCTGCTCTCTGGGGTCTCAGGCAAAGGTCTTTCATACCACCGACTGCCTGGTCCTTTTTAATTGGAGATGCCGGGGATTGAACCTGGGACTTTCTGCATGCCGAGCAGAGGCTCTGCCACTGAGCCACAGCCCCTCCTACGTTCTCAGTGATCCCGACAACAGCCCCATAAAGTAGGATAGGAATCATAGAATCATAGAGTTGGAAGGAACCTCCAGGGTCATCTAGTCCCACCCCCTGCACAATGCAGGGAATTCACAAATACCTCTCCCCTCCACACACACCAGTGACCCTTGTTCCACGCCCAGAAGATGACAAAAAACCTCCAGGATCCCTGGCCAACTTGGCCTGGAGAAAATTTGCTTCCTGATCCCAAAGTGGCGATCGGCATTTCCCTGGGCGTGTATGAAAGGGCCACGAGAACTAAGCACTGAGGCAACCCTTCCTGCCCTCCCTTCTCCTGATCTGCCTAAATTCACAGAATCAGCATCACTCTCAGATGGCCATCGAGCCTCTGCTTCAAAACCTCCAGAGACTTAAGAACATGAGAACATAAGAGAAGCCAATGTTGGATCAGGCCAGTGGCCCATCCAGTCTAATACTCTGTCACACAGTGGCCAACAACACCAGGTGCCCTCAGGAGGTCCAGCAGTGGGGCCAGGACACTAGAAGCCCTCCCACTGTTGCCCCCCCAAGCACCAAGAGCCACAGGCCAAGAGCCCCACCCTTTGGTTCTTGCCCTTCGGCTCATGCTTCTGCCCAGGTGCTGCCTTAAACAGAAGCCTCCCCCAGCAGAGGATGTGGCTAGCAGCTATTCAAACGCACCCAGGCACTCAATTGCAGTCAAACAATGGCCTTTTCTCACCCTATCTCAAGCAGCCAGCTCTGCAACAACTCAAAACTCACACACTTCCAAACACAGTCCCCACACACAGTACCCTCAGCTAAACCACCTCAGCTGAAAACAAATAAAAAAACACTCACCCCTCTTGCAGCTCTATCTCCTGCTGCCTTCCAGAGCTCAGCTGCTTGGTGAAATTAGAAAGGTCCTGCTTGACTTAGGGGACTGATAGTTTCTTCGCTACCAACCTCTTGTGCCTCTGATCCTGTCCTCAACCCAGGATATGCGGGGCATATCTCATTGCAATATAAATAATTGAGGAGGGGGGCAGGGAGGCCCATCTGGTGCATCCATTATGAATCAGTCCTTTTCTTGTTCAGGGGGCCGGCGCCTTGCCAAGTTCCCTCTAGGGAGGCATCATTAAAACACAAATACCGCCTGTCGTTTAGCTTGCCAAAGATCCGCCAAAGAGCACGGGGTGGAGAGAGTTGACCAAAAAGAGAGAGAGAGGGAGAGAACCCACCAACGAAGCTGACGAGCAGTAGGTTCAGGACGGAAAAAAGGAAATAGGACTTGACACAGAGAGTGATGGAAATGTGGGATTTGCTGCCAGAGGATGTCATGATGGCCACGGGAATCAACAGCCTTAAAAGGGATTTGATGGGTTCATGGAGGATAAATTTATCGGTGGCTGCTAGCCATGGTGACTGAGGGGAATCTTGAAATCCAGAGGCGCTAAACCTCTGAATCCCAGAGCCAGGAGGAAACATCAGGGGAATGTGTCAGCCTCTCTGCCCCGCTGCTGGACCTCCAGAGGAACTGGTTGGCTACTGTGTGAGGCAGGATGCTGGACCTGATGGATCCTCACTGGTCTGATCCAGCAGGGCTCTTCTGATGTTCTTATGAAGGCCTCGGCCTTTCTGCCCTGTTGTTGGCCCTCCAGAGGAACTGGTTGGCCACTGTGTGAGACAGGATGCTGGGCTAGATGAACCCTCCCTGGTCTGATCCAGCAGGGCTCTTTTTCTTATGATTAAAAGGTGTGTGTGTGTGTGTGGGGGGGAGCTGAAGCTGACAGCTGGTATTCTTAGAAAGAAGCAGCCAGATTCAGGACAAAGATTTTTCAAGAACAGCTCTGACAGAACTATGGCTTGCCCAAGATCATCCAGCAGGTGCAAGTGGAGGAATGGGGAATCAAACCCGGTTCTCCTAGATTAGAGTCCGCGCACTTAACCACTACACCAAACTGGCTCTCTTGGCATAAAGGAGCCTCAGTTCTGGAAACACAAATCCGCAGAACTGATCTAAGGAAGATTTTAAAAAGCAACTGTGGGCCAGGCCACCGAAAGCCGCTCTGGTTAGAAAACACAAATCCAGAGGCAAAGCTGGCCTTGGATGTCACCGTTCCCTGAAGTCCCGTCTTGCTATTTTTAACAGCCCCCTTCTGGGTTGTGTGTGTATGTGTGTGTCACTTTGTGCGAGTCGGTAGCAAGTCTTGCGACCTCCCTCCACTTCCTGAGGGAGTCTGTGCTGTCAAACTGGGCCCTGGGAGAACCGTCACAAAGCCACATCCAGCAAGGAGCATCAGACGATGCACCGTTGGTATACGTCTCCGGAGAAATTGGCCAAAACAAGTTCAAATTCATGTTGGAAATGTGAGCAGCATGAAGGAACATTTTACTATATATGTCAAACATGTAAGAAAGAAAAAAAATAAAAAATAAAATCTGGATACAGATACAATTATTAACTTAAAAGATTTTAAACACTAACATACAATTTAAACCAGAGTCTTTCCTTTTGGGATTAAGAAGAAGAAGAGGAGGAGGAGGAGGATGGAGTTATACCCCGCCCTTCACTACCCAAAGAAGTCTCAGAGTGGCTTGCAATCTCCTTTCCCCACAACAGACACCCTGTGAGCAATGTTCTCTCTAAGCTGTGGAGTCTTGTGAACAAAAATTCTACTTTGTGAGCTACGGGCATTAAAGTTGTGAGTGAGCGATTTGGCTCCGGCATAAATTAGTTTGCTCTGGAGCCATCCTTCCTAAGCTGAGAAATGTGTGAGCCGGAGGCTAAAAAACTGGGCGCTAGCTCACCCTAACTCAGCTTAGAGGGAACACTGATCCCCACCAGTTAAAAGGGATCAGGTGATATATGATGGGAAAGACCTCTGCCTGAGACCTGGAGAGCTGCTGCCAATCTGAGTAGACAATACTGACTTTGATGGATCAGTGGTCCAGTTCAGTATAAGGCAGCATCCTGTGCTCATAAGAACACATGATGTCCTCGTAAGAGAGAGAAAGTTCCATGCCCCGATCCTTGCCGTTTCATAGAACTTGTGTGTTTTGTGTCAGGGGACTGGGGGAAATCCGAGAAAGGAAAAGTAGAGACATCACCCTGCCAACAAAAGTCCGTCTGGTCAAAGCAATGGTATTCCCAATAGTGATGTATGGCTATGAGAGTTGGACCATGAGGAAGGCCGAGCGCCAAAGAATAGATGCTTTTGAATCATGGTGCTGGAGAAGACTCTTGAGAGTCCCTTGGACTGCAAGGAGATCAAACCAGTCAATCCTAAAGGAAACCAACCCTGACCGTTCCCTGGAAGGCCAGATATACTGAAGCTGAAGCTCAAATACTTTGGCCAAATGAGACGGGCGCACTCGCTGGAGAAGACCCTGATGCTGGGGAAGATTGAAGGTCGAAGAAGAAGGGGACGCCAAAGGATGAGATGGTTAGACAGTGTCGTCAATGCAGCGAACATGAAATTAAGCAAACTCCAGAGCATGACAGAAGACAGGAGGGCCTGGTGTGATGTAGTCCACTGGATTGTGAAGAGTTAGACTCACTGTGAGAGTGAACAACAACAGCAGCAACTGGGGGCCTTGCGGCTGACTTGGCACCGGGGAATTTGCTCAGCTCCCCGGATCTGTGGATTTTTACTGTGTCATGAAATTTTATTTCTTATACCTTGCGGGATTTCAGCACTCAGCTTCGTCTAGCAAAACAATCTGTTCGATGCCAGCTAACTGGAGTTCTGCCATGAGAAGATACATCTGAGATGCGCGTGCTGGGAACAAGCTGAGGACCTGCCTGTGTTCTTTCAACCACAAGTAGGGATCTGAGCCGACTGCGAGGCCGTGAACCTGAGAGAGATGAGGGTTTGGTGACGGGGGAGGCTTCAGGACAGCCAGAGAGACAAGCAAAACAGCGGGTCGGAGTAGGCCCCACAGTGCTCTCCAGGGCTTCCAGAAGCTTCCAAGTGAGGCTTGCTTTGGGTGTAAGATGGCCCTGCTCCACCCCGTTGTTCTTGCTTCGTCATAATTCTTTATTATTATTCTTCATCATCATCATCATCTCCTTCATCTTCTTCTTTGTCTTCATCTTGTTTTCTTCAGCATCATCTTCTTCATTGTCACCATCTTCTTCATGTCATCCTCCTCCTCCTCCTCTTCTTCTTCTTCCTGTTCTCTCAAGAGCAGTTCTCAAAAGAGCTCTCTCAGACCTTTCGAATTCTCACTCTGTCACTCAAGCTTGCTGGGTGACCATTGGCCAGTCACACCCTTTCAGCCCATCTACCTCACAGGGTGTCTGTTGTGGGGAGAAGATTATATGAGACTCTGAGTGAAGGGTGGGGTATAAATCCAGTGCCGCCTCCTCCTCCTCCTCTCTGAAGGGACAGCGTAGAAATATCCTAAATAAAATTACTAAATGAATAAAGTCATAGTGACTTAGTGGCCGAGGAGAGATTTGAACCTGAGACCTCTGAGATCACAACACCTTCTTTACTGGCACCAGTGGAGAACGTGCAGAAGATTTCTCTGCAACGTGTGGGGGGACTGAAGGGTTTGGTGGCACGTGATCCGGGACTTTTCCACAGCTGAACTGATGCCCCAAGAGTTCCCCAAAGAGAGAATTCTGGAAAGGAAATTTCACAGTCTCTTGATCCTGACAGGACTGAAAGTGTGAATCACTTTCTCTGCGAGTGTGATGGAGAGGCTGACTCATCCGTTCTGGGTGATAATGCTGAAGGGCTGACATTTTGAACTCTTAAAAGACTGCCTGGATGTGTGAGGCTGGCTTGGATGGATCGGGAGAGACGTCCCAGAATGCCGAGTGGGACCCACGACTTGAAGCGCCTATGTCCTTCTCCAAACATCTTTCTGAGAGGACGCCTGCCTCACATACAGCTGAGCTTCAATCTTCTGCACGCTCACCATCAAAGGCACAAACCTAATCCGTATTGTATTGCACTTTTGAAGTACAGCATCTAACAATGTGTGATGACGCAGAATGTTCTGAGACACTCCAACTGCTCAGGGAACAAAGATCACCAGCAGCAATAAGTTTCAGAGGTTGGTCTGCAGTGGAACAGCCAGAATTGAGTCCAGAAGTACCTTAGACACCAACAAGATTTTTGGCTGTTTAAGCTTTCACGACTCTAAGGTGCTACCAGACTCAAATTTAGCAGAGATAAGAAGTTCATGGTGCAGATATAGTGATATCTGTCAGTTTGGCTGGAATTAAAAGTGATAGTTGTCAACTTGGCTGACAACTGATAAGTGATAGCAGTGACAAGAATAATAGAATCATCGAGTTGGAAGGGAGCTCCAGGGTCATCTAGTCCATGCCCAGAAGACGGCAAAAAACCTCCAAGATCTCCAGCCGAACTGGCCTAGAGAACAATCCTGACCCCTAAAGTGGTGATCGGCATTTCCCTGGGCATGTGAGAAAGGGCCACGAGAACTAAGCACTGATGGAACCCTTCCTGCCCTCCCTTCTCCTGATCTGCCTAAGTTCATTCCTCTCCAAGTGGATGAAGAACCATTCACAAGCACTCTTTGGGTGCAATCTGTCAGCCAGTTACAGATCCACCTAACAGGAATAGGATCCAAACCACACTTTACCAATTTGTCACAAGCTGCATAAAAGAGAAAATTGTACCCCTTTGCTTCTCCCATTTCTATAGCCCATGGCCTGGCCATTTTTCTCTATCCACCTGTCATCCATCTCTATCTACCTCTATCCAGAGCCAGTTTGGTGTAGTGGTTAAGTGTGTGGACTCTAATATGGGAGAACCGGGTTTGATTCCCCACTCCTCAACATGCACCTGCTGGATGACCTTTGGCAAGCAATAGCTCTGTACCAGCTGTTCTTGAAAAAGAGCAGTTTCTGCCAGAGCTCTCTCAGCCCCACCTACCTCACAGGGTGTCTGTGCTGGGGAGGGGAAGGGAGAGGAGTTTGTAAGCCGCTCTGATACTCCTTTGGGTAGTGAAGGGCAGGATATAAATCCAATCTCTTCTTCTTCTTCTACCCACCCTGTCTCCCAGGAACTTGGGGTATGCTTTCCTCACAACAACCCTATGAGGCAGGTCAGGCTGAAAAAAGGTCCTTTTGCCCAAGGCCATCCAGTGAATGTCATGGGCGAGGAGGGATTTGAACTCGTGTCTCCAGGATCCTTATTTATTTAATGTATTCATTTACCTCATTTATACCCAACCTGTCTTCCCGGTGGGGGCGCTAGTTGGTTAGCATAATTCTCACAACAGCCCCATGAGGGAGGTTAAGCTGAGTGCTTGTGATTGCCCCAAGGTCACCCAACCTGCTTCTATGGCAGAGAGGGGATTGGAATCCAGTTCTCCTAGCTCCTCGTCTTAACAGTCTAACCCAGGTGTCCCCAAACTTTTTGAGTCTGCAAGCATATTTGAAATTGACCCAGAATGGTGGGTACAGACACAAAATGGCTGTCGCAAAATGGCTGCTGCAGGAAGCAGAGCCAGCCACAAAATGGCTGCCACAGCATACCTTCACTCACACAGTGAAGTTCCCTGTGCAGTGGTGGCAGCTGCCGCCAAAGCAACGTTTTTAGAAAGCTGCACAGTCAATCAAATCTTCACTGACCAGTCAGAAGCCTTGCCGGGCAAAAGCCCCACCTGGCCCTTCCCACTTTCTAAAAACACTTGGCGGGCCCCAGGAATCATGTTGGGGGACCTTTGCTCTAACCACTACACCATGTTGCCTCCTTGCCTAACATTAACCCAGGCACCCCACACTGGCCTAATTTGGAGTTCTATACTTTAAGCTGAGGGCAAGCCAGACTTAGAAAGGCTCGGGGGATTCCAATACTTACTCGAACAACTAACCAGCCGGTACTTGGGCTGCGAATTTTCGGTATCGTTCTATTTTTATTTGGCCGTGGTCTGAAGGTTTCGAGCCATTCGTTTCCCATAACGGGAGATCTGTGGGCTTTGGAAAGACGTGGTCCCACACAGAAGTGGCTTGTTCCCTGAAAGAAGACGTTGAACTGAGTCTGGAGGGTACGGCAGAAGCGCTCTGCTCAGACTCCGGGCTTGCTCGTTCAAGAGAAACGTGCTCGGGATGAGCTGTCAGAGTCCTTTCAGCTTTTATTTCAGCCTTGATGGGCGAGAAAGTCCTTCAGTAAACACCCTGCAGGGCATTCTTATTAAAAGAACGGCATGGGAGGGGATGGAGTGTGTGTGTGTGTGTGTGTGTGTGTGTGTGTGTGTGTGTGGGGTGACAAGGGCATTATGTGGTGGGATATGTCAACGTGGCAGTTTTGTGAACAGCCCCGAAGTGTCTCCTGTGTCGTGACTTAGAAAATGCCAGTTGTGTAGGGAGAAGTTGGCAGGAGGCAGTCTGCCAACCTGGCATTCAGGAGTTTGCTTGGCTTTTTGGAGAACTGCTGCACTTTGCTTCTGAGGGCTGCAAATCTGGAATGTTTGTAATGACCGCATACTACAGTATACAACTTGGGAAAACAGGGATCTATGCTTTATTAAGGGCCATGGTGGCTCAGAGGTTAAGATGGTGAGCTGCAGACTGGAAGGTCGGTAGTTCGGCAGTTCGAGACCCGAGTGCTGCATAACAGAGTGAGCTCCTGTCTCTGGCCCCTGCTCCTGCCAACCTAGCAGTTCGAAAGCAAGAAATTGCAAGTAGGTAAATAGGTACTGCTTCAGTGGGAAGGGAACAGCATTCCATGCGCCTCGGCGTTTAGTCATGCCGGCCACATGACCATGGAAAAAGTCTTCGGACAGTGCTGGCTCTTCAGCTTGGAAACGGAGATGAGCACCACTTCCTAGAGTCAGATTCAACTGGCTTTTGAGCAAGGGAAACCTTTACCTTATGCTCTATTAAGGCCTATTCCAGCATCTGCCTTGACTAAAGCTACCAAGCCCGCAGTGGGGGGTGGGGGATCTGTCACACCCAGGTCCCATTGCACCACTGGAAGTGGCAGCAGGAGGAAAACTAAAAAGAAAGTAAAGCCTCAGCTACTTACAGGAAGTTCTTACCATAGAGTTCCTGGCGATTCCTAGAGCTGCCTGGAAATGAAAAGGGTAGCTCTAAGAATTTCTGGAAACTTTTAGTAAGAACGTCCAGTTTTACCATAGAGTTTCAGATGATTCCTAGAGCCTCCTTCTTCCCTTCTGGGTAGTACTTGGAATTGCTGGGAACTCTATGGTACGAACTAACCAACTTGTGAAAACTCCTCATGGGGTTTTCAAGGCGAGAGATGACCAGTGGTGGTTTGCCATTGCCTGCTTCTGCATAGCAACCCGTCGTCCATGGCGGTCTCATACTCAAGTACTAACCAGGGCTGACCCTGGTTAGCTTCCAAGATCTGATGAGACTGAGCTAGCCTGAACTATCCAGGTCAGGAAGAACATTGGAATACTTAATCTAAATTGAATACTCACCTGCAGTTGTCTAATGCAAGTCTGGTTGGAAGTGGACAATTCACTGCCACAAGAGGTGGCGGCGGCTACAAGCATGGATGTCTTCAAGAGGGAACTGAATAAACATCTGGAGCAGAGGTCCATCAGTAGCTATTAGCCACAAGGTATAGGTAGGAACTCTCAGTCTGGGGCAAGGGATGCTCTGTATTCTTGCTGCTTGGGGGGCGGGGGGTGGAAACAGTAGGAGGGCTTCTAGTGTCCCGGCCCCACTGGTGGACCTCCTGATGGCACCTGTTATTTTGGCTACTGTGTGATAGAGTGTTGGACTGGATGGGCCATTGGCCTGACCCAACACTGGTTTCTCTTATGTTGTTATGTATCCCATGCTGGGGGTACCTAATGCTCTTTCTTGTTTCCTGCTCCTCAGCTCACGTGCTGAGAAAATCACCAGTGTACAGCTGTCATCAGATAGCATATTTAAAAGCTGTAAAACGTGTCCACAAGAATTAGGTTCAAAAGTGAAGCACCCTAAGAGAACCGAGCCTGCTTTCTAGCCAAGACCTGGTGAGCTGTGCCTTCAGTCTGCTGAAGAGCAAGTCCTGTCCTGTCTTGCCAATCCCCCCCCCCCCCAAGAGGTATTTATTCACATGGCCAGAAGATGAGATAGCATGATTCATCCATTCTTCTGAGGCCCAGACTTGCCCATCTTGACCCATTCACCCAGTGAGGACAAAGGGCGAGATCGTCGAGTGGTTTATCTGAGACATTTCCGTACGCCTGACAAAGCGGAGGACTTCCGGCAGCTGTCCGTGCAGCTGGCTGTCAGGGTTGGATGAAGCCGTCAACCAACACCTCTGCCAAAGAGAGACCTTGAGGCAATGTCATTCTCCCAGTACGAAGGGTACCTGGTGGGGCAGGGGGAATGTTTTTAAAAACTTCATGCGATTTAGAACAGAGAGTTCCCAATCCTAGTGTATCTTGGACAGAAGAAAATACAGTTTCAGAGGGCAGCCATGTTGGGTCTGCCGCAGAACATCAAGATTCGAGTCCAGTAGAGACCAAGAAGAGTTTCAGGAAACAAGCTCTTGAGAATCAAAACTCCCTTCATCAGATACAAGCAGGAATGGAGATATCCAGGTCCTTATATCCCAGAAGAAAGTATAGACTCCAGCAGGAGGAAATGTCAATGTTTGGAGGTTAATCACTAGCATTTTTGCTTTATGTAGTCATTGTCAAGGGATAAGATTAAGATTTGTAGTTAAACTAACTGAACTAGCACATTAAAGGAAGAGGAGGAGGAGGAGGAGGAGGAGATTGGATTTATACCCCAACCTTCACTCAGAGTCTCAGAGTGGCTTACAATCTCCTTCCCTTCCTCTCCCCACAACAGATACCCTGGGAGGCAGGTGGGGCTGAGAGAGCTCTTTTGAGGGCTGCCCTTGAGAGAACAGCTCTGAAAGAACTTGTGACTGACCCAAGGCCATACCAACAGCTGCATGTGGAAGAGTGGGGAATCAAACCCAGTTCTCCCTGATTAGAGTCTGCCACTCTTTACGACTACATCAAACTAGATCAAGCAGATTTTCTCCCTCTGAGCCGCTGGACTTCCATGTCTTTTAATCGGCCCCTCTTTATAAGCCTTGGGAACATACCCAAAGATCTACCCGTTCTCTGAATTTCTTTTAGTTTCTTTTGCATGATTGGTTGTGACTGCATGATTGATTAATTACAGTTTCTATGAGGCTGAAAAACCCACTTTTGATGAAAAGGAAGATTCCTTTGTTGGAGTGAAGGACTCAGTATTCCTAGACATTGGGGGCGGAGGCACTGCATCACTCTCTAAGGGCGTTCAGGTGTTCTCTCCTTGAATGGGATGCCTCTCTCTGACTTAACCCAGGAGATGCCCTCTGACTCCTCCTCTCTCACTCCCTTTGTCCTCTCCCTCACTTCTCATGGCCTTCCATGGAGACATGCGTCTCTGCAGGTCTCTCCTGTAGAGGCGATGCCCTCATACGCCCACTCACATGATGCCGGACAAGCTGGCCATTGGTGATAGGGTTTCTCTCTCTAGCTTTCATTGTATGTGAACTGGATCTACTTGAATAAATGTAAGGTTACCCTTTTTTGCAACATACTTCTTGGGAGTTTTATTTACTGCGCTCAGGATCATGCTTCTATAACTGGACAAACTGCTATATTAACCAAAGATCCCCATAGTCTTGTCCTTGAATTCTTTTAGATCTTCCTGCTCATTCCCGCACTCCGTGCCCCACCTCTCTCATTTGCTGCAAATCTCTCCTCTCCTTATTTTCGTTTAGCGGAATCTGATTCTTCCAGTAAAGCCATTCGGACTATTCATTCATCAGCCTGGGACGAGGCTATCTGGAACTCTGCTGACTCCTAGGAGGGCTTGCCCATCCGTTGCGAGCCTCCATAGGAGCTGTGCTTCGTGCAACATTATTAAGAGCCAAAGCAGATGTGTGCTGAGAACGGCAGGCCGGAAGCGTCCAGTGATTTCTCGAACTCAGTTCCCAGGCACAGAGGAACCCGCATGTTTAATTTTTAAAAAATATTGGAGCTCCAGGTGCAGAACTTCTGGCTTGCATTCAGGCCCGTAGCCACAGTGTGGCATCTTGGGGCCATGCCCCCTTGATTTAAAGCCACACCCCATACTTTAATTTTTCTTTAACTTTTTCAATTGGTGCGTGCCACGCTGCACTGCATTGCACTGCACACTGGCTGCCCATGACTAGCCAGTGGGGGTGAACCCGCAGCCAGCCTGCAGAAGCCAGGATACGGGCTCCCATTTGCGCGTGGCTGGTGTGTTGTGTGTGTGTGTGTGGGGGCACCGGCATTGAACTAAACCTCTGTGTTGAATTACTGTTTGTACTTTCGTATGTTTACAAACAATAATTACTTGGTTGTTAAAAACCATTTTAATTATCAGTTGGGAGCCACCTTGGGGGCAAAGCGGATGAGCTCAGGATACCAGTGGTTTGAAATAAACTTAAGCCAGTGAAATTACCTTTTCCTTTTGTCCTTCGGGCCCCTTGTTTGAAGAAGCCACTCCAGCTGATTATCTTCAGCTGGCTCCGAGCACATCTTCTCCCTCCTCCCTTCTTCCCCTTTTATTTTTGCCATCGACACTTAAGCCCGACAAAGAGTTCTGGGTGACTCAGATGTCCGTGTCCGGCTTTCTGAAGATGATGCGTGTCTCGCGTTCTTTTCATCAACGAATTGCCGCATTCGTTTTCACTCTGAATGATCGAGGGGACAAACTTCCAACTTTCCTCAGTAACTTTCAGTGTCGTGTTTTTTTTGTTCTGGATCTGGCCCGCGCTTTGCTACTGCACATCTGACCTTGAATGTCTCCTCTGAGGATGCGCAAGTCGTAAAAGGAGAGGGAAGAGGCACAGCAGAGCATTTTCCTGCTGCGCTGAGCAAATTACGATGTCAATTCATCAAGGCAAACATTTGGAAAAGAGCTCTCTCTCTCTCTCTCTCTGCATTTGCATGAATGGTACTCATTACTGAAAGGGAGGAACCATGAGCCAGTTCAGTCTTGGGGGTTGTTCACGTTGGCATGGGTGACTCAGCATGCTGGGACATTGGGGATCGCTGCACCACCCTAAGTGCGTATAGGTTTTATCTCCTTTAATGGGAGGCCTCTCTTTGTCTTGACCTGGGAGCTGCCCTCTGAAAAGTACTGGAGTCAGAGATGCATTTCGGTGAAATCAGCACATTTAGTTTAGTGGAAGGATCAGGTGGCGTGTCAGAGCTGGGCTGGGGGGGGTATGCTTATATGCACACCTAAACCGCGCCCCTGGCCTCACCCACACACTCTGATAGGATTACAATTAAGTCTCCCCAGGTCATTGACCGATAGGTCTAAATTACAATCTGGCCAGTCTATTGTGTTCTGGAGGGAAGCTCTGACTGCGCCTGGCCATGTGCTTGCCCCGGACTGCATGGCCTGACCGCACCGCGATTGCTATTAGAACACAACACCCTCCGACCCCTCCCCCCCCTCTCTCTCTCTCTCTCCCCCTTTGTCCTCTCAGCTGCCTGGGGAGGGGGGGAGCTCCCCCTCCCTTGGCAGTCTTTAAGCAGTAGCTGGACAAATACTTGTCAGAGATGCTCTAGGCTGATCCTGCACTGAGCAGGGGGTGGGACTAGAGGGCCTGTGTGGCCCCTTCCAACTTAGGCAAGGTTCAAACTTATAGCCAGAGAAACTTTGAACCTTGCCTGCCATTCTACTGTATTTGATAAAGTGTGGCTTGCACACAAAAACTCATATCTTGAAAAAACCTTTGTTGGTCTTAAAGGTGTCATTGGACTCTATATTTGGTCTATTGCTTCAGACCAACACGGCTTGACCAACTGGATCTATCTTCACTGGAACGGAAGGTAAGGTTCACAGTTAGGGTGTGTTCAGATGGCGTGCTGGAGCTGCTTTAAATTGCCCCGCTTCGATGCGTGGTTTTTTTTTACTCCGGACAATCGCGACCACATGGAAGTGTATGTCAGGGTTTTTGGGTTTTTTTGGAGTTTTTCTAAGTTTGCGCATGCGCATAGGCACTCATCTGGAGATCTGAAAAACGACACCCTTGCACATGCGCAAAAGCAGTAGAGCAAATCCTGTCACAGTCCCACAAGCACGGTGATTTCACCGCCGTGACAAAACACGTCCCTTCAAACTTTGCGCCCGAAACTGGCCTCCTTGGGATCCTGAACTCAAAACTAGTGGCCCTTTAAACTTTTTAAAAAATAGACGCAGGGGCGGAGCAGTGCTTATGCGCATACCGCCAATGCAAAAATAAAAATGGTGGGCGAAAAACGCTTCCGCGGCAGGTTTTTAAAAAAACTCTCAGAAGCGGTTCGACGACGGTGGAGTGATCACACAGGGGAAACTGCGCTTTCAACCGGGAGAGCTGAGAAAACACCACTTGGGACCTGGTATCAAAATACTATGGTTTGCTCTGGAATTTGCCCCGGAAAGCAGCGTCTGGGGACGGGAGGCAGCTAATGCTGTTTCTGAAGTGTGTCGAAGCCAGATCAAATGGCGCGTCTGAATGCACCCTTAGACAGGGGCTGAACAGTGAATTAACATGTAACATGATGAAGACAAGACTAAATAACAAGCTAAGGTTACAAGGTCAACAGCTGTAAAACAATAAATATGTCAAAATAAGACCGAGACTCTCCATTCACTGCTCTCAGGGGTGGTCACTTAGCAGCATTTTTTTGGGTCTTTTTTTGAGGTGGGTGCAAGAGAATGAAGTTTGAGTCCAGTGGCATCTCTAAGACCGACAGAGTTGAATTCTGGAGTTAAGCTTTCATGTGCACCTGAAGAAGGGTGTGTGCACACAAAAGGGGATACCGAAAATTAAACTTTGTTGGTCTTAAAGGTGCCCCTGGACTCCAGCGTTGTCCCCTTGCTGGTCTGCGAAGGGGTCAATCCACCCTGGATTATGTGATCTACAAGAATACCTTTGCAAAGCGGGAACGAAGGTACTTCTGTAACATTTGTGACTTTTCACTGGTGTCCGTTCTTGCGGCGGACTGAAAGCGGTCCCAGCCTTCTTCATCCCCTCAGGCCACAGAGTGAAAGAGCCAGGAAGCATTTTTGGAAATCTGAAACCTGGCGTTCTGTTGTGCGTTTCTTGCCCACGGAGGGCATTTTCTGCTCTGGTTCTTTTTAGGCTCCTGTCAGCAGACTTATTCCCTGCAGCATCAGAGTGTTTCTTTTTCTTCTTCTCTTCCAAAGCTTGGGTCGCAAAAGAAAAACATGGGATTGCTTCATGTGTGGGCACACCTCATATGATCCATTGGCAGTGCAATTGGAAAAATATCAAAAATGGTTCCAGGCAGTTTGGTTTCCAATGATCAGTTATTTAGGGAATAGTGAGATAATCCCAAACAATCCAATTTACAGGTAATTTGTTTATCTTTTGATTGTACCGCAAGTTAGAAGGTAACGATGCTTGAGAGTTCATCGTTAATTATAAGGAACCTTGAAACATTTGTTGAATCTGTCAAAAAACAGTCATAACATCATTTCTGTAAACCCTCCTTCTTGTTTAATTGTTCTGAGACAAAGCAATAAAAATAAAATTAAAAAAAAGGGCTTCTGTCGCAATATTTTCCTGTATGGCCAGGACCTGGAGAAATGCACACAGACTTCCAAACTTCCCTCTTAGGGCCGCTAAACGCCAGGTGGGACCTGGAGTTCTCCTGGAACTGCAACTGATTTCCAGGCCGCACAGATCGGTTCCCCTGGAGAAAACGGCAGCTTTGGAGGATAGCCCCTATGGCCTCACATCTCTGCTGAGCATCATCCCTTCCCCAGACTCCCTCCACTCTAGGCTCGGGCCCCAAATCTCCAGGAATTTCCCAGCCTGGAGTTGGCAACCCTATTACCCCTCTGATAGGTTTGTCTTGAACTGCGACACAGTAAGCCAAACATGAACTTGAGGGGACTTTGGGATATGGCAGGAAGGGATGCTGAAGAAAACAAGTAACCCCTCCAGGTCTAATGTAGGGCTAAAGTAGTTCATTGCATAGGGGTTTCCTGGCGACCAGAGTGGGGAGGGGGAGGAGGAGAAGAAGAAGAGATTGGATTTCTACCCCGCCCTTCTACCTGATTTCTACCTGAAGGAGTCTCAAAGCGGCTTACAATCTCCTTCCCCCCCCCTCCCGACAACAGACACCCTGTGAAATAGGTGGGGCTGAGAGAGCTCTTTCGAGGACTGCCCTTGAGAGAACAGCTCTGAGAGAACTTGTGACTTACCCAAGATCCCACCAGCAGCTGCATGTGGAGGTGTGGGGAATCCAAACCTGGTTCTCCCAGATTAGAATCCACTCTCCTAACCACTACACCGAACTGGAGGGCTGTGGCCAGGTGCAGATATGGGACGGGTGTGATGCCAGCTGTGGTATCACATCCAGTTTTTACCAGAAGTGATGTCGGGTAGCTCTAGGATTCACTGAAAACTCTGTGGTAAAACTATATAGTTTCCGGCAATTCCTAGAGCTACCCTAG
Organism: Lepidodactylus listeri; assembly: GCA_029233225.1. Taxonomy (NCBI): domain Eukaryota; kingdom Metazoa; phylum Chordata; class Lepidosauria; order Squamata; family Gekkonidae; genus Lepidodactylus; species Lepidodactylus listeri. The sequence goes on along the minus strand of JARCFY010000011.1, from coordinate 97,450,344 downwards.
GTTTTAACCAGAAGTCATGAGATGCCAAACTTGGTGTTATGGGGGATTTACAATTTTTTGTCCTGCCACCGCCAGGCAAGTTACAATGAATGCACGTACAGACCTTGTACAGTGTATGGTTCCGATTTTTCTTTGAGTGGATTGATTAATTCTCCTGTTACATTCAGTGCACACACCGCTGAATGTATGATGCTAACCCCACATTTACCCAGGTGCTGGTCCCCAGCATAATTTATTATTAATTTATTTGCTTATATTTGTATCTTGCCCTCCCTGCCAAGGGAGGCTCAGGGCGGCTCACATTAAAAATGAAAATATATTAAAACAGAGGTGTCAACACAGTACACATCATAAAATTCAGGAACATAAGAGGATCACAGTTAAAAAAAAGTCAAGTGAACGTGTTTTGGCTCTTTCTGACAAGCAGGTGTACATGCAGGTTACATGTGTATTCCATGTCTCATGTAAACTGGCCAGTGCCTTTGAACACGGAGGTTCCATTAAACCTGCCTGATTATTTATTTAAACATTTATATTCCACCTTTCTTCAAGGGACCACCCAGAGCGGGCAAACTGACAAACAGAGTAGGCCTGGAGGTCCCCCCCGAATTACCGCTCATCTCCAGACTACAGAGATCAGTTCCCCTGGAGGAAATGGCTGCTTTGGAGGGTGGGCTCTATGGCATTGGGTACCCCACTGAAGTCCCTCCCTCCCTCCAAAAAACCCTCCATCCCCGGGCACCCCCGCCCAAATCCCCAGGTATTTCCCAACCCAGAGCCGGCAACACTATTTCTGACTTAAGCTGGGTTGAATGAAAACATCTTACATTTCTGTTCGCAGAATCCACGTTCAACAGGACAACTGAATTAATGCAACGCTTCCTCATTCTCTCCTCTGCATTTATTTCCACCTTTTAAATATGTCCGTCTAGGTACAGACCTCATTTCGTAGCTGGTCACAGAAAGATGTAACTCCCCTGACCTTTGAGATCGTATGGATTTCTCACATTTCCAGGGCCTCCCTTACCTGGTGGCCAAGGTCTGAAGATGGCCTTTGTCAGCACTAAGGTACAGCAGAGAGAATTTGTATTTTGACGGAGAACCCGTTTAACCTGCGAAAAAAAGAAAGAACAAGACAGCAGGAGGTAGGAATTAATCGTCGTGGGACATGTAACCTCTCTGATGTTCACCGCAGAACCATCTGTGATTTGCAAAGCATAATGCAGAGTGACAGATGTGGTGTAAAAATTAATTGGCAAGAGTATGCCCCCCCCTTAGCCCTTGTAGAAAGTGACCAAACATTGACTGGGTTCTAGCTGTAGAAAAGTGCTTTGGTGCCATCTCCTGGTCACTGTATGCTACTAATTCAATTTAATTAATTTATTTAGGAGATTCTTCATAGGAACATCAGAAGAGCCCTGCTGGATCAGACCAGTGGTCCATCTAGTTCAGCATCTTGAGTCGCACAGTGGCCCCAACCAGTTCCTCTGGAGGGCCAACAACAGGGCAGAGAGGCCGAGGCCTTCCTAAGAACATCAGAATAGCCCTGCTGGATCAGACCAGTGGTCCATCTTGTCCAGCATCCTGTCTCTCACAGTGGCCAACCAGTTCCTCTGGAGGGCCAACAGGGCAGAGAGGCCGAGGCCTTCCCCTGATGCTGCCTCCTGGCTCTCTGGGGATCAGTGCCTCTGAGTGGGGAGGTCCTCTCATCCACCATGGCTAATAGCTATTGATATACTTGTCCTCCATGAATCTCTCTAATCCCCCTTTCAAGCTGTTTATTCCTGGGGCCATCACCACATTCTCTGGCAGCCAATTCCGCAGTTTTAATCACTCTGTGTATAAAGTAGTGTTTCCTTTTGTCCATCCTGAACCTGTTGCCTATCAGATTCATTGGATGCTCTCGAGTTAACAGTATTTTGGGAGAGGGGAAAAAAATTCTCACTGTCAACTCTCTCCACTCCATGCATGATTTTATACATCTCTTATCGTGTCCCCCGCCTTCGTCATCTCTTCTCTAAACTGTATTTTCAAGTTCCTGCACACAGATACTCTAGTGTTGAGTCTGCCCAGGCTAAACTCTTGGCTGGATTGACTTTGGTTGCGATCACACACACAATTAGCCCCAACACAGGTGCAAATATCGGGTGAATTAAAGGAGCCCGATCAAACAACAACATCTGGGAAGTGCCCCGCAGCTGTCGGCAACCCGTTTTGGTCTGCTGCACAAGCGGATTTAAAAGACACCTCAGAAAGTCCAGTAGGAAACGAGATGCTATGGGCTACAGGTGGACTTTCCCGTCTGATCGCTCCAGCGCGCTCTCATGGTGTCAGGATGGTCGACTCCGTGCCATTGTTTTTTGCCCTTCTCAGTATGCACATCATCGCACACTCCATAGGGAGCCCTCAGGGTTGAGGTGCAAATAATCGATCCCTCGTTTAAGTGCATCGGAGACGAATAGCAAAAAAACCATCCTGACTCACCTGCGGTTGCGTCTGATCACGCAGTGGCGGGTTGTGCCTGCAGCTTCAAAAGGCTGTGTGATTGTGCAACTGTGGGTCAGCTTCCGCTGGAGGAAATAGCCTTCCCCCCCACGCTTTACCTCACATGTTTGATCGCAACCTTTGGAAGACTCAGCTCTGATTTGGCTCTTGGCTCTCCAAAGATACTGCTATGGACTCTCCCTGAAACCCGTGTCTTAGATGAGGACAGAACTGCCCATGAGTAAGCTCCTTAGAACAGTATATTTCTGACAAGCACTTCCAGTCGGGGTCCCCAACCCTTTTGAGCCTGGAGACACGGGAAAATCCTGGAGACACGGAGGGTGGAACCTGAAGACCATGGGTTTTGTGTTATGGATGGTCCTCAACAGAGCCCCTCCCCCTCCGAAGCAGCCATTTCCTCCAGAGGAACTGATCTCTGTATTCTGGAGTGTGGTTATAACAGTGGGGGTTGTCCAGGCCCCACCTGGAGGTTTCTCAACCTTACTTGACAGGCACATTGTGGGTGCAACTACAAAATGGCTGCCGCAGGAGGTGGAGTCAGTCACAAAATGGCTACTACAGCCAGCCAATCAAATCTCCAATGGCCAACTGGAAATTTTGCTCAGCGAAACCCCACCTGGCTCTGCCCACTTTCTAAAACACTTGGTGGGTGTCAGGAAAGGTGTTGGTGGTTGCCGTGGCACCCATGAGCACCTAGGGTTGCCAGGTCTGCCTTGGCCACCGGTGGGGGAATTGGGAGGGGGTAGGGTTGCCAAATCCAGGTTGGAGAACTCCTGGAGATTTGGGGATAAAGCCTGGGAAGGGCAGGGACCTCAGTGGGGTACAATGCCACAGAGTCCGCCTTCCAAAGCAGCCATTTCCTCCAGGGCAACTGATCTCTGCAGTATGGAGATGAGCTGTAATTCCAGAGGATACCCAGGCCCTACCTGGAGGCTGGCACCACACTGGAGACCCTGGTCTTACGATTCCCATGTGACTGACTCTTAAGCAGGGGTCCGTTGGAGCGGGAGCGCACAGGAGCGCAGCTCCGGGAGTGAGGAGCCCAGGGGGCGGGCACATGTCCAAGCCCCGCCCCCTCCTTGGCTTCCCTGAGCAGTGCAGAGGCGCAGCGCCCCGGGGAAAGCCCTGCTAGGGTCTTTATTGTTTTTAATGTTCTGTTTTAATATTGATAATCTTATCATTGTTCCTGTTATGACTGTGTGCTGCTTTTCCAGAGACTTGCTCAAGGTGGCATATACATTTTCTAAATACACCATTTTTAATCTGGGCACATGGCACATAAGTACTGGAGAAATTTCACCAACCCTTCAGCAGCTTCCACCCCATCAGTTTGGTGTAGTGGTCAGGAGTTGGACTCTGATCTGGGAGAACCGGGTTTGATTCCCCACTCCTCCACATGCAGCTGCTGGTGTGACCTTGGGCCATTCACAAGTTCTCTCAGAGCTGTTCTCTCATGAGCAGTTCTCAAAAGACCTCTCTCAGCCCCACCTACCTCACAGGGTGTCTTGTTGTGGGGAGGGGAAGGGGAAGGGATGGGTGGTGCACATGTCCTGGGTATCTCAAGTCTACTTGAAACCTGGTGGTTTCAAGGGAGCAGGAAGAGACTGAGGGTGTGTTCTTTACGCTTATTTTTATTGCACGAAGTATTGGATGGGGAAGGGAATGGAGGAAGAACAGGTCAGTTTCACTCACCTGTGGAGTGGAGCCTGAGGGGTGGGTGTTGCCTTCTGACACACTTCCGGTATGTTAGGGGTGAGTGGCATATGCAAATGTGTTATGCAAATGAGTTATGCTAATGAGCTCCTGCACCTCTTTTTCTACGAAATGACCCCTGCTCTTAAGAACATCAGAGCTGAGCTTGGAGCTGTCTGAAAAGACCACGCGTCCAACAGAAAGGTGAAAGGTTTTTTTTTTAAATGACAGTTGAGGATAAAGAGAAGGAAAACAACAAGGTTTGGACTGACAGAGATGATGGATGGACTGTTCGGCTTCCTCAGCCTGGAGAACAGGATGGTCTTTTTCCTTCTGGGGACACGAGTATGAGTCTTTCCTCCTGGGCGAGTTCTTTCGCTTCTGTTCCACGTATCCAAGCACGACCCATCACTCTCGAGGGCCTGGGAAAAGAGGAAATCATCACCGTAAACGTCCACCAAGAGAACCAGGCCCTCTCCTCCTCAGAATCCTGGGAGTCTGTGAGAGGGCTTTCCCAAAGCTTCCTTCCCTCGCCAGGATAGGGTTGCCAAATCCAGCTCAGGAAAAGCCCAACAAGGACTACCACAAGGATACCAAGGCCAGAACTGATGTGGGTGGCTACATGTGGACACACGAAGCTGCCTTGTACGGAATCAGACCCTTGGTCCATCAAGGTCAGTATTGTCTACTCAGACTGGCAGCCGCTCTCCAGGGTCTCAAGCTGAGATCTTCCACACCCACCTACTGTGTTCAGAGGAGGGCAACGAAGATGGGGAGGGGTCTGGAGACCAAGTCCTTGCGAGGTAAGGCTGAAGGAGCTGGGTCTGTTTAGCCTGGAGAGGAGACGACTGAGAGGTGATATGATCACCATCTTCAAGTACTTGTAGGGATGTCTTATAGAGGATGGGGCGGAGTTGTTTTCTGTTGCCCCAGAAGGTTGGCAAAGAAGCAGCGGGTTGAAATTAAATCAGAAGAGTTTTTGGCTAAACATTAGGAAGACCTTCCTGACAGTTAGAACGGTTCCTCAGTGGAAGCGGCTTCCTCTGGAGGTGGAGGGCTCTCCTTCCTTGGAGGTTTTCAGACAGAAGGCCATCTGACAGCAATGCTGATTCTGTGAACTCGGGCAGATTGTGAGAAGGGAGGGCAGGAAGGGTTGCCTCAGTGTTTAGTTCTCGTGGCCCTTTCTGACATGCCCCGGGAAATGCCGATTGCCACTTTGGGGTCAGGCAGCCATTTTTCTCCAGACCAGTTTGGCTGGAGATCCTGGAGGGATTTTTTGTCATCTTCTGGGCGTGGAACAGTGGTCACTGGGGGTGTGGGGGAGGTATTTGTGAACGTCCTGCATTGTGCAGGGAGTTGGGCTAGATGACCCTGGAGGTCCCTCCCAACTCTATCTATCTATCTATCTATCTATCTATCTATCTATCTATCTATCTATCTATCTATCTATCTATCTATCTATCTATCTATCTATCTATCGCATTTCTATCCCGCCTTTCCAGCGAACTGGCTTTCCACTGCCTGGTCCTTTCCACTAGAGATGAGGGGGATTGAACCTGGGGACAGACTGGTGGCTGGAGATCTCCTGGAATTATAATTGATCTCCAGGTAACAGAGATCAGTTCCTTTGAAGAAAATGGGTGCATTAGAAGGTGGACTCCATGGCACTAGACCCCACTGAAGTCCCTCCCCTCCCCAAACCCTGCCCTCCTTAGGTTCCACCCTCAAAATCTCCAGAAATTTCCCAACCCAGAGCTGGCAACCAGAACGTGGGACCTTTTTCACAGGTTCTTAGGGCCAGATTAGATGTCACGGTGTCCCCAGGGCCACCGTAGGGAGATTGGATTTATACCCTGCACTTCACTACTGGAAGGAATCTCAGAGCTGATTACAGTCTCTTTTCCCTTCACCTCAACATCAGAAGAGCACTGCTGGATCAGACCAATAGTCTACCTAGTCTAGCATCTTGCCTCACACAGTGGATAACCAGTTCCTCTGGAGGGCCAACAACAGGACAGAGAGGCCGAAGCCTTCATTAGAATATCAGAAGAGCCCTGCTGGATCAGACTAGTGAGGGTCCATTTAGCTCAGCATCCTGTCACGCACAGTGGCCAATGAGTTCCTTTGGAGGGCCACTGATGGCACAGAGGCTGAGGCCTTCCCCTGATGTTGCCTCCTGGATCTGGGATTCAGAGATTTAGTGCCTCTGAAAACGGAGGTTCTCCTCAGTCACCATAGCTAGTAGCCACTGACAGACTTGTCCTCCATGAATCTCTCTAATCCCCCTTTTAAAGCTCTTTATCCCTGTGGCCATCACTACATCCTCTGTCAGCAAAGTCCACATTTTAATCACTGAGTAAACAAGGATTTCCTTGTGTCCGTCCTGAATCAACTTCCTACCAGTTTCATTGGATGCAGCAGCCACTTCAGGAATAGCACAGCATCCAATTTTGTAGGCAAATTTTTCATCTTAGTAGTGATGATGATGCAAGCGAAAAGTCACTCACGTGTGCCTCGTTGGACTAATGAAGCTGCTGTTGTTGTTCCTGGTTGAGACTTGCAAGCTGGGGCAGGTCCTTGCGTTGCATCTTCCCCTTTCCTTTCATGCGGTTCTCTCTCCGCCCACTTCTTCATGACATAGGTGGCCACATCCAACGCTGCCTGTTCCACTCTGGGGCTCGGGTCCTCCTGAAGCACTTCAAGAGCTGAAAATTCAGAGGGAGCATGCCTCCATGAGCCACACCCTATGGCTGTGGTCAGACGTGTCTTTAAATCTGACTCAGCTGCGAATGCCTGACAGATCTAAGGGGCATGATCAGACAGCAACATCTGGGAAAGGTCCCACAGCTGTCAGCACCCTGTGCTGCCCTGCCATGGAAGTAGGATTAAAAGACACCGGGGAAAGTTTGGTCTTAATGCTTGCTGACGGGCTACGGATGGACTTTCCCATTTGATCACTCAAGCATGCTCTCATGCCCTCGGGATGGTCTGCTCATTCCATCCTGACTCTGTGCCTCCCCCCCCCCCCGCCGCTTAGCAGTATGCGCATAACCACATACTCAATGGGGAACCCTCAGTGCAGGGGTGTGATTCCTCGTTTATAGGCATGGGAAACAAAAGGCAACCCCTCCCTCACCCGACTGTGCCGCCTGATTGGGCAGTGACGGGCTGAGCCTGCAGCTACAAAGGATGTGTGATTGCACAATGCTGTGTCAATTTCCACCGGGGGGGGGGGATAGGCTTGCTTCCCCTCTGCACCAAATGGCACGTCTGACTGCAGCCTATGACTCCTTCCCAGTGGGGAACTGACTGAGCAGCAGGTTCTTGTGGAACATTAAGGGCATTAGAAGAACGCTGCTGGATCAGACCAATGGTCCATCAGGTCCAGCATCCAACCACATATAGTGGCCAACCAGCTCCTCTAGAGGACCAACAACAAGGTGGAGAGGCTGAGGCTTTCATTAGACCATGAGAAGAGCCCTGCTGGATCAGACCAGGGGACTGTCTAGTCCAGCATCCTGTCCCCCACACAGTGGCCAGCCAGTTCCTCTGGAGGGCCAACAGCAGGGCAGAGAGGCTGAGGCCTTCATAAGAACATCAGAAGAGCCCTGCTGGGTCAGACCAGTGATGGTCCATCCAGGCCAGCATCCTGTCTCACACAGTGGCCAGCAACAACAAAGGCGAGCAACACAGACTCTCCTGATGTTCTTATGATGTCCTCAGCCTCTGTGCCCTGTTGTTGGCCATCTAGTATTAGTGGAACACTCTGTCTGGGGAAGTGATGCTCTGTATTTGTGGTGCTTGGGGGGGCACAGTGGGGGGGGGCTTCTGGAGTTCTGCCCCCGCTGGTGGACCTCCTGATGGCACCTGGGTTTTGGCCACTGTGTGACACAAAGTGTTGGACTGGATGGGCCACTGGCCTGATCCAACATGGCTTCTTATATTCTTAGAACCTCTTCCTAAAGAACCACACACCACATTCTTTTGACCCACCACTCAGTAAAGAGTTTTCTGGCGTGCCACCCGTTTTGTCTCCCCGTGCCCCACACTTGGGGGGTCACACTGCAGCTTCAGCCAAGTGGGGCAGGTATCTGGGGCATGAAATCTGCTGATCCCCAGTCATGGGGCAGCTTCAGGGAGGTTTGGACAGATGCCTCAGCGGAAGCAAAAGTGATTCGAAGCCGATGGTTTGAAAATATAAAAAAGGACGCAAACTTGTGACCGTTTCCTGAGCCAGCCTCCTATTTCGACCACACCGGGGGGAAACAAATGAGGGGAGGATCGACCGGTTTGTTCGGTCTCAGGGTGACACGGGCTCTTTTCAGTAAAGGCATCAAGATGCTGTTGTGGATTACTTACAGCCCAGCAGCTGCAGCTGAAAAGTCTCGTCTAGGTCCGGGAGATCCATGCTTTCCAGAATGACTCCTGGCAAAAAGCAAAATAGCGAAATGGAAGGTCAGGTTGTCCGACACTTGGTTTGTTTTTGGAGAAAATAAAACCCACATGGAAGGAGCCACCCTGAACTGTCTCTGCCCAGGTGGCTGGCTGAGTCGGAGCTGAGCTCTGCAGTGTGACAAAAGGGGCTTGACATGGAGCTGGCCAGCAGGAGCTCCATTCCAGGAGAAAGTGCCTCTCCAGAAGCACTGCTGGGAGACGATATCAGGGTAAGGTCTTGGCCTCGGTGCCCATTTTGTTTGGCCCTCCAGGGCAACTAGTTGGCCCCGGTGTGAGGCAGGATGCTGCACTGGATGGACCACTTGTCTGATCCAGGAGGACTCTCCTGATGTTCTTATGATGTCCTCAGCCTCTGTGCCCTGTTGTTGGCCATCTAATATTAATGGAACACTCTGACTGGGGCAGTGATGCTCTGTATTTGTGGTGCTTGGGGGGGCACAGTGGGGGGGCTTCTGGAGTTCTGCCCCTGCTGGTGGACCTCCTGATGGCCCCTGGGTTTTGGCCACTGTGTGACACAAAGTGTTGGACTGGATGGGCCATTGGCCTGATCCAACATGGCTTCTTTTATGCTCTTATGTTCTTTTCTATTCCAGCATCCCGTTGCACTTAGCAGCCAACTAGATGATCCTGGAAAGCCTGAAAGGAAAGCATAGAGTCCAAATGCTCTTCTTATCCCCTTCCCCTAAAATATCCTCTAGAATAGGGGTTCCCAACCTCTTTTGAGCCTGTGGGCACCTTTGGAGTTCTGAGACAGGGCGAAGGGGGCATCCACCAAATGGCAGCCAAGGAAGGCAGAGACAACCCCCCCCCCCCAAGGCAATCCAAGTTCAGGGGGAAAAGAAACTAACTTAGTAACTCAAAATAATAAAACTGGGAAAGGGGAACGGGGACAGAGAATAAAACCAACATGGTGGGCGGGGAAGCTGCCAATAAGGCAATTCTATTTTAAATGACCCAGCCAATCAGAACTCCAATGGCCAGTCAGAAGTGGCTCCACCCACTTTGTGAAAACACTTGATGGGCAGCAGATAAGGTGTAGGTCGGTGCCCCTGGGCACCCTGTTGGGGACCCCGGTTCTAGAAGCACTCCGATTGCTCCTTGAGGCCCCGTGCCCCCCCACCTTGAGTCCCACAAGACTGGCTGCTCTTTCCCACCGGAAGTCAGCCTGCTTCTTCTCCCACCTGAGAGGTCCAGGGCCGCCATCCGGGTCTCTTCCCAACGGCTTCTGAAATTCGCCGCTGTCTTTTGCAAGACCTCTCCCCTCATCTCTGGGCTGGTCTTCACCTGGAGGAGGCCACAGACGAAACCGTCATAGGCCCTGTAGTGGGCCAGAGACTGAGACAAAATATATGAAGCAGCCTTAGACTGAATCCAGCCATTGGTCTCATCCCTTATCAAGGCTAATTTCGTAGCAGGAGCTCCTGTAAGAAGAGCTCTGCTCTTGGAGGATTGGCTACATCAGGGGTGTGTGGCCTAATATGCAGAGGAGCTCCTGCTACGAAATGAGCCGTCCCTTATGACTGTGGGCTCAGGTTGCCAACCTCCAGGAGTGCCTGGAGATCTCCTGGGACTGAAACTGATCTCCAGGCTCCAGAGGTCAGCTCCCCTGAAGAAAATGGCTGCTGTGGAGGGTGGACTGTATGGCATGATCACCCGCTGAGGTCCCTCCCTTCCCCCATACCCTGCCCTCCCCAGGCTCCACGCCCAAATCTCCAGGAATTTCCCAAACTGGAACTGGCAATCCTGTTCAGGGCCCTGATTCTGCCCACAGACTGCGCTCGGGCTAGCCAAAGTCTTCCCACCACGCTTCAATAAACAGTCTCTCTTAGAATCCTAGAATCATAGAGTTGGAAGGGACCTCTGAGATCATCTAGTCCAACCCCCTGCACAATGCAGGACATTCACAAATTCCTCCCCCCCCCCACGTACACCCAGTGACCCCTGTTCCACGCCCAGAAGGGAGCAAAAAACCCTCCTGGATCTCCAGCCTAACAGGCCTGTAGAATAATTGCTTCCTCTTTTTTTGGACATTTTTATTGTTTTTATTCTAAAATCTACACAGAAATCAATAGAGGGGGATCTAATTCTAAGGGGGAAAGAAAAGAAAACCACTAAAATCCCAGGTAGCAGTGGTCACTGATTTTACAAATGCTTGCAATACCATTTCACTTACAATAGTTATCTTATGATGAAAGGAGGGAGAAAAAAAAAGAGGGTTATTATCACAAGAGTAGAACAAGTAACGTTTAGCCATGATGAGAGTATCTCAGTATTCAAATAGTTTTAGCAAAGTTCAAGACACAGAGATGTGGCTTAATGTTTGTCTTTTCTGTTCCTAAGTTCATTGTCTCTTCTTGCTTTGGGAGTTTTGGGAGCGAGAACAATTGCTTCTTGACCCCAAAGTGGTGACCAGCATTTCCCTGGGCTAGTTTCCTCTCTCTCTCTCTCTCTCTCTCTCTCTCTTACCAGCTGCCGGCAGATATAGACATGCAGATACGGGAGGTCCAAGAGGGCGGCGGGACGAAGCTCTTCCAGGCAGGCTCTCAGTTTCCTCTTGGGTAAGAACCGCACTGACTGCAGAAACGCGACTCTGCACGCCTCCGAAACAAAAAGAGAAGAAGAAGAGATTGGATTTATATCCTGTCCATCACTCACTTGGAGTCTCAGAGCGGCTTACAAACTCCTTTCCCTTCCCCTCCCCACAACAGACACCCTGTGAGGTAGGCGGGGCTGAGAGAGCTCTGACAGAAACTGCTCTTTTTCAAGAACAGCTCTGCCAGAACTATGGCTTCCCCAAGGTCATCCAGCAGGTGCAAGTGGAGGAGTGGGGAGTCAAACCTGGTTCTCCCAGATTAGAGTCCACATGCTTAACCACTACACCAAACTGGCTCCAAAAAGGTTCTCAAACATCCCGGAAAGTTCCTCCAGAGAAATGAATGAGAAGCAGGGCCACCCTCACGCAAACTAAACGGACGTGCAAAACCCAAGAGGTGCAAATGGGAGACCCCCAAATCTCTCTTCCAAAGTCAGAGACAAACCAGTGGTGCCTTAACTGAAGGTCTAGCAGAAATCCAGTCCTCCATCCCAGCCAATGTTGGTTCCTTTACTTCATTTATACCACCCTGTTTCCCAACTGGGGGCCCAAAAGTGGCTGGCACCTTTCTCCTCCCCGCCATTATATCCATCGCAACCCTGCGAGGTAGGTTAGGCTGAAAGGGCGCAACTGGCCTATGGTCCCCCAGCAAGCTTGCATGACAGAGTGAGGATTTGAACCCGGGTCTGCCAGATTCTAGTCCAACAGGTTAACTACTCTGCCGCAGCGACCGAAGGGCCATCCAAGCTCAGGTATTATATTAATGATTTGTGTCTCCCTTCCTCCAAGGAGCTGAGGGCAGTGAGCACGGTTCTCCTTCCCTCTAACTGATCCTCACGACAACCCTGTGAGGTAATAGTAATCATTATTATTGTGTGGAACTGTGTGTAGCATAGCTAGGAGATCTTAAGATTGTCTGGCAGCTGGAAGTTCTAGCTCTTTAGCTTTCAGTACTACTAGGTGGTGGGCTAGACTTGTTTCTGAGGCAAGAGACGCTTCAGAGGTGGTTGGCCATTGCCTGCCTCTGCGTCGCAGCCCTGGCATTCCTTGGTGGTCTCCCCTCCAAGTACGAGCCAGGGCTGACCCTGCTTAGCTTCCGAGATCTGATGAGCTCTGGCTGGGCCATCCACGTCAGGAACCCTGAGAGGCAGGCTGAAAGAGAGGGTGACTGGCCCACCTGGCGAGCATTGTGGACCTGCCCCCCCCCCCCCCATTCCTAGGCTAGCCCTCTAACCCCTAGGCCTGCCAGGCGGTGACTGGAAACTAGCAGGAGAGTTGTGGACAGGGATATGGGGCCCCCAACACCAAGCAACCAGAGATCAGTTCCCCCTGGAGAAAACGGCTGCTTTGGAGGGTGGACGCTGCGGTATAGTACCCTGACGAGGTCCCTCCCTTCCCCAAGTCCGGCCCTTTTCAGGCGCCACCCCCAAACCTCCAGGAATGTCCCAGCCTAGAGTTGGCCACCCTAGCTGGATTGCATTCCTTATTTGCAAGGCTGCAGGGGAGCACGCTCTTTGGGAAGTGTGAAAGGCTGCCCCTTATCCTTCTGGTAAGTTGTGCATGTGTGTGTGTGTGTAGTCATGGCAGAAGGCTGACTGTGGCGCACACCTGGCCCTGTGTGTTGCACATACTGGGGTGCCACGCAACAAGGTCAGACTGACTGCCCAGCAACAGGTAGAGCTGGATGTCACCGGCATCCTCTTGACACCCCAGCCCATGCCTCCGAGCAACCTGGGCAAGAGGGTGCATATAGAATAACGCTGGGGACCATACTGCCCCGTGGGGCACTCCACATTCAAGGGGGTGCCTTCAGGACAGCTGGTCCCCTGGCGCCACTCTCTCTCCCCGACCTTGGAGAAAGGAGGCAAGACTCTGCAAGGCCAGCCCAGTTAAAAGCAGCAGGCAGGAGGTGCCATGAAAGACCTCTGCCTGAGACCCCGGAGAGCAGCTGCCAGTCTGAGTAGACAATTCTGAACTTGATGGACCAAAAATCTGATTCAGTATCAGGCCGTTTCTTGCGGGGGGGGGGGGCATGCCTCCATGGCTCTACCAAGATCAGGCCTATGAGATGTCCTCCAGCCAAGAATGAACCACATTCCTTTGGTATTCAAGCATGTGCGCCAGGTCACCCTACCTCCGACGCCTGGGGGTTGGGGTCTTGCTGGTGAATCAGGAGCGGCACCAGGCTCTTCCTCACTTGGTCCGCAAAAAACACCTGGAATCTGGGTTTGGCCCAGGACGCCAGGACGCCAAAGAGGCGCAGTGCAGCAGTGCGGAGATCGGCATCGTCCTGTAGCCAAGGCGGGGGTGGGATGGGGGGGAACCACACACGTTTGTTTGTTTTAAAATGCTGGTGAAGCACAGACAACTCACATGCATTCGTAACCATAGGTCAGAGGAGCCACACGACTTAGTTTTAGGTGGACATGCAATTTAAATGCCGCTGTCACAAATCTCATAAAGAAAGGGAGGGAGGGGGAGCAGAAATTCTGCAGAAAATCCCCGCCGGGGAGCCAGTGAAATTTTAGATGGAATACAATGGAGAGGTACAGCTAGACATGAGGAGGAGGGGAGGAGAGAGAAGGAGGAGAAGGAGGGGGAGAATAAAAAGGAGGAGGAGGAGGAAGAGAAGGGGGAGAAGGAGGAGAAAAAACAGTAGTAGGAGGAGAAAGGGGAAAAGAAGAAGAGGAACACGAAGATGAAGACGAAGAAGAAGAGATTGGATTTAAACCCCACCCTTCACTACCCAAGGGAGTCTCAGAGCAGCTCACAAACTCTTTTCCCTTCCCCTCCTCACCACAGACACCCTGTGAGGTAGGTGAGGCTGAAAGAGCTCTGACAGAAACTGCTCTTTCTCAAGAACAGCTGTGCCAGAACTATGGCTTCCCCAAGGTCATCCAGCAGGTGCAAGTGGAGGAGTGGGGAGTCAAACCTGGTTCTCCCAGATTAGAGTCCACATGCTTAACCACTACACCAAACTGGGAGGAGAAGGAGGAGGGGGAGGAGGAGGAGGGGGGGAGGAGGAGGAGATTGGATTTATACCCCGCCCTTCACTCACTTGGAATCTCAGAGCGGCTTACAAACTCCTTTCCCTTCCCCTCCCCACAACAGACACCCTGTGAGGTAGGTGGTGCTGAGAGGTCTCTCGAGGACTTACATCATCCAGGTAGCTTAAGGTCTTCATGGTGATGTTTTTAAAGCATGAGCCCATGTCCTTCTCCTTCAGGCGAAGGAGAACCGCAGCAAGCACCTGGAGGCTCTCTCGCACTACCTGGGCGTCGTACAAAGCACCCAGGAGGAGCTCCACGATGATCCTTTTCTCTTCCTTCACCTGGAAGGAGGACACATCAGAAGAACTGCTGGAACTGCTGTAAGCTTGGACCTTACAAATCAGCTATGCTAACTTCATCCCACTGCACAGAGACTTTCTCTGAAACAACCTTGGCACCTGGGACTCGATGGGCCACTGGCCTGATCCAACCTGGCTTCTGTTGTGTTTTTAATGCTTCTGCCTATTAGCATTTCTGTACTTGAGATTTATCAATGACATTTTTCAACATCTGGAGATATCTGAAGGTGGCTCTCAAGAGATTTGACCAACATTCAACATCTTTCAACACACTATTAATTGGAGCCTCCAGGGGTGGTCTGAGCCAGTGGGCAACAGGGTCAGTTGCCCCAGGCCCTATGCTGCGGGCACGGGCAACTGCCCATGCTCACCCCCCACAAGGACAATAGACAAGAGGAACAGGCTTCTGCCACTGATTACACCTGCCCTGTCTGGGACGTGGGCAGCTGTCTTCCAGTGACACTGGTGGCTCCTGCCTGCCTCGCATGGGGCGAGGGACACCCTTGCTTGGAGGCAACAGTTGGGTAGTCATGATTCTGGGTTCCCGTTCTCAACTTTTGCCCGGGGACCCAGAATCTCCGATACTGCCCCCCTGAGCCCGGACTAGTCCACACAATAGGTCCATTTTCTGGACACCAATGTACAGCTATGTGACGAACCCATAAGAACCTCATGATGACACCAAAAGCCCACACGTGTTTCTAGCTACAACTCTGAGCACACTACGCTACCCTCTGTCTATCACCAAGCACTGCATTACAATCACATTTTCTCCCATTCTCTCAGAAAGGGACTTGGCCTTCCTTCACAACCCTGAGGCAAATTGAGGCTCTGTGAATGGGCAATTTGCATTTTACAGATGGAGTGAGAGGTGTGATCGTCATCTCACCTGCCTGAGCCTTCGGAGGTAATATTACGGGTTGCCAGTCCACACTGCGTGAAGCATAAATTGCAGGCGTTGTCCTACGGAGGCTAAATTTGCACCCTGCTCTGGTCAGCAACTGGTTCTCCGAGAAAGCCAGTATGAGAATGGCATGGGGTGAGGGTCAGTACTCACCCTGTCTTGCCAAACTGGGCTGCCAGCCAGTTCCAGTGTCCCAACCTTCCCTCCCCTCACCCCCTTTGTTTTGCCTCTGTGCTGGCAACCAGCTTGGGTTTATTCCTCTAGGACAGTGGCCCTTTCTGCACCCGTATTTTGCCTCGGTTTCTGAGTGCACCCTATTCATTCTGCACTCCCTCCGTTCTGCATCCCCATTCTGCATCTGTTCTGCATTCCCTCCTGCTTTCACTTCTGGTTTGTGTCGGGGCCTTTTCTTGTTTCTGCATTTGTTTTACAGGAATCTGCATTCAGACGGCTTCCAGCACACTCTTGCCCTGCAGTTACCAAAACTCATTTTGCAGCGATTCTTTGTTCTCATCCACTTTTGAATCACTAATCCTTTTGAAAGTAGAACTGTTTCTGTGGGCATTTAAGTGCTGCTCACTGCCCTCTCCCATTCCCACCTCTCTCTCTTTAGGTCGACACTCCCTCCCCATTCTGTTTTCTTTCCCTCCTTCTCCAAAGACAAGAGAGGACGTGTCCTCCCACTTAGGCAAACTTTTAAAAAGCCAGAGAGAGAGCATTAGAAGGAATCAGTACACATAAAGGGCTAGGGGATTCCCTGCTCCCAAATGTGTCAGTCTTGCATGTGTTGGTCTGGATTTCCCCCTCCCTTCCCTTTCTTTTTGCAGAATCACGGAGGGAGGGAGGGATGGGCTGGGTCTGCAGTTAAAAGTTTTGAAATATGTTTGCCTTTCTCTTCATCTTAGACAAAGCAGCCAGTTGGCGCAAAAAATATGGGTTTTGCTTGTAGAATCAGAATGCATACAGAATACACAAATAAACTGGAGGGGGAAAAACAGTGCAGAGGGAATGCATGCAACTGCAAAGTCAACCCTTAAGGCTTTATTTTTTCAGATTCTCCAGAGCAAGCTGTCAGTGTAGAAAGAGCCAATACTTGGTTGATTCCTAGTCAGCTGTCTGGAATGCAGGTGCCACCAGCATATCCCACACCCAACAGCTTCACTGGCGGTCCTATAAACTTTAAGCCACTGGATCTGACCTTGTCAGGAGCCACGAGGAGTATGTTGCCGAGACCTCTGACTGCCATCTGGCGGATGCTGGGGTGCTGGTCTCCTGCCCTCTCTAGCAGGATGGGGAAGATGGTCTTCAGTTGCTCTTTTTCAGATAATGCGGGATGCCTGATTGCCTGCCGTATGACCACATGTTCATTATGATTCAGTTTCACACCTCCATCACTTACTGCTGATATCGTGCAGGGATAAAGTAACACTAACAAAGCACACAATTTGGGGCTTTTGTTTGGCAATGAGGAGCCAGTGAAAGGGAATACACAAATACACAGGACTCCTCTTATGTTCTTATGTTTGGGGCAGTGATGCTCTGTACTCTTGGTGCTTGGGGGGGGGGGCACAGTGGAAGGGCTTCTGGAGCTCTGGCCTTGCTGATGGCACCTGGGTTTTGGCCACTGTGTGACACAGAGTGTTGGACTGGATAGGCCATTGACCTGATCCAACATGGCTTCTCTTACGTTCTAATGTCTAGCCTTCACAGTTTCGCCTCTTACCTCCACAAAGAAGGCAGTGCTGGTTAGACGCAGTTTTTCGGATCCTGAATTCATCCAAGACAGGACATGTTCAATGATCTCCTTGTCAAGAAGTCCTCTCTGAACCAAATGACTGAAACAGAAAAGGAATGATGGTGGAAGAATAATGGAAGAAGATGTTGACATCCACACCTGCCTGGATAGGGATCAGGTAGCAATAACAATGCTAAGTCACTAACAGTGTTGTTTACAGGTGATGTACAGTGACAGAACTAATCTTGTTCAGCCATGTGTACACAGACTAAGAAGACTTTTTTCAAATATTCTAGTGTGTGTATGTATGTAGAGATGCCCTTTACTTTCAGCTACATCGGACTACAGGAAGTGTTTAGGGCTGCAAACCCCCCACATTTGTTCCAAGAAGTTTCTCCATCAGTAAATGGACAAGAAACAGGAGAGAGGGTAATGGCTCTCCAGCCTCAGTCACTGCACTAATGGCTCTCTCAAGCATTCAGTGCTTAAGGTTTAGTTATGTAAATGATTCTAGCTAGCAGAGAAAATTAAGGTACTATCTCATACCCCAGCGACAACAACGGGACACCTAGGAGGACACAGAGACTGGGGAATACCAAATGCCAAATGCCTGGAAAGGACAGGAAGAGAAGGAATGACTCACAGGGAGTGGGCAAAAAAGAGGAGATAAATTCCCTGGACACAAGGGGAAGGAGGTCCATTTTGGCTGATTCCAGCTGGGGATAACTTGCAGTAAGGAACCCTTATTCCAGGGATCCGTCCTGATGTGCAGCATTACTACATGGAGCTAACAAAGGTGTGGCAGACCAGTAGGGTTGCAAGGTCCCCTTGTCACACCAGCAGGGGATTTGGGGGGGGGGTGTTCTGAGGGTGAGAGAGGACATCAGTGCATTGGGGACATCAGGGGCTACACTCTGCTTTTGGGGCAAACTCTATGGTAAAAATGGCCTCAAACCGTAGAGTTTCGCTCAAAAAGTAGAGCGCCCCCCCCCAATGTTACCAACACACTGATGTCACTTCTGGGTGACATCAGTATATTGTGCACAGTGTTGGGGGTAGGGGAAATTCTCTCCCGCTGGCCAGTTGGCCAGTGGTGGGCAAGAGCCCACAAAAGTCTGAGATCCCCATGCCCACCTGGGGAATAGGAACCCTACAGACCAGACAAAGACTCAAGGTAATGGATAACTGATAAAGTCCTGTAATTTTAACTTTAAACAGCCTACTGTAGAATAACAACAGTCAGGGCATATATAGCAGCGGGACAGAGTCCATGTATGCACTTTTACTTTGTTTCCTTGCTCAATCCATTGCTGTGCAGACATTTTCTTCTTAATAAATGAGAGCCAGTTTGGTGTAGTGGTTAAGTGTGTGGACTCTAATCTGGGAGAACCGGGTTTGATTCCCCACTCCTCCACTTGCACCTGCTGGATGACCTTGGGCAAGCCATAGTTCTGGCACAGCTGTTCTCTCAAGAACAGTAGTCTCAGAGCTCTCTCAGCCCCACCTACCTCCCAGGGTGTCTGTTGTGAGGTGGGGAAGGGAAAGGAATTTGTAAGCCACTCTGAGACTCCAAGTGAAGGGTGGGGTATAAATCCAATCTTTTCTTCTAAATTACTTATCTCTTTGTAGGTTGGAAGTTTTTTTTTTCCTGTAAGCATATTGAATCCCACTCGAACACAATGCTAAAAGGACTCCAGGGAAGGGAGATGGTTGGTTGACAGATTGCTTGATCCCCAGAGTATATAGGTGTGGTAAGCCATCCCTGTGATAGCTAATCAGAGTGAGCAGGAGACATAGGTGCTAGGTGGAGTCTATAAATAGTGATGGGGACAGATGGCTAGGAGCGCAGACCTTTTAATGGGAAGGGCTGCAGCTCAGTGGAAGAGCCTCTGCTTTGTATGCAGAAATTCCCAGGTTCAAACCCCACTGTCTCTAGTTAAAAGGACCAGGCAACAGGCAATGTGGAAGACCTCTGCCTGAGACCCTGGAGACCGGCTGCCAGTCTGAGTAGACAATACTGACTGTGATGGACTGATCATCTGATTCAGTATGAGGCAGCTTCAATGGGAGGTACTCCAAATGATGAGCTGGTGGCAGCGTAGATACCCAGAGAGAAGCAGGGAACCCTTCTGAGAGTTGGGTAGGCTCCGGAGAGCAGTGCATCATTGAGCGGAGACCTGGGACATCCACTGAGTGTCTTGATCTCTTAGAGGACCCAAAGCAGAATGGTATTTGGTGGTCAGTGGGGCCATTCTGAGATGAGGGTAATGAAAGCACATGGGAAGAAGAAGAGGAGGAGGAGGAGGAGGGGAAGAAGAAGAGATTGGATTAGTACCCCCCTCCTTCACTCAGAGTCTCAGAGCAGCTTACAAACTCCTTTCCCTTCCTCTCCCCACAACAGACACCCTGTGAGGTGGGTGGGGCTGAGAGAGCTCTTTCGAGGACTGCCCTTGAGAGAACAGCTCTGAGAGAACTTGTGACTGACCTGAGGTCACGCCAGCAGCTGCATGTGGAGAAGTGGGGGAATCAAACCCACTTCTCCAGATTAGAGTTCGCGCTTTTAATCACAATACCAAACTGGCTCTCCCCAAACTGGGACAGGAGAAGTGAGATCATGGTGGATATCTCTGCCTACGATCCATGCAAATTCATCTGAACATGTTATAGATCACGGGTGGAGCTGGCTCCTGCGATCTCACTGCCCCCTAGTGGGCATTCATTATCCCTTCCCCCTTTCCCAAACTGAGAGCCAGTTTGGTGTAGTGGTTAAGTGCGCGGACTCTAATCTGGGAGAACCGGGTTTGATTCCCCACTCCTCCACTTGCACCTGGCTCGATGACCTTGGGCAAGCCATAGCTCTGTACCAGCTGTTCCCTCAAGGACAGCTTGGGAAAGAGCTCTCTCAGCCCCACCTACCTCACAGGGTGTCTGTTGTGGGGAGGGGGAAGAGAAAGGAGTTTGTAAGCCGCTCTGAGACTCCCTTGGGGAGTGGAGGGCGGGGTATAAATCCAATCTCTTCTTCTTCTCTTCTTCTTCTTCTTTAGAATATCTGAAAAGGACTAGAATGCAATGGGAAGAAACCATCCAGGGAAGGGTTTCCCTGACCCTCAATTTCCTTACCTGGTCAGCAGACAAACCCCCTCCTGGTGGGTGCTGGGATCCCTCAGTAAAACCCACATATTCACTCCCCCAGTTTCCGCTAAGGACGGCTCAGAGGTCAGCTTCAGCAGCAGCATCTTCAGGCTAGCGACGGAAAGCCTGTGATGAGCAAGGAGACACACAACAGCATCAGGATCATAAACAGAGGCCCACGGAATGCCGCTGCCTTCCCACCAAAGTGGTACCTATTTATCCACTTGCAATTTCCTGCTTTCAAACTGCTAGGCTGGCGGGAGCTGGGGCCAGAGACGGGAGCTCAGGTCTCGAACTGCTGAGCTACCGGCCTTTCGGTCTGCAATTCAGTGTCTTAACCTCTGAGCCACCGTGGCCCTCGGGAGAGTCTAGCCCCTTTCCTCTTGGTCTTCTCCTCTCTCCAAGGTTTACCTGCAAGGGTTGCCTTCACTCAGGTGCTGCTCTCTCAGGAACAGTCGCCGGCGTCCTTCGTAAAAAGGCATCTTCTGGCTCAGGGTTTTGCTGACCTGTTGCAGGAGGGGACAGAAAAGTGCGGGGAACAGGTCCTGGATGAATTCCCCAGCTGGCAGCATGGACAGGACTTCATAGACGGCACAGGTGGCCTGCGGGGGGGGGAGAGAGAGAGGAGTCAGGGATGCCATACTCCAGGTGGCAGCTGGAGTTCTCCTAAAATCACAAAAGCTCTCCAGGCTACAGAGATCAGTCCCCCTGGAGAAAGCAGCAGCTCCCCAGGCATTGCCCCCAAATCTTTAGGAATTCCCCGACCCAGAGCTGGTAATTCTAGCAAAGGAGCTGTTTGAGGAAGTCTCACTTTGATCCCAGGTTCCTCTCTAAGGTGGGCAACTGCGGCTTGGGATATTCCTGGAGATCTGGGGCAGGCCCAGTGGAGGACAGAGAAGTGGAACAACTGGAACCTTCACATTCAGAGGCGGAAAAGGTCTGAAACTCAGTTCTAGGAGGCAACACTCGGGAAAGGCCTCGGCCTCCCCGACCTATTGCTGGCCCTCCAGAGGAACTGGCTGGCCATTGTGTGAGACAGGAGGCTGGACTAGATGGACCCTCACTAGTCTGATCCAGCAGGGCTCTTCTGAAGTTCTTATGAAGGCCTCGGCCTCTCTGCCCTCCTGTTGGCCCTCCAGGAGAACTGGCTGGTCTCTGTGTGAGACAGGAGGCTGGACTAGAGGGACCACTGGTCTGATCCAGCAGGGCTTATGTTCTAATGAAGGCCTCGGCCTCCCTGCCCTGTTGTTGACCCTCCAGAGGTACTGACTGGCCACTGGCCTGATCCAGCAGGGCTCTTCTTATGTTTTTACTGTCATCCTCATAGGGAAACGGAGCCCCAGTTTGCAGCCGGACCTATTGCTTCATCTCAAATCACATTAGTTTATGTGCATTTCTTCCCTTCCTCCCTTCCTTGAAGGAACTCGGGACAGCATGCATCGTTCCCTCCACTTCCATTTTACTTTCGTTAACAACCGAGTGAGATAGGTTAGGCTGCTTTCTGCTCTATTCGCGAACCACCACGAACTGCTTTAAAAGTTCAGGCAGTTTGTCATGGTAGACCCATCATGAACTTTGGTTCGCGAACCACGAACAGGGCAAAAGTTGTGACGAATTTTGCTTCGTGGTTCGGTTCAGGTACTTCTGTTTTTCTGGATACGGCTCAGTCTGTAAGAGGATAAGGACTTTTACAAGAGATCATATGCACTGAAATATTGTTCTGTTAGCTGACCCCAAAGCAAAACAGAACAGACTGGATACACTCCCTCCTTTGAACCAAGCCCTGTCTCAGATGCCCTGCCCACATAAAGAGGAAAAGTTCTTGAGATGTTTTCTCCGCCAACGAACCTTGAGAGGCTCCTCGTCGGCGAAAACCGAGGTTTCGTCACTGCTTGTGGCTGACGCTGTCTCTGAGCTGGGTGGCTGCATGACCGTGGCGGCTAATCGGTGAAGAATCAGCTCAGACAGGAAAAGGTCCCTCCCTAAAGACCTCCAGAGTTCCCCTGTCTCACTGCAGTTGAAAAATGCAGAAGGTATGAGCTTTGGTTCAGATTCTGTTTTGCATTGTAGGTCAGTCTAGGGCAAAGATGGGGGTCCCACAACCCTTCCTGTCGCAGCTTTTCCTGCCCTCCCATACCACTTCCACTGCACCAGCAGCTGACAGAAGGGGAAACCCTGGGGATGCCAGCCTCCAGGTGGGGCCTGTG
Organism: Lepidodactylus listeri; assembly: GCA_029233225.1. NCBI lineage: Eukaryota > Metazoa > Chordata > Lepidosauria > Squamata > Gekkonidae > Lepidodactylus > Lepidodactylus listeri. The sequence goes on along the minus strand of JARCFY010000011.1, from coordinate 97,427,772 downwards.
GATCTTCCAGGACTAAAGCTCATCTCCAGACATCCAGAGATCAGTTTCCCTGGAGAAAATGGATGCTTTGTAGGGTGGACTCCATGGCACTGTACCCCACTGAGCTCCCTGGCGTCCCCAAGCTCCATCCCCAAATCTCCTGGAGTTTCCCAACCTGGTCGGGCAATCCTACCCCTTCCACGCCCTGCTGCTGGGCAGGGAGCACCTGGCAATCTTAGGAAAGCCCTTGACCAGGCTATAGGGATTGCTAAACTCCAGGCAGGGCCTGGTGATCCCCTGGAATTACAGCTTATCTCCAGATGACAGAGATCAGTTCCCTGGAGAAAATGGCTGCCGGGGGGGGGTGGACTCCATGGCATCACAACCCACTGAAGTCCCTCCCCTCCCCAAACCCCACCCTCTTGAGGCTCCACCCACAAAATCTCCAGGCATTTCCTAACCCAGAGTTGCAACCCGACTAAGCTGTCTTGTGAGCCCTGCTGTGTAAAAGGAGGAGGAAACGGAAGACAGGGAATGACGCGCACGGCATAGCTCTGTGCATAAGACCCACGGCCTGCACAGTAAATGCATGGAAAGGGGGCAGGATCTGAAATCAGTTCCTAATGAACCAAGTTTTAATTGTCTGATATTGGACTGTCTCTTTCAATTTTATTATGTTTTATTCATGTGTACACCCTAATAAATGTCTATATTTTTCACAATAATTCTTTTGTTAGCTTGACCCTCTCGGTTCGATGCCAGGGACTGAACCTGGGACCTTCCGCATGCTAAGTAGGTGCTTTACTGAGCCACCGTCCCTCACAAGCAGCTGCCTTATATCGAATCAGAACTTCCGTCCATCAAAGTCAGTCTTGTCTACTCAGACTGGCAGCGGCTCTCCAGGGTCTCAGGCTGAGGTCTTCCACAGCACCTACGGCCTGGTCCCTTTTTAAACTGGAGATGCCGGAGATTGAGCCTGGAACCTTCTGCAGGCCTCTAGGTTGGGAAACACCCGGAGATTTGGGGGGGTGAAGCCTGGGGCGGGAGCTGTTTGGGGAGGGACAGGACCTCAGTGGGGTATAATGCCATAGAGGCCACCCTCCAAAGTAGCCATTTACTCCAAGAGGAGCTGATCTCTGTTGCCTGGAGATCAGTTGTAATTCCAGGAGATTTCCGGGCGCCACCTAGAGGACGTCTGCCTAACACCGCAGCATCATGGTCTGTCACCTCAGAGGAATGCAATAAACCAGATACTCTCTCTTAAGCATCCAAATCCTGACAGCAACTAAGGGCGCTTCTACGTTGGCTTTTCCCTCCGTTGCTGTACCAAAGGTGCAGCTCAAAACCACATTCAAATACCCCGGGCAATGCCCATACTGACTGCAAAGTCACCCCTGGGCAGCCATAAATCTATGCATAAGGTACCATAAAACCTGATGATCATCAAAGAAAGTGAAAGCGGCATGCAGTGTAGAGGGGACCATAAAGTCCAGTGATCAAAGAAAGCGAACGTGGCATGCACAGCAGAGGGGAATTTCTGTTCCAACGTGGGTTTGGTTGCTCAAGTGCTGCATCATATCTTGGACGCATAAAAAATCCTAATCATAAATGGGCATTTTCTAGAGCACGCTTGGATGCGACACCGTCAGCAGTTCTCTATGGTAGATATACCAGAACCCCCATGCACCAAAGGATTTGCTTTTGTTTATTAGATCAGGTGGAGTCAGCTGCCCATATACTTTTCCACTGCCCTATTTACGATGAAGAGAGCTATTGATTCCTCTTCTCTCTCACTTTAAACCGTTGGCTAATTATCTTAAATATGCCGAGGACTGTTTGATGAAGTTCTTATTGGCAGACAATTATGAATCTGTCTCACGCAGTGTTGCTAAATATTGCTATCTGGTAATTAAAAAGCGCAGATTATATTGTAAATCGAATCATCATTGATGGAAATGCCCAGTTTATTATTTTAGAGCATATGGCTGCAAGGGTTTTTTATTGTAGAGTATGTGCTGTCCTATTTTAACTTATTTTATGGGTTTTATGATTGTTTTTACTACAGTTTGTAACAGTTTAACCTAGCACCTTATCTTATCTCCGTGTTATTAGTATATAAATTATAATTAAGGTACATGTTTGTTGATGATTCTGATTTTGAATTCTGATCTTGGATCGTAATAAATCAAACTGAACTGAAAACTGAACGTGGGTTCGGTAAAGTAACGGCGGGAAAAGCCAAATGCAGAATCACCTTGTGTTTCAGACCGGGTAATTCATCTCCTTGATTCTTCTTGGTCTCGGCTAGCTTAAATCCCCGGACTCCGCTGAATGGGTGTGCAATGCCATCCTTCAGGTTGGATCCACCCTCCCACACAATGCTCAGATCCTTAGCTAGACTCAGTCCCCCACCTGTCCATGGGGAGGCGCCGTCCCAGGAGGCTGCTGAACACCACGTCCAAGTGATAGTGGGCCATGATAGAAATGCTGTCCACCAGGACCTGCCGCAGGGACTCCTCCTTGATGGTGGGCAGGCGGCTGTAGAAGACGTCGAGGATCTTTGAGACCTGGGAGGAGCACGGCCACAGAGAGCTCAACGGTGGCCCAAACCCTTGTAAGAACTGCAGACAAACACCCATGATGCACGCTCCTAATTTCTAAATGCAATTGAAACCCTAGTGTGAAACAGGGGTCAAGTTGACAGGGAATATGGGCAGGGGGGAAGGAGATGGCAAAAGCTCTGTTTTGATGTAGTGGTTAAGAGTGCGGACTCTAATCTGGGAGGACCAAGTTTGATTCCCCACTTCTCCACATGCAGCTGCTGGCATGATCTTGGCTCAGTCACAAGTTCTTTCAGAGCTGTTCTCTCACGGGCAGTTCTTGAGAGAGCTCAGCCCCACCTACCTCACAGGGTGTCTGTGGTGGGGAGGGGAAGAGATTGTAAGCTGCTCGGAGACTCCTTTGGGTATTGAAGGGAGGGATATAAATCCAATCTCTTCTTCTTTTCCATCTTCTGCAAATGGTGGGAGGGTCTAGGGCAGGGACATGGGCTTGTGTGTGATGTCAGCGACACTGCTACATCATTCTGGGGAAAACATAGAAGGGTAGCTCTAGGAAACATTGGACATTTTATGGTTTTACTATAGAGCTTCCATGGATTCCTAGAGCGACCCCATGTCACTTTCAGGTTTTCTCCAGAAGTGACCCAGTGATGCCGCTGACATTTTTGTTTTTAATGGAGCTGGGGCAATTTCTTTATTCCCAGCTGTATCAAAAGAAAACTGGAAACAGCAAGTAGGGCAAAGATTTTCTTAAGAGCCCTTCCTCTTTTCCCATCCCGCTCTCTTCCAAAGGAAGCAACCAGGCTGCATTGGCAAAAGACTCTAAAACAGGGACAGAAACGTAGCATGTAATTTGGCCTCCCAAACCAGCTGTTTGCCATATTGTAAACTACAGTATGCCCTAGGGAGGGATTAAGACTAAAATTACATGTGCACCCCACCCACCCAAGGGAGAGAGAGTCAGTATATAATTATAGATAATAAGCAGATTAAAGAAATAAAATTTGCAGATTTGTCCCTTGGACATAAAAGGAGATTTTTGGAAACGTTTATCCCACTTCACAGGGAGGTCCCTGCTGTGCACGAAAATGTACTTAAGAGAAAAAAAATCCAAGCACAGTTTGGGCGGCTACGGTAAACACTATGTAGGCAGCTGGCTCTGTACACAGACATGGCTTAGAGAAACAGCCCAAAGAGTATCATTTACAGAGTGTTTCCTGAAACTGAGATCAGATACTACTACTACCTCTTTATTTAAGAGATTTCTATGCTGCCTCATCAGAGTCCAGCCTGAGGTGGCTTGCAATTAAAAGAGTAAGTTTTCAATATGCTACGACTAATGCTCCCTCTACGTTGGGGAATCTTGTGAGCAAAAATTCTACTGTGCGAGCTGCTGGCCACTGCGTAAATCAGTTTGCTCTGGAGCCATCCTTCCTGAGCTAAGACAAAAATGTGTGAGCTGGAGGCTAAAAAACTGGAGGCTAGCTCCCACTAACTCAGCTTAGAGGGAACACTGACTACTACTACTACTAGTAGCTGTAATTATTTAAGAGATTTCCACACTGCCTCATCAGAGTCCTGCTTGAGTTAGTTTACAATTAAAACAGTAAGTTTTCAATATATTACTACTAGTAATACTAGTACTACTACCAGTAGTAGTTCTACTAGTAGTGGTAATTATTTAAGAGATTTCTATGCTGCCTCATCAGAGTCCTGCTTGAGGTTGTTTACAATTAAAACAGTAAGTTTTCAATATATTACTACTAGTAGTACTATCACTATTACCAGTAGTAGTTCTACTAGTAGTGGTAACTATTTAAGAGATTTCTATGCTGCCTCATCAGAGTCCTGCTCAAGGTGGTTTACAATTAAAACAATAAGTTTTCAAACTACTACTACTATTTAACAACTGCATCTGTTTTCTCGGCGGCCAGAATCCATGCATTCTGAATTCTTTGTTCAAAGGGCTCTGTGCAAAGACCACTGTTCTAACCTGCACTTCCATAGCCCCGCCACAGTCTTGCAGGATCGTGAGCAGCCAAGACCCAGCCGCAACAGCGCACATTTCGTTTCCGGACACCAGCTCTTCCAGGATGGCCTCGATAAAGTCCAGGGCTTGATCTGGTGGGAAGTAGGCACTGACCACCTGTAAACAAGTTGTCAATTAAGGTCAAATCTACATCTGACTTTCCTGCTGGAATCATTCTAGTTTCAAAAAAACCCCGTCTATACCTGTTTCTAGTTTCAAACCATACTTGTTCTAGTTTCAAAATTACTGTTTACTTTCGTTAATTGCCTTCCTGTGGTCATTAAAGCATTTTACTGCTTTAAACAGATCCTGTTGCTTAGGTCAAATTTACATCTGACAAATGCTGTTGCTTAGTACTCTTCAGACCCCCTGGAGTGAAATTTGAAACCAGCGTGAAATGAGCTTGGGAAAAGACAGCAGTCAAACTACTTCAGAGGGGAGGTGTAAATTGGGCCTTAGTACTCTTCAGACCCAGGGAGTGAAATTTGAAACCAGAATGAAATGAGCATAGGAAAAGACAGCAGTCAAACTACTTCAGAGGGGAGGTGTAAATTGGGCCTGGGTCTGAAGAGCAGTAAGCAACAGGATCTGTTTAAAGCAGTATAATGCTAGCTTGACCACAGGAGGGCAATTAACGAATGTAGACATTAATTTTTAAACTAGAACAAGTACGGTCTGAAACTAGAAACAGGTATAGACGGGTTTTTCTGAAACTAGAATGATTCCAGTCGGAAAGTCATATCGACTAGAACTTGAGGGCATCCAGTGAAGGCGTCCAATGAAGCTGATGCATAGTAGGTTTAGGATGGAAAAAAGGAAATTCTACTTTATACAGAGTGTGACTAAAATGTGAAATTTGCTGGCAGAGGATGTCGTGACGGCCACAGGAATGAACAGCTTTAAATGAGGATTAGATAGATTAATGGAGGAGAAGTCTCTCAGTGGCTACTAGCCCTGGTGTCTGAGGGGAACCTCCACATTCAGAGCCACTAAGCCTCTAAATCCCAGAGCCGGAGGCAACCTAAGGGGAAGGCCTCAGTCTCCAGAGGAACTGACTGGCCACTGTGTGAGACAGGATGCTGGACTAGATGGACCCCTGGTCTGATCCACTAGGGCTCTTCTGGTGTTCTTAGGAAGGCCTCAGCCTCTCTGCCCTGTTGTTGGCCCTCCAGAGGAACTGGCTGGCCAATGTGTGAGGCAGGATGTTGGACTAGATGGACTATTGGTCTGATCCCCTGCCTTTAGGACAATACTGGTCACCTTGATGTAACTCCAGTGAAGAATCCCCAGAGAAATAAGATGATCAACATGTGAATTCACCAGGGCTAGTAGTAGCCACTGAGAGACTTATCCTCCATGAATCTATCTAATCCTCATTTAAAGCTGCATCCATCATGACATCCTCTGGCAGCAGATTCCACATTTTAGTCACACTCTCTGTAATGTAGAATTCCATTTTGTCCATCCTTCCAGCAGGTTTATAACAGAACAAGGGCGGCACAGAGATATTCCCCAAACTCGCCCCCAGCGGAGAACTGTCACCTTGGCCATTCTGGATGATGCTCTGAACAGAACACTGGGAAATTCAGACTGTAAATCTTGGCAGGCAGACAGCATCTCTTGTTCTTCCTCTGGGGGGACTCCTCCTGACTGAGCTGGGGTGGGGATTAAAGAGAAAGAGAAGAAGAGGAAGGTGTTTTCTTGACCAGAATCTTTGTTCAGTACAAGTCTGGGTTCAGCAGAGAGGTCAGGTAAATAGATACGCTTACACTGCCTCTCTCCTGAACCAGGGCTCTGGGCAGCTTACACACATCAAAAAGATCCAAACCTTGTATGGTTTCATGGATGAGAGACTTTGGCTACTCGATAGAAATAGACAAGTGGTCACAAATTTGGAAAACGCTCAATTTTTTGACCGCCATTCCCTATCAGGAAAATATATACAAAATGTTTTTTAGATGGCATTGGACTCCGGAGAAAATTGCTAGATGTTATGACAATGTCTCTAACCTCTGTTGGAAGTGTGGTAAAAATATAGGGACTTTTCCCCATATGTGGTGGCGCTGTTCGAAAGCCCGGAAGTTTTGGTTTAGGATTCAGAAATTAAAAACAGATGTTTTAGGTATTAACATCCCTTTTGTTCCGGAATTTTTTTTGTTGAATTTATTGGATAAGAACTATAGTAAAGGTGATTTTACTTTTATAGTATATTCTTTTACGGCTGCCAGAATTTGTTGGGCCGCATATTGGAAATCAGAGAAAGTCCCCTCCATAGACAAAATTATAAGTAAATAATATGATTTAGCAGAAATGGTTAAATTAAATAATATCATCCATGGGAAAGATGAAATTATGTTTAACAGTATATGGTCAAAGTTTTATAAATGGTTGGAAAATAATGGCTGGACTCAATAACAAGAAACAGAGTTATCTATGTAGTTTGTAATTTGTATTACGTAAGAAAATCCTCTGAAAAGATTCTGATTTTGTTCCTATTGAAAAAAATCAAATTAAAAAAAAAAGATCCAAAGTATCAACACCATTTGTACCCCGTCCCAATCCTATCAAAACCAAGCATATCCGAGCTGGTGGCATTGCCCTATCATACAAAGTTTTTGGACACAAATATTAGCGCAAATTTGTAGTAAGTACGGGTGTTAGGCTACGGTCACACACATTACATAATCCACTTTCAATCCATTTTCAATGCACTTTCCAACTGGATTTTGCCAGTTCACACAGTTAAAATCCAGTTGGGAAGTGCACTGAAAGTGGATTGAAAGTGGATTACTTAGTGTGTGTGACCACAGCCTTAGTTTACCTGTTATTCTGGAGGCAGTAGTTTTGGAAATGGGTCTACTTACAATTGACAGTGTATGTATTAAAACACAACTTGCTATACTAATTGCTGTTGCCAGAATATCGATAGCCCAATACTGGAAAAAGAAAGAGGCCCCTACCCTGAGTTGTTGGCAACATGAGCTGTGGGAATATTTTGTACGTAGTCGAATTGCAAAAAAGTGTAGCAAATAAAAATGCAGAGTAAACAGAAGTTATTCCATGTGGCCTCCGATTATAGAGGGCTTGATAGGCAGTGAAATAGTTTCAAAAAACACAGACTATAGTAAGATTTTGTATTTTTGAAAAATTTAGATTAAGGTATCTCTTTGTTAGTGTATTATATAGTATCTCTGTCCCATATCACTATGTATCCTGTAATTTGGCAAATGAGTTTGGTAGTATGTAGAAAAGTATTGTATTATTATTCTGTTGAGTTGTTAATAAAAATTAAGAAAAACCCAACCAAGCATATCCCATTTGAAAACCCCACTCTTTCCAGTAACAAGATGGAATAAAAATTACCTGGACAAACAAACTGAGGACCGGTGGTTGCTCAAATGTCCTCCAATGCCCTCCAATACTGGGCTTTCTGGACATCTGAAGGGTAGACAGTGACACCCTTCTCACCTGCTCTGGAAGACTGTTCTATGACACCGCTCACCCGTCCAGAGTGCCCTGGGCCCTGGCTGTGGTGAACAAACACACATGAATATACGAGTCTGCCTTCTACTAAGTCCAACCACTCGGCCATCAGTTGTCTACTCAGACCGGCAGCGGCTCTCCAGGGTCTCAGGCAGAGAAAGGTCTTTCCCATCGCCAACGATCTGGTCCTCTTAAATGGAGATGCCAGGAATTGAACCTGGGACCTTCTGCATGCCAAGCAGACACTCTACCACTGAGCTACAGCCCCACGTCTTGGCTTTCCGTGGTCTCAGGCAGACGTCTTTCCCATCACCTACTGCCTCGTCCTTTTTTTTAAAACTGGAGATGCCGGGGATTGAACCTGGGACCTTCTGCATGCAAAGCAGAGGCTCCTCCACTGAGCCACAGACCCTTCTTACAAGTACAACCCTACAAGGTAGGCATGTCCATATGGAAGAATGGCATTATAACCTGCTGAGTTCCCTCCCCTCCCCAAACCCCATCTTCCCCAGGCTGTACCCCCAAACCTCCAGGAATTTCCCAGCCCCAAGCTGGCTTTAAAGACGAAAGCCAGCACTTTGAATTAAATGATGAAGCAAACTGGCCACCAGGGCCAAGACTTAAGAATGGGAGTGATATGTTCACAGGAATGGGGGTGGGGGGTGGGGGGTGGGGGGTGGCTCAGTGGTAGAGCCTCTGCTTGGGATGCAGAAGGTCCCAGGTTCAATTCCTGGCATCTCCAGTTAAGAGGCCTAGATCGTTGGCGATGGGAAAGACCCTTCTCTGCCTGAGACCCTGGAGGGCTGCTGCCTGTCTGAGTAGACAAGACTGACCTTGATGGACTAATGGTCTCAATTTCTTAAAAGGCAGTTTTGCGTGTTCAAGACAGTCATGGAAAGGGCCTTGGCTCAGTGGCAGAGCCTCTGCTTGGCATGCAGAAGGTCCCAGGTTCAATCCCCGGCATCTCTGGTTAAAAGGACCAGCCTGTAGGTGATGTGAAAGACCTCCACCAGAGACCCTGGAGAGCTGCTGCCAGTCTGAGTAGACAATACTGACTCTGATGGACCGAGGGTCTGATCTGGTATAAGGCAGCTTCATGTGTTCACCCCAGTCAACCATTGGGCTGTAACACTTTGAACCCATTGAAGATTCCGTGATGTCTTTAAGGGCAGCTCTAAGCTAAGCACAGTCCAGTCTTGTGGCTACCACTGCATGGACCAATGTGGCTAGACTGGCTGAGTCCAGGAAGGGGGATGATTTCTTTGCTAATTAAAGTGAAAAGCCCTCTTCGGCACCAAAATGAACGGCTCTTCAGCAGAACCAAGCAACCCCTTGTATTTCCGGGCCTTTTTCAGCCGGCGCTGCTGAAGGTGGCATCTTGATTTCTTTGCCCCTGGACCATCCGCCCTTGGAAATGTTAGGACTTTTGTCCAATATTCAAGAAAATTCAGAGTAATGGATCTTGCTTTTCTGGAAAGAAGAGATTTGCTTCTTTTAGTTTAAAAGAAACTTTATTACTAAAGGAAAAAGGGAAACGGGATTAGCTACAAATAAACAAAACATGCTTCCTAAGCAGCATTGTGCTGCGTCTGCACACTAAGACATCCTACTAGAGAGTGGGAGAGATTACAATGGATGATCTCTCCTTCTTCTTGACCCCTGAAAGGAAACACCTGATATTATTGACCAATTAGCAAGGCAGTACACCTTTAGGTTTCCCGGGCTTAGAGTTAATTGGCCAGCTGCCAGGCACTTCCAGGTTAAACTAAGAAACACTTCCAGGTTAAACTAAGTTACATAGGTTAACCCTATAATGACTGAAATCCCAGGTCTTGTCTTTCATACTCACAGGAAAGAGGGAGAAAGAATCATGGAAGGGGCCATGCAGGCCATCTAGTCCAAGCCCCCCCCCCCCCCCCCGCACAATGCAGGTCCAGCCTAGAGCACCCCTGACCAGTGTCTGTCCAGCCGCTGCTTCTGTCTACAGGAACAGCTCCCTGCCCTCCTGTAAGGGACAGCCCTTCAGGTACTTCAAGAGAGCCATCATGCCCCTCCCTCAGCCTCCTCTTCTCCAGACTGGACCTTCCCAAGTCCCTCAGCCTTTCCTCGTAGGGCATCTTGGTCTCCAGCTCACACTGCTTCTGCCTCTTTCCTCACCTTGTATGTGCATAAGGCAGGTGATGCATTGGCCCGCCCACTGCCGACATGGGCCGGAAGAATCGCAGGTGAATGGGGCTAGCAGGGCCACCAGGGACCCAAACTGCTGGAAATCTTCCCCACCCTAAAAAAAAAAGAAAAAGGAAAAGGAAATCTTTATTGCAAAAAGGTAAATGACTTTGTTGGGCATTTGGGATGCAACCACTTTGGCCATTTGGAGCTGCCTGAGATTTTGGTCAAATTATATAATTTTTAGCTTTTGGTGTCGATTTAAATACACATTCAAAAACCTCACAGGGTGTCTGTTGTGGGGAGAGGAAGAGAAGGAGGTTGTCAGCCGCTCTCAGACTCTGAAGGGTGGGGTATAAATTCAACTCCTCCTCCTTCTTCTGAAGGTCATGGCTTCTCTGTCTCATTATTGGCCCTCTAGAGGGACTGGTTGGCCTCTGTGTGAGGCAGGAAGCTGGACTAGATGGACCCTCACTGGTGTGATCCAGCAGAGCGCTTCTCATGTCCTAACGAAGGTCTCAGCCTCTCTGCCCTGTTGTTGGCCCTCCAGAGGAACTGGTTGGGGCCACTGTGTCAAACAGGATGCTGGACTAGGTGGACCACTGGTTATGCTCTAAAGAAGGCCTCGGCTTCTATGCCCTGTTGTTGGCCGTCCAAAGGTACTGGTCGGCTGCTATGTGAGACTGGTGCTGGTCTAGATGGACCACTGGTCTGAACCAGCAAGGCTCTTCTTATGTTCTAAATTACGTTCTTTGCGTTTTGCTGATGTGCACATGCACTCTGGAAAAAGCTGTCAAATGCTGCAAAAAAAATCATCTTGATTCAAGTCTTCCTATATAGTCACATCAAGGCTGTTTTTCCTAAAACCAGTATGTGCCTTGGTGACACAACAAAAGAAGTAATGGGCAGTGGTAGCAAACAACACTCGTCCTGCACAAGATCTTGGGAAAATCTAAAAATAAAAAAATGGAAAAGTGGCACAAAGCCACTCTGGGAACAAGGGCAGGTATCCTGTAAAAAAAAACTGAAGAAGTTTTGAAGCATCACAAGATGAAGCCTTGCAAGAATTGTTTGTACGTCCCAGACAGATTCGAACCCAGGAGCACCTTAGAAACCCACCAGATTTTCAGGGCTTGAGCTTCAAAGAGCCAAAACTCCCTTTGCCAGATTTCGGATGCAGGGAGCTTTGACTCTTGAAAGCTCAAACCCCGAAAATCGTGTCAGGCTTTGAGGTGCTCCTGGGTTCAAATCCAGCTGTTCCACTGCAGGACAACATGGCCATCCTCTGAGATTATCTTTATATGTTCCAGTGGAATTTTAGCACTTCTCAATCCGAAAGGTGTACGTGTGTGGGGAGGGGAACCCACGACCAAAAGCAGAAAAGCGGGACACTCACTGGAATGCCGACACTGATGCTTTCTTGAAAAGCGGCAAGCAGCTGAAAGCTGGCGTGCAAAGCTCGTTCTCTGCTGCATTCGGTTTCGGTAAACCAGGGGTCTATGAGCTGTTGACGACGTGAGGATGGGAACACATGGAAGAACACAGAGATGGAATCAGGCCATTGGCCAAAGAGACCGCAGGACTCCCCCATACCCCCGCTGCCCACCACCAGGTCCTCAACTCACGCCTCCCTTTCTGCCCCCACCCACATATCCCACATCCGCCTGGGTATCCTTCCCCTGCCTGCTCACGACACCGTCCCATTTCCCATTTCCCAGGCTCACAGCCACAGTCTGCCCTTTTCTCAAAGGCACTGGGTGATGAGCACTGCTGGAAGCGCCGCTGCTGTGGCCACAAGAAGCACTGCTTGCATAAGAAGGGCCCTGCTGGATCAGACCAGTGGTCCATCCAGTCCAGCATCCTGTCTCACACAGTGGCCAACCAGTTCCTCTGGAGGGCCAACAGCAGGGCAGAGAGGCCGAGGCCTTCATAAGAACATCAGAAGAGCCCTGCTGGATCAGACCAGTGGTCCATCCAGTCCAGCATCCTGTCTCGCACAGTGACCAACCAGTTCCTTTGGAGGGCCAACAGCTGGGCAGAGAGGCTGTGGTCTTCATAAGAACGTAGGAAGAGCCCTGCTGGATCAGACCAATGGTCCATCTAGTCCAGCCTCCTGTCTCACGCAGTGGCCAACCAGTTCCTCTGGAGGGCCAACAACAGGGCAGAGAGACCGAGACCTTCCCCTGATGTTGCCTCCTGGCTCTGGGATGCAGAGGCTCACTGCCTCTGAATGTGGAGGTTCCCCTCAGTCACCAGGGCTAGTAGCCACTGATGGATTTATCCTCCATGAATTGACCTAATTCCCTTTTAAAGCTGTTTATTCTGGTGACCATCAATATATCCTCTGGCAGTGAGTTCCACATTTTAATCACCCTCTGTGTAGAGAAGTATTTCCTTTCGTCTCTCCTCGACCTTCCACCCATCAGCTTCACTGGATGTTCTCAAATTTTAGTATTTTGGGAGAGGGAGAACAAGTTCTCTTTGTCAATTCTCTCCACCCCATTTTATAACCCTCTATCATGTCCTACCACAGAGCTGGACAGGGACGAAAGACTAACCGACCCAAGGAATTCCACTCGGACAGCCAAAGAATGTGGTCTGAGCCCATCTAGCAGTTTCTCACTCTTCCAGTCTACTTAAAATGAACAAATGGAAGGGAAATTATCGCCATCTCCTAGTAGTTGAAGGGCTGTCCTATAGAAGATGGTATGGAGTTGTTTTCTGTTGCCCCAGAACGTTGGATCAGAACTAAGAGGTTGAAATTAAATCAAAAGCATTTTCGGCTAAACATTAGGAAGAACTAGGGTTGCCATCTCAGGGTTGGGAAATACCTGGAGATGTTTGGGGTGGAGCCTGAGAGGGGCAGAGTTTGGGGCACAGTGCCATGGAGTCCAGCTTCCAAAGCAGCCATTTTCTCCAGGTGAACTGATCTCCGTCACCTGGAGATCAGTTGTAATAGCGGGATATCTCCAGCTACCACCTGGAAGCTGGCAACCCTAGGAAGGACTTCCTGGTGGTTAAAGTGGATCCTCAGTGGGACAGGCTTTCTCGGGAGGTGCTGGGCTGTCTTTCTTTGGAGGTCTTTAAGCAGAAGCTAGATGGCCATCTGACAGCAATGCTGATTCTGTGAATTTAGGCTAATGGTGAGAAAGAGGGCTAGGGTTGCCAGGTCTGGGTTGGAAGATACCTGGAGACTTTGGGGGTGGATCCGGGAGAGGGCGGGGTTTGGGGAGGGGAGGGGCCTCCGCATGGTGCAGTGCCATAGAGCCTGCCCTCCAAAGCAGCCATTTTCTCCAGGGGAGCTGATCTCTGTCAGCGGGAGATCAGTTCTAAAAGCCAGAGATCTCCAGGCCCCACCTGGAAGCTGGCAACCATAGGGAGGGCAGAAAAGGACAAGCCAGTGCTTGGATCTCGTGGCCTGTTCCTACATGCCCAGGGAAATGCTGATTGCCACTTTGGGGTCAGGAAGGAATTTTCCTCCAGGCTAGACTGGCCCAGGGATCCTGGAGGGTTCTTTTTGCCTTCCTCTAGGCATAGAGCAGAGGAAGTAGCTGTGAATTTCCTGCATTGTTTGTGTGTGGGGAGGTGTTGGACTAGATGACCCTCGGGGTCCCTTCCAGCTCTGAGTTTCTATGTTGAAATGGATTTCCTCCTGGCTGCTCCAGCGACTCACCTGGAACATTTCGTCCACCAGCTCAGATGTCGGCTGTTCCTCCAGGATGGCCTTCATGAGTTCCCCGAGGGCCTCCACGGAACAATCATACAGGGACTGAAAACCAGATCCCAGCAAATAAAGTCGACTTGCCCCCCTGACGTCGCTGACGTATCCCATGTAACTTCTGGGTGATGTAGGCACACCACATTTATTTCTGGTTTCTTGCCGGGGGGTGGTGGGGGAGAGTTCGCCCCTGCCAGCCAACTGGCTGGTGGTGGAAAAGACCACTGGAAACTGGGGGAATCCCACCTGCACAATCAGAAGCCCTGCTGGGCAGGAGCCCCACCTGCCCCACCCACTTTCCAAAAAAAAAACCCAAACACTTTGCCAGAAGAGGTTTCCCCCGCAGGCACCACGTTGGGGACACCTGCACTACAGCACACAGTTTCGAAAATGGCCTTTAGGAAAGACCTAAACAGAGCCAGTTTGGAGCAAGTGGTGTGACCTTGGGTCAGTCACAGTTCTCTCAGAGCTGTTCTCTCATGGGCAGTTCTCTCAGAGCTCTCTCAGCCCCGCCTGCCTCACAGGATGTCTGTTGTGGGGAGGGGAAGGGAAGGGAAAGGAGATTGTAAGCCGCTCTGAGACTCCTTCGGGTAGTGAAGGGCGGAGTATCAATCCAATCTCCTCCTTCTGCTCCTCCTCCAGCTGATATACCAGCTGCAACGTTTTCCTGGAGAAGGGGAACCAGGCATGTACGCTGGTGATTTCCAGACTAGACTACTGTAAAGTGCATTAAAGCTGTGGGTGAGTGATTTGGCTACTGCATCAGTTTGTTTGCTCCGGAGCCATCCTTCCGGAGCAAAGACAAAAATGTGGGAGCCGGCTTAGAGGGAACACCAACTCAGCTTAGAGGGAACACTGGCCAGTTGGGTCAGTTTGGTGTGGTGGTTAAGTGCGCGGACTCTAATCTGGGAGAACTGGGTTTGATTCCCCACTCCTTGCACCTGCTGGATGACCTTGGGCAAGTCATAGTTCTGTCAGGGCTGTTCGCTCAAGGACAGTTCTGAAAAGAGCTCTCTCAGCCCCACCTACCTCACAGGGTGTCTGTTGTGGGAAAGGAAAGGGAAAGGAGATTGTAAGCCACTCTGAGACTCTGAGTGAAGGGTGGGGTATAAATCCAATCTCCTCCTCCTCCTCCTTTCTCTCCTGCAAGCATCAAATCTTTGCCACCCATTTAACTGTTCTTTAAAGTCAGAAGACAGTCGAGGGGTCTGCCACGTTATTCTAGCGTGTTTCTGAGACCACAATCTCTTTGACTGTGATAGAAGGCGGAAGGGTGTTCGACCTCCCCTCTCATGACAACTGCATTTTTTTTTCAATCTCTGTTCCTTGCCCCGACTCACAACCTTGTCTGGGTAACTTATGTGGTAGCTGAGCCCCCGCCCAGGGACAATATAATTATTTCTGTCTTCTGCTGCGAGTGCCAGAAAAATGCCATGCTGGCCCTTGAGGAAATAGGTACAAAGATGACACATTCCGCCTGCGGCCATGTTTGTTTTGAGATAACAGTCAGACATTCCCGAGATCGGCAGAGGAAGATAGGAATAGTCAGCCAGAGACGGAGCAGAAGGTCAGATGGGAAAAGATGAAGTGTCTGTATGAATGTAGGAACTAAGGGGGGGAAATTGCCATCAATTCTCAGCCAATTTAAGGCAACCTGGAAGCCGACTTAAGGCAAACCCAAAAGGTTTTCAGGGCAAAGGAGGTGGTTGGCCATTGCCTGCTTCTGCATACAGACCCTGGGCTTCCTTGCTGGTCTCCCATCCAAATACTAACCAGGGTTAAACCTGCTTAGCTTCCAAGATCTGATGAGTTCAGGCTAGCCGGGGCCACCAAGATCAGCACTAAAACACACAACCCTGAGTTGAGAGAGCCCATCAAAAAGGCCTTCCTGGATTACCAGATGAAGGCCCACTTAGTTCAGTATCCCACTGAAGAAGTGAGCAGGGACTCACCAAAGCTCCCCCCCTGCCAGAAATTTTTAAAAATAATTTTAACATACAAAGATAAAAACATACTAACAGACACGGAGTCCGTACTATATGTACCTACATTAACATTTCTACTAGAATCAGTATCTAATTCACCAAATTAGCTTATCCCAGTTTTAAAGGAGCATACAATTAGAGTTGATTCATTTTTTTTAAAGTGTTCATCCAACCATCTATAAAACTTTGACCAGTTATTTTCAAAAATTTCCTCTCTTTTATCTGCTAATTTCAATGCTAAATTGTCCATTTCTGCAGTCTCCAATAGTTTATAGATTATTTCCTCCTTGGAAGGAACGTCTTCTCTTTTCTAGTGCTTTGCATAAAGAATTCTAGTAGCAGTTATTACATGGATAATCAGATATTTATCTAGTTTGTTAAAAGTTTCTGGAATCATATTCAACAAAAAAAAATCTGACACAAATGGTACAGTCAAATGCAACATATTTTGCAATATTTCATGAATCCAGGTCCAATATTTTTTTTTACACATTTACACCGTCCACCACATATGAAAAAAGTAACCAACAGTTTGTTTACACTTCCAACATTCATTCGACATATTTGGATACCACTTCGCTAAGTTCTTGGGTGTCATATACCCAGGGGTCATTTCATTAGCATAACTCATTTGCATATGCCACACCCCCTAACATACCGGAAGTGTGTCAGAAGGCAACACCCACCCCTCAGGCTCCCCTCCACAGGTGAGTGAAACTTACCTGCTCTTCCTCCACTCCCTTCCCCATCCAATACTTAGTGCAGTAAAAATAAGCTTAAAGAACACACCCACATTCTCTTCCTGCTCCCTTGAAACCACCAGGTTTCAAGTAGACTTGAGATACCCAGGACATGTGCACCACCCATCCCTTTCCCTTCCCCTCCCCACAAGACACCCTGTGAGGTAGGTGGGGCTGAGAGAGGTCTTTTGAGAACTGCTCATGAGAGAACAGCTCTGAGAGAACTTGTGACTGGCCCAAGGTCACACCAGCAGCTGCATATGGAGGAGTGGGGAATCAAACCCGGTTCTCCCAGATTAGAGTCCAACTCCTGACCACTACACCAAACTGATGGGGTGGAAGCTGCTGAAGGGTTGCTGAAATTTCTCCAGTACTTATGTGCCATGTGCCCAGATAAAAAATGGTATACTTAGAAAATTTATATGCCACCTTGAGCAAGTCTCTGGAAAAGCAGCACACAGTCATAAAAGGAACAATGATAAAATTATCAATATTAAAACAAAACATTAAAAACAGTAAAGACCCTAGCAGGGCTTTCCCCGGGGCGCTGCGCCTCTGCACTGCTCGGGGAAGCCGAGGAGGGGGCGGGGCTTGGTCATGTGCCCGCCCCCTGGGCTCCTCACTCCCGGAGGTGCACTCCTGTGCGCTCCTGCTCCAACGGACCCCTGCATATACCACCTAAAGAGCATCTTATAAATATTCTCTTTAAACGCCATACATGCCAGAAATTTTGTTTGTCTTTCAGGTGCTACTGGACTCTGGCTCTTTTTCTGCTGCAACAGACAGACTAACACGGCTATCCATCTTGATCTATCTCCACCGAACAGGCACTTCTGGGAAGTCTACAAGCAGGTCCCAAAAGACGACCTCAAAGAACCCACGTACCTCTGTGCAGTCAGAGTCCTTTCCCGTCTCCCCTTTCAGCTGCTCCAAGGGAGGAAGAGGGAACAGACTTTTGATGCTTTGGTCAAGGAGATCCCGATTATCATCTAAGCTCAAACACGGCCTCAGTTTGCTGGAAGGAGAAGGATGGGTGGAAGGACCATGTTTTAGAGTCATCAGGGCTGGTTCTGGGGACTCTGTTGCTCCAAGCAAGGCACAGATATTGCTGGATCTTGTACCACCTCCAGCCAAGTCTAAATGGAGCCCCGAGACAACATTGTGAGCTCCATTAGGGGAGGGTCCAGTGGGGAGGGTCCCGGGGGCTGAGGCTCTTCACCTCCTCCCTCACTGGTGGCTAAAAACAAGCTGAGGGTCAGGACCCTCTTCATTTTGCTGCCCCGAATGGCTGCCGGGGGGGGGAGGGGCGGCGGCGGCTGAGAGTCATTGCTGTCAGTCCTAAGGTTACCAACCTCCAGATGGAGCCTGGAGATCTGCTGGAATTACAACTGAATTCCAGACAACCAAGGTCAGTTTCCCTGGAGAAAATGTCAGTTTCACCAGGTAGAAATAATAATGTATCACTCTGAAGAGCCCACCACATGGCAGAGAGTCCAAGGCCTTCCCCTGATGTTGCCTCTGGCTCTGGGATTCAGAGGATTAGTGCCTCTGAATGTGGAGGTTCCCCTCAGTCACCAGGGCTAGTAGCCATTAGTAGCCATCCTCCATTACACTATCTAACCCCATCTCAAAGCTGTTTATTCCTGTGGTCATCACTACATCTTCCACATTTGAATCACTCTTTGTGTAAAGTGGTATTTCCTTTTGTCTGTCCTGTACCTACTGCCCATCAGTTTCATTGGATGCCCTCGAGTTCTAGTATAAGTCGCTAAGTTACTACTGGACACAAACCTAGAGTTCCTGGCACTCGAATCGAGTGTTTCGAATCGAAACCTCCTGAGGCCCTCATGAATCAAAATCAAACACATGAACAAACATGAAGCTGCCTTATACTGAATCAGGCCATTGGTCCATCAAGGTCAGTATTACCTACTCAGACTGGCAGCTGCTTTCCAGGGCCTCAGGCAGAGGTCTTTCATATCACCTCCTGCCTGGACCTTCTAACTGGAGATGCCAAGGATTGAACTTGGGACCTTCTGCATGCCAAGCAGAGGCTCTCCCGCTGAGCCGCAGCCCCTTTCAAGGGAGAGGTGAACATCTCTCTTTCCTCAAATGAACATCCTTACCATCAGAGGACATCCCTACCAGCAGAGAATCTACCATTCAGCCAAAGCCCCTTGAGCTCCTTGGGTGGAAAGCCCAGGTATTGAAGATTCCACGAAAATGAAAGAAAGGCGGCTCTTGCCATGCAGGTATCGTAGGACCAGCAGGTGGCCACTAGGTCAGAAAAAAGCCTACCTCAGACACGCGAGGGCAAGGATGGCCTTGGGGCGAATTGGAGTCGTTAGAGAATCCAAGGGCTCTTCCCGGATGAAATCCTGAAAGGGCAAGCAGACATTTGGGAAG
This sequence comes from Lepidodactylus listeri, assembly GCA_029233225.1. Taxonomy (NCBI): domain Eukaryota; kingdom Metazoa; phylum Chordata; class Lepidosauria; order Squamata; family Gekkonidae; genus Lepidodactylus; species Lepidodactylus listeri. The sequence continues at coordinate 97,408,705 of JARCFY010000011.1, read as the reverse complement.
AGAATCAAGAAGAAGAAGAAGAAGAAGAAGAAGAGATTGGATTTATATCACGCCCTTCACTCACTTAAGAGTCTCAGAGCGGCTTACAAACTCCTTTTCCCTTCCCCTCCCCACAACAGACACCCTGTGAGGTAGGTGGGGCTGAGAGAACTCTTTCCCAAGCTGTCCTTGAGGGAACAGCTGGTACAGAGCTATGGCTTGCCCAAGGTCATCCAGTAGGTGCAAGTGGAGGAGTGGGGAATCAAACCCGGTTCTCCCAGATTAGAGTCCGCACACTTAACCACTACACCAAACTGGCTCTCTTTCATTCAAAGGAATGAAAGAGTCACTGATAGGGAAACTGGCTTCCAGGAGCCTGGAGATCTCCCAGAATTAGAGTTCAGACTACAGAGATCTGTTGCCCTGGGGAAAATGGCTGCTTTGGAGGGTGGGCTGTATGGCACTGTACTCTGCTGAGGTCCCTCCCCTCCCCAAACCCCACCCTCCCCAGGCTCCACCCCTTCTCCAGCCTCACCGTGGAGATTTCCGCTTAGACGCCCACCCATCTCCAGCCTCACCGTGGAGATTTCCGCTTAGACGCCCACCCATCTCCAGCCTCACCGTGGAGATTTCCGCTTAGACGCCCACCCATCTCCAGCCTCACCGTGGAGATTTCCGCTTAGACGCCCACCCTTCTGCAGCCTCACCGTGGAGATTTCCGCTTAGACGCCCACCCTTCTGCAGCCTCACCGTGGAGATTTCCGCTTAGACGCCCACCCTTCTCCAACCTCACCGTGGAGATTTCCGCTTAGACGCCCACCCTTCTGCAGCCTCACCGTGGAGATTTCCGCTTAGACGCCCACCCTTCTCCAGCCTCACCGTGGAGATTTCCGCTTAGACGCCCACCCTTCTCCAGCCTCACCGTGGAGATTTCCGCTTAGACGCCCACCCTTCTCCAGCCTCACCGTGGAGATTTCCGCTTAGACGCCCACCCTTCTCCAGCCTCACCATGCGCTTCTTCCGTGGTTGACCATCCAGATCAGTGCTGTGCGTCAGCCACGGAGCACACGGTCTTGTCTTATTTTTTTAAAAAAGAAATAACAACTTTGACTTTTTAAAGAACAGCTCTTGGGTGCACAAGTGCAAACATGCGCATATACACATATGTTCTACTCTTTAAAAAATGGCAAAGCTGGAACAACCGCTTCACACTTCTGAACAAGTCTGAGTGCCCACCGGGGAGTTCAGACATCCATAAATGTGGGATGAATGCGCAGAGCTCCATTAGCACCGGAATTCAAGTGCTGTCTGTTTACTCCAGCGGTTCCCAAACTTATTTGGGCTACCACTCCCTTTTCAGAAAAAAAAATTACTCAGCACCCCCCCCCCCCCTCCCGGAAATCTACCTTCAAGAAGTGGACAAAAAGATGCAGGAAGAATCCACCCCAGTCCACGCAGCCAGGCAGGCCACGGCAGGCACAGAACAGCAGCAGCTGAAGCCCAGAAGCCAGAGGCCAGCAGCAGCCACCACTCAAGAGCCCAGCAACAACACCAGCCTTACAAGGGTCCACATGCATTTGCCATTTGCAAACGCATGGCTGTGATTGGCTGTGGGGACCCCTCTTCACCTCCCCCTCCCTCCCTGATCCCAGGGAAGACCAGGAAAAGGCAGGAAAAAGCTGCTTTAGACGGGTTCTGGACTCTTCTTTCTTTATGCTTCCACTACCCCCCTTATTTTTAATCAACACCCCCCCAATTGCACCCAAGGCTCCTAAAGCCCACCTGGATCGTTCCAGCACCCCCCAGGGGGCGGTACTGCTCACTTTGGGAACCAGTGGACTTTATTCCACCTCCAGCTGCCAGATGTGGCTATGTGAACCAGCTGGTTTAATCCATTCAGGGAAAGCAACTATACTGGGCCAAATTGCCCATCTGATTGCAATTGCAATGGCTTCCTCCAGGGATCCACCATGTCAGTAAAGCAGAAAGAGAGGGGCGGAGGGGCGGAGGGGCGGAGGGGCGGGGGGGGGGGCTGAGTTTACTCTGCAAAGCCAGTTGTGGGAACACAGTGGCTGCAATTTATGATTGCTTGTATCTTCATCCCACCTGTCTTCCAAGGAGCTCAGGGCAGCATACAGAGTTCGGCTCTCCTCCACGTTATCCTCACAACAACCCTGTGAGGTGAGTTAAACTGAGAGGGAATGACGGGCCCACGGTTACCCAGCAAGCTTTCATGGCAGAGTTGGAATCTGAACTCAAACCTCCCCAGTCCTAGTCCAATCCGCTAACTCCCACATCGCCCCGGCTCTCTCGCCAGAACTATAAACCAGCCATTGATGAAGCCAGGATAAGGATGCCAGCTCCGGGTTAGGACGTTTTCGGAGATTTAGGGGTGCAGCATGGAGAGGGCGGGGTTTGTGAAGGGGAGGGACCTCAGTGTGTTATAATACCATAAAGTCCAACCTCCAAAGCAGCCATTTTCTCCGGAGGAACCGATCTCTGTTGCCTGGAGATCAGTTGCAATCATGGTTGCCAGCTTTGGATTGGGAAATATCTGGAGATTTGGAGGGAAGAACCCGGGGAGAGTGGGGTTTGGGGAGGGGAGGGACCTCAGCGTTGGAAGTCAAAGACTGTACACTGCCTCTTCACCTCAGCGTTCAGCAGGAGCTACAATAGAGCTGGAAAGACAGAGAGGTCAGGACACACAGAGCATCCTTTCCTTCTGCTGATACTACCCCTTCGAAGTAGGATGCTGTTCTTTAGAGGAATTACTTCCTTCCCTCCCATTCTGACACCTTCTCTCACACATATTGCCAGGCTTCCCATCTTAGGATCATGGATTCAAGACATGCATTATGCATCTGCATCCATCCTAGCTAGTTAGATTACGCTACTATCCTGCTTCTACCCTCGCTTTTCTAGAATGGAGTTTCTATGAATAAGAGGATTCTGATAAGCTTGGACAGTTAAAGAGGCTCCGTGTTACTGTTTGTTTCTTTACCAGCAACCACGCCCACACTGGAGATGCTTCTGCTGGGTGGTAAGCCTCGTGCACTCTCCTGCATTACCAGTGATTCCCGGCTGTATCAAACTAGAGAATCTAGGATTCCATACAGCCCACCCGCCAAAGCAGCCATTTCCTCCAGGGGAACAGATCTCTATTGTCTGGAGATCTGTTGTAATAGCAAGAGATCTCCGGGTCCCACTTAGAGCCTTGGCAACCCTCCCCTCAGGTGAAGACATTCTTAATATTTTCAGGACCTGAAGGCCCATGTGCTTACGATGCTCGGGAAGACCACGGGGTCTCCATAAACGTGCTGCAGAGGCCGGCTGGGCACGGAGTCCCGGGAGCCTGACTCACCAGCAGGACACCGAGGAGCTCCTTTTTGCAGGTTAACTGGAAGCCCTGGTCATCCCGGGTCTCGTGGAGGGCGTGGCTAATGTCAGTCATGCTCTGGATGAAGGCCAGCTTCAGGCTGATGTCCTGCATTTCCAAAAGAGCCGTTTTACAAGCAGGAGGCAAACCTCGCAGGCAGCAGCCCTGTGTTTCTCAAGATAGCCATGAACAAGGACCCTTGGGGCACACTTACTGGTAGGACAGCCATGTTTGGGTTGGGAAATTCCTGGAGCTTTCCTGGGACTTCCCTGGGGTATAATGCCACAGCCCCCCCCCCCCGCCCTTCCAAAGTGGACAGGAGGAGCCACAGGAGGTGGTGGCAGCTACAAGCATGGGCGGCTTCAAGAGGGAATTGGATAAACATATGGAGCAGAGGTCCATCCGTGGCTATTGGCCACAAGGGATAGATAGGAACTCTCAGTCTGGGGCAAGTGATGCTCTGTATTCTTGGTGCTTGGGGTGGGAGGCAACAGTGGGAGGGCTTCGAGTGTCCTGGCCCCGCTGGTGGACCTCCTGATGGCTCAGCTCCTGCGTTTTGGCCACTGTGTGAGACAGAGTGTTGGACTGGATGGGCCAATGGCCTGATCTAACATTGGCTTCTCTGATGTTCTTATGTCTGAGGCAGTGATGCTCTGTATTCTTGGTGCTTGGGGGGGGGCAACAGTGGGAGGGCTTCTAGTGTGGGAAGGCTTCTCCTGATGGCACCTGGTCTTTCTGGCCACTGTGTGACAGAGTGTTGGACTGGATGGGCCAATGGCCGGATCCAACACTGGCTTCTCTTATGTTCTTGACATTTTCTCTAGAGGAACCAATCTCTGCCTGGAGATCAATTGTAATCCCAGGAGATCTCCAGCCACCACCTGGAGGTTGACAACCCTATTTAGGAGAGAACTCTTGGGAAATCAGATGCGCTGTCCCTGAATGTTAACAGAGAAACTGATTCTGGAACGAGGCAAAGGGAAGGGTAGGGCTGTCAACTCCATTTTGGGAAATCCCTGGAGATTTGGGCCTGGGGATGGTGAGGTTTGCAGAGAGACCTCAGGAGGGTATCGTGCCATCGAGTGCACTCCACCTGAAGCCCTGTGCCCTGGCAGACACCCCACCACAGGCTATGCGGACACTGGCCTGGGTCTAAGCATGCAAATAATACCCATGAAGCTTGCGCCACTCACCTTGTTTGCAATGCTAACGCCCAGCACCTGAAAAGGGAAAGGCAGCCTCTAGTCAGCATTCTGGAAGTTGACTTGCAGGTTTCATATCATAATGCAAACACACACACACAAACACAGGGGTCATTTCGTAGAAGAAGAGGTGCCAGGAGCTCATTAGCATACCTGTTAATTAGCATAACTTATTAGCATATGCCACGCTCCCTGACATCACCGGAAATGTGTCAAAAGGAGAAGCAAGAGAGGGCATCTTCAAAAGCCTCCCCTTCCCTTCCCCAGCTGGCCTGCCAAGGCGGCGGGGGTGGGGGGGGAAGCGAAGAGAGAAGGGGTTGAAACTCTAAACCCCTTCTCTCAGGAGCCACGCTGGCAGTGGCGACATGATATTTTCATTGTATTCTATGGCCCCATAGAACACAATGGAAAGATCGCCGCTGCCGGCATGACTCTAGAGAGAAGGGGTTTAAACTTTAAACCTTTTCTCGCTTCACTTCCTCCGCAGGCCCGCTGGGGGTGGGGCTTGCCGCCACCGCCATTTGTGCCCGCCTTGCTCTGGCCCCAAATGACCCGTGTGTGTATGTGTGCGTGTGTGTGTATAAAATTTCAGATCCTGCCCATCATGGAATCCACATGGCAACACTGTTTGCTGTCAATGAGAAGGGCTCTGTGTTTTTGGCAAGGGTACAGGACCCCTGTGAACAGGGGGTGATCTTTGGGCACAGAATCAGATCTGTAGGTTAGGGTTGCCAGGTCCCCCCGGCCACCAGCAGGGGATGGAGGGGATCAGGTTGCCTGTTCCAGGTTGGGGGACTCCTGGGGATGTGGGGGTGAAGCTGCAGGAGGACAGGGAGCTCAGGGGGGTACAAGGCCATAGAGTCCACCCGCCAGAGCAGCCATTTCCTCCAGGGGGGCTGATCTCTGTAGTCTGGAGATGAGCTGTAATTCCAGGAGATCCTGGAGGCTGGACTCCCTAGTTGAAATGGTTTCTCCAAAGTGTTCTGTTCCAGAGAAGCTGCAAACTCCCCCAGTCCTTCTCTATGCCAAGACCCCAGTTGGGGCAGGGATTCCTCTGCCCTGAGCTCCCATTGCCTACAGCTGCTCCAAGCGATGATGGGGAGGGGATTTAAAAAAAAAACCTCACTGATGTCGTGAGCGTGATGACATCATTTCCAGGGAAGGACCAGGAAATGACACTGGGTAGCTCTAGGTACTGCAAGAAACTCTATGGTTGTACCCTAGGGTTTCTGGCAATTCCTAGAGCTACCACTGCATCACCATGTTCCCAGTACCACCCCCCATGTCCCCACCCCCAACTCTAGTTCCAAGGCATAATGAGTCATGAAATCTAGGTATTTGGTCTCTTTTTTCAGGACCCAAACACACATTAACCCAGCTAGTAGGAGGGTAGTTGAAGTTACCCAACATTACACAATTTTCTCCTCTGATGGCCTTCCGTATTTCTTTCTGCCTTTGAAGATCACCCTCAGTTTCGGTCAGGTGGGTGACATTATGTCCTTGTGTCTGCTGCATATAGAGGCACTCCAACATGATATGTCTTTCTTATATATCTTAAACGTGGGGGTAACAGAATCTCAACGATTTTCCCCTTCCGAGTGTGTCCTCACTTGGCACCTAGCAGAAGCTTTTAGCATATCTGTACTGACATTTCTGCTTTGTTTCCTTTTCCAAAGCATCCTTGGTGAGCTGTTGTTCCCTGACAATATCACCACTGGCCCGTAGCTACGGTGGGGTTATTGGGGGCTCAGCCCCACAACCCCCCTCCCTTAAAGGGACAGCCCCACAAGATTTCCCTCTTCCCTCACCAGTTGAGTCTACTCTCTGCTTGCTGGCTGGAAGAAGACTCCGTGGCCGGCAATGGAGGCCACGCAGCTGCCCCCTCTCTTCCTCTGCCAGCCAGCTGAGCAGTTATTGTTGTTCAGTCACACAATTGAGTTTGACTCTTTGTCACCCCATGGACCACACCACACCGGGCCTTCCTGTCTTCCACAGTCCTCCGGAGCAAGGGTTTAAAGTCTGCTCAGCTGGCTGGCGGGGAAAGAGAGGGGATGGCCACGGCTGCCGGTCCCTGAGTCTTTTTCCTGCTAGCAAGCAGGGAGAAGACTCGCCCAGGTTTTATAAAAAAAAATCCTGGCTACAGGCCTGTCTCACCATCACATTCTAGCCCAACCCCAACAGGTTCCTTTGTACCAGCTGATGCTTCTGGGCAACCCTCAAGGGAAGCCCAAGTGAACTGTATTGTAGTAGTCAAACCCAGATAGTGCAAATCCGTAGATGATTGGAAGAAATTGGCAGAAAGGAAATGAAAAGTTTTTGTCTGAACGGCTGGACCCTGTTGAGATGGTGGTCAACTAGGGTTGCCAACTCCAGCCTGGGACATTCCTGGAGATTTTGGAGTGGAGCCTGGGGAGGGTGGGGTTTGGGGAGGGTGGGGAGCTGAGTGGGCCTGTGATTCCGTTTTCTCCCCAGGAGAACTGACCTCTAGTCTGGAGATCAGTTGTAGTTCTGGAGACTCAATAATTTTGTAATTCAGCCAGCCCCCACCTGGAGGTTGGCAACCCTACAGGCAACACTCCCTGAAGAGCACACCTGGCCTTTCAAGCCTCTCACCTGCCCACTGTTGTAGTAGTGCTGCAGCACTCTCTTCATGATGTCAGTTTCCACTCGGGAGAAGAGGAGCTCCTTCGGAGCACAGAGCGCCACTTTACCATATGTGAGCATCAGCGTTTGGTGGATCTGGCCCCTCCGGCCTTGGTAATAGTCCTGAGCAACAGAAAGAGAGGAGGAAGGTATGGCTGCTTCTTATTCGGCAACTCAGCAACAATCTAATGGTCCCCCTCAGCTGGGTGTCCAGAGTGGGGGTGCCAGCCCCCCCCCCAAGTTACTCGCAGGGGATGGGGGTGTAGAGTTGCCCTCTCCAGGCGGGGAAACTTCTGGAGATTTGGGGGCGGAGGCCAGGGGTGACAGGGATCTCAGTGAGGTACAATGCCACAGATTAATAAGAACATAAGACCATAAGAAGAGCCCAAATGTCCATCCAGTCCAGCATCCTGTCTCACACAGTGGCCAACCAGTTCCTCAGGAGAGCCAACAATATGGCAAAGGCCTTCTGAAGAACATCAGAAGAACCCCACTGGATCAGACCAGTGGCCCATCCAGTCCAGTATGTCACCTCAGGAAGTGGGCAACCAGTTCCTCTGGAGGGCCAGCAACAGGGCACAGAGGCCGAGGCCTTCATAAGAACATCAGAAGAGCCCTGCTGGATCAGACCAGTGGTCCATATAGTCCAGCCTCCTGTCTCACACAGTGGCCAACCAGTCCCTCTGGAGGGTCAACAACAGGGCAGAGAGGCCGAGGTTGTCATTTGAACATCAGAAGAGACTTTTCTAGAGAATTACTATTATTATAGTAAACATTTATATATATATATATATATATATATATATATATATATATATATATATATATATATATTCACTTTTTGTCACAGATGTTTTGATGTTCCATCTCCTCCCATGATCTCTCACTTTTGGCTACCACCTGGAAATTGGCAATCCCGAGACTTAATTTGAGATTTGCAGTTATATATGTGCTGTGAAGATTGTTTGAAGAGTTCCCATACCTTTTCAGCATGGACTTTGGTCTTTCATTTTTACATTGTCTTTGCAAAGATGTTTACCACATCTTTTTGTTGGAGACACGAAAAATAGATTTACAGTAAGTGGGACTTTTGCCTCTCCTCAAATTATCCGCTTTACCTAAAGGAGAACGCAATAGCACTTCCTTTAAAAAAAAAAAAAACTTTAATCCTCTTTTCGTCTTTGTCCCGCATCCATCGCTCATCTTTCCCCAGGAAACCCAGCCTGCTGAGCTTTCTTTCTCTTGGCTCCCTTCCCCTCATCCATCAAAAAGTTGCAGTTTTGGGTATAGATCTCTCTGACAACTGAACGTAACACTTCATACATCTGACAAAACAGGACAACTTATGCCCCAATAAATTTGCCGGGTGCCTGCAAACCTGTTATTTTAAGCCCTTTTAAGGGCACTTCCAGGATCGTCTCACATCTATCAGAAGTCAGTCTGGGATGCGCAGATCAGCTAACCCGCCCAGACAAAATAATCTATATGCAATGGGGCATGGGCTTGCACCAAGATTTGTGCACATTGGTGACACAGAGGGGGACCAGATTCATATAAATTGAAGGACCTGAAGGCAGGGATGAACTGCACAGAGACCTTTCCAGAATTAATGTTAGGCACGCTTCTTAGTAAATTGGAACTGAGGAGGAGTGAAGCACAGCGCAGAGAAAACTTCCTAGAAAATAAAGGGATGCAACAGGAAATCTGCCAGTCTCTGCCAATGTTCCCTCTAAGTTGTGGAGTCGTGTGAGCAAAAATTCTACTTCGTGAGCTACTGGTGTTAAAGCTGTGAGCAAGTGATTTGGCTCCTGCATAAGTTGGTTTGCTCTGGAGCCATCCTTCCTGGGCTAAGACCAAAATGTGTGAGCTGGAGGCTAAAAAACAGTGAGCTAGCTCACACTAACTCAGCTTAGAGGGAACATTGGTCTCGGCCCAGGTGGGGCTTGGAGATCTCCTGGAATCACACCTGATCTCAAGGCTACCATTAGATTAAGACTACTTCTGAGCAGCCTCTGCCAAAAGTGCATAGTGGATGTGGCAAATTTTTGTTTTGCTGTTATTTTAAACTCTTAACTATCATCATTATTATTATTCTATTTTTTAAAATTTTAAATAATTTTTAATGGTGCATGGCCTATGGGCTATTAAACCTAAATAAATATTGTACCATGGCATCTGTAAGATTGAGGTTATGCATATATTGTAAATCATCTCATGTCTGGTATTGTTTTGCCAGCAATGTTTTCCAAAGATGTTAGTAATGTCTAGCCAGGGCTGTTATTATCTTATATTGTGTATTGTGTTAAAAAGGTTTTGATGTTTATGTAGACTGGACGTCTAATATGTGAGGAAGCTAATAATGAAGGTAGTATTTTTAAAATTTGGGTGTTGTAAGTAATGAATGCAAAGATGCACACATGGATAGACTAGCACTGTAAATACTGTTTGCAAAGGCAGGCCACGGCTGCTAGCAATTAGCAGCGGACGCTTTATGTTTGCTTTTTAGAAACCAATTAGTTCCTTGTGAAGACCTTGGGTTCTGATATGAGAGAGTCAGCACTGGATGTTTATTTCTAGAGTCGGCAAGAGTAAGTGAAAGTGATTTTTTAGAGTTTAATGGATCATTATTAATTTCCTTTAACTGTAATTGTAATTGTATGTATATTCGCTCTTTTACAGTGATAAGAATTGCTATTGCCACACGATCTGGCAAAGCAATCTATGTGAAACGGGTAGTTGATATTGTGCAACATCCGTTGTGTGTGAGCGATAAAAGAAGATATTTGTCTACAGAATCACAACTGTGATAGTAAATATTTTTCACAAATACATCTTTATTGACTCATTGTCATTTTCATCATGGATGTATTGTTTGGACTTCCGTCTCCTCCCGTGATCTCTCACTCTTGGCTTCTAGCCTCCAAGTGGGGCCTGGAGATCTCCTGAAATCACACCTGATCTCCAGGCTACAGAGAAGAGTCCCTTGGAGAAAAGGGCTCCTTTGGTGGGTGGACTCTGTGGCATTATACCCTGATAAGGTCCCCCCCCCCCTCCCCTCCCCAAACTCTGCTTTCCCCAGGCTCCAACCCCAAATCTCCAGGAATTTCTCATCCCAGAGTTGGTAAACCCTACTTGTGGTAGGAGGCAGATGGTGGAAGGCAGTTCTTAAACTTAACCTAAGAAAATAGCGTAGAGTAGTAATTAGAATGTGGAACTGGGAGAACTGGGTTCGAATCCCCGCTCAGCGGTGATGCCCATTGGGAGACCTCAGCCTAATCGCACATACATACTTGCAGAGCTTTACTGCCCTAATAGAGTTGTTGTGAGGATAAAATAAGGAAGGGAGAGCCACGGAGGCCACCCTGAGCATCTTTTGCTAGACAGAGCAGATGCCCCCACGTCGAGGGAGGCTCCACTCCTTTACCTTATAGTGGTTGATGACTTCGGACACCTTCGTTTTCTTCTCTAGCCCCTCTCCGAACTTCTGCAGTATGGCCAGCGTGAGGTCAAAATGGCCCATGGCAGAGAAGGAAAGGACAAGGATCACCTTCTGGAAAACAAAGCGTGTGGGCTTCACCGGTTCTTGTAGTGTGCTTTGAAAATCTGGGAACTGCTTTATCAGACCAGATTCAGAGAAGTAGGAAGGTTGACTGTATTATGGATTAATTATCTTCAGTTGCGGCACTTCTTCCTGAAGAAGACACTGTGGAAACGGGATTTTTACTGGTGCCCCGTTAACAGGATCATTTGCGCTCCGTCAACATCGGACTTTATTGCTTCACTGGGAAGGACTGCTTTGGATAGGAATTTTGGTAGAGGGCAAGTGATGCTCTGTATTCTTGGTGCTTGGAGGAGGAGGGAATAGTGGGAGGGGCTTCTGGAGTCCTGGCCTTGCTGGTGGACCTCCTGAGGGCACCTGATACTTTTGGCCACTGTGTGACAGAGTGTTGGACTGGATGGGCCATTGCCCTGATCCAACATTGGCTTCTCTTATGTTCTCATGACAGGGCTTTCGAGGAGTCTTCAAAAACTAGACTGACACCACCAGAGACATTTAGTATAATATTATGCATTAATAACTTTTGTTAAGTTCCCATACTATTTTTACAAATTTTCTTTATTAATATTCATGGATTTCTGGTCTTCTGTTAATTTTCTCTATACCGTGCATCTCCCCTTTCTGCTTTGTTGCTTGGTTCTCACAGATGCACAGAAACCCCACAGACAGAAAGCGACTGGACTTCCAAATGTCAGTGCTCTGGATTGTTGATCAGCCTGTCAGTGAGGGACGTCTTGGAGAATCAGACTCTCTAGTCAATCAGGAGGACGGACTTTGGACAGAATAATGGGGGGGGGGGAAGCAGCAGAGGACTGGGAAATGTCTGCTGGGCTTGGGGGAGTGGAAATTTTGGAGGTGAGAGATGATGGTCGGGAAAGTGGGGGATGGTGGAACTGCAAGTCGTAGGGTTTACTTCCTTCGTGGAGGAGCAGGGATTTGAGAACTGAATCCAGCATCCATTCCAGAAACATCTCTCTCTCTCTCTCTCTGAGGCCATGTTAAGAACATCAGAAGACCCCTGCTGATTCACACCAGTAGTCCCTCTAGTCCAGCATCCTGCCTCACACAGGGGCCAACCAGTTCCTCTGGATGGCCAACAACAGAGTGTGGAGGCCAAGACCTTAGTAAGAACACAAGAGCTCTGCTGGATCAGACCATTGGTCCATTTAGTCCAGCATCCTGTCTCACACAGGGGCCAACCAGTTCCTCCAGTGGGCCAGCAACAGGGCATAGAGGCCAAGGCCCTCATAAGAACGTCAGAAGAGCCCTGCTGGATCAGACCAGTGAGGGTCCATCTAGTCCAGCATCCTGTCTCACACAGTGACTGACCAGTTCCTCTGGAGGGCCAACAATAGGGCAAAGAGGGGTCCATCTAGTCCAGCATCCTGCCTCACACAGTGGCTGACCAGTTCCTCTGGATAGCCAATAACAAAACAGAGAGTCCTAGGCCTTCATAAGAACATCAGAAGAGCCCTGAAAGATCAAACCCATGGTCCATGTAGACCAGCACCCTACTCACCCAGCAGCCAAACCAGGCTTGTAGCTACTGTGGGGCTTTTGAGGTCTCTGCCCCCTTTGTTAAGGGCACAGCCCCCCAAGAATTTCTCTTGTAAATGCTTTTTTTAATCATTAGGGTTTTTTTTAAAGTCGTGCGCTCCTTTAAGCAGAGAGTGGGGTGCTGTAGTTGATTAATTCCTACACTGATCAAGGGGGCTGGCACAGTTGACCTCTAGGAACCCTTCTAATGCTACAGAAATGATTTGGAGTCTCTAGAAGGAGCACGATCCACGCCACTCACCTCCCTCTCAGATGCTTCCAGATAGTTGGCACTTCCTATGATGTGCTGAATCTGACTCTTAACGAAAGGCAGATCCTCACAACTCGTTAGTGAAGTGCCTAAAGATTTATACAGGAAACTCTGAAAGAAAAAGGAGCAGTAGTATCAGGTCCCACTAGAAAAAGAATCGCAGTGTTGTGCACAGTCACCCTAACTTGGCAGCTCGGATTATCCATTAAGCAAAATAAGCAGAGGTTTAGGGCACCAAGGGAATAGGGTTGCCAGCCCCCAGTGGGGGAAACAGTGGGGGAAACCCCACCCCGCAAATAGGGATGTTGTCAGGCGACATCCCTGATGCAATGACATCACCCAGAAGTGACATCATCATGTCGGTGACGTCTTACACAACACTCTGGTTTTGGGGCAAGCTCTATGGTTTTGAAGCCAAACAACCATCAGATTTTTGTCCCAAAAGCAGAGTGTTGTGTGTGACATGGCCAACATGATGATGGCACTTCCAGGTGATGTCATCATGCTGGGACATCACCTGATGTCCACCCACCACCAGAACACCCCCCCCCCCAAATCTTCCTGCCGCAACGGTGAGGGGACCTGGCAACCCTACAAGGGAAGGGGAGCACCTTGAAGATGAAATATTTTCTCAGACATTCCTTCAGTTATGGTTGTTCATAAGAAGTGATAGAAGAAGAAGGATGTTTATCCAGTTCCCTCATAAGAATGTAAGAAAAGCCATGTTGGATCAGGCCAGTGGCACATCCAGTCCAACATTCTGGGCAAACCAAGTTCAAATCTTAAGAACATCAGAGAAGCCATGTAAGATTAGGCCAATGGCCCTTTGAGTCCAACACTCTTTGTCACACAGTGGCCAAACTCAGGTGCCATCAGGAGGTCCACCAGCAGGGCCAGAACTCCAGAAGCCCTCCCACTGTTGCCCCCCAAGCACCAAGAAGACAGAGCGTCACGGCCCCAGACATAAGAACATAAGAGAGGCCATGTTGTATCAGGCCAATGGCCCATCCAGTCCAACAGTGGCCAAAACCCAGGTGCCATCAGCGGGGTCAAACTTGACCTTGTGGTTTAGTGGTTGACCCTGGGCCAGTCTCTCTCTCTCTCTCTCTCCTTAGCCTACTTCACAGGGTTGTTGTGAGGAAAAAACAGAGAAAGGGATATATAGGTGTATACAGTACAGGGTGCAAAGCAGACCTTTTCTGCTGACTGATCGGTGTAGCTGGACATCTGGCTTTCGAATTCACGGCTCAGGTTCCGCATCCAGTTGCTGTCAGCAATGGTCTCCAGGGATATTCTCAGGAACTAGAAGCAAAGGAAGAACTGAGACAAAATGATGGAATTTGGCTTCTCTACCATTGCCAAATCTTACATTTCCCTAATCTCTTTCTGCACAAAGAAGGCAGGGTTTCAGAGCCTTAGAACACAAGTCCATCATAAGCCATTTTAACAATGAGTTAAGAGGCAGACAGCTTGCCAAACTCCATTCTCACATCACAGGCTTGGATCTGAGGATTCCATCATTCCATAAGAACATCAGAAGAGCCCTGGTGGGTTAGACCAATGAAGGTCCATCTAGTCCAGCATTCTGTCTCACACAGTGGCTAATCAGTTCCTCTGGACGGCCAACAACGGGGCATGGAGGCCGAAGCCTTCATAAGAACATCAGAAGAGCCCTGCTGGATCAGACCAATGGTCCCTTGAGTCCAGTATCCTGTCTCACACCGCGGCCAACCAGTTGCTCTGGAAGGTTGACAACAGGGCAGAGAGGCCGAGGCCTTCATGAGAACATCAGAAGGGCTCTGATGGATCAGACCAGTGAGGGTCCCTCTAGTCCAGTGTCCTGTCTCACACGGTGGCCAGCCAGTTCCTCTGGAGGGGCAGAATACATATTCTGATGAACCTGGAACCTTCTGCATGACTGGAGACTGGGAGATCTCTGGGAATCACAACGGATCTCCAGACAGCATAGATCTGTTCCCCTGAATGAAATGGCTGCTCTGGAGAGTGGACTATTGGACTATACTCGGCTGAGGTCCCTCCCTTTCCCAAACCCTCCCCTCCCCAGGCTCCACCCCTCCTAAAACCTCCAAGAATTTCCCAACCTAGATTTGGTAACCCTACTGGGACGTAAATCTGCACTCTGCTTTCTCTACTATGGCCAGCTAACTCTGGGAAACAGGAAATCAGCCTCATATTCCCAGCCAGGGTAGGGCTCTCTTCTGGTATACTGGCTTTGGCACCGCCCAACTGTGCCCACCCTGCCTCAGTGGCTGCCCCACCAGCAGCACAGCGGTATGGGATCCCTGCCTTTTCTTGCTTTGGGATTTCTCCAGCCATCGGTATTCCGGGCTGACCCCAGGAAAGGTATTCCTTACCTGCAGCAGTTTCTGCTCCCATTCCTGACTCCTGGTCTCCGTTTTTCCTGCAGAGAACAGGTTGGTCATACAGCTGTTGTTGGCACGGAGTTGGACATGTGGCCAGTAAGGGATGCCAACCTCCAGGTGGTGGCTGGAGATCTCCTGGGATGACAACTGACCTCCAGACAGCAGGGATCATTTCACTAGGAGGAAATGGCTGCTTTGGAAGGTGGTCTCTATGGCATTATACCCCACTGAAGTCCCTCCCCTCCCCCAATGCTGCCCTCCTAATGTCCAGGTATTTTTCAGCATGGAGCTGGCATCCCTGCCCCTCTCCTCCGCCATTGCCCAAGGGAGACTTGGCAACCCTATCACACTTATATGGTAGAAGGCACCAAATCTCTCCCTTCCGAGGCCCCTTGAGGCTCAAATTGCTGTCAGGGGGAAGTCTGGAGAACCTTTACCCTAGGGTTGCCAACCTCCAGGTGGTGGCTGGAGTTCTCCTGGGATGACAACTGTTCTCCAGGCGACAAAGGCCGGTTCACCCGGAGAAAAAGGCCGCTTTGGAAGGTGGACTCTCTGGCATGACATCCTGCTGAGGCCCCTCCCCTCCCCAAACCCCGCCCTCCTCAGGCTCCACCCCCCAAATCTCCAGGTATTTCCCAACCCGGAGCTGGCAACCCTAGTCTGCATGCTAGTGGTGGAACAGAAGAAAGATCAATGGGAAAGTCATGGATGTGAACAGTCTCACTTCCCTCAACTGAAAAGTGAACATGGTGGACTCTAGGGCATTAGCCCCCATTAAAGTCTCTCTGCTCCACAAGCCCCGCCCTCCAAACCTCCAGGAATTTCCCAGCCTGGAGCTGGCAACCCAGCCCTGCCAGAGGTGAGTCCTTAGCGTGGCCCTCTTTTGACAGGAACATGCAAAGAAGGGCTCAGAGAGAGAGAGAAGCTCGCCTCTCGGGCATTCATGGCAGCTGGGGGATTCAGTCCAGGGTTTTCCTGCTTCCGAGAGCAGCCCAGAGGCCACTCCGCACGGCACCGCTTCGGAGGGATTTTCTTACCTCGGATGGATTCCCAAAGGAAGGGGATTTGCGTCCCCCACAGCTTGCTGACTGTGGTGTGGATGTTGCCCCGCATGGCATGCAATAGCTGCAGAGCCCACTTCCCTGTCTGGTTGGGGTTGGAGGCCAAGACCTGTCGGCAGGAGAGGAAGCAGACAGAGTCAGGAGCCCAGCGGCTGGAACGGAGCAGTGCCTGGGGTACAAAGAGAAAGGGGGGCAAGGGGATCCGGCGGGAGGCGGCCAGCTCAAGCTAGACAGGGGGAGAGCCCTGACCTCGGGTAGCCCAGGCAAGTTCGATCTCGGAAGCTAAGCAGGGCGACCCTGGCCAGTACTCGTAACGGAGACCTCCAAGGAATACCGGGGCTGGGAGGCAGAGGAAGGCAATCAAGCCGCCTCCCTGAAAAACGTCCTAGGCCCACTAGGGGTCGCCAGAAGTCATTTGAATCACTCATTGTGCAAAGAAGTATACGATTGGTGATAAGCGCTTAATAATTACTTTTACTTGTTGTATGTTTGTACCAGTTAATTGTTTATAACTGGTTATATTTCCTTATTAGCTCTTGTAGAAATGTTAAGTTTTATGTTTTGTATTTGTGCTGTTTCTTAATAACTCTTATTTTTCAAAAAAAAGAAGAAGTATTTCCTTTTGTCCATCCATTGCTCATCAGTTTCACTGGATGCCCTCAAATTCTAGTATTTTGGGAGAGAAGAAGAAGGAGAAGAGAAGAGATTGGATTTATATCCCGCCCTTCACTCACTAGTCTCAGAGCGGCTTACAAACTCCTTTCTCCTCCCCTCCCCGCAACAGACACCCTGGGAGGTAGGTGGGGCTGAGAGAGCCCTTTCCCAAGCTGTCCTTGAGGGAACAGCTGGTCCAGAGCTATGGCTTGCCCAAGGTCATCCAGCCAGGTGCAAGAGGAGGAGTGGGGAATCAAACCCAGTTCTCCCCGATTAGAGTCCGCGCTCTTAACCACTACACCAGACTGGCTCAGAGGGAGATGGCCCATAAAAGGGAAACCTTATTTATTTATTTATTTTCAATGTATATTCCGCCCTCCCTGCAAGCCAGCTCAGGGCAAATCACAGAGCAAAATCAAGGCATCGTAAAAAAAAATCCACACATATTAAATATGCAACCAAGATGATTCGGGGGATGGAGCCCCTTCTCTACGAGGAAAGGCTGGAGAGTCTGCTGGGACTTTTCAATTCAGAAAAGAGACGACTAAAGGGGGGCATGATAGACGTTTATCAAATTATGCACGAGGTAGAGAGAGTTGACACAGAGAACTTTCCCTCCCTCTCCCCAAATACTAGAACTCGAGGGCATCCAATGAAGTTGGTGCAGGACAGACAAAAGGAAATACTACTTTACACAGAGGGTGATTAAAATGTGGATTTTGCTGCCAGAGGATGTAGTGAGGGCCACAGGAATAAACAGCCTGTAAAGTATTGTGTACTGGGTTTGATGCATGGAAAGCCCGGGCTATGACGTAGTGATCAGCATAGGTTTATTGAGTATACAACAAGCATGCAATACCCGCCGAGATGGCCAACTCTATACAACTCCTAGGACATGCCCACAAGTCCTATTGGTGGGTGTGAATTTCCCACCGGAGTTCTTATTGGCGGGCTATTGGTGGTCTAGGACCCTAGACCCCTATTGTCTCTTGGAGTCAAGCCTCTGACTGTATGCTGCTGGCGCCTAGTGGTGGTCAGCGGACATAACATAAAGAGGATTAGATACATTCATGGAGGAGAGGTCTATCAGTGCCTACTAGCCATGGGGATTAAAGGGAACCTCCACGTTCAGCGGCAGCAAACCTTTGAACAGCAGTGGGAGGAGGCAACATCAAGGGGAAAACCTTAGCCTCTCTGCCCTGTTGTTGGCTGTCCAGAGGAACTGGTTGGCCACTGTGTGAGATGGGATGCTGGACTAGGTGGACCTTCACTGGTCTGATTCAGCAGGGCTCTTCTGATGTTCTAGTGAAGGCCTCAGCCTCTCTGCCCTGTTGCTGGCCCTCCAGAGGAACTGGTTGGCCACTGTGTGAGACAGGATGCTGGACGAGATGGACCACTGGTCTGATCCAGCAGGGCTCTCCTGAGAGAAGCATGTTCATGATACATGCAGTTGCCAGCCTCTTGGTACGTGTGGACAGAATTGCTAAAAAGGAGTTAGAAGAACTTTGAACAAGTGTGAATACATTTCTGCCTTTAAAGATATCTGTTTCCTGAGCGTTTCTTACCAGAAGCCTTGCAAACAGCCCTTGAGCGCTCGGGAGTTTTACTGCAGAGAGATAATAAACAAACGGTCACCTCTGGCTTGGGTGATCAGGTCTGCCCTCCAACCGGGTCCCTCTGGGCCCTCCCTTGGTCCTGTTCCTGCCAGGCCTTGTTCTAAAAGTGCTTTGCAAAACCCGCCCACTGTCCTTTTATCCCATCCTTCTTCCAAGGAGTTTGGGACACCTCTCCTTGTTCTCCCTTCCCCATGTAACCTCACAACTACCCTGTGAGGTAGGTGATTCTAAGAACCCAAGGCAGGGTTGCTAGGCCTCCCACAAATCAACCTCTTTGCTGTCGGTCTGAAGCAGCAGAACAAATTTTGAGTCCAGTGGCACGTTTAAGACCAATGAAGTTTTATTCTGGGCATGCATGTGCATGCACGCTTCTTCGATGGGGAGAGCGGGGTATAAATGTGATCAATAAATAAAATAAGTACATTGAACAAATCCGCATGCACACCAACGCTTACACCCAGAATAAAACTTTACTGATCTTAAATGTGCCACTGGACCCAACCTTTGTTCTCATAAAACCGGGCAGTCTAAAATGATGCCGATAGAACAGTCCTTGGGCTAGGAGCTGGTTGGAAGATGGTTAAAAAGATGGAATCCCTTAGTTAAAAGTTTGGCTTAAAAAAAAAAAAGGTTTTGCCCTGGTGCCTACAGAAGAGGCCAGGTGAGCCTCATGGGGGAGGGCATTCCAGAGGTGAAGTGCCACCACCAAAAAAGTCCTGTCCGTAGTCACCCACCTCAGTTCTGCAGACAAGGGCGCAACGAGAAGGGATCAAAAAGAGGATCTCAACTGGAAGGCTGGACAATCGGGGGTCGTGGTGGTCCTTGAAGTACCCCTGCCCCCAAGCCATTAATTAATTAATTAATTTCATTTATATCCTGCCGGTTTGGTGTCGTGGTTAAGAGCATCAGGACTCTACTCTGACAATTTTATAAATGGCTGGAAGAACATTCTAAAAAACTGAACTAACCATAATTGTATGCTCTTGTAAAATTGAGATAAATTAGTTTGGTGAATTAGATATTGATTCTAGTAGAAATGTTAATACAGATATGTACAGTATAGACTCCATATCTGTTAGTATGCTTTTATGCCTATTTGTGCTTTCTTGTTTCTATTTTTTCTTCTTCTTTTGCTTTCTTTTTCTTTACTGGAAACTTAATAGAAAGAAAATGTATAAGGACACTAATCTGGAGAACTGGGTTTGATTCCCCACTCCTCCACATGCAGCCAGCTGGGTGACCTTGGGCCAGTCACAATTCTCCCAGAGCTTTCTCAGCTGCACCTGCCTCACAGGGTGTCTGTTGTGGGGAGAGGAAGGGAAGGGGATTGTAAGCTGCTCTGAGACTCCTTTGGGTAGTGGAAGGCAGGATATAAAAAACAACTCCTCCTCCCTCTTCTTCCTCCTCCTGATCTTCCTCCTCCTCTTCCATTTTATCCTCACAACCACCCTGTGAGGTAGGTTAGACTGAGTGCATGCCACTGGCCCCAGGTCACCCAGCAAGTTTCCATGGCAGAGTGGGGGTTTAGACTTGGGTCTCCCACATCCTAGTCTGACACCCTAACCCAGGGGTGGACAAACTGTGGCTCGGGAGCCGCATGCGGCTCTTTCACATATATTATGTGGCTCCCGGCAGGGCGGCTGGGGAAGCTAAATATCATTAGCAAACAAATATCATTGGACAAACTAATATCATTATCAATATCTGCTTTTACCCCTTTTGTTATTATTTTTGGCAGTCTCATTTAATGTTAATAAAAAGCAAATTTGCTTATTTTCCAATAAAAGCAGATAATATTTGCTCATGTCTTGTGGTTCTCAAACATCTGATGTTTATTCTTTGCAGCTCTTACGTTAAGCAGGTTTGGCCACCCCTGTTCAAGGTGGCTCTTAACGCTGAGCAAGTTTGCCCACCCCTGCCCTAACCACAACACCACACTGTAAGAACCAGCTTTTTGAACTGCCTGCCTGCACTGATCTCTCAACATGGGTGTGTGTATGTATATGTGTCTGTTAGGGTTGCCAAGTGTGTAATACTCACCGGCGGGGGGGGAGTCCCCCGTCCGCTGGGAGCTTCCTTGGCGACCAGAAGTGACGTCAGCACATTGGGAGCTTCCTTGGTCACCAGAAGTGATGTCAGCACGTTGGGGGTGTTGCCAGGGCAACGCTCTGGCAATCACCCCCAAACTCTATGGTATCATAGAGTTTGGGGGCGATTGCCAGAGCATCGCCCTGGCAACGCCCCCAACGTGACGACGTCACTTCCGGGTGACGTCATTACATTTGAGAAGTCGTCCTGGCTGGACAACTTCGGGGGCGGGGTTCCCCCCGCCGGCCGAATGCTGGCTGGCAGATCGGGAACCCCTGTAGCGGGGGATCCCCCGTCCCCCGGGCTGACTTGGCAGCCCTAGTGTCTGTGTGTAATACGATCTCTGTGTCCTGCCCCTTGACAATAATCAGGCTGCTGCTTTCCAGGCCAACTGACATTTCTGAACAGTTTTTGCTCCCAGCCACTGGCAACGTGCGAGGAAGAGACGCTCCATCCCGAACCGAGGCTGAACCTGGAGAGAACTGAGATGAGCTCCTGGAGCTGCAGGGGCTCCACTCGAGCCTGGACAGCTTTGCGCCAGAGAAGGCAATGGCATGCCTTTGTAGACCTGGGTCTCCCACATCTTAGTCCCACATCCTTTGCCGGGACAACCGAAGACTCTGAACTGGCCCTGGACAAACCTCCTTTGCATGAACCGAGGAAAAGAGCCAATTCTCCCTGCTGAGCCACCACCAGTTCTTTCAGGCACCTGCAGAGGGGTCTCAGGGCAGGACCGTAGGGAGCCGGGACCACAAAGTGCAGCAGCTTCGGCCACAGAATCTGCAAAGAGGTGGAAGGAGGAGGAGGAGGAGGAGGAGAGTTGGTTTTTATACCCCACTCTTCACTACTTGAAGGAGTTTTAGAGCAGCTTAAAATTGCCTTCCTTTCCTCTCCCCACAACAGACACCCTGTGAGGCAGGTGGGGCTGAGAGAGCTCTGAGAGGACTGCTCTGGATAGAACAGCTCTGAGAGAACTGTGACGGACCCAAGGTCACCCAGCTGGCTACATGTGGAGGAGGAGTGGCGAATCAAACTGAGCTAGTTTGGTGTAGTGGTTAAGTGTGCGGACTCTAATCTGGGAGAACCGGATTTGATTCCCCACTCCTCCACTTGCAGCTGCTGGATGACCTTGGGCAAGCCACAGTTCTGGCACAGCTGTTCTTGAAAAAGATCAGTTTCTGTCAGAGCTCTCTCAGCCCCACCTACCTCACAGGGTGTCTGTTGTGGGGAGGGGAGGGGAAAGGAGTTTGTAAACCGCTCTGAGACTCCGTTGGGTGGTGAAGGGCGGGGTATAAATCCAATCTCTTCTCTTCTCCAGATTAGAGTCCACCACTCTTAACCACTATACCAAACTGGCTCTCTGAAGATCAGTTGTAATTCTGGGAGACCTCCAGGCCCCAGCTGGAGTTTGGCAATCCTAGCTGTAGACTCAGGACAGACCAAAGGAAGTCCTTCTCCACTCATGGAATTCGCTGGCAGAATTCGCTGTCACCGGATGTAGGGATGGTCTTTTTCCAGACTGGCGCCAGAATGCCAGCTCTGAGTACGGTTTTCTAACAAGGAAGTTTCCTAGAGGTGAGGTTTGACATTTCAAAGAAAAAAATCGCTTTCTAAGGAACCTTCAGATCTTTTGCCACCTAATTAGCATCCTGAGAAGCTAACTAAGCTTTCTGAAGTTGCCAAAACATGGTGTGAAATTCCGCTCCAGTTTAGCAGCCTCAGCTTTCCACATATCAGTCCTGTTCACAACAGGCAACACCTCCTGGGTTTGGGTGCTGGGGGAATATGATAACCTTCGCGCCAGAGTGCTAGCAAGGGGAGCAGGGATGTCAGCCTCCAGGTGGCTTCTGGAGATCTCCCAGCATTACAACCGAACTCCAGATGCCAGCCATCATTTCCCCTGGTGAAAAACAGCTACCTGGAGGGTGGACTTTATGGAATTATTTCCTGCTGAGGTCCCTCCCCCCCGCCAACCCTCCCCAGACTCCACACCCAAATTGCGAGGAAGTTCCCAACCTGGAACTGGCCACCCCAGTGGGGAAGGGATATAGATCTGGGGATTGTCTGCACTCTCAATTTCATTGCTTGTGTGCCACTATTGGTTTGTGTTTTTCCCTTTTCTGCACATGTCTTGCTCCCCCTAGCGGTCACTTCAATATTACATTGCTGTATCTCCGGCATATTTCCGTGCACTTTAAAACTACAGGAAAATACGCCCGAGACACGGGGATGTAATATCGGAGTGACCACTAGGGGGGAGCAAAACACATGCAAAAAAGAAAACCCAAAGCAACCGGGACGCACCGGTGAAGAAAATGAGAGACTGAAAGAGTCCCCAGACAAAGGATTAAGAACCGTGCATCCCTTCCCAAGGGATGACCCGGAAAGGCTCAAATACTGGGATTTTTAAAACCACCAAGAAGAGGATTTTCACATCCCACAGGATCTGGCCAGCCACTCACTTTACTCATCCCTTCTGCGGAGGTGTTCAGATGCTCCAAGACATCAATGCAGATTTCCTGAATGCCTCCTTCTTTCTCTTTCTGGCTAGGGGGACAGGCTTTTGCTCCCTGTTGTGAGACATAAAAAGAAAACACCAGCTAGAAAAGGGCTGTGGAGAGGAAAGGCCAGGGAATAGAGTCATACTGTAAGGACAGCACCGTATTTTGCTGCCCCATCCGAAATTTGCAAGTGGTGCTCGTGGAAGGTGCTGGCACACGACTCCAAACTGAATTCCCACTGCACTTATTTATTCATTTTCTTCTTTTATATCCCGCTTTTCTCCACAAAACAGCTTACAAGACTCCTCCCATTTTAGCCTCCCAACATCCCTGTAAGGTGGGTTAGGATGAATGCGACTGGCCCAAGGTCACCTGGCCAGCTTCAAAGGGTGGATTCAAAGGTGGGGATTCAAAAATTGGGGTTCTTTTGGCATGTCTTAGAAGGTTGTCTCTTTTGTCTACCTAGAGTGGAGATCTGAACCCAGATCTCCCAGATACTAGTCCAGGGGTGGCCACACTTGCTCAGTGTAAGAGCCACACAGACTAAACACCAGATGTTTGAGAGCCACAAGACATGAACAAATATCACATACATGTTTTTTATTGGGAAACATACAAATTTGCCTTTTATTAACATTAAATGAGAATGTCAAAAATAAAAACAAAAGGGGAAAAAAACAGATATTGATAATGGTATGTATTTGTCCAATGAGATTTATTTGTTTGCTAATTATATTTGTTTGTCTAAGAGAGAGGGAAAGAGAGAGAGAGGTGGAAAGAAAGAATGAAAGAGGTAGAGAGAAACAGAGAGAGAGAGAAACAAAGAAAGCAAATAGATGGGAGGGAGGGAGGAAGGAAGGAAGGAAGGAAAGAAGGGAAAAAGAGAGAAAAAGCATACTTCCCCTTTGCTTCCCCAACCACCCTGCTGGGAGCCGCACAGTATGTGTGAAAGAGCCGCATGTGGCTCCTGAGCCACAGTTTGGCCACCCCTGTTCTAGTCTGATACTCTAGCCACTACACCATGTTGTCTCTCATCTTCTAGTCCATCTTGAAGCCCTGAGCCAGCAGCATGCAGCAAAGGGAGGGTGCAGCCTCAAAGAAGGGTGGGATAGAAACAGGAAGTCTCTTGGGTTGCTCTCTGCTTAATGAATGGACTGTGTCACATATGGAAAAACAGGCATATGAAAGCTGCCTTCTACTGAATCAGACCCTTGGTCCATCAGTACTGTCTACTCAGACTGGCAGCGGCTCTCCGGGTTTGGAGGTCTTTCATATCACTTATTGCCTAGTCCTTTATTAACTGGAAATGCTGGGGATTGAACTTGGGACCTTCTGCATGCAAAGCAGAAGCTCTTTCACTGAGCCACGGGGGCTATGGGCTGATTCCCTTGGAACAAAGTGGACCCAAGCTTGCAACCTGGAAAGGTGGCCCATGGATTCTTGTTGGGCCAAACTGGTTCTGGCAAGGAGGGTCCTCAACGAGACTAGCTGCCTTTCCGTTCCTGGAGGAACTTGGTGGTAGAAAGGAAGTGCAATCGAGTTGCAGCCGACTTACGGCGACCCTGTAGGGTTTCCAAGGCAAGAGATGAACAGAAGAGCAACCCTGGACTTCTTTGGGGGTCTCCCACCCAAGGACTAACCAGGGCTGACCCTGCTTAGCTTCTGAGATCTGATGAAATCAGGCTGGCCTGGACTGTCCAGGTCAGGTCAGATGTTCAGAGGTGGTTTGCCATTGCCTGCCTCTGCATAGCAACCCTGGACTTCCTTGGTGGTCTCCCATCCAAGTACCACCCAGAGCTGACCCAGCTTAGCTTCCAAGATCTGGTGAGATTGGGCTAGCCTGGGCTAGCCTGGGCCATCCAGGTCAGGTCAGATGCTCAGACCATTACCTACTGTTGCATAGCAACCCTGGGCTTCCTTGGTGGTCTCCCATCCAAGTACTAACCAGGGCTGACCTGGCTTAGCTTCTGAGATCTGATGAAACTGGGTTAGCCTGGGTCATCCAGGGCAGGGCAGGTGGTGGAAAGTGCCACCAAGTCACAGCTGACTTATGGTGAGCCCATGGGGCTTTCAAGGCAAAACACAAACAGAGGCGGTTTGCCATTGTCTGCCTCTGTACAGCAATCCTAGACTTCCTTGGTGGTCACTCATCCAAGTACTGACCGTGACCAACCCTGCTTAGCTTCCAAAATGTGATGACATTGGCCTAGTCTGGGGCACCCAGGACAGGGCCTGGAGAAACTTGCCTTGGTCTAATTCCCTACTTACTGGCTGGCCAACCGGACAGCTGAACTGCTGGAAGACGTAGGCCACCATGTCCCACACGGCGCAGCCCTCGACGTTCTGGGAGCGGAGGAGCTCTTTAATGAAGTCCAGGATTGCCCTGATCACCTGGAGTGGGAGAAACCGGGAAGCCCTTTACAAAGCTGATTTTTGTTCAGCTTTCCCCGGATGCTGAAAATATCTGGTTCGTGAGTGGATTCAGACCACCTGGGCTGAATATGCACCAGGAATTCCCCACGTTTCAGCCACGTGAATGGTGCACTTTCTCCATGTTTTGAAATGATGTCACCCTTTTTTTGTGCATGGACCCTTAATAGTCCATTCCTTCCACAGCAGCAACAACAAAATCAGCTTTATTTTAAACCTGTAAGGGAAAAAAAAGCCAGTATTTCCTCGGCAGGACAATAATCACAAGAACAGTTCCTTGTGTTCAGAACATGTCCAGAGGAGGGCAATGAAGATGGCGGGGGGCCTGGAGACCAATTCCTATGAGGAAAGGTTGAAGGAGCTGGGTATGTTTAGCCTGGAGAGGAGACGACTGAGAGGTGATGTGAGAACCATCTTCAAGTACTTGAAGGACTGTCATCTAGAGGATGGGGCAGAGTTGTTTTCTGCTGCCCCAGAAGGTAGGATTAGAACCACCGGGTTGAAATTAAATCAAAAGAGTTTTCGACCAAGTATTAGGAAGAACTTTCTGACAGTTAGAGGGGTTCCTCAGTGGAACAGGCTTCCTCGGTAGGTGGTGGGCTCTCCTTCTCTGGAGGTTTTCAGACAGAAGCTAGATGGCCATCTGACAGCAATGCTGATTGTGTGAACTTAGGCAGATCACGAGAAGGGAGGGCAGGAAGGGTTGTATCAGTGCTTAGTTCTCATGGCCCATTCTTACATGCCCAGGAAAATGCTGATCACCACATTGGCGTCAGGAAGCCATTTTTCTCCAGGCCAGTTTGGCCAAAGATCCTGGAGTGTCCCCCCTTCTAGTCATAGAGCAGGGGTCACCCACAGTATGGGTGGAGGTATTTGTGAATTCCCTGCATTGTGCAGGGGGCTGGACTAGATGACCCTGGAGGTCCCGTCCAGCTCTATGATTCTATGAAGGGGAAACAGTGCAATGGACTCCCCCGAAGGACTACTAAGTTACTCTTTTTCCTTTGTTGATGACTGCAAGGGGCCAGCCCCTGGCAACAACTAGTATAATAGAAGAGAATTGTCTGCCTTTTACACAGAAGGGAAGGGATGAAAATAATTTTTTTAATGTTGAAGGTATTGCGTTATTCCTGTCCTATGTTACTCATGCTCTTTTTTTTTTTTTAGAGACAGAAGATAATCACCCACAGCTCAGGCTAACTTTTACAAAGGGGAGATGGGACTCCATCCTCTAAAACAAGCCTCTCCCAGGTCTTACTGCTTCACGGCGGTCATCCAGAATGCATTTCACAGCATCCACGATCGGCCGCTTCCTGCTTCTGGTCTCGCACACTGGAAGAGGCAAGAGGAGGAAAGCATCCACTCAGAAGCTGGAATCTAATTTTATTTTTTAAACCTGTATCTTTTAAAAAATGACACAATTTACCTTCTGCTGACTGATAAGGATTATGAAATTGTGGCCGTAAACAATTCTGAACACTGGAAACAGTGTTATTACCGGATATTTGCAAATGTCCAACTATTACTGGATATTTATGGTGGAACATCATAGCAAAATAAAACAAAGGGGACACCTTCAAGACTAATGACATTTATTTGAGCCTTCATAAGTGATGGCTTACTTCCTCACCTATGTGACGGGAAAATCATACTGGGAATTATTTTTATGGGTAAGATTATGGGGGGAGGAAGAAGTGAGCAGTGACTCATGAAAAACTCATTAGTCTTCAAGGTGCCACTGAAATTAGTTTTATTATTGGATATGGCATCCATATGTTCAATGCAGAGTTGACAGCAGATACCCCTCTAGAATTACACTACCCTTCCCTACAGGGCACCTGCCAAGATTGCAATGGGGTCGAGTCGATTTTTTAAACACTCTGAAGCAGGGGTCCCCAACCTTTTCGAGCCTGCGGGAACGTTTGGAATTCTGACAGTGTGGTAGGCACAGCCGCAAAATGGCTGCTGCAGGAGGCGGAGCCAGCCACAATATGGCTGCCGCAGCTGATCTTCAGTCACACAGTGAAGACCCTTCTGCTGTGGGGGCAGCTGCTGCCGAGGCAACGTTTAAAAAAAAACCTGCACAGCCAATCAAATCTCCGGTGGCCAATCGGAAGCCTTGCTAGGCAAAAGCCCCTCCCATTTTTCTAAAAGTGGGCTTCAGGAAAAGGCACCATGTTGGGGACCTCTGCTGTAAAGGCTTCCATCAGTGCCAAGCCTTGTGCTTTCCTGAGAGAACTCTTTGGAGTGCTGCACGTTTGCTGTTCTTGGCGGTTGCTACTCACAGTCATCGCTAACAATGACGGCTTTGAGGTGTCTGAGCAAGACCACGCGGATGTATTCAGAGTCGTCCTTCATCTGAGTCTGCAAGAAGTCCAGGGCATCCGTGGGAGAACAGCAGACTGTGGGGGAACACACGAAGCCACCCGCTACTGAATCAGACCCCGGGTCCATCAAGGTCAGTATCGTCTACTTAGACTGGCAGCAGCTCTCCAGGATCTCAGGCAGAGGTCTTTCACATCACCTGATGCCTGGTCCTTTTTAAGTGGGGATGCCGGGGATTGAACCTGGGACCTTCTGCATGCCTAGCAGAGGCTCTTTCACTGAGCCACGGCTCCTCCTTTAATAAATTAAGCTATCTCATACTGAATCAGACCATTCCTCGACCAAAGCCAGCACTGGCAGCAGCTCTCCAGGTCTTTCACATCACCTCCTACCTGGTCCTTTTAACTGGAGATGCTGGGGGTTGAACCCGGGACCTTCTGCATGCCAAGCAGATGCTCTGCCACTGAGCCACAGCCCCTACCATGTCTTCAGGGAGTTCACTTAACATCGCAAAGCAAGGAAACCAAGGCCATGCACGGCCAAGCATGGGTTGCATGATCTCCTGTCAGCCAAATCTTCGTTCCACAAACGAAGCATCATTAAAAGCAAGCTGTGTTCGGCTTGAACTGAGCACTGTAGCCCGGCCGTGTTTCTTACCCAAGTGGCTGAAAGCCTCCACCAGCATGTCACGATGCTCTCTGGTGAACTGCTGATGTCCGCACGAGGTCCCGAAAATGCCA
Source organism: Lepidodactylus listeri (assembly GCA_029233225.1). Taxonomy (NCBI): domain Eukaryota; kingdom Metazoa; phylum Chordata; class Lepidosauria; order Squamata; family Gekkonidae; genus Lepidodactylus; species Lepidodactylus listeri. The sequence continues at coordinate 97,380,340 of JARCFY010000011.1, read as the reverse complement.
GGAAAAGAAGACAGGAGTCATTCAGTTGAAGGAGCCATTTTGGAGATCAGCCAACCAGAGAGTTTTCACTTCCTGTACTAACAGGGGGTTGGAATCTTTTATCTGTCAGCAGAAGCTACTGGTAGTTATGAACCAGTTCTGTTTCCCCCTTCCCTCAGCAATACCTTCCTATCCAGAGAAAGCTGCTTCCTGGGGTCATGGGACCCACTTAGGGGGCTCCACTGGCGGAAGAAGGGAGAAGAAGAGGAGGAAGAAGCCAGCGTATGCTGGCTAGGCGGGGTATAAATCCATAACTAGATAAATAAATAAAAGAAGAGGAGATTTATACCTCGCCCTTCCCTACCCAAAGGAGTCTTATACTCTCCTTTCCACGACAGACACCCTGGGAGGCCGAGAGAGCTCTTTCGAGAACTGCCCTTGAGAGAACAGCTCTGAGAAAACTTGAGACTGACCCAAGGTCACACCAGCAGCTGCATGTGGAGGAGTGGGGAATCAAACCTGGTTCTCCCAGATTAGAGTCCGCGCTCTTAACCACTACACCAAACTGGCTCTCCAGAAGAAGAAAAAGGGACTCGGGTATATGGAAACTAAGACCCCCCCCCCAACCCACACCCAAGATTTTAGTGGTGCCTCTAGAGCCACTTAGTCATACTTGGGGTCAATAATAATTGCAAAGGAAAATGTGGTTCCTGAACAATCTCTATTGGAACCACCGATTGGTTTTAGGTTCTCCGACATCGCTTGGACAGAAAGTATGGTAGTATACTACTAACTGATTTTCATCTCCTCCTCCATTTCATCTTCCCAATAACCCTGTGAGGTAGGCAAGTCTGGGAGAGAGTGACCGGCCGCAGGTCACAGAGCAAGCTTTGTGACTCAGTGGGGATTGGAGCCTGGCTTTCCCCAGCTGCAGCCTCCCAGTCTAAACCACTGGGCTAGTAGGATACCTGATCCTGAGTAGCTGCTGCTGCTGCTCCTTCTTGGACCTGTCTCTGTCGTGTGGCCTCTGGGTTTGATGACTTCCAGACCTGAGCTATGAACCTGTCCATGACCTTGGGCCATTTCCTTAACTGTTGGACTGAAGTACCAAGTGGTAACACCTACAAGAAATAATTTAGGATTAAAAAAACGTTCAAGTAACTCTCTTTCCTGCTGCAGATATCTTCTGTCCATTCAACACGAACACATAAAGTTGCCTTCTACTGAATCAGACCATCGGTCCATCAAAGTCAGTGTTGTCTACTCAGACTGGCAGCAGCTCCCCAGGGTCTCAGCCTGGCAGAGGTCTTTCCCATCACCTACTGCTTGGTTGTTTTTAACTGGAGGTGCCAGGGATCAAACCTGGGACCTTCTGCATGCCAAGTAGATGCTCTGCCACTGAGCAGACAATACTGACTTTGATGGACCAGAAGGTCTGATTCAGTATAAGGCAACTTGAAGAGTTCATGCGCTCCACCTGGTCCTATTAAGCTTCCATGGGTAATGCTGGCAATCGGTATGAAGGGGAAGTCAGTGAGGAAGGGGTGGATTAACTCTTTCCTGCCCGGTGTCATTTTCCCCATAGGTGGTGAAGTGTACTGGACTCGGGAGACCAGGAACAGTGAAATCATGAAGCCTTTATTGAGGGATTCAGCATGCCCAGTAGATGGTCAGAACAAGCATGCTTCCAAGGCTCCAGGGCCCTCATTATATGCTGGCCGGAGCCACACCTCCGGCCGCACCCAAAAGACCTGATAGGGGCTTAACATATGCACATGTTTGTCATAGGTTCCCTGGAGGAGCCTTTGATTGCATTGGCTCCCCAGGGCGAACCTAGGTCCCACATTGGTGGAGGCTTAGAATCCGGACGTCTATTGTTCCTCCAGATTCAAGCTCCCCTCTCTGCCTGACCATGTGCTCTGGCCATGCGGCGGGCACCATTACCTGGGAGCACATGGCAGGCCGGTTGTTACACAAAACATACTACATTACAGGTGGCATCGAGCATCAGTAGAGGAAAGAGACATCACATGGGTACCTTTCTTTCCCCCACATAAGCACAAATGTGCATTTGTACTAGCTGAAGCTGACTTATGCCGACCCCAGCAAGGGGCTTTCAAGGCAAGGGAGAAGCAGAGGTGGTTGGCCATCGCCTTCCTCTGCAGAGAATTCCTTGGTGGTCTCCCATCGAAGAAGAAGAAGAAGAAGAGGAGGAGGAGGAGGAGGAGGAGATTGGATTTATATCCTGCCCTTCACTCACTTGGAGTCTCAGAGCGGCTTACAAACTCCTTTCCCTTCCCCTCCCCACAACAGATACCCCGTGAGGTAGGTGGGGCTGAGAGAGGTCTTTCCAGGGCTGTCCTTGAGAGAACAGCTCTGACAGAACTATGGCTTGCCCAAGGTCATCCAGCAGGCGCAAGTGGAGGCGTGGGGAATCAAACCCGGTTCGCCCAGATTAGAGTCCGTGCACTTAACCACGACACCAAACTGGCTTTCTATCCACCCTGTGTAGCTTCCTGCCACCTCCCCTCCTGTTTCTTTTCCCCTACTGATGCTTAGAGCACCCCTGCTGCAGGTGGGAAAGTTCCAATCTGTAACTAGAAGCGGGGGAAGCGTTAAGTTCCCCTTCCGCAATGCCACATCCCTGTCTGGTCCAGCTCCTCCCATCAACTGTTTTGTAGATTGATGTCAGAGGCAAGGTTTGGCCCAGAGGGGTCCACCAGGTCCACATGGTCAAAAATATTGGCCCACCTAGTACCTGCAGAAGTTTTAAATCCATCATCACACTACAAAGGACAAGATTGGTTGAAATATAGAGACCTGTTAACAAGACATGGTAAAGACTTTAAATTGAAGGAGCAGCAGCAGATGGACTTTGATTATGGTTGGTTAAGGTACAGACAAATATATGATATGTACAGAAGTGATAAAAAATCTGGTTTTAGAGAAAAAAACAATGAAATAGAACAAATTTGGGAGGAAGATGGGAAAAAAATGATTTCTAAAATGTATAAAGTATTGTTAAAATGGTTTAACGCTGATGAAATGGTAAAGGAACAAATGATAAAATGGGCGATAAACTTAAACAAAGACATTGAAATGGAATCTTGGGAATTTTTATGGAAAAATGCTATGAGTATTTCTACATGTTATAATTTAAAAGAGAACTGTTTTAAAATGATGTACAGATGGTATATGACACCAAAAAAATTGCAAATATTAATCAAAATATGTCTAACAAATGTTGGAAATGTAAAAAGAAAGAAGGCTCTTTTTATCATATGTGGTGGACTTGTGATAAAGCGAAGACTTATTGGTCTATAATACATGCAGAAATGGAAAATTTTTTGAAATGTACATTTAAGAAATTACCTGAAATGTTACTGCTTGGACTTAAACTAGAAGAGATAAATGTAAAGAAAAGGACAATAATATGGTATATGATTACAACAGCAAGAATGGTGTATGCACAAAATTGGAAAAATGAAAAAATACCAGAAGTGTGGGAATGGTTGAAAAAATTGTTATATATGGCTGAAATTGATAAATGGACTAGAAAGTTGAATAATCTGTACTCAGAGACTTTTTTAGAAGATTGGAAGGATTTGAAAGAATATGTTGAAAAATATTGGGACATGAAAAACTACATTTATACATGGTTATAATAGCATAAAGGAATAGAAATTGAGTATATGAATGTACTAAGGATAATTAGACAATGAAGTTGTTTTTTAGAATTATATAAGAATATAGAAAATAAGAATTGGTATATAAGTATTTTAAAGATATATAACCGTTACCAGAAATGTAAACATAGATATAAGTATTACTATTTTGGATAAAGTGGAAAATGTGTTATGCTTCAGATGTGGTGGGAAACCACCAATACAAGATAAAAGCAAGACTATACAAATAGAACAAAATGTTATATAATATGGAAAAAAGGATTTGTATAAAACAAATGTATTAATTTTAATGTTTTGAAAAATAAAAATTTTCTTACCAAAAAAAAAAAAAATATTGACCCACCTCCAGAAGAACAGCTCCACACAATGCAGGGAGCTACAGCCATGGGACACGCTTGCCTTTTTTAACAACAATACTGACTACCATCTCAAGCAGACCAAAGAAGCTCGTGACACCAGGATCCTACAAGTCTGAGGAAGATGAAGTTCCATTCTCTCAGTCATTCTAGCTGTATCTGAAGAAGGGAGCAGCGACTCACAGAAGCTCATACCATACCAGGTCAGCCCCAGAAAGTCGGACCAGAACCAATGGGCTGAAGTCAAATCAGAAGAGTTTTTGGCTAAACATGAGGAAGAACTTCCTGACAGTTAAAGCAGTTCCTCAGTGGAACAGGCTTCCTCGGGAGGTGGCGGGCTCTCCTTCTTTGGAGGTTTTCGAGCAGAGGCTAGATGGTCATCTGACAGCAATGCTGATTCTGTGAACTTAGGCAGATCATGAGAGGGAGGGCAGAAAGGGTTGCACCAGTGCTTAGTTCCTGTGACCTTTGCTCACATGACCAGGGAAATGCTAATCGCCACTTTGGGGAGTAAAGAAGCCATTTTTCTCCAGACCAGTTTGCCCGGGGATCCTGGCGGCTTTTTGTCACCTTCTGGGTGTGTGTGTGTGTGGGGGGGGGTATTTGTGAATTTCCTGCCTTGCACAGGGGGTTGGACTAGATGACCCTGGGGATCTCTTCCAACTCTATGATTCTATTATTCTGTACCACAGATGTTGTTAGCCTTGCAGGTGCTCCTGGCCTCTCGCTCTTTTCTATGTCCTCTTACCCGTTTGAACACAAAGTCACAGACAGCCTGGAATGTCTTCTTTGGCATTGGGGGTCTGCACTCCTCACAGACGTCCAAGAAAAGACGGAGTCTCTGAAAACAGGACATGACATTTGGACGTATGAACAGCGATAATGGATAGGCAAATAGCAAACGGAGGAATGACTGGGTGGGGAGAGCAGGGTGAGGATATTGGCCTCTGTCCTGTCATTTTGCTCTGCTATGGTTTCAAACTCGGGCATAGGAAATTCCTGGAGATTTGGGGGCGATGACTGGGGAGGACAGAGTTTGGGAAGTGATGTGACATCACATCCTGGTCAGGCCTTCCAACTCCTCCCCTACCAGGGAGGTCGCTTCCTACCATCAAAATCCAAATTTTGAATTTCCACTTCATATCATTCCCCCCGCCCCCATTTTCTTCTCCCACCATACAGTACTTGTATGCTTCTGCATGCATCTGTCCTCTATGTCCTACTAACCCCCAAATTCTGCTGACATAACTAACTGCTGTCCAATTATGGTCCAAGCAAAACCGGGAACACACGGTGTAGAGAGATTATAAGTAACAAAGTAACGCCATGCACAAAATATTTACTGCATACAAATGATTCGAATTTACTATCACATAGAATGTGAGATTCCAAGAATGTAAATCTTACAAACAATTACTTAAAGGTATAGGCTTCCAATTATTCAAAGATATAAAGCTTCATGAGGAAGGAACAATGAATGGTTAACACCTATTCTAAAGTTTGTAAAAGCAGCCAAAAGGGTTTTTTTGGAGTTGCTCCCAATATTTAACCATGGACAGTGTAGTCCAGTTACAACATTTCAATAGACAATGGAGATGCTGTCAGCGACAGCATGTGTCCAAAATTCTCTGCATGTTTCATAGCCTTCTTCCAGGTTGCGAATTAGCAGTGGAACCAATGCTCGGAGTAATTATTTTGATAAGCAGCAAAAATGCCATCTGTCCTCTCATTTGGCAAATATGTTCAGCATATGAAAATACCTCTCAAACGCCTCTTAAGGTTTTTTTCTCAGAAAAATCCACTCTGAAGGCCTATAGCCAATGGCAGTCCCTTTGGGGGGGCAGGAGTATTTGGAGTGGGTGGAGACTGGGGGAAATGACATCACGACATTTTGCAATGCTCTAGGAATTCCCCTAACCTCTATGGTTTTTAACCATAGAGACAGCAGGAATTCCTAGAGAGGCACATGAGGCCCTGGCATCATTCACCCTCCAGTTTTGCTCCTGTTGCTGAATTGAGGGCTGAAGCAGCATGGGTAAGAGGTTGTCTGCCATGGTAGGCAACCTGGAAAGCCAATTCCTAACTGTTCAGTGTCTTGACAGGTGACAGTTAACCAGTTTCTGCTAGTCTCCGTGGTATACCATAGGAGAAGCAGGAGTCCTAGAGTTGGACATTTTCGCTTCTGAGAATTAAGCGACATTTTCACTTCTGAGAATTAAGAGATGTATCCCACAGGTCCGTTCCTTTAATGGCAGTGCCTTCCTCAGACATAAGGAGACTTCCCCTGATTCAAGAAGTGCTGCGTTGGTTCTGTGGCCATACGAGACCCAGCCTTAGATGTTCTGCTGAAATTTCGGCCTCTGCTAAAAGATTTCTGCCAAACTTCTCTCGGTGTGTGCTGAACTCTGTTGTGGAGAAGCCTCTCGGAGAGAACATACTCCACCGTGGATCTAGAAACTAAGCGGAAAGGTCAATGAAGTCATGAGGAAATAAGAGAGGCGGCATACTTTGGCGACAAGGAAGGAGTCCAGACTCCTGCTCACTGCAAGCAGCTGTGGGACGTTCTTGACTATTTCCTCTTGCTGCTCTTGACGCCGGATCAAAACCCCAAACATGGGCCACAGAGCTTTCATGGACGCCTCCTGAACCTGCGGAGAAGACAGAAGGAAACAGCCTCCCTGTTGTTCAGTACCTCATAACGGTGCTAGCCTGATCTGGCCAGATCTTGGAAGCTTAGCAAGGTAGGCCCTTGTTTAGGGTTGCCAAGTCCAGGTTGGAAAATACCTGGGGACTTTGGGGGTGGAGCCAGGAGAAGGTGGGGTTTGGGGAGGGGAGGGGAAGCAGCATGGTACAAGGCCACAGAGTCCACCCTTCAGAGCAGCCATTTTCTCCAGGGGAATTGATCTCTGTCAGCTGGAAATCAGTTGTAAAAGCAGGAGATCCCCAGGCCCCACCTGGAGGCTGGCAACCCTACCCTGGTTAGTAGTTGGATGGGAGACCACCAAGGAACGCCAGGGTTGCTACACAGAGGCAGGCAATGGCCAACCACCTGTGTTCATCCCTTGCCTTTAAACACCAACAGGGTCGCCCTATGTCGGCATGTTCCACCGACATAGTAAAAAAAGGCCCAAATAAGAAAAAAGAGGCGGGAAATGTGCTAATTCTTGGAACACTGGCTGACAAGGAGCCAACGGAGGGTCTCAGGGTGGAGCTGCTTTTTACCTCACAGCTACACACAAAGTCACAGCGAATCAACCCAAAAAGGTGGACGCGTTTCAAGAAAAAAAAAATTACCTCATGAAATGAGCTCTCCTTTTGCACACATATGTAGGGATCTGAGAACAAAAGCTGAAGTATTCAGCGTCACTCCCTTCCCCACTACTCATTCCGAATGAGGGCGGTGTGCCCTCCCCTCACTCTGAATTGGCTTCACGACATGCGGCTGTGTTAATTAATTAATTAAAAAAGCAAAAACAAACAGTCAAGCACACAGTAAGGAAAGCCAACCCCCCCCACAAAAAACAATTGTGAGCTGAATATCCTGCACAGATATACAAAAGGAGACTTCGATACAGTGAACAATGTATCTAATGTGAAGTAACTCCATTCATAATCCGTCACGGGAGAATACAGAAGTCAACAAAATCCACAAGGAAAAAATACAGACTCATAAATATACATTAATTTAATTAATATAATTAATGCCCTGCCTTTCTCCCCAGCGAGGACCCAAAGGGGCTTACATTGTTCTCCTCTCCTCCATTTGATCCTCACACAACAACCCTATGAGGTAGAATAGGCTGAAGAGGATGTGACTGGCGCTCAGGTCATCCAGTAATCTTCCATGGCAGGGCAGGGATTCGAACCTCAGTCTCTCAGATCCGAGGGGGACAGTCTAATTGTTACACTACAGTGGCTCATGACAAACCTCCACAGAAAAATCACAGAATCACTGAGTGGGAAGGGGCCCTGCAGGCCATCTAGTCCAACCCCCGGCTGAATGCAGGACCAGCCTAGAGCATCCCTGACAAGGATTCATCCAGCCGCTGCTTCAAGACTGCCAGGGAGGGGAGCTCACCGCCTCCCCAGGGAGCCCATTCCACTGCTGGACTACTTTGACTGTTATAAAGTCCTTTCTAATATCCAGCCGGTACCTTCCCGCCCTTAACGGAAACCCATTCTTGCGAGTCCTCTCCTCTGCTGCCCACAGGAACAGCTCCCTGCCCTCCTCTAAGGGACACAGCCCTTCAGATACTTCAAGAGAGCCACCCTGTCCCCCCTCCGCCACATCTTCTCCAGACTGAACCTTCCCAAGAACTCCCTCAGCCTTTCCTCCTCGCAGGGCTTCTTGGTCTCCAGGCCCCCGATCATCCTCGTCGCTCTCCTCCGCACCCGCTCCATTCTGCCCACATCCTTTTTGAAGTGAGGCCTCCAGAACTATGCACAAGACTCCAGGTGTGGCCTGCCCAATGTGGTGTACAGTGGGACTGTGACACCTTGTGGTCTGGATGTTATGCCTCTGTTGACGCATCAGAGCCACCAGGAAGCTTTTTCATGTGGCAACCTGACTTGTTACACGACATTCAGATATCACCACAGGCCTATGGAGATCTGTCCATTTTGATCTGACACCCCCTGCAGTTACCCAAGTGACGCGAGGAGCTATGTCCTATCAAAGGAGTGTGCTGCTTAGGTTCAGGGTTAGCGGAACAGTGAAGAAGAGAGGAAGACATTGGATTTATACCCTGCCCTTTACTACCTGGAGGAGTCTCCAAATGGCTTACAAACTCCTTCCCCTTCCCCTCCCCACAACAGACACCCTGTGAGGTAGGTGGGGCTGAGAGAGCTCTTTCGAGGACTGCTCCTGAGAGAACAGTCACCAGGGCCAGTAGCCACTGATAGACTTCTCCTCCATGAATCTGTCTAATCCCCTTTTAAAGCTGCTTATTCCTGTGGCCATCCCTACATCCTCTGGCAGCAAATCCCACATTTTAATCACTCGCTCTGCAGAGAAGTATTTCCTTTTGTCTGTCCTGAACCTACTGCCCATCAGCTTCACTGGATGCCCTCAAGTTCTAGTATTTTGGAAGAGGGAGAGAAATTTTGCTTTGTCAACTCTCTCTGCCCCGTGCATAATTTTGTAGACGTCTATTCTTAGTCATCTCTTTTCTAATCTGAAATGACCCAGACTCTTCAGCCTTTCCTCTTTGGGAAAGTGTTTCAGACGAAGAGGAAGAAGGTAGAAGAAGAGGAGGAGGAGACTGGATTCCTACCCCGCCCTTCACTACCTGGAGGAGTCTCAGAGTGGATTACCATCTCCATTCCCTTCCCCTCCCCTCCCCACAACAGACACCCTGTGAGGTCAGTGGGGCTGAGAGAGCTCTTTCGAGAACTGCTCTTTCGAAAACAGCTCTGAGAGAACTTGTGATTGACCCAAGATCACACTGGCTGGCTGCATGTGGAGGAGTGGGGGATCAAACCTGGTTCTTCCAGATTAGAGTCTGCGCTCTTAACCTCTGGACCAAACTGGCTCTCAGTGAGAGACCCAGCGTGACGTATGGGATACAATGACAGACTAGGACTCTGGGAGATCTGGATTTGAATCCTAACTTCTCTACCGTGGAAGCTTGCTGGGAGCCCATGGGCCGGTCACAAACTCTCAGCCTGGGCTGTTGCACCAGGTTCTTGTCGTTGCGAGAGAATAGAGGGGGGAGAAGGATGAGTCCCAATGGCGGGGCGAAGAACAAGATATGAAAGGAAAAAAATGGAATGAAATGCACATGCAGGAAGCTACTCACGGAGACCCAGAAATCAATTCTCTCATACTGTATGGGGGAGGGAAAACCTCCTAGTTGATCCCCCCCCCCCCCCCCCGGCAATTCCTTGTGGACTGTAAAGGTGTCTGGTTCTCACCTGGGGTTCTTCATCATTCATCCAGTCACCAACCAGACACCTGTATATGGGCACCAGAGGGCTGCACAGCTGGGATTCCGCCTCTCTCGGGAACGAACAGACTTTCCAGTTTTTGTAGTAATAGTTTATCGCTGTACAGAAGTGCTCCATCACTGTGGAAGCAAAGAGACCCCAGGTCTGGAAACTGATGATGAGAATTAACGGGCAGCTTTTGAGCTTCTCAAAAAAAGGGGGGGAGCAAAGAGGATGCTGAACAAGACAGAAATCCTTAACTTTTACAGTTGCCTCCAGACTTTTGGAGTTCTGGCCCCACTGGTGGACCTCCTGAGGGCTCCTGGGCCTGATCCAACATGGCCTCTCTTACATTCTTATGTCTGGGGCAGTGATGCTCTGTTTTCTTGGTGCTTCAGGAGGGCAACGGTGGGAGGGCTTCTGGAGTTTTGGCCCTGCTGGGGGACCTCCTGATGGCACCCGGGTTTTGGCCACTGTGTGACACAGAGTGTTGGACTGGGCGGGCCATTGACCTGATCCAACATGGCCTCTCTTGTGTTCTTATGTCTGGGGCAGTGATGCTCTGTTTTCTTGGGGCTTGGGGGGCAACAGTGGGAGGGCTTCTGGAGTTCTGGCCCCGCTGGTGGACCTCCTGATAGCCCCTGGGTTTTGGGCACTGTCTGTCAGGAGTGCCTCTGAGGACCTGCCTCCTGCGGACCTAAGTGCGGTGGAGGATCAGTCCCCAGCTCCAGAGGAGCCTCCACCTGAACCAGAGGAGGCTCAAGCAAGCACCTCTAAGGGCATTACCCCAGCACCACCAGCAGCTGAGCCACAGCGAAGCTCAAGCCCACCTGATTCACCTCCTTGGGTGGAACAGCTAAGGTCACAATCCAGGCAAGACTTAGCTGCTAGGAGAAAAGAGGCACGCATGCGTGGTCGCAGAGCACTCAGCCCTGAGTTTTAGGAGGAGCAGGGACCTTGCTGCCAGCTGCTAACAAGCACAGGAAGTGGCTGGATATTTAGGCACAGCACAAAGACCAACAACTTGTACTAGCAACAAGTCATTCTGGTTAAGCTCTGCACCTGCTTGGCTCGCATCAGCTAAACCTGATTCTGGACCTTCTGGCTCGTGACTCCGGCTTTGTCTGACTTTGGCTTGATTCTGGACCCTCTGGCTCGTGACTCCGGCTCTGTCTGACTTCGCTTTTGGTTGACTCCTTGGACTGGTTTGCTCATGAGTTTCCCTCTCTGACCTTGGCTTGGACTGACTCTGCTTTTGGCTTGTGTTTTGGACTTGGTAATTTGTTCCTGATTTGGTTTGACCTTGGACTGTCTCGGACTTTGACTCGGCTCCTGACCTACTGGCACCCAGCCTGTGACACTGTCTGACACAGTGTTGGACTGGATGGGCCATTGGCCTGATCCAACATGGCTTCTCTTATGTTGTTATGGCTGCTAGAGATCTCCTGGGATTTCAACTCATCTCCAGGTGACAGAGATCACTTCACCTGGAGAAAATGACCATTTTGGAAGGTGAACTGTACATCATTATACCCTGCTGAAGTCCCTCCCCTCCCCAAACTCCACCTCCCCAAGTCCCCCGCCCCCCGGTGTTTCCCAGCCCGGAATTGGTAACCCACCCTCACCGTAACAGATGGCCTCTTTCATAGGGCTGACCATGGGCAGCTTCAGCATCAACCAGATGTACAAGGTGGTCAGAGACAAAAAGGGGATGCTCTTCAGAGCTACATGAAGGAGGAAACCCATACGGAAATGTGTTAGCTATCTAGGCTTGCCAACCTCCAGGAGCGACCTGGAGTTCTCCTATTTATTTATTTACTTATATGCCGCTCTCCCCGCTATTGCAGGCCCAGAGCGGCTTACATCCTAGAAATACAACTGGACCCATATCCCTGATGAGCTCCCCCCCCCCCCCCAGATCTCCAGGAACTGCCCACCGCAAAGATGACAAGAGAAGAAGAGATTGGATTTATACCCTGCCCTTCACTACCCTCAGGAATCTCAAAGCGGCTTAGAAACTCCTTTCCCTTCCCAACCCCACAACAGACACCCTGGGAGGTAGGTGGGGCTGAGAGAGCTCTGAGACAACTGCTCGTGAGAGAACAGCTCCGAGAGAACTTGTGACTCACTCAAGGTCACACCAGCAGCTGCATGTGGAGGAGTGGGGGAATCAAACCCGGTTCTCCCAGATTAGAGTCTGCGCTCCTAAACCAGTGTACCAAACTGGCCCTTGGTTGGAGTAATTGAAAGCTATAGCATGTGCTTAACTTGAACTGAGCGTATTGGACAGAGCTCGCGTATTATTCCCATCCTGCAGGCACTCCACTGACTGTGGCTCAGTGCAGAACATTCGCTCAGCATGAGGAAGGTCCCAGGTTCAATTCCCAGCATCTCTAGTTGAAAGGACCAGGAAAGGAGATGATGGGAAAGACCTCTGCCTGAGACCCTGGAGAGCCGCTGCCAGTCCAAGCAGACAAGACGGTCTTTGATGGACTGATGACCTGATTTAGTATAAGGCAGCTTCATGTGTTCATCAGTTGAAGGTATTCGCCATCACGTACAAAGCCCTGCATGGCCTTGGACCCTTTGATCTGCACCACTAAAGTGGCAAGCTAGATATTTCAGGGGCGGCGGCGGCGGGGGGGGGGGCACTGAGAGAGCTCTGAGAGAACTGTGACTGACCCAAGGGCACCCAGCTGACTTCATGTGGAGGAGTGCGGAATCTAACCCTTCAGATTAGAGTCTGTCACTCTTAACCACTACACTATGCTGTCCCTCACTGGCGAAATTATCATCCGCTGCATATTCTTTATACAGCCCCCTTGTTCAACTGCCCCCTTTCTGGGAAGAAGAAGAAGAAGAGATTGGATTTATACCCCATACTTCACTACCTGAAGGAGTCTCAGAGCGGTTTATAATCTCCTTCCCCTCCCCAGAGCAGACACCCTGTAAGCAATTCTATCTAAGCTGAGGAGTCTTGTGAGCAAAAATCCTACTTTGTGAGCTCCTGGCATTAAAGTGGCGAGCGAGCGATTTGGCTACAGCATAAATTAGTTTGCTCTGGAGCCATCCTTCCTGAGTTAAGACAAAGATGTGTGAGCTGGAGGCTAAAGAGCTGTGAGCTAGCTCACACTCTCACTCAGCTGAGAGGGAACACTGCCTGTGAGGTAGTTTGGGCTGAGAGAGCTCTTTTGAGGACCACTCATCAGAGAACAGCTCTGAGAGAACTTGTGTCTGACCCCAGGTCACACCAGCAGCTGCATGTGGAGGAATGGGGAATCAAACCCGGTTCTCCCAGATTAGAGTCAGCACTCCCAACCAAAGTGGCTCCCTTCCCAATCCTCTTTTACATAACTGTGCAACCGCAAAGAGAGGAGAGGGCCTTGCCGTAGTGATAGGCCAGGCTGCCCAGGGTCCGAAACACCATTCGGTGAGGGAGCTTTGCCGTCTTGATTTTTTTTTGAAGCTCATACATCACGTTGTTGAAATGATGGTTGGCTAGCGCTAAGAGGACGGTGCTGGCGGCTCCCCTAATCTCCTCAGTTGCTTCCTAAGGCAGAAGAACGAAATTATAATCCGTCAAAACACAGCACTGGCTTTTTTCTTCCTGTATTCCCAGCTCTGTTGCCTGGCTGTCTCTAAGAATTAAAACCGATCTCAAGACTACAGAGAAAACGGCTGCTTTGGAGGGTGGACTCTATGGCATCACACCTCAGAGGCCCCTCCCCTCCCCAAACCCCACCCTCCCTAGGCTCCGCCCCTAAGGAAAGCCAGTTTGGTGTAGTGGTTAGAAGTGCAGACTCTAAACTGGGAGAACCGGGTTTGATTCCTCACCCCTCCACATGCAGTTGTTGGTGTGACCTTGGGTCAGTCACAAGTTCTGTCAGAGCTGTCCTCTCAAGGTAGGGCTGCCAAGTCCCCCGGTAGGGCGGGGGAAACACCGATTTTTAGTGCTTTCCCCCGCTTTTTCCAAGTTGGCCACCGGGGGGACAAAATGGCTACCTTAAAAGGGAAATGTCTGCAGAGAGCCTGCCCTGCAGTAAAAAGCCTCACCAGACATTTCCCCTTTAAGAAGTCAGCAAGAGAGCTTCCACAGCAAGAGAGGTCCGCCCAGAGATTAAGGAGGGACTGAAGGAGCTGCTTTTGCATGTGGCTGGCAACGTTGCTGTAGTAAGTTTCTCTTCCAGCTCTTTTCCTTCTCTCTCCCTCTTTCTTTTTTTTCTGTCTGTCTGTCTGTCTCTATCTCTCTGTCCCCATCCAGCAGAGGTCTATCAGTGGCTATTATAGCCACAAGGTCTAAATGGAAGTAAGTGCCTCTGCCAGTTTTTTTTTCCTTCTCTCTCTCCCTCTTTCTTTTTTCTGTCTGTCTGTCTGTCTGTCTCTCTCTGTCCCCATCCAGCAGAGGTCTATCAGTGGCTATTATAGCCACAAGGTCTAAATGGAAGTAAGTGCCTCTGCCAGTTTTTTTTCCTTCTCTCTCTCCCTCTTTCTTTTTTCTGTCTGTCTGTCTGTCTGTCTCTCTCTCTCTCTCTCTCTGTCCCCATCCAGCAGAGGTCTATCAGTGGCTATTATAGCCACAAGGTCTAAATGGAAGTAAGTGCCTCTGCCAGTTTTTTTTCCTTCTCTCTCTCCCTCTTTCTTTTTTCTGTCTGTCTGTCTGTCTGTCTCTCTCTGTCCCCATCCAGCAGAGGTCTGTCAGTGGCTATTATAGCCACAAGGTCTAAATGGAAGTAAGTGCCTCTGCCAGTTTTTTTTCCTTCTCTCTCTCCCTCTTTCTTTTTTCTGTCTGTCTGTCTGTCTCTCTCTCTCTCTCTGTCCCCATCCAGCAGAGGTCTATCAGTGGCTATTATAGCCACAAGGTCTAAATGGAAGTAAGTGCCTCTGCCAGTTTTTTTTCCTTCTCTCTCTCCCGCTTTCTTTTTTCTGTCTGTCTGTCTGTCTGTCTGTCTGTCTCTCTCTCTCTCTGTCCCCATCCAGCAGAGGTGTATCAGTGGCTATTATTAGCCACAAGGTCTAAATGGAACCCTTTGTCTGGGGCAGTGAGGCTCTGCATTCTTGGTGCTTGGGGGGCGACAGTGGGAGGGCTTCTGGAGTTCTGGCCCCGCTGCTGGACCTCCTGAGGGCACCTGGTATTTTTGGCCACTGTTGTGACACAGAGTGTTGTACTGGATGGGCTGTTGGCCCGATCCACTGTGGCTTCTCTCCTGTTCTTATGATATGAAAATCATATTTAGCACTTGTGTAGCACTTAGTGCTTCATATTCTGCCGAGATGAGGAAGGATTCAGTAGGGCTGTTGCTCAGTGATAGAGCATCTGCTTGACATGCAGGAGGTATCAGATTCTTCAGCTAAAAAAGGATCAGGTCATAGGTGACATTAAAGATCTCAGCCTGAGACCCTGGAGAGCCACTACCAGTCTGAGTAGTCAATACTGACCTTGATGGACCAATGGCCTGATTCAGTATTAGGAAACTTCATGAGTTCATGTGTCAGCATGTGGAAGCAACATCACAGGATGTGACATCACAAAATGATGTCACTTCCTTTCTCCTGGCTCCACCCCCAAAGTCCCCAGATATTTCCCAAGTTGGACTTGGCAGCCCTATCTCAAGGGCAGTCCTGGAAAGAGCAATCTCGGCCCCACCTACCTCCCATGGTGTCTGTTGTGGGGAGGGGGAGGGAAAGGAGATGGTAAGCCGCTCTGAGACTCCTTCGGGTAGTGAAGGGCGGGGTATAAATCCGATCTCCTCCTCTTCTCCTCCTCCTCCGCCTCTTCTCCAGGGGTTTCCCCACCCCACGGCAAGCTTTAAAAGGTCGTGTCATTTCTACCATAGAGTTTTGCCTGGATGTTTTCCCCCAATCCCTGGTGATGTGCTGACATCACTTCTGGGTACACAGGAAGGGACATCAGCACCCCTCAGGATGCTGCTGACGTTTCCTCCCCCTTTTGATGCCAGCTTTCTCCAGCTGAGCCGTGGCACTGAACTGCTCCCTGCGGAGAGGTGATCTCCCACCCACAATGGGGCATGGGGACCCTAAAGCCACCCAGTGGGCTTCAATGCAGTGTCGGGATTGGAACTGAGGTCTCCCAGATCAGAGTTCAGCACTCCAACCACACAATGCGCCACTCTCCAGGTGGTGGCTGGAGATCTCCTGGAATCACAATTGATCTCCAGATGAAAGAGATCACTTCCATTGGAGGAGAAGAAGAGAGAGAGAAGAGACTGGATTTATACCCTGCCCTTCACTACTCCTCGAAGGAGTCTAAGAGTGGCTTAGAATCGCCTTTCCCTTCCCCTCCCCGCAACAGACACCCTGTAAGGTAGGTGGGGCTGAGAGAGCGCTTTCGAGGACTGCCCTTGAGAGAACAGCTCTGAGAGAACTTGTGACTGACCCAAGGTCACTCCAGCAGCTGCATGGGGAGGAGCGGGGAATCAAACCCGGTTCTCCCAGATTCGGGTCTGTGCTCTTAACCACCATACCAAATTGGCTCTATGGCATTGTACCCTACTGAAGTCCCTCCCCTCCTCAAACCCCGCCCTCCTGAAGCTCCACCCCCAAAATCCAGAAGTGGCAAATCTACTGGCAACCAATGGGGACATAAGAGGTGGAGAAAGAGAAATACATATCGTCACGGTGCCTGAGGTAGATATTGTGGAAGGCGAGGGAAAATTAGACACAGAACATCTGATTACTGGGCAGCCTGGCGTTCTTTTCATGGTTAGTTCTGTCCTAATAAGCAACGTTGTGTATGATGGGCACGTAGGGGTGCCAGCTCTAGGTTTGGAAATACTGGGAGATTTGGGCGTGGACTGTATGTAGAGCAGAGTTTTGGAAGGGGAAGGACCTCTGTAGGGGACAATGCTATGCAGTCTCCCGATCAAAGCAGCCATTTTCTCCAGGAGAAGTGGAATACCTGTTTCAAATAAATAAATGAATGAATAATAAGCCATCTCTGTAGTCCGGAGATCAGTCATAACTCCAGGAGATCTCCTGCCCCCAGCAGGAGGATAGTATAAAAACTGAGGGTCACACTGTTAGGAAGATATTAGAAAAATATATAACACTGTGAGTAATAAATGTACCGTATTTTTCGCTCTATAAGACGCACCTGACCATAAGACGCACCTAGCTCTACTCGGTGCCGTGGCTTGGGAAAGGTGAGGGGGGTTTAAGATGCACACACTTTCCCCCCCACTTTTTTTGGGAGAAAAAGTGAGTCTTATGGAGCAAAAAATACGGTATACTTGGCAAATTTATTTTGTCCTTTTTATTTTTATTTTAAAAATCTATACTATTTTATAAATATTGGTGTCAGGTATTTCAAAACATAGATTCAGGCTGCCCAATAGATGTTCTCCTGGATAAGTTATGATGTTTGCCGCAAGGGTTCTGATGGGACCTAGTAAATGCTGCTATTTCATGAATCTCATACTCACAAAGAGGATTTTTGCTCCTTATGTCTTGTATGTATACCACTGTCCTCGAAAAATACTGTATTTGATAGGGGTAAATTACTAGAGTCCCCTGGGATCAGTGTTTGTGAAATTGTCAAGGTGAATGTTTGTACGTAGTGTAAACTTGCACTTTGATATATTGTTGTGGTGAATCTATGTTCGAGATACTTGACACCAATATTTATAGAATAGTATAGAATTTTTCAAAAATATATATATAAAAAGCACAAAATAGATTTCCCTTAAGTATACATTAATTATGCACAGTGTTATATATTTTTCTATACCCACCTGCAGGATAGCAACCCTCTGGGCATGCTTTGCAGGCCAGAGAAATCAGCCCAAGACCTCTCTGGGTGAAATGTGGATGAATGCACTCGAGGTGACATCCGGCTGTTTTGCAGAAGGTCCACCCACCTCATTCAGCATCTCCTCTGCTACGGCCCTGATGGCCAACTTGATGTTCAAGTCGTTGACTGTCTCAAGGATGTCTCCAGCAGTTCGGTCGGCATTTTGAGAGCCTTGTAAGTGGCAGCGGATTTGGATCTGGATATCTGAAACGAGAAAAAGCGAACCTTCTAGCTTTCTACCACTCAGCACGAGATTGGCCAGTTCTGTACCAGATGCCTATCGATGGAGATAGTTCCAGGAGGCCACCTGTGCGGGGTGGCTGTAGAATTAGAGTTGCCTGATCTAGGTTAGGAAATACCTGGAGATTTTGGGGGCGAAGCCTGGGGAGGGCAAAGTTTGGGTAGGGGAGGGACCTCAGCAGGGTACATTGCCATAGAGCCCACCAGCCAGCACTCATTTTCTCTAAGGGAATGGAGGTCTGTAGCCTGGAGATAAACTGAAATACCAGACACTCTATGAGGTAGGTGGGGCCGAGAGAGCTCTTTTGAGGACTGCCCTTGAGAGAACAGCTCTGGGAGAACTTGTGACTGTCCCAAGGTCACCCAGTTGGCTTCATGTGGAGGAGTGGGGAATCAAACCCGGTTCTCCCAGATTAGAGTCCACGCTCTTAACCACTACACCAAACTGTAGCACCTTAGCATATTAGTAGCTAACAAGATTTTAAAGCTATGAATGTTTGGTGTGTAAAACAAGCCCTGAGAAGGTTAGCCCAGGATAGCCTGACCTCGTCACATCTCAGAAGCTTGGGGGGGCTCGGCCTCGGTTAGTATTTGGATGGGAGACCACTGAGAAAGTCCAGGGGACTTGCTACGCAGCGGCAGGCAATGGCGAATGTCTCTCGCCTGGAAAACCCCATGGGGTTGCCATATGTCAGCCGCAACTTGATGCCAATAAATAAAATAAATAAATTGATATTTATTTATTTTGTATTAGGCTTCTACCCCTCCCTCCCCGCTTTGCAGCAGGCTCAGGGCAGCTCACACTGGTCAAAACACACAATTAGAATCACATAAAAATCATAAAAGAGTTCAGTATAACCGTCATAACTTATAAAGTACTGCATAGTTAATTAGCCGTAAAAGATGGCGGACATTAAAAATGTCCACAGGGTCTTGCCATCGTTCTGCTCTTGATCTTCCTGCCATTCAGGCGGCGCAGGCTAGATGGCCTGCTCCTGATCTTCCTAATATTCTAGGGTTGCCAGCCTCCAGGTGGGGCCTGGGAATCTCCCGCTTTTACAACTGATCTCCAGCTGACAGAGATCAGCTCCCCTGGAGAAAATGGCTGCTTTGAAGGGTGGATTCTGTGGCATTGGACCATGCTGAGGCCCCTCCCCTCCCCAAACCCTGCCCTCTCCTGGATCCACCCCCAAAGTTCCCAGGTATTTTCCAACCCGGACTTGGCAACCCTATAATATTTAGGTGTCACAAGCCAAGGGCCAGGCTAGCTGTCACAGGTCAAGGGCCAGGGCTATAATTGAGGTTGTTACCATGATGTTAATGTAGCGGCGGCTCCTAATCATAGGCCTGGTGGTAGAGCTTCGTCTTGCAGGCCCTGTGAAACTGTATAAGATCCCACAGGTCCCTGATCTGCTCTGGGAGCTCATTCCACCAGTGAGGAGCCGCCACTGAGAAGGCCCTGGCCCTGGCAATTGCAAGCCTGGCCTCTTTTGGGCCTGGGAGGGTCAATCGGTGCTGTGACCCTGACCATAGTGCTCTCTGGGGTACATATGGGGAAAGGCGGTCCCTCAGGTATGTCGGACCCTGGCCATAAAGGGCTTTAAAGGTAAGAGCCAGCACCTTGAAGCGAATTCAGTATGCTATTGGCAGCCAGTGCAGTGCCTTTAACACAGGCCGGATGTGCTCCCACCCGGGGAGACACATCAACAGCCTGGCCGCAGCATCCTGCACTAGCTGCAGCTTCTGAATTTGCCACAAGGGCAGCCCCATGAAGAGATACAACAAACGCTAACAAAAAAAAAAAAGTTCTAAGCCCTGGAAAAGGCTGCCCTTGGGATCCTGACCATCTGGAAGAGCGAGGAGCCAGTAACAGAATCCACATAGGCACATACTGGCGTTTCCTACTTGCCCTTCACCCACGAAAAGATGAAATCTGATGGGACGACTCCAACGGATTTCAAAAGAGTTTCAAAGCACACCAAGCCAACGGCAGGGAAGCCAGCAAATTTCCTATGTTACCACATCCTTTCCAACATAAAGGTGAAGTATTCTGAGTTATGTGGGATAGGGTGAGAGGAGTTGTGTACCATCTAAAAAGAACTTTGTATTGAATCTCCAGTATGGACAAAGATTTAGTTGACATATTAATTGCTGGCCACAATGAGTCCCATTGGTCGTTCGGGAGGTGTAGCTGTAGATCAGTGAGCCAAGCTGTTTGAGAGACTGAGTAGGATAGGCATTCAACAGGATACGATAGATTTGGGCTATGAGTCCTTTCTTAGCTGCGGCAAATATCATCATTTGTTCAAACTGACTTAAAGGTTTTTTAATGTTTTGTTTTATTGCAGGGGAGTCCAGCAGGTGGAGGATCTGCAAATGTTCACACCAGGGTAAGTGAGTTTTGAATTTTGTTTCCAATTCCTGTTTAGTGGCGCTTCTCTTGCCCAGTAAAAGGTCATAGATTCGAGTAATGCCTGCTTCTCTTCAGGCTAGGAACATACAAGGCTCCTTTGCTGGCTGGAACCAATTTTGTGAAGTGAATCTGCTGGCTAAGGATCTTGTTTGAGTTAGTTTGGTTTTGTTTTGGAACCATATTTTCAAGGTGGTTTTCAGGAAAGGGTTGTCCAGTTTTTTGCAGAGTTGAGCGGGTGAGTCAGTCCAAAGGGCTTCGTTAAAGGTTAGGTTAGGTAGTGATGCTTCTTCTATATGGCTCCAGTCAGGAATATCCATTGAATAGTGTTGACGTATTAGAGATGCAAGGATCGATGCTTGATGGTAGAGCTTAAGGTCTGGAATCGACAGACCACCTTTTTTAGTAGGTCTACGCATAGTTTGAAAGTTGACTCTATGTCGTTTGCCTTGCCATACAAATGAGTTCAACGTATGTTGCCATTGTTTAATGAGTACACCAGATATGTTGAGAGGTATTGTTCGAAAGCAGTATAAAAACTTGGGAAAGGCAAAGGATTTGATAGTTTGAATTCTGCCGAGCCATGACATATTGCGACTGTTCCACGATTTAAGCATATCAGAGACTTCTTTCGCTATAAACAGATGATTATATTTCAGAAGATCAGCAAGATTGAATGGGATATTAACTCCCAAGTAGTGCCAATAGGTGCGTACCCAATTAAATGAGTTAATAGTGCTGGAAGTGATGAGGAAGGATTAGATATGTAGACCACCAGGTCATCAGCAAAGAGACTCACTTTGTATTCCTTGTTGTTCATCTTGATGCCGGTAATAGTGCTATCACTGCGAATTGCCCTTGCGAGTGGTTCAATTGCAAGGGTGAACAGTATTGGTGACAGTGGACAGCCTTGCCGCGTTCCCCTTTTCAGCTCAATGCTGTTACAAGAATCTCCGTTGGCCAGTATTTTTGCAGAGGGATTGGAATAAATAGCGGAGATGGCATTTTGAAAAGCTGCACCAAAGCCCATAGAGTCAATAAGATATTTCAAAAAGGGGAATTCAACTGTGTCAAAGGCCTTGGCTATGTCAATGGATAATAAAAGAGAATCACTGTACCTAAAAGATCTACAGTGCTGGATAATGTTCAATGTTTTGTGTAAATTATCTGTGATGTCTCGGGAGGGGATGAATCCAGTTTGGTTAGAGTGTACGTAGTCAGAGATGATTGACTTGAGTCTGGTCGCCAGGATGGATGCGAAAATTTTATAGTCAGTGTTGAGTAGGGAAATTGGTCTGTAGGATCTTGGGTCAGTTAAGCTATTGTCTTTTTTTGGAACAAGAATTACGTTGGCGTGGCTCCAAGATTGTGGCAGCATTCCTGTACGCAAGATTTCATTGCAGACTTTCGCACTTGGTGGACCTGTAAATTCATTACCCCCTTCTGGAAAAATTTTCTGTCAGAGATTGAAGCTATAGTTGGCTACCATATACCGCTCGACCCCTGTATAATTTTACTTAATGTTTGGCCTGAAGAAAGACCTCCTAAAAATATGAGAGACCTCTTTACAGTGCTGATCACAGCTGCCAAAGCAACAATTGCCAAACACTGGAGATCGGTCCCTCCCCCGCCAATTAAACATTGGAACAAAGTCTGGGACTTTTTCCTTGAGGAGAAATGCATAACTTGCTATGACAAAACCCTATCTGAGAAAGAGCTTTTTAATCCTCTTGATAAATGGTATCCTTTTCTAGAAAAACTAAACATCAATAAGGTTGAAGGTGAAATAGCTTCACATTGTAAATTCAAAGTATATACTTACGGGTAAAAGAGTGCCGTTAGATTCAGTTTTCTTCTTTTATGTGTAAGATGCATTCTGCTTGATGATACGCTGTCTGACTGCTAGATTGTAATATTGGCCTTTTTCTCTCCTCGTACAAACTTTCCTCTCCCATTCTATCCACGTGTATTTGAGCTTTACTCTCTGTCTTTATAAATCTTTTCTTAATAAAAGCGAATGGTTTTTTCTTAAAAAAGGGAAGCCAGCAAAAACAGGGCCGAAACCTCCGCCGTGGCCTACCTTTGTTCTCGAAAGGGTCATCCATGCCGAACCATTGCTCAGACTGCCGATCAACTCCTCCTCAAACCTGCAGGCCCAAACATCTCTCCCAAGGTCACCGCAGGTCTTTCTGGCCAGTTGCCCAGCTTACCGAGAACTCCGACGTTCTATTATGATCCACACGATGGTGTCACACTTCACTAAAGCGACCGCTGCTGACTAATAAGTGCCAGTCCTTGTCAGGTGGCCAGCCTCCAGGTGGAGCCTGGATTGCTCCAGGAATTACAGCTGATCTCCAGACCATAGAGATCAGTCCCCCTGGAGAAAATGTCCCCCAAATCCCCAGAATTTCAAAATCCAAAGCTGGAAACCCTAAGTCTTCACCTAGGGAATACTGACTCCATCAAGAGTGTAGGACCAGGGGGGAAGAATGTGATTTCTGAATGTGGTTTCTGACACTTTCTCCTTGATATATGTGAAAAGACCTCTAGCTGAGTCCCTGGAGAACTGCTCCAGTCTGAGTAGACAGTATTGACTTTGGTGGACCAAAAGTCTGATTTAGTATGAGGCAGCTTCATGTATTCATGTAAGGGAGCCCAGCTGGTGGAGTTCCACAAAACATCTCTCTGACTGCTGTCATAGGGCTGGAATACATGGACCGCTGTCTGCAGCGGTCCACCAGTGGCTATTAGCCACAAGGTATAGATGGAACACTTTGTCTGTGGCAGTGATGCTGTCTTCTTGGTGCTTGGGGGGGGGGGCAACAGTGGGAGGGATTCTGGAGTTCTGGCCCCGCCGGTGGATCTCCTGATGGCATCTGGGTTTTGGCCACTGTGTGATACAGAGTGTTGAACTGGATGGGCCACTGGCCTGATCCAACATCGCTATTCTTATGTTGTGAGAGGATTGAAGACACATATGGAACAGAGGTCCATGAGTGGCTATTAGCCACGAGGTATAGACAGAGCACTCTGTCTGGAGCAGTGATGCTCTGTCTTCTTGGTGCTTGGGGGACAATTCTGGCCCCACCAGTGGACCTCCTGATGGTACCTGGGTTTTGGCCACCATGTGACACAGAGCATTGGACTGAATGGGCCATTGGCCTGATCCAAGATGGCTTCTCTTATGTTCTCTTATATAAGGCAATTCTTGCACTGCAGAACTTACACCCCTTGACACTTCATGGCCAAGCAATGTTCAAGCAAAACATTTCTCATGTACTGCAGGCCCCGCGGCTCTCACCCTGTGTGTTCCATCCATCTTTCCATCTTCCAGGATCTGCCCTTCCCATGCATCCACATGTTGGCAAATTCAACCCGAATTTGTAGCGACAGAAAAATGTGTTAACGCTCCCATCTTGGAATCAGCTGTGAGGCCTGTTGCCCGCTGACATTCACCAGCGGAAGACAGCCCAGACATTTTTTTTTCCAGTTTACTTAGGCAGATGCTCAAAACTAAAATTAAAAGAAGTCCAGCAACTTTTGATCACGTAGAACTCGTTTGGAATGTCGCTGTCCAACAGGAGATCATAGCGGCAAGAAGATTTAAAGGCCCGCCAGTTTGGCCTGAAGAATTTTCAAACGGGGTGGGGGTCTCTGCGTCTGCCTTCCCATATCGACGAAATAATTAAATTGTGACATTAAAACATCAGGTTGCTGTTTTCGTTGGCAACGGCCACTGTGATCTAATTTCCATGCCATGAAATTTCGGCCATATTTGTTCCCCCTCCTCAAAGAATAAATGAGATGACCTTCGAGCAGCCAAGGACAGTAAATTTAATAAGGCCCAAGATTTGATACCATATGAATCCTCAAAACAAAACAATCTGTTTGAAAAGGGCCCCCCCTCACTCCCCACCCCCCCAATGTCCGCGCTACTACTGTCAGGAAGTTTTTTTGCGCCCAACAAGCTGAAAGATTCGGTTTGGAACTATCAGCCACATATGCCATCAGTTTCCTAAAGTATGGATACCCACAGCGAAGGCACTTGCTCACAGGTGGTCGGCATTTGTGTAGACCCAGGTCCTGCGTGGAGATTTAATATTTCATAAGTGCTCCTCCATCACGGGGCTCCATTATTGACACCACATGGAAGTCAGGAAATTGGTTCTTTCTGGGAACAGTTTGCAGAAGTATGCAGTCCGTCAGCCCTTTCTCGGGGGTACATTAAGGAGAGAGGGGCTCACGGTTTCAAGCCGACGAACCTTCTCCAGATGTCCACCGTGAGCCCGCTCCAACTTTCTCTTTCAGTGGAGAAGATGGGTTTGACAAGGCGGATTACGGGGTGGATATAATACCGCAGGCTTTCCAGCGAGGAAAAAAAACCAAAGTGAAAATTCCCCAACCGCTCTGACGAAAGGTTCCAAAAGGGGCTGCGGGAAAGACTCGTGTGCTTTCTCTTTGGCTCAATCATCAACCGCCCCCCCCCCCAATGAAATACGAATGTGGTGAAATCCCACCCCAATGTCCCCTCCCCTCCATCTTCTGCAGCTACACTCGGTCCCATGTTGCTTTAATTCTTCCTGTTTGCAAGACTGTTTATGTTACACACATTAAAGTCAGGACGTTTCTTTAATATGATGGAAATTGGAAGCGAGATCCAAAAGGGATGACGCTGGCTCCATGCCACGTCGAGGGAAGCGCAGCTGGGGGGCTCTCGCACGTGTGCTCGCACACAAAGAGAAATAAAGCAGATGGGACGAAGCAAATCAACCTCCGAGGCCCCCTTTGTGTAGTTATTTTTTTAAAAAAGGGTTGGATGTATTTGAAGAGGCGTTTGATACCAGGAGTGAGCTGAAACGAAATTTGTGCTTTTTTTGCAAACGTGTAGGCAAGGCTGAACAAAACATCTCCTTTGGGTTACTCTTCATGCTCCTGGTTAAAAGATTTGCTTGATTCCTGTATTTTATTTATGTTCCTTTCTTATAATCTGTCTGTGTCACAGGGACTCAAGGGGGATTACACAGAATCAGTACAATTGACAAGATGGGACATTCCACATTTGGATTCTGGAACTCTGAAACCACCAGAAGGAACTGAAGTTTAGCCTAAGTATTAACATGACACATTAAGCAGTACAGAAATTAGACAATAGGGTCCTCTGGCCCCACTGGTGGACCTTCTGATGGCCCTTGGGTTTTGGCGACTGTGTGACACAGAGTGTTGGACTGGATGGGCCACTGGCCTGATCCAACTTGGCTTCTCTTATGTTCTTATGTCTGGAGCACTGATGCTCTGTCTTCTTGGTTACTTGGGGGGGGGCAACGGTAGGAGCACTTCTGGAGTCCTGGCCCCGTTGGTGGACCTCTTGATGACCCCTGGGTTTTGGTCTCTGTGTGACACAGAGTGTTGGACTGGATGGGCCACTGGCCTGATCCAACTTGGCTTCTCTTATGTTCTTATGTCTGGAGCACTGATGCTCTGTCTTCTTGGTTACTTGGGGGGGGGCAACGGTAGGAGCACTTCTGGAGTCCTGGCCCCGTTGGTGGACCTCTTGATGACCCCTGGGTTTTGGTCTCTGTGTGACACAGAGTGTTGGACTGGATGGTCCATTGGCCTGACCCAACATGGCTTCTCTTATGTTCCTGTGACCTTGATGGCCCAGGCTAACCCGATCTCATCAGACCTTCGAAACTAAGCAGGGTAAGCCCTGGCTAGTATTTGGATGGGAGACCTCCATGGAATGCCAGGGTTATGATGCAGAGGCAGGCAACGGCACCTCCAAATGTCTCTTGCCTTGACAATTTTACCAGGTTGCCATAAGTCAGCTGTGATTTGACAGGGGAGGGGTGGGGGTGGGACCTTACAATTTTCTAGACACAGCAGTATAGACCACAAGTCCCAATAATTTATCCAGGTAAGTTTGGGAACCATTTTGGACAGTGCAACCCAGTTACCTGCCCTCACTTGCCTTCAATGATGGTGTCACATATCGAATTGATATCATTAATTCTTTTGTTGTTGTTGTCGTTTTTGTTGTTCAGTTGCATGGTCAAGTCTTCAAGACCCCATGGACCACATCACACCAGGCCCTCCTATCCTCCACCGCCCTCCGGAGTTTGCTCGACACCATGCCTGTCGCGTCGATGACACTGTCTAACCATCTCATCCTTTGCCATTCCCTTCTTCTTTTGCCTTCAATCTTTCTCAGCATCAAGGTTAATCCACATGGTTTTATTTGTCTGTGTCCAGAGATGCTGCCATGTCAGAGGATGCTGTCCCGTTCACTACGAGATCTCTGCCAGTGCAGGATCACCCAAGCAATCCTTTCAGGAAGAGGGAGAAAGCAGCAGGCCAGGGAAGAAATGGCAACACATAATTTTGCTTTCGTTGCCAAAGCATTTGTGCTGCTCTAGGAATTTCCCAAAATTCTATAGCTAGAACTGGAAGTGACATCACAGCATTGCTGGAGCCAGTTTTCACCCCATCCCTTGCTCCTGCAGCTCCACGGAGTGGCGATGGGAGCACAGAAAGTCGGGTGGGAGCCATAGTGGGCAACTTGACAGCCTTGCTGGTCTATTCTCCACTCAGTTTGGTGTAGTGGCTAAGTGTGCTGTGGACTCTAATCTGGGAGAACCAAGTTTGGTTCCCCACTCCTCCACTTGCAGCTGCTGGTTTGACCTTGGGTCAGTCACAAGTTCTCTCAGCGCTGTTCTCTCAAGGATAGTTCTGGGAAGAGCTCTCTCAGCCCCACCTACCTCACAGGGTGTCTGTTGTGGGGAGGGAAAGGGAAAGGGGTTTGTAAGCCGCTCTGAGTCTCCGAATGAAGGATGGGGTATAAATCCAATCTCTTCTTCTTCTTCTTCTCAAAATTTGAATGTCAAAATATTTACCAGTTGATATTTGACACTATTTTATATTTTGGGTACTTGATTTTGCAGATTGAAGTGGTAGGCAACCGGCTGTATTTAATAGTTTATTTATAATCTAAAATCAAACAGCCCGTGTATGAAACACTGTTTGATAGTTCAGTTTGCTATTCTATATTTCAAGACTCATCTTTATTCCAGTTTGAGATTGGATTTATACCCCACCCTTCACTACCCGAAGGAGTCTCAGAGCGGCTCACGACCTCCTTTCCCTTCCCCTCCCCACAACAGACTCCCTGTGAGGTAGGTGTGGCTGAGAGAGCTCTCTCGAGGACTGCTCTTTGAGAGAACAGCTCTGAGAGAACTTGTGACTGACCCAAGGTCGCACCAGCAGCTGCAAGTGGAGGAGTGGGGAATCAAACCCGGTTCTCCCAGATTAGAGTCTGCGCTCCTAACCCCTAAACCACACTAGCTCTGGAGGTACACACAAGTGGAGTGGAGGTGCAGGCAAGTCTCCTGAGGATCTCACCTTTTACATGACTGGGGCTGTGGCTCAGTGGCAGAAGGTCCCAGGTTGAATCCCTGGCACCTCCGGTGTGGATCAGATTGTAGGTGATGGGAAAGGCCTCAGCCAGAGACCCTGGAGAGCCGCTGTCAGTCTAAGTAGACAGTACTGGCTTTGATGGACCAAGGGTCTGATTCAGTAGAAGGCAGCTCCATGTTTTTATCGCTTTAGTCTGTAAGTAGAGATAAAGGTTTCCCTTGTTTGGTGTAGTGGTTTGGTGGAGCCAGTTTGGTGTAATGGTTAAGTGCATGGACTCTAATCTGAAAGAACCGGGGGGGGGGGGAGGGTTGGGGTTGACCTTGACCTGCTGGAAGACCTTGGGCAAGCCATAGCTCTGCACCAGCTGTTCTCTCAAGGGCAGTTCTCTCAGAGCTCTCTCAGCCCCACCCACCTCACAGGGTGTCTGTTGTGGGGAGGGGAAGGGAAAGGGATTGTAAGCTGCTCTGAGACTCCTTTGGGTAGTGAAGGATGAGGTATAAATCCAATCTCTTCTGCTGCTGCTGCTGCTGCTGCTCCTTGAAAGCCAGTCAAATCTGACTCTAGGGGGTGGAGCTCATCTCTGTTTCCAAGCCAAAGAGACTGCGCTGTCCGAAGACGTTTCTGTGGTCATGTGGCTGGCATGACTAGACGCCAAGGCTCATGGAATGCTGTTACCTTCCCACCGAAGCGGTACCTATTTATCTTGCTTCCGAACTGCTAGGTTGGCAGGAGCTGGGGCCAGAGACGGGGGCTCACTCTGTCGCGCGGCACTCGGGTCTCGAACTGCCGAACTACAGGCCTTCCGGTCTGCAGCTCAGCATCTTAACCTCTGAGCCACCGCGGCCCCTTGTAGTCTCCAGATCAGTTTTAATTCTGGAAGACCACCCTATCTGCCAAAAGAGGAGATAGTCACAGGGCCCACATTGCTTCAGAACTGGTGTCACCGTCGCTGAACTTTTATGCGTCCAGTGCTCAGAGAGTCTGATGCATGGCCATAGATGTCAACTACCGGGAGGGGGGGGGGGCTCGAGGGCTCAGGCCACCCCTGAAATTTCCCAGGGGGGACTGAGCCCCCCTGGTGAAACGGAGCGCCCGCCGCACCTCCCCGCCCTCCAGGGCCCTTCCTAGGACTGCCCGCCGCCGCCGCAAGAGCCTCTCCCCCCTGGCTCCCCTGCACCCCCTCCTCCCTCTCTCTCTCCCTCCCTCCAGGCAGGGGGAGTGGCCGGGGGGGAAGGAGAGGCAGTCGCAGAGGCGGCGGCAGGGACATCATCGTGGCGGCAGCGGGGACATCGTTGCAGCAGCGGCCGCAGCCACAGCAGGAACATTGTCCCGCCGGCAGCCATGGCTGCCGCGGGGACATCGTCCTGGTGCGCGCGCAAGAGCCCCCACGGGAATTAGACAACTTGACGCCCCTGTGCATGGCCCCCTCTAACTTCCCACACTGCTATTTCAAGGGCCTCGCGCAATAGCTTGGACAAATCCTTCCCTTCACATTGGACTCTGAGTGTTAATTCTGCATTAATACTCTCCAAAGGCCCTCTTGTCAGCCTCACAGATGGATGAAGGCTGTGTCATCTTCCATTTAAATCACGAGCTCCCCCAGCACACGAGGTGCAAGGCCAGGGTCCCCTGGAGGAAGCATTTGCACCATTATCCGAGGTTCTTTGATGTGGATCTTCTGCCGCCGACAGCACACCTGCTCTCCAGATGTTTGGGTTTAACATACGGGGCTGAGGCATTGGGATTCGCTTGGAGAAGAGCAGCTGGTTGCTGTACGTTGCATGCACTCCCCTTCCCATGCGCTCAAGGAGAGAGGATGTGGGAAAGAAGCCCTGTGGCTGAAAGAAAAGCCATTGGCTGTGTGATCTGCTCCGCAGGTTCCAGTAGAAAGGCCTGGGGTTATATCCTGCCACTCCACGCAGCTAGCAGAAGGGGGACATGTGGATTAAGAGCCGTTAAGTCTCCTCTGACTTATGGCAACTCTGTGAGTTAAGGTTCTCCAAAGAGTCCTCTCATTAACAGACTTGCTCAGGTCTTGCAAACTGAGGGCCGCGGCTTCCTTGGCTGAGTCCATCCATCTCATGGCGGGTCTCTTTCTTTTCCCGCTGCCTTCAGCTTTTCTTAGTGTAGGACAAGGGAAAAAGAATGTGATTTTTGAATGTGATTTCTGACACTTTCTCCTTGAGAGAGAGAGAGATTGACAGCTGTCACTGTGTCAAAGTAAATCATAATAGACCCAGATCCTGGTATGTAACCGAGAAGCTTCTGATTAGAGAAACCTATAGCAGAATGTATATATTTTGTAATTGCACTTTTTGTATAAGAAGCCATATTAAGCAAAAGCAGGGGTCATTTCGAGCAGGAGCTCGGGGGAGCTCAGCTCCGGGAGTTGGTGCCAGCCCCCCCCCCCCCCGTGGGGGAATGCCTGCTTGTGTCATGGCTGCAGCAAAATGACCCTGTCCCCTGGAAAGGTCCTTGTTCCTCCGACCAGCCTTCTGAAGGCTTCAGCCACCACTGAAGCTATCCTCCCAGAATAGTGGTATTTCTGAGGCGTGGATTAGTAGCTGTCCCCTCTCTGCCAGCTCTTCCTTCCTTCCTTCCTTCCTTCCTTCCTTCCCTCTCTCTCTCCTTTCTTTCTTGCCTTCTGACATACTTCCGGTGATGTCAGGTGGTGTAGCATATGCAAATAAGTTATGCTAATGAGTTATACTAATGAGCTCCTGCACCTCTTTTTTTCTACGAAATGACCCCTGAGCAAAAGTATTATTAAAAGCCTCTGTAGATGGAATTAGGATGCAATAGCCATGGAATGCTATTTAGAAGTTGCAAGGCCGCCGAGAGTGAAGTTTAAGTCCTTATCAGCTAGCTCTCCGCATGCGAGCCCAGGAAGTCACTTAGTGTTCTCTAAAGTTCCCAGGGTTCTGAAGACCAGATAAACAAGTGAAATGACTGACACCACGGAGAGATGCACTGAGTCAAATGACGCTTGTGTGATGGTAACCGCTTGATACCAATTAGAGATTCTTCAATGTGAAAACTATATGTGATGTCATTTGGGGTATAAGACCTTCTGCTCTTCCTGGTTATGGCAGAATACAGCTTTTGGTCCATCAAAGTCAGTTTTGACGACTCAGACTGGCAGCGGCTCTCTAGGGTCTCAGACAGACGTCTTTCTCATCTATTGCCAGAACTTTTAACTGGAGATGCCGGGGTCTGAACCCGGGTAGTTTGGTGTAGTGGTTAAGAGTGAGGACTCTAATCTGGGAGAACTGGGCTTGATCCCCCACTCCTCCTCCACATGCAGCTGCTGCTGTGACCTTGGGTCAGTCCCAGTTCTCTCAGAGCTGTGTTCTCAGGAGCAGTCCTCAAAAGAGCTCTCTCAGCCCCACCTCCCTCACAGGGTGTCTGTTGTTGGGAGTGGAAGGGGAAGAAGATGGTAAACCGCTCTGAGACTCCTTTGGGTAGTGAAGGGCGGGGTATAAATCCAATCTCCTCCCCTTCCCCCCTCCTTCTTCATGCCAAGCAGATGCTCTGCCACCGTTTGATGCTGAGCATGACAGAGACCCCAGAGGGTCAGGGCGAATGAGCAGAGTCATGGCTGAAGTAGCATGTGAGTTCTTGCACCCCCTTCTGGATTCATTGTCACGTCTTCTGGGCAGGCACACACTATGTGTGTGTGCGCAGGCCAGCCGCAGAAAAGATTTCCAAGTCGTTCTGGTGAAGACTAAACTACCTTTAAAGAATAAATGTGTCTGGGTTTCTGCTGTGTCGTTATGGGTCAAAAGAGGCCTCCTCCCGATTGTTTCAACTGGGGCTTTAGAAATGGTGCTGATAAAGACCCATTCTCTGCCTAGGAGCTCACACAACAGAGGGCTGGGCTCGGATCTGGGAGAGCCAGGGTTCAAATGCTGATCTGTCTGAAAACTCGCTTGAGACTTTGGGAATCTCTCAGCCCGACCAGGCTTGCAGGGTTCTGGTGAGCATGGAAAAGTATTCAATATGATAAGCCATAAGATGGGGTACAAGTGCACTCTGTACCCCTCTTCTAAAAGGACATCTCTTTTTAAAGGACTCAAAACGGCTGCCCCGTTGGACAAACTCTAATTATTAGCTGCTGTAACAGCTTCTACTACAGTCCTTTAGCAAACGTATGCTTGGTTCCACTGGTACTCCTCTGTTGCTGTTGATGGCCTGCATGGGGGCCCAGAAGCTCCTCCCCCCTCCCCCCCCCCCCGCTTCCTACTGGACCCTGCCATGGGCCATAGAGAAAGGATTTGGGGTGCCGAGAAAGGTTTCTAATAAGTGCCTCCTCTCTGGTTTTGGCTTGATCCCCACGTGGCTGGAGGCATGCAATGTGGACCAGAATTTTTAAGCTCTGGTGGCATGAATCGCAATGGCCGGGAGGGGGTGGGTAGGAAACTATTGTAATGCCAGGAGTTTGGAGTCTGGTTCCCAGTTCCTTATTTGTTCCTTACTCGTGCCTTATGAATGAATTCTGCCAAAAAAAAAACACTGCGGAGAGTATATCAGCAGAGCGCTGAATAAAAGTGTTTGGGGTGTCTGCTGGCACTTCTGATCGGCAGCAGGGGGAGCTCTGAGCTTTCCATGCGCCTCCTTAATGCGCTCTTCATAATAACACAATTCGTTTTTAGGGTCTGTCCATACAAGCCATTAAAAGCCTGTTGTAGTTATGCCAGCTCTGGGTTGGGAAATTCCTGGAGAACATAAGAACATAAGAGAAGCCAATGTTGGATCAGGCCAGTGGCCCATCCAGTCCAACACTCTGTGTCACACAGTGGCCAAAAACACCAGGTGCCCTCAGGAGGTCCAGCAGTGGGGCCAGGACACTAGAAGCCCTCCCACTGTTGCCCCCCCCATCAAGCACCAAGAATACAGAGCATCAGACTGAGAGTTCCTATCTATAGGTAAAGTAAAGGTAAAGGTTTCCCTTGCTTGAAAGCCAGTCGAATCCGACTCTAGGGATGCCGTGCTCATCTCCGTTTCCAAGACGAAGAGCCAACGCTGTCCAAAGACGTTTCCATGGTCATGTGGGTGGCATGACTAGACACCGAGGCGCACAGAATGCTGTTCCCTTCCCACCGAAGCGGTACCTATTTATCTACTTGCAATTTCTTGATTTCGAACTGCTAGGTTGGCAGGAGCTGGGGCCAGAGACGGGAGCTCACTCTGTCACGCAGCACTCGGGTCTCAAACTGCTGAACTACCGATCTTCCGGTCTGCAGTTCAGTGTCTTAACCACTTGAGCCACTGCAGCCCCATCTATCTATACCTTGTGGCTAATAGCCACTGATGGATCTCTGCTCCTTATGTTTATCTAATTCCCTCTTGAAGCTGTCCATGCTTGTAACTGCCACCACCTCATGTGGCAGTGAATTCCATGTGTTCCTGACTCTTTGGGGGAAGTTTGAGGGGGGGGGGCCTCACTGGGGTATAATGTTAGGTTGCCAACATCCAGCTGTGACCTGGAGATCTCCCAGAATAACAAGTGATCTCCAGGTGACAGAGATCAGTTCCCCGGGAGAAAAACAGTCCCCTGCTTTGGAGGGGGGAGTCTATGGCATTATGCCCTGCTAAGGTCCCTCCCGGACCCCCGCCTCCTCAGGCCCCACTCCCAAAATATCCAGGTATTTCCCAACCCAGAGCTGGCCACCCTATTTAATGCCATAGAATTCACCATTCAGTGCAGCCATATCCTTGAGAGGAACTGGTTTGCCAACCTCCAGGTCTGGGAATTCCTGGAGATTCTGGGGGCAGAGTCTGGGGAGGGTGGAGTTTGAGGAGGGGTGGGATTTCAGCCGGGCACAATGCCACAGAGACCATCCTCCAAAGCAGCCATTTTCTCCAGGGCCAATTCTTCACCAATGGTTTGCTCTCCGTTCCCCCCGGGTCTAATTGGACCGATTCTGTTGAAGAAGTTCTGCATTTGTCGCCTTGCCCCAAATCTAGCGTCCCCGTCCGTCTCTTCCTCAAGCGTGATTTCCCCTCCCTTTCCCGCTCTGGTGTGAACAGGGGGTTTTTTTGTCCTCCCCACCATTGTTGCGTTACAACATCCTGACACAACACTGATCCATCGTTGTTGTGTCATGGTGTCGTAATGCAACGATGTGGGGGGGGGGACGACAAAAAAACCCCACTTGCACCAGGGTGGGAAAGGGAGGGGGAAGGGAGAGGAGAGGTGGGAAAGGGGTGGGAAAGAAGTAGAGGGTGTTAAAGGGGTGGAGCAAGAAACCCCGATGAAGAGTACTGGTTGCTACACAGAGCATACTACATTACACCCGATTTGCGAGTTCCCCACTAGAATGCCCCGACTTCAACCCCATGGCAAAAAAAGAAACCTGAAAATCTCTGAAACGGAAGATCCGGGGGGAACGAGGATTAGATTCGGGCCAACTGCTGACCCGGGTCAACAAGTGGGGAACTGTTGCTCTGCCGCAGATTTTATCGGGGGATGACGCCGGGGCAACCGCAGGTGCGGAATCGGCCCAGGGGAACTAATCTCTGTTGCCTGGAGATCAGTTGTAATCCCAGGAGATGCCCAACCATGACTTGGAGGTTGTAAAAGGAACTAATCTCTACACCTCTGAGGGACATCCTAAAATACTCTTAAAGAAACATACTCCATAATGATTCCTAGCAGAACAAGTATGTTTCTTCCAGAGTATTGAAGATTACCCTCAGAGGTGTGGTGCATCAGTGGTATATTCTATTAACGCTGTGAATTCAATTGTTAACTTTGTAACTTTGTGAGACTGGAGACGTTGCCCGTGTGCCTGTATGTGGCTATAAATGAAATTTTAGTGAGTTATAAATTGAGAAACGATATGCCTGTAATTTAAGAAATGGTGTCTTATTGCAGTGTTGTAACGGTGGAGACTGAGTACATTTTATTGCAATGTGCAACCAGTGTTCCCTCTGAGCTGAGTTAGTGTGAGCCAGCTCACAGTTTTTTAGCCTCCAGCTTACAGATATTTTTCCTAGCTCAGGGAGGATGGCTCCTGAACAAACTAATTTATTCAGAAGCCAAATGCCTCGCTCACAACTCTAATGCCAGTAGCTCACAAGGCAGAGTTTTTGCTCACATGACTCCACAGCTTAGAGGGAGCACTGTTGATGCATGTACTTTTTAGTGAGATGAAGACGTTCTGTTCCGTCTTTGAGAAAGCTGTGATGGAAACGAACTCAGAGGCTGGCAGGACTTGTTCGCCGGAACGGGAGTGTCCCTGAAACTGCACAAAGTCCTCCTGCAAAGTAAATCTGCTATTTATCACATCTCTACCTTTGAAGACGGAAATGTCTCTATTGGAAGCTCACATATCCTGAATGGACTAATTGGCAGCACAGAGCATTTTAAATATTAGTGAACATTATTTTTCATTGTACCTTTAATGGACGACGATTGAAATGACTGTTGGTACCTTACTAAGAGTCTTTCCATTGAACCTATGGATGATTTTTCTGTGATATAGATAAAGGTAAAGGTTTTCCCTTGCTTGAAAGCCAGTCGAATACGACTCTAGGGATATGGTGCTCATCTCCATTTCCAAGCCGAAGAGCCAGCGCTGTCCAAAGACTTCTCCGTGGTCATGTGGCCGGCATGACTAGATGCCAAGGCGCATGCAACGCTATTCCCTTCCCACCGTAGTGGTACCTATTAATCTACTTGCAATTTCTTGCTTTCGAACTGCTAGGTTGGCAGGAGCTGGGGCCAGAGACGGGAGCTCACTCCGTCACACAGCACTTGAGTCACAAACTGCTGAACTACCGACCTTCCAGTCTGCAGTTCAGCATCTTAGGCACTTGAGTTGCTGTTAATATAAGTGTTTACATTGCTTAGTTATTGTTTCATGGTTGTTTCTTAACCTTCTTCCCTTCTGGAGAACGGCAACCCCAGCCGCTGGTTCAACAATCCAAATCCTATTTCATCGTTTATTGAATGTCCCAGTTTGTTGTTTGTATTGACTCACTTTGTGAAATCCATCTTGAGTCCCTGTGAGAAAAGTGGAGTCTAAGGCTGCGGTCACACACACACACTGAATAATCCACTTCCAATCCACTTTCAGTGCACTTTCCTATTGGAGGTTGTGGTCACACGGCAAGCTTATCACAATTTGTTCCCGCTATATATTTGATCAGAGATATTTTTTTCATGGGTTGGGATGCTCACACATCCCTCCCCGAACTGCTTGCATCACACAACGAGAATCCAGGCACCGTCCAGATAGCTCTGCTGCCCAAGCGGCAGCACTGCACAAGGTTTTTTTTAAAAAAATTCTTTGCGCAAGCGCATATGCACATTTCTGCAAGTGCATTTGCACATGACCAAATCACCACTCCCGCTTGGACACACTGTATTCCCTTGTTTTTGCAGAGGTTTTCTCCCTGAACAGTGAACAAAATGAAGCACCAATGTACAACCGAGCTCTGGAGTCCATATATGTGTGCTTGAACATTCATGCATTGAATATATTCAGTGCAGGATTGTTCATGTGCACAAAGGCGAAAGCTGGGGGGGATTCAGCGTGAGAAGGATGGTCAGACGACCTAAACACATTCATAGCGAGAGACGGTTGTCCAGATTGGTGAAACTGCGGATTCACAGCGCAAATATTCGGAAAGTACTTGATTTTCCCGGTGTCAGAAAAATCGCTAGG
The DNA here is from genome assembly GCA_029233225.1 of Lepidodactylus listeri. Taxonomy (NCBI): domain Eukaryota; kingdom Metazoa; phylum Chordata; class Lepidosauria; order Squamata; family Gekkonidae; genus Lepidodactylus; species Lepidodactylus listeri. The sequence goes on along the minus strand of JARCFY010000011.1, from coordinate 97,343,855 downwards.
AAACCAGGAGGACTGCGGGGGTGAGTCTGCTTTGATACGGGAGACAGATGTGGCCATATGATCAGCCCATTTTAAATGTGACAGGGAACAGTGGTGAAACCTGATCAAAATGACCGTGTGACCACAACTGGAGCGTGCCAGTTCACACAGTAAAAACCAGTTGGAAAGTGCACTGAAAGTGGATTAAAGGTGGATTGTTTAGTGTGTGTGTGATTGCAGCCATATAAAAAGAAAAAGGCAGAAAGAGAGGAGGGAGGGAGGGAGGAAGGAAGGAAGGAAGGAAGGAAGGAAGGAAGGATTTCAAACAGAACTGAAACAGAGCATGGGGCTTTTAAACATGAAATATACCGGGTTCAGACGCGTGGAGTGGTCAGCTCATAGTTTATTAAGTGAGTTCAGCCAGAACAAGATAACACTAGCAGGGCCGAAGCCCTGCTTACATGCATGCAAAATACTCCACCCCCCCCATATACCCACTCCCCATGATAGGCTATTTACAAAACATTACTACTTGGTTGGTTTATTCCAGAGTCCTGGTCGGCTATTCTTCTTGTGCTCCAAGCTCAGCCAGTCTCTAGGGTGATTCAGTCAGGGATGATTCAATCCCAATACTTAACAAAACATGACATGTGGGGTTGCCAATTCCCCCCTTGCGACTGGCAGGGGATGTCAAGTGCTGTAGAAACTACCTAGTCTGGAACTTACGCACAGTGATGGGCGGCAAGACCTGCAGATAAGCACAGTCCCAGTCCCTTTACCAACTCGACTTTTCTGTCCACTCCATTGCAGTGCAGTCCTCTTTACCTGTGCAGAAAAGCCAACAAAGGCCTCGGGCAAGCAAAGCCCTGCGTGTCAGGGCTCCGGAGGGGGCTAACGCCTTCGGCGGGCATGCGCAAGGCCGCAGGAACATCTGGGATGCCTCTGAGCGGGGGGGGGGGTGCGCGTGAAGCACGGCCTGCGCTAAGCCGAAAACACGTCCTCTCAGGGTGTCAGGTTCGCTCTGCCTCCCCGCGCCTCCCTCGGAGTGGGCCAGCGACAGCAACACCTGCAGCTGCAGATGAGTCGCCTCTTGGCAGCTGCCGGCTCCAGATGCCAGAGCCGCCTGTTATTTTTTCCAGCGAGAACATCTGGTTCTCGGGGCGGCGTTTCCTGCTGGCACCTACGGCCGGGGCTGTCGAGGGTGGTGGTCTTGGAGCCGGCTGCTGGCACGGAAAAGGGTTGGCTGCCAAGAGAGAGCTTGCTATTCCCCCCCCCCCCCAACCCCCTTCTCCACGGGAGAGCTGACGCCGAGGACCCACCGGCGTTTTCCAGGAGGTTTCACGCAGGGAGGACGTTTCTGCAGAACGCACAAGATGTTCCTTCCACCTGGGCCTCTGCCTCTTCCCGAGCGAGCTCGTTCCAGACCAAGTCCCGGCCTGCGTTTGTGCTTCTCAAGATTCTCACTAGCTTATTTATTTATTTATTTTAAAAAAACATTCCCCTGTCTTGCTCTAAAACAAGAAAAGCCGTGTGGCTTCCAACATGCAATCCCGGGGGTAGCACGCAAAAACAGCCACAAGGAATCAGAGGCCGTCCACCGAAGAATAATGTATTAGAATCATAGAATCATAGAGCTGAAAGTGACCTCCGGGGGTCATCTAGTCCAACCCCCTGCACAAGGCAGGAAATTCACAAATACCTCCCCCAAACACACACCCAGCGGCCCCTGTTCCATACCCAGAAGATGGGGGGGAGGAAACCCCTCCTGGATCTCCAGCCAAACTGGCCTGGAGGAAAATGGCTTCCTGACCATTTCCCTGGGCCACAAGAACTAAGCAACCCTTCCTGTCCTCCCTCTCGTGATCTGCCGAAGTTCACAGAATCCGCATTGCTGTCAGATGGCCATCTAGCCTCTGCTTGAAAAGCTCCAAGGAAGGGGAACCCACCACCTCCCGAGGAAGCCTGTTCCACTGAGGAACCCCTCTAACCGTCGGGAAGTTCTTCCTAAGGTTTAGCTGAAAACTCTTCTGGTTTTATTTCAACCCGTTGGTTCTGGTCCGACCTTCTGGGGCAACAGAAAACAACTCTGCCCCATCCTCTGTACGACAGCCCTTCAAGGACTTGAAGGTGGTAATCATGCCCCCTCTCAGTCATCTCCTTTCCAGGCTATTGTTAGTCTTGAGTTTGCTTTGAGTGTTATGCAGGATCTAAGGCAGGTTTATCATTGAGGGGAGACCCGAATGGGAGCCTGAGGTGACCAGTGAGGTGGCTATAGCCTTGGAGAGGGGCCTAGCCTCAGGGGTAGAGCCTCTGCCGAAGGTCCCAGGTTCAATCCCCAGCATCTCCAGTTAAAAGGACCAGGCAAGAGGTGAAGGGAAAGACCTCCGCCTGAGACCCTGGAGACCTGCTGCCAGTCTGAGTGGACAGTACTGATCTTGGGGTGTCTCAACAGAGGCATAACCTCCAAACTGCAAGATGTCATAGTCCCGCTGTACACTGCGCTGGCCAGACCACACCTGGACACTTATGTGCAGTTCTGGAGGCTTCCCTTCGAAAAGGAGGTGGAGAGGATGGAGCGGGTGTGGAGGAGAGCGACGAGGATGATCGGGGGCCTGGAGACCAAGCCTTACAAGGAGAAAAGGCTGAGGGACTTCTTGGGAAGGTTCAGTCTGGAGAAGAGGGGGCTGAGGGGGGACAGGATGGCTCTCTTGAAGGATTTCGAAGGGCTGTGTCCCTTGGAGGAGGGCAGGGCGCTGTTCCTGTGGGCAGTGGAGGATTAGGGACGCACAATGATGGGTTTAGATGAAGGGCAGGAAGGTACCGGCTGGATCTGAGGAGGCACTTTTTGGCAGAGTTGTGCCTCAGTGGAATCAGCTGCCTGGGGAGGTGGTGAGCTCCCCCACCCTGGCAGTCTTGAAGCAGCGGCTGGACGAAGACTGGTCAGGGATGCTCTAGGCCAGGGGGGGGGCCAAACTTGCTTAATGTTAAGGGTCACATAGAATAAACGTTAGATATTTGAGATCTGCAAGACATGAACAAATATTACACACATGCTTTTATTGAAAAATATGCAGATTTGCTTTTTATGAACATTAAATGAGACTGCCAGAAATAATTTGCTAATGAGATTTTTTTTGGGGGGGGGGCGGGTTGGGGGGGTGGAAAGAAAGAATGAAAGAGGTGGAAAGTGAGAGAGAGAGAGAAACAAATAGATGGGGGGAAGGAAGGAAGAGAGAGAAGGGAAGGGAAGGGAAGGGAGAAAGACAGAAAAAGAGAAAGAAAGGTGGAAAGGTGGGGGGGGATGCCTTTGAGAACACATTTAAAGTTAATGTTGCTTTCTTTTTTTGCTCAAGCCTACCTAGGGAAGGGAACGCTGGCTGGGGAAGGGAAGACCGATTGGGGAGGCACGCCTCCCCTTCGCTTCCCCAGCCACCCTGCCGGGAACTGCACAATATGTGTGAAAGAGCCACACGTGGCTCCCAAGCCACAGTTTGGCCACCCCTGGCCTAGGCTGAATCCTGCACTGAGCAGGGGGTGGGACTAGATGGCCTGCATGGCCCCGGCCAACTCTCTGTGATTTTATGACGGACCAAGAGTCTGATTCAGTATAGGGAAGCTTCATGTGCATTCAGCCGCTCTTTCTCAGCCTACCTCACAGGAGCGTTGTCAGGATCAAACGGAGGCCGTTGTGAGCTCTTTGGAGGAAGGGTTCCCCCCCCCCCACCTCACCTCCCTTCAGAAGACCCAGGTATGTTATCCCCTTCCAGCACTGGAGCAGGGATGGGAGAAAAGGGATTTGGGAAGGAGGACAGCTCCCTTCTCCTACGTGCCCCTTTCCTCTGAAAATACTTGCCTGCAGGCAAGCGGCAAAGAGATTGTAAGCATTCCTTTCCTGTTGGCCACATCACAGGATGTACAAATGTGGCCCACCTTGGGCCGGTTACAAGTTCTCTCAGAGCTGTTCTCAGAAGGGCAGTCCTCGAAAGAGCTCTCTCGGCCCCACCTCCCCCACACAGGGGTGTCTCTTGTGGGGAGGGGAAGGGAAAGGAGATTGTCAGCCACTCTGAGACTTCAAGGGAAGGGCGGGGCATAAATCCAATCTCTTCATTTCGCCTCCTGTTCAACCCCATCCTCTGGCTGATGCTTTAATGCTGGAGATGTGACAGCGTGCTTAAGAGTCCAGTTACTCTAAATACTGCTGAAATTGAACCCGGGACCATCTGAAGAGAGAAGAAGAGGAGAAGAGATTGGATTTATACCCCGCCCTTCACTCCCCAAGAGAGCCTCAGCGCGGCTTACCAACTCCTTCCCCTTCCCCTCCCCACAACAGACACCCTGGGAGGCGGGTGGGGCTGAGAGAGCTCTGGCAGAAATGGCTCTTTGTTGGGTATAGCAAGATAAAACACTTTTGTGTATCTACTGGGTTGCTGTTGTTCTGAATTGGTCATCGTAAGTCACATGTTTGTTTGTAACCAATGCTGCTGCGGTCAGCTGGAGAGTCGCTCATCAGGATCCCATCCTCGTCGCCACTGAATAGTATTGGAGTCAGGAGTCCATGGAACAGTGAAACAGCTAGATCTTTATTGCTGGTCCGGATGAAGCATACAACCCAGGGCTCCGAGCCCTCCTTTTATGCTGGTCAGGGACAATCCCCTGACCTCGCCCAACTGGCCTGATAGGCTATTCTCAGTCTATTTACATCTCATAGGTTCCCTGGGAGAAACCTAGATACATGATCGGTGGCCGGTTCGAATCCACCTGGCCTTTGTTCTACCTGGCTGAAGCTCAGGTAGTTTCTTGGCCATGTGCTCTGGCCACACGGCGGTCGCCGTTACGGGAGCACATGGCGACCGCATGGTCAGTACATAACACAATCTGTATACACAACAGTTTGCTCGGGAAACTTTGTTAGGACCCTGACTCCCTGATTGGAAACCATGTACTAAATATTTGCATTTTATGGTTTCTTTCCTCTGCCTTTGTTCTGGCTTTGGGGGAAGACGCCATCTCTCTCTTGCTGTTTGGATCTCTAGCTGTGAAGATGTAGAATCTAGCTCTGTTGTTGTTTTGTATCCTGTTTACCTTTTCCCCATGATAGGCGTAAACTTTTACCTTTTAAATACACATGGACTCAGACTCTTAATGCTCTACAAAGCTAATGCTTTACTATTTTTCTCTGCTGAACATATTCCCTACCAGGAATATCCAACACTCTTTTTCAAGAACGACCCTGCGAGGTAGGTTAGGCTGAGAATGTGCGACTGGCTTGAGGTCGCCAGCCAGCTCCCGTGGCAGGGTGGAGATTCAAACCTGAGTCTTCCGGATCCGAATCTGAGGCTCAAACCCAAGGGTCATATGAGCAGGAGCTCGGGGGAGCTCAGCTCCAGGAGTTGGTGTCAGCCCCCCTGCATGGGGGAATGCCTGCTTGTGTCATGGCTGCAGCAAAATGACCCCGTCCCCTGGAGAGGTCCTTGTTCCTCCAACCAGCCTTCTGAAGGCTTCAGCCACCACTGAAGCTATCTTCCCAGAATAGTGGTATTTCTGAGGCTTGGATTAGTAGCGGTCCTCTCTCTCTCTCTCTCCTTCCTTCCTTCCTTCCTTTCTCTCTCTCTCTCTTTCTCTTTTTCTTTCTCTCTCTCTCTCCTTTCTTTCTTGCCCTCTGACATACTTCTGGTGATGTCAGGGGGTATGGAATATCCAAATAAGTTATGCTAATGAGCTCCTGCACCTCTTTTTCTACGAAATGACTCCTGCTCAAACCATAACCCTCCGCCAGTTCTCCACAGCAGCAGTGCTGCCCAAAAAGCACCCGGCAGCCGCGGAGTGCAAAGTTCTGGACAAAACTGGAATGATGAGGGGATTCTTTTCTGTTCGTGGTCCACAGAAGACGGAACGTGAGGTGCCAGCCACTGCTTGCTCTCCCCGACTCCGGCAGCCAGCCGGCTCCAGAGGTTGGTGAGCTTCGCTAGTTCCTGGGGCCCCGAGATGGGCAAGGATCCTTGCGCCACTGACTGCTGTCACCTTGCAGGGAACATCCATGAACAAAGTGAATCTCCCACATGCCGACAGAGAACAGAGAGAGCCTCGCCTACCACCAGATGGTGCTGCGTCTCTCCAGGACTGGGGACTCCAAAGAGGATCTTCCTTTGTTTTGCATTATTCTCGCTAGACTTTTGTCGCTGTTTCCCCAAGGCAGGACCCTATTTAGAAGATGTACAGTGCCCTTTCTCCTTTTCTTGTAGCCAATTTATGATGTCCCCATAGGGTTTTTCCAAGGCAAGAGACATTCAGACGTGGGTTTGCCATTTCCTGCCTCTGCACAGCAACTCTGGTCTTCCTCACTGGTCTCCTGTCTCAGGACTAGCCAGGGCCAACCTTGCTTAGGTTCCAAGATTTGATGAGATTAGGCTAGCTTGGGCTATCCATGCTAGCCTGTAGCCAGGATTTTGTAATTTGTGGGGCAAATTTTTTCTTGGTGGGGCCGAAGTCCTCAATGCAGAAAGGAAAGCCATTGAGCCAATAGAAAGCTGTGACCAGGAGAGATCTCTGAATTGCAAGCTGTCAGCCCCTTGAGATGACAGTTCTCAGCTGCTGCAAGTTAATCACGTCTGGCAACCTAAGCAACAATCCTGATAACAAGCCGGCAGGTGGGGGGTGGGATGACTTCTATAGGGTGCACTCAGATGGGCAGCTAATCCCGCCGTTGGCCCGGCTTGTAATTTGAGCTAGATCTTTTTGATGCAGCGTTGCATGACCAGGCAGCTTGCCCGTGAAGCGCTTTACCACGCGTGACTCCTGTGGTGGATTGTCTAGATGGCAACCACCATAAGGAGCTGTATGGTTGTCTTTTTTTTTTTTAATCCTGTCTGCACATGCGCATATGCGCCTCACCATATACTTGTTTTTCCACGCATGTGCATACTAAAATGGTAAAAGCACCGCCAGCAGTACCTTCCTCTAGGTACCATTTCAGTTAATAAAGTTGATAAAGTTCAGGGGTCCATCAGAAACATAAAATTGTTTGGATCACTTGAGCAGAGCTCTGGGGACGTCATGTGTTTAAGTGGCTATGCACGCATTGCTAAGACTTTTTTTAAATGGCAGCCATTTGGGATGGTCTGGAGACCATCCCTACGGGCTGATTGCCCGCTGGTGGAATGACCTGATAGGGGAAAGTCTGGCATTGGCCCATCGGCCAGCTTTAGACCAGACATTCACCACTATCATTTAAGTACAGATCCCCGATGGGGATCGATGGGCTACTCATGGAAGCGGCACGATTCCCAGATGTTGAGATCTGGACGTGCAGTTTAAATCCACCAGGCACTCGTGCCTGGCACGGTTCAAAAGAGCCGTATGAAGGTGCCCATAGTCAAGAAAGCTAACACTTCAGCAGAAACTCTCTTAAAAGAAACCAGTTTCTTGACATAGAGTTAAGAGGGATCCTAGAGGTCACCTACTCCACCCCCCTTTCTCACTGCAAGAATTAGTCACCTACAGCACCCCACTCTGTTTAAAGGAGTGCATGCATTTAAGAAATGTTTTAAAATGATCGAAAAAGGCATTTACAGGAGAAATTATTGTGGGGCTGTGCCTTTAAGAAAGGAACTGAGAACTTCAGCCCTACTGGGAAAGAAAATTGCCCAACAAGCCACACAATCCCAGCTAAAGGCCTGCATCACTGCACAGATGAACTTCAGGGGAACCGTCTGCTTGTTCCTAGAGCCATCCACTGTGCTATGAGGGATGAACACTAACAGCTGATTTCTTAAAATGCTTTTGTTTGAACGGGTACGGCCACAAGGTTGCCCGGGTTGGGAAATGCCTGGAGATTTGGATGTGGAACCTTGAGATGTGAGGACGTTTTACATGATGGTGGGGTCCGAACTGGCAGAGACTGACCAAGAGAGTGATCTTGGAGTCGTAGTAGAAAACTCAATGAAAATGTTGAGACAGTGTGCGAGCGCAATGAAAAAGGCCAACGCTATGCTAAGGGTTATTAGGAAGGGAATTGAAAACAAATCAGCCAGTATCATAATGCCCCTGTATAAATCAATGGTGCGACCTCATTTGGAGTACTGTGTACAGTTCTGGTCACCACACCTCAAAAAAGATACTATAGCATTGGGAAAAGGGCAACTGGAATGATAAATGGGTTGGAACACTTTCCCTATGAAGAAAGGTTGAAGCGCTTGGGGCTCTTTAGCTTGGAGAAACGATGGCTGAGAGGTGACATGATCGAGGTTTATAAGATTATGCATGGGATAGAGCAGGTAGAGAAAGAGGTCCCTTTCTCACAAAACAAGAACTTGTGGGTACTCCATGAAATTGCTGAGCAGTTGGGTTAGAACAGATAAAAGGAAGTCCTTCTTCACCCAAAGAGTGGTTAACACGTGGAATTCACTGCCACAGGAGGTGGTGGTGGCTACAAGCATGGACGGTTTCAAGAGGGAATTAGATAAACATCTGGATCAGACGCCCAGCAGTGGCTATTAGCCACAGATAGGAACTCTCAGTCTGGGGCAAGTGATGCTCTGTCTTCTTGGTGCTTGACCGGGGGGGGGGGGGCAAGAGTGGGAGGGCTTCTAGTGTCCTGGCCCCACTGGTGGACCTCCTGAGGGCACCTGGTGTTTTTGGCCACTGTGTGACAGAGTGTTGGACTGGATGGGCCACTGGCCTGATCCAACACTGGCTTCTCTTATGTTCTTCTTATGTAGGAGGGGTGGGACCTTAGGTCCTCCAGAACTACACCCTAAGAGGCAGGGTTACCACCAGCCATGGGCTGGGAAACACCTGGAAATTTGGGAGTGGGGAGCCTGGAGCGGGCAGGGTTTATCGAGGTGACTTCAGCAGGGTACAATGCCATTGACTCGATCTTCCAAAGCATCCATTTCCTCCAGGGGGACAGATCTGTGTCATCTGAAGGTCAGTTGTAATTCCAGGAGGTCTCTGGGTTCCACCAGGAGGATGGCAACCCTAGAGGCAGCTATTATCAGCAATTCGGAAAACGAATTCTACATTTGCTTTGTGATGAATGCATCAGGCATTCCAAGTGAAGGACTCAACTTTTTATTTCGACACTTTGCTGGTCAGAGTATCCTTAGCTGGGGGGGAATCCATCTCCAATCCCAGGTGTGTGTGTGTGTACCTGCAGTGTTTACGGAGGTGGTATTTAAATTCCATCACGTGGCTAAAGATGCTGAATCAGCACATACCTCTCAAGCTGGGGATGTTTTGGTGTTGTTTTGTCTGGGAGCATCCACCTCTGAGAAACACCGTTCCTGGCTCTCGCGGCCTTCAGCTCGCTCCTCCCGGAGAGATTTGGCACATCTGACCGAAACTTGTTTGGCTCCCCTCAGAGTTCTTCAGCTGTTTGGCCTGGGGGTCCCAAGTTCTGAGGCTGTTTTGCCCCAAATTCATTTTGGGTTTTCCTTTAGGCAAAATTTCAGTGCCAAGTTTTTGCACCCGAAATAGCCTGCGTTCCATACAGGTGCCTACTTTGGCCTGGCTCCATAAAGGCTTTGTGTGTGCTTATGAAGTACTTCTGTGCATACACAGGGCTGTTTCCTTCCAATGGCGCTATGCACATCTCTTAGGAGAGTTGCCAGCCTCCAGGTAGTGCCTGGAGATCCCCGGTATTACAGTTGATCTCCAGGTGACAGAGATCAATTCCCTAGGGTGCGTTCATACAGCTCTTTTGAGCTGCACCAAGCATGAGTACCTGGTAAATTTAAAGGTCTCTGCCGCTGACCTTCTTTAATTGACTCCATCCCTTCCGGGATAAACTATCCAGTCACTGTTGGGTCACACCCATGAAGCCTGGTTCTAGCTAGGCTGGCCAGCTCTGGGTTTGGAAATTCCTGCAACATCTCCCATCCAAGTACTAACCAAGGTTGACTGAATACAAGAATGTAAAAGAAGGCATTGGATCAGGCCAGTGGCCCATCCCATCCCACGCTCTGTGTCACACAGTGGCCAAAACCCATTAGGAGGTCCACCAGCGGGGCCAGAACTCCAGAAGCCCTCTTACTGTGGCCCCCAAGCACCAAGAAGACAAAGCATCACTGCCCCAGACAGAAGAACGTAAGAGAAGCCATGTTGGACCAGGCCAATGGCTCATCCAGCCCAACGCTCCGTGTCACACAGTGACTCAAAGCCAGGTGTCATCAGGAGGTCCACCAGTGGGGCCAGAACTCCAGAAGCCCCCCCCCCACTGCTGCTCCCCCCCCCAAGCCCCAAGAAGACAAAGCATCACTGCCCCCAGACAGAGTGTGCCGTATAAACCTTGTGGCTAACAGCCACCGATGGACCTCTGCTCCAGACGTTTCTCCAGTCCCCTCTAGAAGCTGTCTATGTTTGTAGCTGCCACCACTTCCTGCGGCAGTGAGTTCCACTGTAATCCAACTGGAGGTTGGCAACCCTGTGTGACAGACTGAGAACTTGTGGTCTAATGGGGGGAGGGGGAGCAGTCAGGCTCTATGGCTTTTTAAGAAACTGGAAGAGAACGATGGAGGTCAGTTTCCTGGCAAGGGAACTGGGAAGCCAACTTCTTTACGAGCCAAATGGCCCCCATGGCTTGCAGCACTTTCTCTGACTTGCCACACTGGAGTAACGGACATGGGGAAGCATGCCTCCTGCTCCCCTCCCCCCCCCCCCCCCCCGGAAATTCTTGAACACTGAGACCATAATAAATTTTTTTATTATGAGCGTGTTGGGGGGAAGGAATCTTCCTCCTCCCAAATATTTATATAAAAGCTTGCTTCCTAATTAAATCCCCTGTAGTTGGACGGTAAGGTGAAAGAACCCATTGCTTTGCTAGAAGACTCACTTCTTGACATTTCCTCTCCAATATAAAATGAGGAAACATCCGCAGGATGACTTGCTGATGGAGAATGGAAAGATTGGGGTCTGAGGAAGGAGACCACACACTCTCATCACTGGGATGAGATGGACCACTGGTCGGTTCCAGCAGGGCTCTTTTGATGTTCTAATGAAGGCCTCAGCCTCTCTGCTCCGTTGTTGGCCCTCCAGAGGAACTGGTTGGCCACTGTGTGAGGTGGGATGCTGGACCAGATGGACCTCTGGTCTGATCCAGCAGGGCTCTTCTGTTGTTCTAATGAAGGCCTCGTCCTCTCTGCCCTGTTGTTGGGCCCTCCAGAGGAACTGCTTGGGCCCTGTATGAGACAGGATGCTGGACTAGATGGACCTCTGGTCTGATCCAGCAGGGCTCTTCTGTTGTTCTAATGAAGGCCGCGTCCTCTCTGCCCTGTTGTTGGGCCCTCCAGAGGAACTGCTTGGGCCCTGTATGAGACAGGATGCTGGACTAGGTGGACCTCTGGTCTGATCCAGCAGGGCTCTTCTGTTGTTCTAATGAAGGCCGCGTCCTCTCTGCCCTGTTGTTGGGCCCTCCAGAGGAACTGCTTGGGCCCTGTATGAGACAGGATGCTGGACTAGGTGGACCTCTGGTCTGATCCAGCAGGGCTCTTCTGTTGTTCTAATGAAGGCCTCGTCCTCTCTGCCCTGTTATTGGGCCCTCCAGAGGAACTGCTTGGGCCCTGTATGAGACGGGATGCTGGACTAGATGGACCTCTGGTCTGATCCAGCAGGGCTCTTCTGTTGTTCTAATGAAGGCCTCGTCCTCTCTGCCCTGTTGTTGGGCCCTCCAGAGGAACTGCTTGGGCCCTGTATGAGACAGGATGCTGGACTAGATGGACCACTGGTCTGATCCAGCAGGGCTCTTCTGATGTTCTCATGAAGGCGTTGGCATCTCTGCCCTGTTGTTGGCCCTCCAGAGGAACTGGCTGGCCGCTGTGTGAGACAGGATGCTGGACTAGATGGACCCTCACTGGTCTGATCCAGCAGGGCTCTTCTGACGTTCTGACATTCTTAAGTCTCCCACTGCCATGAACATACATGAAGCTGCCTTACACTGAATCAGACTATCGGTCTAGCAAAGTGAACATTGCCCATTCAGACTGGCAGAGGCTCTCTGGGGTCTCAACTGTGGTCTTTCCCATCACCTCCTGCATGGCCCTTTTTAAGTTGGAGATTCAGGGGATTGAACCTGGGACCTTCTGCATGCGAAGCGGAGGCTCTACCAGCGAGCCACGGCCCTTTTTCCAGGGTCTCCGGTAGAAGTCTTTCATATTGCCTACCTGCTGCTACTTGCAGCTGGAGATGTTGGGGACTGAACCTGGGACCTTCTGCATGGAAAGTGGCGGGAGGCTCTTCCACTGAGCTATGCCCCGCTCAGCTTGCCTGGCTTTGTCCCACAGTGTCAAGCCGGGGTGATTTTCAGGGTTTCAGGGTTTCATCGGAAACAGACCCTGAAGAGACACAGACCTGTCCTGGGGCGGAAAAACAAACCTGGAAGCCACATGTTTCCCTTCCTCCGGTGTGATGATGATTGGGAGGAAAGTCACCGTGCTCAGAAACCCCGGAATCTGCAGACACACAGACCACCGTGGTGTCTTTCAACAACGAATTTGTCTTCCAGCATCAGTTCAGCCTTAAGATCCAGTACTTATAGTCAAGTACCAACAAGATATAAAGAAGTACTTACCTGCAGGGCTGTTTTTGGGCAGGAACGCGCAGGAACGGCGTTCTGGCTGGCTTCCGAGTTGGCCACACCTACAGCCTCTCCCCCCCCCCCCCTTGGGTTCCCCAGGCACCTCTCAAGCTGCGGGGCGCCTGGGAAAGCCGGTCCAGAAACTGCCTTCCTGCCTGGGAGGGAGCTGTGCGGGCAGGGGTGTGGCCTAATATGCTAATGAGTTTCTGCTGTGGTGTGTGGCCTGTTATGCTAATGAGTTCCTGCTGAGCTTTTTCTACAAAACTGCAGCTCTTACCTGTATCCTTGACACTGTAACCTTTGGTTTTTATTTTATTCAGGGCCAGCATTGAAACTGTGTAGCCAGACCTTTTTTAAAAAATTTGAATAGCGCTGGTTAACCGAAAGTTGATTGTATGTTTGTTTCTTGATGTAGCTCAGGGGTGGGCAAACTGTGGCCCTGGAGCCGCATGCGGCTCTTTCACATATATTATGTGGCTCCCGGCAGGGCGGCTGGGGAAGCTAAATATCATTAGCAAACAAATATCATTGGACAAATTAAGATCATTATCAATATCTGCTTTTACCCCGTTTGTTATTATTTTTGGCAGTCTCATTTAATGTTAATAAAAAGCAAATTTGCTTATTTCCCAATAAAAGCAGGTAATATTGGTTCATGTCTTGTGGCTCTCAAACATCTGATGTTTATTCTGTGCGGCTCTTACGTTAAGCAAGTTTGGCCACCCCTGTTCTAGGTGGCTCTTATGCTGAGCAAGTTTGCCCACCCCTGATGTAGCTAATATTGCTACGGTTAGCATTGTCTGTATCAATGCTAAGCAAATATCTGCACTGTTTGTACCTTCTAATTTTTTTTTGAAAAACCCAATAAATATTTTCAAAAGAAAGGTCCACTATTTTGAAAACAGACATTTGTCGGGGAGGGGCTGGCCCCTAGCTACAGTGGCTCCGCCCCCTTCCTTAAAGGGCCAGCCCCCAAGACTTTTTTGAGAAGATTTTTGGAGAAGAATGGAGGGGGGGGGTGTACGTATGGTCCCCTTCTTCTCAAAAGCATTTAAAGAGATCTTCAGGCCCCACCTGGAGGCTGGCAAGCCTGGTGGGCAAATTCTCTGTAGTTATTCAGTGGGGAAGGAAAGGGCCCCTCCATCCCTCCTCACTTTGCTGGTTCCAGGGTAAAACTCTGACCTTGAAAACAAGCAGCACAGCTGGAACTCTGGCTATCCTGGCATCTGCGCAGGCCAAAGCACGTGGAGGTAGGCTGGTGACTGCTGTGTCAAAAGGATCTCACCGTTCCCAGCGGTGGTGTGATTCTGGCAACGGCTTCGCGAGAGTGGGAAGGCGGCTTGTGCCAGGTCCTTCGTCGCTTGCCTGCAACCCGCCTTTCTTCCTGCCCCATAAATGAGTTTCCCATGGCAGATGACGGGGAATCCGCCACTCCGACAACCGAAAGAGATAAGCATGTGTAAAGACAGCAAACCCAGCTGGACTGTAAGCGTCAGCTCTACATAAAAGAGCGCGGCCGGTCGGGGCTGCTTCTGTGCTCATTTTAAGTGAGATTTCAGATTTCTTCTCAGCCTCTGGACAAAGTTGAGGAGTGTGTAACCTGTCTCAGAATTCATTCCAAATCCCTAAAATAAGGTCTAGACCAGGGGTGGCCAAACTGTGGCTCGGGAGCCAAACACGACTTTTTTACGCATATTGTTTGGCTCTCACCAGGGTAGCTGGAGAAGCGATGGGAAGGCATGCCTCCCCAATCGATTTTCCCTTCCTCAGTCAGTGTTCCCCTTTCTGGGTAGGGTTGAGGTGACGGAGAGAGCAGAGAAAGAAAGCAACTTTAACCTGGAGAAGGCATTTGTCCCTTTAAATCCCATCTCTAAGCCAAGCTAGCCGGCGTGGAGGCAGGGGGGAGTTTAGAGGATGCATTTAAAGTTAAAGTTGCTTTCTTTCCACCTCTCCCTCCCTCCGTATGTATTTGCTTTCTTTTCACTTTCTTTCCATCTCTCTTTCTTTCTCTGTCTCTTTCTCCCCTCCATCCCCATCTAAAGTTATCAATGTAATGTTAATAAAAAATCAAATTTACATATTTTTCAATAAAAATGATCACATGACCACAGAGAAGTCTTTGGACAGCGCTGGCTCTTGGGCTTGGAAACGGAGATGAGACTGGCTTTCAAGCAAGGGAAACCTTTACTGTTACTAATATTTGTTCATGTCTTGTGGCTATCAAACGTTTGATGTTTATTCTATATGGCTCTTACATTAAGCAAGTTTGGCCACCCCTGGTCTAGATGGAGGAGGAGGAGGAGGAGGAGGAGGAGGAGGAGGAGATTGGATTTATACCCTGCTCTTCACTACCCAAAGGAGTCTCAGAGCAGTTTACAATCCCTTTCCCTTCCCTCACAGACACCCTGTGAGGTAGGTAGGGCTGAGAGATCACTTTCAAGCACCGCTCCTGAGAGAACAGCTCTGAAAGAACTTGTGACTGACCCAAGGTCACCCAGCTGGCTGCATGCGGAGGAGTGGGGAATCAAACCCAGTTCTCCCAGATTACAGTCCGCACTCTTAACCACCACACCAAACTGGCTCTCAGAGTGATGGTCCCTGTCACTAGGCTGACGGTATCACGGGTCACCCACACATATGTATTTTGCATTTTTATTTTTTTAATTAATTCATCCATATTTACATGAAGCGTAACTGCAAATACTGCATCTAATATGAATGGCTTCTATGATTAAATTTAATAAATAATCCAAGAACCCGTTTCAGTTCTCAACATTACAACATTACAAAGTCCCCAGTTCTTGAAACCCTGGGGATTTCTGCAATAAAGTCAGAGCTACTGATTTTTACATTTCTTTTGCTTTACGTAACCACCCTTTTTTGGGTGTGTGTGTGGCCTTAATACTTGTCTCTTGTTTCATTTCTTTTTTTCCTTTTTTTTAATTAGTGGTTTGATTTGGGGGAGGTCCATGTGCATTTCTAGCCATCTAACCTCTCTTGCCACTCAGTCTGGAGGTCAGAGACAGGGGACATCATCACATCTGGAACTTCCAACAGACATCACTTCTGGAATGACATTAGGACTCTGGGACGCTGCTGTTTTGGCACCATTCCCCCCCCCCCTCCCCGCTGACCATCTGAGCAGTCGCAGGGAGTGCTCAATAGGGTCGGGGATCCCCCGACCCTAGTGGGGACCTGGCAACCCCAAATGGGAACTCAGTGCTCTGCTAACAGAATAAGAGGGCCGTCACATCTTCTCTAACCGGTGGCGGTATTCTCTTATCACTTTTGATTGACATATAGGTCGGGGCTACCAGCCGGAAACGTGGAATCCGGAAAATGAATCATGACAGTGAAAAGTTCACACTTTAATAAAACTCCACGTGGCTGGCCTGCCCCCCGCCCCAACAGATTCTCTCATCTTCTACTGAAGGTGCCATTTCTGCTAAGTTAATCTTGCAAGGAATTTCTTTTTTAAAGGCGACGGGGTGGGCGGTTTTTAGAATCCAAATTCGGAGACAAGATGGGAGAAACATGCGAGCGCAAGGAAAGCCGTCCAGGACAGATCTGTGCAAACTTCCAGTCTCTCCTGATGGTAAACAGCGTCGTTTTTCTTGGTGACTCAGAACAGATACAGCACGGGAAGGCCAGAGAGGGGGGGAAAACCAGCTAGAATTTTTTTTTTTTAGAAGGAGAGGAACAGAAAAATGGATTGCCCTAATATGTCCCCTCCATCTCCTCTTTCATCCCGCACACCAGCCTTTGAACTCAACCCTGGTTTTACATCAAATCCTCAAACATCTGCTGAAGATATCATATCAGGAATGGTTATGGCTGAGGCAGATGTTTTGGTGTGCTCTCTAGCAGAAACCAAGCGGATGGCCGAAATCTCCCCTAACAGAAGGCTAGTATTTATGCATTAAAAAGTTATCAATCGAAATATTTGATCCTGCCTCCCCTCCCCAAGGGGGTCTAGAGGTCTACTAGTTCGACCTCTTTGGTGTATTTATCCCCCAGGGTAGCATATATTTTTCTTCTCTTCTCCACTAAATCCTCCCAACAACTGTGCGATGAAGGTTAAGTTCAGAGAGTGAACACAGCAAACTTCCATGGCAGGGAGGGTATTCAGACTTGGGTCTCCCCAGTTCTAGTCCAACTATTTAACCACTTCACCACAGTGGCTCAGGTGAGCTTACTGTGCAATTCTTTAGTACTGTATATGAATGGATAACAGTGTTTCAACCAGTGAGTGACCTAAGGACAACTCGTGGGCATTCAATGAAATGGCTGAGCAGTCGGGTTAGAACAGATAAAAGGAAGTACTTCTTCACCCACAGGGTGATGAACACGTGGAATTCACTGCCACAGGAGGTGGCGGCGGCTACAAGCATGGACAGCTTCGAGAGGGAATTGGATAAACATCTGGAGCAGAGGTCCGTCAGTGGCTATTAGCCACAAAGTATAGATAGGAACTCTCAGTCTGGGGCAAGTGATGCTCTGTATTCTTGGTGCTGGGGGGGCAACAGTGGGAGGGCTTCTAGTGTCCTGGCCCCACTGCTGGACCTCCTGAGGGCACCTGGTGTTTTTGGCCACTGTGTGACAGACTGGATGGGCCACTGGCCTGATCCAACATTGGCTCCTAACTGAAAGTCTGGTGGAAGAGCTCCGTCTTGCAGGCAGGGCCCTGATCTCTTCCGGGAGCTCGTTCCACCAGTGGCTTACAATCGCCTTCCTTTCCTCTCCCCACATCAGACATCCTGTGAGGGAGGTGGGGCTGAGAGAGCTCTTTCGAGAACTGCTCCTGAGAGAACAGCCCTGTGGGAGCTGTGACTGACCCAAAGTCACCCAGCTGGCTGCATGCAGAGGAGTGGGGAATCAAACCCGGTTCTTCAGATTAGAGTCCGCCACTCTTAACCACTACACCAAACTGGTTTTGCTTATGAGATTGGGATCCCCTGGGCCAGCTAGGCCAGAGCATCAGTATTGGAGGCCACACATAGCTGGAGAGATGGTCAGGCAGCTCTTTCTGCAGCCATGGGGGAAAAGGTGAGAGAGAAACCCTACACCCCGGGGGCTGATGCTTTTGCAAAGAAAAGGACGGCCATTCAGAGTTCCTTCACGTGCTCTCAGCCAAACGCCAGGGGATTCCTTTCCATAGACCCCAGTGAAGAACCGAGCAGATGGGGAGACTTCCAGGGACCACTGCTGCAGTTTGTGCAATTCGTATTTGAGAACCAAAGTTGGGTTTCAAAGAACTGTTGGACTGAGCAACTCAACAGGTTTGGACATTGCGGGGAGGGGGGCACTACATCACTCTAAGGGTGTCTAGGTGCTATCTCCTCAAATGGGGTTCCTCTCTTTGTCTTAACCTGGGAGCTACCCTCTGACCCCCTCCTCTCTCTCTTTGTCCACTGCCTCACTACACATGGCCTTCCATGGAGACACACATGTCAGCTAATGCTGCCACGTTTCCCCAGGCGGGAGTGATCATCTTTCTCCTGCCTACGTCGCTCAGGTGGAATGTTGAGTTTCATTTTTGTGGCAGCTGCCTTATCGCCCGCCGCCTAGCTCTGACCTTGGCGTCTGGTGCTGCTTCTTCCCTTGGGAACATGGAACTGTTATTTTGCTAGTATATGGTGATTGGGGCTCTTTGGCGGGTGTTTGCCTTGAATTCTGTATAACTATCCATCCTTGAGGAGCCCTCGCCATTACTGACACAGAGCGTGTACAGATGACCTATTTCTTTCTCAATAAACTACTTCTGATTAAGTAACATTGTTGGGACTGATTCTGTGGGACTCTGACAACATGCCTTGGCAGGTCTCTCCAGTATAGACAACGCGCCTCATTCTCCCATGCACATGATGCTGGACAAGCTGGCCATCTGTGACAGGGAAAATATGCTTTCGATTAAGCTTCTTTATCTTCTTTTGACTATAACCTGAATGTGAGCAGGACCTACTTGAATAAATGTAAGTTTACCTTTTTCCCGGCAATATGCTTCTCGGGAGATTTATTTACTGCACTGAGTTTCACGCTTCTACGACTGGGCAAAACTCTGCTGTATTAACCAAATATCCCAGTGAGAACATCCTTGCATTGTCCTCGAAAAGTGTTTTTGTCACTGCTGACACGGAAAGGCAGAAATCCAGATTCCTGACGGCCTGCACATGCTCAAAAACACACCGTGCTTTTACGCTGAAGGGCAAAGATCACACCCCTTCTCCGGCGTTCAAAGCAAAGAAGAAACGGCGTACGTGCTTCTTGTGTGAGCAGACAGAGAGCTGACGAGATTTCCTCACCTCTTGGAATCTTGCGTCTGTGTTTGTGTGTGTGTTCCAGGAGAAACTGGCTTCCCTTACGTACTTCTCCCATCTTATCTTGGGACAGGAATACCACATTGAGAGAACCACAAACGTGGCCAACTGGATGAGAGAGCTATGGGGCAGCCTCGTTTGGAATACTGTGTTGTGGTCACTGTATCTCCAAAAGGACAGGGCAGAGCTGGAAAACAGTACAGAGGAGGGCAACCCAGATGATGAAGGGGTTGGAACACCTTCCCTAGGAGGAAAGGCTGGAGAGTCTGGACTTTGCAGTTTAGAAAAGAGACGAATCGGGGGGTGGGGTGGGGGGGCTGATAGAGGTGCTAAGATTATGCATGGGGTGGAGAGAGCTGACCAAGAGAAATTTTTCTCCCTCTCTCGAAATGCTAGAACGCAAGGGCATCCAATGAAGCTGGTGGACAGTAGGTTCAAGATGGAGAAAAGAAAATACCACTTTACACAGAGACTGATTAAAATGTGGAAATCACTGCCAGAGGAGGTAGGGATGGCCGGAGGTGCAGACGGCTATAAAAAGGGATTTGATAGATTCATGGAGGATAAGTCCATCAATGGCTACTAGCCCTGGTGGCTGAGGGGAACCTCAACATTCAGAGGCACTAATCCTCTGAATCCCAGAGCCAGGAGGCAACATCAGAGGAAGGCCTCGGCCTCTATGCCCTGTTACTGGCTGTCCAGAGGAATAGGTTGGCCACTGTGTGAGACGGGAGGCTGGACTAGATGGACCCTCACTGGTCTGATCCAGCAGGGCTCTTCTGATGTTCTTATGAAGGCCTCGGCCTCTGTGTCCTGTTGTTGGACCTCCAGAGGAACTGGCTGGCCACTGTGTGAGACGGGATGCTGGACTAGATGGACCCTGGTCTGATCCAGCAGGGCTCTTCTTCTTATGCCCCAGCACTCATTCCTTTCGCTGCCCCATTTCCTCCACCTGGTACCCAAGGGGCCAGAATGCAACAGAAGAAGACCTGGCATCTCTGCTGTTTCCATCCCTGGCATCTCCAATTAAAAGGCTCAGATACGGTTGCCAGCTCTGGGTTGGGAAATTTGGGAGTGGAACCTGAAAAGGGCAGGGTTTAGGGATGGGAAGGACCTCCCCAGGTTACCATGCCCTAGAGTCCACCCCCCCAAGGCAGCCATTTTCTCCAGGGGAACTCTTCTCTGTCACCTGGAGATCAGTTGTAATCCCAAGAGACCTCCAGCCACCACCTGGATGTTGGCAACCTCTAGTTGTGAAGACAAAAGGGTGGTTGCACACTACCTTGAACTCCTTGTATGTGGTGGAAAGTGCCATAAAGTCACAGCTGACTTACGGCGACCCTGTAGGGTTTTCACTGCAAGGGACGTTCAGAGAGGTGGCTGGCTGTTGCCCGCCTCTGCATTATTACCCTGGTATTCCTTGAAGGTCTCCTATCCAAATACTAGGAGCCAGTTTGGTGTAGTGGTTAAGTGCGCAGACTCTAATCTGGGTCTGATTCCCCACTCCAATTCCACATGCAGCCAGCTGGTGTGACCTTGGCTCAGTCACAAGTTCTATCAGAGCTGTTCTCTCAAGGGTAGTCCTTGAAAGAGATCTCTCAGCCCCACCTACCTCACCTGGTGTCTGTTGTGGGGAGGGGGAAGGGAAAGGAGTTTGTAAGCTGCTCCGAGACTCCTTCAGGTAGTGAAGGGCGGGGTATAAATCCAATCTCCTCTCTTCTTCTATTAGCCAGGGCCGACCCTGCGTAGCTTCCAAGATCTGATAAGATCGGACGAGCCTGGGCTTGAAAGCAAAGGAAATACTCATCTTGCTGTTCTTCATTCATTCCCTTGTGTATGACAAAAAATATTTTTGGACGAGGTTTCATTCCTCACTGGTAGATTCTTGCTCCAAATAATTTTTTTACAGAACGGGGTGGGGGAGCCTTCCACCTTCCTTCTGGGTAGAGTGAAAGCGGCCGATCTGATGAGGCTAAAAACTTACGGTTGAATTCACTGATGTGTTTGGAGAAAGATCCTGGCCCTCAAAGGAAGTTTCAAGACTCGGGTTGACCTCTGCTCTGAGAAACCTCTGGCTAAGCAAGTGGGAGAGACGGTGCCATCCCAGTCCGCTCCACGCGAGCAGAGAAAGAACTGCAGGCAAAGAAATATATATGTAGAAAAAGAGAGAGACATAGCAGAGGAAAGGACTCATTGGTAATCGGTGTTATCAGGTATTTTAAGAAACGTCCCGATCTTTTCCTAGAAAACAAGGCGGGGGAGAGAAAACTGGAGGGGAGGATCTAGGCCGATCTCGGGAAGGAAAAATTACTCGCGTTATTGGAAAGTAAACACTGAAGAAAATTGGGAGGGAGAGGCATGAAGAAAGAATGCCTCCGCCGAGAGTTAATTCCAGTACGTGGCCGAACACCGCTGGTGCAGTGAGGGGGGGGGGGGGGGGAATGGTGCACAGGAAAATGAGTTTTGCGCAGGTGTGCAGGTGGGTTTCACAAAGAAGTTGGATTGTTTCTTAAAAATGGCACAGGGTGGCGGTGAGGAAGTCCTGCATTTGTGGTAGTTAGACACACACATAGATTTGTCATATCTAGGCTGGGAAATTCCTAGAGATTTGGGCATCCTGGGGAGGCCAGGTTTGGGGATAGGAGGGGGAGGAGGAGGAGGAGGAGGAGGAGGAGGAGATTGGATTTATACCCCACCCTTCACTTGGAGTCTCAGAGCAGCTTACAAACTCCTTTCCCTTCCCCCTCCCCACAACAGACACCCTGTGAGGTACGTGAGGCTGAGAGAGCCCTTTTGAGGACTGCTCTTGAAAGAACAGCTGTGAGAAAACTTGTATGACCCAAGGTCACCCGGCTTGTGACATTGTGCCCCCACCAACCGTCCTGCCAGTCTGGTGTAGTGGAGAGCCAGTTTGGTGTAGTGGTTAGGAGCATGGACTCTAATCTGGGAGAACCGGGTTTGATTTCCCACTCCTCCACATGCAGCTGTTGGGGTGACCTTGGGTCAGTCAGAAGTTCTTTCAGAGCTGTTCTCTCAGGAGCAGTTCTTGAAAGAGCTCTCTCAGCCCCACCTACTGCACAAGGAGTCTGTTGTGTGGAGGGGGAGGGAAAGGAGATTGTAAGCTGCTCTGAGACTCCTTCGGGTAGTGAAGGGCGGGGTATAAATCCAGTCTCTTTGCTCCTTCTCCTCTTCTACTCTATGTATGTTCTAAGGAACCTTCGTTGTGTCTCTATGAGTTCCATGGATGTGCCCTGATGCTGAAAAGAGATCTCAGACCTGAGCGGGGGTGGGGGGGGAGCTTTGGTTTGGGAAATCCCTGGAGGTTTTAGGGGTGGGGCCTGGGGAGTGTGGGGCTTAGGAGGGGGACTCAGTAGGATATAATGCCATGGAGTCCACTTTCCAAATCAGTCATTTTCTCCAGGTGAAGTGGAATAAACACCCAGGCTCAATCGATAAACAAGTGATCCATGTAGTCTGGGGATCTCCAGCCCCCACCTGGAAGTTGGCAGCTCTAGCCCCGATGGTGAGGTCCAGGCGATGCTCAGGTTAACGCTTTTCCCATGGGGCTTGCCTAGGAATCAGAGAAGACTCTCCTTCAGACGGAGGTACTAAATGCAAGTGCTTCTTAGCTGCACGGTTGCATTTGAAAACAGGGATCTTGGATTCGAGACAAGGCCTCCACGAAGCCCACTGATGCCATCCATCATCAGAGTTTCAAAAGAGCTGCTCAGCTCCCGGCCGTGGTGGGTGGTGGGCCTTCCCCGAAAGCCCGTCACACCGAGAGGTTCGCAGACATCCGCCAACTCCACCAGGATGCCCCTCTCCGCTTCTCGGCTTGTGATGCTCTGAACTGCTCTTAAGCGGTTTTCCAGCCCAAGCGAGCCTGAGACAGGCGAGGAGTCAACTGTCTGCCTCGAGTCAATGAGAATCCCAGTCAACTGGAAAATCTGGTCCCAGATGCTTTCTGTCCGGGAACTGGATCGAGATCGGCAGCCGTGTGTGAGATTGTGCCAGTAGATATCGTCCACAACAGGTCTCCTTAAGCAGAAAGTCCTTTATTTGCAGAAAAGATCTTGTTGGTCAAACACTTTTTCTGTTAGTGACACCCAAGCATTGAAATACAACTACAATTATACTTGATACGAAATATGGCCCCTCTTGCCATCCACCAATCAACAGTGAGAATTATTGGCACCCAAATATACTGGCCCACTGTTTCCAAGGAAAGCGCAGCAAGCTGGGTTCTCAGGGGAAAATACTGTTGAGGTTCTTTGGAGAAAATGTTCCCAAGGAAAACTAAGCAAAGGAATACATAACACCTGTGGTTCTTGTGACACATAACAGGAGGCTTCTCTGTTCAAGGCTGTTAGCCAGGGAATAGCCAGCTAGAGATAAGAGGGTAGGAAAAGCGCATGAGTAATAAGCATGCGCAAAGCGAAGCAGGCAAGCAAGGTGGGAGTCCGGTCACCGATGCTGTCTCCCGGGTGGGACCTAAAGGAGTCGAAAGAAGGCTTGTAACAAAAAGCAACGTTAACTAGATGGTGAAACAGTAGGCATTGATATATGTAATACACTCAGCAACCTTGTTGATCATGATAAGACAGTCAACCAAACATATGGCAGTGCTAACTGACACCGTGTTGGTCCGTCTGTAGCAGTAGAAAAGAGCAAGAGTCCAGGAGCACCTTCAAGACTAACCAAATTTGTAGCGGGGGAGGAACTTTTGTGCGTGGCTCACAAAAGCTCATCCCCTGTGACAGACTTTGTTAGTCTTTCTGGTGCTCCTGGACTCTGAAGAAGTGAGCAGTGACTCACGAAAGCTCCTAGCCTGCCACAGATTCGGTTAGTCTTTCAGGTGCTCCTGGACTCTGGAGAAGTGAGCAGTGACTCACGAAAGCTCCTAGCCTGCCACAGATTTGGTTAGTCTTTCAGGTGCTCCTGGACTCTGGAGAAGTGAGCAGTGACTCATGATAGCTCATCCCCTGCCGCAAATTTTGTTAGTCTTTCAGATGCTACTGGGTTCATGCTCTCTGGGAACTGTGTGGGTTGATTTCTTGTTGTTTTCTAATGTTTTCACCTGTCTTCTGCCTAGGGTTGCCATCTCTGGGCTTGGAAATTGCTATAGATTTGGGGGTGAAACCTCGGGACGGAGGTCAGCTGGGTTGTGATGCCATAAAGTCCATATATGAGTTTTAAGATTCATTTTCTGTTTAATGAATTGTGTTTTAATGTATTTTAATTTTTAATGTGAGCCGCCCTGAGCCTGCTTCGGTGGGGAGGGTGGGATACAAATAGAATAAAATAAATAAAATAAAAGCATCAATTGGGTTCCCAGCTAGGATTGCAACGTCCAGGTGTTGGCTGGAGATCTCCCGCTATTACAGCCAATGTCTGAGACTGTTAGAGCCTCAAGGTCTAGATGGAACAATCTGTCTGGGGCAATGATGCTCTGTCTTCTTGGTGCTTGGGGGGCAAGAGTGGGAGGGCCTCTGGAGTTCTGGCCCCACTGGTGGACCTCCTGATGACCCCTGGGTTCTGGCTACTGTGTGACACAGAGTGTTGGACTGGATGGGCCACTGACCTGATGCAACATGGCCTCTCTGATGTTCTTATATCTGGGGCAGAGATGCTCTGAATTCAGTGAGAGGGCTTCTGGAGTTCTGGCCCCACTGGTGGACCTCCTGATGGCCCCTGGGTTCTGGCCACTTTGTGACACAGAGTGTTGGATTGGATGGGCCACTGACCTGATCCAACATGGCCTCTCTGATGTTCTTATGTCTGGGGCAGAGATGCTCTGAATTCAGTGAGAGGGCTTCTGGAGTTCTGGCCCCACTGGTGGACCTCCTGATGGCCCCTGGGTTGTGACCACTGTGTGACACAGAGTGTTGGACTGGGTTCGCCGTTGGTCTGATCCAACTCAGTGCCTCTTATGTTCTTACATTCTTAACATCTTTACGGGCTGCATCTCTTCAGGCAGGGGTTCAACACACACCCAGCCCTTCAAATCGGTGCCACCTGGATGAGCCCCTGCTGCTACATTTCAGAGCCTGTCAACGAACCCATCCTTTTGTTTATGTTGCCTTCTAAAAGGGAAGATAATGTATTTCGAAGCATTAACCATCCAGCTTCCCCCTCTGGGGGGAAAAATAGAAAGAAAATGACACACACACCCTGCCTTGACGGGAATAAATGATGCCGCCTTGACTGTTTGCAAAGGTTTTTCGGCCGGCACGTCATCCATCTCTCTCGTCTGTCACCCAGTATCTCCTTTGCTTTTTTGGTTGGTGCTGGTCAGCTGAACACGTTTTGGCAGCAAGGAAGGCGAGACCTTTTGGCAACAGGTTCAGGAGGGCCTCTGTGGCAGATGGGGATGGGGATGGGGCCCCAAACTAGGGTTGCCATCCTCCAGGTGGGGCCTGGGGGTCTCTCGCTATTACGATTGATCTCCAGACAACAGGGATCAGTTCCCCTGGAGAAAATGGATGCCTTGGAGGGTGGACTCAATGGCATTTAGGGGTGCCAGCTGCCAGTTGGGAAATACCTGGACATTTGGAGGTGGACCCTGAGTAGGGTGGGGTCCGTGGAGGGAAGGGACTTCGATAGGGTATAATTATTGGGATATTTGGATATTATAGCAGAGTTTGGCCCAGTCATAGAAGTGTGATCCTGAGTGGAGCCTCCCAAGAAGTATATTGCAAAAAAAGGAAAACTTACATTTATTCAAGTAGATCCAGTTCACATTCAGGTTGCAGTCGAAAAGAGAGAGAGAAGTCTAATCTAAAGAGTCCTTTCCCTATCACAAATGGCCAGCTTGTCCGGCATCATGTGTGTGGGAGTATGAGGGCGTTGCCCCCACAGGAGAGACCTGCAGAGACATCTGTCTCCATGGAAGGCCATGTGCAGATAGAGAGAGGACAAAGGGAGAGAAGAGGGGACAGAGGGCAGCTCCCACGTTAAGGCCAGTTTGGTGTTGTGGTGTTGTGGACTCTAATCTAGGAGAGCTGGGTTTGGTTCCCCACACCTCCACATGCAGCTGCTGGATGACCTTGGGCAAGCCATAGTTCTGTCAGAGCCGTTCTCTCAAGGACAGCTCTGGAAGAGCTCTCTCAGCCCTCCGTCTCAGATGGTAAGCCGCTCTGAGACTCTGAGTGAAGGGCAGGGTATAAATCCAATCTCCTCTCCTCCTCCTTCTCCTCCTCCTTTTCAAGCAGATGATCTACCACTGAGCCGCATCTCAGGGTCTGGTATCCTCCTTTAAGAGGCTGAATCTGTTTAGATGCCATCTGTCCCGACATTGATGTGTGGCTGGCTCTTTACCCAAATCCAAGCAACTGCTTCGGCTGGCAAAACGAAATAGATGCCAACCCATCGTAGAGAACGGACTCTTTTCCAGACATCAGCGGTGCTGGAGGCAAGAGATCTTGATTCCTAGATGTATGTCGCAGCTGTCCAGGTAGGGCTGCGAACCTTCAGGGGCCTGGAGATCTGCCAGCATTACGACTGATCTCCACTCCAGGAGGGTGGACTCTCTGGCATCCCACGAAGCCGCCTTCGACTGAATCCGACTCCAGGCCAGTATTGTCTACTCAGACTGGTAGCGGCTCCCGGGGTCTTTCCCATCGCCTCCTACCTGATTCCCTTTAACTGGAGATGCTGGGGATTGAACCGGGGACCTTCTACAAGCCGAGCAGAGGCTCTATCACTGAGCCATGACTCTGGTTCCTACTCCCCAAATCTCCAGGAACTTCTCAAGCCAGAGTTGGCAACCCTACATCCAGGTCAGCTTAGACCTCACTGAACATAGCAAAGGAAGAAACCACATTATGCCCTGCTTGGGGCAACACAATACCTTGAACCCGCCCGGCACCAACAGACCACCTGGGCATTTGGGTTTCCGCCTCCTGGGGGGGGAATCAGCTCTTCTTCTTCTTCTTCTTCTCTCCCCCTGCCCCCCCCCCCCCGCCTCTTCGGGGAGCCCTTTTCTACCCTGACGTGAACTCTCCTTCCACCTCTGTGTCAGCTGAAAAGTGGATTACTTAATTAATGGGGCCAGCCCAGCGGCCTGGGTGACCGCCTCTCTGCGGGGCTCTGCGGCCGTGGGGGGCTCGCGGGGACCAAGTTCACATGTGGTATCGTTTTCCCCCTCTTATTCAGAACATGCAGGGTCTAAATGAATAACAGTTCTTACAAGGCCCCCGGAGGGCTCTGGGGGTAAAAAGAATCCTGCTTCAGAAAAAGAAAAAAAGAGGGGGGGGGAGGAAAAGGAGGAAGAAAAAGAGAGATACACTTGACTCCTGACCCCTTTTGAAAGGCCCCTGTGTCAGCTCTTAAGCCCTACCAACAGCAATTATCCTCTTTTAAGGTGAAGTGTTTAAACCCTGGACCACATTAATGGGGCCTAGCTGTATAGGTGTGTCATCGCAGACTTCCTGATTGGTCTGGGGGTCTGCGGGCGGGGGGGGGGGAGGAACTCGGGGCGGGGGGGGGGACGACGACGAAATGGGACGGGACACCAGAGATGCTTTGACACAGTTGAAAGAGATTTTTTTCTTCCCCGGGATGGGGCAGGAGATGAATCGCTTTCTCCTTCCAGACAGCTCCAGACAAAAGAGGTCTTTGAGCCACCTGGTTTGTCTCTGCCGCACCTGTGTCAAGGTTGGTGTGGGGGGTGGGGACATGGAAACCTTTTAAACTCTCCCCTCTTGATCTTTTTGTTTGCAGGTATCTGTCTACAGCCACCCCGGGGTCACTTAATAGCCCTTCAGAGAGAGAGAGGGAGAGACAAAAGCCGAGAGGATTCGCAAGGGCTCATTCCCCCACTCCCCTAAAAGTCTTTCCTCGGTCAAGAGGCAATAACTTGTCCTGCATGGCTTTATTTTGTTGGGGGGGGGGGGAGGCCTGGAGGGCGGGAAGGGAAGGGGAGAGAGCATCTGAATTTGCAGAGGAAATCCTCTCGGCATTTTGTCCGCTGAGATGATTCTGGCCGCCACGCCTCAGAAAGGATATTATGGCATTGGGGGAAACGTGCAGAAAAGGGCAACTCAAATGATAAAAGGGTTGGGACACTTTCCCTTTGAAGAAAGGTGGAAGCGCTTGGGGCTCTTTAGCTTGGAGAAATGACGGCTGAGGGGTGACATGATCGAGGTTTGTAAGATGATGCATGGGATAGAGCAGGTAGAGAAAGAGGTACTTTTCTCCCTTTCTCACAAGACAAGAACTCGTGGGCACTCCATGAAATTGCTGAGTAATGGATTAGAATGGGTTAAAAGGAATTCCTTCTTCACCCAAGGAGTGATGAACACATGGAATTCACTGCCACAGGAGGTGGTGGCGGCTACAAGCATGGACGGCTTCAAGAGGGAATTAGATAAACATATGGAGCAGAAGTCCATCAGTGGCTATTGGCCACAAGGTATAGATAGGAACTCTCAGTCTGGGGCAAGTGATGCTCTGTATTCTTGGTGCTTGACCGGGGTGGGGGGGGCAACAGTGGGAGGGCTTCCTGCCCCCACTGCTGGATCTTCTGTGGGCACCTGGTGTTTTTGGCCACTGTGTGACACAGTGGACTGGATGGGCCATTGATCCAACATTGGCTTCTCGTATGTTCTTACATTCTTATTTATTTACTTCATTTGTATACCCCGCTTTCCTCCCCAGTGGGGATCCCAAGCAATTCACATACTTCCCTTCTCTTCCCTTTTATCCTCACAACAACCCTGTGAGGCAGGTTAGGCCGAGAGAGTGTGACTGGACTGACCCAAGGTCACCCAGTGAGCTTCTTTGGCACGAGTGGGGATTTGAACCTGGTTCTCCCAGATGCTAGTCTGACACTCTTCACCACCATCACACCAATAGTGTGTGACTAGCCCAAGGTCACCCAGCAAGCTTTCATGGAAGAGAGGGGATTCAAACCTGGAGTCTTCCAGATCCTGGTTCGACAATCTAACCACTACATAACATGGGTTCTAGTTTGGTGTTGTAGTTAAGACCGGTGGACACTAATCTGGAGAACCAGATTTGATTCCCCACTCTTCCTCCACATGCAGCCAGCTGGTGTGACCTTGGCTCAGTCACAAGTTCTCTCAGAGCTGTTCTCTCACGAGCAGTCCTCGAAAGAGCTCTCTCAGACCCACCTACCTCACGGGGTGTCTATTGTGGGGAGGGGAAGGGAAAGGAAATTGTAAGCCACTCTGAGAAATTGTAAGCCACTCTCCTCCTCCTCTGGGTTTTAAAATGGCAATGTGCGGAGCTTCCTTTAACAATGAGGATCAGAGTGCAAAGAACAGGGAGAGAAAACGGGTGTCCCGCCGTCCCGTTGCGAACGTACACTTGTGCTCAACCAGGGCTGTAAATTATGATCGTACGAAATGCAGCTGAGGCTGCGAGCTTGCCAGGAGCCAGAGAGGACAGGCCTGCTCCAAGCAAATTAAAAATCTATTATTTACAATGGGAAAAGGAAGGGTTGCCAAATATTGTCGGAAGAACTGCAAAGGCAGGAGGATCTGTGATTGGTCTGATAGTCAGAGCGTTTTGGAGATGGGTTTTTCTTTTCTTCCCGCGCCTTTGAAGCCATTTGAAAAGGAAGAAGGAGGAGGAGGGAGAGGAGATTGGATTTATACCCCGCCCTTCACTTGGAGTCTCTGAGCGGCTTACGAACTCCTTTCCCTTCCCCTCCCCACAACAGACACCCTGTGAGGTAGGCGGGGCTGAGAGAGCTCTGAGACAACTGTCCTTGAGAGAACAGCTGGTACAGAGCTATGGCTTGCCCAGGGTCATCCAGCCAGGTGCAAATGGAGGAGGAATAGGGAATCAAACCCGGTTTTCCCAGATTAGAGTCCATGCACTTAACCACTACACCAAACCGGCTCTCTGCCTAAGTCTAGGTATTATCAATTGACTAGTGAAATCTCTTGTCATTGCGAAGAGTGTGTATGGGGTGATTTTTGTTGGAGTGAGTGATTCAGCGTGCCTGGACACTGTGGGGGGGGGGGGGCTACATCACTCTAAGTGTGTATAGGTATTATCTCCGTGAACGGGGTGCCTCTCTTTGTCTTAACCCAGGAGCTGCCCTCTGACTCCTCCTCTCTCACTTGGTTTGTTCTCTCACTTCCTTCACATGGCCTTCCACGAAGACACACGTCTCTTCAGGTCTCTCCTGTAGATGCAAAGCCCTCATCCTCCCACACACGATGCCGGACAAGCTGGCCATTTGTGACAGGGAACGGACTCGCTAGATCAGGTTTCTCTTTCTTCTTTTGACTGCAACCTGAATGGGAACTGGATCTACTTGAATAAATGCAAGTTAACCTTTTTTGTGATATACTTCTTAGGAGGTTTATTTCCTGCACTTGGCATCTCACTCCTATGACTGGGCGAAAACTCTGTTATATGAATCAAATATTCCAATAGGTATTCTTCTGTGGTAGAGCTGATGCTCTCTCTGTGGAAGGTCCCAGGTTTGATCACAGCTATTTACAGTCACCTCTTGCTCTCCTAATGGCTGGGAAGGAGCTGAGCCCCCAGGGTGCATTAGTGCCCTGCTCGGTGTGTGTGTGTGTGAAGTGCAATCAAATTGCTTCTGATTTATTGTGACCCTGTGAATTAATGTCCTCCAAAACATCCTTTCCTTAGCAGCCATTCTCAGGTCTTGCAAACTGCAGTCTATGGCTTCCTTGATGGGAGTCAATCCATCTCATGTTGGGTCTTCCTCTTCTTCTGCTTTTCCTAGCATGATTGTCTTTTCCAGTGAGTCTAGTCTTCTCATCATGTGACCAAAGTACAATAGCCTCAGTTGAGTCGTTTTAGCCTCTAGGGAGAGCTCAGACTTGATCTGGTCTAGAACCCACACATTTGCCTTTTTGGTGGTCCACGGTATCTGTAAAACTCTCCTCTGACACCACATTTCAGACGAATCAATTTTCTTCCTGTCTGCTTTCTGCACTGTTCAACCTTCACACCCACACACAGTAATGGGGAATACTATGGCATGGATTATCCTCATCCTCAACAATTATCCTCATCTTGGTCACCAGTGACACATCCTTACACTTAAGAATCATTTCTAGCTCATTCTTGGCAACCCTTCCCAGTCTCAACCTCCTTCTGATTTCTTGATGGCAGTATCCCTTTGGTTGATGGTGGAGCCAAGGAGCAGAAAATCTTGAACAATTTCAATTTCTTCATCATCAACCTTAAGGATGTGTAATTCTCCAAACAGAACAAAGTTTGAACCCAGTGGCACCTTTAAGACCAACAAAGTTTAATTCTGAGTATAGGCTTTTGTGTGCATGACTGTTAATGTTCCTTCCACCAGTTTTCACTCTACCTTCATCTAAATGTAATGCAGTTTTCCTTGTAATTTCCGCATACAGATTGAACAGAAAAATAAAATACCTCCTTGTCTGATGCCTTTGCCATTTGAAAACCATTCTGTTTCTCCATATTCTGTCCTAAGTTAACAGTAGCCACTTGTCCAGGGTATAGGTTGTGCATCAAGACAATCAGATGTTGTGGCACCCCCATTTCATTTAAAACCAACCACAGTTTCCTTCCTTCCTTCCTTCCTTCCTTCCTTCCTTCCTTCCTTCCTTCCTTCCTTCCTTCCTTCCTTCCTTCCTTCCTTCCTTCCTTCCCCTGTCCCTCTGTCTGTCATCTATCTATCTGTCTATCATCTATTTATATATCATCTACCTATCATCTTCTATCGATCTATCATCTATCTATCTTCTCTGTTTCTCTCTCTATCATATATCTATCTGTCTGTCTCTGTCATCTATTTATATATCATGTCTTTCTATCAATCTATTTATATATCATCTGTCTTTCTATATATCATCTGTCTTTCTATCAATCAATGTATCATCTGTCTTTCTATATATCATCTGTCTTTCTGTCTGTCTCTGTCATCTATTTATATATCATCTGTCTTTCTATCAATCTATCAATCTTCTATCAATCATCTACCTATCTTTATCTGTCTACCTATCTATCTATCTATCTTCATCATCATCTATCATCTATCTGTCTGTCTGTCTCTGTCTGTCTGTCAAGCATCTATTTATATATCTATCTGTCTATCAATCATCTCTATCTTATCTATCTATCTATCTATCTATCCATCCATCCATCCATCCATCCCTCCATCCCTCCATCCCTCCATCCCAAGATTCTGTTGCTCCCAAAGTCAGTCTGAGAAACCGGAATGTTTGCTAATATTCCGTAGCAGCACAGCAGCTTAGCCAGTATGTGGAGGGGTGAAGACCACTTCTGAAGCTATTATAGGTCAAAGACTTCAGCTTGCCCCTATATTGCTTGTTCCCTCCTTTAGCAGTTTTCCTTTTTGCTGCTTTGGAGAAACGCACACACACAAACAGAGAGAACTCTCCACGCCCCCAGCTGTTTGTGGCGTGTTGCATCAGCGCCAGGCGGACAAAACAACCTCTCTGCTGCATCAAAAAGCAGAACGGCTGCTTCCCTCATTTCAGGAGTTTTGAGTAATCCGAAAATTAAGAATAGAAACCGCACGCTGAGATCACCCTCTTCTTAACCTCACGTTGCCAAGGCGGGTTCTAAAATAAGCCCAGCTGTGTCTGCCGAGGCCATTCACGGCAGCATGTTTTGCATTTTCGAGCCTCTTTCCCCCTCGCCCGCCCCATCCTTCCTCGGGTGGGTTCAGCTCTTTGTTTGTAATGGTCCTTGTCACGGCAGAAGAGGCCAGGATCCAGCTGGGAGGCTTCTGGGAGGAGGAGAGGCCCAGTTGCGTGTCCTTCTCGTAAATACAAAAATCCGGTTCCAGCAAGATAGCGGGCTGGGACCACTGCAGAGCCGGTGGCTAGTGTGTCATTGGGAATCGGCAGCCAGGGCTGGGGGGAGGAGTAGGGTAGACAGTGGAGGAGCAAACCCAGCTCATCATGACACTGTTCAGGAAGACCGCCTGGTGCGTCGGGGAGGAACAACATGTGTCTAGGCTGTCCAGAGCCATTTCCCAGTCCGGTTGCTGCCTGTACACCCTGGCCAAGAAGAGGGAAAGGACAGCTTGGAGAAATGGCAGATGTGCGTTTTCGCCTCCTGACAAACATATCTTGAGATCTTTCAGTAGGTTTTTTTTGGGGGGTGGGGTGATGTTTTGTCTTGCAAAATACTTGCAGATCTGCTTCCTGTTTGGGAGTACACAGTCCCAAGGGTTTTGACCAGCCATCTTTAACTGAAGAGAAACCACTTTGTTCCATGCGGGGGTCATGTTTTGCACTGTCCCTCTGATGAACTTCAATAAACTTTGTCCTTTCTGACCCAAGAAAGCTGAGTCCCCAAGGCTGTGGGTCCTGTGTGGATGAAGAGCCATATAGGTTGGGTATAGGGTTGCTAGCCTCCAGGTAATGGCTGGAGATCTCCTGGGATTATGGCTGACCTCCAGGTGACAGAGATCAGTTCTTCAGGAGAAAATGGTGGCTTCGAACGTGGACTGTATGGCATTGTACCCCACGGAAGTCTCTCCCTTCCCCAAACCCCACCCTCCCTAGAGCTGGCACCCCTAAACTTGAGGAACTGCAAAGAGGGGGCAGAAGGGGGCGAAACTGTTATCTTGTTTTTACAGTAGATGAAGTAGGATTGATTCCCCCTCCTTCCTTCTCCTGAGTTCACTGCCCTGGGGGTCTAGGTGGGGTGCGACTTACCCAAAAGGTGACCTTCCAACGCCAGCGGCTTCCCTTCTGGCTATGTAACGGTAAGTGACGTCAGTGCATTGTGAGACATTCTAGGATTCACCTGACACTCTATGGTTTTTACCATAGAGTTTTGGGTGAATCCTAGAGTGTCCCAAGGTTTGGTGGCATCACTTCCCATTATGTAGACATTGGAATATCACCATTTCTGCCTCCCGTTTTTTCCCTGCTGACCTCAGTGCTGGCGGGGATTCCCGTGGCAGTGATAGGCAAATGGCAATCCTGCCCTCAAATCATATGCCGATTAGTCCTCACAAGCTGAATCTCCTTCCCCAGGGTCGACAGAGATGGTTGGTGGAAGGGGACTGGAGGAGAGGTCCCCAGTAGTTGTGCCAAGTCATGGGATCTAACCCACCATATGAATTTCCAAAACTGTTTCTTTGTATGCATCAACATGAGTATACCCAGGAACACATGAAGTGTCTTGTACTGAATTCGACCATCAGTCCATCAAGGTCAGTAATATATTATCTACTCAGACTGGGAGTGGCTTTCCAGGGTCTCAGACTGAGGTCTTCTGCATCACCTCTTGCATGGTCCTTTTAGCTGGAGATGCCTGGGACCCTCTGAATGCCAAGCGGAGGCTGTGTCACTGAGCCACAGACCCTTCCTTCTGAATTTTGAAAGATGACAAAGGGGTGGGGCAGGAAGTATGATAGAAATAGGGTCAAGAGACTCCCTTGAGAGCACTGCTGTAGCAAGAAGAAGAAGAAGAAGAAGAAGAGCTGGATTTATACCTCACCCTTCACTCAGTCTCAGAGTGGTTTACAGTCTCTTTCCCTTCCTCTCCCCACAACAGACACCCTGTGAGGTGGGTGGGGTTGAGAGAGCTCTGAGAGGACTGCTCTTGAGAGAACAGCTCTCAGAGAACTGTGACTGACCCAAGGTCACCCGTCTGCCTGCATGTGGAGGAGGAGCGGGGAATCAAAAACCTGGTTCTCCAGATTAGTCCACTACTCTTAACCGCGACACTAAACTGGCTTTCATTCAGAAGAATGTTGGCATGGGTTCTGGACCATTGAGAGGCCAGTTCACATGAGAGCCAGTGTGGTTTGGACGAGCACGGGGGTGGGGAGCAAATGGATGCTTTGGAGGATGGCCTCTTGGGTCTCCTGCCCTCCCAAGGCTCCATCCCCAAATCACCAGGAGTTTCCCAACCTGGGTCTGGCAAACTGGAGAGGAGATGACTCAGAGGGGATATGATCGCCATCTTCAAGTCCTTGAAGGGCTGTCCTGTAGAGGACAGGGCGGAGTTGTTGTCTGTCTCCCCAGAAGGTTGGACCAGAACCGATAGGTTGAAATTAAGTCAGAAGAGTTTTCGGCTAAACCTTAGGAAGAATTTCCTGACAGTTAGAACGGTTCCTCAGCAGAACAGGCCTCCTCGGGAGGTGGTGGGCCCACCTTCCTTGGAGGTTTCCCCACAGAGGCTCGAGGGCCATCTGACAGAAATGCTGATTCTGTGAACTTAGGCAGATCATGAGAGGGAGGGCAGGAAGGGTTGCCTCAGTGCTTAGTTCTCGTGGCCCTTTCTGACACACCTAGAAAAATGCTGATTGGGGTCAGGAAGCTATTTTTCTCCAGGCCAATTTGGCTGGAGATCCGGGAGGTTTTTTTGTCATCTTCTGGGCATGAAACAAGGGTCACTGTGGGTGTGGAGGGGGAGGTATTTGTGAATTTCCTGCATTGTGCAGGAGGTGGACTAGATGACCCTGGAAGTCCCTTCCCACTCTATGATTCTATGATTCTAACCCTCCCCGCCCATCCCCTGCTGGTGGCCGGGGGGGGGGGGGGACACCTGGTACTCCTACTGCCTGCACTGTTATAGAGCTTCTCTCTCTCCTGTGATTTCTCAATCTCAAATCACAACGAGGAAAACTGGTCCGCTTGCCTCGAGTGCAAGTAGTATTACTCTGGGGAAGTGCTAATGAGTTCAGCAAAGCTTGTCCACCTACAGGCGAGCAGCCTGATCATTTTGCCAGCTGTGTTTGCAATCCACGGCCTTTTTTTAAAAAAAAGCAGATCACATTCACCTGTGGTTTCTAAAGCACTCCACCTTTTTAAAACATTCCCCCCCCCCTTCCCCACCCGTTGGCCTCCAAGGTGAAATCTGAAGCGGTGGAAAGCACCACTCGCAAGCTGGGAAGATGTTTTCTCCAGTTCGACAAGCAAGCGGGAGGCCGATTCTCCCCTTTTAGTTCCGACATCAATTGGGCCCTGAGTGGTTCTGTGGCTTGTCAAGAAGAGGGTCAGATAATTTAAGCTACAGCTTGTCCTTCTGAAGTCTTCTCACCACAGGAGGGGGAAGTCTAACCCGGCACGGTCATAAACACCCGCTTCTCCCGCCTGCACACATTTCATAATCACTTAAGATCTAATTACAACTCACACGTGGCTTTTGACTTTCCTCCCAGAAGGACTCAGGGGCCTTCAAAGATGAATAAGCTCCTGCCTCGGTCTGTGTCTTCTCAAGGTTGCCCTTTCCCCACTCCTGTACAAAGTAAACAGTTTAAATTATCCTCCCCTACCCCATATTTAATGGGCTACAGTGGCTCAAGTGGTTAAGATGCTGAACTGCAGACTGGAAGATCATTAGTTCAGCAGTTCGAGACCCGAGTGCCGCATGACGGAGTGAGCTCCCATCTCTGGCCCCAGCTCCTGCCAGCATAGCAGTTCGAAAGCAAGAAATTGCAAGTGGATAAATATGTACCACTTCGGTGGGAAGGAAACAGCATTCCGTGCGCCTCAGCATCTAGTCATGCCAGCCACATGACCACGGAAATGTCTTTGGACAGCACTGGCTCTTCGGCTTGGAAACGGAGATGAGCACCGCATCCCTAGAGTCGTGTTCGACTGGCTTTCGAGCAAGGGAAACCTTTACCTTTACCCCATATTTATGGTTATTTCATACACATAAAAAAAAAGACCTGTACAACTGCCAACTCAAAGTTGGAAAATTCCTGGAGATTTGGGAATGGAGCCTCAAGAGGGTGGGGTTTGAGAAGGGAGGTCACCCTCCAAAGCATCCATTTTCCCCAGGGAAACAGATTAGTTGTAACAGCAGGAGATCTCCGGGGGCCACCTGCAGGTTGGCAACTCTAGTTGGTGGGCAGAGAACAGGAATTTTCCGTGTTCTGCAGGCCTCGAGCCTGAACCAAAATTCTGTGGTTGAACAGGAGACAATGAAGCAGTCTCGCCTCTTGACACGTTTTCCCTTCTGAAAGATAAAACTAGGGGAGTTTCTCATTTTTTTAAAATCTCCAGCCAGTTTAAAAAACATGTTGATACATAACAGAATAAAAACATCACTGCAATAATAAAAAGATACCCATTTATACTGCAAACACCTTAAAACAGTATAAGAAGACATGTCCACAATTTACTTAACTAAGGACGCATGAAGAATAGGGATGGGCACGAACCGGCTCACAAACAAAAGTTCATGATGAATTTTGGGCAGTTTCTGCTTTGCGAAGTGATGTTCGTGAACTGAAGAGCCATCAAGAGCTTTCATGAATTTTAAGGCCACGGATTTTTTGCGGTGAAACCCCTGCTTTCTGCTCCCACAATAAGTGGCAGGGAGCAGAAAGCAAGGCTCACAAACCAATATGAACTGGTTTGGTTCATGAACCAGCCTCCTGGTTTGCACTGGTTTGTGGTTTGGTCATAAACTAAGAACCGAGCTGCAAAAATGTGGTTCATGCCATTCGCTAAATAGGATCTAACAAGCAAGGGTAATAGCAGTATTTTGAATTTTGGGGAAGGAAGCATGCAAAAGGGCAAAAATCTAATAAATCCACTGATTACAGACTTTCAAATTATATATAGAATCAGGTAATACAGACTGTCAGGCAGCTGATAACTTTTAATCAGAACTAGCATAAGCTTGGGATAAACCATCAGCGATTATGTTGTCTTTTCCTTTAATATGAATGTCCTCAAAATAAAAATCTTGCAAGGCTGAATTCTAACGTAATAATTTCTCATTAGAGTTTTTAACCCCGTCCAACCAACATTTAGTGCTTTCTGCATTCTCATTTTCCTCGGTTGTAAGATCCTGTTTCCTTCTGGTTTTTTCTCTGTTCTGCACATGTCTTGTCCCCTCCAGCAGTCAGTTCGATACTACACTGTTCTTTCTTTTGGCATAAAAACCCGCAGTTTAAATCCGCTGAGAGATATGCCAGTCATAAACAGTGTAATATCAAATTGACCACAGGAGGGAGCAAAACACATGCAAAACAGAAAAGCACACCTGAAGAAACAGGAACTTACAAGGGACAAAATGGGAATGCAGAAAAGCCAAAAGGCGAATGTTTAGTTTGCAGCTGGAATCTTTGACCCTAGATGGGTGCCCTACACAATTCCCAAACATTCTTTCTCATCGATAGACAGATTCTTTTCTCTGGGTAGCAATTTTTTTACTTAGAAAAACCACAGGATGTAAGTCTTTATCAGGGCCCATCTGCAAGAGAACAGCACCTAAGGCCAGTCTAACTAGCATCAGATTGAACCACAAAAGGCAAATCAGGATTTGGATCAGACAAAAAAGATGCCTTAAACTACTTATCAAAGCGGGGGGGCAACCTTTTTGAGTTGGTGGGCCCCTTTGGAACTCTGACACAGTGTGGTAGGCACATCTACAAAATGGCTGCCACAAAACGGCTGCTTCAGGAAGTGTAGCCAGTCACAAAATGGCTCCCACATCTTACCATCAGTCACACTGCGAAGATCCTTGTGCTTTGGTGGTAGCTGCTGCCAAAACAACTTTAAAAAAAAATCTGCACAGCCAATCAAATTTCCAATGGCAGATGAAAATCCTGTTAAGTATTGTAACTCTGTGTGCAAGAGAATCTCAGAGGGAAAGGGTTAAAGGAATTGTCTCAGGTTGTCCAGGCCCGCTGCCACTGGGTCTGGACATCCAAGCTCCCTGGAAGGCAAGGGAGATCCACCAAAGCCCAACCCCTGTGGAGCACCCGGCCATAGCTGAGGGCAAAGACAGGAGAACACCCACCAGACAAGGAGAAGAGGAGGATGGAGGCAGAACATCCGGATGAATCTAGGAGCTTGGAGGAGGATGACGGAGAGCAGCAGAAATGAGCATGCGGAGGAAGGACATGGAAAGCGGCATGTTAAGGGAGATGCCGAGCAAGCTGGGAACAAATGCCAAGACACTTGACCAGGAGACCAACTTTTTTTAGCCTGCAGATACCTTTGCCATTCTGACACAGCGTTGTGGGCACAAAATGGCTGCCACAAAATGGTTGCTGGAGGAGATGGAGCCAGCCACAAAATGGCTGCCATGGGAGACAGAGCCAACCACATAATGGCTGCTGTGGGAGGCAAAGCCAGCCACAAAATGATTGCTGCAGGAGGAAAAGGCAGTCACAAAATGGCTGTCACAGGAGGCTGAGCCAGCCGCAAAATGGTTGCTGCAGGAGGCGGAGCCAGCCACAAATTGTTTGCTGAAAAAGAACATAAGAGAAGCCAATGTTGGATCAGGGCAATGGCCCATCCAGTCCAACACTCTGTCATACAGTGGCCAAAAATATCAGGTGCCATCAGGAGGTCCACCAGTGAGGTTCTTATGGTTTACACCCCGCCCTTCATTACCCGAAGGAGTATCCGAGCAGCTTACAATCCCTTTCTGTTCCCCTCCCCACAACAGACACCCTGTGAGGTAGGTGGGGCTGAGAGAGCTCTCTCGAGGACTGCCCTTGAGAGAACAGCTCTGAGAGAACGTGTGACTGACCCAAGGTCACACCAGCAGTTGCATGTGGAGGGGTGGGGAATCAAGCCCGGTTCTCCCAGATTAGAGTCTGTGCTCCTAACCGCTACACCAAACTGGCTCTCTGGAGATCAGATGTAATGCCAAAAGATCTCCAAGGCCCCACCTGGAAGTTGGCAACCCTATGAACCACTCCAGACTGTCACCGCTGGGAAGCAACGGAGAGCAACAGTTTGCGCAGGGTAACATATCAAAGTTTGGAAAGAAACCCCCCTTCCCACTAACAATAGAGCACTTTTTCCCCATTTCTCTTTCTTTCCCCCTTGTTTCTTTCTCTTTCCCTTTTTCTTTTTTCGCTGAACAGATGCTGTCGGGTTGGCACAGAGTGTTCCCTGGCGAGCAGCAGCAGAGGGCCCAGGGAGCCGAAAAAATTTCCGAGACACGGAAGAGCGTCCAGAGACTGTTTGTTCATAAACACAGCTGGGCATTTTGGGGACCAACCTAATTTCTTCTGCCTTGGCTGGACAAATTCCTTCTCCACAGCCATCCTGCTGGGGGGGGGGGAAGGGGGAAGGGGGGGGGAGCCAGGCCTGCAACACGGCTGGCCTTGGCTGTGGCCCATGTGCTGGGAGAAATAATTAAACTGTTTTCCTTAACCTTTCCACCCCCACCATTCATTCTCCCTCATCCATTATGCGTCTATCTTCTCGAATCGCAGGATCCTGAACGCCAGCCACGGGGGTCAAGGGGTTTATTGTTTAATGGAGATGAAACATTTTGCAAATTGTACCAAAATCACAATGTTTAGAGTACAAGCTTCTGGAGGGCCTGGAGCTCCTCTCTCTGTCTCCCCGCCTGAACAAACTGGGGGGGGGGGGGGGGAGGTTTGTTAGGCGGAGAGAAGCCGAACATATGTTCTCCCTCCATCGCAGGAAATTTGGGATAAGTGTCGAACTGGCATGGAGATGTTACCAAATCCTTCCTATAAACCAAACGACATCTGCATTCAAAGAAAAACATTCCACTCTTCCAAATACCAGGAAATGCTAAAACTATCACTATTCTTCTAAGGTCATGCTAAAATGAAAATTTTTGGCGGGAGGGGGGATGCAAGGCGGGTTCACCGAGGGCCAGGACTTTGTCTTTCTATTCTCCCCCCCCCCGCCCCACTTTTTAGTAAGCTCAACACATTTGCAAAGGCAATTCCCAAGCGACCTCCCTCCCCCCCCCCCCCGGCCAAGCGTGTGTGTCTGTGGGTTGTGTGTCCACTGTTGCAAGCATTTAATCTTCTTCATATGAATCTGTATAAATATTTGAGGAGAGACGGACTTACACTAACAAATCCTCCAACCAGCCTTTATTTTTCCTAGCGCTCCTTTCCAAGAAAGAAAAGGGGTGTGTGGGGGGTGATATAAAGCAAAGCAAATATCCACGCACACCCCTCGGCCGACCTTGCCAAAATCATCAAGGAAATGAAGAGCCGGGGATTTATCAAATATGAATATTCTTTGGATTTGAGACGGATAGCCTTGAGCCATGGATACGTAGCACTGGAAAGGCTGGGTGGACCACAGGTTAGGGGGTTGGATGCGGATCCCGAAGCCGGGCCAGATGCCAGAACCACCCTCCAGCTGGTTGCTGGAGATCTCTAGGATTACAAGCAGTCTTCCCTCTACACTGAGCTAGTGTGAGTGAGCCCACAGTTTTCTAGCCTCTGGTTCATACATTTTTGTCTCCGCTCAGGAAGGATGGCTCCACAGCAAACTCATTGATGCAGCAGCCAAATCACTCGCTCGCAACTTTAATGCCTGTAGCTCACAAAGTAGAATTTTTGCTCACAAGACTCCACAGCTCAGAGGGAGATCAGTTCACCTGGAGACAAGAGTTGCTTTGCAAAGTGGACTCTGTGGCATTGAAGTCCCTCCCCACCGCAAACTCCCCCCTCCTCAGACTTCACCCCCCCCCAAAATCTCCAGGTGTCTCCCAACCAATGCTCCCTCTAAGCTGTGGAGTCTTGTGAGCAAAAATTCTACTTTGTGAGCTACTGGCATTAAAGTTCTGAGCAAGGGATTTGGCTACTGCATAAATGAGTTTGCTCTGGAGCCATTTTTCCTGAGCTAAGACACAAATGTGTGAGCCGGAGGCTAAAAATCTGCGAGCTAGCTCACGATAACTCAGCTTAGAAGGAACATTGCTCCCAACCCAGAATTGGCACGCTCAGGACTAGGGGATTCCTGGGGATTTGGGGGTGGAGCCTGAAGAGGGTGGAGTTTGGGGAGGAGAGAGGGAAAGGTTGCCAGCTCGAGTTTGGGAAATTCCTGGAGACTTGGGGTTGGAAGAAGAAGAAGAGAAGAGTTTGGATTCATACCCCGCCCTTCACTACCTAAGGGAGTCCCAGAGCGGCTTACAAACTCTTTCCCTTCCCCTCCCCACAAGAGACACCCTGGGAGGTAGGTGGGACTGAGGCTGCGAGCACACGGCCCTTTAATGCGGGAGGAAGGGCTGCTTCCTCCCGCATTTAAAGGGGCCGACTACACAGGCCGCAGCAAGTCCCGTGGCGAAGCGGGCTCAAATGCGGGTTGCTCCCGCATTTTCCAACCCTGGGAAAATCAGCAGTTTTCCCGGGTGTTGCGGGAGGAACCCGCATTTGAGCCATCTGGCCAGCCCTCTCTCGCAATCATTGCGAGAGCAGGGCTGTCCAGATGGGGGCCCCCCTGCCATTTCCCCCCCCCCTTTTACACTTGGGCGCTTGGCCACTCAAGCGCCCAAGTGTAAAAGGGGAACCCCCCCCTCCAAATTTACCAGGCAGCTGGTGGGGCTCGGGGAAGGGTGCCTCTCCCACCCCCCGCCGCCGCCGGCTGCCGCCTCCTCCCCTGCCCGCCAGCAGCGGCTCCTCCGTCACCACCTCTTCTTCCACCTCATCACCGCCTCTTCCGCTGCCGATGCCTCCCCGGCTGCCGCTGCCACCACCAGCCGCCGCCTCCTCCACTGCCTGCCTCCGCTGGCTCCACCACCGCTGCGTTTTTCCTCCGCTGCACGCCGCTGCCAGCCATCAGCCAAAGCGGTCCTTTGAAATCCAGGAGGACTCCCGGATTTAAGGGACCGTGTGACCACAGCCTGAGAGAGCTCTGAGACAACTGTACTTGAGGGAACAGCTGGTACAGAGTTATGGCTTGCCCAAGACATCCAGCCAGGTGCAAATGGAGGAGTGGGGAATCAAACCCAGTTCTCCCAGATTAGAGTCCGCGCACTTAACCACTATACAAAACTGGCGCACTTAAACACTACACCAAACTTGGAGCCTGGGAAGGGACCTCAGTAGGGTTTAATGCCATAAAGGCCACTGTCCAGAGCAGCCATTTTCTTCGGGGGAACTGATTTCTGTAGCCTGGAGATGAACGGTAATTCCAGGAGATTTCCAGGCGGTCCAATTGGAAGTGGGCAACCCTCAGAGGGTCCTTAGCAGGGTATAATGCCACAGAGTCTGCCCACCAAAGGAGCCATTTCTGTCACGGGAACTGATTTCTGTAGTCTGTAGATTAGCCGTAATTCCCAGAGATCACCAGGTCTCACCTGGAGGTTGGCACTTTTGGGGGAGGGGCTTTCTATTGCTGTCTTCTAGGTTTTGGTTGGGATTGGGCATGCAGAAATGGCAAAGATGGGAGGGAGGTCAGCTGTTGGCTACCCGCTTCCTCCACCTTTGGCTCCCGGGACAATCTGGGGGGGCGGGTGCGTTCAGACATGCCATTTAATCAGGTTTAAATGGCCCTGCTCTGTGCGATTATTTTTACTCTGGACAATTGCGATCACATGGGAGCGTGTGTCGGGTTCTTTTTTAAAAAATTCTGTTTGCGCATGCGCAGAAGTGCTCATACGTAGAATTGAAAAACGTCATCCTCACGCATGCGCAGAACCATTTGACAGTCCCGCAGAGCAACATGATTTCACCGCTGTGACAGAAGACTTCCCTTTAAACCTTTCCCCCAGAACTGGCCTCTTTGGGATCCCAAACTCAAAACTAGTGCCTGTTTAAATGTTGGTTTTATAAAAGTGGGAGCGGAGCTCCACTTATGTGTGTACCGTCGACGCACAAAAAAATGGCGAGCGAAAAGTGGAAGGGGGTTTTAAACTATCGGAAGTGGCTCGACACTGCAGGAGCGATCACACAGGGGAAAATGTGGCTTTAACCAGGAGGGCTGGGAAAACACCACTCGGGACCCGGTAACGAAATACTCCGGCTGAAGGGGGGGTTTGAGCAGGAAACCAACGGATCGGGACAGGAGGTAGATGTTGCTGTGTGAATGTCCACATAAAATCCGTTATTTATCAGTCACAAAACCTGATTAAGTGGCGCGTCTGAACACACCCTGGGAGTCACAAATTTTAAAACTGACAATCTTAAACCTCTACACCAGGGGTGGGCAAATTGCGGCCCGGGGGCCACAGGCGGCCCGCCGCAGAGTTTTTTGCGGCCCGCCAAGAAGATTTCAGGACTTCAAGAAAATTGAGCCTAAATTCAATTTGCTCTCTTATCCCATCACTGCTGATATTGATACAGCACCTGAGGAGCTGCAGCTTGAACTTCTTGACATGCAGTCAGATCACACTGTGAAAGAAATGTTTAATGCTGTGACATTAGTTGACTTTTACAAATCTT
The DNA here is from genome assembly GCA_029233225.1 of Lepidodactylus listeri. Lineage (NCBI taxonomy): Eukaryota > Metazoa > Chordata > Lepidosauria > Squamata > Gekkonidae > Lepidodactylus > Lepidodactylus listeri. Next base: position 97,299,892 of record JARCFY010000011.1, on the reverse strand, counting down.
TGTCTGCTGAAAAAATTTCCATGTATGAAGAAATTTGCTGGGAAAATGTTCTCTATATTTGGGTCTACATATATTTGTGAGCAAAGATTTTCTTGCATGAAGATCAACAAGAGTAAATATAGATGCTCTTTGACAGACATTAACTTGCAGGCTGTGATGAGAATCTCAACAAGCAATCTCACTCCTGATTTCAAAAAAATTGTAGAAAAGTGTGATAGGGTACATTTGTCTCATTAAACTGATTCTAAAATTAAATGTGCTTGCAGCTATAGACCATATGAAATTAGCACAATAAATAAATTGAATAAAACTACCACTATTTTATTTAATTTATATTTATTGATTTTTATGATACAATTTATACCTTTTCTGAAATGCAAAGTTAACTAATGAATGCAATCATTTTAAAAGGTGCGGCCCTCCGCTAACCTCCGCTCCCACAAAGTGGCCCCCGAGCCAAAACAATTGCCCACCCCTGCTCTACACCAAACTGGCTTAGTTCTGTGCCACTTTTCACCCCACACTGGGATTCAAAGCGGCTTTTAGAACATGGTTCTTGCCTCCTCCATTTTATGCTCACGACAGCAATGACCCTGTGAGGTAGGCCAGGCTGACAGTTTGAAGTGGAATCAGGGGAGCGTGGAGTTTGGGGAGGGGAGGGATCTCAGTGGGACATCATGCCATCGAGTTCAGAGTCCAAAGCATCCCTTTTCTCCAAGGGAACTGATCTCCATCGTCTGGAGATGAGCTGGAATTCCAGGGGATCCCCAGGTCCCACCTGGAGGCTGACATCCCTGTACTTTGGTCATGTTATGAGAAGATGAAAATCCCTGGAAAAGACAACAATGCCAGGAAAAGTTGAAGGAAGCAGGAAAAGAGGACAACTCAATAGAAGGTGGGTGGACTCAGCCAAGGAAGCCCCAAAGGCCCTCCATTTGCAAGACCCAAGCAAGGCTGTTGGCAACAGAACATTTTGGAGGACATCAGAGGATCGCCAAAAGTGGGAAGTGACACACACTATTCAGAACAGCTCGTGTTGCTGAGGATTTAGAGAGCAAGCCAAGAAAGATCTGAGTTCAAATCCCACACTCTGCTGCAAAGCACGTGCTGGCCAGCCATTTCTCACCCATCTTAACCTAGCCATCAAGGCTGTAATGGGGACACGATAGGGTTGCCAGACTCCAGGTAGGACCTGGAGTTCTCCCTGAAAGACAAGTGATCTCTAGGACGCAGAGATCAGTTCCCCTGAAGGTATCAGACCAAGGGAGATGTGAGTCTCAAAAACTCATACTCCCGAAATCTTGTCTGTCTCCAATGTGCTACCGGACTTAAACCTAGCTCTTCTACTGCTGACCAGCACGGCTACCCAGCTGACACTATCTTCCTGGACAAAATGGCAGCTTCAGAGGGCAGACTCTATGGTACATCATAGAGTCTAGGACTCTAGGTGAAACCCCTCCCTATATTCACCCCTCCGCCGCATGCAAATCTCCAGGAATTTCCCATGCTGAGGATGGCAAGCCGAAGCCTAGAGTGTGTTGGTAGGGGCGTCACATATGCCAACTTGAACTCTTTGGGGGAAGCACAGAATAAGTCTTTAAAAAAATCCCAACTCTAAACACATCATTATAATTTATTTAATTCAGTCATACCCCATCTTTCTCCCCAGTACAGACCCAAAGCGGCCTACCTCATTCTCCTCTTCTTTGTTTGATCCTCACAACAACCCTGTGAGGTAGATTAGGCTGGGAGAGTGGGACCGGCTCAAGGTCCCCGAGTGAGTTTCTGTGACATGAGTGGGAAATCGAACCCAGGTCTTTCAGACCCCAGTCGAAACGTTCCTAACCACTCCACCACACTGGCTTTACTGAAGCACACTGAACTGTCGCCCGGTGAGCTTTCTCCTGGGTGGTCGGTGCATCCAGTTTGGAATCCATCCATCCATTTTACAGTTTGGATTCTTTCGGCCCCGTAGACCTCATTTTACACTCGGGCTGGATCGCAGTCACCATTCTATTAGCTGTTTCCGAGTTTGTGGAACATTTGGCGAGCCTTTCTGGCAGGGTAGGAAAAGTCTTTCAGCAGTTTCTTCGGCTCCCCTTGTAAAACGACGGGCCTAGTCATTCACGTCGCCCTGCCTTGCTGTCACTCTCAGTTAGGAAGAACTTCCTGACAGGGCGGTTCCTCGGTGGAACAGGCTTCCTCGGGAGGTGGTGGGCTCTCCTTCTGTGGAGGTTTTCAAGCAGAGGCTCGATGGCCACCTGACAGCAATGCTGATTCTGTGAACTTGGGCAGATCACGAGAGGGAGGGCGGGAAGGGCTGCCTCAGTGCGTAGTTCTTGTGGCCCTTTCGTACACGCCCAAGGAAATGCCGATCGCCACTTTGGGGTCAGAAAGGAATTGTTCTCCAGGCCAGTTTGGCCAGGGATCCTGGTGGTTTTTTGTCATCCCCTGGACATGTAGCAGGGTCACTGGGGTGTGTGGGGGGGAGGTATTTGTGAATTTCCTGCGTGGTGCAGGGGGTTGAACTAGATGACCCTGGAGGTCCCTCCCAACTCTATAATTCTATGATTCCTTCAGTGGAAATGTTAAAACAAGTTGGCACCATCACCAGTTGGCTAGGTCCCCCATGACTCTCGTTCATGCATGAATGTGTTTTAAAATTACCAGTCCCAATACAGTGAAACTGAAAAGGGAGGACCCCTTTCTTGACATCTTCCTCAGAATCAGACCAAGCACTTCTTACAGAGTTTCGCCAGAGATTGTTTCAAAAGCTCTGACAAAGTATTTATCTTTGCTCCCCGATTCTTTAGGATCCCTGATTGGCTAGAATCATCCTTGTGAACTACAGGGGGAATGCGGCTTTTGCTCTCGGGAGGCTTGATTTCCTGTTAGTGATGAGAGCAAAATAATCCAGACGGGTTGGATTCAGAGCGCTGGGGTGTTACGACACTTGCTTACTGCTCCCTGATTGTCTGGGATCCTTTGGAATGAAATAGTGCAGTAAGCTCTATTTAACCGTTTAGAAGCTGCAAACATGTTCAGAATTCTGACACAAAGTGGTGGGCGCAACTACAAAATGGCCGCTACAGCAGCTGGAGCCAGCCACACTTGGGAAGCCCAAGTGCAGGGGGGAAGAAAAAGAAGGAGGAGGAGGAGGAGGAGGAGGAGGAGATTGGATTTATACCTGGCCCTTCACTCAGAGTCTCAGAGCGGCCTACAATCTCCTTTCCCTTCCTCTCCCTATAACAGACACCCAGTGAGGTGGGTGGGGCTGAGAGAGCTCTTTCAAGGACTGCTCTTGAGAAAACAGTTCTGAGAGAACTTGTGACTGACCCAAAGTCACATCAGCAGCTGCATGTAGCGGAGTGGGGAATCAAACCTGGTTCTCCCAAATTAGAATCTGCCGCTCTTAAGCATTACACCACACTGGCTTCCCCACAACAGACACCCAGTGAGGTAGGTGGGGCTGAGAGAGCTCTTTCGAGGACTGCCCTTGAGAGAACAGCTCCAAGAGAGCTGTGCCAGACCCAAGGTCACACCAGCAGCTGCATGTGGAGGAGTGGGGAATCAAACCCGGTTCTCCCAGGTTAGAGTCCACGCTTCTAACCACTGCACCAAACTCGCTCATAATGAAGAGGGATAATTTAAAAAATCCACTGTGGTGGCAGCTGCCGCTAAATCAAAGATAATTTAAACTGCACAACCAAACAGTTCTCAAGTGGCCAATCAGAAACCCTGCTGGGCAAGAGTTCCACATGGCCCCACCCAATGTCTAACAGTACTTGGTAAACCCCAAGTGATAAGCGGTGTAGTACCCCAAGGCACCCCGCTGGGGAACCCTGAACTAAAGAAAATAACAGCGATTAAACAAGCATGCCTGGCCACTCTTCTTGAGAAAAATTGCCTCTTTTTGTATTTACTGTCTATCTCATGCTTTCACTCTCATGGTCCTTTAGCGGCTTTTGATTGGTTGTATGGTGTCATGACGTCACATGTGAAGCTGTCAGACTCTGAATCAGATGGTTGGTCCATCAAGGTCAGTATTGTCTACTCAGACTGGCAGCCGCTCTCCGAGGTCTTTCACATCACCTTGACCTTTTAACTGGAGATGGCAGGGATTGAACCTGGGACCTTCTGTACACCAAGAGCCTCTTCCAATGAGCCACGGGCCCCTATCCAGACTGACATCTTCACTTTCACTGTTTGTTCCCTGGTTGCCTAGGATCTCCTCTGCAGTTAAACCAGGACGAAGAAATTCAGCAGCTACTGGGGGGGGGGGGGGGTGTGACATAAAACTCAAACAAGAACCACGGCTGGGGAAAACAATGGCCAGCAGACAGGAAACCCCAACAGGCGAACATTCGCACAATCTACACATTGTTTGGGAAAGATTTCTGCCCCAAGACAATTGTTATTTTGGACCAGAACATTAAAACTGGAGAACATACATAGTGTTTACATGGACAAATAGATGAAACCCAGCTGGCAACATGTTCTTGCTCCTCCCATTTCCGGGAAAAAACACCCCAGATATTGTTCTCCCAAGCTGCCCAGTATCAGTAGAAAAGAGTAAGACTGATTTCCCACAAGCAGCTGTGCTGCCGTCGCTCTTCCATTTGCCCCGATTGCATTTGTCAATTTCACACTATTCACTACCACATTTTGACCTGCAGGTGCCCCCGATTTCCCCTGTGTTGCCTCGATCTCGAAAAACAAAGACAGAGAAGATGCAGGGGGATCGGGGGGGGGGGGGGGGGGGGGGGGAGCTGCAGGTCAAAATGCGGTCGCACAGTGAATAGTGTGAAATTGACCAGTGCAACTGGGGCAAATGGAAGAGCGACAGTGGCACAGCTGCTTGTGAGAAATCAGTCTAAGAGTCCAGTAGCACCTGAAAGACTAACAAAAGTTGTGGCAGGGCAGGAGCTTTCGTGATTCACTGCTCACTTCTTCAGAGTCCAGCAGCACCTTAAAGGCTAACAGAATTTGTGGCAGGGGGTGAGCTTCTGTGAGTCACTGCTCACTTCTTCAGAGTTCATGCGCTGTCTTGGCTGGTTGCCACAGAGAGTACACACTGTAAGCTGGAAACATGGTCTGGAATCAAGGTAAATAACAAAGCCAAAGGTCGGATAGCCGGGAAGTCAATTCAAGGTTGCAGGCTTGAAGGACAAGGAACGGCTGCTGCACACACAGAAGCAGGTCTGAAAATGCTGCTGCCCTGTTGAAGCAGGTGCACAGAGTGTTTATGAGCAGGTCCTCCCTTCCCTGGGACTTGAGTCTGCAAAGGCTTATAGCTTCTCCCGTTGCCTTTGCAGGAGCTGCACTCTGGCACTCCTTCATTGCTCCTGCATAGTCAGCCTCTGGCAAGCCCTCTGTCTGGGGCACTCAGGAGAACTAGGCGGGGAGTCTAGCCTTGGGGTGTCTGCAACTGGGGCTGCTGGGCCAGGCTCAGGATTGGTTTCTCCTCCTGGCTGCACCTCCTGTGCAGCTGCTGGGGCCTCTTCCTCCTCAGGTTCTCCAGAGGAGGCTGGGTTGCTCCCTGCCTCTTCCTCATCTGAGGAGTTGTCAGCCTCGGCAGAACCAGTACCCACGACAGTCCAGCAGCACCTGAAAGACTATCAAAACTTGTGGCAGGTGATGAGCTCCCGTGAATCACTGCTCACTTCTTCAGATGCCTAGTATCGGGAGGGTTAACGCTACTTGTTCAAACAGCCCAGGCCCATGAGTTGGGAGAGCTGTAACGAGGGGCTGGAATTAGCTAAGCTGTCCATGAGGACCACCCAAGAGGCCTTAAATATGGGGTTTCTTTTAAGTGGGGTTAGGATCAAAGCATAAAGAAGGAGATTAGAGCCAATAAGGAGCTAACGGAGGAACATCTGGTCCTTTTCAAGGCTCACCCGTGGAAAGGTGAAGCTGCTGCCGTTGCGGAAGGAGATGGCTACAAAGCTCTCTCTCCCAACTTGCAGCCAGGAACGGGGCGTCCCAGAAGATTGTTTTAGGACTGCCCGCAGGGGAGGTTTTATTTGCAAAGATGGAAGCGTTGCTTGCAAGCGAGGAAATGGTCTGTCCAGTCGAAGCCACAGGGGCAAAGCTGAGGTGGCCTGAAGAGGGCCAGCGTGGTGTAGCAGTTAGAGGGCTGGACTAGGATCTAGGACACCCAAGTTCGAATCCCCACTCGTGCCATGGAAGCTCGCTGGGGGACCTTGGGCCAGTCACACAGCCTAACCGACCTCACAAGCCTGTTGTGAGGATAAAATGGGGGAGAGGAGCATGAAGCAGGGGAAATGCCCAGGAAAATAGAGATTGCCACTTTGGGGTCAGGAAACAATTTTCTCCAGGCCAGTTTGGCCAGGGATCCTGGAGGGTTGGGGTTTCTGGGCCATTTTCTGGGCATGGAAGAGGGGTCACTGAGGGAGAGTGGGGGAGTATTTGTGAATTTCCTGCCTTGTGCAGGGGGTTAGACTACATGACCCTGGAGGTCCCTTTCGACTCTATGATTCTATGAGGTAAACTGCTTTGAGTCTCCCTGGGGTATAAATGAATGGGGTATAAATGAATAAATGAAATAAATAAGAGAGCCTCTAACACAGTGATTACTGGACAATGCTGAACCAGTCACTTTTTCAGCCTCTAATTTTCCTCGCTGGGTTGTTGTATGGACAAAACGAGAGATCGGTGAGTCGCATGAACTGCCCTAAGGTCTTTGGAGGAAAGGGAAGACTAGGCTTCTAGTGTCCTGGCCCCACTGCTGGACCTCCTGATGGCACCTGGTATTTTTGGCCACTGTATGACACCGAGAGTTTGACTAGATGAGCCATTGGCCTGATCCAACATTGGCTTCTCTTATGCTCTGCATTCTTGGTGCTTGGGGGGCAATAGTGGGAGGGCTTCTGGAGTTCTGGCCCCACTGGTGGGCCTCCTGAGGGCACCTGGTATTTTTGGCCACTGTGTGACACAGAGCGTTGGACTGGATGGGCCATTGGCCTGATCCAACATGGCTTCACTTACGTTCTTAAGGTAGATTCAGGCATCAAAACAGAATCTCCATGCTGTTTTGGGGCATGCGTTGGTGGCGTGGCCTCCCCCCAAACAGCCACACTTGGCCTTGTGGGGACCATCTGTAGTTCTTCAGTGGGACTTGGTGGACTGTCAGGGAAGCTTGAACCCACCCCAGTGCTGTCCCTGTCCTTGAAGACCCTCTAGTGGGCTTCTGGGGAAGAACTGATGTCTCTGGAAGACGGTCTGAAACACTGGTGGTATTCAAGTTGCCAACTAGGGGTTGGGAAATTTGTGGAGATTTTGTGAAGGGTGATGTTGAAGAGCTTATGCCTGAAACCCTGGAGAGCTACTGCCAGTCCGAGTAGACAATACTGACCTTGATGGACCAAAGGTCTGAAGAAGACGGAGGGGGAGGAGACTTGATTTTTATACCCCACCCTTCACTACCAAAAGGGGCCTCAGAGTGGCTTACAATCTCCTTTCCCTTCCCCTCCCCACAACAGAAACCCTGTGAGGTAGGTGGGGCCGAGAGAGCTCTGAGAGTACTGCCCTTGAGAGAACAGCTCTGAATGACCCAAGGTCACCCAGCTGGCTTCATGTAGAGGAGGAGTTGGGAATCAAACCTGGTTATCCAGATTGGAGTCTGCTGCTCTTAACCACTACACCACACATAAGGCAGTTTCTTGTGTTCATGGGTTTTGGGAAAGGGAGGGGCCTCAGTGGGGTGTAGGGAAGGAGCTTTCGTCAGTCGCCGCTCACTCCTTCAGAGTCCAGGAGCACCTGAAAGACTAACCAAATTTGTGGTAGGGGAGGAGCTTTTGTCAGTCACTACTCATGAAGGTATCTGAAGAAGTGAGCCGAGACTCACAAAAGCTCACACCCTGTCACATATTTTGTTAGTCATTACAGTGCTCCTGGACTCTTGCTCTTATCCTGGACAGTTGTTGTGAGAATAAAATTGGGGCAGGGGAATTATGTAAGGCTGGAAGAAAGATCTGATGAATGACTAAACTAGTCAGTCAAAACAACGCCTTGCATTTAGCCTAGAAACAAAATGGAAATCAGTGAAGATCATCAAGAACGGGCATTTGAAATGACTTCGGTGTAGTGGTTAAGTGTGCAGGCTTTAATCTGGGAGAACTGGGTTTTGATTCCCCACTCCTCCACTCTCAGCTGCTGGATGACCTTGGGCAAGCCATAGTTCTTTCAGAGCTGTTCTCTCGAGGGCAGTCCTTGGGAGAGCTCTCTCAGCCCCACCTACCTCACAGGGTATCTGTTGTGGGGAAGGGAAGGGAAAGGAGTTTGTAAGCTGCTTGGGAGTGTTCTCTCAGCCCCACCTACCTCACGGGGTATCTGTTGTGGGGAGGGGAAGGGAAAGGAGTTTGTAAGCCACTCTGTGACTCCGAGAGAAGGGCGGGGTATAAATCCAATTTCTTCTTCTTCTTCTTCTTCTTCCTCTTCTTCTTCTTCTTGCCAGCTCCAGAAAACTGCCACATCCTGACGTTTCCAAACTGTCTCCAAGGGCAGCCCCATCCAGCCAGGTCAAGATGTTGTCAAAGTATTAAGTCTGCAATCTTTGTTGCCCCCAGAAAGAGATACAGGCACAACCACATGTAGATGGAAGGATGATAGGATGTGACTCTCCTTGTGTCTGGATGGGGCTTCCACCCTCCACTTGGGGCCTGGAGATCTCCAGGAATGACAACTGATCTCCAGATGACAGAGCTCAGTTCCCCTGGAGAAAACAGCTGCTTTGGAAGGTGGACTCTTGCCGACATTCATCCCTTCCTCCCATCCCACTCTTCTTTTCTCCCTGGTCCCCAGCCAATGCTCCCTCTAAGCTGTGGAGCCCTGTGAGCAAAAATTCTACTTTGTGAGCTACTGGCATTAAAGTTGCGAGCGAGCGATTTGGCTGCTGCATGAGTTAGTTTGCTCTGAGACAAAGATGTGCGAGCCGGAGGCTAAAGAACTGTGAGCTAGCTCACACTAACTCAGCTTAGAGGGAACACCACTGCCAAAATATCCAGGAATTTCCCAACCCAGTGTTGGCAGCTCTACCAGATGAAAATCTGCCTGGTAATGGTTAAGATATCTCGCGGAGCAATTCCTTCTTGGGGGACAAAGGCCCGATCTTTTGGAGACTGCTTGACACCCTGAAAGCAATGTGCAGGACCGGGGAGTGTTAACATACAAGACAGTTTAGGTGTGAATGTAAAGCGGGGGGGAGAGATACGTGATTAATTGTCCAGTTGTATTATTTTGATTCGGCCTTGACAAGTTCTCTCGGAATGCTGAAGTCTAGTATAAATACGTGCCCAGCCCAGCTGTTCAAACAGAGTGATTAATTAAACCGATTCCATGTGAAAAACAACAGAGTCTCCGCTCTCAAATTGCAAATCATTCCCAATAAAAGGGGGGAACTGGGCAGCGGAGGGTTATTAATGGCTTTTTAAGGCGATGAATCAATATCGCAAGTAGCAGCCCACACGTCTGGCGGACATTCCAGAGCCCCTGACGCGATGATGGACGTGCTGGGGGGGGGGGGGGGAATCGGTGCACAGAGATAGCTCCAAGCACATCCCGAGGGGGAAGGGCTGCCATTTTGTACTGAGCTTTGGGTTAAAGCGGAAAGAAGGGCAAGATTCTAGACCTCATCGTTTCAGAGCGAAAAACCGAAGCAAAACGAAAATATAGCAGAGCAGCCCAAAGCAATAAAAATACGAGAGTCTGTGGAAAATTCTGGAATGTTTTGGGAGAAGGTTTTTTCCCCCTCCTTGTCTCCAGCTCAGACTGGAAATACTGGGATTTTCTGGAAAAATAGGAAATGGGCTATGAATTAGTTTCAACTGGAGTCCCCAACGTAGCGCCCGCAGCTCCGTGGCATCGTGGAGCACACCAAGTGTTTTTAGAAGGCGGGGAGGGCTGGGGGGGGGGCTCTTCCAGCAGGGCTTCCGATTGGCCACTGAAGACTGGATTGCCTGTACAGATTAGCATCATGTCGTTTCGGCAGCAAAGTATTTGTATTATTTTCTCTCAGTCCTTCCCCCCCCCCCCCCCAATGTATTTTTGAAAATCACCCCTGTGCTCCATTACACTTGGGCTTCCTTCCTCTGGGTGTTCGGCTGTGCTCCCTCCAGTGGCCATTTTGTGGTTGTCTCCGCCTCCTGTGGCAGCCATTTTGTGGTTGCCCCCACCACTTTGTGTTAGAATCCACAGACGCTCGCAGGCTTTACAAGCCTGGAGACCCCTGCCAGAGGGTCTTCAAGGCGAGTGAAAAGCAACAGTGGTTTGCTGTGGCTTTCCTCTGCAAAGTCTTCCTCGGCAGCCCTTCATCTGAGTACCAACCCTGCGTAGCTTCCAAGATCTGATGAACTCAGGCTATGCCATACCATTCCACATCCCTGCTAAAACACATGCAGAAATATAAAAACAGCAATCAAAGCACTGGGCAAAATGGAGGGGACCACTGGGGGATGCCAAATGAAACCCAGAAATGTCATCCGCCAAGTGAAACAAGAAGATCGTCACCCACTGGCAGAAGATGGAAACAGAAGGACAGACAAATCGACATGGGGAGAGTGTTCCAGAGCTCTGGTGCCACTACTGAGAAGGCCCTTTCCCAGGCTGAAGAAGAAGAATACCCCCCTTTTCTCCATCTTAAGGAGTCTCAAAGTGCTGGCTCCTGGATCGGGCTGCCAACTTCCAGGTGGTGGCTGGAGATCGCCCACTATTAGAACTGATCTCCAGACAATAGAGATCAGTTCCCCTGGAGAAAATGGCTACTTTGGAGGGCGGACTCTCTGGCATTGTACCCTGCAGAGGTCCCTCCCCCTCCCCAAACACTGCCTTCCCGATGCTCCACTCTCAAACTCTCCAGGTAGGTATTTCCCAGCCCAAAGCTGGTACCCCCTACTCCCACATTGCCACCTGGTTTACCTCAGAAGACAGGGGAAACAAAGCAGGGCTTCCAAAGATGAGTGTGGTGGTCTGGCAGGTTCACAAAGGAGTAGGCAGTCCTTCAGGGATGTCGGGCCCAAACCATAATATGGGTTCAAAGGCCAAGAAAACCTCTTCGCATCATGCCCGGAAGTAAATTGGAACCCTGTCTAGATGGGCCAAGACTAGGGCGATGTGATAGCCATTCCCACTTTCACCTGGGGGCCAGATAATATGGCCAATACGTGGCTACTTTTGACAATCACACCTTGGGCTTTCATATCTAGGGTTGCCAGCTCCAGATTGGGAAATACCTGGAGATTTGGGTGGTGGAGCCTGAGGAGGGGGGAGCTTAAGAACATAAGAGAAGCAAATTGGATCAGGCCAATGGCTCATCCAGTCCAACACTCTGTCACACAGTGGCCAAAAACACCAGGTGCCCTCAGGAGGTGCAGCAGTGGGGCCAGGACACTAGAAGCCCTCCACTGTTGCCCCTCCCAAGCACCCAGCATACAGAGCATCACTTCCCCAGTCTGAGAGTTCCTATCTATACCTTGTGGCTAATAGTCACTGATGGACCTCTGCTCCAGATGTTCATCCAATTCCCTCTTGAAGCCGTCCATGCTTGTAGCCGCCACCACCTCCTGTGGCAGTGAATTCCACATGTTAATCACTCTTTGGGTGAAGAAGTCCTTCCTTTTATCTGTTCTAACCCGACTGCTCAGCAATTTCATGGAGGTGCCCCCGAGTTCTTGTGAGAAAGGGAGAAAAGGACTTCTTTCTCTACCTGCTCCATCTCAGGCGTAATCTTATAAACCTTGATCGTGGCTTGAAGGATAATGCCATAGACTCTAACTTCCAAAACGACCATTTCCTCCAGGTGAACTGGACTCTGCCACCTGGAGATCAGCTGTAAGAGCGAGAGATAGGGTTGCCATCCCCCCAACGGGGGCGGGGGTTTTTTTTTCCTGCTTTCATGGGCCCCACCCTGCTGCCAGCCAGCTGGCTGTCGGGTGAGAGCCCCGCCCCCGAAGAACCCCCAGTGCACCCAATGTGCTCGGAGTGATGATGTCACCCAGAGGTGACGTCATAGCACCGGGGCATGTCGTATAGGGCCGCTCTGGCATTTGGGTAGAAACTCAATGGTCACCATAGAGGTTTTTTTAACCCAAATGCTAGAGCGTCCCCTTAACAACGGGCCCGCGTGATGATGTCACTTCTGGATGCCATTATTGCGGCATGTGCCAGAAAACCCCAGGAGCTGGGCTGGAGCCCCCCACTGGGACTCAGGTAAGACCTGAAAACCCTAGCGGGAGGTCTCCAACCACCACCTGGGGTATGGCAACCCTACCTGCATCCCCTCTCCTCTGCAATGTCAAGAGAGCTTCAGTGTGGGACGGGACATCTCAGTGGGTTGAGTTTCCCCACCCACGCCGGTGACAGCCAAGGAAACTGAGCAGGGGCAATATTCTCAGGGCAGTGATGTCAACCCCATCTTTGGCCTCTGGTAACATCTGGTCCCAGCCGCAAGAGGAGTTTATGTGACAGAGTCTTCCAGCCAGCTGCGATTATCGAGTGACAGTTCCCACGCATTCTCCCCCGGCTACGCAGCCTTATCACTTCTTCCCGGCACAGCCAACTCGTAATGAACCACAGCGGCAGGAAATGCAGAGTTTGTTGCCAGTGGTCCTGTTTACTTAGGGGGGTTGCCAACTTCCGGTTGGTGGCTGGAGATCTTCCGCTATTTCAACTGATATCCAGGTGACAGAGATCAGTTCCCCTGGAAGAAATGGCTGCTTTGGAAAGCGGACTCTATTATACCCCATCGAAGTCTCTCCCCTCTCCAAACCCCGCCCGCCTCAGGCTCCACCCCTCTCCCCAAATCTCCGGGTATTTCCCAGCCCAGAACTGGCAACCCTAATTTCCAATCTCCAAGTGGGGCCTGGAGACCTCCTGGAATTACAACTGATCTCCAGGCGACAGAGATCACTTTCCTTGGAGAAAATGGAGGTTTTATAGGTCCCTCCCCACCTATAGTTCTTCTCTCGACATTTTATACTGGCTTATTGAAAAGGCCACTTTTCATGCAACTGAGAAAGTGAGGTCTGGTGACGGTTGCTGGGCCCCAGACAGGGCCAGGGGATCTCCCAGTGTTACAACTGATCCCCAGACAACCGAGATCAGTTCCCCTCGAATAAATGGCTGCTTGGTGGGATAGACTCGATGGCTCAGACTATAGCTTAAATGGGATGCCTCTCTTTGTCTTAACCTGGGAGCTGCCCTCCGACCTCTTCTCTTTCACCTTGTCCTCTCACTCTTTCTCACAGGGCCTTCCACTAGGGATGCCACCTCCAGGTGTGACCTGGGGATCCCCCCCCCCCCCGGAATTACAGTTCATCTCCAGACTACAGAGATCAGTTGCTCTAGAGGAAATGGATGCTTTGGAGGCTGGACTCTAGGGCATTGTACCCCACCGAGGTCCCTGTCCTCCCCAAGCTCCATCCCCAAATCTCCTGGAGTTTCCTAACCTGGATCTGGCAACCCAGAAAAAAGAGCCGTTTCTGTCAGAGCTCTCTCAGCCCCGCCTACCTCACAGGGTGTCTGTGGTGGGGAGGGGAAGGGAAAGGAGTTTGTAAGCCGCTCTGAGACTCCCTTGGGGAGTGAAGGGTGGGGTATAAATCTAATCTCCTCCTCCTTCTTCATCACTAATAATAATAACTGGCTTGAGTTGTGAGCTGTAGGTGACGGCCAGCCGTGTCCCGTGCCATTCTGTTTGGACTTGTCTTGTTAGCAAGCTGTCCCCGGTAGGGCTGCCAAGTCAGCCCGGGGGGGCGGGGGATCCCCCGCTAAAGGGGTTCCCGATCCGCCGGCCAGCATTTGGCCAGCGGGGGGAACCCCACCCCCGACGTCGTCCAGCAAGGACGACGTAATGATGTCACAGGAAGTGACGGAGCACGTTGGGGGCGTTGCCAGGGCGACGCTCTGGCAATCACCCTAGAGTTTTGGGGCGATTGCCACAGCGTCGCCCTGGCAACGCCCCCAACGTGCTCCATCACTTCCAGTGATGTCGATGGGCGCGTGAGCTTTGCGCGCACGCCAGAAGAAACTCCCGGCGGCAGGAGGACTCCCCCCCGCCAGTGAGTTTTCAATACTTGGCAGCCCTAGTCCCCGGGTATCATTCTGGCCTTTCCAATCATCTTTCTCACCACGAGGACACGCTGTCCTCATCTCGGGACCATGACACAGATGGCCTCTCAGCAGCAGGGCCCATCTTTCGTAAACTAGACTAGAATACTGTCCTTTCTGTGCAGCATTGGGCCTACAGATCTTAACTGAGGGAAGAGATCAGGGCTGACTGGTAGAGCCCATGCTGAGGTTCTTTCCAACAGCGTGAGCATCTCTGTCTGAGGGGCTGGAGCAGATACGACTGTAGCACAGGGCCTGGCTTTACACAATGCATCGTCCGATAGGGTTGGGGTGGTAGCTAGAAGAGGCATGTAGATATGTCTGCCGATAGGTCAGTTTCTGGTATAATGTGGGACTGATGTGTCCCTCGTGTATTTGTACTGTGGTGTCCAGGAAGTTTATTTCTTGTGTAGAGTGATTCATGGTTAGGTTGGTAGTGAGGTGGAAGTTGTGGAAAGGTAGTAAGTGATGAGAACAGGGCTGTCAAACTCCCCATTGGCACCTGGAGATTGGCGGCCTGAAGAGGGCGGAGTTTGGGGAGGGGAGGGACTTCAGTGGCATATAATGCTACAGAGTCCACCTTCCAAAGCGGCCATTTTCTCCAAGCGAACTGATCTCTGTCGCCTGGAGAACAGTTGTAATCCCAGGAGATCTCCAGCCACCACCTGGAGGCTGTGCAAACCAATAACCCGGATAATCTCTCACGCTGTTCAAATCATCCTTGAGAGTTCTGTCTTCTAATACAGTTCTACTTACAGTCATAAATAAGACATGTAACAAATGGTTTTGCCACTATGCACCAACGGAGAGCCAGCAGATGCCGAAGGGAAGCACAAGATTAACTCTGCGTAGGAGTCTTAGAGCATCGGCTCCATGTATAAAAAAGCGACCTGACGAAGCATTGGGGGAAACGGAATATTTACCTAGGAAATCCGCAGTCATATGGTAATTGTCTGGAAGCAGCAGCAGCATAACATGATGTAAAATAAAGGAACAAGAGACGAAGCAAGTTTGTGGACTGTAATTGGACGGAATCAAAAATTTTCACAGTGATCGTTGGTGGGTTGCAACCAATGCTCCCTCTAAGCTGTGGAGTCTTGTGAGCAAGAATTCTACTTTGTGAGCTACCGGCATTAAAGTTGTGAGCAAGTGATTTAGCTAGTGCATAAATTAGTTTGCTCTGGAGCCATCCTTCCTGAGCTAAGACAAAAATCTGTGAGCTGGAGGCTAAAAAACTGTGAGCTAACTCACACTAACTCAGCTTAGAGGGAACACTGGTTGCAACCCTCTTTCTCACCCATTGGGCTGTATCCTGTGCTCTGTTAATGGCCATGCTTTGGAATGGCCTTGATCCAAAGACATGCATGGCCAGTAGTTTAGTGTTGCCAACTTTGGGCTGGAACATTCCTGGAGATTTGGAGAGTGGAGCCTAAGGAAGGCAGGATTTGGGACAGGGAGGGATCTCTGTGAAGTACAATGCCATAAACTCCACCCTCCAAAGCAGTCATTTTCTCCAGGGGGACAGATCTCTGCAGTCTGGAGATCAGCTGTGATTCTGGGAGATCTCCAAGGCCCTCTTGGAGGTTCGCAGCCCGACCATTGGTGGAGCCGTTGGACGTTACCCAGAGTTCTCTCTGAAAGTGTGCCTGGAATGGAGCCCATTTTAAGAGAACCACCTTGAGCTCCCCCCCCAAAAGTCTGGCCCCTGAAACCCACCTGCAACACATTGAGCAGGATTAGACACTTATTGTGTATGACACTTTAAATACCATTACATCGGCGTTTATACAAGAGAGCCCGAGATTTGGAAAAGTAGAATCTTAGCAGAAAACAGCTGGACCCTTTGTTTACATGACAGACAGGAAAGAATCTGGCGTTTGGCTCCAAGATATTCTACAGGAGGTGCATGTGTGCGGGGAGAGGAAGAGGGGTCAGGCCAACAAGCGGGAGAGAAAAGCCACAAGGGTAGAGGCTGCCTTTGCAGGGCTGATTGGCCACGGATGTTGACACCTCAGCTAGGGTTTAATCTGGCGCGCACGCACACACACACACACACACCCTTTGGCTTTGCCAAACAGGTCAGCCCCGGCAGATCTCGCAGATCTCAGAGCCTGCCTCCCTGGCCATCAGAGGGGCCACTCCCCAGCTTGGGGGTCTCTCCACCGCTGTTCTGATTCCCCATAAACATGGTACAGCACACACTGAGAATGAAACAGAAAGAACAGAGGGAGGGGGAGAGGGGGGGAGGGAGAAGGAAAGAATGATAGCGGGAGGGAGAGTGAGAGAAGGGAGGGAGGAAGAGAAAGAGGGGAAGGAGGGAGAAGGAAGAAAGAGAGTGGGAGAGGGGGGCGAGAGAGAAAAGGGAGGGAGGGAGGAAGAGAAAGACAGGAGGGAGGGAGAAGGAAAGAAAGAGAGCAGAAGAGGGGGGAGAGGAAGGAAGGAAGGAAGGGAGAGAGAGAGAGAGAGAGAGAGAGAGAGAGAGAAAGAAAGAAAGAAAGAAAGAAAGAAAGAAAGAAAGAAAGAAAGAAAGAAAGAAAGAAAGAAAGAAAGAAAGAAAGAAAGAAAGAAAGAAAGAAAGAAAGAGGGGAGGGAGGGAAAGAGGGGAGAGAGGGAAAGAGGGGAGGGAGGGAGAAGGAAAGAAAGAGAGGGGGAGAGGGGGGAGAGAGAGAAAAGGGAGGGAGAAAGAGAGGAGGGAGGGAGAAGGTAAAATCCAGTTGGAAAGTGCATTGAAAGTGGATCGAAAGTGGATTGTTTAGTGCGTGTGTGATCACAGCCATGTAAAAAGAAAAAGGCAGAGGGAGGGAGGGAGGGAGGGGAGGGGGAGAGAGGGAGGAGGGGAACATGATGTGTTTTGCATTTGACGTTCTGATTTATGGCTGCGTGCTCCAGTTACCCAGCTGCGGATCATGTTTTCTGACCAAGATGTTCTTGATTTGAATATTGCTTTCCTTCACCCTTGTCTTCGAGAAAATAAAAACCACCAGGTGAATTTAAAAGGCAAAGGGAAAAGAAAAGAAAAGAAACACTGTTCATCGGCTGAAAACACAACAGATTATACCGTCGGTGGTTTCTAATAGCTGGGCTGTATTGTGGGGGCCTGTTTGTTCCTTTGGCTCATAACCCAGGCGCACGCAGAACAGGCCTTGCCCAAGAGACACAGCAAAAGCCAGGAGCTGTATGGGGCTGGAAGCCTCATGTGTCACCTGGTCAGGAAGCATCTCTTGACTTATTGCATCACATAGCTGACGTCATCTTGCATCACCAGACCTGGAAGTGTTGTTGGGCTTCTTGCATCTTTGCGCTTCTTGCACTACCTGGCCAGGAAGCATTTTCTGGCCTTCCTGCATCTCTGGGCTTCTTGAATCGCCTGGCCAGGAAGCACCTCTGCACTTCTTGCATCTCTGCGTGTTATGTCCGCCGACTGCCAGTAAGGGCCAGTGGCCTGAATGAGGAGCCTGGCTCCCAAACACAAAAGGCCACCTAGAGTCCACCAATTGGAACTCTGGCGGGAGATTCAAACCCTCCAGTAAGACTGGGTGGGTGTCTTGGGTGGGTGCATATAGTTGGCCTTCTCGGCCAGTATTTTTGTTGTGGTGTGGTGTGCAAATAACTGTTACCTGTTCAGCATGGTAGTCCAGACTTAAATGCTTCGAACCCAGTACGCAACATTGGTGACAAAGGTGGGATCCTGCCGGGCTGCCGGGGCACCAAGGAAGAAGAAGGACTGCTGCCACCGCTGCCACCGCTGAGCACCAAAGGCACGCAGGCCACTTCCGTGCCACACAGCGCAAGCAGCACAATGGCAGTCGCTCCGGGAGCAGGACTGGTTCCCCCATTCGATCCAGCCCGTCCACACCAATGGGGAGCATGGGAAGCGGGAACCAAATCCATCCTGGTTTTCTACCAGGTGATTGATGGTGAGCGGAAGCTCATGCGGCCCCGCCATCGTTGATCTGCCTCAAAACCTCCTCTCACTGACTAAACTGGAAGAGTCGTGTGCGCATTCCACTACCGAAACCAGCAATCGCAGGGATCTGCCACAGAGTACTTGGCTGAGCTTTGTCACCTTGCCTCTGAGTGCAAGTTTGGGACCCATTTGGAGATGGCTCTCCGAGATAGGTTCATCTGTGGCCTTCAGGAGGAGAAGCTCCTGTACCCTCGTTTCCATCCCCTCCACAGCCGCCGCTTGGGAGAGATCGCATCCATCCGTAGCCAAGTCCACATCCAGTCATCGGGCAGCCACACGTCAGGCAAGTACCGGCCCCAGTGACTCCGAGGGAGAGGAGGTCCACCAGACCCAACTTGGGGTCTGGTAGGCCGCAAGTCTTCAACCCACCAATTGTGTTCCCACAACATGTCACCGACTCGAAGCTGATTATCAGTGGCGGGTATCACTGGGTAGTTCCTGAGTCCCCAGAAACTTCCGAGGTCTTGGAACTGGGCAGAGTCAGAGAATGCAGGCTTCCCGGATGCAACTGTAGTGTATAAACAATTCAGTGTGCAAAATAGCTAGAAAGGCTGGGAAACTGCTACGTACGCCACACCTGTGAATTCTGGGATCTTGCAGAGAGCAGCCTGAAAAAGAGAATAATTTTTGTCAATATCGGACATCTACCGAGTCCTCCAGATTTGGCCTGTTAATCTAAAAAGATCAGTTTCGGTACACTTGAGATTAATCCTGGATGGGGATGGAGGGTGTGCCGATGGTGCATTTGTACGCTGGGAAGAGCGAGCACATCGTGGTGCATGGCAGATGTTTCCAATTAACCGGCACAGATCTGTAAGGACATCAGACCCTTTTGACCTCCATTAGAAACTGTAGGGGTTTTCTTACCTCTTGGTGTAGGCTCTGGGGAACAGCAAAGGTTTCACATCTCAGAACTCAGAGCTAAGCAGGATTGGCCATGGTTCGTGCTTGAGTAGGAGACCGCAGAGGAAATCAAGGGTTGTTTCGCAGAGGCAAGCGATGGCAAACCACCTCTGTTCATCTCCTGCTTGAGGAAATGCTCAAGAGCCCGGGACTTTTCAGTTTAGGAAAGAGACGATTGGGGGGGGGGGGGGGGACATGATAGCCATTTATGAAATTATGTATGGGGTCAGGGCTTTTTTGGTAGAAAAAGCCCAGCAGGAACTCATTAGCATAATAGGCCACACCCAACCGCAGGAACTCATTAGCATATTGGGCCACACCCCTGACAGTGCAGCTCCCTCCCAGGATCGGCTTCCCCAGGCGCCCTGCGGCTTGCGAGGTGCCTGGGAAACTCGAGGGGGGGGCGGGTGCTGTAGGCATGGCCGACTCAGCAGCCAGCCAGAACTCCATTCCTGCGCGTTCCTGCCCAAAAACAGCCCTGCATGGGGTGTTGACAAAGAGAATTTTTTTCTCCTTTTCCCACAATACTAGAACTCAGGGTCAATTCTAGCCCTGGACTTCCATGCAGGTCTTCCATCCGAGTCAAGTCTCAGCCAACTTACAAAGGCCCCTCGTGGGGTTTTAAAGGCATGAGACATTCAGAGGCAGCTTGCCATTCCCTACCTCTGCATGGCAACCCTGGGTTTCCTTGATGGTCTCCCATCCAAGTCCTAACCAGGGCTGATCCAGCTTCGCTTGTAAACTCTGATGAGATCAGGCTAACCTGGGCCATTCATGTCTGAGCTTTGTCTACGGTAGTAGTAGTCCTATAGCACCTTCAAGACTGATGAAATTTTCCAGGGGAGGAAGAGGAGGAGGAGGAAGAAGGAGGAAGAAGAGGAGGAGAGGAAGAGGAGGAGGAGGAAGAGGAGGAGGAGAGGAAGAGGAGGAAGAAGACGACGGAGGAGGAGATTTGATTTGTACCCCACCCTTCACTTGAAGTCTCAGAGCGGCTTACAATCTCCTTTCCCTTCCCCTCCCCAGAACAGACACCCTGTGAAGTAGGTGGGGCTGAGAGAGCTCTTTTGAGGACTGCTCTTGAGAGAACAGCTCTGAAAGAACATGTGACTGACCCAAGGTCACACCGGCAGCTGCATGTGGAGGAGTGGGGGACAAAACTCAGTTTCTCAGTGTTATGTCTTGACCATGTGGTCGCCATGTGCTCCCGTAATGGCGACCGCCGTGTGGCCAGAGCACATGGCCAAGAAACTACCTGAGCTTTAGCCAGGTAGAACAAAGGCCAGGTGGATTCGAACCGACCACCTATCATGTACCTAGGTTTCTCCCAGGGAACCTATGAGATGTAAATAGACTGAGAATAGCCTATCAGGCCAGTTGGGCGAGGTCAGGGGATTGTCCCTGACCAGCATAAAAGGAGGGCTCGGAGCCCTGGGTTGTATGCTTCATCTGGACCAGCAATAAAGATCTAGCTGTTTCACTGTTTCATGGACTCCTGACTCCAGTACTTCTCAGTGGCGACGAGGATGGGATCCTTCTCACTCAGATTAGAGTCCATGCTCCTAGCCACCACACCAAGCTAGCTTTCCTGAGTCCAAGTGCACTTGGTTAGGTCTCTGATCAGTAGGGCTGCAAAGCTCCAGGGGAGGGCTGGAGATCTCTCCGAATTTATGACTGATCTCCAGACGACCAAGATCAGTCCCCCTGAAGAAGATGGCTGCTTTGGAGGGTGCATTCTGTGGCACAGTATCCTGCTGAAGTCCCTCCCCTCCCCAAACCCCACCCTCCTCAGGCTCCACCCCCAAATCTCCAGGTATTTCCCAATCCCAAGCTAGCAACCCTGTGGATGAAGAGAGTTTTGGCTCACAAAAGTTCATACCCAGGAACATTTCGTTGGTCTTGAAGAGGCTACTAGACTCAGATTTGAGTCACTCCTGAAGAACGGCTGTTGGAATACCTTGGAACGAGAAGGATGCTGAGGAGCCAGTCTGCTGTCAGGACAGGTTGAAGATTTTTTTTGATCCACTCCAAGTCCAGCCGTCACCAGCAGGGGCCACAACACAGCCAGGCTAGCGAGGTCCAAGCCAAGGCCCGAAGGGATTCCACCGGTGGCTGGGAGGAAGCCCAGTACTTGTGGGCATCAGTCTGCTGTACGATGCGCCACCCCAGGCAGTTGCTTGGGTGGGTTTCCTGAAGAGCCAGCCCTTCCTGAGGTCCCATCGTTGTTTTAAATGAACGCAGTAGGTTGCCTGGAAGGTTTCCCGGAAAGAGTAGCAGGTTCCCTTGGCCCCACTGCCAGGATGGAGAAGAGAGAGAGAGAGAGCACAGCTCAGAGAAGACAGGAGCCAAGGGCTGGTTTCCGTTTCCATTTGCAAAGGGGAGAGACAGCCAGCTCCCATAAATTGACAGTGTCAAGTGAGAATTTTTGCTCAGTTGGATGGAAATCTATTTTGCATAGGTGGATGCAATGCTCCCCCTAAGCTGTGGAGTCTTGTGAGCAAAAATTCTACTTTGTGAGCTCCTGGCTCACAAAGCTAGGAGCGAGCGATTTTCACCTACTGCATAAATTGGTTTGCTCTGGAGCCATCTTTCCAGAGCTAAGACAAAAAAGTGTGAGCCGGAGTCTAAACAACTGAACTAGCTCACACTACACCCCCCTCCTAAATCTCTAGGTACTCTCTAGCCAAGAGTTGGCCCACCCAAGTAGTGGGATAGCCAACAGATGGCTTCCTGATAACTGTACTTGGGGTACAGTTGGTTCAGTCCAAGGTCAGGGGTCCAGAAGTCAGGCAAAGCAGAATTGGTGGCTTGGCATCTATCGTACGTGTTGCATCCACGCCTAACAACCTCTCTTGGCTGGTTTTATAGCCCCACGCCTAAGGGTCATGCCTGCAACCAGTTACTCAGAAGTAACCCTGCAACTATGCATCTTCATCATCAGCAAACACTTGGTATCAGGCTAGGAGGCGTGCAGTTTGCCGTCTTGTCTGTAGCTCCAGTCTCAGCCTTTGTCTGTGGTGCTCTAAGGGTGTAGGTGATACAGGTGGGCTGAAAACAGCCAACAGCAGTTTACCTGCTGAATCAGGGCTGGAGGGTGTGGCTCTGCACCAGCTGTTGGCTGTGGATCCTGACAAGCAGTTCATTTTCCTGCTGGTCAGCTTTTGTTAACTCAAGGCTGGCTACACAGGGCTCTTCTTCTCCTGAGGAGTCATCTTCTCCTGAGGAGTCCTCAGTATTGCTGAGCCCTTGCTGACTCATTACACCAGCATATGTACAAGGCCTTCCATGTGCAACCTACCTGGAAGCATTGCAGGATTCCCAGAAACATGTGACCAGACTTTTTTGAGGATGAGATGCTGGAGCAGATGTGACTTCAGTTGGGTCCATCAGGATTCTTATGTTCGGAAGCGTATCTTCAGTTGCTCCCCGTTCCGCTATTTTCATTTTTTTGGTTGGAGAAATGACAACCTGGCTTTCATCGCTTACTTTGAAACCAAGAGAATCCTTTTGCTGTTTGTTATATTTGACAGCATCAGTGTGCACGGCAGAGTTCCCTGCTGGGTAAGCACATACTTCAGAAGAAAACTTTGGCAGGGCCATCCTATGAGATTGTTTCCCTTCTGGTTTCGAACCCCCACCACTCAGCAACTCGTTTAAAAGTAGGAACAGTATGGGTTTTGCCCCTCCCCCATCCCAACCTCAAAGACTCAAGGCCAAACTGGGTTCATCTGTGCATTCTGCTAATATCTGCCAAGCACCCTTGGGTGGGGTTTTCAACAGGAGACAGGATGAGTGAGGCTTTCCTCTTGAGTCAAGTTGGTCATACTTTTTTACGAATGGCTCACATTGCCAACACCTGGCCCGCAAGAATTAAAAAAATTACTATATACATGTTTTTTCTCCCGTGTCCCAAGACGCTAGAATTTGCCATCACACGATTAACTGGATGGACTGTTGGTTAAGAATGTGCACCAGAAATTCACACAATGTGCAGTATGGAGGGGAGGGGGCTGTGGCTCAGGGGAAGAGCCTCTTCTTTGCATGCAGAAGGTCCCAGGTTCAATTCCTGGCATCTCCAGTTTATAAAAGGACCAGGCAGGAGGTGATGGGAAAGACCTCAGCCTGAGACCCTGGAGAGCCGCTGCCGGTCTGAGTAGACAGTACTGACTTTGATGGACTGGTGGTCTGATTCAGAATAAGACAGTTTTATGTGTGTGTGATCCTTATTTCTATTATTTTGAATAAAGGGATTAAAAATGTAGTAAGAACATAAGAAGAGCCGTGCTACATCAGACCAATAGTTCATCTAGTCCAGCATCCTGTCTCACACTGTGGCCAACCAGTTCCTCTGGAGGGTCAACAACAGGGCATAGAGGCCAAGTCCTCCATTAGAACATCAGAAGAGCCCTGCTGGATTAAATCAGTGAAGGTCCATCTAGTCCAGCCTCCTTTCTCACACAGTGGCCAGTCAGTTCCTCTGAAGGGCCAACAATAGGGCATGGAGGCTGAGACCTTCATAAGAAGATTAGAAGAGCCCTGCTGGATCAGACCAGTGATCCATCTAGACCAGCATCTTGTCTCACACAGTGGCCATCCAGTTCCTCTGCCGTATGAGAGACAGTTTGGTGTAGTGGTTAAGTGTGCGGACTCTAATCTGGGAGAACCGGGTTTGATTCCCCACTCCTCCACTTGCAGCTGCTGGATGACCTTGGGCAAGCTGTAGTTCTGGCACAGCTGTTCTTGAAAAAGAGCAGTTTCTGTCAGAGCTGTCTCAGCCCCACCTACTTCACAGGGTGTCTGTTGTGGGGAGGGGAGGGGAAGGGAAAGGAGTTTGTAAGCCACTCTGAGACTCCAAGTGAAGGGTGGGATATAAATCCAATCTCTTCTTCTTCTTCTTCTTCTTCTATGTAGCTTCTTGGTGGAGATGCAAGACTCCTTGATAGGGATGCCAACTCTGGGTGGGGAAATTCCTGGAGATTTGGGGGTGGACCCTGGGGTGGGCAGAGTTTGGGGAGGGCAGGGGCCTCAGCAGTGTATATTGCCATGGATACCACCCTCCAAAGCAGCCATTTTCTCCAAGGGAAATGATCACTGTCATCTGGAGATCAGTTGTCATTCCAGGAGATCTCCAGGCCCTACCCGGAGGTTAGCAACCCTATTCCCAGATGATCCATAACAGACCTGGCGATGCCCTGTCAGCAATGCCCTTCCACCCTCTACATATATACAGACAAGCCAGTCCCTTCGACAAAGAATTAACAAACGTAGGTCTGACATTAAAAAACGCAACATTCAAAAAACAGTGGAGGGACATTTTAACCTTCCAGGACCTTCAGTTGCTGACCTCAGAGTAGCAGTTCCCTTACAAGGAATTTCAAAGGGAGATTAGAAAGAGAGACTGCCGAATGCGACTGATCATGAAGCTCAAGACTAGAGGTGTCAGATTCATTTGTTACAAGGGCCAGATCTGACATAAATGTCACTTTGTCAGGCTGGGCCATGTGTGCCATAACATGTAATGCCCGGGAACCAGAGATAGAAACGGTATAAACGGTACAAACGACAGCAGCTGGTAGACTCTGAGTTGGTGTATCTTCACTGCAAGGCCCCATGGGCTGGGAGCTGGGGGCAAAGGAAAACCCAGATGGACGGTGAGCCAGCGCTGGAGAGCCAGTGGTGCAGCAGTGGGCAGATGCTCCCACGCTGCTTGACTGCTGCAGACGAGGTTGTTCCGCTATGCTGATGCCACAATGGAGTGGCTCTGCCCACTCTCCCCCCAAGCACTTCTTCCCTTGCACCAGTTGCTCGTGGCCTTCCTAAGAACTCTGGACAGGCCGGATCTGGCCCCCAGGCCTTATGTTTGACCCCCCTGCTCAAGACAGTGCGTCCACCTGGACTGAATCGAGACTGAGGTTCCCTGTCCCATTCCCTATGCTGATTCCTCCGCCCCTACGAACCCCTCTGTATATCACAGCTAATCCAATCACACCTGCTGTTGTCATTCGGCACCTGAAATCACTCCACTCTCCAAGATACAAGGAAAGAAGTACTTATGTTCTAGCTGTATCTGAAGAAGTGAGCAGTGGCTCACGAAAGCTCCTCCGCTGCCACAGATTTTGTTTGTCTTCCAGGTGCTCCTGGACTCTGGCTCTTTTCTCGACCTGACAAGAGAGAGCTTGCCTGCCTCTCTGAGGTCCAGGGCTTTCATGTCGACCTCCCTATCTGTCTCTGCCGCATACCAATCTGGTTACAAGCCTCTTGGCCTGGGAGTCGAGCAAGATGGCCCTTCTGCTCCCCCCCCCCCCCCCCCCCCCGGTTAAAAGCATTCAAGCTGCTTCCTTTATAGCCACTTCCCACAGGTGGCTGAGCGGCTGGGCCAAGGGCAACCAGCACATATAGCCGGGATGTTTTGTGAGCTGCGGTCCCCCAGATGTTTGGGTCTGCAGAACGCCTCTTCCTTAGCAGGTTCCAGGACCTCCTGCTGTTGGCCTCCACTTAGTGGGGGAACGGACGCAGGCCCAGGCTGGAGTCCCTGGGGAGCTGATAAAGCAGTCTGTTCTTCTTCTTCTTCTTTGGGGGAAGGAATGTCATGCTAAGCCCATGCCCTGGGTTGCCAACTCTGGGTTGGAGAAATTCCTGGAGATTGGGGGTGGAGCCTAGGGTGGCCAGGTGTGGGTTAGAAAATACCTGGAGATTTTGGGGTGGAGCCAGGAGAGGGCAGGGCTTGGGGAGGGGCCTCAGCATAGTACAATGGACTTATGCTCCGTGTAGCTATCAAATCCCCTCTTCAAGCTGCTCATTCCTGTGGCCATCACTACATCCTCTGGCAGCAAACTCCACATTTGAATCATGCTCTTGTTTAAGCTGTATTTCCTTTTGTCTGTCCTGAACCCACTGCTGGACTAGATGGACCAGTGGTCGGATCCAGCAGGGCTCTTCTGATGTTCTCCGGGAAAACTTACCTCTGTCGTCTGGAAACCAGCTGTAATACTGGAAGATCTCCAGGCCTCACCTGGAGGCTGGCAACCCTACCTCCCAGGTCCCAGTCTTACACTCTGACTGCTAAATACCATGCAAGTAGGGTTGCCAAGTCTGGGTTGGAAAATACCTGGAGACTTTGGGGGTGGAGCCAGGAGAGGGTGGGGTTTGGGGAGGGGAGGGGAGAAGTCTCAGCATGGTACAGTGCCATAGGGCCCACCCTTAAAAGCAGTCATTTTCTTCAGGAGAGCTGATCTCTGTCAGCTGGAGATCAGTTGTAAAAGCAGTGGATCCCCAGGCCCCACCTGGAGGCTGGCAACCTTAGTGGAGCCTGGGGATGGCAGTGTTTGAAGAGGGGAGGGATTTCAGCAGGGTACAATGCCATAAAATCCACCCTCCAAAGCACCCATTTTCTCCAGGGGTAGTCTGGAGAGCAATTATAATTCTGAGAGATCTCCAGGCCCCACCTGGAGGATCAAGTAACAAAAAGTATACACTGCAAGAAACTTTTGTAAATAAATGTGTTCTATTTATAACTATTATTCTATAAAGTGCATTGTGTGCTGTTTATAACATCATTGTCAGGTACATATATTCAGTACATTCAGTATAACAGTAACATTCAGTTCATTCGATATAACAACTACCAGTCAATTTTGCATGACCGTTTTAAAAGTCAAGCCCCAACAGGAGTTTCCAGAATTACAAGCCGGCTTCTACTTGCACAAAGTCTTCCAAAAAGGGGGGAAACTTTCATTTATAGTTGTGTTGATGCTTATTGCCAGTCCCAGAAAAGACATATTGTGCAGCTAAGATTCATGAACAGAGCGCTCCTGTCATTCTCAAGGCTATTTGGAAAGGGGAGGGATTTCAGCAGGGTACAATGCCATAGAGTCCACCCTCCAAAGCACTCATTTTCTCCAAGGGTAGCCTGGAGAGCAGTTATAATTCTGAGAGATCTCCAGGCCCCACCTGGAGGATGGCAACCCTACCCCACCATCACCATTGCTGCAACCAGGAAAGGCAACAAGAGACAAAGGTCCCTTGCACTATCATTCCTGTGGTTGCCAACCTCCAGGTGGAGATCCCCTGCGATTTCAAATGATCTCCAGATGACGGAGACCAGTTCCCCTGGAGAAAATGGCTGTTTTGGAGGGTGGGTGCTCTGGTGTTCTACACTGTTGAGGTCCTTCCCCTCCCCAAACCCTGCCCTCCCCAGGCTCCACACCCCCCCAAACATCCAGGTATTTCCCAGCCCAGAACTGGCAACCCTATCCTTCCCTTTTCTCCACAGCTATGAGAAATCTGTCCTGCGATCAGAAAAGGGAAGGACCAGCATTATTATCGGTTGTATTTCCAGATAGTCTCCAGGCCTAAGGAGGTTGACACGCCTAAGTAAATACTAGCAGAGGAGATCGAGGCTTTTTCCTAAGGTCAGCAGCTACTATTTGCAATAGGAAGTTTTTCCTTTCCCCTCCCAATTGGGTTGCCAATCTCCAGGTGGTGGCTGGAGGTCTCCCGCTATTACTGCTGATCTCCAGTTGACAGAGATCAGTTCCCCTGGAGAAAATGGCTGTTTTGTGAGGTGGAGTCTATGGCATTACACCCCACTGAAGTCCCTCCCCTCTCCTCCCCAAACCCCACCCTCCCCAGGTTCCACCCCCCCCCCCAAATCTCCAGGTATTTCCCAATCCAGAGCTGGCAACCCCACCTAGAGCCTTAGAATCATAGAAACACAGAGGTGGAAGGGACCACAGAGGCCATCCAGTCCAACCCCCTGCTCAGTGCAGGATCAGCCTAGAGCATCCCTGACAAGAGTTGGTCCAGCCACTGCTGAAAGACCCCCCAATTCGCCTTCGGAATTTGTTCTCCTCAGTAAACGCTGATCTGTTTCTTCTTCTTTTCCCTTCAGAACATCTGAAATAAAGATTTTGTAGCCCTGAAGGGATTCTCTCAAGAAGATGGAAGCCCTTTAGACCCCCCTGACAGCCATTTGCCTTTCCCCCTGGAGCACTGTTCCCCAGAGTCTTGTGGGCTTGGCTGAGAAAGGACTGTTTGAAGTGATGCATCCATGTTGGACAATGCTCGGTTGCTGGCGGCAAACCACACTGGGAACGGACTTCTGTCTAAATCCCACATCCCCCCCCCCCCCCCCATCCAGCCCTCTCCTCTTAAAAGAGAGCACCTGCCTTGTAAAACCGACCAAAGAAGACTGTCTTGACTCTTTGGTCCTGGCTGTTTAATAAATCCAAAGTTGCTTGAAATGAAAAAACATAACGGGCCATGTCAACGCTTCGCTGTGGTGGCATTTGAGCCGGATTCCCCAGCACGGTCTCCATGGGCGCCAGGAGGAAGAGAAATAGGAGGAGGAGGAGGAGGAGGAGGAGGAGGAGGAGGAGATTGGATTTATACCCCGCCCTTCACCACCCAAGAGAGTCTCAGAGCAGCTTATAAACTCCTTTTCTCTTCCCCTCCCCACAACAAACACCCTGTGAGGTGGGTGGGGCTGAGAGAGCTCTGACAGAAACTGCTCTTTTTCAAGAACAGCTCTGACAGAACTATGAACGAAGGTCATCCAGCAGGTGCAAGTGGAGGAGTGGGGAATCAAACCCAGTTCTCCCAGATTAGAGTCCTCACACTTAACCACTACATGCCTGTCCCCTGAATCTTGAAGAACAGGATTTGGTTAGAGATAGAGGCCCTTTCCGCACTTGGACCTCATCCCAGGTTTTCTCTCTGTTCAACTTGAAGCCATTTACCTTGCAGTTATCTCTGTTTAACTGTTGTTTTCTGCACCGATTTTGTCCCGTTCCAATTTGCTTGCCTGCCCCAGGTTATAAATTCTGCATTGCAAACAGGGATGTTTGTCCTAGGTATGGCAGGAAAGGGGCAAGATCAAAACCGAGTTTAAAATTCTACACTTAAATTTGCACCGGGGCCACTCCAGATCGAGGGAAAGTCCGTGGCAAAACCGAATCCATATACCCCGGGGCAACAGCAGCCCAAACCTGGTGTGACTACAATGTAATGCAGAATTGACACCAAAAAAAAAATGGAATAAAAAGAGAGGCAAACTCGAGTGGAGTGCGCTCGAATAACTAGTAGGAGACAACGCTGAACCAGGTTTAAAGGTCTAGTGTGGAAAGGGCCAGAGAAACACGGGGGGGGGGGGGGTGCTTTTGAACTAGAGTTGGGATAACTCAGCGCATGTTTTCTCCGACACACACAAAAAAAGAGTCTATTTGTAAATAGGCTAAGTCAATACGATGAGTGGGATTGCATTTCTATTTTCAACGCAGAGCCATATAGCCACTCTGGATGGAAATCCGAGACACCCTGTCTACAAGGCCATTGAGCCAATGGTTTGATGCATGTGGTTTGCGAAGATGGTTGACTCCCATCCAAAAAACACAGCTGGGATAATTTAGTCCCAAATAGCTTTGCCTCGGCTCCTTGCGGCACAGCCGGTCCGTATACCTGCCACAGCCGGAGTGGTAAGCGAACTCCTCGGAAAAGCTTCCCTGTCGAAAGCTCATTTGTCTCCGCTAATAAGCATCACGAGTGATCTAAGATCAGAATCCAGGAGAGATTTAAAGGGTCCGTGCGGAGCTGATCCCCCGGAAAGTCCTCTCCCTTGCTTGCTTCTCCCATCTTCCTTTGCTGCCCCCCAAAGTCAGCCAGCTTTTGCCGTTTCTTTTCATAGCAGGAAACAATAAAACGTTGCACTTAGGGGACAACTTTGCGCTCTTCTGAATGATTCTACTGCACCTTTCACAATCAGTGGCCTGTTAAAGATCCCCCACTCCATCCCCCAGGAGTGCATATTGTTACCCAGAGCCCAGGGTTACCCAGAGCTCAGCATTTGCCTCTTGAGTTTCAGCATTTTTATTTTCCTTCTTAGAAGAAGGAGTGAAAATTTGTTAGAACATCAGAAGAGCCCTGCTGGACCAGACCTGTGGTCCATCTAGTCCAGCATCCCATCTCATGCAGTGGCCAACCAGTTCCTCTGGAGGGACAACAACAGGGCAAAGAGGCCGAGGCCTTCATAAGAACATCAGAAGAGCCCTGCTGGATCAGACTAGTGAGGGTCCATCTAGTCCAGCATCCTGTCTCACACAGTGGCCCCATCCAGTTCCTCTGGAGGGGCAACAACAGAGCACAAAGGCCGAGGCCTTCATAAGAACATAATAGGAACCCTGCTGGATCAGACCTGTTATGTATTGACCATGCGGTCGCCATGTGCTCTCTTAATTGCGACCACATGGCCAGAGCACATGGCCAGAGCACATGGCCAAGAAACTACCTGAGCTTCAGCCAGGTAGAACAAAGGCCAGGTGGATTCAAACCGGCCACCAATCCTGTACCTAGGTTTCTCCCAGGGAACCTATGATATGTAAATAGACTTCTAATAGCCTATCAGGCCAGTTGGGTGAGGTCAGGGGATTGTCCCTGACCAGCATAAAAGGAGGGCTTCGAGCCCTGGGTTGTATGCTTCATCCGGACCAGCAATAAAGATCTAGCTGTTTCACTATTCCAGGGGTGGCCAACCTGTGGCTCGGGAGCCACACACGGCTCTTTCACACATATTGTGCGGCTCCTGGCAGGGCGGCTGGGGAAGCAAAGGGGAGGCATGCTTTTTCTCTCTTTCTCCCTTCCTTCCTTCCCTCCTCCCTCCCTCCCATCTATTTGCTTTCCTAGTTTCTCTCTCTCTCTTTCTTTCCACTTCTTTAATTCTTTCTTTCCATCTCTCTCTTTTTTCTCTCTCTCTCTCAATATCATTAGCAAACAAGTAATATCATTATCAATAACCAGTTTTCCTTGTTTGTTTTTATTTTTGGCAGTCCCATTTAACGTTAATAAAAAGCAAATTTGCATATTTTTAAAAATAAAAACGTGTGTGTGCTATTTGTTCCTGTCTTGTGGCTCTCAGACATCTGACATTTATTCTATGTGGCTCTTACGTTAAGCAAGGTTGGCCACCCCTGCACTATTCCATGGACTCCCGACTCCAATACATATCAGTGGCGACGAAGGTGGGATCCCGATGAGCGACTCTCCAGCAGACCACAGCAGCACAGCGAGCTCTGTCCCGCCGGCCGCAGGCATCTCCGAGCTCCAGCGCTCCAACGCCTCACCGCAAGCCGCTCTGAGCCCAATCCTCCGGCACTAGCCAGCGCCAAGCCTCAGAGCTCCCCGGCACCGCCGCAAGACACGAGGACATCGCTCAAACAGCCGCCGCCGCTCCTGCTCTGGTAAATATGGCAAACGCTCTGGGACCAATTACCCCTTTCGATACGTCTCGCCCCGAGACGTGGAAGTCCTGGCTCAAGACGCTGGGTTGCGCCTTTAAGGTCCGCGGAATCACAGATGCGGACCTGAAGAGTGCCTGTCTCTTGAGTTCCGGAGGGGTGGAGGTCATGCGGGTGGCCCAGAACCTACTAGCCCCGCAAGACCCCACCGAGGTGTCTTACGACATGCTCACCAAGACCCTCGGCGATTACTTCGCGCCAAAGCCATCAAAACTGGCCAGGCGCTGGGAGTTCATACAGCGCCAGCAGCAGCCGGGGGAGTCGGCCGCCACTTTCCTGGCTGAACTCTGTCGACTAGCCGTGGGCTGCGAATTCCGCCACATGGATGACCACGTGGAGACCGCCTTCATGGGAGGGGTCCGGGAAGCCAAGCTCCGCCGGCGCCTCATTGCAATGCCAGAGCCAACCTTGGAGAAGATGCTCGAAACTGCGGCAGCCTTCGAGACAACGCAAAAGGACAAGGCAGCCACCAAAGTCCACCAGGCGGCTCCTCCCGAACCCGACTCAAGCGAAGAAGAGGACGTCCACCGGATGCAACCACGCTCGAAGAAGGGTGAGCCCGGCGTCCCCAGGCCCAAGGGCCGGCGCCCAGCATCTGTCTCTGTTCCCTCTTCTGCTTCCCTCAACAGGCAGGCCCCAACATGCGCCAGCTGCGGGGACCCCCACGACAGACGGACATGCCGCTTCCGTGATGCCATCTGCCACGCCTGCGGGAAAGCAGGACATCTCGCCCGGGCCTGCTGCCTGAGGAACAGCCACCGTGCCCCAGCAGCGAACTTCGAAGAAGTGGGTAGCGTTGTTCCCACGGCCATGGTAATGAACTTGCCTCAGCCCATCCCGGGCGCAATTTCCGTGTCTCTCCGAATAGAGGGAGTTCCTTGCTCCATGGAACTGGACTCAGGGTCAGCATATTCAATTGTGTCCGCAGCTACGTTCCGCCGCCTCTGCCCGAAGGGGGCACGCTGGCTGCGGCTGCCGGCTGGGTTGGTCCTCTGGGACTTCCAGAAAAACCCAGTGGCTATTAAGGGGCTAGCCAGGGTCTGGGTCCAGTACCACGCCTTTAATGGCCTGCTGGACCTTCTCGTGGTAGAGTGCAATCTAACCAGTCTCCTAGGTCGCGCCTGGTTCAAGCCGCTCGGAGTGCAGTGGACCGGAATACACCGCATGGGCTCTACGGACTTCTCATCCATCTGCGAGGAATTTCCTGCCGTTTTCGATGGCTCATTGGGCTGCTACAAAGGACCCCCGGTTTCCTTCGACCTGGACCCAGCAGTCCGGCCCATCCGCGTGGCCGTCCGCCGGCCACCACTCGCCTTCCAGCCCAAAGTGGAGGCGGAGTTGGAAAAGCTCGTGGCACAAGGGGTGCTCGAGCCGGTCTCCCACGCCAAGTGGGAGACTCCCATTGTGACCCCCCTCAAAGCTAACGGGGAAGTCCGCATCTGCGCGGATTACAAATGTACAATTAATAAGGCATTACAGGACCACGCGTACCCGGTACCGGTGGTCAGCCATGTTCTGGCCTCCCTCGCGGGCGCCAAAATATTTGGAAAATTAGACTTGGCCCAAGCCTATCAGCAGCTTCCCGTAGACGAAGCAACGGCCGAGGCACAAACGACTGTGACTCACAAGGGAGCGTTCAAGGTAAAACGCCTCCAATTTGGGGTCAGTGTAGCACCCGGAATCTTTCAAAATCTAATGGATTCTCTCCTAAAAGATGTTCCAGGAGTGAAGCCGTTCTTCGACGACGTCCTCATCGCCGCCCCGGACGCCGACACGTTCGCAGCTCGCCTCCGGATGGTGCTGCAAAGGTTCCAGGACGTGGGTCTCAAGGTTCAAAAAGACAAGTGCACCCTGGGAGTCTCCTCGGTGACCTTCTTGGGGTTCCAAGTCACCGCAGACAGCATTCACCCTACAAAGGAGAAGGTAGCGGCAATTACAGGTGCACCCCGCCCGTCCTCAAAGGCGGAACTCCAGGCGTTCTTGGGACTTGTGAACTTCTACCACGCCTTCCTTCCGCACAAGGCGGCGGTCGCTGAACCCCTGCATCGTCTCCTGGACAAGGGAGTGGCTTGGGCCTGGGGTCCCAAGCATGATGCAGCCTTCTGGGCCGTCAAAGACTTATTAATTTCAAATGCGGTCTTAGCGCATTTTGATGAGAGGCTCCCTGTCATCCTGGCCTGCGACGCATCCCCCTACGGCATTGGGGCGGTCTTGGGACACCGGCTACCCAACGGAAAGGAGGTACCGGTTGCCTACTACTCCAGGACCCTGTCGTCGGCAGAACGGAACTACGCCCAGATCGACAAGGAGGCCCTAGCAATCATAGCCGGCGTCAGGAAATTCCACGACTATCTCTACGGACGGTCGTTCACCGTGGCCACAGATCACAAGCCGCTGCTGGGTCTCCTTGCTCCCCACAGGCATACCCCTCACATGCTGTCCCCACGGGTCCTGCGGTGGTCAATTTTTTTGTCAGGCTACTCCTACGAATTGGTACATCGCCCGGGGAAGGCGATGGGTCATGCAGACGCCCTCAGCTGTCTTCCCCTCCCGTCCTGCGACCCTGATCCGGCTCCCGCTTTCCACGTCGCGCTCCTAGAGATCTACCGGAGCGCCCCATACAGGTATCGGATGTGGCCCGTCGCACGCGGCGGGACCGCATCCTTTCCCGTGTCTCGGACTGGGTGGGAAGGGGGTGGCCGGAAAAACCGGGACCAGATTTCGCCGCTTTCACGGCACGCAGGCACAAACTATCGGCCCACAAGGGATGCCTGCTATGGGGATCTCGAGTGGTGATCCCCGGGCCCCTGCGGCCCCGAGTGCTAGAGGCCCTCCACGAGGCTCACCCGGGAATTATGCGCATGAAAGCTCTGGCCCGGAGTTACGTATGGTGGCCAGGCCTGGACAAAGACATTGAGGGGCGGGTCCAGAAGTGTACCAAATGCCAGGAGTCACGGCCAGATCCACCACACGCTCCGATCCTGGGAATCTACTAACAAGCCCTGGTCCCGCCTGCACCTAGACTTCGCGGGACCGGTCCAGGGCCGGTTGTTTTTTATCGTTGTTGACAGCTACAGCAAGTGGCTTGAGGTAGTGCCGGTAGCTTCGACCTCCACCAACGCTGCCTTAAGAAGTCTCTGGCCGATCTTCGTGACACACGGAATGCCAGAAACTCTCGTGACCGACAACGGGACCGCCTTCACCTCCGGCGAGTTTCAACAGTTTGTGGAAGCCTGCGGTCTGCGCCACATCTGCTCCGCTCCGTTCCACCCCGCAACCAACGGCCAGGCCGAGCGCATGGTGAGGACAACGAAGGACGCGTTAAAGAAGATGGAGCATGGCGACTGGGAAAAGCAGCTGTACAAGTTCCTGTTCTCCCAACGGAACACACCCCACTCAGGGACCGGGCGCCAGCCAGCCGAACTTCTGATGGGAAGACGACTGGGAACCGTCTTGGACCGCCTACATCCCGACCGAGCAATCGAGGGGAACCCGACAACGGAGGACCGGCCAGCTGCCCGAGGATTCGCTCCCGAAGACCCCGTATACGCAAAGAACTTCGCAAGGGGTCCGACATGGCTCCCCACGAGGATCGTCCGAGTCACAGGGCCTTATTCCTACAAGGTCCTTACGGAAGATGGCGTAGTCTGGAAACGGCACATTGACCAGATTCGACGCCGTACCCAGAACCACGATGATACCCAGGCCCCCGAACTCCCTGCACCAACAGACCGTGACATCGACACGACTCCAGAAGCAGTGCCAGACCCTGATCCGGAAACTGCGGAGATGCCGCTCCTGCCCGCGGACGAAGCAGTCGCACCATCCACACCTGAGCAACCCCCGAGCAGACAGGCCCCGCCAGCAGAACAACTGCCCACACCGCAACCTGCCGACACAAGCAACACGCCCCACCTTACAACCCCCCGGCGCTCTGGACGTGAGCGCAGACCCCCGGACTATCTCAAAGACTATGTGTGCAGAGGGGTTCTGGACTATGGGGGGAGGGGTGTTATGTATTGACCATGCGGTCGCCATGTGCTCTCTTAATTGCGACTGCATGGCCAGAGCACATGGCCAGAGCATGGCCAGAGCACATGGCCAAGAAACTACCTGAGCTTCAGCCAGGTAGAACAAAGGCCAGGTGGATTCAAACCGGCCACCAATCCTGTACCTAGGTTTCTCCCAAGGAACCTATGAAATGTAAATAGACTTCTAATAGCCTATCAGGCCAGTTGGGTTGAGGTCAGGGGATTGTCCCTGACCAGCATAAAAGGAGGGCTTCGAGCCCTGGGTTGTATGCTTCATCCGGACCAGCAACAAAGATCTAGCTGTTTCACTATTCCATGGACTCCCGACTCCAATACTTATAAAGACCAGTGGTCCATCTAGTCCAGCATCCCTTCTCACGCAGTGGCCAACCAGTTCCTCTGGAGGGCCAGCCACAGGGCATAGAGGCCGAGGCCTTCCTAAGAATGTAACAGGAGCCCTGCTGGATCAGACCAGTGGTTCCTCTAGTCCAGCATGTCACCTCACCCAGTGGCCAACCAGTTTCTCTGGAGGGCCAGCAACAGGGCAGAGAGGCTGAGGACTTCCTCTGAGGTTGCCTCCTGGCTCTGGGATTCAGAAGATCAGTGCCTCTGCTTGCCTGCCCCAGGTTATCAGTGGCCTCTGAACATGGAGGTTCCCCTCAGTCACCAGGGCTAGTAGCCATTGATAGATTTATCCTCTATGAATCTCTCTAATCCCCTTTTCAAGCTGATTATTCCTGTGGCCATCACTACATCCTCTGGCAGTGAATTCCACATTTGAATTACTCTCTGTGATTTCTCTCCCCCCCCCCCCCCCCGGATTTTGCAGGGGATTTGAGGTCATTCATTCCATAGCAAGCCCTGATTTTCGTACAGGTGACATGAAAAGATGTTGGTAGGGTTGCCTTGGGTTTCCAGCCTCCCTATGGTGGCTGGAGATCTCCTGGGTTTACAACTGATCTCCAGGCGACAGAGGTTCGTTCCCCAGGAGAAAATGGCTGCTTTGGAAGGTGGCCTCTATGGCATCACGCCCCAATGAAGTCCTTCATGTCCCTCCTCAGGCTTTACCCCCAAATCTCCAGGAATTTCTCAACCCAGAGTTGGAAACCCCATGGACTGAAGAGTCCTTGTGCATTTGAAACTTTGGAGCCAATGTGAACTACTCATGTTTGATTCCTGGGCACGGCTGTTGTGCCTCCCTTTGTGCAAGTCTTCCTACCAATGCTCCCTCTAAGCCATGGAGTCTTGTGAACGATTTGGCCACTGCATAAATTAGTTTATTGAGGCTTCAGCATGGCGGAACAACCTCGTCTGCCACTGTCAAGCGGCGTGGGATTGTCTGCCCAGTGCTGCACTGCTGGCCCTCCGGTCTGCCTGTGTGGGTTTTTCTCTGTGCCCCCTCCCAGCCCATGGGGCCTTGCAGCGAGGACACACCAACTAGGGGGTGGCCAGCTCCTGTCCTTTATACAGTTTCTATCTCTAGGACCTGGCTGTTACGTTTTATGGCACACATGGCGCAGTCGTAACAAATGAGTTTGACCCCTCTGCCCTATAGTATTATACCCTACTGAGGACCCTTCCCTCCCTAAGCTCCACCCTCCTCAGGCTCCACCCCCAAAACTGCCAGGTATTTCCCACCCCAGAGCTGGCAACCCAATTACAAACCTGATTTACAAACCTGAGGACTTGTGTGTAGGGTTGCTAGCCTCCAGGTGGGGCCTGGAGATCTCCCGCCTCTATGCCCTGTTGTTGTCCCTCCAGATTAGAGTCCACCGCTCTTAACCACTACACCAATCTCCTCCTTCTCCTGCTCCTTCTTTTTCTTCTCCTTCTCCTCCCCGGAGCTCATACCTCTATGGCTCTTCTGCCAAGTCAGCCCGAGGGGTGGGGGATCCCCCGCTACAGGGGTTCCCAATCCGCCGGCCAGCATTCAGCCAGCAGGGGGAACCCCACCCCCGAAGTTGTCCTGTCAGGACAACGTCCCCATTGTAATGACGTCACTCGGAAGTGATGTCATCACGTTGGGGTCGTTGCCGGGACGACGCTCTAGCAATCGCCCCAAAACTCTATGATACCATAGAGTTTTGGGGCGATTGCCAGAGCGTCACCCTGGCAACGCCCCCAATGTGATGATGTCACTTCCGGTGACATTGTCATGGCACGCACGCAAGCGCGCACGCTGGGGAAGCTCCCGACACCAGGAGGACTCCCCCCCGCCGGTAAGTTTTTAGGACTTGGCAACCCTAGTTGCAGATCAGCATCTGAAACCATCTGAAACCAGGCTAGGGTCGCCAGCTCTGTGTTGGGAAGTACCTGTAGATTTGGGGAGAGGACCCTGGGGAGGACAGGGACCTCAGTGGGGTGCAATGCCACGGACTCCACCCTCCAAAGCAGCCATTTTCTCCAGGGGAACTGAGCTCTGTAGTCTGGAGACGAGCTGTCATTCCAGGAAATCCCCGGGTCCCACCTGGAGGCTGGCATCCCTAAGCTCCCACCTGGAGGTTGGCAACCCTCGGCTCAGAGGCACTGGGTTCCGCCAGAAGACCTGCCGTCTGCCCCACCTTGGCGTATGTTGATGCCAGCCCTGGCTGGATCGACAACATTTGGAAATCCAGCGTTCCCCGAGACTCGAGGACCAAATCCGGCCTTGTCAATGCCATGAAGGTCTGCTCCCATTCCTTCTGGCCTGTTGGGAAACCCATCGGAGGGACTACGTTGTTATAAATGGAAGTCGTGTGAAATTGCCGTTCAGCCCTGCCTCGGGCGGTGCGGTTTCGCCTAAGAACCAGCAAACAGCCGTCTCTCCTCTTTTTCCTTTCTTTTTCCTTGGATGATGCTTTTAAAGGCCCTCCTGCTTTTAAAGTTTTTTTTAAAAAAAGAACCCATTTCATGTTTGTTTGCTGAGCCTAAACGTAACTCAAGGTGAGAGGGGACATTGAACGCGGAACAGACGGTTCTTTTAGCGCCGGGCACATTAAAGGGGGACCTCTCAAAAGCCATTCCTGACGGGTGATGGGAAGTTCCGTTCCAAGGGCTGACGCAAGTTTAAGGCCTTGGCAAGGAGCTGAGGGGGGCCTTTTAGAGAATTGGACCGCTGGGAATGGCAGGTTCACATAGAGAGAAAGGCCCTGTGCAAGTTCTGGGTTATAGACAGGGAAGTAAATATCCACGCCCTCTTTCTGAGCTTGCTTGGACCTCACCTGGACAAGGAAGGGCCTGAATGTGAAGGCAGGGGCCAGACAAGGACAGAGCTTGCCAGCCCTTGCAGACACGTGAAGCTAAACAACAGATTAACTGTTTAAGAGCAGTGGACTCTAATCTGGGAGAACCAGGTTTGATTCCCCACTCTTCTACATGCAGCCAGTTGGGTGACCTTGGGTCAGTCACAGTTCTCTCAGAGCTGTTCTCACAAGAGCAGTTCCTCTCCGAGCTTTCTCAGCCCCACCTACCTCACAGGCAGTGTTCCCTCTAAGCTGAGTTAGTGTGAGCTCGTTCACAGTTTTTTAACCTCCGGCTCACACATTTTCATCTTAGCTCAGGAAGGATGGCTCCAGAGCAAACTAACTTATGGAGTAGCCGAATCATTTGCTCACAACTTTAATGCCAGTAGCTCACAAGGCAGAATTTTTGCTCACAAGACTCCACAGCTTAGAGGGAGCATTGCTCACAAGGTTTCTGTTTTGAAGGGAAAGAGGGAAAGCTTAGAGGGAGCTTGCTCACAAGGTTTCTGTTTTGAAGGGAAAGAGATTGTAAATTGCTCTGAGTGAAAGGTGGGATATAAATCTAATCTCCTCCTCCTCCTCTCTTCTTCTTCCTCCTCTTCTTGCTGGATGTTTCTTACCGTCTTTGGCATTCACCAATTGTATCTTCTTTTTCCTTCCTTTTCCTTGATTTCCTTTTTCCCCTATTGCAGTTACATATATTTCCTTTTGTAGCTTTCCGTCCGTTTCCAATATGGTTCCTTCGTCTTCCACTACTAGCGATTTCTCAGAATATCTGCTCACACTCAAGGATTTTATAAACACCTCCAGTTCATCTTGCTTTAGATCATCGACTGATCAGTTTTCACCACCATCTACAAGTTCTTCAGTCTCGTCCAAAGCAACAAGCATGAGATGATCTTGCTGGGTACCCCCAATGTAGAGCACTTACTGCAATGTAAAGCCGCTTCCGTCATCTGCTACTTCTTCGTCAAACCCATCACATTCCCCGGGGTGTAGCTCTTCCAGCGCCGCCATCTTAGTCTGTCACTCACTGAAATGTATTAAGATTGGTGTTGCATTTCTGGAGTCCAACAACTCACCCTAAGACAGGAATTCCTTCCTTCCTTCCTTCCTTCCTTCCTTCCTTCCTTCCTTCCTTCCTTCCTTCCTTCCTTCCTTCCTCAATGACGGAAGCATTTACACATAAGCATGTTAATGGGACTATATTTTTAGACCACCTCCACTGCAACACATAAAAGCCGCCTCACCAACCATCGTAAACAGATCCTGGGCGAAAAGTAGCAATCGCTCCGTCGCGATGAGTGACTAATTGCTAGTTTGGAAAAATGGGGTGGCAGCGATCCAAAGGCACAAGGAGGCTTGGAGAGGAAACGTTTTCGGTGTGGAATATCCCAAGCCCGGAACAAAAACATGAGCAGCAATTTTTGCCAACAGGGAACATTTTTTACAGCGAGGAAAATTTCTGTTCCAATTTGGGTCTGCCCGTAAGGCTGCCTTAAACTGAATTAAGGAAGGAACTGTGGCTGAATGGAAGAGCCTCTGCTTGGCATGCAGAAGGCTCCGGGTTCAATTCCCGGCATCTCCAGTTCGAAAGGATCAGGACGGAGGTGATGTGAACAAGCTCTGCCTGAGACCCTGGAGAACCACTACCAATCTGAGTACAGAAGACTGACCTTGATTGACCAATAGTCTGATTCGGTAGATTATTCACTGAAAGAATAATTAAGACATGGAATTCACTGCTGCAGGAAGTGGTGGCGGCTACAAGCACAGACAGCTTCCAGAGGACATGCAATAAACATCTGGAGCAGAGTCCCTGAGTAGCTGTTGGCCCCAAGGTACAGTTGGAATATTCTGTCTGGGGCAGTGATCCTCTGTATTCTAGGTGATTGGAAGGCAAGAGTGGGAGGGCTTCTGGTGTCCTGGCCCCACTGCTGGACCTCCTGATGGCACCTGGGTTTTGGCCACTGTGTGACACAGAGTGTTGGACTGGAGGGGGCATTGGCCGGATCCAACATGGCTTCTCTTACGTTCTTATGTCTGGGCCAGGGATTCTCTGTATTCTTGGTGCTTGGGGGGGGGGGGCAACAGTGGGAGGGCTTCTGGAGTTCCGGCCCTGCTGGTGGACCTCCTGAGGGCACCTGGGTTTTGGCCACTGTGTGACGCAGAGTGTTGGACTGGATGGGCCACTGGCCTGATCCAACATGGCTTCTCTTACGTTCTTATGTCTGGGCCAGGGATGCTCTGTATTCTTGGTGCTTGGGGGGGGGGGGGCAACAGTGGGAGGGCTTCTGGAGTTCCGGCCCTGCTGGTGGACCTTCTGAGGGCACCTGGGTTTTGGCCACTGTGTGACACAGAGGGTTGGACTGGATCCAACATGGCCTCTCTTACGTTCTCTTACATTCTTCCTAATTCTAAATTCAGGTGAGTAGCTATGTAGGTCTGAAGCAGCAGAACAAAATTTGAGTCCAGTCGCACCTTTAAGACCATCAACGTTTTATGCACATGAAAGCTTAGACCCAGAATAAAACTTTGTTGGTCTTCTAAGTGCCACTGGACTCAAACTTCGTTCTGCTGCTTCAAACCAACTTGGCTATCCACCTGAATTCAGAATTAAGAAACAGTTACTGACTTCAAATGAGATGAGCCAGCCCAGGCATTAGTGCAGTGGAAATAAAGAGATACACTAACACAGGCAACTGTTGCAATGGAGATAAGCCAGTACAGGTATCTGTACCAGTAAGAAGAGCCAACTCTGATGCTGATGCAATGGGGATTAAGAGACAAACTAATACAGGCATTTATTTGTTTGCTTGTTTATTCCATTTTTATCCCGCTCCTTTCCCTGCCAGGCAGGGCTCAGTGTGGCTGCTGCAATGGAAATGAGCCAATTCAGACAATGGAGGCAAGCCTATACAAGCAGTCAGTGTGATACAGCGACAAAAGAGGCGAATGTGATCTTGGGGCGTATCAGCCGAGGCATAACATCCAGATCACAAGCTCTCATGGTCCTGCTGTACACCACATTGGTCAGGACGCACCCGAAGTCCTGTGTACAGTTCTGGAGGCCTCACTTCGAAAAGGATGTGGACAGAATGGAGTGGGTGCAGAGGAGAGCGACGGGGATGATGGGGGGCCTGGAGACCAAGAAGTCCTGTCAGGAGGAAAGGGTGAAGGACTTGGGGATGTTCAGTCTGGAGAAGAGGAGGTTGAGAGGGGGACAGCATGGCTCTGGAAGGATCGGAAGGGCTGTCCCTTAGGGGAGGGCAGGGAGCTGTTCCTGTTGGCAGCAGAGGAGAGGACTCGCAAGAATGGGTTTAAATTAAGGGTGGGAAGGTACCGGCTGGATCTTAGGGGAAACTTTTTGACAGTAAGAACTGTTCAATAGCAGAATCGGCTGCCTGGGGAGGTGGTGAGCTCCCCCTCCCTGGCAGTCTTGAAGCCGCAGCTGGAGAAACACTTGTCAGGGATGCTCTAGGCCAGGGGTGGCCAAACTTGCTTAACCTAAGAGCCTCATAGAACAAATGTCAGATATTTGAGAGACGCAAGACATGAACACATGTTACACACATTTTTTAAATTAGAAAATATGCAAATTTGCTTTTTATTGACATTAAATGAGACTGTCAAAAGTAAAAACAAAAGGGGTAAAAACAGATATTGATAATGATATATATTTTTCCAGTGATATTTATTTGTTTGCTAATGATATTTGTTTGTCTGAGAGCGAGAGAAAAAGAGAGAGGTGGAAAGAAAGAATAAAAGAGAGAGAGAGACAAAAAAGAGAGAGAAAAAAACAAAAAAAAAGCAAATAGATGGGGAGGGGGAGGAAGGGGAAGAGAGGAAGGAAGGAAGGAGGGAGGGAGGGAAGAAAAGAAAAGTGGTAGAAAGAAAGCAAATTGATGGGGCAAGGAAGAAGAAAGTAACTTTAACTTTAAAAGTGTCCTCCAGGGGCCCCCCTCCATTCCCTCACGCTGGCTGGCTTGTCTTGGAGAAGAGATTTAAAGACACAAATGCCTTCTCCAAGCTGGCTGGCGGGGGGGGGGGGGGGGCTTTGAGAATGCATTTGAAGTTAAAGTTGCTTTCTTTCTCTGCTCCCTCTTACCTCAAGCCTCCCCAAGGAGGGGAACACTATTGGGGAAAGGAAGACCAACTGGGGAGGCATGCCTCCCCTTCGCTTTCCCATCCACCCTGCCGGGAGCCACACAACATGTGTGAAAGAGCCACATGCGGCTTCTGAGCCACGGTTTGGCCACCTTTGCTCTAGGCTGATCCTACACTGAGCAGGGGGGTTGGACTAGAAGGCCTTTATGGCCCCTTCCAGCTTCGATGATTCTATGATTCTGTGGGTCAAGGGAAAAGGAATGTGATTTTTGCATGTGATTTTTAACACGTTCTCCTTGAGATATATATGTGTGTGTGTGTCTGTATTTATATATGTGTGTGTGTATGTATAAATGTGTGTGTGTGTGTGTGTGTGTGTGTGTGTGTGTGTATAGCTGTCACTGTGCCTTCAAAAGTTTAATCATAACAGTTCCAGATCCTGGTATGTAACTGAGACACTTCTGATTAGAGAAACTTATAGCAGAACGTATATATTTAATAATTGCATTTTTGTATAAGGAGCCATATTAAGCAAAAGTGTTATTAAAAGCCTCTGTAGATGGAATTAGGATGCAATAGAAATGGAATGCGCAAGATGCAAGGATGCCGAGGGCAAGTTTAATGTGATTCATAACCCCTTATTGACAAGCCCTCCATACGGAGGTCAGAAAGGAACTCACTGTTCTCTAATGTTCCCATTGCCCTGGAAACCAGATAAGTGAATGCAACCACTGACATAAATGACCAGTATAAGGAGAGACCAATAGTAAGGTTTAGAGTCAAATTATGCTTGTATGATGTTAACTGCCTGGTACCAATCAGAGACCCTTTGATGTATAAAGTATATGTGATGTCTTTTGGGGTATAAGACCTTCTGCCCTTCCTGGTTATAGCAGAATACAGCTTTGGAATTGCTGAAGTGCTAAGGCACTCATCAGCCCTGTATTCCCTGTTATGAATCCATTAAACAGATATTTATCTAACTCGTTGGACTCAAGACTGTGTGATTCCAACTCGGCCAAGGGGTCACATAGGGCACAGATTTGTGCATCAAATCTTAGCATTTGGTGTAATGCAGGTGAGGCCATACAGACATGGTGGCAATGGAGATAGTTGATGCAGCTGTTGGGTGCAGAGGAGGTGAGCCAATACCAGCTCTCTTGCGACGGAAGCAAACCGAGACAAGCATTTGGCACAATGGACTTGAACCAATACAAGCAGTCGGTGCCTCAGAGATGAACCTACACAGACTTCAGTGGAAGGGAAATGAGCCAATAAAGGCATCTGGCGCTATGACCTCATATCACGGATCTCTCTTCCCCTCCCCCAGTCTGAAGGGGGGGGGATGAGAAGAGGGGCAAAAATCTGGATCCTGAATTCGTATAAATGGAAAAAGCACTTTGGATAAATTTCTGGGTGAGTTAGAAGAAAAAAGCAAAGAGGGGGAGAAGCACGGAGATAGGTCTGCGCTCAGGAGGGTGTCCTGAATGTGGAAACTGTCAAGCTAATGAGACAGATAAGGATCCCCTTGGCAAGGAAAAGGGGCGGCCAGAGGAAACTGTATATTGTTCTAAGCCTCAATTAATTTAATCCAGTCTATCACCAAAAACAAATGATTGTGTCAGACGAAACAAAAGCCCCCACGAAAAAGCAGCTGGGTGTGGGGGTGAGGAGCAGAACAAAGCTAATGGGTCGCGGACCGGTGGTTCAAAAGCTTGTCTGTTTATTTAGCTTGTTCTCAGAGATCCATTTCTCCTCAAACGGCCCATGAATAATTGGCAGTCGTTTCCTAGCAAGGCTTTTGATATCGTGAGGCGGATGGCGGACCAGGGTGCTGATAGGGAAAGAATGGCCAGATATCCATCTTCGGCAGGCGGCACGATATAAACCCAGGGGGGTGCGGAGAAAGGATGTCCTTGTCGGAACTGCCAGTCACAACGGCAGCGAGTAGGCCCGAACGCCTGCTAAACAGCAAAAAGTTCCCCCGGATTAGAGTTGCCAGCTCTGGGTTGGGAAATACCTGGAGATTTGGGAGGTGGAGCCTGAAGAGGGCGGGGTTTGGGGAGGGGAGGGACTTCCGTGGGGTATAATGCCACAGAGTCCACTTTCTGAAGCGGCCATTTTCTCCAGGGGACTCTGTCACCTGGAGATCAGTTGTGATTCCGGGAGATCTCTAGACACCTCCTGGAGGTTGGCAACCCAATCCCAGATGGTCCAAGTTCCGAGGATGCTGCTGAAATTCTTGTCATCCATATTTCTCTCTGAGTGTTGGTTGGAATTCCAAATGGGGGAGGAGCCATGGCTCAGTGGGAGGGCATCTGCTTGGCATGCAGAAGGTCCCGGGTTCAATCCCCAGCATCTCCA
The DNA here is from genome assembly GCA_029233225.1 of Lepidodactylus listeri. NCBI lineage: Eukaryota > Metazoa > Chordata > Lepidosauria > Squamata > Gekkonidae > Lepidodactylus > Lepidodactylus listeri. The sequence goes on along the minus strand of JARCFY010000011.1, from coordinate 97,254,894 downwards.
GTTAAACAAAAGATCTGGCAGTAGGTGATCTGAAAAACCTCTGCCCGAGACCTTGGAGAGCCGCTGCCAGTCTCAGTAGACAATAGTGACCTTGATGGAACAGTGGGAAGAAGAAGAAGAAGAAGAAGACCACCTTGCCCTTCGCTCAGAGTCTCAGAGTAGCTTACAGTCTCCTCCCCTTTCTCTCCCCACAACAGACACCCTGTGAGGTAGGTGGGGCTGAGAGAACTGTGAGTGACTCAAGGTCACCCAGCCGGCTGCATGTGAAGGAGTGGGGAATCAAACCCAGTTCTCCCAGATTAGAGTCCACTCACTTAACCACTATACCAAAGAAGGCCAGCTACATGAACGCATGAAGCTGTCCTTTGGGAGTGGAGCCCTGCCGCCCTCATACAAGAAGGCAAAGCAATGTTCTCTCTCATTGCAAAAGGAGAACCGACGAAGGCAGTTTTTTAAGGACTGTTGCTACTTTGGAGCTCATTCTTCTCCAGTTAGGAACTCGAGGGGATATTGGGGGGGGGGGGGGGGGGGGGGCTTTATTGCTGCGAGACGCTTGGGATAAAAACAGGCGGGATTCCAGGAAGATGAGAGAAACCAAACACATAATGATATTGTCAAGACCATGGCTGCAGTCACACGCAGTAAATAATCCACTTTCAGTCCACTTTTCAGCGCACTTTCCAACTGAGACCGATTTCCCACAAGCCGCTGCTCCACCCCCGCTCTTCCCTTTGCCCCGATTGCAAGTGTCGATTTCCCACTATTTGCTGCGCGGTCGCATTTTGCCCCGCAGCTTTGCCCCATTTCCCCCATGTCTACTCAATCCTAGTTGGGTTTTTTTTAGGCTTGCCCAAAGTCATCCAGCAGGTGCAAGTGGAGGAGTGGGGAATCAAACCCTGTTCTCCCAGATTAGAGTCCGCACACTTAACCATTACACCAAACTGGCAGGGATGGGGAGGGACTCACCAGGAGGGAGAGGTAGGCCAAGATGACGTGGAGAGGTCACTTCCAGAACACACAGGAAGTGACATCATCAAGCTGCGATGTCTCAGTGATGCTCTGGTATTCGGTCAAAAATTCCATGGTAAAGGATGGCTTCTACCATAGAGTTTTTGCCCAAATGCCATGGTGTCATCCGGATGTTGCCAGTATGATGATGTCACTTCCTGTGAGCACCGGAACTGACATTGCTATGTCACTGGCAATCTCACCTGCGCCGTCCTCTGTCTTCTGGTAAATCCCCCTTGCCAACCAACTGATCAGTGGTTGGGGGGTGGGGCCTGGACAAAAAGGACCCCTGCCTCCACCAGGGAAGCTGGCAACAACCATAATGGTAACCCTATGAGCTTTGCAGGCACACAGGCATCTAGGACAACACGAGCAAGCCTCATATCTCTGCTAGATGTTCAGCCAGAGCAGAGCAGTTGGGATATTTTATCTTCCCAGAGCCAGTTTGGTATCGTGGTTAGGAGCAGGGACTCTAATCGGGGAGAACCAGGTTCAATTCCCCACTCCTCCACATGCAGCTGCTGGTGTGACCTTGGGACAGTCACAAGTTCTCTCAGAGCTGTTCTCTCGAGGGCAGTCCTTGGGAGAGCTCTCTCAGCCCCACCTACCTCACACGGTGTCTGTTGTGGGGAGGGGGAAGGGAAAGGGGATTGTAAGCCACTCTGAGACGACTTTTGGTAGGGAAGGGCAGGTATAAATCCAATCTCCTCCTCCTCCTCCTCTTCTTTTTCTTCTTCGTCTTTTTCTTCCCCCTTCCCTGAATCTCAGTTTGTCTGCAAATTGCAATCAGGCACAGTTAAAGTTCAACAAACTCTGTTTAAGCAGCATACGCTCCATTCTGTAAAGAAGCCAACAGCCCATGTGCGTTCTCATGCTGATTCCCCACAGCTCCTCTGTCCTTGGCCACCCCGCCTCCCCGTCGTTTGTCACCACTTTTTTCCGAGTATACAAAAATATGAATATTTCACAGCCAGCTAACAGCAGTGTGGTGTCTGCTTCTATCCCTTTGGGTGGCTTGGCGGTGTTCGTGAACAGCAAACTGGGGGTGAAACGCCAGGATCTGGAACACTCTGTGCATTTGTGTTCTCACCCGGCCTCGTGGGAACCACAGCACTTTTGGAAACACTGCTTAAACGCTGCTGACCGCACAGAGCAAGGCAAAGCACAGACACTGTTGGAAAAGGAGGAGGGGGAGGAGGAGGAGAAGAAGAGTTGGATTTATACCCCACCCTTCAATCAGAGTCTCAGAGCGGCTTACAATCTCCTTCCCTTTCTCCCCCCACATCAGACTCCCTATGAGGTAGGTGGGGCTGAAAGAGCTCTTTCGAGGACTGCTCGTGAAAGAACAGCTCTGAGAGAACTTGTGACCGACCCAAGGTCACTCCAGCGGCTGCAAGTGGAGGAGTGGGGAATCAAACCCGGTTCTCCCAGATTAGAGTCCGCGCTCCTAACCACTACACTAAACTGGCTCTCATCCTGACTGTGGGCAATGAGGGTGGGCACCAAGAAAAAAAATTCATTTAAATTTTGGATCCAGGCTTCAGGAGGCAAAAGCTTACCACGATTGCTTTGCTTTGGATAGGGCATTACCAGTTCAGGTTTAAATCCATGCCATGATTTTGCATTCTAAATTGTCGGGACCATTTTCTGCACACGCGAACAGCCGGTACCATTCTGTTCAACGTGCAGCCAATTTGCATGGAATTTAGGCCTCCCTCTCCCCTCCAGACTCTCCATTTTACCAGCCCCCTCTCCCCCAGTAGCTGCAAAAACTGTTCAGTTCAAGTCAAGGGCAAACAACGAGCGACCTGTGCTTGAAAAGTTGATTCCTTGAATGACTTGACACCACAACATTTAAAGAGGTTAGGGCTTTTTAGCTTGGAGAAACTACGACTGAGGGGTGACATGATAGAGGTTTATAAAATTAGGCATGGGATAGTGAAGGTAGAGAAAGAAGTACTTTTCTTCCTTTCTCACAGTGCAAGAACTCGTGGGCACCTCCATGAAGCAGGAGGTTCAGAACAGATCAGCGGCAGTATTTCTTCACCCAAAGAGTAACGAACAGGCGGAATTCACTGCCGCAGGAAGTGGTGGCAGCTACAACCATAGACAGCTTCCAGAGGGGACTGGATAAACATCTGGAGCAGAGGTCCATCAGTGGCTATTAGCCACAAGGTATAGAGGGAACACTCTGGGACAGTGATGCTCTGTGTTCTTGGGGCTTGGGGGGGTCACAGCGGGAGGGCTTCTGGAGTTCTGGCCCCACTGGTGGACCTCCTGGTGGCCCCTGGGTTTTGGCCACTGTTTGCCACAGAATGTTGGACTGGATGGGCCTCTGGCCTGATCCAACTGATTTATCTTCTTATGGTCTTTTGAAGGAACTTACATGTGCGAAACCTGCTGTACAGGCACAAAGAGGCCTGTCCTGCTGGCGCCTGAACTGAATGTCGGGTGAAATATGGAGGCAGTAAAGCTAGGGTTGCCAAGTCTGGGTTGAAAAATATCTGGAGACTTTGGGGGTGGATCCGGGAGAGGGTGGGGTTTGAGGAGAGGAGGGGCTTCAGCGTGATAGAATGCCATAGAGTCCACCCTTCAAAGCAGCTGTTTTCTCTAGGGGAGCTGATCTGTGTCAGCTGGAGATCAGTTGTAAAAGCGGGAGATCCCCAGGCCCCACCTGGAGGCTGGCACATAGGCGTAGACTACGTGGGGGTTCGAGCCATCCCTGAAATTTCCCAGGGGGGACTGAGCCCCCCTGGGAAAATGTAGCGCCTGCCGCCACGCCTCCCCGGGCCCTTCCGAGGCCCGGCAGCCGCTGCTGCCGGTGCCTCTCCTCCCCCCACCCGCCTGGCCACTCCTCCATCCTTCCCTCTCCCTTCCTCTTTTCCGGGCAAAATGCATTTTGCCCAGAAAAGAGGGAGGGAGGGAGGAGTGGCCAGGGGGGGGGGCGGGAAGAGAGGCAGCAGCGGCTGGCGAGTCTCAGAAGAGCCCAGGGAGGCGGTTTCCCGGGGAGGGGGACATCGCCCCAGTGAGCGCGCTAAAGAGCCCCTGCCCCTCCCCCCTGGAATTTACAAAACTCTACGCCCCTGGGCTGGCATCCCCAAGTCCAGCAAAGGGCTGGACTCGCATTTAAATGAGCAGTTTGATCCTGGTACATGTGAACCTTGAGCACAGTTCTTGAAGAGTTTGGCACACCCAGTCAAAGCCTACAGGAAAGAGTGCAATTCAGAAGCCAGGAGGGAGGAGAGTTCAGCCCTCCCTTGAGCCAACCCCTTCTTCGCTCCTCTGCTTTTCTCTGTCTCCAGCCAGGATGGTCATTTGCCAAGGAGGGGCATGGAGCCCCACTCATTTGAGCAAGGTCTCTGCAAGGCAGAATGGGTGCCAGCCCCCAGGTGGGACCTGGGGATCCCCTGGAATTACAGCTCATCTCCAGACTACAGAGACCAGCTCCCCTGGAGGAAATGGGTGCTTTGGAGGGTGGACTGTATGGCATTGCACCCCACTGAGGTCCCTGTCCTCCCCGGGCTCCATCTCCAAATCACCTGGAGTTTCCCAACCTGGATCTGACTAGGGTTGCCATCTCCCTGATGGGGGCGGGAGCTCCCCTGCTTTCGGGGGCCCCCAATTTGCTGCTGACCAGCTAACTGGCAGAGGAGCCCCACTCCCAATGGGCCCCATTGCATTGGGCACACTGTGCTAGCATTCGGCTAAAATCTCTACAGTGACCATAGAGTTTTTGGCAAAATGCTAGCGCGTCCTCTGCACGATGTGCCCGGTGTGATGATGTCACTTCCGGGTGACATCATCGTGGCAGATGCACAAAGCGCACGCGCCAGAAGATCCAGGAAGCCAGGCTGGAGCCCTCCCAGGTAAGACTTGACAACCCTAGATCTGACAATCCTACCTCCCATCCACCACCAGTGGCCGGGGGGACCTGGCTACCCAAGCACAGCAGTGGAACGTTCCAGAGTAGTTGTGCCCCTTAGTGTGGCGGGGATGTGGATATTCTGCCTCCGGCATCCAAAATGTCTTTGGCCAGCTGTGCGCACGGGCCCATAGCTACAGTGGGGCATCTCGAGGCTAGGCCCCCTGACTTATTGGCAAGGCCCCCTCAATTTCCCATACAGCCCAGGGCCCCTAAGCGGCAGAAGGTGCGGGGAAGGAGCCGGGTATTCTTTTAATTCACTTAGCCAGTGCCCACTAAGAAATTTAAATGCCCCCCCAACTTAAAAAACCCTAGCTACAGGCCTGCGCGCGAATAGCTGGGACATGTGATGCATGGGTCCCTCTCTGCAGTCCTCTGGGTCCTTTAGGGCGAGCTTCACATGTTCCCGCTTATTTGCAAAGAGCCCTCTTGCGCCAAAGTAGGAAAGGCAGGCCTCGGTGCAACAGCCGGTCGTGTTTAAGTGCCGCTTTCTACCGGGCCCCTTGATCTCCAGCGCCAAGGAAGGAGGACCCAGCCTCTCGGCCTCCCGTGCCAAGCCATTAGAGAACACGCTGTAATTCCATAATGCGAACCAGAGAAAGCCTCCTCCGACTGCGCCGCGATGGAGAATTTCTGACATAATCCATTTACATGTTTTACGGTAATCACTTCCATCTTTTGGGAGACATTGCAAACAATGCCCCTATTAGACGTTGACGTTTGGCAGAAAGACGGATGTTCGGAACTGCTGGGCGCTTTCCATTCACCCAATAGGAGGCTGGAAAGGGAGAGATACCATCGCCCCACAAAGCCAGCCCCAGCCGCGATCTCTTACCCAGCACAAGGGGGCGGAAGGCTGTGTCCTGGTTTCTGCAGTGCCGCAGCTGGGATCGCTCGGATCCCAGGCCTAAAAAAGAACACCGAGGAGCCGGTCTCGGAAGGTCTTGGAAGGTCCACCGGTCCAGCCCACTGTTTCCAGTCTGTTTCAAAAGCAGACATGGAGGGTGGGGGCACAGCCTGTGTGAATTATCCTCAGGTGCTTTGAGACTCTTTAGGATAGAGAAAAGCAGGGTGCAAAACCCAACTCTTCTTCTTATGCCTCCCTGTACACGATTGGTGATAATTGTTCTTTTGTGGGGATTTACTTTGTTCAGCCTTGGAACTAGCTTTCGAAAGAGACCGTGTGGTTTTCTGGCCCAGCAGTTCCCAGGCTTCTTGGTATGGTGACCCATGAGTCCAGATTTACTTGGTATGGAGACCCATCGAGAGCTGGTCCAAGGCTTTTTCAGAGCCCTGGGCAAGCTATGACCGAGTCCGTCAAGTTCAGCATTCCATTTTCTGCAGTGGCCAACCAGATGTTTTTGAGAAACCGACAACCATCACACAAATGGCACAGCTGCACCCACTATGAACTCCAAGCCAACAGCTTTCAAACAGACACAGCTAGGGTGGCCAGTTACCCCAATGGAGGCAGGGGTCCCCCGCCTGCCAGGCCTTGCCCCCCAGCCACCAATCAGCTGGCCAGCAGGGGGGGACTCACCAGTAGAAAAAAAGAAGTCCCACAGCATGTCACTGATATTGCACAGGACGTGACATCATCGCATCAGTGACTGCTGGGCGACGCTCTGGTCATTGGACAAAAAACTCTAGGGTAGAAGAAAGTTATACCATAGAGGCTTTGCCCCCCATAACAGAGCATCACTCGGACGTCGCTGGCATGGTGATGTCACTTCCTGTGCGATGCTGGCGACATGGCCTGGGCCTTTCACTTTTTCCTGGTAAGCCCCCCACCATTCCCCACCACTTGCCAGGCGGGACCCAGCAACCCTACAAACACAGCCTTTGCATGTAGAGCTTACATCCCAGCCTCTGACCACCCTCTCCTTCTCCATTACCCTTTCTAACCACCACCCCGCCCTAAGAGTCTAAGAGGCTCATTCTAGTAACCATCAGGATGTGTTCCACCAGGCCCATAGCTGCAGTGGGGGCTCCCTGGGGCCTGGCCCCCTGACTTCTTCCCAAGGCCCCCTGACTTTTAGGGTGAAGCGGTGGGAGGCCGCGCCCACCTGCACTCCAAACTGTGAATTCGTGGCTTGGAGTGCAGGTGCGTGGCCCCTGTTTCTCCCCCAAAGCATTTAAAGGGACCCTTTAGATGCACTGAGGGAGAAGTGAGGCCACAGGTGAATTTCAATGCCCCCTGACTTTTTAAAAGGCCCCCCAGATGAAAAATTCTGGTTACCAGGGGTCATTTCGAGCAGGAGCTCAGGGGAGCGCAGCTTCAGGAGTTGGTGCCAGCACCCCCGGGGGGAATGCCTGCTTGTGTCATGGCTGCAGCAAAATGACCCCATCCCCTGGAAAAATCCTTGCTCCTCCGACCAGCCTTCTGAAGGCTTCAGCCACCACTGAAGCTCTCCTCCCAGAATAGTGGGATTTCTGAGGCTTGGATTAGTAGCGGTCCCCTCTCTGCCAGCTCTTTCTTTCTTTCTTTCTTTCTTTCTTTCTTTCTTTCTTTCTTTCTTTCTTTCTTTCTTTCTTTCTTTCTTTCTTTCTTTCTTTCTTTCTTTCTTTCTTTCTTGCCTTCTGACATACTTCCAGTGATGTCAGCTGGTGTAGCATATGCAAATATGTTATGCTAATGAGCTCCTGCGCCTCTTTCTACGAAATGACCCCTGCTGGTTACGGGCCTGTGTTCCGCTAACATATGACATGGAAGTGACTGTTTCCAGGGTCAGATCTTGGTTTCTGAGACACAAAAGAGAGCAATGGAGAGAGCAAGGGCAGCCACTGGGGAGGGGAAGGTTGCCAGGGCCCCCCCCCCCCGGCCACTGTGGGGGATGGGGGGTAGTGTTGCCAGATCCAGGTAGGGAAACTCCTGGAGGTTTGGGGATGGAGCCTGAGGAGGACAGGGACCTCAGTGGGGCACAATGCCAGAGAGTCCACTCTCCAAAGCAGCCATTTTCTCCAAGGGAGATGATCTTTGTCGTCTGGAGAGGAGCTGAAATTTTAGGGCTGAGTAGGGTTGCCAAGTCTTCCAAACTCACCGGCGGGGGGGAGTCCTCCTCTGGCCAGGAGTTTCTTCTGGTGTGCGCATGAAGCTCGCGCGCCCAGCGACGTCACCGGAAGTGACGTCAGCACGTTGGGGGCATTGCCAGGGTGATGCTCTGGCAATCGCCCCAAAACTCTATGGTATCATAGAATTTTGGGGCGATTGCCAGAGCGTTGCCCGGCAACGCCCCCAACGTGCTGACGTCATTTCCGGTGACGTCATTATGTCATCCTCGCTGGACGACGTCGGGGGTGGGGTTCCCCCCGCCGGCCAAATGCTGGCCGGCGGATCGGGAACCCCTTTAGCGGGGGATCCCCCGCCCCCCGGGCTGACTTGGCAGCCCTAGGGCTGAGTGAGTGTGAGCTAGTTCACAGTTTTTTAGCTTCTGGCTCACACATTCTTGTCTTAGCTCAGGAAGGAGGGCTCCAGAGCAAACTGATTTATGCAGTAGTCAAGCCACTCACTCACAGCTTTAATGCCAGTAGAATTTTTGCTCACAGGACTCCACTGCTTAGAGGGAGCATGATCCCCAAGATCTACCTGGAGGTTGGCATCCTTAGGAGAGGGCTGGCCCGCAACCCACTTGCGGAGCCTTCGCATCCCGTTTTTGGGTCCCAACCCACAGGTTGGGAAACACTGGCCTGGCATCCAGATGGCAACTGGGGTCTCCTCCTTTTCCCCGCTTCTCTGTCTTGCTCATCGCGGCGATCGATTTCAGACGAGGCTCCCGACAATGGGGTCTCATTGAGGAGCCTCTTCGAGGCTGAAACGTGACCCAGCGGGGACCAAGCTCAGGAAGTTCAAAGAAAGACAAAGAAGAGGAAGATAAAAGGGGACCCAACCTGGGACACATCTTCCCTCTGGATTCATCCTCCAGGCCTGGCTCATTTGAGGGGGAACTTTCCCCCCTCTCTTCTGGAACAATAGAAGATGTAGGGCATTCACCACCGAAAAGGATCACTTCCTCACATGGGATTGTGTATCTCTTTTCTGAAACACAAGGCAGGTTCGGGGTACGGGGGACAGGTTTGGGAGACACCGACAAAAGGGTCATTGTCTGGGCGAGAAGGGGCCGTTCAGAAGTCAGCCGGACAAAGTTCAGCTCCTGGCCCGATGGGAATTGCTGTCACTGAGGCATCCTCTGCTTTCATGCGCCTCTCAATGGGCCGGATAGGGCCCTGGGAGGTGGCTCGGTAGATGGGATGAGGAAAGACAGGGGCGACTTACCGACCAAGAAGGCTGGGGAAGAGGATCAAATTAGCCATCGGCAAAGGGAAGAATTGGGGGTATTCATTCTGGACTCATTCATGACTTGGCGACGGGCTACCCCGCCCCAAGGCAGCTGGCTGTCTAGAGAGTTCGCGAGGCTTCTGTGAGACCCGGTAATTCGACAAGTCCCGTGACCTGGGAGGGTCTGGCGTAGGGTTGCCAAGTCTGGCTGGGGATATTCCTGGGGATATTCCTTTGGGTTGGGAAATACCTGGAGATTGGGGGGGGGGGGGGAGTGAAGCCTGAGGAGGGCTGGATTTGGGGAGGGGAGGGTCTTCAATGGGGTCCACCACAGAGTCCACCTTCCAAAGCAGCCATTTTCTCCACAGGAAACGCTCTCTGTCATCTGGAGGTAGGGCTGCCAAGTCAGCCCGGGGGGCGGGGTATCCCCCACTAAAGGGGTTCCCAATCCACCGGCCAGCATTTGGCCGGCGGGGGGAACCCCACCCCTGATGTCGTCCAGCGAGGACGACGTAATAACGTCACCGGAAGTGACGTCAGCACATTGGGGGCGTTGCCAGGGCGACTCTCTGGCAATCGCCCCAAAACTCTATGGTATCGCGTGCACGCCAGAAGAAACTCCCAGCCAGAGGAGGACTCCCCCCCGCTGGTGAGTTTTGAAGACTTGGTGACCCTACCTGGAGGTCAGTTGTAGGGTTGCCAAGCCCCAGGTCCCAGTGGGGTTTCCCCCACTTTTCAGGGCTTCTCCCCACCACCAGCCAGATGGCTGGCAGGAGAAACCCCACTCCCAAACACCCACATCCGGTCATGATGTCCCTGACATGATGACATCACATGGAAGTGCCATCATCCCCCCAGGGACCTCACGTGCAATGCTATGGCTTGGGGGCGAAACTATGATAAATCCGGCCTAAACCCATAGAGCTTTGCCCTTAAACCAGAGAGTCGCTGTGGGACATCGCTGACACCAAGACGTCACTTCCAGTTGAGGTCATTGCGTTGGGAATGTTCCTGAATGCCCCCCAAATTCCCCTGCTTGCGCGGCAAGGAGACCCAGCAACCCTAAACAGCTGTAATAGCGAGAGATCTCCAGCCACCGCCTGGAGGTTGGCAGCCATATCAAAAGTGCCTCCTGGAGAGGTGCTAATTCGAGCCCCGGAGAGTCCTGCCATAGAGTAAGCCCTCGGTGGGAAGCGCGGCACTGAACACGTGGTCCCCGCATGAATAATATCTGCTGCGCCAGCAGATTGAAAGAATATCCCCTCCACCGGAATGTGTGTTATATGCTAAGCCTCATACATGCACTTAAGTCAATAGGTGATGGCATTTTACATAAATATATGACGGTCCACTGCTCGGCGCAATAAAAATCCTCCGCACGAAACGTGGAAGCAATTCCAAAAAGCAGATCTCACGTTTTTTGCCATCGTTAAAGTCAAATCCTGACATGCCGTGATTAAAAACCCAACATCTGTGTGCGTTTAAAATTAAAATATATAGGGATCCATGTTTCGCCTCCCTCGGCACAAATGTTTTACTGCCGACTTGCTCGCTTTAAATATTAAAAACATTACATTATTTTATTTGAGATGTCACAGTATGTTACATATCACCCTTTCACCTTGGAGTTTTTTGGTTCAGATCCAGCTCCGAGTTGAGGAAATAGAAACCAGCTGACCGTATTTGGGAGTCTTCGGCACAGGGCGCGGAGCCTGCATTCGCCGAACGCAAGCAAACACAGACAGGAATTCTTAAAAGCACGGACACACACGCATGCAGATGCGGACTGAAGGCTCTGCAGATGGAGGGTTGCGAGTTCGTGGGCTGAAACAACTGGACCTGTTTGCTTAAAAGAGATTCTCTGGCGGGATAAAGAATCCACCTCAAACCCAGTTCTTTGGACTTTGCAAAAAAAAAAATCAATTTAAAATGGCACCTTGGCACTACAAATTCTGGGGGAAATCGTGGCTGTGTTCTGCCTGCCGAAGAACCGAACATCTCCATGTCAGATCTTGCTCGAGAGCTGGTTTGGGGTAATGGTTAGGAGTGCGGACTCTAATCTGGGAGAACCGGGTTTGATTCCCCACTCCTCCACATGCAGCTGCTGGCATGACCTTGGCTCAGTCACAAGTTAGAGCTGTTCTCTCATGAACAGTCCTCGAGAGAGCTCTCTCAGCCCCAACTAGCTCACAGGGTGTCTGTGGGAGGGGAAGGGAAAGGAGATTGTGAGCCACTCTGAGACTCCAAGTGAAGGTTTCACCACCTCTCGGTTTCCTTGGACTTGGACTGCAGCAACTCCACATAGCATTGAAGCTTTGGCCCCTTAAGGTGACCTCCCACGAGGATGTCCGCCACTTGCCGTGTCTCATTTTACAGTTATCGTAACAGCGAAAACCGGCCAACAGCAAGGAAGGGCTTCCAGTTTGCTGATGTTCTTTCACTGGAAGCACGTCACACCTTCAGCTATAAGTCAGAGGCAAGATTATTCCTTTTTCAGGTAGGCCATAAAGAAAAGAGAGGAGGTTGGCTTAAATTGGCATACGAGTTGCAGTTATGTCCAACGTGAGTGCTTTCACACACATGAAATAGCACACTTTCAGTCCACTTTCAGTGCATTTTACAGCCATATTTTACAGTGTGGAATGGCAAAATCCACTTGCAAATGGTTGCTGAAGTGGATTGAAACGGCATTATTTAGCATGTGTGAAAGCGCCCTTTTAGTGATTTTTTTTTGGGGGGTGTTTGTCGTACATTCAGGGTTCTCGTCCTTTTTGAGTATATACAGGCATTGAAAGGGAGGCGAAGGCAGAACTCTGGACATCTCGTCTCAAAGGTGTCACATCATAACACTGGGTGCCAGTCACCAAGGGCTGGTCCCAGCAGCAGGCTGTACAATTGAGATGGCATTGATTTTATCTGCCCTAGGTTGTGATCATATGCACAATTAAACCCGACATAGGCACGAATGCTGGGCGGATTTAAAGGGAGTGATCAGACAGCAACATCTGGGAAGCGTCCCACAGCCATCAGCAACCGTTCTGCTCCGCCGCAGAAGCGGAGTTAAAAGATGCCAGGGAAAATCTGGTAGTAAACAGGTTGCGACAGGCCACAGACGGACTTTCTCCTCATGCTGTCAGGATGGTCTGATCAGACCACCCCAACTCCATGCTGTTGTTTCCGCCCCCCCCTTCTCAGTATGTGCATCATCACAAACTCCATAGGGAGTCCTCAGTGCGGAGATGCGATTCATTGATTCCTTGTTTAAGCGCATGGGAAATAAACTGCAAAAAAAAAAAAACCCAAACGACTCACCCACAGTCATGTCTGATCACACACTGATGGGCTGTGCCCACAGCTTCAGAGGGAGGTGTGCTCTCGCAACTGTAGATCAAATTCCTCCAGAGGAAATAGCCTTGCTTCCCCGCATAGCAGGATCAGGGTGGGTTCCATCATACATAAATATACAAAATAACAATTAAAGCCAATTAAAATACATCAGAGTAAATATACAGATTATAATGTTAATGCTTCTAACCAGAGCCTCAACAGATTAAATACTGGGTTCCAGCTGGCTACTCAGATCTGGGTCACTGGAGGGGAGGCCCAATAAAGTATGGATGTCCACCACCTCAGCTAAAAGCCTGGCGGAAGAGCTCCATCATACAGGCCCTGCAGAACTGTAAGAGGTCCCGCAGGGCCCTGGTCTTGTATGGCAGCTCATTCCACCAAGTCTTATGTTGTCTCTGCAAGCAACAAACTTCTAAGGGAAGGGAGGGACTGTGGCTCAGTGGAAGAGCCTCTGCTTGGCATGCAGAAGGTCCCAGGTTCCATCCCCGGTATCTCCAGTTGAAAAGGACCAGGCAGCAGGTGATGGGAAAGACCTCCGCCTGAGTCCCTGGAGAGCCACTGCCAGTCTGAGTAGACAAGACTGACCTTGACGGATCAGGGGTCAAAGTCAGTATGAGGCAGCTTCATGGGTGTGTGTAAATGTGAACTAGCCCAATGTAAAAAGGCTGTACGGCAAAAACGAACAGGTGGGGGGGGTTTTTTGGTGTGGCACCTTCCTGTGTCAGTTTTTGCGGACAGATACCCACTTCCTCAGATGCCAAGGACGGGCACAGTTGTCTCCATTTCCCCCTACCCCCCACCCCACTTCACAGACCCTTTCCCCGTGTTCATGTCTTTGCTCTGCTCGCCCAGCCGCCTGGTTATCTCCCGCCATATGGAAACGATTCCACCCCGTTGCCATGCTCTTTCACATCGGAATCTCATCTCTCCTCCGCTTGCGCTAATTGCCTAATATTTATCCAGCGCGCTTTAAAAGCTCGCTTGAAACGCAAGGAGGAGCCAGGCCTGGCTTATAATAAAACCCTGCGTACTGTATGGTAATCTAGACCATATAGTAATAGATGGGGGAAGGACAGCGCGTTTTGAGTTACGCCCCTTGGCAAACATTTTTAAAGGATTGCTTAAATAAGAAGTACGGAAACCAGATGTCATTCGGTAAGGGTATCTGAATGAGCAAAAATCTGCTGTCTGGATACTTTCTTTCCCTCCCCCCTCCCCTCCTTTTCTTTTCTCTTAATAAACTTTGTAAAAACACGAGAAATTCTTTGGATTTATATCATATTTAGCAGCTGTGAAATCACACAAACAGCTGCTGCTACCTAGGGGGAGCTGACCTCAATGGTCTTCACCTCGGGGTTGCTAAGCGACCGAAAACTCGCCTGCAAAACCTCCTCGGGGGGGGGGGGGGTCCCTCGCGCAGGCATCTCTGGCCAAAGGCAGGCCTGTCCAGAGGGGTAAGGGGGAGGCAGGAAGGCCAGAGGGGGCACCATTGTGAAGAGTGGTCCTGATCCACCAGGATGCTCTCCTAGGCAAAGTCCTCTGGAAGGGTAGAGGAAGACGAGGCTGACTAGGAAAGGTTGGAAGAACTGTGGGGAAGACTTTGGGGTCATGGAAGCACTCTGCAACTGGAATAGCCCTTGGGATTCTGAAGCCACTTAGCATTCCTCTTCATCACATGCAGAAGCTGGCTGCACTGGGGAGTTGGGGCGGCAGGGGAGGTACAGTTGCCAGCTTCCAGGTTGGTCCTGGAGCTCTCCTGCTATTACAACTGATCTCCAGATGTCAGAGATCAGTTTCCTCCAAGAAAATGGCAGCTTTGGAGGGTGGACTCTATGGCATTAGACCCCATTGAAGGCCCTCCTCTCCCCAAACCCCACCGTCCTTGGGCTCTACCACCCCCCCAAAAAAATCTCCAGGTATTTCCCAACCCGGAGCTAGGAACTCTAAGGGAAGCAGTGTTCCCTCTAAGCCGAGTTAGTGTCAGCTAGCTCACAGTTTTTTAGCCTCCAGCTCATAGATTTTTGTCTTAGCTCAGGAAGGATGGTTTCAGAGCAAACTAATTTATGTAGTAGTCGAATCGCTGGCTCATAACTTTAATGCCAGTAGCTCACAAAGTAGAATTTTTGCTCACAAGACTCCAGAGCTTAGAGGGAACATTGAAGGGGAGGTTAATTTTTTTGTTTTATTTTACTCCATTTTTACCCCACCTTTCTCCGCTATGGGACCTTAAGTGGCTTACAGTGCTCTCCTCTAGGCTTGCCAACCTCCAGGTGGGGCCTGGAGATTTCTCAGAATTCCAACTGATCTCCAGATAACCGCCATCAGATCTCCCTGGATAAAATGGCCACTTTGGAAGGTCGATTCTATGGCATTACACCCTGCTGAGCTCCTTCCCTACCCCATACCCTGCCCTCCACAGGCCCCACCCCCAAATCTCCAGAAATTTCCCAAGCTGGAGTCACCAACCCTACCTCTTCTCCATTTTATCCTCCCAACAACCCCGCGAGGAAGGTTCAGCTGACCGTGGGTGATTCTGCATCTCACATTCACTCCACATTTTCTCAGATGGGAGGGGAAAGGGCAGCTCAAACTCACATTTAAATCCCCCAGGGCAATACCATACTGACTGCAAAGTCACCCCTGAACGGCCATAATACTATGCAGAAGGGACCATAAAATCCGGTGGCCAAAGAAAGCGGAAGCGGCATGCAGTGTGGAGGGTACCATAAAATCCGATGGGCAAAGAAAGTGAAAGCGGCATGCAATGCAGAGGGGAATTTCTGTTCCAACGTGGGTTTCATAAAACAACGGAGGGGAAAGCCACTGCAGAATCAGCCTGTGTGAAACTGACCCAAGGTCACCCATCAAACTTCTATGGCAGAGTGGGGATTCGAACGTGGGTCTCTCTGTCCTTCTCCTTTTGCAAAGAGGGCAAAAAAAGGGGGGAAGATTTGTAGCTGTCAGGGAGGTGGCTGCAGAACCAACCGCTGCTCCTGAGTTCGAACTACAAGGCCTAAAACGGGGAGGGGGGGGAGAGAAGCATAGCATTCTGTCCTATTACGGCTCAAATAAATCATTTTGGGAATCTAAAACAAATGAGGCAAGCCGAGAGACTTGCAGATGATTCAAAGCAAGAAGTAAAGCGGGGCGGGGGGGGGGGGTAGCCGTCCCTCCCGAACTGGAAATGCAAACAGCTTATTATATAAGCAGAAAAGACTTTTTGGTGGGCGGAAGCGGAGCGGGTCTAATGCAGGACCGCCAATCACTCCCCCACCGCCACCACCACACACACAAAAATCCAGAGCAAACATTCTTTTTTGCTTACGCTAATATGGAATTTGTTATGACAATAGGGTGGCTTCGCTCTCTTCTTCTTCTTTTTTTTAAAAAAGGGATGCTTATGGTCTCTTGTCTATCACTGTTCGCAGACACACTCGAAACAGATGGAAATATTTTTCCCATTATGTCAAAAATAAGAACGCTTTCAACAGAATGTATTAATATCCCCTTTGACGCTGGCATTCCAAAGGAAGGGGAAATTCCATTTTATGTAGGGTCTGCTCTCGTGCAGAGAGGGCGCAGGGGTGGTCCTTGGGTTGCCAACCTCCAGACGGGACCTGGAGATCTCCTGCTTTTGCAATTGATCTCCAGACCATGAAGAAGAAGAATGAAGTGAAGGGCGGGATATAAATCCAATCTCCTCCTCCTCCTCCTCCCTTTCTTCTCCTCCTCCTCCTCCTCCTGGAGGAAACAGCAGTTTTATTTGGGGGGGTGGGGTTAGAATCTAAGAAATCATGTCATGGCTGAGGTCTCTCCCCGCCTCAAACTATGCCTTCTCCAAAATCTCCAGGAATTTCCCAAGTGGGAGCTGGCAACCCTATAAATAATGTAAATCAACCATTCAGAAAAATGCAGAGTGGATGCCTGTCAATCCAGGTGGGTAGCCGTGTTGGTCTGAAGCAACAGAATGAAGTCTGAGTCCAGGGGCACCTTGAAGACCAACTCCGTTTAATCCTGGCTTGAAGCTTTCCGTCCGCTCAGCGCACAATCCACTCCATAAACGTACAGCCCAATCTTATCCAGTTTTGCATGTGTCGATGTAGCTTCAGATAAAGAGTGGCTTCCCCCACCCCATCTGCTCTGCACATGTGTGGGGGAAACTGGAAAACAGAGGAGAAATTTTTCACAAACGCTAAAAAGATTTGCAGATATCTTTTTCCTGGTTTTGTCACTAACGAAACCAGAAAGTTTTCCAGCTTCTCTCGGTCCGCTTAGAACCCTTGAAACGGAAGATGTCTGTGCTCAGATGACCACATGCTCCACTATCCGAACAAAAACATCGTGGGATGTCATGTGGGGGCAATCTTTGACGGGGGGGGGGGGAGAGTTCCCAAAATCCAGGTGGGGCCTGGAGATCTCTTGGAATTACAACTGATCCCCAGATTGCAGAGATCGTATCTGGGGGGGGGGGGGCGAATGGCTGCCTTGGAGGGTGGACTGTCCAGCATTATACCCTGCTGAGGCCCCTCCCCTCCCCCAAACCGGCCTTTCCCAGGTTCCACCCCCAAGTCTCCAGGAACTCCCCAACCCGTAGTTGGCAACTGTGGTGAGGCCTTAAATGGCATGGCTGTTGAGATTCCAGATAGTGTTTTCCACAGAATACTTCTGTAGCAGGGATGCCAGCCTCCAGGTGGGGCCTGGGGATCCCTTGGAATTCCAACGGATCTCCAGGCTACAAAGATCAGTTCCTTTGGAGAAAATGGCTGTTTTGGAGGGTGGACTCTATGACATTATACCCTCTATGGCATTATACCCCACTGAGGCCCCGCCCTTCCAAACCCCTCCCTTCCCGGGCTCCTTCCCTCAAATCTCCAGGAGTACCTGAAGGAGGAGGAGGAGGAGACTGGATTAATACCCCGCCCTTCAGTACCCGAAGGAGTCTGAGAGCGGCTTACGACCTCCTTTCCCTTCCTCTCCCCACAACAGACACCCTGTGAGGTAGGTGGGGCTGAGAGAGCTCTTTCGAGGACTGCTCTTGAGAGAACAGCTCTGACAGAACTTGTGACTGAGCCAAGGTCACACCAGCAGCTGCATGTGGAGGAGGAGTGGGGAATCAAACCGGGTTCTTCCAGATTAGCGTCTGCACTCCTAACCACTACACCAGACTGACTACCTTATGAATCCATAGAGAGTTGCCTGCCGTGTGAGGGCTCCTCATGCTAGTCTGAACAGGTGCAGCTAGACCTGCCAACTCCTGGGTTGGGGAAATTCCTAGGAAATTGGGGGAGGGAGCCTAGAGAGGGCAGGGTTTTGGGGGAAAGAGGGACCTCAGTGGGGATGAGGGCTGCGGTAGCTCAGTGGTTAAGACACTGAACTGCAGACCGGAAGGCCGGCAGTTCGAGACCTGAGTGCCGTGTGACCAAGTGAGCGCCCGTCTCTGGCCCCAGCTCCTGCCAACCTAGCAGTTTGAAAGCAAGAAATTGCAAGTAGATAAATAGGTACCACTTCGGTGGGGAGGTAACAGCGTTCTGTGTGCCTCAATGTCTAGTCATGCCAACCACATGACCATGGAGACGTCTTCGGACAGCGCTGGCTCTTCAGCTTGGAAACGGAGATGAGCGCCGCATCCCTAGAGTCGTAGTCGACTGGCTTTCAAGCTAGGGAAACCTTTACCTTTACAGTGGGGATAACGCCATGGAGACCACCCTCCAAAGCAGCCATTTTCCCCCCCAGGGGAACTGATCTCTGTCCCTCAGAGATCGGTTGTAATTCTTGGAGATCTCCAGGCCCCACCTGGAGGCTGGCAACCCTAGGTGCAGCCCAAAGATGCATTGACCAACACCCCAGCAAGAATGAGTCCAGAGTTCCTCTGACTCTCAGGCACTTTCCAAATCTTCTATTGCTTCCTGCCAATGCCCCTCCCACTCCTAGCTTTCTTCCCTGGTAGATCCATCCCACGAGACTTTGGATCCTGTCATCTGCCTAGGACATGTCGCCTCCAGTCCCACCGAGGTTCCTTCCTGGCAGAGATCCAAAAAGAGCTGTTTCTTTCCAGCTGCAACCAACATTCCAGGGCCCTCAGTCACAGCCACACCTGTCCGGCCAGAGCTGTGTGTCGGTTCTACAGAAAGACCTGAAAATCCCAGACTGCCTTCTCCAACACTGAAAGTCGCTGCCCTGAAAAGATCAAGCCAGTAAAAACCTGTGTACAAATGCACTAATATAGAAATGCTGTATTATAGAATTTCTGCAGGTATGGGGCCTTATTCTGGCAACTGGGTTCCCCCAGTGTTCCCTCCAAGCTGAGTTAGTGCGAGCTAGCTCACAGGGTTTTTAGCCTCCGGCTCACCCATTTTTGTCTTCGCTCAGGAAGGATGGCTCCAGAGCAAACTAATTTATGCAGCAGCCAAATTGTTCACTCACAGCTCACAAAGCTCACAAGGGGTCCAATCATACGCACACATTAGCTGCGCGAGAGGGCCGTTGTCTCCCCCCCCCCCCCAGTATGCGTATCATTGCATACTGCCATTGGAAGCCCTCAGGGTGGAGAAGCGATTCATCAATCCCCCGTTTAAGCAAGTTGGAAACCAATGACCAAAAAAAAAACCAGCTCGCCTGCGGTTGCGTCTGATCGCACAGCGGTAAGTTGCGCCGGCAGCTTCATAAATCTGTGTGATCACACAACTGCAGGTCACATTGCTCCAGGGCAAAATACCCTCGCTTCCCCTCCGGATTATCTCGCTCGTGTGGCCGGGACCAAAATAGAATTTTTGTTTCCAAGACTCCACACCTTAGAGGGAGCATTGGTTCCCAGTACTCCGTTTATTGAGTGATTGTTGGAAATATACATCCTGAGATGTTTCATTTATTTACCGAAATACATAGATGCAAGACGGTCCTTTGCAATCAAGCATATGCGAAACACGGCTTTTTGTCAAGAGCTAGCTTGCCTGTAGACACAGACCAAAGACCAACAACGGAGTATAATATTTCTACATTTGTGGAGGAACGGGCGGAGCACAGAACTTTTCCTTGGGCTTTGCGATATTTCCCAGTAGTTCAACTGTGCCTACAAATCGTTTTTTGACCACTGTTGTTTGACTCCCTTATGCATATGACAGCTAATATTGTCTGTCGATGATATTGTGACATAATTGTTGTTTCGGGTCTTCTGTTTTGAAATTCTGTAACACAGTACTTAGAGCAATTACTCCTATATTTAATGCATTTCTACACAGGTCTTTGCCGGCTCGTTTTCCATACGGTGGACTTCACCTGTTGTTATACTACCTGAAAAGATCAAGAAACCATACCCTTCGCACTCAAAACATTGCGAATTGAGACATCCCCCCCCCCAAAAAAAACTAGCTAAACATAAAGCAAAGTTCCGTGCAATAAAACCGGGGGGGGATGCATTCTTCCAAGCCAGGATGAAAAGCAACCAGCTTTCAGCTCTAAGGTTGACTTTCCCAAACCTCCCTCCCCTGTCTCGGCGATCTAATCTGCCTTTGCATATGTATCCAATTTAAAGGTTGCAACCCAGCCATTATCCTCTCTTCTCGCCACTTAGGGGCGTGCATACAAATATAAATATACATCATGTGGTCTTAATCATGTCTTCCTTCTGGACCTGCGCACCAAACCGATGGAGCGGCCTTGGAGTCCGCCCATTGGTGCCGCGGGCCTGTCACTGTTGCCACGGCAATGCTCTGGAGGTTTCCCAGCCCTGCCACCCAAGATGTCTGGAACTGAACCCGGGACCTCTGGCAGGGAAAGCAGGTGCTCTGGCTCTAAACTACAGGCCCCTCATCTCCATATTTCTCTCTCTCTCTCTCTCTCTCTTTCTCTCAATTAAAAAGAAAAGAGATGACTAAGAGGGGACATGATACTGGGTTTATAATATTATGCATGGGGTAGAGAGAGTGGACAAAGAGAAATTGTTCTCCTTCTCCCAAAAGACTAGAACTCAAAGGCATCCAATGAAACCGATGGGCAGTAGGTTCAGGATGGACAAAAGGAAATACTTCTTTACACAGAGAGTGGTCAAAAAGTGGGATTCACTGCCAGAAGATGTAGTGATGGCCACAGGAATAAACAGCTATAAAAGGGATTAGGTAGATTAATGGAACATAGGCCTATCAGTGGCTGCTAGCCATGGTGTCAAGGGAAACTCCATGTTCAGAGGTAATCAACCTTTGAATACCAGAACAAGGAGGCAGTCACAGACTCCATGCCCTGTTGCTGGCCCTCCAGAGGAGTTGATTGACCGCTGTGTGAGATAGGATGCTGAACTAGATGGACCACTGGTCTGATCCAGCAGGGCCTCCTTGGGTGTTCTTATGAAAGCCTCAGCCTCTGTGGCCTGTTGCTGGCCGTCCAGAGGAACTGATTGACCACTATGTGAGACACAGTGCTGGACTAGATGGACCGTTGGCCTGATCTAGCAGGGCTCCTCTGATGTTCTTATGAAGGCCTCGGCCTCTCTGCCCTGTTGTTGGCCAAGGCCTTCATAAGAACATAAGAAGAGCTCTGCTGGATCAGACCAGTGGCCCATCTAGTCCAGCATCCCATCTCACATAGTGGCCAACCAGTTCCTCTGAAGGGCCAACAACAGGGCACAGAGACTGAAATCTTCATAAGAACATCCAAAGAGTCCTGCTGGATCAGACCAGTGGTCCCTCTAGTCCAGCCTCCTGTCTCACACAGTGGCCAATCAGTTCCTCTGGAGGGCCAACAAAAGAGCAGAGAGGCTGAGGTCTTCCCCTGATGTTGCCCCCTGGCTCTGAGATTCAGAGGCTTCGTGCCTCTGAATGTGTAGGTTCCTCTCAGCTACCATCGCTAGTAGCCACTGATAGGCTTATCCTCCATGAATCTCTCTAATCCCCTTGTAAAGCTGTTTATTTCTGTGGCCATCACTACATCCTCTGGCAGCGAATTCCACATTTTAATCCCTCTCTGGGTAAAGACGTATTTCCTTTTGTCCGTCCTGAACCCACTGCCCATCAGCTTCATTGGATGCCCTCGAGTTCTAGTCTTTTGGGAGAAGGAGAACAATTTCTCTTTGTCCACTCCCCCCCCCCCCACGCCTCATTTCACCAACCTCTGTCATGTCATCTGGAGATGTACTTCCAGGAGATCTCAAGGCTTCTCCTGGAGGTTGGCAACCCCGAGTGCCAGGCATCAAGGGCAGCCTTTGCCCACCATCAACTTTGCCTCCTTGAAAGAGCACATGTTCAAGAGCCAATGCTGAAACCGAGCCACATCCAAAACTCACTTTTGCCCTAATGGCAGGGATGCCAACCGTGGCTGGACGGAGGCTGCCATGCCCCTTCCGACAGCTGTGTGAAAGCCCCCCTTGGCAGAAGGTGCCCAGTGCCGATTAGCCCAACTTAGTTCCGTCTGGGACGTCGAGCAGCTGGGGGGGGGGGGGGTCAAAACCAGTTCTTTTGAACGGCGTACCCAGTAGCAAGAAAAACAGGAAGTGGGTGTTTATTAGCAGTTTCCAAATATGCCAGCCAAAAACTCCCAACTCCCCCGTGTGATCAGAGGTATCCAAAAGAGAAGGGGAAATTCCTAAAATTATAAAAGGGCAATTAATCACAAGCCCTCCCTTTGCAGGCTGGTGGCTTGGAAACTTCCTTTGCTTTTTTATTATTCCCACCGAAGATCTTGGGTCATGGACAGTTGGCGGGCCCAGACCGGCTAGGGTAGGAGATGCGAGGCGCCCATTCAGTAACACAGCAGGTTTAGGGATGCCAACCTCCAGGTGGGACCAGGGGATCCCCTGGAATTACAGCTCACCTCCAGACTACAGAGATCAGTGCCCCTGGAGAAAATGGCTGCTTTGAAGGGTGGAGTCTATAGCATCATTCCCTGCTGACACTCCTCCCTAAATCCCATCCTTCCCTAGCTCCACCCCCAAATCTCCAGGAATTTTCCAACCTGGAGCTGGCATCCTCTAAAATGCACCTAATCTGTCACACCTCAACAAAACAATGCAATGCCGTTCAAGTCAAAGCCTGATTGTCCTTTCCTTTCAGGGAGTAGCCGTGGCTCAGTGGCAGAGCTTCTGCTTGGCAGGCAGAAAGTCTCCAATTCAATCTCCGGCATCGCCAGTTAAAAGGACCAGACAGTGGGTGATGTGAAGGACCTCTGCCTGAGCCAGTGCTGGTATGACATCATTTCCAGGAATAGCCCCAAAGGGAGGTCACACCTTTCTAGGAATCACCGGAAACTCTATGGTGAAACCAGAAGCCAGTTCTAGAGAGGACAGTGACACCATTTCTGGGTTTTCTGCAGAAGGGACATCACACTGATGGCCATTTGATGGCAACTAGGAGACTGGCAACTCTAGCATGGGCGAAACAGAACAAACCAGGGTTGCCAGCCTCCAGGTGGTGGCTGGAGATCTCCTGGAATTACAACTCGTCTCCAGGTGGCAGAGATCGGTTACCCTGGAGAAAATGGCTGATGTGTAAGTTGGTCTCTATAGCCTTATACCCTGCTGGAAGTCCCTCCCCTCCCCAAACACTACCCCCCTGAGGTTCCTAGCCCCAATTTCCCAGCCCTGACCTGGCAACCCTAGAGAGAACTGTTTGGGATAAACAGAATCCTAGCAAAGATATAGTAAAACTGGTTCTTCCCGATGTGTCCGCCGACCGCCTGGTTGGGAAGCAGGGCTGCTGCTGCAGACAGGAAAGAATGCTGCGAACAAAACCCTTTGACAAAGGATTAGATTTCCCCTAAATGCATGTAATTCTCCATCGCTCTGAGCGCGTCCCTAATCTTCATATAGACTGGCCGAGGAATTCAAAGCCCATCGGATTAAATGAAAAATGTGGACAGAAAGCCGGCGGCCGTTCTGTGGCGAATATGTGCGAGCGACTCTGATGCTTTCCCAGTCACACAAAAAAAGCATCTAGACGGGGCAAGCCGCCTGAAACTTTTCCTTGGCCTATTTTTTAAGAGACTGAAGAAGGTTCCGGAAACTGCCCAACTGCCACTAGCTGGAGAGATCCAATCACATTTCTTTAGGGTTTCGACTCTGAGTATGGGTGCCAGCTCCTGTGGTAGAGGCAGGGGATCACCAGCCACCATTCCCCCCACCGCTGTTCAACCAGCCAGTAGGGGGAGTTCCCAGGACAGCTGGCTGGCGGCGGATTGAAATCCTGGAAATCCACGGGGGGGGGGGGGGGACCCACCTGGACCGTGGGGTGGGCAACCCTCCTTCTGAGCCAGGGGTGGAATAAATTAGCAATATCGCGATTTTTTTTTAAAAAAAATTATTTATAGCTTTTAACTTTGTAACAATACCAGATAAAATACCATAAAGAAGAGTGAAAAAAATGATGAAACATTGGTAATGTGTTATAGATGATTGTCAAAATATATAGTTATTTTACAGAGCTAGTTTAAAAGACAGTGCCATAACTATTTTGCATACGTGCTATTAAAACGTAACTACAAAATCAACATAAATTCCATATTAGGGTAATATGTATAATTAAAACGCTATAATTTCCTTATATCGCTGAGGAACTGTAGGACAACAGATTTTGAAAGCGAGGCTTCGATACATGGTAGCCATTTAGCATAAAACAGAGAGTGTGATTTGAAAGTGTTCATTGACCAAAGGTCTTAAGCCAGGCGTGCAAACAGCTACTGCAAAGCACATTACATATAATTACAAAATTATTTAGACCAGACATTTGAGGAATAGAAAGCTAGCAATCATACTCATAAACAAAGTGATCAGGTGCCACTTTGTAAAATTCTGTGAATTCTGTAAAAACACATGACATTATAAAATTTGGTTTTAAAATTTTAAAATTTGTATAAATGCTGAATTTTTGCAAAACGGCCTCTTAGCTCTGCAGCTGGACAAACATTCAGCCTAGCAAGCGTAAAAACATATCTAAATCTAGTGGCTGTAAGAAAACTCATCTATGAGGGAATTTTCTTTGGTGGCACAATCCCTAACATAAAGTTGGAGCATACTCACCTAGCCCGAAATGAAGGGCTAAGTCTTATCAATTTTTTTTTGGGGGGGGGGGTCTGCCCCCATGCCTGGAAGTCATGGCGACCTCTTTCGATTCCTACAGGGGCATGGAGGACATTCAGAGAAGTGGCTTGATAGCCTGCCCCAACCTCCCACCTCTGGTATTCCAAGGAGGTCTCCCATCCAAGAACTTGCCAGAGTCAACCCTGCTTAGCTTCTGAGATCTGGCAAGATTGGGCTTGCCTGGGCTATCCAGGTCAGGGCCAAGAGAAAATAAATTCTGAAATCATACCACCTCCACCCCCTTTTGCTTTAAGATGCTTCTTTCTTTCTTTCTTCCTTCCTTCCTTTCTTTCTTTCTTTCTGCCAGTCTGGTGTAGTGGTTAAGTGTGTGGGCGCTAATCTGGGAGAACCAGGTTTGATTCCCCACTCCTCCACTTGCAGCTGCTGGATGACCTTGAGCCAGTCACAAGTTTTCTTGGAGCTGTTCTCTCAGGAGCAGTTCTCAAAAGAGCTCTCTCAGCCCCGCCTACCTTACAGGGTGTCTGTGTGGGGAGGGGAAGGGAAACGAGATTGCAAGCCACTTTGAGACTCCTTCAGGTAGTGAAGGGAAGGGTGTAAATCCAATCTCTTCTTCTTCCTCTTCTTCTTCTTCTTCTTCTTTCTTTCTTTCTTTCTTTTTTTTTTCTTTCTTTCTTTCTTTCTTTCTTTCTTTCTTTCTTTCTTTCTTTCTTTCTTTCTTTCTTTCATTTTTTATTTATTTTATTAGATTTATATACCGCCCTCCCCAAATGGGCTCAGGGTGGTGTACAACAGTTAAAATAACACAATTAAAAGAATGTTAAAATAACAGTTCGCACATTATAATATCATATCATAAAATACCATATAAACAAAGAGATCAGATGTTAAAGCAAGACCAGTATCTAATCAGATGTCTAATCAAGATGAGGCCACTGACGGATGATTGGCCAAAAAGGCTGGGGGGGAGGGACGTCCACTGCCTCAACCAAATGCCTGGTGGAAGAGCTCCATCTTACAGGCCCTGCAGAACTGCAATAAGTCCTGCAGGTCCCTGATCTCCTAGGGGAGCTCATTCCACCAGGCAGTGTAGCCCTCCCAGGTGCTGTGGGAGGGGTCGGGTTGCCAGCTCTGGGTTGGGAAATACCTGGGGATTTGGGGGGTGGAGGCTGGGGAGGGCGGGGCTTGGGGAGGGGAGAATTCACCAGGTTATAATGCCATGGAGTCCACCCTCCAAAGCAGCCGTTTTCTGATCCCTGTCATCTGGAGATCAATTAAGAACATAAGAGAAGCCAATGTTGGATCAGGCCAGTGGCCCATCCAGTCCAACACTCTGTGTCACACAGTGGCCAAAAACACCAGGTGCCCTCAGGAGGTCCAGCAGTGGGGCCAGGACACTAGAAGCCCCCCCCCCCCCCAAGCACCAAGAATACAGAGCATCACTTGCCCCAGACTGAGAGTTCCTATCTATGCTTTGTGGCTAATAGCCACGGATGGACCTCTGCTCCATATATTTATCCAATTCCCTCTTGAAGCCGCCCATGCTTGTAGCCGCCACCACCTCCTGTGGCAGTGAATTCCATGTGTGAATCACTCTTTGGGTGAAGAAGTCCTTCCTTTTATCCGTTCTAACCCGACTGCTCAGCTATTTCATGGAGTGCCCAATTGTAATTGTAAAAGCAGGAGGCCTCCAGGCCACACCTGGAGACTGGCAACCCTGGGGGGGTCTGTGAACGTGCAGATGGAGTGGGTGGAGGGCGATGGAGAGGGAGGCTCCAAACCCGCCAACGGCACGCCCCTCCCCCCCAGGCTCAGAGCAAGTTCAAATTGCCAAGGCACTCTCACTTGAACGAGAAACTTAAAGCAACGAAGGTGAGGTTTCAGGAGATAAACATCCGTCCGCCCTCCGCCATGACATGTCGTCCCCATCAGATCCGGCACAGAAGTTCACTGCAGAGTTCACGGGCCAGAGACGACAAAAGGACCCGGAGTTGGGGCTCAGCTCGGCTGCCGTTCCGGTGCAGCGCTGACGCGGCCACCGTCTCCTAGAATGACAGTGCTTTTTGTTCTCCTCCTTTCCCCCTGTTATTATGCGACACCATATAATTTAGCTTGTCTTTGGCGGAAGGTTCCCTCTTTGCCCCTGACATGGACATGGACAAAGATGACGTCCGAAGCTGTCTAAAAATTGCAGGAGTACTTGATGACAAATTGCAGCAGAGGCAGCAAAAGGCTGAAATTACTGTCGACGGGGTCGGGGTGTTGACCGTGCCGAAAGGCTGCCAGGCCACCTGAGAAAGTTGCCAATCTCCCGGTGGCACCTGGAGATCTCCTGCTATTACAGATGACCAAGATCAGTTTCCCCTGGAGAACATGGCTGCTGGGGAGGGTAGACTGTGGCATTATACCCTGCTGAGGTGCCTCCCCTCCCCTCCCCAAACCCCACCCGACACAGGCTCCACCCTAAAATCTCCAGGTATTTCCCAACCCAGAGTTGGCAACCCTACCTCCATGTATGGCATAAAGCCTCCTGACAGCAGGGCAGAAGAAGAAAAAATTAAAGACAATGTCAGCTGCATCTCTACTTCACTTCTGAGGAAGACCTGGAAGTGACCTGGGGTTGCTCTAGGAATCACCGGAAACTTTACCATAAAGTGTCAATGGATTCCTAGAGCTACCCTACATCACTTCCAGGTTTTCCCTAGAAGTGACATGGAGACACAGACAACATTACCCACCCATGTCCCTGCCCTCAGACCCTCCCACTGGTTGCCAAGCATGGATTCACAACCATACCACCCCACTCAAGTGAATCCATGGAGTTTCACATTTGGGAGGGCACCAATGTGTTTCAGGGACTACTTTGTCCCCGTCCTCAGCAACACAGGAACTGCCCAGCACCACCTTCTGGGCCTCTGACTCTGGGAGCAGGGGTCCTTTCATAGAAAAAGAGGTGCAGGAGCTCATTAACATGACTCATTAGCATAACTTATTTGCATATGCCACACCCCCTGACATCACCGGAAGTGTGTCAGAAGGCAACACCCACCGCTCAGGCTCCACCCCAGAAATCTCTAGGTATTTCTCAACTCAGAGCTGGCGAGCCAGCTTTACACTCTGACTAAAGACACTTTAGGTGTCCTTTGCTCTCGCAGGGAAGCTACCCTACAATAAGCATGAAAACACAGATTGAGTTAGTATGCTTTTGCTTTTTCCCACAGTGCATCACCATATGTGCCCGCTCCTGGGCTTGTGACTCCCAGAACGACGTTCCTGCGTGTTTCTGCTCAAAACTGTTGGAAAAATGAGCATGTAACACAAGGCCTGAGAAATTCAGTCATTAACCTTTTTTCCTTTAGTAATAAACTTATTTTAAACTAAAAGAAGCAATCTCTTCTTTCCAGAAAAGCAAGATTCATTACTCTGAATTTTTTCTTGATTATTGGACAAAAGTCCTACCTAAAATGACCCCTGGCTGGGAGTATCGATTTGCCAACTCTGCATTAGGATGTCCCTGGAGATCTGGGGGTGGAAGCTGGGAAGGATGGGGTGTGGGTAGGGGCGAGACCTCAACAAGGTGATAACGCGCTAGTATCCACCCTCCAATGCAGCCCTCTCTTCCAGGGGAACAGCTCTCTGTCGCATGGAGATCAGTTGTAATTCTGGGAGATCTCCCGGCCCCACCTGGAAGCTGACAACCATAGGTCCAACATCCTGCCTGGTTTCACCGCTGCTTCAGGACTGCCAGGGAGGGGGAGCTCAGGCTGGTTCCTGGGAAAGGTGGAGTTTCCGGGGGATAACGTCACTTCCCCCCCTAACTCTACAGTCTTTACCACAGACACTGGAGGGGGGGATTTCTAAAGCGGCATGGAGGAAATCACTGTCGCTGGCCATGACATCACTTCTGGGTGGCACTCTAGGACTCCCCCCAACTCTATGCCTTATACCATAGAGACTGAGGGAAATTCCTAGAGCATCACCATTAGTGCCCTTCATTATCTCCTGCCACTAAAATGAGCAAGGAAGAGGGCCTGAGAGTGGCTGTAGGAGGTTGCCCACTGAACCTCCAATGGTGACCCTAATCATATATATTTACTTAGTTACATTAAAATGTATTTATTAATTAAAATGTATTTTATTTAATTATATCGTCATTGCACCTTTCCACCTAGGAGCTCAGGGCAGCATAATTGGCACTCTCCCATTCTACCTTCATGCTAGGGTTGCCAAGTCTGGGTTGGAAAATACCTGGAGACTTTGGGGGTGGAGCCAGGAGAGGGCGGGGTTTGGGGAGGGGAGGGGCCTCAGGACGGAACAATACCATAGAGTCCACAGCGATGGAACAACGCCATAGAGTTCAAAGCAACCATTTTCTCCAGGGGAACTGATCTCAGTCAGCTGTAAAAGCAGGAGATCTCCAGGTCCCACCTGGAGGCTGGCAACCCTACTTCATACCCCCTTGCAAGACAGGCTGGATCGAGAGGCACACCTGGTCTACAACTGTCGTGAAATGAGGTGGCAGTGAGGCGACAGGAGGGGGCTAGCCCCCTTTTCCTTGTCGGAGCTGACTCTTTTATAGTTGTGCGACAGGCAGGAATGAAGCAGGTGCCGGTCCCACCATCGCCACAGCATGGGATTGGTAGAGGAGACCTCTGAAAAGCAAAGACCTCTGCTATAGGGTGGTTCGCCCTACCTAGAACTCAGTTTAAATCCCATTAATGTTGCTCATTTATGAAAAGCGCGACAGGATTAAACATGGGCTTTGCTAAAGCAAATATGTCAAGATGTAAAAGGATGTCCATTCACCATGCTGGTGTGGTTCTTGTTGTGGGGGTGGAGAGGAAATGCATCAACTGGGACTTGATTCTGGGCGGCACATGCGTCAAAGCGTAAGGCGCTTAATGTTTAAGCTATGGGATTAATCCTTTACCTAACCGCCGGGAAGGAAGGCAAGGAGAACTGTCAGCGGAAAAGGGGAATGCTGTACTTTGTCATTCCCTCATTCCTGTGTTTCCACTGGTGCTCGATTTTCTCCCTGACTTCCCAGGTGCCACTTTGGGATTCCTTCTCCGTCTCCATCGTGCCCAAAAATTCTATATTGTAAGCCCCCTGCATGGGAGCTATCCTTTCTCTCTTCCAACAATGCATCATAAGAACATAAGAAGAGTCCTGCTATATCAAACCTATAGTCCATCTACTCCGACATCCTGTCTCACACAGGGGCCAACCAGTTTTTCTGGAAGGCCAACAACAGGGAAGATAGGCTGAGGCTTTTGTAAGAACATCAGAAGATCCCTGCTTCAGACCAGTGGTCCATCTAGTCCAGCATCCCATCTCACATAGTGGCCAAGCAGTCCCTCTGGAGGGCCAACAACAGGGCAGAGAGGCTGAGGCCTTCATTAGAACATCAGAAGAGCCCTCCTGGATCAGAACAGTGAGGTTACATCTGGTCCAGCATCCTGTCTCACACAGGGGCCAACCAGTTCCTCTGGAGGGCCAACAACTGGGCACAGAGGCCGAGGCCTTCAAAAGAACATCAGAAGAGCCCTGATGGATCAGACCCGGGGTCCATCCAGTCCAGCATCCTGTCTCCCACAGAGGCCATCCAGGTCCTCCACAGGGCCAACAACAGGGCAGAAGAAGAGAAGAGATTGGATTTATACCCCGCCCTTTACTCCCCAAGGGAGTCTCAGAGCGGCTTACAAACTCATTTCCCTTCCCCTCCCCACAACAGATACCCTGTGAGGTAGGTGGGGCTGAAAGAGCTCTGAGACAACTGTCCTTGAGAGAACAGCTGGTACAGAGCTATAGCTTGCCGAAGGTCATCCAGCCAGGTGCAAGTGGAGGAGTGGGGAATCAAACCCGGTTCTCCCAGATTAGAGTCTGCGCACTGAGCCACTACACCAAACTGGCTCACAGAGAGAGGCAGAGAGGCCGAGGCCTTCAAAAAAACATCAGAAGAGCCCTGATGGATCAGACCAGTGCTCCATTCAGTCCAGCATCCTGTCTCAGACAAAAGCTACTCAGTTCCTCTGGATGGCCAAGAAGAGGGAGTGCCCTGGGGCACAGACAGCTTTAAAAGGGAATTCAACAGATTAATGGAGGGGTCTATCAGTGGAGCAGGGCTCCATTGGAGCGGGAGCGCACAGGAGCGCAGCTTCGGGAGTGAGGAGCCCAGGGGGCGGGCACATAACCAAGCCCCACCCCCTCCTCGGCTTCCCTGAGCAGTGCAGAGGCGCAGCGCCCCGGGGAAAGCCCTGCTAGAGTCTTTATTGTTTTTAATGTTTTGTTTTAATATTGATAATTTTATCATTGTTCCTTTTATGACTGTGTGCTGCTTTTCCAGAGACTTGCTCAAGGTGGCATATACATTTTCTGAGTATACCATTTTTTATCTGGGCACATGGCACATAAGTACTGGAGAAATTTCACCAACCCTTCAGCAGCTTCCACCCCATCAGTTTGGTGTAGTGGTCAGGAGTTGGACTCTAATCTGGGAGAACTGGGTTTGATTCCCCACTGATCCTACAATGGGCTACTGATCCTACTGATCCTACAATGGAACTACTCTCATGTGGCCAGCATGCCTCAAGGCATGCTGGCCACATGAGAGTAGTTCCATTGTAGGATCAGTAGCCCATCTATACTTTTTTTCTCTGGTTAATGGATGAAGCAATTTCTGCTCAATAGTAGTTATGCTTATTACATAAACATGGAGTTTCCTCATCACAGTGAAACTGGTGAAATTAATATGTAGTATTCAATGAATCTAATATAAGTCTTCTGACAAAGATTTATCGAAACGAAGAACACAATCCGGAGTCTTCGTTGGATTCAGCTGGATTCAGCTGTGTTATTCATACTTTTGGCTTTAATAGCTGCTGTTAATAAGTTTCATTGATGTCTGTAAAATAGAGTGATAATGACATGAGTTATGATAATGGTCTATTGAACTGTTAAAATATACCGGTAGTTATACCTCACTGTGTTTGACCGCTGAAGAAGGCCTATACAGTCCGAAAACGTGTCAGGTCAAGTCTATTAGCTCTTGTGTGTTGGAATCAGTTATTTTTACATAAGTTTTGTTCGGGCCCCTATATATTTTTAAATTCTTTGTTAACAAATATATGTACCTTTTTACACACTATATATTAAGCTTTTGTTGTTGGCCCTCTGTTCTACTTGACTAACCTTTTCAGGTTCTGGATCCTAGTTTTAGGTTCAGTTCCCCACCCCCACCCCTCTTTTTGTCCCTGCTGTGAACACAAGGCCATCCGCTCATCAAGAAGCAGCACACTTTGTCTTTCGCACCACCTCACACACCTTCTGACGTTTCCTTCTTTGGGTTTTTCAGATCGTGTTCTCCTCACGATGCCGCCCTCGGTGACCCCCTGGCCCCCCACAGGGACAATTGGGTACATTTCGGACAGGGAGAGACAAACAGGGTGGCAGAAATCTGTAGGCGGTGGCCAAGCCCAGCTTCAACTAGCCAGGAGGTTCAAAAGTCTCATTTCCTCCTGACATTCCAGGCTCTCGCATCTGTTTTCCTTCCAGCCAAAGCTTACTCTATGACAAATTTAGATGCGGTAAAACGGAGGTGGCAGAAAGTGGCAACAGCAGCGTGCCAGCAAGCGAAATGAGATGCGTCCCCTCTCTTATTCACTGCCAAAGGATGTAGAGAGGGCCGCAGGCACAGATGTCTTCCAAAGGGGATTAGACAGATTTATGTGGGAGAGGTCTATCCATGGCTACTAGCCATGGTGACGAAAGGGAACCTCCACATACAGAGGCAGTCAACGACTGGATCCCAGAGCCAGGAGGCAACTTCAGATAAAGGTCTCAGCCGCCCTGCCCTGTTGTTGGCCCTCCAGAGGAACTGGTTGGCCACTGTGTGAGATGGGATGCTGGACTAGATGGACCACTGGTCTGATTCAGCAGGGCTCTTCTGATGTTCTTATGAAAGCCTCAGCCTCTATCTCGTGTTCTTGGCCTTCCAGAGGAACTGGTTGGCCGCTGTGTGAGGCAGGATGCTGGACTAGATGGACCCCTGGTCTGATCCAGCAGGGCTCTTCTGATGTTCTTATGAAGGGCTTGGCCTCCGTGCCCTGTTCTTGGCCCTCCAGAGGAACTGGTCAGCCACTGTGTGGGACAGGATGCTGGACTAGATGGACCACTGCTCTGATCCAGCAGGACTCTTCTTGTGCTGTTATGTTCTTATGAACTGGAGCTGGCATGGTGTAGTGACTAGAGTTTCAAACTAGAAACTGGGAGACCTGGGTTCAGATCCCTACAGTGCCATAAAGCTCACTGGGTGATCTTTGGGCTGGTTGCCTTTTCTCAGCCGGAACTACCTTGCAAAGTTGTTAGGAAGATAATGTGGATGAGGAAGAACCATCCCAAGAAGCCATTTCCTCCAGAGGGACAGATCTCCGTAGTGTGGAGATCAGCTGTCATTTTGGGAAATCTCTGGGCCCCACCTGTAGGCTGGCAACCCTAAGGCACTCCGTATGTGAAGGTATGGTGGGCGCAGCCCCAAAATGGCTGAGGCAGGAGGTGGTAAATGGCTGCCACAAAATGGCTGCCACAACTCACCCTCAGTCACACAGTGAAGATCCTCGTGCTACATTGGTAGCTGCTGCCAAAGCCAGTGGTGTGGCCAGGAATTTGTTGTGGGGGGGGGCACCGAGGGAGCGTGATGTCACTTATGACATCACTTATAGGCAAGTTCACTACTCACCGCTCGTAGCTTGAGCGGCATTTAATAGGGGGAGCTGAGAGCCAAATCCTCATCCTTGTCTACTGGCTGCTGGTTGGCTGGCTCACTGCTCAGGTGGGGCAGAGCCATGGATAGGGCAGAGTTCACCAATGAGGGGGCGTGGCCCCAAAATGCCCCACCATGGCTATGTGCCTGGCGGAAGCCGTCTTTAATAATCTGCACAGCCAATCAGATCTCCAGGGGCCAGTCAGAAGCCTGGCTAGGCAAAAGCCCCAGCTGGCCACGCCCACTTTCTAAAAACACATGGCAGGCACCAGGAAAAGTGCCAATGGGTACGTAGGTGCCCGTGGGCCCCATGTTGTGGTCCCCTGCACTACCACATGTGCCGACTGCAGAACAGAGCCTCAATGAAAGCAGACTTTCACAGGCTTATAAAATAGTTCCTTGCCAGGGGCTATGATACAAAGTTCACAGGCGTCCAAAATTTATTCCACAAGACTTTCTTCTTCCCCCCCCCCACCCCACCCCACATCCCCCAGTAGGGATGGGAAGTTGTTTGAAATTAGATGGGGGAAATCACTTCTTTTAAAGAGCTATTTCTTCTCCAAACACATTACTGAGCTACTGGAATCCGTTCAATGTAACAAAGTCGTTAAGTTAAGTCATCGGGGCATATTTTTCGCCGTCCAAAGGAGGCCACGCAGTGGGCGGATTTCAGACGGCAGCCATGTATAAACATCTGCTGGAAAAACAGATGCTGGAGACATGAAAGCAATTTTTTAAATCATCATCATCCTCTTTAGACCAGGTGTACTGTTTTGAAGAAGAAGACAAGAAGAAGAGGTTGGATTTATACCCCGCTCTTCACTACCCAAGGGAGTCTCAGAGTGGCTTACAATGTCCTTTCCCTTCCCCTCCCCACAACAGACACCCTGTGTGGTAAGTGGGGCTGAAAGAGCTCTCTGAGAACTGCCCTTGAGAGAACAGCTCTGAGAGAACTTATGACTGGCCCACGGTCACACCAGCAGCTGCAGGTGGAGGAGTGGGGAATCAAACCTGGTTCTCCCAGATTAGAGTCCGCCAGGGGTCATTTCGAGCAGGAGCTCAGGGGAGCACAGCTCTGGGAGTTGGTGCCAGCCCCCCCCCCCCCCCCGTGGGGGAATGCCTGCTTGGGTCATGGCTGCAGCAAAATGACCCTGTCCCCTGGAAAGGTCCTTGTTCCTCCGACCAGCCTTCTAAAGGCTTCAGCCACCACTGAAGCTATTCTCCCAGAATAGTGGTATTTCTGAGGCTTGGATTAGTAGCTGTCCCCTCTGCCAGCTCTTTCTTTCTTTCTTTCTTTCTTTCTTTCTTTCTTTCTTTCTTTCTCTCGCTCTCTCCCTTTTCTTTTTTGCCTTCTGACATACTTCCGGTGATGTCAGGGGACATGGCATATGCAAATAAGTTATGCTAATGAGTTATGCTAATGAGCTCCTTCACCTCTTTTTCTACGAAATGACCCCTGGAGTCCACGCTCCTTACTACGACACCAAACTGACTCTCAAGTCAAGAATAAGTGAGTTCTGGCACAGCTGTCCTTGAAAAAGAGCAGTTTCTGTCAAGAGCTCTCTCAGCCCCACCTACTTCACAGGGTGTCTGTTGTGGGGAGGGGAAGGGAAAGGAGTTTGTAAGCTACTTTGAGACTCCCTTGGGTAGTGAAGGGTGGGATATAAATCCAATCTCCTCCTCCTCTTCTTCTTCTTCTTCTTCCAGTCTGGCCATGTATCTAGGATTGCCAACTCTGGGCTGGGAAATTCCTGGAACTTTTGGAGGTGGAGCATGAGGAGGGCCAAGGGTGGGATTTGGGAATGTGAGGGACTTCAGTGGGGTATAATACCATGAAGTCCACCCTCCAAAGCAGCCATTTTCTCTGGGGGAGCTGATCTCTGTTATCCTGGAGACCAGCTGTGATTCCAGGAGATCTCCCCCCGCTGCCTGGAGACTGGCAACCCTAATTGAATCTGTCTCCCAAATAACTTCAAAATGCACAAGTCCATTGAGAAAGCCAGAACGCATTGCTTGGGGAGATATTATTGGGGAATTGCATATATTGTTGGACTGGATGGGCCACTGGCCTGATCCAACATGGCTTCTCTTATGTTCTTATGCTCGTGCCAGGAAAACAAAACGGCCACGATAATCAGCCCAGCTCTCCTTCTTCCTTTTTCTTATCTGCTTCCCCAACATGACGAAGATGGAGGCGGGTCTTACAAGGCTGCCAGCTCTGGCTCTCTCTGCTGGAATTCTGGGCTCTAATCCGCCAGAGCGAGAAAACTCTCCGCCGTCTGGTAATGCCCTGGGATCTGTCTGTCAACAGTGAAATACAGGGCCTGCCATACTGAGTGGAAATTATGCACACTTCCCTTGCCACGCAAACCACACAAGGTTGTAGCCCGGCCAAAATATTCAACGGAAACCTCTGCCAAACATCTGAGCTGCTGACGCCAACCCAGACAGGTGTTCTGGAAAGCTGGATTAAAAGGTGCGCTTACAGACTTTCACTTCCTAATGGTTTCCTCAGAGGGGAGATAGCCGAGGATCAAATTATTGGGATATTTGGTTAATATAGCAGAGTTTGCCTAGTCACAGAAGCATGATACTGAATGAGAAGAAGAGGAGGAGGAGGTTTTATACCCCGCCCTCCACTACCCAAGGGAGTCTCAGAGCGGCTTACAAACTCCTTTCCCTTCCCCTCCCCACAACAGACACCCTGTGAGGTAGGTGGGGCTGAGAGAGCTCTGACAGAAACGGCTCTTTTTCAAGGACAGCTGTGCCAGAACTATGGCTTGCCCAAGGCCGGATCCAGCAGCTGTAAGTGGAGGAGTGGGGAATCAAACCTGGTTCTCCCAGATTAGAGTCCGCACACCAACCTGGCTCCCAACAATCTCCCAAGAAATATATTGCAAAGAAGGCTGCCATTTGTGAAAGGGAAAAGGGCCCTTGAGGTTGGGCTTCTCTCTCTCCTTTTGACTGCGACCTGAATGTGACCTGGATCTACTTGAATAAACATCAGTTTTTACCTTTTGCAATAGACTTCTTGGGAGATTTATTCCCTGCACTCAGGATCACGCTTCTCTGACCGGGCAAAACTCTGCTCTATTCACCAAATATCCCAATAGTCCCCTGGTGGATTGCATGCCTGAATGTTCACCTCACACCAAAAAAAATGCCTATCAGGGAAAGGGGCCTGTGGCTCAGAGGAAGAGCCTCTGCTTGGCATGCAGAAGGTCCCAGGTTCAATCCCCGGCATCTCCAATTAGAAGGATCAAGCAGTAGGGGATGAGAAAGACCTCTGCCTGAGACCCTGGAGAGCCATGGAAGGGGGCCGTGGCTCAGTGACAGAGCCTCTGCTTGGCATGCAGAAGGTCTCAGGTTCAATCCCTGGCATCTCCAGTTAAAAGGACCAGGCAGGAGGTGATGGGAAAGACCTCAGTGGCTTGGTGGTAGAACATCTGCTTGGCATGCAGACGGTCCCATGTACAGTCCCCAGTCTGTCCAGCTAAAAGGCCCAAGCAGTAGGTGAAGCAGCAGACCTCAACCCTGAGACCCTGAAGAGACCCTGCCAGTTTGAGGAGACAAAACTGACCCGGATGGACCAATGATCCACTTTAGAAGAGGAGGTTGAGAGAGGACAGGATGGCTCTCTTGAAGTATCTGAAGGGGTGCCACTTGGAAGAGGGCAGGGAGCTGTTCCTGTGGGCAGCAGAGGAGAGGACTGGCAATCATAGGATTAAATTAAGGGCAGAAAGGTATCGGCTGGATCTTAGGAAGAACTCTTTTACAGTCAGAGTTGTGCCGCAGTGGGATCAGCTGCCCTGGAAAGGCGGTGAGCTCCCCCTCCCTGGCAGTCTTCAGGCACCGGCTGGACCAGCACTTGTCAGGGATGCTCTAAGCCAGGGGTGGCCAAATTTACTTAACGTAAGAGCCACACAGAATAAACGTCAGACGTTTGAGAGCCGCAAGACATGAACAAATATCACACTATGTTTTTATTGTGAAATGTGCAAATTTGCTTTTGATTAACATTAAATGAGACTGCCAAAAAATAAAATCAAAAGGGACAAAAACAGATATTGATAGTGATATTTATTTATCTAATTATATTTGTAGGCTGGGGGGGGGGCTTTAAGAAAGCATCTAAAGTTAAAGTTGTTTTCTTTTTCTGCCCACCCCCAAGCCTACCCAGGGAGGGGAACGCTGGCTGGGAGCCACACAATATGTGTGAAAGAGCTGCATGTGGCTCCCAAGCCACAGTTTGGCCACCCCTGCTCTAGGCTGATCCTGCATTGAGCAGGAGGTTGGACTAGATGTTCTTTATTGCCCCTTCCAACTCTGTGCTTCTATGATTCTGTGAGCAGGCAGCTTCATATACGCCTGTGCGAAAAGGTCCAGCCTAGCCGTCTCCGAGAAATGTCGTTTCTTTACACGCAGAAAGCACATGCAAAACATCGCAGGCATCGAGCTCTTTCTCCCACTGTTTTTCCATAGACGTCTTCTTGTTGAACACAACATCTGGATGACACAAATAGGCACAGACACCCCCACCCGCAGCCTGAAATGGCACAGTCCAGGAAAAGCTTTCCCACTTGTATAAACTGGCCCCAAGTCCAGCTGAGAGAGGTTTGCATGATCCCAGAAGCTTTTTACAGATTTGCAAAGGAAATCTCTCTCTCTCTCTCTCTCTCTCTCTCTGCCACGCCGGCACATTTTATGTACAGGTGCAGAAATTCTGTATTTACAGAAACGACGCCTGACATCCTCTCTAAAAGCAGACATCTGATGCGTTCACTAAAAGAGCTGCTCCCCAAAATGGGCCAGCTCTAGGTTAGAGGAGGAAGACTCAGTAGGCCAAACACATACAAAAGATCCCAGGTTCAATTTCTGGCATAGCTACTTAAAAAGATCCTGGGTACCAGGGCTGAATAAAGGCTCAGTTCACACATAATGCAAAACCGTGGTTTATTTCAGGGGTCTCCAGCATTTTTGAGCCCACAGGAGCCTTTGGAATTCTGACATGGGGTGGTTGGCACAACCCCAAAATGGCTGCCATAGGAGGCGGAGCCAACTGCAGAATGTCAGGGAGAGAGGTTATGCGTAACCCTAATAGCAGCTCTTCAGCATTTCAGGTGGAAGCTCTGCTGAACAGGATGACTTTTTAAATGGATGTATTTTCTTGCATCAATACACCGCCTACCTTCAATCACTCGGTGAAGATCCCTGTGCTGTGATAGCAGCTGCTCCCAAAGCAATATTTTTTTTTCCAAAATCTGCTCAGCCAATGAGAAGCCCGCCTGGCCAAAAGCCCCATCTGGCCCCTCCCACTTTCTATAAACACTTGGCCGGCTCCAGGGACCACGCTGGAGACCCCGGTCGGTTTTGACACTAGGTTGTCTGTGAAGCAAAGATCTGGCTTATAGACCATCACTCAAATCCAGGTTTGCCTACCTTGAACAAAAGGCTGGTTTCGACATCTTGGCTCTTTCCCCCACCTCCCTGGCAGTGACCCAGCTGTTTCCTGACCTGCAGACGGCGAGGATGGTTTCGGCGCTGCAGAAGACTACATCAATGAAGTCTGCTGTACAGAATATAGGAACTTTTCATGGGTTTGATTTTATCAGATGAGCGTAACTAGGCCTGAAATTATGACGGTTCATAGAAGCTGTTTGATTTAGGATTGCCAGCTCTGGGGTGGGACCTTGAGAGGGTGGGGTTTGGGGGACAGGGATATCAGACGTGTATAATGCATAGTGTCGAACCTCCAAGGCAAAGGAGGAGAAGGAGGAGATTGGATTTATACCTCACCCTTCACTACCCAAAGGAGTCTCAGAGCGGCTTACCATCTCCTTTCCCTTACCCTCCCCACAACAGACACCCTGTGAGGTGGGTGGGGCTGAGAGACCTCTTTCGAGGACTGCTTTTAAGAGAACAGCTCTGAGAGAACTTGTGACTGACCCAAGGTCACCCCAACAGCTGCATGTGGAGGAGTGGGGAATCAAATCTTAGATTAGAGTCCACGCTCGTAACCACTACACCAAACTGGCTCCTACCTGGCTGCCAGTGGTGGGACTCCCAATTCTTCCTGTAGGTCTTCTGTTTTTTTGAGGCCTCAAAAAAACCATAAAGTTTTGCCCAATACCTAGAGTGTCACCCCAACATCAGAAACGTGATGTCGTCACACCAGTGCCGGTGGCAGTGGGGGAGCTTCTCGGGGTGGGGCTTCCCTCGCCAGCCAGCTGGGCTATGGTGGATTGGGGTCCCCAAAATCGGGGAACCCCCTGGCCCCACCGGGAGAATAGCAACCCTACCACAGCAGCATTTTTCTCCAGGGGAAATTTTCTCTATGGTCTAGAGATCTGTTGTAATTCCTGGACATCTCCGGTCCTCACCTGGAGGTTGGCCAGCCTAGCTTGACCTCATCATAGAACAAGCAAGGATGTCTACATTTGAGCATTATGCAAAATCACAGGTACTAGCTGTGGTTAATCAACCAACAGCAAGCCCCAGTTGCAGATCCTTCGGCACCTCCTAACCACAGATCTAACCACAGTTAATGGAGTGGCCTGAATCTAAATAACTGCCCTGAGCAGTGAAGTTTGGCTTGGCATTGCATCTGAACAACCAGACGAGGTAGCACAGACCTAGACTTACCACTAGGCTATAAAGGGAGACCACAACCAAGAAATCGCAAGGCGACTGAGACTGGGAAGGGCAGCCCTGAGGGAACGAGAAGAGAACCTTAAATGGCAGCCAAGAACAAGAACATAAGAGAAGCCAGTGTTGGATCAGGCCAGTGGCCCATCCAGTCCAACACTCCGTCACACAGTGGCCAAAAATACCAGGTGCCCTCAGGAGGTCCACCAGCCCTCCTTTGGGGTTTCCCAAACATGCTGAATATTACTACATGTAGACTTTCAGTCTGATCCAACAGAATTAGGGTTGCCAGCTCTGGGTTGGGAAATACCTGGAGATTTTGGGGGTGGAGCCTGAGGAGGGTGGGGTTTGGGAAGGAGAGGGACTTCAATGGGGTATAATGCCATAGAGTCCACCTTCCAAAGTTGCCATTTTCTCCAGGTGGACTGATCTATAAGAACATAAGAATATATGAGAAGCCAGTGTTGGATCAGGCCAATGAGCCATGCAGTCCAACATTCCATCATACAGTGGCCAAAAATACCAGGTGCCATCAGGAGGTCCACCAGCAGGGCCAGAACTCCAGAAACCCTCCAACTCTTCCCCCCCCCCCCCACAAGCACCAAAGAATACAGAGCATCACTTGCCCCACACCGAGAGATCCTATCTATACCTTGTGGCTAATAGCCACTGATGGACCTCTGCTCCATACGTTTATCCATACTCTTATCTTATGTTCTTATGGTGACCAAAAACAAGATAATTCATGCCATAATATTCCCCATTACTACATACGGATGTGAAAGTTGGACGATGAAGAAAGTCGATTCCTTTGAAATGTGTTGATGGAGGAGAGCTTTATGGATCCCGTGCACCACCGCAAAGACGTCAGTGAGTTCCAGATCAAATGAAGCCTGAATTCTCCCTAGAAGCTCAAATGATGAAACTGAGGCTATTGTACTTCAGCCACATGATGAGAAGATGACTTATTGGGAAAGGCCATAATGCTAGGAAAAGCTGAAGGCAGCCGGAAATAAGGAAGACCCAACTTGAGATGTGGATGGACTCAATCTAGGAAGCCACAAAGGCCCTCCATTTCGAAGACCTGATCAAGGGTGTTAACGAGAAGACGTTTTGGAGAACATCCCCTTAAGTCAGAAGCAATTTGACAGCGCTTAACACACACACAATTCAACAAAAGTGAAATATACCAGTGGTCTATCTCATAGAACCATAGAATCACAGAGTCGAAGGGGCCATACAGGCCATCTAGTCCAACCCCTTGTTCAATATGCATGTCGATAAATGCTCTTATTATCTCAGGGGTATTGTGGGGCCCTGCGCATCAGCCCATCACCGGGGATTTCCAGATTTACCTTCCTGCCATTGCTTCATGCAGATCTTTCAAGTGCGCCCAGCATTCCACACCTGCAAGAAGGGAACTGGCTGCTATATTGCACACCAGGTGGGGCTTGCGAAGACATTCAACCCCACATGGATCGCACAGGAGGAAATTCTCCAGCTGCCTCGAAGAAATCAAGACGTGAAATTATGGGTTTGCTAAGATACGAACAAAGGAATCTTAGCAGTGAGATTCCTTCCTTTAGCAAAGATTTCAAGACATGGTTTAAATTTATAAGCTATGTAAGTCCCGGATTCTCCCTGTTGACTTCAGTTTTTTGGAATGAGAAAATGACTAATCCTTTATATATGGACTATATATATATACACCTTGGCAGCAATGTAATCTTTATAGAGCATAGGATTTTCTTAAAGTCAGGTGCAGTATTCTCTTATGAAGAGATCTTGTCTAACGAGTGGTTTAAGACCTCCTTTTCCCAACTTCTACAAATTAGATCTGTGATAACTGAGTAGTTAAGGGAATATAAGGAAACCAGAACCCAAACAGAGTTTGAAGTTCTTATTAAAAAAAATCGTATGTGTGTGTGCGCACGTGCAGCTGGAAGTCATGGCGACCTATGGTAACTGACCCCTACTGGGGGCCTGGAGGATATTCAGAGAGGTGGCTGAATAAAGCCTGCCCCCCGGCTTACTGCCTCTGGTATTCCAAGGAGGTCTCCCATCCAAGGACTTGCCAGAGTCAACCGAGCTTAGCTTCCGAGATAAGTTCTTATAAATATTGATTCAGAGGGTAGCCCTGTGGGTCTGCAATAGAAGACCTAGATTCAAGTTCAGGAGCATCTCAGAGACCAAAAAAAAATTGTGGTGGGAGTTTTCTGTGAGCAAAACTCCCTTCATCAGACTCAAACTCCCTTGTATCTGACAAAGAGAGCTTCGACCCTTGAAAGTTCATGCCTCAAAAATCTTGACTGTTTTTAAGGCGCTTCTGGACTCAAATCGAACATAAATATTGGTTCCTTTAAGGATTGTATTTTGGGGTTCTATAAATGATTGATGGAAAGGGACAGATCAAATCCTAGATATGTGGAACACTGGAATAAAACAGATTCAGGTGGGGTAGTGAGAGGAGTGGAGAATCAAACCCGGTTCTCCCAGGTTAGAGTCCGTGCTCCTAACCACTACACCAAACTGGCTCTCAGCGCTGAATACATACGTAAAGAAATCCTCTGTGGCCCCCATAAAAATGACTGGATTATGAAAGAAAACTGGGCCAATTCAAACCCGTTCACTAGGATGAGTATTATTCTGTTTGGGAACATC
The DNA here is from genome assembly GCA_029233225.1 of Lepidodactylus listeri. NCBI lineage: Eukaryota > Metazoa > Chordata > Lepidosauria > Squamata > Gekkonidae > Lepidodactylus > Lepidodactylus listeri. The sequence goes on along the minus strand of JARCFY010000011.1, from coordinate 97,212,254 downwards.
TGGGAAGGACTCTTTGCAGCTGATGGGCACAATGCACTTTGCACCTGCTCAGGGGCTCTTTCACCAGCGGCATCCCAGGGCTGAGAGACCGTATTTTATGTTTGTTTTTCTTCATTTGTACCCTACCTTTCTCCCCAACAGGGAACCTAAAACGGCTCACATCCTTTCCCCTCTCCTCCGCTTCATCCTCACAACACCCCTGTGAGGCAGGATAGGCTGAGAGAGTATGACTGGATCCCGATCCCTCAGCGAGTTCCCACGGCAGTAGCACCTTAGAGACCCACAAGGTTTTCAGGGTATAAGCTTTGGAGAGTCACAGCTCCCTTTGCCATCATGGCAGAGTGGGGATTTTAACCTGGGTCTCTCAGATCCGAGTCTGACGCTCTAACCACTACGCCACCACACTGGCTCTCTGTGTGCCTGGCGGTGGGCATGTCAAGAAAGCCCAGCCGAGAGTGACGTTTTATGCCAAACTGAAGAGGTTTCAGCTTGGGGGGGGGGGGGGGGAAGTCTATGGAAAATATGCCCAAAGCATTTTAAGGGAAGACAAGAGAGTGCTGTTCCCCCTGGGGTTTCTGAACACCCCCGAAATTTCTGTGCAATCTGACCATCGCTCGCCTAAGAGAAGTAAGGACGGCTGCTGTTTGCTCTGAGTCCATCCCGCTGGTCTGGAGGCGGGAAAGCATCTCTCCTCTCCCAGGTCTCCGAAGGCCACACCACGCAAACAACTGGCATCCCCTTATGCTCCCAGCTGCAGGCAAAGTGGAATGAACTCATCCTTCTTCTCCCTCCCCCCCTTCTCCCCTTCTTTTTTTTTCTAACAGGCACTTTTAACGCAAACCAGATTTGAATCCCAAACGCTGCCAAGCTCATGGCCGTGGCGAGAAGGCTGCGCACCTGTGTTTGTGCATTCCTCCTGCTAAGACTTGCACCCCCCCTCCCTGCCCCCCCTCGCATAATTTGCCAAGGCATTTTATTCCAAGCCCAGCTGCAAAAGGTAATTCATGCTGCCTTTAACCATTCAACCGCCATGCACCAAAAAATAGAGCACTGGGCAATAACTGAGAGAGGTTCTGCAAAGGACAGTTAACAGTGTCTTGATAGAAGCTTATAAGTATGGATGGCTTCAAGAGGGAATTAGATAAACATATGGAGCAGAGGTCCATCAGTGGCTATTAGCCACAAGGTATAGATAGGAACTCTCAGTCTGGGGCAAGTGATGCTCTGTGTTTTTGGTGCATGGGAGGGGCGACAGTGGGAGGGCTTCTAGTGTCCTGGCCCCACTGCTGGACCGCCGGAGGGCACCTGGTTTTTTTTGGCCACTGTGTAACAGAGTGTTGGACTGGATGGGCCACTGGCCTGATCCAACATTGGCTCATCTTATGTTCTTATGTTAAGCTCTGCAAAGGACCCTCAACAGTGTCTTGAGAGGAATTCTGCAAAGGACAATCAACAGTGGCCTATCATGCATAGGTGTTTTCCCTTGCTTTCACTGTGCATGTTCGTTAGGCTTTCTTTGTCATTCTGCATTGATTGTCTTCCATTCAGCACTCCGTTTGTTTTCTGGTCGCTGTTTCCCCAGGTTTTCTGAGAGTGCATTTGTGCCAATTTTCCCCCTTGTTCTGCTTCTAAGCTGAAAGTGATTTAAAAACGTACAGATTCCCTTGGATTTCCCCCCCTGCCCTTTTGCCGCCCCTTGAAAGTCACTCCCCACCCACACCAAGGTTGTTCCACCCACTCTGCACCTTCCACCATCATCCCCCCTTCACCAGTGTACAAGCTCCATTTTCACCTCCTTTTAAAATTTTTAATTTTTTTATAAACTGCATGAGTCTAGCGATATGAGAGTATCACTAGTCTTGGATTGCTGAATTTAAAAAATTAAATGATGGCGGGGGAGTTTAAAAGGAGCTGTGCAACGTTAAGTTCCCTGCTGGTATTGACTTGAAAGGCGGACCAGGGAGGAGGCAAACAGAAGTATCCCCAGTGCAAAAAAAAAAAGGATTTCAGTGCTGCATGCAAACAAAATAAAGGGGGGATCATTGGTGCAGAATGAAATATACATGAGATGTAAAGAGAGAGAGAGAGACTGGAATGGGAAGCCTAAAGCTTTGAAAACATTTCCCCTTTAATGCTTTAGTGAACAAGGTTTGGGTGGGAGACCATTTTGGCAGTCTCCAGAAGCCTGACATTAAAATGGCGGCTGAGCCACATGGACCTTCTGCAAACCGCCAAACTTCAGAATTGCTTGGGATCGATCCATTTGGAAGAGAGAGTGCAATCCACACAGGACAGGCTTCTAAAAACTGCCAAGATCATGACCAGTGTGCAGGATCAAATTAAAACAATCACAAAGAGAAGACCACACGAATCTGCAAGGAAGTGGAGGAAATTAGCATTACTATGCAGCTGAGCTAGGGCATTAGCAAAAACTCCTCCCCCCCCCCTTTTTTTTAATTTAGTGGCACAAAACAAGAAAAGTTCTCCAGAGCTTCTGCCAGAGGACTCCTCCCTCATACAAATTGCAGCCCTGTGCAAAGCGTGGCGGAGTTGCAGCTGACTTTGCACAGGTGAGCATACATGCACACACCTGCACACACATGTTACCGACAATTACAGTTTGCAATGCCAGTTCTGTACACTCAACCAGTGTTCTCTCTAAGCAGAGTTAGTGTGAGCTAGCTCACAGTTTTTTAACCTCTGTCTCACACATTTTTGTCTTAGCTCAGGATGGATGGCCCCAGAGCACATTAATTTATACAGTAGCCAAATCGCTCACTCATATAATTTTAATGCCAGTAGCTCACAAAATAGAATTTTTGCTCACAAGACTCCACAGCTTAGAGGAAGCATTGCATTTAGGGCTGCCAAGTCCAACTTGGGAAATATCTGGGGACTTTGGGGGTGGAGCCAGGAGACTTTGGGGGTGGAGCCAGGAGAAAGGAAGTGACATCATTTTGTGATGTCACATCCTGTGATGTTGCTTCCACATGCTTCCACATGAACTCATGAAGTTTCCTAATACTGAATCAGGCCATTGGTCCATCAAGGTCAGTATTGACTACTCAGACTGGTAGTGGCTCTCCAGGGTCTCAGGCTGAGATCTTTAATGTCACCTATTACCTGATCCTTTTTTAGCTGAAGAGGCTGATACCTCCTGCATGTCAAGCAGATGCTCTATCACTGAGCAATGGCCCTACTGAATCCTTCCTCATCTCGGCAGAATATGAAGCCCTAAGTGCTACACAAGTGCTAAATATGATTTTCATATCATAAGAACAGGAGAGAAGCCACAGTGGATCAGCCCATCCAGTATAACACTCTGTGTCACAACAGTAGCCAAAAATACCAGGTGCCCTCAGGAGGTCCAGCAGCGGGGCCAGAACTCCAGAAGCCCTCCCACGGTTGCCCCCCAAGCACCAAGAATTCAGAGCATCACTGCCCCAGACAAAGGGTTCCATTTAGACCTTGTGGCTAATAATAGCCACTGATAGACCTCTGCTGGATGGGGACAGAGAGAGAGAGAGAGAGAGAGACAGACAGACAGACAGACAGCTTTTTCACTTACTCTTGCCCAATTCCCAGGCTTTATTTCTGGCCCTTGTTTCACCCAGCTGTTGTCCATGTAAATCCCATAACTTCTCCCCCCCCCAGCATAGGCTTTTTGGTGGCTAAAGAGGACCTTTGTCCTCCCCTTTTCGCCAGCAGAAAAGCTAGTTGGATCCATCCCTAACTTAAAATACCGGTTATTTGATGTACAAATGCTTTTAAAAATGCAGATTTTTACTGCCGGGGGGGGGGGGGGCACGGTTGAAAGAAACAGAAAATTGGCATAAAAATGAGGAATCCCAACTTTTATTTGCAGAAGGGAAATGAAGATTGGGGGGACCCAAACAGCCACGACAAGACATTTTAAACAATCCCACTCCCAGACCTTCTACAGGCAACCTCTCCTTGTGATGTTTACCTCTTTGGAAGTGACAGTTTATTCCTTTGACAAAACCACAGTGGACAGACAGACAGAAAAAAGAAAGAGGGGGAGGGGGAGAGACAGAGAAGGAAAAGAGCTCGCAGACCCCAGCAGCTTACCCCAGCAGTTTACTCAGCAGCAACCTTGCACGCAGTAGAAAGAGCTTAGTCCCTCCTTAATCTCTGGGCGGGGCTCTCTTGCTGGCTCAGCTCTTAAAGGGGAAATTTCCCTTTTAAGAAGTTCAAGAGGCTGGCCAGGGCAGGCTCCAAGGTTCCCCTGCTGGCAGCCATTTTGACCCCCCGGTGGCCAATTTTGAAAAAGCGGGGGAAAGCTTTAAAAATTGGTGTTTCCCCCGCTCTACCGGGGGACTTGGCAGCCCTAATTGCATTCAACATGTCGCCTCATATTATGAGATCATGTGACTCTTTTCCATTTTTCACAATTGCAGATAACAAAGCAGAGAATCCCCTAGTGCTCCATAATATGGAAAACAGGGCTTCCCAGCTGTTTGTCAATTTTTAAAAAAAAAAGTCATGTCAGTTTCAACACTGGGGATTTCCCCCTTTGCCTACCTTCCCTTCCCTTTCATTTGGGGAACTAACACTAAAATGCATGAGCAAAACCTGAACTACACAGATTTAAATGGCAGGTGCTTCCCAACCTCCAGGTGGTGGCTGGAGATGTCCCAGAATTAGAACTGATATCCAGATGACAGAAGATATCCCCTGAAGAAAATGGCTGCTTTGGAGGGTGCACTCTATGGTAGAGGTCCCTGAGAGGCTATTAGCCACAAGGTCTAGAAGGAACACTCTGTCTGGGGGAGTGATGCTCTGTCTTCTTGGTGCTTGGGGGGGCAACAGTGGGAGAGCTTCTAGAGTTCTGGTCCCACTGGCGGACCTCCTGATGGCACCTGGATTTTGGCCACTGTGTGCCACGGAGTGTTGGACTGGATGGGCCACTGGCCTGATCCAACATGGCTTCCCTTATGTTCTTATATCTGGGGCAGTGATGCTCTGTCTTCTTGGTGCTTGTGATCCACTGCTGGACCTCCTGGTGGCCCCTAGGTTTTGGCCACTGGCCAGAGTGTTGGACAAGGGCCATTGGCCTGATCCAACATGGCTTCTCTTATGTTCTCATGTTCACCCAGAAGTGGCAACCCTTCTCCTTTGGCACCTGGCAGGAGAGCTAGTAATGCTGGGAATCTCACACCCCATCTTTCCTTCCCTTTTCAATTCTGACACTGCCTAGCAGATGCTCTACCACTGAGCCACAACCCATCCCCAAACTAGTGAATACATGAACCAGCTTTCTACTGAATCAGACCCTCAGCCCATCAAGGCCAGTATTGTCTACTCAGACTGGCAGCACCTCTCCAGGGTTTCAGGCTGAGGTCTTTCCCATCACCTCCTGCCAGATCTTTCCACTGGAGATGCCGGGGATTGAACCAGGGACCTTCCGCATGCCAAGCAGATGCTCAGCCACTGAGCCACAGCCCTTCCCTCGGTCCCTGAAGCAGGCCTTCAGATACATTAACTTTGGGGCGATTAATTTGATTGTAACAGTCTACAGGCCGGCCGGTCCTCTTTCTCCCAAACAAGGTATAGAATCGATTTCGCATGCCTCTCACTAATCCTGCCATGAAGGGATTGACTTATTTCAGGATTAAATAACAGGTGTGCGTTACAATGGAGGCCAAGCTTGCCGAGGAGAACTGCGCCAAGGCCGAGCGCGAGGGAGGCCTCCCACCGTCTGCATGAGTTCCTATGTTTGTGGGGCAGCATGTGGGGCGGCGATTTGGGAACAGGTCACAGCTAGGGAGACCAACCTCCAGGGGGGGGATCCCCCGGAATTACAGCTCAAGTCCAGACTACCAAAATCGAGTGGCCTGGAGAAAAGGGATGCTTTGGAGGTCCCTGTTCACCCAGGGCTCCACCCACAAATTTCCAGGAGTTTCCCAGTTTCCCTATGCCCCCCTATCCCATGCCAGGGAGGAACCTGGAAACCCTAAGAGGAGGAGGAGGAGGAGGAGGAGATTGGATTTATACCCTGCCCTTCACTACCCAAAGGAATCTCAGAGTCTTACAGTCTCCTTTCCCTTCCCCCCGCTACAACAGACACCATGTGAGCAATGCTCCCTCTAAGCTGTGGAGTCCTATGAGCAAAAACTCTACTTTGTGAGCTCCTGGCATTAGAAGAAGAGAAGAAGAGATTGGGTTTATATCCCGCCCTTCACTCACTTGTAGTCTCAGAGTGGCTTACAAACGCCTTTCCCTTCCGCTCCCCACAACAGACACCCTGTAAGGTAGGCGGGGCTGAGAGAGCTCTGACAGAAACTGATCTTTTTCAAGAACAGCTGAACCAGAACTATGGCTTGCCCAAGGTCATCCAGCAGCTGCAAGTCCACGCACTTAACCACTACACCAAACTGGCTGTCATTAAAGTTGTGAGCAAGCAATTTGGCTACCGCATAAATTAGTTGGCTCTGGAGTTATCCTTCCTGAGCTAAGACAAAAAAAAGTGTGAGCCAGAAGCTAAAAAACTGTGAGCTAGCTCACACAAACTCAGCTTAGAGGGAACATTGCCCGTGAGGTCGGGGCGGCTGAGAGAGCTCTTTCGAGGACCGCCCTTGAGAGAACAGCTCCGAAAGAATGTGTAATGGTAATGAGGCTGAGCGGCACAAAGGACAGGACACTAGATTAGCCACAGATAGAGTTCCCATCCTCCAGGTGGGGCCTGGAGATCTCCTGTTGTTACAACTGATCAGTTCCCCTGGAGAAAATGGTGGCTTTAGAGGCTGGATCCCATGGCAATGTGCACTGCTGAGGGCATTCCCCTCCGCAAACCCCGCCCTCCCCAAGCTCCACCCCTCCAAATCTACAGCTATTGCCCAATGCAGAGCTGGCAGCCCCAGTTACAAAGTGGTGATAGAGTTGGCTCAGGGCCATTCCCACGCGCCAACAGGCTGGTGGTCTTTTTGCTAGCTGCCAGTTCCGAATGCCCACATTATTTTTTTTGAAAAGCCTTCTGTCCAATTGAAAAATGAGCACATCTTAGGAAAGGGTCTTACCCCACCTTTCAGCCACTCCTGCAGCCAAACGCTGTAGATTTTATTTATTTTGCCAACTCTTCCACTTAAAAAAAAACATTTGGAGTGCAGATTCCAAACAGGGTGGCTAATTGTGCTCAAAGCGGCGAAGGAAACCAAAAAGAGAGAGGCGACTTTGGAAATAATCAGGAGGAAGATTCCCCCCCCCCCCCCCCCCCGCCTTGGTTGCACCTTTTTTTTATTTTGGCTCAGTAATTTTGTCTTTATATGACACTGTTTCCTAACAGGAATTATCTCCTGCAAAACAATAGCCGGTCATCGCTTGAAGAGTCAGGTGGGCAGCCAAGGGGTTGCTAACTCCAGTTTGGGAAATTCCTGGAGATCTGGGGGCGGAGCCTGGGGGGAGGGGCCTCGGCAGGGCAAAATGCCACAGGGAATCCACCCTCCAAAGCAGCCATTTCCTCCAGGTGGACCTGCTCTCTGCAGTGTGGAGATCAACTGTTGAGTCCAGGAAATCTCCAGGACCCACCTGGAAGCTGGCAACCCAATCTGAGCCCTCAAACATTTGGGTTGCTCTTTTCTGCAGCTCTTCTGCAGCTCTTCCACCTCTACAACAGAATTCACCCTCACCCTCCCATCCATTACTGGCTTCTGGCCAATTGCTTTTTGAACCACAGCCTTTGAAAAGCAGAAGGGCACCCCTATGGTTCCCATATCTGGGTTGGGAAATACCTGGAGATTTGGGGGGTAAAGCCTGGGGAGGTCAGGGTTTGGGGAGGGGTGGGACCATAATACCATAGAGTCTACCCTCCAAAGAAGCCATTTGCTTCAGGGGAACTGATCTCTGTGATCACTTGTGATTCCAGGAGATCACATGAAACCACCTTCTACTGAATAAGACTCTTGGTCTGTCAAAGTCAGTCTTATCTACTCAGACTGGCAGTGGTTCTCCAGGGTCTCGGGCAGAGGTCTTTCCCATCACCTACTGCCAGATCTTTCAACTGGAGATGCTGGGGATTGAACCTGGGACCTTCTACATACCAAGCAGAGGCTCTAATACTAAGCCATGGTTCATCTTCAAACACACATGAAGCTGCCCTGTATTGAATCAGACCATCAGACCATTGGTCCATCACGGTCAGTATTGTCCACTCAGACTGGAAGTGGCTCTCCAAGGTCTCAGGCGGAGGTCTTTCCCATCACCTACTGCCAGATCTTTCAACTGGAGATGCTGGAAGTTGAATCTGGCACCTTCTACATGCCAAGCAGAGGCTTTACCACTGAGCCACGGCTCATCCTCAAACTCACATGAAGCTACCTTCTACTGAATCAGAACATCAGTCTATCAGGGCCAGTATTGTCTACTCAGACTGGCAGAGGCTCTCCAGGGTCTCAGGCAGAGATCTTTCCCATCACCTCCCGCCTGATCCTTTTAACTGGAGATGCCGAGGATTGAACCTGGAACCTTCTGCATGCCAAGCAGATGCTCTACAACTGAGCCACAGCCCCTCCCAACCTCCCAACTTGGAGGATGGAAACCCTCACTCCCCTCTTTGAAATACTCATCCAGAGAAGTGACAGTGAGCTCAAAATGCTGACTTCCTTCAAGACGGGAGAACTTTCTCAAGGCCTCCTGGCTCTGAGGAAACGCCCTGCAAGAACGGAGCAGGGCTGCCCTGCGGCTAAGAGCCCAAACGGCAGCTCCCGGTTTAGCTGGAGAAACTCCTCCATCACTCCCCATCCTGCAATGTGCAGACCTGTGCGATTCACCCCCCAGCCAGGCCTTGATTCTCAAAGCCGTATGTCCTTTAGTGAAAGAGGGCGGGTGGGAGCTGCACCATGCAGGTATTCTCTTCTCTGCAAGGTGTAATCTCTGGGAATGACAGTCTTCTGTCGGGAAGGGGAGGTGAATGGAACGGGATTTTTTTAAACTGTGAAATAGTGTTGACTGACAGGCAAAATTCTCGCCTGTAAAACAAATCGGGAGTCCCAAAAGTAGGCAAACTTGATTTGAGAATAAGCCCGGGAGGAAAGCATTGGTTACTGGCTCCTGAGAAAGTCTTGAGCCCTGACCTGGGTTGCCAGCTCCTGGCTGGGAAATTTCTGGAGGTTTGGGGGGTAAAGCCTAGGGAAAGTGGGAACAGGGGGATGGAGGGAGCTCAGCAGAGTATAATTATTGGGATATTTGGTTAATATAGCAGAGCTTTTCCCTGGCATAGAAGCGTGATACTGAGTGCAGGAAATAAAACTCCCGAGAAGTATATTGCAAGAAAGGACAACTTACATTTATTCAAGTAGATCCAGTACACATTCAGGTTGAGAAGCCTAATCTAAAGAGTTCCTTCCCGATCACAAATGGCCCACTTGTCCATCATCATGTGTGTGGGAGTATGAGGGCATTTGTCTCCACAGGAGAGACTTGCAGAGAAGTGTATCTCCGTGGAAGGCCATGTGTAGTGAGTGAGAGAACAAAGGGAGAAAAAGAGGAAGGGTCAGCGGGCAGGTTAAGACAAAGGGAGGCATCCCATTCAAGAATATTTTATTTATTAGGGCTTTTTAGTCACCACTCACTTGAAGGGTCTCGCGGAGACTTACGACATTAAAACCAATAAGGTAAAAACAAGATAAAAACAAATAACAAATATAAAATAGTAACGTTAAGATATTAAAAAGTTAAAATATTGAAATTAAAATATTAAAACAATAAAATATTCAAATATGTGGCTATCACCATACCGCTATTACAACAGCCCAAACACGTGGTTACCCTCCAAAGGCCAACCTAAATAATTCAGCTTTGCATGCCCTGCAGAAGCTAAAGAAGTTCGGCAGAGCACAGGTGTCATCTGAGAATGCATTCCGCAGGGCAGGGGCCACAACTGAGAAGGCCCTTCCCTTGGTGACAGCTAAGCGAGTCCTCCTGGCGCCAGGCACCTGCTAAAGGTCCCTACAGGATGACCGAAGGAAGTGCGGGGGAGAGCCGGTTCCATAGGTATGAGGGTCCCAGACCATTAAGGGCTTTGAAGGCTAACACCAAGACCTTTCATTGGATCCAGAGACTAACTGGTAGCCAGTGCAGCTGCCACAGAATGGGAGTGATATGAGCTGACCATGAAGTTCCAGTCAGCAACCTGGCAGCCTCATTCTGGAACACCTGCAGTCTCCAAAGCGTCTTCAAGGGTAGCCCTACGTAGAGCGAATTGCAGTAGTCCACTCAGGAGGTGAACTGTGCATGGATCAGTGTGGCAAGGTCTGACCCAGACAAATAAGGAGCCAGCTGGCAGGCCTGGCACAGGTGAAAAAACACCGACTGTGCCACTATGGACACTTGTTTATCCATTGATAGTGCAGAATCCAAGGATATTAGCCTGTAGCTTTATGGAGGTGGAGAAGAAACAGTGGATGGTTAGGATTAAACAAGCCTCACTAAGCATAAAATTAGTCAGACAAAAGAAATCCTCTGGTGTCGAGGAGTTCTGGGAAATTAAGACTTCACTGGGTGGTTTACTGCTAAGCCAGAACGCGTGGACACCTATTGTCAGGGGTCCTTTCGTAGAAAAAGAGGTGCAGGAGCTCATTAGCATAACTCATTAGCATACCTCATTAGCATATGCCACGTCTCCTGACATCACCAGAAGTGTGTCAGAAAGGGAATGTCAGTTTCAGCCCCATTATATCCTATGGGCCATTGAAATCAATGGCAAAAACTCATAGGGTATATGAGGGGCTGGAGGAAAGGGGGTTTGAGGGAGAGGCTACAGACTCACAGAGTAGCTGCTGGGGCCTCTCCTCAAAATACCCACTAAGTTTCAAGACGATTGGACCACGGGGTCCAATTCTATGGGCCCCCAAACAGATTGTCCCATCCCTTCCATTGTTCTCTATGGAGGGAAAAAATGTTAACTTTTTTCCTACCATAGAGAATAATGGAGGGAATGGGGGCAACCTGTTTGGGGGCCTGTAGAATTGGACCCCCTGGTCCAATCTTTTTGAAACTTGGTGGGCATTTCGAGGAGAGGCCCCAGCAGCTACCCTGCAAGTGTGGAGCATCTCCCTCAAACCCCCTCCCCTCCAGTGGCTTTTAAAGTTGCCGCCGAATTTCGGCGGCAATTCGGCGGTGAGCTGAATCAGATTAGAGAATCTGATTCAGCCCGTGGCTGCCCTACTGGCCAGTCCTGAGCTGGAGGAGCTTTGCTCCGCCTCGCTCCAGCCCCAATGGACCCCTGCCTATTGTCATGTGATCGATCCTGCGCCAGGCCTGTAGCTACAGCGGGGCGTCTCGGGGCCCAGCCCCCTGAATAACTGCCAAGGCCCCCTCGACTTTCTATCCAGCCCAGGTGCTCCCTTGGGGGGGTGCAGGGGTATGGGGTACCCCCTGACTTATGTAAAGGCCCCCTGAATTAAAAAATCCCAGCTACAGGCCTGTCCTGCACTGGATTTGGAACGGAAAGACCTGGGTTCAAAACGATGCTGAAGATTCACTGGGTGATCTTGGGTTGCTCGGCTCTCTGTAGAACCTGTTCCCCGATTGCCCCTTCTCTGCCTGCAGGCCTGGGAATGGCACCTTTGAATCCTCCCTCACCTGGAAAGGGGACGAGGCCTAGCTGGAGGGCAGAGCACCTGCCTTGCCTGCAGAAACTTCCCCCCTCAAGCACCGCCCTCTCCCTGGGCAAGATCCCTGGTAACAGGTGTCAGGCCTTGGAAGTAGGGTCGCCAACCTCCAGGTGGCAGCTGGAGAGCCTCTGCTATTACAAACCAATCTCCAGGCAGTATTCCCTCGAAGGTGAGTGAGTGTGAGCTAGCTCCCAGTTTTTTAGCCTCTAGCTCACACATTTTTGTCTTAGCTCAGGAAGGTTAGCTCCAGAGCAAACTGAGCCAGTTTGGGAGCCAGTTTGGTGTAGTGGTTAAGTGCGCGGACTCTAATCTGGGAGAACCAGGTTTGATTCCCCATTCCTCCACTTGCAGCTGCTGGATGACCTTGGGCAAGCCATAGTTCTGGCACAGCTGTTCTTGAAAAAAAGCAGTTTCTGTCAGAGTTCTCTCAGCCCCGCCTACCTCACAGGCAATGTTCCCTCTAAGATGAGTTAGTGTGAGGTAGCTCACAGTTTTTAAGCCTCTGGCTCACACATTTCTGTCTTAGCTCAGGAAGGATGGCTCCAGAGCAAACTAATTTGTGCAGTAGCCAAATCACTCGCTCAGAACTTTAATGCCAGGAGCTCACAAAGTAGAATTTGTGCTCACAAGACTCCACAGCTTAGAAAGAACATTGCTCACAGGGCATCTGTTGTGGGGTGGGGAAGGAAAAGGAGTTTGTGAGCCTCTCTGAGACTCCAAGTGAAGGGCTGGGTATAAATCCAATCTCTTCTTCTTCTTTTTCTTCTAATTTATGCAATAGCCAAATGGCTCGCTCACCACTTTCATGCTGATAGCTCACGAAGTAGAATTTTTGCTCACGAGACTCCACAGCTTAGAGGGAGCATTGTCTCCAGGTGACAGAGATCCGTTCCCCTGGAGAAAATGGCTGCTTTGGAAGGGGCCCTCTATGGCATTGTACTCCACTGAAGCCCCTCCCCTCTTCAAACCCCGCCCTTCTCAGGCTCCACCCCCAAATCTCCAGGTATTTCCCAACCGGGAGCAAGCCACATGATTTGTTGGGGGCAATAGACAGGCCAGCGGGTCAAGAGCTACGCATGGGTAGTGTCGTGGTCAGAGTGTCAAACTAGGATCCAGGTTCAAATCCCCACTCTGCCGTGGAAGCTGGCTGGGTGAACATCAGCCAGTCATGCCCTTTTGGCCTAACCTATCTCACAGGGTTGTTGTGAGGGTAAACTGGAGGAGAGGAGAACGAAGCAGTGAGAAAGGCAGGCCGTAAATGAAAATGAATAAAAATGAAATCCTGTTTTTCTCCCACCTTTCCTGTAAGGGGGGCATTCAGGGTATCCGAATCACTGTATCCTCACGACCACCCTGGGAAGTAGGTCAGGCTGGGGGAGGGGTAGCTTTGTACCCTGACAGAAACAACCACACAATACTGGATGCCCACTGTTGCCTCTAAGGTGAACGAGGGCCCAGGGATATGATATTCTGCCTCCGACGTGAGAAATTGACCATATTTCCAGGCCAGTTGCAATTTTTTAAAAAAATTAAAGCCTGGCACGCAATCAAACTTATAATCAAAGAATTTGGTTGTTTTTAGGCAGATCTGTGTGTTGCTCTGTTAGGGATACCGTGGATAGTTCTGGATTCTCCATCACAAAAATCATGACACTCAGAATACTTAATGGGTTGGAGGAAGAGTTTGGGACCTTATAGCGTTGGGAAAAAATGAAGGGGACGGGGGCATGACAAGGGAATATACAAAGAGGCACACCGCATAACAAGGGGATAGAAATGTTTCTGCTTCTCCCAGTAGACTAGGACTTCAGGTCACACAATTGAATCGGTGGGCAGAAGGTTCAGGACAGACAAAAGGAAATGCTTCCACGCAACCCATAATTAAGCGGTGCCGGCCTCTGGGAGGGGGCTAGGGATCTCCTGGATTTACAATTAATCTCCTGATGACAGAGATCAATTCCCCTGGAAGAAATGGCTGCTTTGGAGGGTGGAATCATAGAATCATAACGTTGGAAGGGACCTCCAGGGTCCTCTAGGCCAGGGGTGGGCAAACTTGCTCAGCGTAAGAGCCACCTAGAACAGGGGTGGCCAAACTTGCTAAACGTAAGAGCCACATAGAATAAACATCAGATGTTTGAGAGCCACAAGACATGAACAAATATTACCTGCTTTTATTGGAAAATAAGCAAATTTGCTTTTTATTAACATTAAATGAGACTGCCAAAAATAATAACAAAAGGGGTAAAAGCAGATATTGATAATGATATTAATTTGTCCAATGATATTTGTTTGCTAATGATATTTAGCTTCCCCAGCCGCCCTGCCGGGAGCCACATAATATATGTGAAAGAGCCGCATGCGGCTCCCGAGCCACAGTTTGCCCACCCCTGCTCTAGTCCAACCCCCTGCACAATGCAGGAAATTCACAAATACCTCCCCCTTCACACCCGCAGTGACCACCATTCCATGCCCAGAAGATGACAAAAAAACCTCCAGGACTCTATGGCATTATACCCTACTGGGGTTCCAACCCTCGCCAAATCCTACCGTCCCCAGATTCCTCCCCTAAATATCCTGGAATTTCCCAAACCAGAGTTGGCAACAGCACTGCTCCCTTACTGATCTCTGTGGTCGGGAGATGAGCTCTCATTCCAGGAGATCCTCAAGCCCCACCTGGAGTCTGGCATCCAGAAGTCCTCGAACCCATAGCCAGGGCATGGGCTTCAGCTAAGATAGCCCAGTTACTTCATGCATTGGGGGAATTGAAAACAGTCCCCCTTCCATTCACAAAGCAATAGCGGGGGGTTCTACTGTCGAGCTCCGCCTCCTCCCCCTGTGGGGCACCCCCAGTGGCCGTGGTTTTGTGGGGTCCCCGGCGGCCCTGGGACAGAGGGAGGCTATTAAAGGGTGCAGCAAGGCCTCAGAATAGGCCAGGTGTGGGGGGTTGTCGTCACCCTGAGTCCCACGCCCTGCCTCTGTCGGGAAGTCACATGCCCTTTTTCCCCCCTCTCTCTCTCTCTCTCTGGCTTTTTTACTTCTCTCTCTCTTGCTCTCGACTCTCCCTTCAGCACTTCCTCCCCGGCCTCGAGCATTGCACCTCCTTTTATTACCCCCCTCCTTCCCAGCACCGCCCTCCTTCCCAGCACTGCCCTCCTTCCCATCACTCCTTCCTCCCCCGTGGCTGGCCCCGCCCTTGTTCTTCTAGCCAGAGGCTCAGCCTCTGGGTGGGCAGCAGCCACATTCCCGGGTCCCGCGCTGCTCCTCAGCCCACCGGGCCTGATGCTCCCTCCTCCCCTGGCGGCGATCCCTCCCTGGCTGCCAGCCAGCTCTCCGCAGTGGGCCACGGCACCCGGAGGCCTCCACGGGCCTGACGCTGCTGGCCAGCGACTTGGCCTGGATTGGGGCAGTCGGCGTCTTCTCGGCCCGGTGCTTCAGGCGTCGGGCCAGCTGGAGCTGCGTCAGCGGGCGGTGTGGGTCGCATCTCCCTCCTTCCGGCTGCTCTCATTGCCCGTGGCTGCAGTGAGTGGGCCTCGGGGGTCTCTTGGTGGGGGGTGAGGACTCCCCAGGTGGGGGGGAGTCAAGTCCCGGACGCCCTGGGACGGGACATCTACTGAGTGCTTATTCCCTTTCTTTATGCAGCTCAGGGCTGAGGAAAGGTAAAACTAGGAAATGGGAGGAGGCCACTGGGATTCTTGTGAGAGTGTTGTGGGAAGATGGTTGCTGGCTGCAGACGATGGAGGCTGAACATCTGTCTCCCTTAATGTTTCAGGTATTTAAAGCCCTCAAAATGGTCCAGGTTGCCAGCTCTGGGTGTTACCCAAAGTAAGGAGTCTCCACCTAGTCTGGGGAAATTAGCTTGGAGATTGAGCAAGAGGTGGGCAGCTGGGATCTCCACCTATGTATACAGGGATTGCCCCTACCAGAACTCTCAGAAATAACTAGGCTGTTATTTATGGGAAAGGTTTTTATTGAAACGAAAAGAAAACATAATAAAAACAGGGTGCACACAGCAAACACGTACAAGAACTAAGTAGGGAAATCATGGAGGAAAGGGGAAAGTGTTATAGGGATGGGTGATTGAAGAGGTGATTGAAGAGATTCAAGACGGGTCTTGAAGAGGTCCATGGAAGCAGCAAGTTGAAGAGGAAAATGGCCAGTGTTTCCAGAAGTGAGAGTAGAGACCCACACACAAGTAGGGGTGTGAGGGGGGGATCCAAGAACACACACACAGACTGCCAGACTGCCCCTGAGGGTGCCATGCTCACAAACTGGCAGGTCACAAGAAGGCCTCCTTGGCTAAGCAGCAGAATGGGGATCCAGAGGGAAAGAAGGGCAGGAAAGGAGTGGGGGAACTTTGCTCACCTGCCTTAAACCTCACGACACTCTGGATGGCTTGCAACCTCACCAAACTCTCACCCTGGGACACCCCTGCAAGGCAAACACAAGGTAAGCAGGCCGGCTCCTGCACTTCCCTCCACTGGCATCCTCCAGGCTCTTCCATTGCCTTCAGCTGGCCAACATCCACCAGCGGCTGTTAGCCCACACCCCCTTGCTTCAATCTACGAATGTCCACTACCCCTAGGGAGGGGCTCAAGCCGGGAAAATGGGGAGTGTGAGTGTGGTGGGCTGAACAAAAGTTTGCAGCTAAACTATGAACTGACCAACAAACTGACCAACAAACAAATGGTCCGTGGGGAGCAGAAAGCAGGGGTTTAAAGGGACCCGGAGTCCTTTTAAACCTCCACTTTCTGGTCCCTGCAAAAGCTGCAAAAAACAGCTGAGTGGCAGAGAGCAGAAAGAAAGGTCCCCAAGAAGGCCATGGGAAAAAGCTGAGTGGTGGGGAGTAGAAAGCAAGGGTTTAATGGGGAAATCTAGAGAAGAATTAACAAATTAACACACAAAGGTCATACTTTTGACTGGTTCACATACAAATCCAGGAGAGATTTATGGTTGATAAAAAAAAAAATCTTTTGATTTTGAGTGTTCACAGTTTTGAAGGCAGAAAACCAGAGTGTTTTGTCCAAAAACTAGAGCATCACCCCCCAACATACCTAACACGATGATGTAACATCCGGGTGATGTCATTGCGGTGCGTGCACTTTGCGCACACACAGGAATGCCCCAGGGGAGATCCTGGAACCCCGCCCCCCCCCCAGCAGCCAGTAAGGACCTGGCTACCTTACCCCAAATCTCCAGGAGTCTCCCAAGCTGGATCTGACAACCTTACCCCTCTCCATCCACTGCCGGTGGCCGGGGAGGGGGGAGGAACCTGGCAACCCTAGCAAAGGATTCACAGGCAAAACCCTTCTGAATTTCAGATCTAGGAAACAAACAACCCCCCCCCCCCCCCCCCGCCTGCTGCCTTGCCCCTCTCCCAGATTTCCAGAGCCAGAGGTTTTTGGCCAGCTGGATTTGGCAGATCCAACAAAACCATCCCTGTGTTCCTAAAACACAAACAAAGAGTTCCAGCGCTACTGAATTCCTGGAATTGGACCTTCAAGACAAGAGCTCCCAGCCCCTCCACGAAGTCACAGATTTGGCAGGGTTCACTACGCTGAAAGCAGGCCGGACTTTATGGCCGGGGTTGTTTATACTTCACAGTAGCACTCCAAAGCAGCCGGACCACGGAGGTGCAATAAAAGAACAAGAAAGCCGGCAGTAACCCATAAACAACAGATATGATCGCTAGGCCTTATGCAAGGCCACCCATTTCTCCAGTGGGGTGGGGGGAACTCTACGCGGGCTGTGGGGGGTCAATAAAGTCTCTCTTTCTGGCTGTTGCATTCTCTGCTGCAGCTCAGAGCCCAAGAGGCATGTCCCTGGGTGGACTTTAACCTGTGGTGGTCTTCTAAACCAGAAATCCTCAGCTCCTGTCAATCTAGGGTTGACTGGTCACCAGCAGGGGATGGGGAGGTAGAGTCGCCAGTCCCAAGCTGAGAAATTCCTGGAGATTTGGGGGTGGAATCTGGGGAGGACAGGGACCTCAGTGGGTTACAGTGCCACAGGGCTGCCAGATAGGGTTTCCAGACCCCCCAGGGGGATGCAAAACACAGAAACCTGCTGGCTGAAATCACTTGAAGTGAACAAAATGTATATAAATTTACTATAAATATAAACTGGATGAAACTAAGGTGTTTTTTTCCCCCAAAGGCACCACTAATACAGAAAGATAAATTCACAGAAGTACAGAAAAAATAAAGTCCCCAAAAATTCAGTGTGTCCCACTCCTGTAGTATAATAATTTCATGGTCCAGGTTGACATGTAATCATCATGGAATGGACTCATATATTTCCAGCAGGATCCAAATAGTCTTGAAAGTCATAAACAATGACGCGTAGTCCGGAAGCAAGCTGCCGCATTTCAAATATTTCTTTCCCCAAAAGCCAAAGGGCTATAGTGGGACCCAATCTCAATAGTAATGTATACAGGAATCAATTTACTCAATCACAAAGGATCATGGAGGGCAGGGGATTTGCCTCAGGGGATTTGCCTGCTTTAGGGGCCCCTGATCTGCGGGCCCAGGTCCAGCCAGGATTGGGCCAGTTGGCTTGAGAAGTGATCACATTTTCAAATATGACAAAATCTCTACATAGTATTCCATGCATGCCCGTTGACATTTATTCTTTTTGCTCATCGGAGAGCCGTACTTAAAAGATAGTGGTGAAAGTCTGGTCCCAAGCTTGCCGACGGGCCAATGGTGGACTTTCCCTCGTCTGGTCATTCCACCAGCGTGCAATCAGCCTGTAGGGATGGTCTCCAGACCATCCTAAATGGCCACCATTTTTAAAAAGTCTTAGTGATGCGTGTATAACCGCTTAAACATGCAACGTCCACAGAGCTCCACTGAAACAATCCGGACAATTTTATGTTTCTGATGGTCCCGTGAACTTTATCAACTTTATTAACTGAAATGGTACCTAGGGGAAGGTACCGCTGGTGGTGCGTTTACCATTTAAGTCCACGCATGCGCAGAAAAACAAGCAGTCAGTGAGGCACATATGCGCATGGACAAACAGGATTTTTTTACAAAAAACCCCCGATTGCACAGCTCCTTAAGGTGGATGCTGTCTAGACAATCCACCATGGAGTCTGCACGCCATAAGGCAATTCACAGGGGAGCTGTCTGGTCGTGGAACACTGGATAAAAAGGATCTAGGTCAAATTTGAACCCGGCCAATGGTGGGATTAGCTGCCCACCTGAACGCCCCCTAAAAGTACATAAGCGTCCTCCAAGAGCAATCAATGTTCTAATACAAATGTACTGTAACCTTTATTAGTGCACAGCTTCCTAATTTAAACAGCTTTATGGTGATGAAGCGGTGCATAGATAATTTAGCTAACCTAAGTTTTTAGAAATAGCAATGACAGGGAGTATTCGACAGATAGTAGACACCTTCCTGACTCTTTGCGGGATCCTTCCTGGTTACCCTGCGGACAGGAAGGAGTCTATAGATAATCAGGAAGAGTCTCCCTCCCACCCAATCAGATTGTCGGCAATTAACTAAGGACATTTCAACCACACTGGGCTGTTAAGTGTCGGCCATTGGCGAGTATGAGTTAGGTTTGCCTTCAACAGACCTGTGCTATTTTGTTTTACATTTATGTCCTCCTCGTTGTTGTTTTTTTACTTTCCCATTTGCTCTTTCCCATTTGCTTCATACCCTCTTCCTAGTATTGATGATCCAACTGCAAGATAGAGGAGAAATTTCAGAAGCTTGTTGGTTGGTTGTTGTCCTCTTAGGGGATTTTGTTGAGAACTGTTTATTGAGAAATACTTCTTTACATAACGAGAGATTAAAATGTGGAATTTGCTACCCAAGGATGTAGTGATGGCCACAGGCATAGATGGTTTTAAAAAGGGATTAAACAGATTCATGGAGGAGAGATTCATCAATGGCTACTGGCCACGGTGACTAAAGGGAACCTCCACATTCAGAGGCAGTCAACTTCTGCCAGGAGGCAACTTCAGGAAAGGACTCAGCCTCTGTGCCCTGTTGTTGGCCCTCCAGAGGAACCAGTTGGCCACTGTAGAAGCTGTTTTAATACTCCACTTTTCTCTCCCTTAAGGAGTCTCAAAGCAGCTTGCAAACACCTTCCCTTCCCCACAACAGCCACCTTGTGAGGCAGGTGGGACTGAGAAAATTCTGAGAGAACTGTGACTGGCCCAAGGTCACCCAGCAGGCTTCAGGTGGAGGACGAATGGGGAGTCAAACCTAGTTCTCCAGAATAAGACTCCACTGCTCTTAACCACTATACCATGCTGGGTCTCTGTGTGAGACAGGATGCAGGACTAGCTGTAATAGCAGGAAATCTCTAGCCACCACCAGGAGGCTGGCAACCCTCTACAGACCTGATCCAGCAGGGCTCCTCTGATGTTCTTATGTTAAACTTCCACCAGACCCCAATAATGATACATTACATCTGGTGTTCTGGAAATAGCTGGAATGTTCTACATCAATGCTAATTTGAAGCAAAAGGCTTTTACGGGTCCTTGTTTGAAAGTAAAAATGGAGTGGACATGTTTTAAATAATTAAAAATAAATCCATTTCTCTCAAATCCCATGATTCTAATGCCAGTTTTGGGATTGGTGGATGTGCTGCGGTTTGGTACCCAAATGCTATTGTGTTGTTGATCTGTAAAAAAAAAAAAAAATCCCGTTACAAAATATTAATGACCTAAGCAAGATTTCAGGAATTTTCCACTCTTTGGCTGGCTGCTAATGAATGGAATGAGAAAAATCTGAACACACACACACAAAGAATCCCTTCTGGAAGAGATGCATAGAGACTTATCAGATGCAGCAACAGAGAATCTGCTCTTGCAATGGATGGGTAGATTAGGGAATGCTCACCGACAGAAAAGACGTTAATTGGGAACCGTGCTGCAGTTTCCATTTTTGCTACCGGTTAAGCTGTGTTATGATTTCTTTTATGAACCCAAAAACTCAGGACGAAGACAGCATGTCGAGTAAAGTTGCCAGCCAACCAAGCGGGAGAGAAAAAGCCTTTAATGGAGGCTTAATGGGAGGGAAGTAGTCAACTCGACGCATTTCACAGGGGTGATTTCGAGCAGGAACGTGCAGGAACGCCGTTCCGGGAGTAACACGCCCGGAAGCGGGCACATATGGTGATGCGCTGTGGAGAAAAGCAAAAGCAGACTAACTTGATCTGTATTTCCATGCTTGTTGTAGCGTAGCTTCCCTGCAAGAGCAAAGGAAACCTGAAGTGTCTTTGGTCAAAGTGTAAAGCCAGCTGGCTTTGGGAAGTTGGGAAAGACCTGGAGATTTTTGGGGTGGAGCCTGAGTGGTGGGTGTTGTCTTCGGACCCACTTCCGGTGATATCAGGGGGTGTGGCGTATGTAAATAAGTTGTGCTAATGAGTTATGCTAATGAGCTCCTGCACCTCTTTTTTTTACAAAAGGACCCCTGCATGGAGCTAAAGAGCATCACTTGTCAAATAACAATATCCCACCAATCCTCTGTTAGGGGCGAAGGATGTCTTTTTCTCCAGGCAACTGGCAACCTGACACGTTGGGGAGGGGCAGAACCCCGTGTGGAGGAGTGGGGGAATCAAACCCAGTTCTCCCAGATTAGAATCTGTGCTCCTAACCATCACACCAAATTGGCTCTGACTCTGTTAAGATTGGCCAGATCTGATAAGATTAGCCAGATCAGGTCTCAGTCAATCTTACAGGCTAGTTCGACCTCCCTGGGCGCTTTCTCTTGGTAAGCTGATCTTGCAAGACCAGAGCCAAACTCTCCACAAGAAGCCTCCGCTCCTTTGCGGACGTTGCCGGATCCGAGCTGCTAGATCAGGGCTAGCTGGTCGTTGAACATCTGGGTGAGCTGTGGGGCAGGTGTGTTGCCTTCCGGCACTGTGATGCAACATGCTGTGTCAGTTGAGAGGCACTCTGCTGCACAACAGCCGCGGGCACTAAAGAACAGGATTTGAAAGGAGGGCCATTTGTCTCTGCGTCATTTCCAAGGAGAACTCCTTACGTGGCGACTCAGCTGCTTGCAAGACCATGTTGTTCAACCTGAGCTGCTGGATCCAGTCTTGGTCCTACCGGTGGCTGCTCCTTCTAAGCTATGGAGTCATGTGAGCAAAAAATCTGCTTCGGGAGCAACTGGCATTGAAAGTTGTGAGGGAGTGATTTGGCTACTGCGTAAGTTAGTTTGCTCTGGATCCACATCCTGCCTAAGCTAAGACAAACATGTCTGAGCCGTAGGCTAAGAAACCGTGAGCTGGCTCACATTAACTCAGCTTAGAGGGAACCCTGTGGATTCCATAACCATTACTGTTTGAACACAAAGCTGGAGATCCCTAGGTCAGAATCTACAAAGAGCAGAATAATTACCGGAGGGGCAGTAGCTCAGAGGGAAGAGCACCTCCTTTGCATGCAGAAGGTCCCAGATTCAACCCCCAACACCTCTCTTTGAAACAATCGGGGTAAAAGGTGATGTGTAAGATCCTTTCTCAAGACCCTAGAGTAGGTGATGGGAAAGACCTCTGCCTGACCCCTTGGAGAGCTGCTGCCAGTCTGAGTTGACAATATGGAGCTTGATGGACCGATGGTCTGATTCTGTATAAGACAGCTTCAAATGCTTTTGGGGAGGGGCTGTGGCTCAGTGGAAGAGCACCTGCTTGGCATGCAGAAGGCCCCAGGTTCAATCCCCAGCATCTCCAGTTAGAAGGACCAGGCAGGAGGTGACGGGAAAGACCTCGGCCTGGGACCCTGGAGAACCACTGCCAGTCTAGACAATACTGAGCTTGATGGACCGAGGATTGGATTCAGTGTAAGGCAGCTTCATGTGTGTTCACCTGCTGAATCCATTCTTCCCTTATCAGATTACTGTAAGGGCTACGGAGCGAGTAGGTGGGATCCCAAGACTGGTGTATGGAGTTCTGCTCAGCTGCCTGGTCTTCTTCTCTCCTTCTGCTACAGAATCTTGCGGCAACTTAATACGTTTTTTTTTCCCAGCAGCATCCTTCGTGGCGGGACGCTTAGTGCCAGCAGGTTGACTTCAAGCAGCTTGCCAAGCAGTTTGCGGCAACAGACTCATCTTGCTTCCAGGCGGCAGCAGCGGTGGTGGTAGCGGTGGAAACGCCATCAAGTCACTGCCAACTGATGGCGACCCTGTAGGGTTTTCAAGGCAAGAGACATTCAAAGGTGGTTCCCCATTGCCTGCCTCTGCAGAGCGACCCTGGACGTCCCTGGTGGACTCCCATCCAAGTTTATGACCAGGGCCAATGCTAAATAGCTTCTGAGATTTCATGAGATCAGGCTAGCCTGGCCCATTTCGGTGACAGTAGACAAACAGAGGTTGGTTTCCCATCGCCTGCCTCTGTGTAGCAACCTTGGACGTCCCTAGTGGTCTCCCATCCAAGTACTGACCAGGGCCGGCCCTGCTCAGCTTCCATTGGGCTACCCAGGGCCATCCAGGTCATATCAAACAAACAGAGGCGGTTTGCCATTTCCTGCCTCTGTGTAGCAACCCTGAACCTCCTTGGTGGTCTCCCATCCAAATACTAACCAGAGCTGACCATGCTCAGCTTTCAAGGTTTGACAAAACCAGGCTGGCCTGGCGTATTCAGGTCAGGTCAGACAAACCCTCTACAGTCCTTTTCCATGCAGGAAAGCCCTGTGCAGCAGAACAGCAAAATCAAATGGGTGCACACACAAAAAAAAGGTCTCCTCTGGAGGCACAGCCCTGGGAAGGGTTGCCAGCCTCCAGGAGGGGCCCGGAGGTCTTCCGGAATCAGAACTCGTCTCCTGGTGACAGAGATCAGTTCCCCTGGGGGAAATGGCTGCTTTGGAGGGTGGGCTCGATGGCATTATACCTTGCTGAGGTCCCTCCCCCCCCCAAACCTTGCCCTCCTCCATCTCCACTCCTAAATCTCCAGGAATTTCCCAGCCTGCAGTTGGCAACCCTAGCCCTGGTGCTGGGGCAATGCAAAGTCTCCCTTGGGGGGGGGGGGGTTGGCCCAATGCTGCGGACAGCTCCTTCTTCCAGAACCGCTCCCGAAGTCAATTCCCCCGGCAGCAGGGACAAGGGCAGCAGGGGCCGCTGGGGTTATCAGTGGGAAAGTGTGTAATTGCCCTGTCAAACAGCTGAAAAGCACTCCCCTTTGGCTTCTGCCACTTCAAAATGAAATTCTTTCTTTGGCATGGTTATGCCTGATATGCAGGCATCAAAGGGCGAGGCAGCAGGTCACCATGGCCCCGCGGGCTAGACATCTACCTTCTAAAGAGAGGAATGAGCCCTGAGTGGGGGGGGGGGGTGGAGAGACAAAGAGCAAATGGGAGAGGGGGAGGGGGAGGGGGAGGAGGAGGGGAAGAATCCCTGAGAACCACACACCCCTCAGAGTCCTCAGCTGTCTTCCTGGTGCCTCCGGGATGCGAGCTTAAAAGCACTCCACTAGAGACTGGCCAGAGTTCTGCAGAAATAAATTAGGGCACCAAGAACATAAGAGAGGCCATGTTGGATCAGGCCGAGGGCCCATCCAGTCCAACACTCTGTGTCACACAGTGGCCAAAACTCAGGTGCCCTCAGGAGGTCCAGCAGTGGGGCCAGGACACTAGAAGCCCTCCCGTTGTTGTCCCCCAAGCACCAAGAAGACAAAGCGTCACTGCTCGAAGACAGAAGAACGTAAGAGAAGCCATGTTGGATCAGGTCAATGGCCCGGTCCAGGCCAACACTCTGTGTCACACAGGGGCCCCAAAGCCCAGGTGCCATCAGGAGGTCCACCAGTGGGGCCAGAACTCCAGAAGCCCTCCCACTGTTGCCCCCCAAGCACCAAGAAGACAGAGCACCACTGCCCCTGACATAAGATAAGAGAAGTTGGATCAGGCCAATGGCCCAGCCAGTCCAACACTCTGTGTCACACAGGGGTCCCAAAACCTAGGTGCACTGTTTCCCAACCTGTGGGTCAAGACCCAAAAGTGGGTTGCAAAGCCCCCGAAAGTGGATCACCGACCACTGCATCCCTAATGGTCACCCCTGCTCTTTCCCTTGCTCTCTTTTGCATTTCGGAAACCAAGTTCTGACCCTGGAACCCAGTATCTTCCATGTCATATCTTAGTCAGTCTGTTTTCTTTCCTGCATATGCATATTGATCATGTCAAACGGGTCCTGATGGTTACTCGAGTGAGTTCCTTAGAATCTGATGGGGGAATAACATAAGAACATAAGAGAAGCCAATGTTGGATCAGGCCAGTGGCCCATCCAGTCCAACACTCTGTGGCCAAAAACACCAGGTGCCCTCAGGAGGTCCAGCAGTGGGGCCAGGACACTAGAAGCCCTCGCAGAGTTGCCCCCACCCACCTCAAGCACCAAGAATACCGAGCATCCCTTGCCCCAGACTGAGAGTTCCTATCTATACCTTGTGGCTAATAGCCACTGATGGACCTCTGCTCCAGATGTTTATCCAATTCCCTCTTGAAGCCGTCCATACTTGTAGCCGCCACCACCTCCTGTGGCAGTGAATTACACGTGTTAATCACTCTTTGGGTGAAGAAGTACATCCTTTTATCCGTTCTAACCCGACTGCTCAGCAATTTCATGGAGTGCCCGCGAGTTCTTGTATTGTGAGAAAGGGAGAAAAGTACTTCTTTCTCTACCTGCTCTACCCCATGCATCATCTTATAAACCTCGATCATGTCACCCCTCAGCCATCATTTCTTCAAGCTAAAGAGCCCCAAGCGCTTCAGCCTTTCTTCATAGGAAAAGTGTTCCAACCCTTTTATTATTATAGTTGCCCTTTTCTGTACTTTTTCCAATGTTATAATATCTTTTTTATAATATCTATCTACCCAGTAGATAGAGAGAGACGATAAGTAGATAGGTTGTTAGGTAGGTAGATGATAGATAGATAGATAGACAGACAGACAGACAGACAGACAGATATTGTTTGCAGTATGAAAGCATTCAGTATGAAATAACATGACTTCCCACCTCTTAGCCCAACAACCCAGCATGACACTTATATAATATTCTTGCCTGTATTGTGTTCCATGCTCAGAGAGAGAGAGAGAGAGAGCTGGGGTCCATATGGAACAGTAAAATTCTTTTGTCTTCCAGAGGCCTCTTAAGAGCTGTTTTTGCAAGCAAGGCAAATGCAATTCACAGAATGTCATGGCAAATCCTCCAGACCAAATATATGGCTGAACAAATAAACCATATTAGCTGTTCCTCGAAAGACACGGTGGGAGGGGAGAGCCAGGGAGGGCAACCTGAGCACATGTTCACCAGAGAGAGAGAGATGGAATCACAGAATCACAGAGAGTCAGACGGGACCACACTGGCCATCTAGTCCAACCCCCTGCTCAGTGCAGGATCAGTCTAAAGCACCTCTGACAAGTGGAACAGGCTCCCCCGGGAGGTGGTGGGCTCTCCTTCTTGGGAGGTTTTCAGACAGAGTCTAAATGGCCATCTGATAGCCATGCTGATTCTGTGAACTTCAGCAGATCACGAGAAGGGAGGGCAGGAAGGGTTGCCTCAGTGCTTAGCAGGGACATAGCCAGGATTTTGTGGGTCAGTTTTTTTTCCTGGTGGGGCTGAAGTTCTCAGTGCAGAAAGAAAAGCCATTCGGCCAAAAGAAAGCTGTGACCAGGATAGATCTCTAAATTGCAAGCTGCCAACCACTTTAGATGACAGTTCTCAGCTGCTGCAAGTTAATCACTTCTGCCAGCCTAACCAAAATATCTGATAAAAAGCGGACAAGTCAAGAAAGCTAACACTTAGGCAGGAAAACTCTCTTGAAGCTGACCAGTTTCTTGACACAGAGTTAGAAGGGATCCTAGAGGTCACCTACTCCAACCCCCTTGCTCAGGGTGGGAATTAGTCACCTACGGCATCCTGCTCTGCTTAAAGGAGCAAACGCTTTTTAAAAACTGTCCAGTAGCACCTGAAAGACTAACCAAGTTTGTGGCAGGGGAGGAAGCTTCATGAAACACTGCTATCTGAAGAAGTGAGCAGTGACTCGTGAAAGCTCATCCCCTGCCACACATTTATGTGCGGGGGGGGGGGGGGGGGGTTTCCCCTCAGTCACCATGGCTAGTTGCCATTAATAGACTTACCCTCCATGAATCTGTCTAATCCCCTTTTCAAGCCCTTGATTCCTGAGGCCATCGCCACATCCTCTGGCAGTGAATTCCACATTTTAATCACTCTCTGTGTAAAGAAAGGCAAGTGATGCTCTGTCTTCTTGGTGCTTGGGGGGGGGGCAACAGTGGGAGGGCTTCCTGCCCCCACTGCTGGACCTCCTGAGGGCACCTGGTGTTTTTGGCCACTGTGTGACACAGAGTGTTGGACTGGAGGGGCCACTGGCCTGGTCCAACACTGACTTCTCTTATGTTCTTATGTTAAGTGTCTTGTCTGTGGCCAGGAGATCGCCAGGCCCCACCTGGAATACAATGTGGGTGTATTCCCTCCTAGCAGAGAGCGTGGCTGTCTCTGGGACCAACAGCACCCAATAGCCAGGGACCTCTACAAAATCAGGTCTGCGGAACACAGAGGTCAGGAAAAACTGCAAAAATCTCCGGTGATGTGCCCTCCCTGGAGAGAGAAACATACTCGCCCCAGCGCCCTGACCCCTGAGAGGAGAGCCCCTTCCTGGCGCATGGCCTTGGGCTGCAGGGGTGCAGTCAGAAAGGAGAGCGGGAAGCAGCTCTCGAGCATGGATTTGCGCAGGAGAATTCCCCACTCCCTTGCACCTCGAGTTAATGACCCCAATAATGAAGAAGCATTTTTGTTTTAAAAGCAGTACGCATGTACGCAGTGCTTGAAAACCTGGCCCAAGCAGAAGCAAGGGGAGGTTTTGGGGGGAGGGGGGGGTTGGCAAAAGGGCTAATTCGCTTGAGCAGGTTTGCTTCCCGCTTGGTACAGAGTGGAGGGAAATTAAGGAGCGTGGGGATGGGGGGGGAAAGAGAAAGAGAGCCACCCCCACCCCCCTTTTACAAGGAGGTTCTTGCAAGAGAAATGCAAAGGACTTTTCCCCTCCCTTCTCCTGCCTTCGCCTGAGGCTCTGATCTGGTCTCTCACCTGCACTCTCCAGGGAGAGGAGGCTTTTGGCAAGCTTTTCCACTTCTATTTTTATTGGTTTCAACTAAGCTGCCCTTTCGGAGGCTTGGAGAGCTCCGGTAATGAAAAACAACAAATGCATCCATTTCTCTTCCTCCGCCCCCTTGGAAAAACATTGCGCACACTTCTTTATGGAAAAAGAGACTCGGGCTGCTTGCTCATTTCTAAGCAGGAGAAAGAAAGAAAGAAAGAAAGAAAGAAAGAAAGAAAGAAAGAAAGAAAGAAAGGAAGGAAGGAAGGAAGGAAGGAAGGAAGGAAGGAAGGAAGGAAGGAAGGAAGGAAGGAAGGAAGGAAGGAAGGAAGGAAGGAAGGAAGGAAGAAAGAAAGAAAGAAAGAAAGAAAGAAAGAAAGAAAGAAAGAAAGAAAGAAAGAGGGCAGATAGCTACTAATCCAAGCCTCAGAAATACCACTATTCTGGGAGGATAGCTTCAGTGGTGGCTGAAGCCTCAGAAGGCTGGTTGAGGAACAAGGACCTTTCCATTTTGCTGCAGCCATGACATAAGCAGGCATTCCCCCGCGGCGGGGGGGCTGCGCTCCCCCGAGCTCCTGCTTGAAATGACCCCTGGGCTTGCCAAAGATCATCCAGCAGGTGCAAATAGAGGAGTGGGGAATCAAACCCGGTTCTCCCAGATTAGACTCCGCGAACTTAACCACTACACTAAACTGGGTCTGTGTGAGACAGGATGCTAGACTAGATGAACCACTGGTCTGATCCAGAAGGGCTCTTCCAATGAAGGCCTCGGCCTCTGTGCCCGGTTGTTGGCCCTCCAGAGGAACTGGTTGGCCACTGTGTGAGACCAGATGCTGGACTGATGGAACAGTCTGATCCAGCAGGGCTCTTCTGATGTTCTCCTCTGTGAATGTCACTACCTTCGTCGTATCCATTGTGATTTAAGCAACACTGGTCATCTTGAATAGATGCTCACGATCCTATCTTTGGACAAAGGAGTTGGCGGAAGGGAAACATTTACATGTCAAAACCTGGCAAAGATTGCCTGCATCCATCCATCCATGAGACTGTCAGAGACACCTGTTTGCATTGTTTCGGACTGGGAACTATCTTCCAGGCCCTTCTGCTCATTGACTGCTTATCTCCTTCCAATGGACCCTCCTTTCAAGGAAGGGCGCAATCCACCAGAAAGCTCTCCCCTGCAGGAGTCCCATTGCCATGGCTGGAGGCAGTGGTCCAGCCTGGGGCTAGAATGACAGGTGCAAATCCATGAGTCACGTTTTGGATTTCCTGGCATTTTTCTTTTTCACAGTGTGAAAGGCTGGGAAGTGGGGCTTTGCAACTCTTCCACTCATA
Source organism: Lepidodactylus listeri (assembly GCA_029233225.1). NCBI lineage: Eukaryota > Metazoa > Chordata > Lepidosauria > Squamata > Gekkonidae > Lepidodactylus > Lepidodactylus listeri. The sequence continues at coordinate 97,183,235 of JARCFY010000011.1, read as the reverse complement.
TTCATGTTGAGCATTGACCCCACAAAACAGGGTGTTTCCCTCCCTGGGGGGGAAAGCAATAGGGAATTTATACATTTTCTCAGCATCTAAGGATGTTTTTTCACCCAGAGTGATTAACACGTGGAATTCACTGCCACAAGAGGTGGCAGCGGCTACAAGCACGGACAGCTTCAAGAAGGAATTGGATAAACATATGGAGCAGAGGTCCATCAGTGGCTATTAGCCACAAAGTATAGATAGGAACTCTGAGTCTGGGGCAAGTGATGCTCTGTATTCTTGGTGCTTGATGGGGGGGCAACTCTGCAAGGGCTTCTAGTTTCCTGGCCCCACTGCTGGACCGCCTGAGGGCACCTGGTGTTTTTGGCCACTGTGTGACAGAAGGTTGGACTGGATGGGCCACTGGCCTGATCCAACATTGGCTTCTCTTATGTTCCTATGTTCTTAGGATGGGAAGCAGCTCCCATCCCCTAGTCTCCCATCCCCTAGTATTATTATTAAAATGCCACAGCTTAGCTGTCATCAGAAGATAGATGGAGCGTGCGCATTACTGCCATTCTATAGTCAAGTGGTTAAGATGCTGAACTGTGGACTGGAAGGTTGGTAGTTCAGCAGTTCGAGACCCGAGTGCCACGTGACGGAGTGAGCTCCCGTCTCTGGCCCCAGCTCCTGCCAGCCTAGCAGTTCAAAAGCAAGACACTGCGAGTAGATAAATAGGTACCGCTTCGGTGGGAAGGTAACAGCGTTCCGTACGCCTCAGCGTCTAGTCATGCTGGCTACATGACCATTGAGACATCTTCGGACAGCGCTGGCTCTTCGGCTTGGAAACGGAGATGAGCACCGCCCGCCTAGCGTCGGATTCAACTGGCTTTCAAGCAAGGGAAACCTTTACCTTTGCTATAGTCACTGCACTGGCTGTCCATCAGTTACAGGGGTCGGTTTGAAGTATTGGCTGCCACGTTGGATGAGGGTGTGGAGGGGCTACTCATTACATTTGCAGATGACACCAAATTGGGAGGAGCAGCGAACACACCAGAAGAGAGAGAGAGAATTTGACGAGATCTGAACATGCTGGAAAAGTGGGCGGATGTGAACAAGATGCAATTTAACAGGAATGAGTGCTGAGTTCTACATCTGGGTAACAGAAATGAGGATCAGGCATACCGAATGGGGGATACACTTCTGAGCAGCAGAGTGTGTGAACAAGATCTTGGGGTATGGGTGGACCAAAAGTTAAATATAAGCAGCCAGTGTGGTGCAGTGACAAAAAAGGCTAATGCGATCTTGTGGTGTAGCATCCAAATCGCAAGATGTCATAGTCCCACTGTACACTGTATCGGTCAGGCTGCCCTTGGAGTTCTGTGTGCAGTTCTGGAGGCCTCGTCCCAAAAAGGATGTGGGCAGAGTGGAGTGGGTGCAGAGGAAAGCGACGGAGGATGATCGGCGGCCTGGAGACCAAGAAGCCCCGTGAGGAGGAAAGGCTGAGGGTCTTGGGAAGATTCAGTCTGGAGAAGAGGGGGCTGAGGGGGGACAGGATCGCCCTCTTGAAGGATCTGAAGGGCTGTCACTTGGAGGAGGGCAGGGAGTTCTTGGCAGTCAAGAGGAGAGGACACAATAATGGCTTTAAATTAAGGGCAGGAAGGTACCAGCTGGATCTTAGGAAAAACTTTTTGACAGTCAGAGTTGTGCAGCAGTGGAATCAGCTGCCTGGGGAGGTGGTGAGCTCCCCCTCCCTGGCAGTCTTTAAGCAGCGGCTGGACCAACCCTTGTCAGGGATGCTGTAGGCTGATCCTGCACTGAGCGGGGGGTTGGACTAGATGGCCTCTGTGGTCCCTTCCAACTCACAATTCTGTTAATTCCATTCAAAACCCTTATGGCCTTCAACCCTCTTACCTGTGAGACTGCCTCTCCCCCTGTGCTCTGCCATGACAGCTTCGCTCATCCAAGCAAGGGCTTCTACACGTGCCAACCTGCAAGTGGGCAAAATCCACAACTGCCTGTACAGCAGGGCCTTCCCTGTTGTGGCCCCCCTCCTTGTGGAACAGCCTGCCTGAGGAGCTCAGAAAGGTTAGTAATGTCCCTTCCTGGGAAACCAGCCGGTGCAAACCAACTGAAAGTGATCCATCAAAACTCCTTCACTAAAACGAATGGGAATTCTCTGTGAGCCAGTTTGGTGTAGTGGTTAAGTGCGCGGACTCTAATCTGGGAGAACCGGGTTTGATTCCCCACTCCTCCACTTGCACCTGGCTGGATGACCTTGGGCAAGCCATAGCTCTGTACCAGCTGTTCTCTCAAGGACAGCTTGGGAAAGAGCTCTCTCAGCCCCACCTACCTCTCAGGGTGTCTGTTGTGGGGAGGGGAAGGGAAAGGAGTTTGTGAGCCGCTCTGAGACTCCAAGTGAGTGAAGGGCGGGATATAAATCCAATCTCTTCTTCTTCTTGGAAGTGCCTTCAATTGAATCAGACCCCGAGTCCATCAAGGTCTGTATTGTCTACTCAGACTGAGAGCAGCTCTCCAGGGTCTCAGGCAGAGGTCTTTCCCATCACCTACCGTGTGGTCCTTTCAACTGGAGACGCCGGGGATTGAACCTGGGACCTTCTACATGCCAAGCAGATGCTCTGCCTCTGAGCCACAGCCCCTCCCTTAAATTCATCTGGACACATGAAGCTGCCTTATACTGAAACAGACCACTAGCCACAGAGGTATTGTCAACTCAGACTGGCATTGACTCTCTAGGGTCTCAGGAAGAGGTCTTCCACATCACCAACAGCCTGGCCCTTTTTTAAACTGGAGATGCTGGGGATTGAACCTGCATGCCAAGCAGAGGCTCTAGCCCAGGGGTGGCCAACCTGTGGCTCGGGAGCCACACGCGGCTCTTTCACACATATTGTGCGGCTCCTGGCAGGGCGGCTGGGGAAGCAAAGGGGAGGCATGCTTTTTCTCTCTTCCTTCCTTCCTTCCTTCCTTCCTTCCCTCCTCCCTCCCATCTATTTGCTTTCCTAGTTTCTCTCTCTCTCTCTTTCCACTTCTTTAATTCTTTCTTTCCATCTCTCTCTTTTTCTCTCTCTCTCTCAATATCATTAGCAAACAAGTAATATCATTATCAATAACCAGTTTTCCTTGTTTGCTTTTATTTTTGGCAGTCCCATTTAACGTTAATAAAAAGCACATTTGCATATTTTTAAAAATAAAAACGTGTGTGTGATATTTGTTCCTGTCTTGCGGCTCTCAGACATCTGACGTTTATTCTATGTGGCTCTTACGTTAAGCAAGGTTGGCCACCCCTGCTCTAGCCCTAACCCACAGCACCTCCCCTAAGGAAGTCTCCAGGTGGATTCTGTCCTGAGATTTCCCAAAAGGGAGTTTCTCACGCTTACACGACTGCCTTACACACTTACTTATTTATTTCATTTATACCCCATCTTTCCCCTCAAGGGGACATGGATGGACCATTCTCTAAGGAAGAAGGCAATGCTTATTCAGAAACATCCTTCTCGGGTTCAAATATGTATGCCCTCGTTTACAATCATTTCCACCTGAAAATATGTTGCTTCATTTTCTTTCCTTTCCTGTTTTTCCTGGACAAGGCATAAGAACATAAGAAGAGCCTGGATGTATCAGACCAATAGCCCACCTAGTCCAGCAGATCAATGGTCCATTTGGCCCAGCCTCCTGTCTCACACAGTGGCCAGAAAGTTCCTCTGGAGGTCCAACAACAGGGCACAGAGGCCAAGGCCTTCCCCTAATGTTGCCTCCTGGGTCTGGAATTCAGAGGATTAGTGCCTTTGAATGTAGAGGTTCCCTTTAGTCACCTAATAGCCATTGATAGACTTATCCTCCAGGAATCTATCTAATCCCTTTTAAAAGCTGTTTATTCCTGTTTCTTTCACCTTTTAATCACTCTCCGCATAAAGTACTATTTCCTTTTGTCCATCCTGAACCTACTGCCCATCAGCTTCACTGGACTGCCCTTGAGTTCTAATCTTTTGGGAGAGGGAGAAAGATTTCTCTTTGTCAGGTCTCGCCACCCCATGCATAATTTTATAAACCTCCATTATATCCCCCCTGTAATCGTCTCATTCCTAAACTGAAAAGTCCCAGACGCCTCAGCCTTTCCTCCTAGGGAAGGTGCTCCAACCCGTTTTATTATCAATCCCTTTTCTAAGAATCCCTTACAGAGAGCTTGCCTTTTTCACCTGCTGCACCACACTGGGTTGACACTTTCACTGCGCTCTCCACTACAACCCCAAGATCTTTCCCCCTCTCCGTCTCAGCAAGTTCAGACCCCATTGGCCTATACTTGAAGTTGGGATTTTTATTTTGTCCCAATGTCCAGTGAGAAACCAAGCTGCAATAGCCATTTCCCTCCCAATCCATATTTAAGAAGAAGAAGATTGGATTTTTTACCCCACCCTTCACTACCCAAGGGAGTCTCAGAGCGGCTTACAAACTCCTTTCCCTTCCCCTCCCCACAACAGACACCCTGTGAGGTAGGTGGGGCTGAGAGAGCTCTGACAGAAACTGCTCTTTTTCAAGAACAGCTCGGACAGAACTATGGCTTGCCCAAGGTCATCCAGCAGGTGCAAGTGGAGGAGTGGGGAATCAAACCTGGTTCTCCCAGATTAGAGTCTGTGCACTTAACCACTGCACCAAACTGTGTAGTGCAGGAGTCCAACAGCACCTTAAAAAACTAACAAAATTTCTGAGGAAGTGAGCAGTAACTCACAAAAGCTCCTCCCCTGCCACAGATTTTGTTAGTCTTTAAGGTGCTCCTGGACTCTGGCTCTTTGCTGCTGCTACAGACAGACAGACTAACACAGCTACCCATCTTGATCTAAATCCATATTTAAAGTCTTTCAAAAAAAAACCCCACCATACACCTCTTTGCACACAAGTTTGCATTAGAGTTGCCAGATATGATCTTCAAAGGCTTTCCCGACCTTTGAAGCAAGAAAAAGTGGCTTTCCCATTACTCCCTCCCCCCCCCCTTCCAAAATGTTAATAGGTTTGGACCTGAGGGCTATACACAAAAGGGGGTTCGAATGAAAACATGAGATGGGGGGGGGGAACCCTCCAGGGCATGAACCTTATCTTTCCTCAAGCTTAATTCTGAGCTTCTTTTCAAATGCAACTTCTCTCCCCCCCCCCCCTCCTTTATGAAAACTCTGCAAACTGGATTGCAAGTCAACCGGCTGATCTGCAGGGCCGGCCTTGTTTTCCGGGGGTGGGGGTGGGGGAGAATGATCCACCAGAACAGCCCTGCTGCAAAGCCCTGACTTCACCTGCCGTGCTCACAGTACTCCACAGCTTAGAGGGAACATTGACACAACAAGGCACAGTCCACACTAAATGCAACCCCCACCCGCCCACCCAAAATTCAGGCACAGAAGAGAGAGAGAAGAGATGGGATTTATACCCCACCCTTCACTATCCGAAGGAGTCTCCGAGCGGCTTACAATATCCTTTCCCTTCCTCGTCCCACAACAGACACCCCTGTGTGAGGCAGGTGGGGCTGAGAGAGCTCTTTCGAGGACTGCTCTTGAGAGAACAGCTCTGAGAGAACTTCTGACTGACCTAAGGTCACCCAGCAGCTGCATGTCGTGAAGTGGGGAATCAAACCCGCCACTAATTCTGGAGGAAATTCCACTGGAACTGATACAATCGAGTCGGTTTGTGGGTCTTAGGGTGCTTTCACACGTGCTGAATAATGCCCTTTGCAAATGGATTTTCCTGTGTGAAATAGCAAAATCCACTTGCAGACGATCACTGAAGTGCACTGAACGTGGGCTGGAAAAGTGTGTTATTCCAGTACACTCGACGTTGACCAGGCTGTTGGTTTCCAGAGTTTGGGCACCCATGCTATAGCGGGAGAATCATTTCCACTGAATTCAGTTACACTCAAATGCATTTGAACACCTGTAAAACTTGCATTATACCAAATCAGTTTCTTGGTCCACCAAGGTCACTATAATATTTTCTACTCAAGACTGGTGGCGGCTCTCCAGGGTCTCAGGTGGAGGTCTTTCCCATCCCCTCCTACCTGGTCCTTTTAACTCGAGATGCCGGGGATTGAAGCTGGGACCTTCGGCATGCCAAGCAGAGGCTCTGCCACCGAGCCACGGCCCCTTCCCCATTTAGCACTCAGGGGTGCTTGGAAAGGAAAAGGCAGGCATGTGTAGATTTCCCCTCCCACCCCAAAAAACTCCCCAAAATCCAAAACAATAAATGTCCAAGCTTGTTACCATCTGCATACCCAGGCAGCAGGAAGAGGCCTGGGTGGGAGAACTAGGTCTTTTCAAAGCAGAACATCAAATTGGTGCAAACTCTTTCCCTCCCCGCCCCCCCCCCCCAGCATACACAGACAAATGCTTGGTTTACAGAAGTGGGACTGATCAGCCAAAGCGAGGGTTAAAACAGTGGTGGGACTCGGCTTTTAAATAAAACTGCAAAAATTTGGGTGTGCACAAGAGGTGTGCACTAAGGACAGGTCAGTTTTATGGGAGAAGGGAGGGAGGAAGGAAGGAAGGGAGGGAGGGAGGAAGGGAGGGAGGGGGGAAGGAAGGGGGAGATCTGGAACCATCTCACTTCTGCCCATGTCCAGAATGGGATCTTTGCTTTTTTAAAAAAAGAAAAGCAAAGCAAATAAACGATTGCCTTTACCTTTAAAATAACAAACGCGCTTTCTTTCTTTATTTTCCATCTTTTAATACGCTCGTTATAAATATATTTTGTCAAAATATATGATCCTTATTGTCACAACATTTGCACATTAAGTCATAAATAAGGTCAAGGTGAACGGATTAAGGGATTGGGGTTTTTTTAATAATAATAATTATTATTATTACTTCTGCTGGCAGTGTGTGTGTGTGTGTGAGAGAGAGAGAGAGAGTTCATGGTCAACCTCATCCCCATTATGTCTTTTGCCAGAAGAAAACCAGCCCATTTGGGGAGGAGGGTTCCCCTTAGTCCCCCTCTCCCGCCCAGCCGCTGGGCTTCCACCCCCCGCCCCTTCCCCCCCCCCGGAGTTCTTGTTGGACGGGGTGGGGGGGGGAGGCCGGTTGCGCGGCAGTCTCTCTTGGGGGGGGCTTTCCCCTTCTCCCCCCCCCCGCCTCTGCCCCCCCCCATCGGGGCTCAGCGGCACCCGCAGCCCTCCACTACCATCTCCTGGTAGTTCTTGAGGACCACCTTGTCGTATTCGTCCAGGTAGAGCATGGAGATGGCGCTCAGCTCGGTGGGCACGCAGCAGGCCCGGGGGATGCTGGCGTTGACGGAGTTGACCAGGGTCTGGACGATGGCGTGGTTGGTGGAGTTGAGGTGGTCGGCCAGGGGGAAGGGGCAGTCCCCCTGACAGTAGTAGGCCTGGTAGCCCGGGGGGGCGACGATCCAGTCGTTCCAGCCCACGTCGCTGAAGTCCACGTAGAGGGCGTGGCGGCGGCAGTTCTTCTTGTTCTTGCGCGGCCGCGGGTGGTGCCCGTGCGCGTGCTTGGGGCTGCGCTTGGGGCGGCGGCGGGTGAGCGGCGCGTGGCCGCGGCCGTCGTGGCTGAAGGTGACCAGGAGCGGGCGGAGGCGCGCCCAGGCGGCGGCGTCCAGGCGGCCCCCTTGAGGTAACGAGCGGCTAATCCGGACGTGCCGGGCCGGGGGAGTCTGCGAGGGGGGCAGCGGGACCACCTCGACGGCCAGCCCGTGGTTGGGCTGCCCGCCCGCCGTCCATCGCACCACGGCCGGGCTGACGTCGAAGCTCTCCCAGCGGCTGACGTTGGGCTGCACCAGGCGAGTGTCCAGCAGGCGGGTGACCAGGTCGCCCTCGGCCCCGTCCGCGGCGACCGGCTTCATCACCTCGTAGACGTTGATCCGGTGCAAGCCCCGCTCCCACGACGACGACGGCGCCTCCGCCGCCTCCTCCTCCGCGGCGTCGGGCAGCCGCTGGCGGAAGAGGCGCAGCTCCGCGGAGGAGATGGCCTCGTCGGCCGGCACGCTGCTGAGGTTGAAGAAGTAGCGCAGCCGCCGAGGAGCGGGGCCCGGCGGGCCGGGGAGGGCCTCCAAGTCCTCTGCGGGGGGGGGAGGAGAGAAGGGAGCCGTTAGCTGAGCGTGGAAGGGGGGGGGCGGCGTTGCGAGAAATATAACAACACAACAAGACGACACAACTTTGCAAGTCCAGACACAACACGCGGGAGGGGGAGAGAGAGAGAGAGAGAGAGAGAGAAGCGGGCTGGTGTGCCGCGGGCTCCCCGGGAGGGTGGCCAGATGGGGCGCGATCCACCTGCTCGGGCGACGACTTTTGCAACTTCACCTGCAGCCCCCCCCCCCCCGAATCTTGCAACTTCACCTGCAGCCCCTCCCCAGATTTTTACAAGTTCACCTGCAACACTCCCCGCCGACCTGAATCCCCCCCTGGAAAAGCCTTTGCTTCGCAGCCTCCCGCGCGCGGAACTCATTTCGAAAAAAGCGCGCAGACGCCTCTAGCCCGATCCGACGGGTCGCGTAAGGGAAGTCATCCGTCCCCCCCACCCCCGTCCCCCCCAGTCAAGCTCGACTGGATTTCCTTCCCCCGTCGAGACGCACGGAGCTTGGCTGTCCTCAGCGACCTTCCGCCGGAGTAAATCCCATTGAAGGCGGGGGGGGGGGGGGTGTGGCGGGTTAAGAGCGTCTGGTGAGAAGTAAGCCCAATGGATTTCTACGGGAGTTGCTTCCCGGGGAGGGTGCATAGGCCGGCAGTCCCGGACCGCATGCTGGACTTGGGGAAGTCAGAGGCCGGACGCTACCCGGTTTGCAACCGCGAAAAGCGCCGCCAGAAGGGAGGTCAATTGTTCCAACAGGCACGAACACCCACTCCCCCTTCCCCCTTTCAACGCTTCTCCCCGGAGGGAAAAGATTTCCACTGCTCTGTGGTTCTTGCCCCTCCAAAGAGACTGTTCAGACAAGGAGAGCTATTGGAGAAAGAGAGGGGTGGGTGGGGAGGAAGGAAGGAAGGAAGGTTGGTTCGAGCCCACCTCGATGCCTTCTCCTGTGCCTTAGAAGCCCTGATTTTAAACAGCACGGTGGCGAAGAGTGGGAACTCTTGACGTGCTCAGGGGCAAGAGGGCAGTGGAAATATTTTCCCGTCTCTGGATGTTTGCGCGAGCAGATTCCCCAGTCTGGCTTCACTTGCCCTCCCCAGCCTGGGCTCCAAAGCATTAGTTCCGGCATCCACACACGTGTTCTCCCCCCCCCCCCTCCCGTTTATAACTTGGTTTTGGCAATCAGCGGCCCGCAGCTCCCCTTCCTTTCCAACATCCCGGCCCCTCTTAGCAGAGGTGATCTTACAGCCCCCACGGCCGCCGCCACCACGCGCGCTGCGACCCTCAAAGCAATTCAAAGGCCACTTCGGCAGTCGAAGAGTCTCCTCTAGAGGATCAAAGATTACAGCAGGAACATCCCCCCCCCCCCAGTGCCTAAGGCTGCCGGTTTCATATTTTTTGCATGAGTCAAATGAACATAAGCGCGTCAGGCCAATGGCCCATCCAGCCCAACACAGGGGCAAGGACTCCAGAAGCCCTCCCACTGTACCCGCCCCCCCCCCCCCAGCACCAAGAATGCAGAGCATGAGAACAGAAGAGAAACCATGCTGGATCAGGGCAATGGCCCCATCCGGTCCGACATTCCGTGCCACACAGTGGCCGAAACCCAGGGGCCATCAGGAGGTCCACCAGCGGGGCCAGAACCTCAGAAGAAGCCCTCCCGCCGCTGCCCTCCGCAAGCACCAAGAAGACACAGTGTCCCATCTACACCTTGTGGCTAAGCGCCTCTCATGGACCTCGGCTCCATATATTTTTTCCCCAATCCCAACATAGAAGAAGCCATGTTGGATCAGGCCAACGGCCCGTCCAGTCCAGCACTCTTTGTCACACAGGGGCCAAAAGCCAGGGGCCAGGACTCCAGAAGCCCTCCCACTGTCCCCCCCCCCCCCCCGCACCAAAGAAAGGAAGCGCGGAAAGTTGCGGGATCCAACGGCAAGGGAGCCTTTCCCAATCGAACCGAGGAGACGCTCTTTAATTCGGGGCCATTCGCAACAACCGGAGTTAGGGGGTGGGGGAGTCTAGCCTCTCCCGATGTTCAGCTAGGCAGATTTACAACTTTTGCTTTTGGCTGGGGGGGGGGGGGGGGAGGAGAAACTGGCTAGGAAACATTTGGATCGGATTGCAGGTCACACGCGCGCACACACATCCTTTCGCAAACAGGCACAGCTGTAGAAACGCACTTAGGTCATTTAAGAGAGAGAGAGGGAGATCTCGCCCTCTACTGCCCCCGCTCGCCCCCCCCCCCCGCCAAGCCCAGAGGGAGCCGTTTAAAAAAAAAGATAAAAAGGCGGTGGGGAGGCTTTGATATTGCTACATAAACACAGAAGGTTCGGGGCTCGGGAAAGGGGCGCGGGGGGGGGGGGGGGCGCAGCGAACCCGGAGCGGATCCCGCGGCAAGAAGGGGAGAGCGCTTTCCCAACGCTGCCAGTCGCTCTGCCGAGAGGGAGACTCCGGATCCGCCGCGCCGAGGGCAGATTTCCAGACGGCCCCCGCCTTCCGCTCTCAAGCCGAGCACACCCGGGGAGTTTTGTCCCGAAGTGGGGAGGGGGGACGACGACACACAACAAGAACAAAGGGGTGTTCTGCTCCTCCTCCGTGTAAATGCGACTCCTCCAATCCGGATACCCAGTCTGGAAGGGGCCTTTTCCATCCGAAGCGGAGCAAGGAGGAGAAGGGGGGGGGGGGGGGGAGAGAGCCGGAGTCCCACTGAGCGGCGGCGGGGGGGGGGGGGCGTTTCAAGACCGATTTCGGCCTCGATCCACCCCATGCGGTCGGATAGGCCTTTCTCCCCTTCCTTTTCCTTGCAAATTGAGGAGGGGGCAACGTTGCTTCCCCACCTCCTCTCCAGCCCCCACATCAGCCTTTCTTCCCCTCCCTGGGTTTGTCCCCGGGTAGTGTTCCCTCTAAGCTGAGTTAGCATGAGCTAGCTCACCGTTTTTTAGCCCCCAGCTCGCAGATTTTTATCTCTGCTCAGGAAGGAGGGCTCCAGAGCAAACTGATTGATGCGGCAGCCAAATCGCTAGCTCGCCGCTTAACCCCGGGCATGCTTCCTCGGAAGTAAAGGCCACGCTCCTGTGGGGGTCTTGCCAGCTCCAGAGGGGCAAAAGCTTCCTAGCAACCCTCCCCCACCCCCCGTCCCATGCATTGCCTTCATACCCGCCCCCCATCCCCCCAACCCAACCCACCTTCGTGGTGGAAGCTCCTCACGGTGTTGGCGCGGCTGGTGGACTTCTCCGGGTATTGGAGGCCGAGGTCCAGCAGTTGCTCCGCGTCCCCCCCGGACTGGAGGCGGTAGAGGTCCAGCATATAGGAAGGCACCACGGCCGTCCGGCTGGGCTGCGGCCGCCGGCGCAGCCCGAACATCTGCAGCAGCGTGGCCTCGAACCCACGCAAGAGTTCATGGCTCGGGAAGGGGCGGCGGGAGGATCCCGGGGGGGCGCCTTCCTCGGCTTTGCCGCCGCCGCCGCCTCCTCCTCCTCCTCCTCGCGGGTGCAGCAATCCGCCAGCCACTTTCTTCTTCCCAGTCTCGGCAGGGATCAAGTTGGCACGGGCAGTGCCGCCTAGCAGGACTTGGCATACCAGAATGACCATCAGCATTCGGTTACCAGGCGTCATGGTGTCTCTGCGGGGGGGGGGGGGGTCGGATGGAAGGAGGGGGGTGGAGGGAGAGCGGGAGAGAGAAAGAAACAAACAAGATTGGACAAGTGGCGGGGGGGGGGCGGATTAAAAGGGAGGAATACACCCCCCAAGCTGAAAACCGGGCAGCCCCCTCCCCAAACACGTCGGCACTGTGCCTCCTGAATAGCCCCCCCTTCCTCAATTCAACGCTGCCCCCCACCCCCCAGTTCTGTTGGGTGTCTCCGCTTATCTGATCAAGGTTTAACAAACGAAACTCGCTATTCGGATTCGGAAAGGGGGGGGAAGAAAAATCATCCATGAACTCCCACCCAGAGTTTTAAAAACTGCATCTAAGAATCCCCCCCCCACACACACACACACAAACACTTTACTTTTTAAAATTAATAATAATCAGAGCCGGGCTTTGTCCTTAATGGCAAACAAACAAAAGGACGGGGGGGGGGCTGGCTTGTGGGGGGGGGGGGGTTCCTTCTTTTCGTTTCATTGCTGGAAACAGCCTCGGCCGGGCGGGTTTCGCTCCTTGCGAACGGCTTCCCTCGCCCGCGTGTCTGCTTCGGTTCATAGCCCCCCCCCCCCTCCCCCGGCGCTGCTTCCAGCCGCTAACCACTAGGTCCGGGGAAGAGCCCTGGCTGGGGAGGGGGCGCAGAGAGGAACGAGTGAGCCGGCAGCTCCCCCCGAGCAAGTGCTTCGTGGATCGCCGCGGGGGGGGGGGAGGCAGGAGTCTGGCCAAGTGGCTGGAAAGAGAGGCGAAGCGCTTTGCGGGGGGGGGGGGGTTGTTCCCCCTCCCCCCCCAGAAAGGGAGCTTTGGAGGAAAGTGAAGCCCGCATCGGGGTCCCCAAGCGGCAGCCGGCTTACTCGCGAGTCAGCCTGAACGAGCTGACTCCCGAGGAAGCGCTCCGGCGCGGAGTGGGGGACTACAGACCCCGAATCTGGAAAGGAGGCCGCTCACTACAAACTCGAGAATCGTCCCCGCGCCAGAGAATCGTCCCTGCCAGAGAATCGTCCCCCAGGTCGTGCCGCCCGCGCTCCTTATTAAACACTTAAACACTTTAGAAATAATAATAACATCCATCATTTGGCTCGGGGAGAAAGCGCGAGGGGAAGGAGAAGGCTCTACTCACTGACAGCAAACAGGGCATATAAAAACAGTCCATGGTTCTTGACAGCCAGCGTGGAGCAAGACTTGTGGGGAAACTCGCGCGGGGGGCCACGATCCGGACCGGCTGGGAGGGGAAGAGGCGCTCCGCTTTGCTCGCTGCGGCGGCCCGGGGAGTGCAGGGGCTGGGAGCGACCGCTGCGCCTCGCTGCTCCGCAGTGGCTCCTGGAAAATGAATATATTTGAATATAATGAATATCCCCCGCAAGCTGCCTTCGGCTTTTCTGCCAGCCCCGGCCGGAGTCACGTGGATCGGAGAAGGCACTCCTTGCAGCCGCCTGTCAATCAAGGGAGCACAAGCACCGCCTTCCCCCCCTCCCCTCCCCTCCCCTCCGTCCTGGGAATTTGCAAAAGGGATGTCCCACCCCTTGGGCCTCTGTCAGTCTCGGGGAAACTCTGGCTTTGCAGAAGTCACGGGACTGGAGAGGTGCAACGCAGAGCTCAGTGGGCCCGGGTGATCTGGAGCCCCTGCAGACGTTCAGATCCTGCCGGTGGGGCAAACCCCAGTTGCAAGGGACATAGAAACACAGGACTGGAAGGATCCCCGAGGGCCATCTAGTCCAGCCCCCTGCACCATGCAGAACACCCACAGCTCACTCCCTCCAGCCCATTCCCCCGGCTCTGGTGCTAGGGTTGCCAACCTCCAGGCGGTGGCTGGTGAGCTCCCACTATTGCAACTGATCTCCAAGCAACAGAAATCAGTTCGCCTGGAGAAAAAATGGTCACTTTGGAAGGTAGCTTCTACAGCATTAAAGTCCTTACCCTCCCCCACCTCCAAAATCTCCAGGTATTTCCCATCCCAGAGCTGGCAATCCTATCTGGTGCACTGCTGCTTTGTTGGTATGTGAGGGACAGCTGTGAGAATGTTTCCGTTGTGTATCTGAGGAAGTGAGCAGTGACTCACAAAAGCTCATATCCTGCCACACCTTTTGTTAGTCTTTAAGGCGCTCCTGGACTTTTGCCCTTTGCATGTTCTCCTGGGGCAACGCCGTGCGCAAAGAGGGCTCTTGTTGGTGGAACCGGAACCTCAAAACGAATTTCCATCTTCGCACACACATGGATGGACATCTCTCACGCCCTGCCCACATTAGAAATAAATTCCCAGATTCATTTGAAACGTGGCATTGGAGGAGCATTTTATGGGTACCGTGGACCACCAAAAAGACAAATCATTGGGTTCCAGATCTAATGAAGCCTGAAGTCTCCCTAGAAGCTCAAAGGACTAAGCGGAAGCTTATTATACTTTGGTCGCATTCTGAGAAGACAAGGGTCGCTGGGAAAGACAACCATGCTAGGGAAAACTGAAGGCAGCGGGGAAAGAGAAAGACCCAACAGGAGACAGACCGGCTCCATCAAGAAAGCGACAGCCCTCCGTTTGCAAGACCTGAGCAAGGCTGTCCGCGGTAGGACATGAATTCATAGGGTCGCCATACGCTGAAGGTGACTTGAGTTGACAGCACTTAAACAGAGATCAAATCAAGCCCAGATGCTCCCAAGAAGCTCAAAAGACTAAACTGTGGCTATCATAACATAAGAACATAAGAAAAGCCAATGTTGGATCAGGCCAGTGGCCCATCCAGTCCAACACTCTGTCATACAGTGGCCAAAAACACCAGGTGCCCTCAGGAGGTCCAGCAGTGGGGCCAGGACACTAGAGGCCCCCCCAAGCACCAAGAATATAGTGCATCACTTGCCCCAGGCCAAGAATTCCTATCTATACCTTGTGGCTAATAGCCACTGATGGACCTCTGCTCCACATGTTTATCTAATTCCCTCTTGAAGCTGTCCATGCTTGTAGCCGCCCCCACCTCCTGTGGCAGTGAGTACTTTGGTCACATTATGAGAAGACAAGACTCACTGGAAAAAACAATAGCACTAAGAAAAGTTGAAAGACGCAGGAAAAGAGGGAGACCCGACTTGAGATGGATAGACTCCCATCAAGGACTCCATCGAGACCAGACCAAGGCTGTTAATGATAGGGCATTCTGGAGGTAATTAATACATAGGGTTGCCTTAAGTCAGAAGCCGCTTGGTGGCTCTTAAAAGCACACGTTTCTCACTTACATAGGAAACCATTTGACATAATTGCCTTGAACCACCTGCGTTTCCTAACCCCTTGACCCTGCCGGTCGCTTGTTTCTTTCGAAACTCCTGCATAAAACATCTGCCTGCCAAGAATCCACTTCTTGCATCTGTAGAAGTGGACTCCGGTCCACGTGAAGTTGCCTTAGAGTGAATCAAACTGTCGCTCCATCAAGGTCGGTATTATCTCTTCAGAGTAGCAGTGGATCTCCAGGGCCTCGGGCAAGAGGAATTTATTTCATATCATTTGGTTGCCTTTACCCAGATGGCCCAGGCTAGTCTGATCTCATTCAGTCAGGGAAGCTAAGCAGGGTTGGCCCTGGTTAGTATTTGGATGGGAGACCCCTGAAGAAGCCAGCCTCTGGCCTTGGAAACCCTCTGGGGTCACCATAAACCACCTTCCACTTGACGGTACTTTCCGCCCACCATAAATCAAAATGGCCCATGCTACCTCGGAAGCTAAGCAGGGTCAGCTTGGATGGGAGACCACCAAGAAGACAGGGGTTGCTGCACAGAGGAAGGCTATGGCAGATCACCTCTGCTCATCTCTTGCCATAAAAACTTCACAAGGGGTCCCCATAAATCGGCTGTGACTTGATGGCACTTTCTACCACCACAGCCTGCTTCTTTAACTGGAAATGCTGGGGATTGAACCTGGAACCTTCGGTGTACCAAGCAGAGGCTCTTCCACTGAGCTGAAGGGGGCTCCGGTCCATATGAAGCTGACGTACACGGAATCAGAGCCTTTGTCTGTCAAAGTCAATGTTGCCTACCAGACTGGTAGCAGCTTTTGACAGTCTCAGGCTGAGGTCTTTCACATCACCTCCTGCCTGGTCCTTCTAATTGGAGATGTCGGGGATTGAACCTGGGACCTTCTGCATGCCAAGCAGAGGCTCTGCCACTGAGCCATGGTTGTGCTGGAATAAAATGTACCTGCCTTTCCAATATGATAGGACTCCTGTTGTTGTTTTTTGTTTGTTTGTTTGTTTTGCAGTGAGGTTAATCCAGCTGCTTATGAAAACAAGCTTGCTGTGTTATTTTACTTATTAATGGGTTTTCTGTCTCAGTCTTCTTCCGACGTGGCAGTCAGTGTTTTAGACCTTTGGGCATTAAGAGGACATAAGAACATAAGAGAAGCCAATGGTGGATCAGGCCAGTGGCCCATCCAGGCCAACACTCTGTGTCACACAGTGGCCAAAAATACCAGGTGCCCTCAGGAGGTCCATCAGTGGGGCCAGGACACTAGAAGCCCTCCCACTATTGCCCACCACACCCCCAAGCACCAAGAATACAGAGCATCACTTGCCCCAGACCAAGAGTTCCTATCTATACATTGTGGCTAATAGCCACTGATGGACCTCTGCTCCATATCTATATTCTAATTCCCAGAGGGGGTTTTTTCTCTGTGAATACTTATATCTGCCAAAAGAGATCTCCTCCAACAGCTTTTCCTACATTGTCAGGGGCCTTCCTCAATCTGCAGAAAAATCCAAAAAGTTAAAAAAAAAAAAAAACTTCAAGGACCGTTGAATTCCTCCCCAATATATTTTGAAATGGCATCAACTCCAGGCGTCAACTGTGAGAGATTAGAATGTTCAAGGGAGGGGGAGGCTTCTAACAGTTTCTGTCAGTAAAAGGCAGGGTTTTTACTGGCAGCAGTCTAGGGTTGCCAAGAACCCACCCACCCCCGACCACCGGCAGCACATCCAGATCCAGACTTCGAAACTCCTGGAGATTTGGGGGTGGAGCCTGGGGAGGACAGGGACCTCAGTGAGGTACAATGCCATAAACCCCACCTCCAAAGCATCAATTTTCTCCATGGAAAGCTTGCAGGGAGAGTGGCCTATAAATAGAATAAATAAATAAAATCAATCTATGTAATCTGGAGAGGCGCAGTAATTCCAGGGGATCCCCAGGTCCCACCTGGAGGCTGGCATCCCTAGGCAGCACCCTCTGTGTGACTTGATATCACCTGATTTGCATGACTTAATTAGGCCCAGCTGCTTTGCAGCAGCCACCCTATGAAAGCCGTTGTGATGTAACAGTTAGAGCTTCAGATTGGGATCTGTGAGAGTGAGACCCAGGTTCAGATCCCCATCTTGTGGCGGAAGCTAACTGGGAGATTTTGGAACAGTCACATACTTTCAGCCTAACCAACCTCACAGGGTTATTGTGCAGATAACAAGGAGGAAATAATAATGTAAGCTGCTTTAGTCCCCAATGTGGAGAAAGACTGTAATTTTCCTATGTAGAGGCTGCGGGGGAGGAGGTGGAGATGGAAAGGTAGGGTTGGCTGTTGGGTGGGAAGGAAATAGGGTTGCCAACGCTAGGTTAGGAAATTCCTGGACATTTGAGAGGTGGAGCCTGGAGAGGGTGGGATTTGAGGAGGGACTACAGACCAGTATAATGCCATAGACTCCACCCTCCAAACCAGCCATTTCCTTCACTTAAACTACCATTGCCAGCCTCCAGAAAAGGGCTAGAGAGCACCCAGAATTACAACTTTTGTCCAGATGACAGAGATCAGTTCCCCTGGATAAAATGTCTGCTATGGAGGGTGGCTGAGACTGCTTGCCTCCCCACTCCTCACTGTCCCAAGGCTCCACCCCCAAATCTCCAGGAATTTCCCAACCTGGAGCTAGCAGCCCTAAGGTAAATTGATCTCTGCAGCTGGGAGATCCATTGTGATTCCCAGAGCACTGCCACTGCTGCTCTAGGGGGAGAGGAAGCAAACAGGAGGCTGGGAGAGTGATGGGTGCAGAAGGAGAGAGGCATGGAGGGGGCAGAAAGAGTGATGGAGTGGGGGGCAGAAAGAGAGAGAAAGAGTGATGAGGTTGGGAGGCAGAAAAACAAAGAGAATGATGATGGATCAGAAAGAGAGAGGAAGTAACATACATGGAGGGGAGAGAGTAAGAAAGGAGGGCAGAAGGGAGGAAGAGGGAGAGAGAGGTTAAGGGGAGAAGGGAGGAAGCAAAGGTGTGAGGAATGGGATAACCATACCGGAAGTTTCTCCACTTGTGTTTATCTAATTCCCTCTTGAAGCCGTCCATCCTTGTAGCCGCCACCACCTCCTGTGGCAGTGACTTCCATGTGTTCATCACTCTTTGGGTGAAGAAGGACTTCCTTTTATCTGTTCTAACCCGACTGCTCAGCAATGTCATGGAGTGCCCACGAGTTGTTGTACTGTGAGAAAGGGAGAAGAGTACCTCTTTCTCGACCTGCTCTGCCCCATGCATCATCTTGTAAACCTCGACCATGTCACCCCTCAGCCGTCGTTTCTCCAAGCTAAAGAGACCCAAGCACTTCAACCATAGGGGAAGTGTTCCAACCCTTTTATCATTCTAGCTACCCTTTTCTGCACTTTTTCCAATGCTATAATATTCTTTCTGAGGTGTGGTGACCAGAACTGCGCACGGTATTCCATTGGGAGAGGGGATGATCAGGGCTCAAGGCATAGCTTCCAAAGGGCTTGGAGCCTCCATGCCTCTTGTTCCCCAAATGACATGCCTCTGTACTAGGGGTCCCTCACCTTTCTGAGCCTGTGGACACCTTTAGAACTCTGACACGGGGTGTGTGGGGTGGAGCCATAAAATGGCTGCTGCAGGAGGCGGAGACAACCGGAAAACATCAGGGAGTGAGGTTACCCATAACTTGAAGAGTAAGCAACAATTGACTTTTAAAATGTGACAAATATCTCAACTAGGCCAGCCACAGTAACCAAAACTTGGTAACAACCAGGGGTCATTTTGTAGACAAAGCGGTGCAGCAGCTCATTAGCATAACTCATTAGCATGACCTGTTTCCACATGCCACACCCCCTGGCATCACCAGAAGTGTGTCAGAAGGCAACCCCCACCACTCAGGCTCCACCCCAAAAATGTCCAGGCCCTTCCCAATTCAGAGCTGGCGGACCAGCTTTACACTTTGGCCAAAGACACTTTAGGTTTCCTTTGCTCTTGCTACCCTACAACAAGTCTGAAAATACAGATCGAGTTTCCACAGTGCATCACCATATGTGCCCGCTCCTGGGCTTGTTATTCCCAGAACGCTGTTCCTGCGCATTTCTGCTCGAAATGACCCCTGGTAAGAACAAGATATCCTGTGGTTGCAATAGCAGCATTATACATTTGTTATGGATTTGAAATGATGGAGTTTTGCTGATAAGACATTTTGCCATTGTTGGTTGGTGAGTACTTGGTGAACTTTGGCACCCAGGGCCTTTTCGTACTGGGTTTCATGATCCTGTATATATTTTATTGTATATTCTTTATAGTTTTAGAATGATGGGATCTGCTTGGAAGAAGGTTTCTCCTCGAAATGTGGAAACTATCTAGAAAACACGCCAGCATTTTAGAAGGGAAGACTCCTATTTGTTATCGATGGACTCTAATACACAATAAGAATGTATGCATAAAGAATATTAGAAGGAAGAACTCTGTTTCTTTGTTTTTGAGAACATTATACGTTGGATGAAACTTCTGTTCAAATTCTACGGTAAGACTTTGATTATATAATCTGTCATCCATATATGTAGTGATTGTTCATTTAAATGTAGCGTGATTGCAACCACAGGATATATTGTCGTTACTATACCTTTTAAAATGAACACATTGTTTTGTCGCATACCCCTCCGGCAAAGCTCCCTCTAAGCTGTGGAGTCCTGTGAGCAAAAATTCCACTTTGTGAGCTACTGGCATTAAAATTGTGAGCAAGCCATTTGGCTGCTGTGCTGCATAAATTAGTTGGCTCTGGAGCCATCCTTCCTGAGCTAAGAAAAAAATGTGTGAGCTGGAGGCTAAAAAACTGTGAGCTAGCTCACACTCACTCAGCTTAGAGGGAACACTGCGCCTCCGGTCACCCAGCGAAGATCCGTGTGCTGTGGTGGTGGAAGCTGCCGCAGCCACTTTTTGAAAATTTGTGTGGCCAATCAGATCTCCAGTGGCCATTCGGGAGCCCTGCTGGGTAAAAGCCGCCCCCCCCCCCCCCCCGGCCCCACTGACTTTCTACAAACAGCAGAAGCCAGGAAAGGTGTTAGGAGGAGTGGGGGGGCATGGGGGGGCCATGTTGGGGGGCCCTGCTTTAAACAGATTGACTAGGGGGGGCATGTGCCATTGAAATCAGTGAGCCATGCTTCTAGGAAAATGTGTCCTGCCATGGGTCCCAGACATTTTGAAATGGGACCCACTGCTTCTGACCTGATTCCACTTTCCCCGATGTGCTGGAAAAGAGGCAACACACGACTCTTCTCCTTTACAAGGCAACTGTGGGGTTCTCAAATCAGTTAACACTCAAGAGTTTCCCCGCTCCCATGTTCAGCACTTATCAATGTATAGCATTCCTGAGTGGCTTACTGTGGCCATTTTTCATGTAAAGTAAAGCAGAGGAAAAACCAAAGTCACCATCAAGTCTCCCAGAGGTGCCCCTCCCAACCTTCTGCGTTCCTAGAGACCATGGCCTTCGCAACCCACTTTGGGGTCCAGGCCCACAGTTTGGGGACTTCTTTTGCAATGAGTATGTGCATTACAGTTGTCGCCACCAAACATCAGTTCAACACATTCAGCACCCTTAAACATTGGAAGGGTCGGTAATGCTTAATGGTGGGTATTTCGCATTACAGAATCTCAGGTATCAGGTGTTGGGACAGACCTTTCACTGCCTGGAAAGCCTCCGTCAGGGTAGGCCATGATGAGCTTGGTGGACCAAAGGTTCTGATGTAGAGCACGAAGAGGAGGAGGAGGATTTATATTCCCCAGTTGTCTCAGAGCAGCTTACAGTCCCCTTTCCCTTCCCCTCCCCACAACAGACACCCTGTGAAGTGGGTGGGGCTGAGAGAGCTCTTTTGAGAACTGCCCTTGAGAGAACAGCTCTGAGAGAACTGTGACTGGCCCAAGGTCATCCAGCTGGCTGCATGTGGAGAAGTGAGGAATCAAACCCAGTTCTCCCAAGTTAGAGTCCGCCACTCTTAACCACTGCACCAAACTGGCATGGAGAAATCAGTGTTGCTAATGAGACAGGAAACCTTGGTCTCTATTCATTCCAGGTGGATGCATTGTCTTGAGCTTCATTATCAGTTGCAGTTCAGCAGTCTCTCTTTCTAATCTCCCTTTGAAATTCCTTTGTAAGATAACGAGACAGTTAGGGAAGAGGCTGTGGCTCAGTGGCAGAGCATCTGCTTGGCATGCAGAAGGTCCCAGATTCAAACTCCAGCACTAAAAAAGGACCAGGGAAAAGGGGATGAGAAACATCTTTGCCTGAGACCCTGGAGAGCTGCTGCCAGCCTGACTTTGATTGACCTATTGTGTAGGTCAGTATAAGGCAGCCACATGTATGTTCATGTATTAAACAATGCAATTGAGCAATGCAAGAGAACTAGGAAGACAAAATTAAATGGCAATTTAATTTGGTTGGAAAGCTCTACTGGCCAATTTTTGGATAACGCCCCCCCCCCCATTTAAAAAAAAACCCAGAATTTTAATTCTTTTAACACACACACACACTCACACTCACACACACACACACACAAAAGGTCTCCCTCAGATAGAAAGATGGGTAAACCTCATGCTCATGGAAACTTTTGAAATTCCTGTCTTTAGCTTCATGACATTTTAAAAAAATGTGCAAGGAAAAGTAGATCATGAGATTTCGACTTTGATCCATGTTTTCAGGCTGGATCTGTTCTTCCAAATCTGGCTTCCTTCGCATTCGGTTTTCCAGAATGGGTTTTATTATAATTGTCACAAAACTTTGCTACCTGTGTAAGGAAACAATCCTTTCTGATCTGTTCGGGCTCAGCTGAGAGGTCTTTGCACAATCCAATCACTGGAAGAATCAGGAATTTTTCTTACCCTCCCCCCCCCCTTCAAACACACAAATAGGATTAGAAATGTAATCACCGCAGATGAAGTAATGCAAATATATTGACCACTGCCCTTTCATCTGAGGACGGACTTTCTTTCTTTCTTTCTTTCTTTCTTTCTTTCTTTCTTTCTTTCTTTCTTTCTTTCTTTCTTTCTTTCTTTCTTTCCTCTCCTCCATTTTATCCTCAAAACAACCCTGTAAGCAGGCCTGTAGCTACAGTGGGGCATCTCGGGGCCCAGCCCCCCAATTTACTGCCAAGGCTCCCTGATTTCCCATCCAGCCCAGACCCGCCCCCAACTTCCAATTTTTTATTTTATTTGTAAGACTTCCTAGGGGGCGGTCTGTGCGGGTTGCCCCCGACTTATTTAAGCCCCCCCCCCCCCGAATTTAAAAAATCCCAGCTATGGGTCTGCCTGTGAGTAGGGTTGCCATCTTCGGATTTGGAAATACCTGTAGATTTTGGGGGTAGAGCCTGAGGAGGGAGAGTTTTGGAGAGGGGTGGGACTTCAGCAGGGTATAATGCCATAGAGGCCACCTTCCAAAACGGTTGTTTTCTCCAGGTGAACTGACCTCTTTTGCCTGAAGATCAGTTATAACCCCAGGAGACCCCCAGCCCCCACCTGGAGGTTGGCAACCCTACCTGTGAGGTAGGTGAGGCTGAGAGAGCGTGACTGACCCAATATCACAGAATCATAGAATCATGGAACCATAAGAGTTGGAAGGGACCTCCAGGGTCATCTAGTCCAACCCCCTGCACAGTGCAGGAAATTCACAAATACTGCCCCCTCCACACCCCCAGGAACCCCAGCTCCATGCCCAGAAGATGACAAAAAGCCTCCAGGATCTCCAGCCAAACTGGCCTGGAGAAAAATTGCTTCCTGACCCCAAAGTGGCAATCGGCATTTCCCTGGGCGTGTAAGAAAGGGTCACGAGAACTAAGAACTGAGGCAACCCTTCCTGCCCTCCCTTCTTGTGATCTGCCTAAGTGCACACCCAGCAAACTTCCATGGCACAAGAGAGGACTCGAACCCGGGTCTCTCAGATACTAGTCCAACACTCTAAACCACTACATCAGCCAAATTGTGAAGTCATTGCAAGGATTTTTGCCGCACATCACTTTGTACTTCCATAGCCCAGAAACGATACTGGCCCTACGAGGTTCAGTGTTATGGTTCCGGTCTACGGTCGCCAACCTCCAGGTGGGGCCTAGAGTTCTCCCGGAATTGCAACCAGTGTTCCCTCTAAGCTGAGTTAGAGTGAGCTAGCTCACAGTTTTTTTAGCCTCCAGCTCACTCATTTTGGTCTTAGCTCAGGCAGGATGGCTCCAGAGCGAACGAATCTCTGCAGCAGCCAAATTGCTCACTCACAACTTGAATGCCAGTAGCTCACAAAGTAGAATCTCTGCTCATAGGACTCCACAGCTTAGAGGGAGCATTGATCGCAACTGACCCCCATGCTCCAGAGATCATGGAGAAAAGGAAAGCTTCAGAGGGTGGACTCTATAGGCCTTCACACCCCCGCCAAGCATCCTGCCCTCCCCAAACTCCACCTTTCCCCACCACGTCTCCAGGAATTTCCCCAACCCAGAGTTGACAGCCTTACCCCAACCTGCAGGCAGAAGAAATTTTCCATCCAACACTATCCTAGATTTGCTTTGCAGCACCTTCCCCCCCCCCCCCCCCCCATTCCTGGGCTCTCTTTGCAGCCCCGGCTTAGTTTTTCTGCTGTCTTATCAGCAAACCGCCCCCACCTTCCCTTCGCCTGCTATCCCAGTTCTCTCAGACTTCTGGGCTGATGCTGGAACAGTTGGGTGTTTTTCGTTTCTTTCAAGAAAGGAGCCTGAGGCTGGCTTCTGGGTGTTCTCAAGCCTCAATGCCACTTCTTAAAGAGTTAAAGATCTCGATGGCTGTTCTCAGAGAAGGATGATAAACTAATCACTCACTCGCTGTTGGTGATCTGGCGTGTCATTTACCGAAATGTGGAATGCGTTTAACAATGTCAAGAAGACTGGGGAGGGGGGACGGAAAAAGCCCTTAGCGCTCGGTGCCGAAGATCGATGGATTGTCAAGGGCTACCTGGGAGAAAGTCCTCCAGTCTAATAATTATCTGTGCCTGAGCCACCAAAGAATGTACCTAAATCTTTTAAAAAAACCAATTAAACCTAACATGAAAACATAAGGTTCAGAGGAGTCGCCTTGCTGGTCTGAAGCAATAGAACAAAGTCTGGGTCTGGTGGCACCTTTCAGATAGACAAAGTTTAAGTCTGGGTATAAGCTTTCATGTGCATGTACACTTCATCATAAGAAGATGAAGAACATAAGAAGAGCCCTGCTGGATGGTCCATAATAATCCAGCTGCCTGCCTCACCCAATGGCCAGCTTGTTCATAGTCACTGCTCGCTTCTTCAGAGTCCAGCAGCAAGTTAAAGACTAACAAATTTTGTGGAAGGGGGTGAGCTTTCGTGAGTCACTGCATCTGAAGAAACGAGCAGTGTCTCACGCAAGCTCATCCCCTGCCACAGATTTTGTTTGTTTTTAAGATGTGACAGGACTCTGAAGATCCTACTGGACGGAAGAAGTGAGCAGTGACTCTTGAAAGCTCATCCCCAGCCACAAACACTCTCCCAAATCATTTTAATATTCTGTGATATTGTTCCATAAGAACACAAGAAGAGCCCTGCTGGACCAGACCAGTAGTCCATCTAGTCCAGCATCCAGTCTCACACAGCAGCCAACCTGTTCCTCTGATGGGCCCATAACAGGGCACAGAGAACAAGGCCTTCATAAGAACATCAGAAGAGCCCTGCTGGATCAGACTACTGAAGGTCCACCTTCTCCAGCATCCTGTCTCACCCAGTGGCCGACCAGTTCCTCTGGAGGGCCAACAACAGGGCACAGAGGCCGCGGCCTTCATTAGAACATCAGAAGAGCCCTGCTGGGTCAGACCAGTGAGGGTCCATCTAGTCCAGCATCCTGCCTCACACAATGGCCTCCCAGTTCCTCTGGAGACCCAACAATAAGGCAGAGAGGCTGAGGCCTTCTCCCAATGTTGCCTCCTGGCCTGGGATTCAGAGGATTAGTGCCTCTGAATGTGGAGGTTCCCCTCAGCCACTATGGTTAGTACCCACTGATAGACATCCTCCATGAATCTAACCCCCTTTTAAAGCTGTTTATTCCTGTAGCCATCCTGACCACCTCTAGCAGCTCTTAGCTCTTCCAAGGAACATGGGCCAACTTAGGGTTCTGAAAGGTAATGGGGTTTTTCTCAGCATTCAAAGTGAAGATCAATGATATAGGGTTGCCAACCTCCAGGTTGGGCCTGGAGACCTTTCAGAAATTATAACTTCTCTCCAGACTGCAGAGTGCAGAGATTAGATTCCCTGAAGAAAATGGCTGCTCTGGAGAGTGGACTCTGGCATTGTACCCCACCTCTTTTCGAATCCCACTGTCCCCCGACTCCATCTCACAAATTTCCAGGAATTTCCCAACCCAGGGTTGGCACCCCTACTACAAAAGCAGCCTCCCGTTCATGGCAGATAACATCTATCTTTCCAGGGTGGCTGGGGCTGAGAAATGGATTCCTTTCCACACATGAAAAGCCTGCAGTCAAGTTGGGTAGCAACGTCATAGAAACAGCTGAAAGGGACCCAAAGGTTCATCTAGCCCAACCCCCTGCACAAGACAGGAGATTCACAGCTACCTCCCCCAATGCTCCCTCTAAGCTGCAGAGTCTTGTGAGCAAAAAATTCTACTTTGTGAGCTACCGGCATTAAAATGGAGAGTGAGCGATTTGGCTGCTGCACAACTTGGTTTGCTCTGGAGCCATCCATCCTGAGGTAAGACAAAAATGCGTGAGCCAGAGGCTAAAAAACTGTGAGCTAACTCACACTAACTCAGCTTAGAGGGAACACTGATCTCTCCCCCTAGACTTCCCCAGAGACCCCTGCTCTATGCCCAGAGGAAGGTTAAAAACCTCCAGGATCCCTGAGCCAATCTAGCCTGCAAGAAAATTCCTTCCTGCCCCCAAAGTGGTGATTGGCATTACCCTGGGGCAGGGGCGTAGAGTTTTAAAATCCCGGGGGGGGGGCTCTCTCATGCATGCGCGCACACCAGGACCATGTCCCCCCTCCCCCGGCCACCTCTACCCCCCCCCCCCCAGGCCTGGCCACTCCTGCCTCTGTCTGTCCCTCCATCCATCCCTGGGCCAGCTGGGCATTTGCGCCAAAAGCATCAAGAGAGGGGATTGGCTGCAGAATAGACTTTGCTATGTCTCTCCTGTAGTGATTGGTTAAGACACTCGCAAGCCCCTGGCTGCCTCTTTTGTGGTTGTTTTTATATTTTCCCCTTAAGCAGAGGCGCTTGCTTGGGACTCAGGCTCTTCATTCGCCAGGAGCAACTCCGCCAGCTCCTGGGAGGGGTTTCCCTCACCTGGGGTGCCACCAGAGCCAGTGGGTAGGGGAAATGCGGCCTGCTCAAGGGGTTGTGTCCCTGGCTGGCCTCAGCCAGCACAACCTCCTGCCTGCCCCCCCCGCCCCCTTTCTGCTTCCTGTGGTTTGGTCTGCATCGCCGCCCAGTGTTTGCCCAGCTGGTCCAGGGACAGATGGAGGCAGGAATGGCCAGGCCGAGGGAGGGAGGAGGCAGTGGTGGCAGCCAGCCGGCGGACCTGGGAAGGGCCCGGGGAGGCGCGGCAGTGGGCATTCCATTTTGCCAGGGGGGCTCAGTACCCCCCGGGAAATTTTGGGGGTGGCTCAAGCCCCCCCATAGTTGACGCCTATGCCCTGGGCTTTTAAGAAAGGGCCACGAGAGGCCAGCACTGGCTTATCCCTCTCCCACTCACAATTTGCCTTGTTGGTCCCTAAGATGCTCATGGACTTGAATCTAGCTCAAAAATAGGGAAACAATTTCAGTACATTGCAGAGGATCTTGGGATTTCCTTGTCTCCCTCCATATACACACCATCTTCTTTTTGGGGAACCAAAGAGAGCTTTACCGAGGGACCAAAGGTTAATTAGACAGAACCTATCATCCAAATTACATTCCCCCCCCCCCTTGGGATGAGGCAGCCGGTTTAGAGCCCAAGCGATCGCCATCTCTGAGAAGCACTTATTTCAGCTACTAAAAACCAGGGCTTGAAAGGTGACAATATTTCCCGACCACCTTGTAGCTATGAGGTTCTCAAGATGACGCACAAGCAGAAAGTTACACACCAGTTACTCAGAACACTCTAACAAGACATCCCCAGTATCCTTTTTGCATCCTTCATTCTCAAGCATTAAACAGAATTAGGTGTTTGTGCAGGTGTGCACTCGGCTGCCACCAGAATCGCAAGGCAGTAGTTTATCTCTCAGCATCTCGACGAGCGCTACTGTGACATGTGAGTCATTGGGAGGGAAATGTCTGGGAAAATAGCCTCAAGTGACCCCCTCAGTATTTGACAGAATCCCCCCCCTTCATTTATTTATTTTGTTTTCAGCTTTAAAAGCCAGGCTCTGTTGAGAGAGAGAGAGAGAGAGAGAGAGAGAGAGAGAGAGAGAGAGAGAGGAATGTCAGTCCTGTTATTTTTTCCACCATACATGTGAAACCAGATTGACCGTCATAGTTTCTTCCCCCCAGAAGAGCTTCTAGGAATTCCAGTGCCATGAGGGTGGCAGAGCGGTCTTCCTGGTTCAGCCCCGTTTGTGGGATTTGGAATGGGGAAATGCGGAAATCACTGCCACACAATGTGGTGGTAGAGACATTCGCTTAAAGCTGAATCATGCATTTGGCCTGCCACCTAGCGCAGCTGTACCATTTCGGATGAAGGCAGAGAACCCAGGCTTGAGAACTCCGACAGCTTTTTTTTTTTTAAAAAAAAACCTCCCCGAATATATAGGACCCTTAGCCCCATTAACAAGAGAGGCAGTTTGGTGTAGTGGTTAGGAGCACAGACTAATCTGGGAGAACCGGGTCTGATTCCCCACTCTTTCACTTGCAGCTGCTGGTGTGACCTTGGGCCGGTCTCAAGATCTCTCAGAGCTGTTCTCTTAAGAGCAGTTCTCTCAGAGCTCTCTCAGCCCCAACTACCTCACAGGGTGTCTTTTGTGGGGAGGGGAAGGGAAAGGAGATGGTAAGCCATTCCAAGACACCTTCGGGTAGTGAAGAACAGGATATAAATCCAATCTCCTCCTCCTCCTCCTCCCATGTAAACTGCTTTCTGGCTTCCAGTGATTTAATGGCTGAGAGTTAATAAACTGAAACTAAACCCTGGAAAGACTAGGGCTGCCAGGTCCCTCAGTGGGGCGGGGTATTGCCCGCTCAAAGGGTCCTTGAGCCGCTGGTCCAGATCTGTCCAGCAGGGGAACCCCACCCCCAAATTGCCCGGATCGGGGTGATGTGTCCAGCACGATGACGTCACCCAGCAGTGACATCATCGCGCTGGGCACGTCACTGGGGGGCCACTCTAGCATTTGGCCTGGAAACTCTATGGTACTCTCGTATCACCTTCTGTCCGATTCTTTTAGCGGGAGATGCTGGGGATTGAACCTGGGACCTTTCCCGTGCAAAACAGATGCTCTGCAATGCTCCCGGTAAGCTATGGAGTCTTTTGAGGAAAAATTCTACCTGGGACCTCAGCGGGCTAAAATAAAAGAGAGTCCACCCTCCAAAGCAGCCATTTCCTCCATGGGAACTCATCTCTATAGCCTGGAGATCAGTTGTAATTCCTGGAGAACCTCTAGGCCCCTCCTGGAGGTTGGCAACCCTAAGAGTTGCCAATGGGCTGGGAAATCCCCAGAGATTTGGGGGTGGAGCCTGGGGAGGGCGGGGCTGCAAAATACAAAGCAACCCCCCGAAGATCTTCAAGCGGGAAACTGCATTTACGTCACCCCAGGTTAAATCTGTCTACTTGGATTAACAGCATGGCTCAGTGTCCCTGATTTGCATGGCCCAGGATAGCCTAGAAGCTAAGCCCTGGTTAGTATTTGGGCGGGAGACCATTGAGGAAGCCCAGGGTTGCTACGCAGAAGCAGGCAACGCAAACCACCTCTGTTGGTCTCTTGCCCTGGAAACCCTGCAGGGATGCCATGAGTTAGCTGTGACTCGATGGCACTTTCCCCGTCCACGACTCCTTGGCACCACTGCTGTGACATTCTTATGGGATTTCCGAAACAGCATTGTCAACCGTTTCAATACGGAGGGTTTTCCCTTGCGGGCTGCTTTCAAAGGCCTCGTTTGTGTTAAATTCGTGGCAGGCAACGGTTTTTTAAAAATCGGCAGTCGGCTGAAAAACCTCTCCCCGGATTTAGACAGGTACTTCTCAAAAACCGTCTTAAAGATGTGCGGCAGAATTTGGCACCCAGAAGATTATTCTCCCCTTTGTAGATTTCTTGGGACTCCTCCTTTTTCTCCCCAGCACGGTGGCCCTGAACCACATCGTGACAGAGAGAATGGTCTATTTAAGAGGGAGGGAGAGAGACGCCAGCCCAAACTGAAATGAAAGGATGCTTCTCCGTTTGGAAGGCGGTTTATTTCCCTGACCTTCTTGAGTGGGACACTCGCCAAGTGCCCCCATAACTGACGCTGGAGAGTCCTCGGTTCTGTTGTTCTGCAGAAAAAAATATTCGGGGCTATTGTTGTCGGTACCACCCCCGGGACCGCAGGGTCAAAGCAGTGGGTGGCTTGTGAGTGGGCGGGTGTCACTTTCCGTGGCTGATTTAGAGACCATTCAAGTGGCTTTAGAAATAAAGAAGACAGCATTAGGGAACAGCTGTCCGGGGTTCCCAAACAGGGTTGCCAGCCTCCAGGTGGGGCCTGGAGATCTCCCAGAATTACAACTGGTCTCCAGACTACGGGGATCAGTTTCCCTGGAGGAAATGGCTGCTTTGGAAGGTGCGTTCTGTGGCGTTGTGCCCCACAGAAATCCCTCTCCGGTAGGATTGTGAGCCAGAGTTGCTACTCAGCAGCTGGTGGCTGAAGATGGCTCAGAATTACTCCTGGTCTCCAGAACAAAGTTGGACTCCAGGGGCAGCTTTAAGACCAGCACAGTTCTGGGTATAAGCTTGGGTGTGCATGTACGCTTCTCCCAATACATTGAAAACAGACTTCCGCAAGCCCCTCTACCTATATGTAAGGCTTGAGGAAGTCTGTCTCGGTGTGTCTGAAGAAGTGCGCATGCACACGAAAACTTATGCCCAGAATTAAAACTTTGTTGGCCTTAAAGGTGCCACTGGACTCAAAAGTTTGTTCTGTTGCTTCAGACCAACACGGCGACCCACCTGAATTGGTCTTCAGGCTATAGAGATCGGTTCCCATGGAGAAAATGGCTGACAGAGTGAACATTCTTGCTACAGAAGGATACAGATCTTGGAGAGTATTTCATACCTTATGGAAAGGTTTTCTCCTAGTATAGGATTTCTTTGCATTTTCTAGGGTTGCAATGGGCGCTTTTGTTATCTAATTTGTTTGCATTTGTATAAGGACCTCCGTCCTTTGTTTGTGATGCTGATATACAGCCCCATAAAATTCACCCAGGTGGTCAGCCGTGCTGGCCTGCAGCAGAAGAACAAATTTAGAGTCCAGACAGGCACCTTTAAGACCAACAAAGGTTTATTCAAGGGATGCACTTTCGTGTGCAAGGCAGTTGAAAAAGTGCGCAAGTTCATTACCTTGAATAAAACTTCGTTGGTCTTAAAGGTGCCACTGAACTCTAAATTTGTTCTACAGTAAAATACACTTCAAGTTTTTATATATGAGTTTAGTCATTATAATATAGTTCTGTACACGGTATAGTTTCTTTTTCTGCTCAGATTTGTTACCATGTTCCTTATTTGGATAACCCCCAGGTGGGGGCTGGGTTCTGGAACGACAAGCGACATAAACCACTGGTTTATTATTTATTTGTCTAAAACGTTTCTTCCACTTCTGCAGAAAAATGGCTGCTTTGGAAGGTGGACAGCATGGCGGTATACCCTACCGAGGCCCCTCCCCTCCCTAAACTCCACCCTCTCAGGCTCCACCCTCCAATCTCCTGGAATTTCCCACACCGGAGTTGGCAATGCTCCTTGCAACAGAGTGCCTCTTCGAAACCTCAAAGACCAACAACATTTATTCGAGCGTGAGCTGAAATAACCGGGTTTGGTCCCCCACTCCTCCACATGCAGCTGCTGGTGTGACCTTGGGCCAGTCACAAGTCCTTTCAGGGCTGTTCTCTCAAGGGCAGTTCTCGAGAGAGCTCTCTCAGCCCCACCTACCTCACAGGCAGTGTTTCCTCTAAACTGAGTTAGTGTGAGCTAGCTTACAATTTTTTAGCCTCTGGCTCACACATTTTTGTCTTAGCTCAGGAAGGATGGCTCTAGAGCAGGGGTGACCAAACTGTGGCTTGGGAGCTGCATGCGGCTCTTTCACACACATCGTGCAGCTCCCAGCAGGGTGGCTGCGGAAGCTAAATATCATTGGCAAGCAAATATTACTGGACGAATAAATATCATTATCAATATCTGCTTTTACCGCTTTTGTTATTAGTTTTGGCAGTCTCCTTTAATGTTAATAAAAAGCAACTTTGCATGTTTCCCAATAAAAACGTGTAATATTTGCTCATGTCTTGCAGCTCTCGAACATCTGTCATTTATTCTACGTGGCTCTTACACTGAGCAAGTTCAGCTGCTCCTGCTATACACAGAGCCAGTTTGGTGTGGTTCGGAGTGCAGATTCTAATTTAGGAGAACCGGGTTTGATTCCCCACTCCTCCACATGGAGCTGCTGGTGTGACCTTGGGTCAGTCACAAGTTCTCTCAGAGCTGTTCTCTCAGGAGCGGTCCTCGAGAGAGCTCTCTCAGCCCCACCTACCTCAAAGGGTGCCTGTTATGGGGAGGGGAAGGGAAAGGAGACTGTAAGCCGCTCTGAGATTTCCTCCAGGTAGTGAATTGTGGGGTATAAAACCAATCTCTTCTCTTCTTCTTCTTTCATGAGTCAGAGCCCGCTTCTGCTACAGATGCAACAGAAAGGAAGGCAAATCTTCTCCCTCCCGTTCATCCTCTCTCTGCCTCTTCAAAGCCTCTTTTCCAGAGATCGTCCTCTCCTCCCCCCCCCCCCCCCGCCCCCAGCACCCCAACCACTTGCAGGAGTCAAGCGAGGGGGCTCAGTTTTGAACTTCCCGAGGGAGGCAGGAGGTTAAACCGAGCTGTTTAACTGTGTCTTTTCAAAACTGACATTTAATACAGGGACATAAATCACAGTGGAAGCCTGGGACTCCTTCAGGAATGCAATTACATCGGGTCAAATAAAACATGAAAGGGCTCGACAAGTTTTAAAATGTAGTATGTTCTCCCAAGCAGGCAGGGAGGAATGCGAGGCAGTCGAAATATGCTAACATCCACACGGCAGCCTGCGCTCACCGGGGTGGGGGAGAGGGATTAGGAGGGAAAGGCCCAGCTCTTTAATGATTATGTCCTTTAGGAGTGGGATGGGCAAATTGGCGTTGGGGGGGGGGTTGCTGTGAGCTGCACGCCACCGGCTGAGCTCTCCTGGCCAGGCGCTCCCTTCGTCCAACGCAGGTGTCTTATCTGCGTTTCATCATTTTAATGGCCAGCCACAGGCCTGTTCCACATATTGTCTCCATTTAGTGCGCACGGATAGGGATACCGGCCTCCAGGTGGGACCGGGGGATCTCCTGGAATTACAGCTCATCCCCGGACGACAGAGATCAGTTCCCCTGGAGGAAAGGGACGCATTGGAGGGTGGACTCGATGGCATTAGAACCTACTAAGGTCCCTGCCCTGCCCAGGCGCCATCCCCAAATCTTCAGGAGTTTCTCACCATAGATGTGTCCACCCTACCCACCCCCCATCCACTGCTGGTGGTGAGGGGGGTCCTGGCCACCTTCCATGGGAAAGGCCTCTTACATGGGTGTGCAAAGGGCAGGACTGGGAGAAAAAGACATTTCTGTCCTTTCAGGTTCTGAACTCAGCAAACATCAATCAAGCCTTCATAAGAACATAAGAAGAGCCCTGCTGGATCAGACCAGTGGTCCATCTAGTCCAGCATCTTGTCTCACACGGTGGCCAACCAGTTCCTCTGGAGGGCCAAACACAGGGCAGAGAGGCCAAGGCTGTTATAAGAACCTCAGAAGAACCCAGCTGGATCAGACCAGTGGTCCATCTGGTCCAGCATCCTGTCTCACACAGTGGCCAGCCAGTTTCTCTGAAGGGCCAACGACAGGGCAGAGAGGCCGAGGCCTTCATAAGAACATCAGAAGAGCCCTGCTGGATTAGACCAGTGGTCCATCTAGTATGGTGAGCCAGTCTGGTGTAGTGGTTAAGTGCGCGGGCTCTAAACTGGGAGAACTGGATTTGATTTTCCACTCATCCACTCGTCCACTTGCAGCTACTGGATGCCCTAGGGTAAGCCATAGTTCTGTAAGAGCTGTCCTTGAAAGAACAATTCTCTCAGAGCTCTCTCAGCCCCACCTACCTCACAGGGTGTCTGTTGTGGGGAGGGGGAGGGGAAGGAGATTGTAAGCTGCTCTGAGACGCTTTCAGGTAGCGAAGGGTGGAGTATAAATCCAATCTCCTCCTCCTCTTCTTCTCTTTCTTCTTCTTCATCTAGTCCAGCGTCTCACACAGCGTCTCACACTTCCTCAGGAGACCCAACAACAGGGCATGGAGGCTGAGGTCCTCTCATTCTCTTCTCATGGCCTTCCATGGAAACGCATGTCTCTGCAGGTCTCTCCTGTGGATACAACGCCCTCATACTCCCACACACATGATGCCGGACGAACTGGCCATTTGTGACAGGGGAAGTCCTCTTTAAAATAGGCTTCTCTTTTCTCTTCTTTTGACTGCAACCTGGTTGTGAACTGGATCTGCCAGAATAAATGTAAGTTCACCTCTCTCTCTCTCTCTCTCTCTCTTTTTTTGCAATATGCTTCTTGGGAGATTTATTTCCTGCACTCGGTATCACACTTCTCAGACCGGGACAACACTCTGCTACATTAACCGAATATCACAAATAGTCACAGCACACACTGCTTTCCCCAATGTTATCAGGGAGGGAGGTCCCTGTGGGTGACCTAAGTCAGCAGCATCTGTGCACACCCTTGTTCAATGCGGCCGCGGCCTTAGGCCTATCATTACGGCGTGGCTTTCTGCCATGTTCCGTTTAAAAATAGAGATACGGCGAGTTGTGCGCGTTTTCTTGCTTCTCCCTTTGGCGAGCAAGTCGGCCACGCAACTGAGAGTTACATTCTCTAGGAATCAAGGCGGAGCGCTCAGCCAGACCTCCACTGCTCGAAAGAACTGCTCTAGAAGCAAAGGGGTTTCACCTTCTCTTGCCGGCTGCACCCACCTGGTGTTATCTTATTTGATTTCCTCGGACGGCAGGAAGAAAATTAAAGGTTAGCAAAGTGCGCTTTCATCTCCCAGTTGGAGCTGTCATTTATTTCTGTGCGCAACGTGCCCTTTTTTTAAAAAAAAGAATGACTCTTTCCTCCCTTTCTTTCTTCCCCTGACAACTCCCTTCTTGTTTCTGTGGCTAAAAATACCAGTCAAGATGTTCTTTCACTTTGAATGATTTCAAGGAACCTAAGAAAAGCTCGCCCAGTTCCTCTTCACTCCACGGCCTGGAAGTCTCCTATCATCCAATTCAAGAAGCAATTTAAAGGCATGCATAAAATAGTTTGCAGGGCAAACTTATTATTTTAAGCAATCCAGACCTATTACTGGACAAAAATGCAAAACAATGTGGACAAAAATGCAAAACAATGTGTTCTTAAAGGTGCATAGAAACCTCAGTAGCCCCCAGAAAGGCCACCTGTTCTGAAACTGAAAACCGTGATGTAGTTACTCAACAAAGTCTTCTGTTGCACCTATATAGTTTAGATTTTCAAGTACATGAGGTTGCCAACTCCAGGTTGGGAAATTCCTCAGAGATTTGGGGGTAGAGCCTTGGAGAGGGCAGAGTTTGGGAAGGCGAGGGACCTCAGCAGGTCACAGTGCCATAGAGTCCACCATAGGCGTAGACTACGGGGGTGCTCGAGGGCTCGAGCCACCCCTGAAATTTCCCAGGGGGGGCTCAGCCACCCCCGGGAAAACGTAGCGCCCGCCGCCATGCCTCCCCAGGCCCTTCCGAGGCCTGGCAGCCTCTGCTGCCGGTGCCTCCCCCCCCCCCCACAGCCTGGCCACTCCTCCATCCTTCCCTCTCCCTCCCTCTTTTCCGGGCGAAATGCCCGGCATGGTGACGTCACCCGGAAGTGACGCCATCACGCTGGGCACATTGCTAGGCGACGCTCTAGCAATCGCCCTGAAACCCTATGGCACCACAGAGTTTCAGGGCAATTGCAAGCACCGGGTGACGTCACCATGCCGGGCATTTCGCCCGGAAAAGAGGGAGGGAGAGGGAAGGAGTGGCCAGGGTGGGGGGGGGGGAGAGAAAGGCACCGGCAGCAGCGGCTGGCGGGCCTCGGAAGGGCCCGGGGAGGCGCGGCAGTTTCCCGGGGGGAGAACATCGCCCCAGCGAGTGCACACACTTTGCGTGCGCGCTAAAGAGCCCTCACCTTGGAATTTAAAAAACTCTACGCCCCTGGAGTCCACCATCCAAAGCAGCTATTTTCTCCAGGGGACCTGATATTGTTCATCTGGAGAGAGATCAAGATGGGTAGTTGTGCCGGTCTGTCTGTAACAGTAGAAAAGAGCCAGAGTCCAGGAGCACCTTAAAGACGAACAAAATTTGAGGCAGGGGAGGAGCTTGCGTGAGTCACCGCTCACTTCTTAACCATCTGGTGATCTGTGGTAATTCTGGGAGATCTAGAGGCCCACCGGGAGTTTGTCAGCCTTACAAGGACAGGATTTTAACGTACAAAACAAATGCACTTGTATTAGTTGGGCAACTTTCCTGGGTGGATGCTAGCAGACAACAATTGGGCCTGATTGAACATGACACTGGTGGAGCCCACGGGCTTTTCCATGGAACTTCTCACCCGCCTGGTCTCTCATTTAAACAGGGCTGCTACCACACTACTTAGAAGGCAAGACTCACTAGAAACTACCGTGATGCTAGGAGAAGTCGAAGGCAGCAGGAAAAGAGGAAGACCCAACAGGAAACTAACAACCAAGGAAGCCACAAAGCAAGGCCGGGGCCAGGCCCTCAGTTTGCAAGACCTGAGCAGGACTGTTAATGGATGTTTAGGAGGTCATTAATTCATAGGGCCTACGTGAGTCAGAAGCAATGGAACAGCACACAGCACCCACACATACAAGGCACAAAGGAGCCACAAGTGCCACAAAGTGGCAAAACTTCTGCTCAGCCATGCGGGTGGAACGTGCGGCCGACTGAACATCTCTTGCCTTGAAAAATCCCATGCGGGGTCACCAGAAGTTGGCTGCAACTCAACAGCACTTTCCATTTCCCCAAGGAGGCCCCTTAAGTCTGACTGTTGTCATTACTGGGATATTTGGTTAATCTAGCGGAGTTTGGCCCAGTCATAGCAGCATGATCCTGAGTGCAGGAAATAAAATCTCCCAAGAAGTATATTGCAAAAAAAAAAGAGGTAAACTTGCATTTATTCGAGTAGATCCAGTTCACACTCAGGTTGCTGTCAAAAGAACAGGAACAAGCCTAGTCTAAAGAGGACTTTCCCCTCTCACAAACGGCCAGCTTGTCCGGCATCATGTGTGTGGGAGTATGAGGGCGTTGTATCTACTGGCGAGACCGGCAGAGATGTGTGTCTCCATGGAAGGCCATGTGACGGCAGTGAGAGGAGAAAAGGAGTGAGAGAGGAGGGGTCAGAGGGCAAAGAAAGGTAATCTAATTCCAGGAGATAGCACCTATACACAGGGGTCATTTCGTAGAAAAAGAGGTGCAGGAGCTCATTGGCATAACTCATTAGCATAACTCATTTGCATATGCCACACCCCCTAACATGCCGGAAGTGTGTCAGAAGGCAACACCCACCCCTCAGGCTCCACTCCACAGGGGAGTGAAACTGACCTGCTCTTCCTCCATTCCCTTCCCCATCCAATACTTGGTGCAATAAAAATAAGCGTAAAGAACACACCCGCATTCTCTTCCTGCTCCCTTGAAACCACCAGGTTTCAAGTAGACTTGAGATACCCAGGACATGGGCACCACCCATCCCTTCCCCTTCCCCTCCCCACAACAAGACACCCTGTGAGGTAGGTGGGGCTGAGAGAGGTCTTTTGAGAACTGCTCATGAGAGAACAGCTCTGAGAGAACTTGTGACTGGCCCAAGGTCACACCAGCAGCTGCATGTGGAGGAGTGGGGAATCAAACCCGGTTCTCCCAGATTAGAGTCCAACTCCTGACCACAAAATGACCCCATAATTTAGATCAAGACAGGTCACCGTGTTAGTTTGTCCATAGCAGTAGAAAAGAGCGAGAGTCCAGTGGCATCTTAAAGACTAACAACATTTGTGGCGAGTGGAGCGATTCTTCACAAGGTTGGTGGGTTTCCATTCTGTACAACTGTCTGTGGTGCCAGGTGGTCAGCTGTGTGGGTCTGAAGCAGTAGAACAAATTTAGAGCCCAGTGACATCTTTCAAGACCAACAAAGTTTTGTGCATGCACACAAAAAAGTATTTGAAGAAGTGTGCCTGCACACAAAAGCTCGTACCTTGAAGAAAACTTTGTTGGCCTTAAAGGTGCCCCCTGGACTCTAGATTTCTTCTAAACATGGTGACTTCCGTGGAGATGGATTGAGATGGGCAGCCGTGTTCTAGTGGGGGGGGGGGAGAAGCAAGAGTTCAGGAGCACTTTAAAAAGCAACGAAATTTGTGGCAGGGCGGAGGCTTTCGTGAAGCGAGCCATGACTCACGAAAACTCCTACCCTGCCACGAATGTTAGTCTAAATGTCGTTAGTCTTTTTAAGGTGCTACTTGGACTCTTGCTCTCTTTGACCATAATTTAGGAATGAGGTTAAAATCCACACAGCCGCGTTCAAAGCAAGACTTCTTTGGCAGTCCGTTTTGCAATCCCCACCGTCTCCCCCTCTCCCCCCACCCCGCTGCTGCCTTTCAAAACAAAATTGCCCGAAGGGTTGTCCCTTGCCAAAAATGCATCTTGGCATGAACCTGACTGACCTTTCTGTTCTGATAGCCTCTTTCTCTCCCTTTTAACGGAGGACTGAGATGAGTCAGAAGGGATGCAGAGAAATTATGGGAGGCTGTTGGGGGGGGAAGGGGGGGAGCTGGGCATTTTCGCCTTACAGGCCCCCACACGTCCTTGGCTATTTTCCTCCTTATAAAAGATATTGGGAAAGCACCGTCTTCAAGTACTTGGAGGGCTACCATACCGAGGATACAGCAGAGTTGTTTTCTGTTGCCTCAGAAGGGTCAGAACCCATGTTCCCTCTAAGCTGAGCTGGTGTGAGCTAGCTCAGTTTCTTAGCCTCCAGCTCACGCATTTTTTTGTCTTAGCTTAGGAAGGATGGCTCCAGAGCAGGGGTGGCCAAACTTGCTCAGTGTAAGAGCCACGTAGAATAAACGTCAGATGTTTGAGAGCTGCAAGACCGGGACAAATATTATACCCACATTTTTATTTTTATTTTAAATATGCAAATTTGCTTTTTATTGACATGAAATGAGAGTGCCAAAAATAAAAACAAAAGGGGTAAAAACAGATATTGACAATGATATTTATTTGTTTGCTAATGATATTGATTTGTCTAAGAGAGAGAAAAAGAGAGCGATGGAAAGAAAGAATGAAAGAGGTGGAAAGAGAGAGAAATAAAGAAAGCAAATGGAAGGAAGGAAGGAAGGAAGGAAGGAAGGAAAAGTATGCCTCCCCTTGGCTTCCCCAGCTGCCCTGCTGGGAACCACAAAATATGTGTGAAAGAGCCGCATGTGGCTCCCAAGCCACAGTTTGGCCACCCCTGCTCCAGAGCGAATTAATTTATGTAGTAGCCAAACCGCTCACTCACAACTTTAATGTCAGTAGCTCACAAAAGAGAATTTTTGTTCACAAGACACCAGAGCTTAGAGGGAGCATTGGGTCAGACCTGTTGAAATTAAATCAGAAGAGTTTTCAACTAAACCTTAAGAAGAACTTCCTGGCAGTTGGAGCAATTCCTCAGTGCAGCGGGCTTTCTCTGGAGGTGGCTAGAGGCTAGATGGCCACCTGACAGCAAAGCGGATTCGGTGAACTTAGATTCAGGTGGGTCAGATGAAGTGGGCACGCACACGAAAGCTTATCCCCAGAATTAAACTTCGTCGGTCTTCAAGGAGCTGCTGGACTCAGGCTTTGTTCTGTGAATTTAGGAAGATCATGAGAGGGAGGGTGGGAAGGGATGAGCTGGTGCTCGGCTCTCGTGGCCCTTTCTTATGTGTCCAGGGTAATGCCAATTGCCACTTTGGGGTCAGGAAGGAATTTCCCTCCAGTCCTGATTGCCCCAGGGATCCTGGGGGTTATTTGCCTTCCTCTGGGCGTCAAGCAGAGGTCACTGGGGGAGTGGAGGGGGGAGCAGTTGCGAATTTCTTGCATCGCACAGAGGGTTGGACTAGATGGCGTTTGAGGTCCCTTCCAGCTCTGTGTTTCTATGAAAATCAGACAACAAAGATCTGGAGTGGGTGGTGGTAGCGGCCACCAGTGGACCATGTATGTCCTGATGGCTAGATTTTGCATTTCCCCTTTTTCCTTTATTTAAAAAATGACTCTCCTCTCCCCGCACACTTCCTCCACTCCCAGGTAAGTAAGCGTTTCCACGCCAAAGAGCTACAGATGAGAGACAGGGGAGAGCTGTCCCTCCGCCATCACCGGTGCAGCCGTTTCATCTTCTCAGATGATTTCAGGGCCACATCCTGTGTGGTAACCCTTCAGCCCCTCGGCTTTTCATGTGGTTTGACATGCCTTTAATTTAGAGCCGATCCGGTTGGGTCTCTCTAACTTGAAACACAAAAAAAAAGAGGGGGAAAGAAGGAGAACTCAGGGAGCTGATGAGCTTCTCGAGGAATTTGACAGATGTTGACACAACAGGGGATGCCATGTCAACCTGTTAATTAGGCGGGCAAACAGGACTGAGAGTAATTACACACCCAACGCAAATATTATTTGATGTAACTATAGGCTGGATGCGGGACTGTGCAGGCCGGCTCGCTTAAATAGATGAGATTATTGTGGAGGTGTTGTCTGCGACAGGTTCCTTTCCATTCCAGTCGGTTGGCTTCGGTGGAGTTCGGAGCTCTTGGCTGGAAGACAGAAAGACAGAAAGAGAGAGGGGGGGAGAGAGAGAGAGAGAGAGAGAGAGAGAGAGAGAGAGAGAAAGAAAGAAAGAAAGAAAGAAAGAAAGAAAGAAAGAAAGAAAGAAAGAAAGAAAGAAAGAAAGAAAGAACTCTTTTGACTGTTTTTGGAGGCAGGATTCCCCCTCAAGGCTGCCCAAATGACTACTCCCTAAACCCTCGTGCTGGG
Organism: Lepidodactylus listeri; assembly: GCA_029233225.1. Taxonomy (NCBI): domain Eukaryota; kingdom Metazoa; phylum Chordata; class Lepidosauria; order Squamata; family Gekkonidae; genus Lepidodactylus; species Lepidodactylus listeri. The sequence goes on along the minus strand of JARCFY010000011.1, from coordinate 97,143,057 downwards.
TGTTTCGAGGTTTCGAAACCTCAGAGTCGCTTGAGGCCTGCATGCCTCCTTCGGGCCCTGTGCATTTCAGCAGTTCACACAAAGCATCCTGGGAGAACAGGCTCCGAATCTGGCATCCTCGAAATCTCAAGCTTCCTTTCCAACGCCTAAACTGCTAATCCTCAAGACCGTACTGCACGCATGATGCTGCCACAGAAAATTGATCAGTACTGTCTACTCCAGGGGCCTTCAGTTGTTTTGAACCAGTGAGTGCCTTTTGAGGACAAGAGTGGGGGTGACACCACAAAATGGCTTCCCCTGGAGATAGACATAGCAAGTTGCCTGCTGTGGCAGGCAACCTCCCATTTCCACTGCTCCAGTCCCTTCCCTCCCACCATGGAGCAGCAGGAGCAAAACTGAGGAGGTCGTAGGATGTTTTAAGAATCCTATAAAATCCTAGCGGGCACTTTCCCTTTCTTTCCAACTTATTCAAGGTTTAGGGTCCTTTCCCACGCTCTAATTATCGGCTTTCAATTGAGGGATGATTTACAACACGATAATTCACTCTCGCCCAATAATAATTAGCTTGTTAGGGTGTCTGTAAATTAGATACCATTAATTGTTTTGTTAATTTCACTCGTTTGTTAATTTCACCTGTCCCTGTTGCAGGGAGAGGCATGGAAGGTGGTTGTAAGCTTGTTTTGAGACTCCTTAGGGTAGAGAAAAGCGGGGTATAAGAACCAGCTCTTCACAGTTGTTCAATGCCAACCAAAACAGAACGGGAGATCAGCTCATATCTAGTCATATTTGAATGCGGTAAATTCGACGGTTGAACAAGTTCAGCACAAAATTCGCAACATCCCCAGTCGCAGGCTTTGTTATTAAGTTAAGAGAGAGGCGCTCCGACTCTGATTGTTTGACGATAAGCTGGCAGGCCGTTATTCTCTTCTGGGAAACTCGTGCACGAGAACAGCGTTTTCACAAATATTGACACAGAACTGGACAGCGTGTTTGGACTAATTGGGCTTGATAAATAGTGTTGTGTTATCTTGCCGGCTTTTGTATATCTCTATTCGGAAGCATATTTGGGTCAAACCGGATGAGATGCTGGAAGATCCTTGCAAAGATCTCTGTCCCCAGCATGTGTTTTATGGTTAAATAGGGGGGGCAGGGCCCCCAATTCGGATTAAGGCCACGTGCAGAGCACACTCTTGCTTCCCATGCTGGTTTCCAGACAGTTTGTCCTTCGGAAAGAACATCTAGGTTGCATATATGTTTCTTGTATGTTTCCCACAATGGGCAAAGAGCTAGCGGAGGCAGGAAGAAGAAGAGGAGGAGGAGGAGGAGATTTATACCTTGCCTTTCACTACCCATAGGAGTCTCAGAGCAGTTTACAAACTCCTTTCCCTTCCTCTCCCCACAACAGACACCCTGTGAGGTAGGTGGGGCTGAGAGAGCTCTGACAGAAACTGCTCTTTTTCAAGAACAGCTCTGACAGAACTATGGCTTGCCCAAGGTCATCCAGCAGATGCAAGTGGAGGAGTGGGGAATCAAACCCAGTTCTCCCAGATTAGAGTCTGCAATGATGGGTTCATAACTGGACTAATAGCCCAGATTAGCCCGATTTCATCAGAGTTTGAGTCCAGTAGCCAATGCTTCCTCTAAGCTGTGAAGTCTTGTGAGCAAATATCTTGCTTTGTGAGCTACTGGCATTAAAGCTGTGAGTGAGCGATTTGGCTGCTGCATAAATCAGTGTGCTCGAGAGCCATCCTTCCTGAGCGAAGACAAAAGTGTATGAGCCGGAGGCTAAAAAACTGTGAGCTGGCTTGCACTAACTCAGCTTAGAGGGAATTCAAAAAAATGTGGCAGGGGTTGAATTTTCATGAGTCACTGCTCATTTCTTCAGAGTCCAGTAGCACGTGAAAGACTAACAACATTTTTGGCAGTGCGGGAGCTTTCATGAGTCACTGCTCACTTCTTCAGAATTCAGTAGAACCTTAAAGACCAACGAAGTCTGTGGCAGGGGATGAGCATTCGTGAGTCACTGCTCACTTCTTCAGAGTCCAGCAGCAACTTAAAGACTGACAAATTTTGTGGAAGGGGGTGAGCTTTCATGAGTCACTGCTCACTTATCCGAAGAAGCGAGCAGTGTCTCACGCAAGCTCATCCCCTGCCACAGATTTTGTTTGTTTTTAAGATGTGACAGGACTCTGGAGATCCTTCTGGACGGAAGATGTGAGCAGTGACTCTTGAAAGCTCATCCCCAGCCACAAACACTCTCCCAAATCATTTTAATATTCTGTGATATTGTTCCATAAGAACACAAGAAGAGCCCTGCTGGACCAGACCAGTAGTCCATCTAGTCCAGCATTCAGTCTCACACAGCAGCCAACCTGTTCCTCTGATGGGCCCATAACAGGGCACAGAGGACAAGGCCTTCATAAGAACATCAGAAGAGCCCTGCTGGATCAGACTAGTGAAGGTCCATCTTCTCCAGCATCCTGTCTCACCCAGTGGCCGACCAGTTCCTCTGGAGGGCCAACAACAGGGCACAGAGGCCGCGGCCTTCATTAGAACATCAGAAGAGCCCTGCTGGACCAGACCAGTAGTCCATCTAGTTCAACATCCAGTCTCACACAGCAGCCAACCTGTTCCTCTGATGGGCCCATAACAGGGCATAGAGGACAAGGCCTTCATAAGAACATCAGAAGAGCCCTGCTGGATCAGACCAATAGTCCATCTTGTCCAGCATCCTGTCTCAGACAGGGGCCGACCAGTTCCTCTGCAGGGCCAACAACAGGGCACAGAGGCCAAGGCCTTCCCCTGATGTTGCCTCCTGGCTCTGGCATTCAGAGGTTTAGTGCCTCTGAACGTGGAGGTTCCCCTCAGTCCCCATGGCTTGAAGCCATTGATAGACTTATCCTCCATGAATCTATCATCCCCTTTGAAAGCTGTTTCTTCCTGTGGCCATCACCCCATCCTCTGGCAGCGAATTCCACATTTTAATCACTGTCTTTGCAAAGCAATATTTCCTTTGGTCTATCCTGAACCTAACGGATGGAGCATTTTATAGGGAAATTATTAATAAGCATAATAAATAAATGCATACCCTAAAAACCTCTGTTGTTCACTTGAGCTGCAGGAGTGCTCGAAGAATTTCAGTTGCAATATCTGCAGCCTAGGGTTGCCAGGTCTGGGTCTGGAAACTCCTGGAGATTTGGGGGTAGGTCCTGAGAGGGTGGGGTTTGGGGAGGGGAGAGAGCCTGGTGGGCATCATGACTGTAGACATCATGGATGCCGCTCCGTGGCTTCTTTGGCTTTCCTCAATGGGGAAAGATCAGGGACAGAAGCCAGAATGCCTGACCACTTCTAAGTCCTCTTTGGGATTAAAGATCAGTGTAGTTTACTTTCAACCCCATCCTTAAGAGCCACGAGGCCTAAACAAGAGGGGAAAGTTAAACAAAGGAAATACATTTTCTGCATGTCCTCTTTTCAAGTTTATGCAAACTGTCCATTTCCAAAGCTGTCTCTCACACTCCTGGCAACGTTCCTGCCCAGCAGCAGCCGGTCGGAAGGTCCTGGACGTTTCTTAGAAGTTTTCCACCACCAGCAGCTGCATGTGGAGGAGTGGGGAATCAAACCCAGTTCTCCCAGGTTAGAGTCTGCACTACTAACCACTACACCAACAGGGCAGAATATGGAGAAACAGAGTGGTTTCCAGTTGGCAAAGGGGTCAGATAAGGATGCATTTCATCTCTTCAGTCTGTATGCAGAACAGATCACATGGAAAGCTGGATTAGATTTAGATGAATCTGGAATGAAAATCGGTTGAAGGAATATTAACAATTTGAGATATGCAGATAACACCACATCGCTGTCAGAAAATAGTGCCAGAAAAGACTCCTGATGAAGGTTAAAGCAGAGAGCGCCAAAGCAGGATTGCAGCTGAACATCAAGAAGACAAAAGTAATGACTTATGGAGAATTAAACAAATTTAAGGTTGACTTTGAAGAATTTGAAATTGTTTAAGATTTTAAATTCCTGAGCTCCATCATGAACCAAAGGGCAGACTGCAACCAAGAAATCAGAAAGAGATTGTGAATGGAAAAGGCAGCTATGAAGGAGCTAGAAAAAATAATTAAGTGTAAGGATGTGTCGCTGGTGACAAAGATCAATATGATTTATGCCATAGTATTCCCGCAGGGCCACAGTGGCTCAGTGGTGAAGACACTGAACTGCAGACTGGAAGGTAATTCGGCAGTTCGAGACCCGAGTGCCACGTGACGGAGGGAGCTCCCGTCTCTGGCCCCAGCTCCTGCCAACCTAGCAGTTCGAAAGCAAGAAATTGCAAGTAGATAAATAGGTACCGCTTTGGTGGGAAGCGAACAGCGTTCCATGCACCTTGGCATCTAGTCATGCCAGCCACCCAACCACAGAGATGTCTTCGGACAGTGCTGGCTCTTCAGCTTGGAAACAGAGATGAGCACTGCCCCCTAGAGTCGGATTCGACTGCCTTTTGAGCAAAGGAAACTTTAACCTTTCACTATTCCCTATTACTATGTGAGGGTGTGAAAGCTGGATGATGAAGAAAGCCAACAGGAAGAAAGTTGATTCATTTGAAAGATGATGCTGGAGGAGAGTTTTATGGATAACGTGGACCTTCAAAAATACAAGTGTGTTCTAAATCAATCTTGAGCTCTCGCTAGAGGCTAAAAATGACTTTGGTCACGTGATGAAAAAGATGGGAGTCACTGGGGGAAAAAATAATGCTAGGAAAAATTGAAGGCAGCAAAAAAAGAGGAAGGCCCAACCTGAGATGGACTGATGCCATCATGGAAGCCGCGGCCTTCAGTTTGGCAAGACCTGCGCAAGACTGTTAACAAAAGGACGTTTCTGAGGTCATGCATTCATAGAGTTGCCACAACTTGGAAGCGACTTGATAAATTCGTAGGATTACAGAACTGGAAAATGATGCAAGCAGACAGACAGACAAAAACCTAAGGGAGGACACACCATAATGCTGAGAGTGGGTTACAAAGGTAGAAATCGATGCCGTAAAAGCAAGGTGAAACACACAATACGCATTGCAGTAATAGAATACAATCCCATTCCTTTATAAAAGCCTCCTCTCGAGATGGCTCCACTATACAACAGTTCTGATCTCTTTAAAAAAAATTGTAAGCACAGCTGAAAAGTACTGGAGTCTGGAAGCCGGTGGAGTGAGTTTCAGCAAACTAGAGTTTATTGTAGGTCAGGCATACAAGCATACCTGAGGTGGCCGGGGGGGGGGGGGTCAGTTTAAAAAGCCTCGCCCCCGTCCACACCCACACCGCGTGATAGGTTAATCTTCCCGCCAGAGATTACATCGGTTCATTTGAATATGCTAAGCCCCTGATAGGTGGATCTTTAGGAGCCTGGGTGCTATTGTTCTTTTACCTCAAGCTTGTACCTTTTCCAGGCCATGCGGTCAGACAGCATGGCTGGCGCCATTACATGCTTGGTCACATCAAAGAATCATATAAGTGTACACACAGAGAATCGCAGCCTAGTTGTCTGTGGAATGGCGTCCAGGACATAACAACAGCCTAGCCGGTATTTCTCCAAAGAATGTCCTACCACAAAAAAAAACAGGGGAAAGCCTTCCCCAGAAGAGGTTCCCTGTGAATCGTGCCCAAACACAGAAGTCTTTGGTCTTTTCAGTCCCACAGAACTACCCATAACCCCCAAATGCAGCACGAAACCCATCCTTAGATCTGTCCCATTCATAAAGCTGGTTCCCAACTTGTCCCTAGGGCTGCTAACTCTGGATTGAGGAAATTCCTGGAGATTTGGCTGTGGAATCGGGGGTGGTGGTGTGGCATTTGGGGAGGGGATGGGCCTCAGTGGGGTATAAGGGCATAGAGTTCACATACCAAGGCTGCCATTTTCTCCAGGGGAACAGATCTCTGAAGTCTGGAGAGCAGTTGTGATTCCGGGAGATCTCCTGGTCCCAGCTGGAGGTTGGCAACCCTACTTGTCACCCAATTAATGGGTCTGCCTGAGGATCAGGATAATGATGGTGAGGTGGGCATGAGTACAGCCTCTTTAACCGCCATCATTGGAGGGTTCAGTTAGCCTCACTGTCAAGCCACAGCACAATAACTTGTGTGTGTCTCTGCATGAGTTCCTGCACTTTGCCTAACACAAAGGTGCAAGAAGAAGAGGAGAAGGAAGAGGGAGAAACTGGATTTATACCCCGCCCTTTACTACCTGAAGGAGTCTCAGAGCAGCTTACAATCTCCTTTCCCTTCCCCTCCCTACAACAGACACCCTGTGAGGGAGGTGGGGCTGAGAGAGCTCTCTCGAGAACTGCCCTTGAGAGAACAGCTCTGAGAGGACTTGTGACTGACCCAAGGTCCTGCCAGTAGCTGCATGCGGAGGAGTGGGGAATCAAAACAAGTTCTCCCAGATTAGAGTCCGTGCTCCTAACCACTGCACCAAACTGGCTCAGAGTAAACTGGCTCAGGGTAAACTCAAAGTGTGCGTCTTCAATTTTAATTCAGAAAAAGAGGTGTCTCCCAGCTATCCAAAGTCTGAGAAGCATTTTACCATTGTGCCCCTGTCTTGGTCCTCTGTTTGCACAGCAGACGTATGTTTTCAGCCTGCAGTGTTTATCTCATAAATAGCGTGCCACTTTCTGGGTTGGTCAGAACCCTGCAAGTTCGTTCTCTTTTAATTCTTCCCGGGCTTTCTCCTGGGTTCATTTATTCAGCAGATCCTAGCATGGGTCTTACACTGGAGGTCAAATTGCCCGTGCGAGTGACATTTTCACAGCTGACCTAGCTGGAGAAGATAATTTCTGACTTGGAGAAGGTTGCTGGTAATTGCAGGGCCATTTCCAGGATAATTGCAATTGAGCTGAAAATTCCTTCAGTTGGATTGTTTATGGTCATCAGTCTAATTTAAGATCTAGGAGGCTGAGAGAAGAGTTACGCTTGGGCACACGCCTCCCCCCCTTTTTTAAAAAATAATCTTCCTTCGTTTTCACCTCTGGTGGTTATAGAAGCAGTTCTGGGATAACCGCCGGCTACAACGCAGAGCAGCAATCGGAAAACTCACATTTTAACGTTTTGGGCGAACGTGCTTAAAGATCTGCAATGAAGGATGGCAATGAATATAGCATGTTAAGGAAGGGGAGTTAGGAAGCCACACAAGTGAGACTGAAATTAAATCTAAACAGTTTTCGGCTAAATGTTAGGAAGAACTTCCTGGCAGTTCAAGAGGTTTCCCAGTGCAACAGGTTTTTATGGGAGGTGGTGGGCTCCCCTTCTTTGGAGGTTTTCAAGCAGGGGCTAGATAGCCATCTGACAGCAATGCTGATTCTGTGACTTACTATGAAGTTACGGTCAGATATAATTAACCATGCAAAAATAACAACTGTGGTCTATTTAGACACTAAGCATTCTTTTTACTGTCCTTCTTGTCAAAACTTATTAGGACATACAATACTAACAACAACGCACAAAGCATGCGGTCGCAACTTCATAATAAAGACAGTCCAACGATCGTTCGTGTTTTCTATCCCGCTACCAGTGGTTAAATATAATCTTGACAAAAGACTCTCAAAAGTAAGACGTGGCGTCCGGTTTATGCCATCATTTTGAAGTCTTCATCAGATATTGCTTGTTAGCAGTATACACAAGAAACAGAGAAGCATCTCTTCCGACGTCTTATACCATGAAATATAAATGAAACACCAATCCAGAATTTTGGTTGATAAAAGTTCCAATATTCCTCCTGTTGGTAAAAGGAGAGACTTTTACTAACAGGAGGAAGACTGGAACACTATGAACTTAGGCAGACCGTGAGACAGAGGGCAGGAAGAGATGAGTCTGTGTTCCGGCTCCTGTGGCCCTTCCCTACATGCTAGGCTTGCCAGCCTCCAGCTGGGGCCTGGAGAGCTCCCGCTTTTCCAACTGATCTCCAACTGACAGAGATCAGCTCCCCTGGAGAAAGTGGCTGCTTTGGAGGGTGGACTCTATGGCATCGTACTCCACACTGGGGTCCCTGCCCTCCTTAAACCCCGCCCTCTCCCAGATCCGCCCCCAAAGTCTCCAGGTATTTTCCAACCCAGACCTGGCAAACCTATTACATGCCCAGGGTAACGCAGATGGCCACTTTGAGGTCAGGAAGGAATTTTTCTCCAGGCCAGATTGGTCCAGGGATCTTGGAGGCTTGCCCCACTAGGCATAGAACAGGGGAAACTGGGGAATGGCGGGGGGGGGGGGGGCAAGATAGCAGTGAATTCCCTGCATTGTGTGGAGGGTTGGACTAAATGACCCTTGACATCCCTTCCAGCTCTACGTTTCTATGTTCACGTCTGAGGAATTCTCCTGCATGAGCTCCGTGAAATGCTCAACTGGACTACAGGGCTGAGTTCCCGAAGGGTAGGAACTAAGGTTGCCAAACTCCAGGTGGGACCTGGAGATCTGGAATTACAACTGGTTTCCAGACAACAGAGAGCAGTTCCTTGGAGAAAATAGCCACCCTGGAGGGTGAGCTCTACGGCAGCTGGAGGTTGGCGACCCTATTTTAAGGGAGAGCATCTCCCTGTCTGGTCTTGATGGCCCTCAGAATTCAGGGATCTGCTCTGGAATTCACAGAAACAAGCCCAACAAGCTTGAGTTGAACAATTTTAGAGTCCAGGGGCGCCTTTAAGTCCAGCAAAGGTTTATTTAAGGTATGAGCTTTCATGTGCAAGGCACACTTTTTCAAATACATAGGAATGGTAGATGAGGTTCTAACATAGACAGAGGCTATATCCAGAATTAAACTTTGTTGGTCTTAAAGGTGCCACTGGAGTGTAAATTTGTTCTACTGCTTCAGACCAACACGGCTGACCATCTGGATCTATCTTTGTGGAACTTTGAGTCCAGTTTGGTGTAGTGGCTAGATGCACGAACTCTAATCTGGGAGAACCGGGTTTGATTCCCCACGCTGACCCTTGCAACTGCTGGATGACCTTGGGCAAGCCATTGTTCTCTCAGAGCTGTTCTTAAAAGGGCAGTTCTCAAAAGGGCAGTTCTTGAAAGAGCTCTCTCAGCCCCATCTACCTGACAGGGTGTCTGTTGTGGGGAGGGGAAGGGAAAGGAGATTGTAAACCTCTCTGAGACTCAGAGTGAAGGGCGGGGTATAAATCCAATCTCCTCCTCCTTTTCCTCCTCCTCTATCTTCTAGACCAACAAGGTTTAATGGGCATAAGCTTTTGTGAGCATGCAACTGAATATCTAAAGAAGTGTGCATGCACATGAAAGCTTATATGCCAGCTCTGGAAAATACCTGGAAAATACCTGGAGACTTTGGGGGAGATGATGGGGTTTGGGGAGGGGAGGGGCCTCAGCATGGTACAATGCCATAGAGTCCACCCTTCAAAGCAGCCATTTTCTCCAGGGGAGCTGATCTCTGTCACAGCTGGAGATCAGCTGTAAAAGCAGGAAGTCTTCAGGCCCCACCTGGAGGCTGGTAACCCTAACCCAGAATTAAACTTTGTGGGTCTTAGAGGTGCTGCATCAGACCAACACGTCTGACCACCTAAACCCAACACGTGGCATCAGTACGCTTGGAAAGGGGATCCTGCAGGAGGGAAGTAAGAGAGGCCTACAAGCCATTAACCTCTGACTGACAGCCTGTGCTGTTCCCCCACACTCGAAAGAAACCAGGTGGTGTCACTTGAGAGAAAAATGGCCATCTTACACCAGGAAAAAAAAGAAAAAGGGAAAACATTCAGAGAGGGAGTAACCGAGAAGGCCAGGGCAGTTAACCCGGATAGACGGCCGCAAGTCTTTCCCTCGCCTTCTCTCTCTTTAGACCCAGTGTCTCCTGAAGGGCCCGATTCAGAAACGGGCCCATAAATCTCGCTGGATTCCCTCTTAAAAGTGCCAGACAAAAAGGCCCTTTTTCGGCTGGCAAACCGGCTGTTTAGTCTCTGGTAACCTCCCTGTGTCCTGAGGCCATCGGCTCGGTAAATAAATACCCTCGCAAAAAGGGGACATTAAACAGCAGGGGAAGGCACAGCCTCCCAAGAGCTGGGCAGGATGTTTTCTGGGCAAAGATGGCAGGGAGCCAGGCCAGGAAAGGGTCGCTTGTCCCTCAGGAGGACTGATGTTTTCATTATTCTGGCAGTGTGGGAGACACATTCCCATGCCATGGGGGGTAACAGGAGATGGCGGGTGGGGTGAGGGGACCCATGAAGTTGCATAATCCCACACCAACATTGTCTCCCAGTTTCCTGAGGGCTGACGTTTGGGTAAGGAAGATGTTGGGCGAGGAAGATCTGAAACATCTAGAGTTCCTAGAGTGGACAGCTCTGGCTTGGGGAAATACCTGGAGATTCTGCACTAGATCTTAAATCCTGGTTCAACCCTGTCCCCAAGCTTACATTCTACACTACACGCGAGTTCACCCCTGTAATTATCTCGGGGTATTTTTTTGTTTCCACATTACACTGAGGTCACCCCAGTTTCGCCCCATACTTGTCCCGGGATAAGCGAATGCTGTTATAACCAGGGATAAATGCCAAGTATTGTGTCACAAGTTGAACTCTGATAAAACCAGGGATGAGATCCAAGTGCGGAAAAGACCTTTGGGGGTGGATCTGAGAGACAGTGGCATTTAGGGAGGGGAGGGGCCTCAGTGTGGCATAGTGCTGTAGAGACCACCCGCCAAAGCTGCCATTTTCTCCAGGGGAGCTGATTTTAGTTGTCTGAAGATCAACTGTAATAGTGAGATATCTCCAGGTGGCACCTGGAGGCTGGCAACACTAAGGGTTGGGGAAATTCCTGGAGATTTGGGGGGTGGCACTTGGGAGGGTGCAGTTTGGGTGAGGGGAAGGTATTCATAAAGCCATAGAATCTACCTTCCAAAGCAGCCATTTTCTCCAGGGGAACTGGTCTCTGTCGTTTGGAGATCAATTGTCATTCTGGGAGATCTCCAGTCCCCACCTGGAGGTTGGCAAACCTAGCAATGTGGAATTTCTCTGTACTGGCCAGAGCATTTATTATCCTGGGTTAGGGCTGCAAATTGCTAAGTGAGGCCTGGAATTACAACTGGTCACCAGACTACAAAGAGATCAGTTCCCCTGGAGAAATTGGGGGGGGGGGGGGGGTGGCCTCTATGGAGCTATACCTGACCAAGGTCCTTCACCTCCCCTAACCCTCCCCTCCCACAGGATCCAACCCCCAAGTCTCCAGGAATTTTCCAACCCAGAGCTGACAACCCTGCAAGAAAGAGCTGTGCCACAGCTGGAGTAACCCAAGTCCCTAACTTTCAGGAATACTGAAGGTCACTCAAAACTGTCCCAATAGCTTTAAGAGCCTTTGACAAATCATGTTCCCCGCACCGTCAAAGTCACTGAAGAGCCCCGATGGTTGGAAATTCTCTCTCACCCTTTTAATAAACAAGGTCTCTTCCCCAAGGTTCTTTTCCACATTAACTTCCTTGGTGTGTTTAAAGCATTTTCTCCTGCCTCTCCACCATCACGGTTCTCCCTCTCCCCAAATACTAGAACTCGAGGGCATCCAATGAAGCTGACGGGCAGTAGGTTCAGGACAGACAAAAGGAAAGACAACTATACACGGAGAGTGATTATAATGTGGAATTCGCTGCCAGAGGACGTAATGATGGCCACAGGAACAAACAGCTTTAAAAGGAATTAGATAGATTCATGGAGGATAGATTCATGGAGGATAAATCTATCAGTGGCTTCAAGCCATGGTGACTGAGGGGAACCTCCACATTCAGAGGCACGAAGCCTCTGAATCTCAGAGCCAGGGGGCAACATCAGGGGAAGGCCTCGGCCTCTTTGACCTTTTATTGGCCATCCAGAGGAACTGGTTGCTGGACTGGATGGACCCCAGGTCTGATCCAGCAGGGCTCTTCTGATGTTCTTATGAAGGCCTTGGCATCTATGCCCTGTTGCTGGACCTCCAGAGGGACTGGTTGGCCACTGTGTGAGAAAGGATGCTGGACTAGATGGACCACTGGTCTGATCCAGCAGGGCTCTTCTGATGTTCTAGTGAAGGCCTCGGCCTCTGTGCCCTGTTGTTGGCCCTCCTGAGGAACTGGTTGGCCAAGGTGTGAGACAAGATGCTGGATTAGATGGACTGCCGGTCTGATCCAGCAGAGCTCCCTTCTTAATCTTAGATGAGGGGAGGGACTTTGGCCCAGTGGTAGAGCATATGCAAGTTCCCAGGCTCAATCCCCAGCATCTCCAGTTGAAAGGTCTGAGTATTAGTTGATGTGAAAGACCTCCACCTGAAGCCCTGGAGAGCCACTGCCAGTCTGAGTAGGCAATGCCGACCTCCTAGACCAAAGGTCTGATTCAGTAGAAGGCAGCCTCATGTATACAAGATCCATCTAGCTGTGTAGATAGGGTTGCCAAGTAATTTACCTTAAGAAGCAGGGGAGAGTTGGTCCCGGTCCTGGACATTCGCGCATGTGCACCGCGATGACATTGCCCAGAAGTGACATCATGACGCTGGAGATGTCGCCAGGTGATGCTCTAGCAATCACCCTGAAAACTCTATGGTACCATAGAGTTTTCAGGCCAGTTGCTAGGGCACCACCAGTCGACGTGCCCAGTGTGATGACATCACTTCCGGGTGACGTCATCAAGCCGGGCACGTCGGCCTGATCTGGCCACTACGGGGGTGGGGTTCCCCCGCCATCCGGATCCAGACCAGCAGATTCGGGCCCCTTTGAGCGGGGGAATCCCCGCCCCCCGGGGGGACTAGGCAGCCCTATGTAGAGACATCACCAAAAGGTCCTTCTTCTCTCCCACCCCCCCACAAAAATTCTGGAGTGCCTTCGATCCTCCCTCCTTCACAGAGCTGCCCCATCTGCTTATTCTTGGGCCTTAGCAAAACCCAGTCTGTGTTGCCCTGTGACTCCTGGAGAGATGTGTTTAAGCAACAAAACTATTAGAGAATCCATTATTGTTCTCCCCTCGCCGATCTCAGGCTCCCCGGAAGCCTCTTGAAATTTTGCCACTCCTCTCGGGCAGAGCCATCAGCCGGCAGCACCTGCGAACAATCAGGTTTGAGAGACGGTTAATGTTCTAATTACCCGGGGCCCAAAAATGTTCCCTGTAAACAAAACTGAGGACGGTATTTATAATCCATCAGTTTTATAGACCTACTGATGGTGATGATATCTGCAGAGTTTATACTAGGAGACCTCAAAGTGTCCTGTAACAGCAGCTGTAGGCTTATGGCTGGTGGGTCAGGAAATCATGCTAATTTAACTTTAAGTAGGCAGGGATGATAGAGACGGTCGCCAACCACCAGGTGGTGGCAGGAGATTTCCGGCTACTGCAATGGGTCACCAGGCAACAGAGATCAGTTCCCCAGGAGGAAATGGCTGCTTTAGATGGCGGACTCCATAGGCGTCAACTTCAGGGGGGCTGGGGAGCTGGAGCCCCCCCCCTGAACTTTTCCAGGCAGTGCTGAGCCTCCCCTGGAGACAATGACCTATGATGTCTCTGGCCCAGCCCCAGCCTCCCCCACCCCGGGAAATTAGAAAGTCGACACCCTTGGCGGACTCTATGGCATTGTACCCCGCTGAAGTCCTTTTCCCCAAAAAACTGAGAGCCAGTTTGGTGTAGTGTTTAGGAGCGCTGACTCTAATCTGGGAGGACCGGGTTTGAGTCCCCACTCCTCCACATGCAGCTGCTGGTGTGACCTTGGGTCAGCTGCAAGTGGTTTCTGAGCTGTTCTCTCAGGAGCAGTCCTCGAAAGAGCTCTTTCAGCCCCACCTACCTCACAGGGGAAGGGAAAGGAGATTGTAAACCACTCTGAGACACCTTCGGGTAGTGAAATGCAGGGTATAAATCCAGTTTCCTCCCCCTCTTCTTCCTCAGCCCCCTCCCCAATCTCCAGGTATTTCCCAACCCAGAGCTGGCAAGTCTAGTAAGAACTTCCCCAAACGGCCTCGTTTGTCATAGCATCTTCTTTTGTTCAAAAATAAAATCAAAAGAAGGCATAGCAAGAATCACTGCCACTGAAGTAAAATGGTGAAGCAAACTTCAGGAGGTTCGTCCAGGGCAGAAGATCTGAAGTCATTCTGAGTGAGTTTTGGAAACCTTTGTGACGTTTCTGAAGCTGTGTGTGTGAAGGTATGTGTTAAATACTGGGTTCTGGATGCATTGCAGCGATCAGATTTCAGGAACACTCCAAGGGCTGGATCCAGGGCTGGCTGCCCTGTTTATAAAGCATGCAAAGAGCACACCCTAACACATCCCACTCCCAATGACAGGCTATTTACATTATTTTTGTTGTTCAGTCGCTCAGTCAAGTCCGACTCTTTGCGACCCCATGGACCACATCACATCAGGCCCTCCTTTCTTCTGTTGGGTAGTGAAGGGTGGGGTATAAATCCAAGCTCCTCCACCTCCTCCTCCTCTTCTTCTTCTTCTTCTTCTTCTTCTTGATCTTGATTTACTTTGTTTTACTGCTTCCCAGGCTGGGACAGGTTCGCTGGCCGGAGAAAGGAACCGGCTGGGCCAAGACAAACCACGACGAAAACACTTTATGAAAAATGTGAACATTGCTTCACAACGTGTTGCAGCCAACCTGAAGCCATTTGAAAGTTGGCTTTTCTCTCCAGCACGGCCCTCGTCCCGGGGCCAGAGGGCCCCACGGCTGTCTTACCAGCCGCCTTCTGGTGCCGCCAGGGCCAACCTCAGAACAAACCACCACCAGGATCTTCACACCTCATCAGGACCTACACGTGGGATTCGTTTTGCTAAAACTAACGTTTTTTTTTCACCATCGGCTGTTCACGCCAAGCAATTAATGGACCACGAAAGAGCGGAAACTGAAGTTTCGGTTCCTGAGCCTCTGGGGTTTGTCCCAAGTCAACATCAGACGGTGGTCTTCACCGACAGCACTTTGGAAAGGAGTCCTCGCCATCTTAAATGAGGGCCCCAGGACTGGGTGGGTGGGGGTTATGGGTAGGGTTGCCAACTCTGGGTTGGAAAATTCCTGGAGATTTGGGGGTTGGACCCTGGGGAGGGTGGGGTTTGGAGAGGGGAGGGACCTCAGTGGGGTACAATGCCAGAATGCATCTTCCAAAGCAGCCATTCTCTGTGTTAATTCCAGGAGGTCTCCAATCACCAACTGGAGACTGGCAACCCTATAGACAGGTCATCTTGTCCAACACTACCCTGACCCACAATAAACCTGCTTATCTTGAACACATGGAACACATGATTCACATACTGAATCACACCCTCGATCCATCAGGGTCAGTAATGCCAATTTGGTGTAGTGGTTAGGAGCGCGGACTCTAATCTGGGAGAACCAGGTTTGATTCCCCACTCCCCCACATTTGCCCGCTGGTGTGACCTTGGGTCAGTCACAAGTTCTTCCAGAGCTGTTCTCTCAAGAGCAGTTCTCAAGAGAGAGCTCTCCCAGCCCCCCCCTACCTCACAGGATGTCTGTTGCGGGGAGGGGAAGAGAAGGAAGGTTGTAAGCCGCTCTGAGACTCCTTCAGGTAGTGAAGGGCAGGGCACAAATCCAATCTCCTCCTCCTCCTCCTCTTCTTCTTCTTTGACAGGCAGCCACTCTCCAGGGTCTCAGGCACAGGTCTTTCTCATCATCTATTACCCGATCCTTTTAACTAGAGATGCCAGGGACTGAACCTGGGACCCTCTGCATGCTAAGCAGATGCTCTGCCACTGAGCCACAGCCCTACCTCAACACACTGTCTTATAGCAAGAGAGACCACTGGTCCATCAAGGTCCGTATTGCCTACTCAGGCTGGGAGTGGTCTTCCAAGGTCTCAGAAGAAGGTCTTTCCAACACCTAGCGCCTGGACCCAAGAACATTTCCCTCTCAAGAAGATTTGCCCTGAGCTGGCTGCTTCCGAAGCATCCGTCGCCAGGGTTGGGACGGGTGGTTGTGTGAATCAGCCTGGAGACACACTTTCATGTCCTCGGGAAGCACCAGACCTGAGGGTTTTGTTTGCTCAGTTCTTTTACGAGCCTTTGATGCCGTGCAACCGAAGAAGTGTCATTTCCTTCCTGCTCTCATGAAACCAATAATTTCTCCCCCCTCCCTCCAGTTTTAAAAGGGGGATAAAAAGTGAGCAGATACGTCAAGACAGCTATAATTGACTCCCGGGACACTTGAATCTCCATTTCAAAGGCAATCACTCTGGAGGGCTCTTATCTCCAGTTTGAAGAACACCCCCCAAAAAAACACCAGACGCTTCAGAACTTGCCTACCTGCTTGCTTTTAAGATCTAGCGCTCGAGGTTTCGATGCGCCAACCTTTGGAGCGCATTGCAGTGGCCCAACCGTGCAAAACCCTTTCTCGTAAATCCAGCAGCACCTCAGAGAACGGGTTGGCAACTGGTAGGTGGGGGCTGGTGATCTCCAGATGACAGAGATCAGTTACCCCGGAGAAAATGGCTGCTTAGATGGGGTAGACGTGACTCGATGGCATTGTACCCAGCTGAGGCCCCTGCCATTTCTTGGAGTGAGCGACTCAGCAAGTCTGGACATTGGGGGGGGGGGGGGTGACATAATCGGGGGGGGGGGGTTATAGGGGTTCTCTCCTCAAATGGGATGCCTCTCTTTGTCTTAACCTGGGAGCTGCCCTCTGACCCCTCCTCTCTCACTCATTTCCCCCCCCCCCCCCACTCTCTTCACATGGCCTTCCATGAAGATAGAACAAGGTGGGCAGCCATGTTGGTCTAAAGCAGTAGGACAAAGTTGGAGTCCAGTCAGGCACCTTTAAGACTAACAAAGTTTCATTCCAGGTGTGAGCTTTCGTGTGCACACACACTTCGTCAGACAATGAAATGGAATTGCAGATCTTAGTTGTATATATAGAGGGCGGCCTGTTAAATTAGCATGCAAAATAGTAAAGAGGTTTTTTAAAAGACAAGCTTGTTATTCTATGACTCTGTGGCGCTGTACCCTGCTGTGGTCTCCCCTCCCCAAACCTCACCCTCCCCAGGCTCCACCCCCCCCCCACCCCCAAATCTCCAGATATTTTCCAACCCAGCGTTGGCAACCCGAGGTCAGGTCAATCCAGCCTTGAATGTGCTTTTATATTTCCCCTGGAAACCCTATACAGTTATAGCTGACATATAAGTCTGAAGATGGTTTCATCTGTAAGGAGAAGCCCCAACCCCTGTCATGACATTGATCCACAACATTCCTATGTAGATAATTCATTTAGCAGGCACCATAACAGATAAAAGGAAGTACTTCTTCACCCAAAAACATGGAATTCACTGCCACAGGAGTCCGTGGTGGCTACAAGCATGGAGGGCTTCAAGAGGGAGTTAGAGAAACATACGGAGCAGAGGTCCATCAGTGGCTCTTAGCCACAAAGTATAGATAGGAACTCTTAGTCTGGGGCAAGTGATGCTCTATAATCTTTGTGTTTGGGCGGGGGAAACAGTGGGAGGGCTTCCTGGCCCCACTGCTGGACCTCCTGGTGGCACCTGGTGTTTTTGGCCACTGTGTGACACAGAGTGTTGGACTGGATGGGCCACTGGCCTGATCCAACACTGGCTTCTCTTACGTTCTTATGTTTTTCTGTTCTTCTGATTGTTTTAGGAGCTCTTCGTTGACCTTTTATACCTCTGTAATTTCCATTTTCAGACTGGGAAAACAGACTGGGGCCGTGGCTCAGTGGTAGAGCATCTGCTTGGCATGCAGAAGGTCCCAGGTCCGATCCCCGGCATCTCCAGTTAAAAAGGACCAGGCAGGAGGTGATGGGAAAGATCTCAGTCTGAGACCCTGGAGAGCTGTTGCCAGTCTGAGTAGACAATACTGAGCGTGATGGACCACGGTTCTGGTTCGCTGTAAGGCAGCTTCATGCATGTTCATGACTGCGTGTTCATGTGGGAGGTGCAAGATTCTAGTCCAGTGGCACCTTAAAGTCCAACAAGGTTGTCAGTGTGAGAGCTTTCGAGAGTCTCTCCTTTTGCGGCCGCCTTCATTTGCCTCTCCAGCAAAAGCTCTAGATCCAGTGTGATCCCACGGCTCTTTATGCCCACTGAGCTTCTTCTCCTCCGTAAGCTCCACCCACCCCAGGAGCAGCGTTCAAATCTCCACGTGTCTCCATGGGTCCAGGAGCCGCTCCGTGGAACCATTCCAAGTCAGGGAAACAGTGCCGCACCATGTGCCCTAGCCAACTTAGAATACAATAGCCTCAGTTTAGTCATTTTAGCTTCTAGGGAGAGTTCAGGCTTGATCTGGTCTAGAACAGGGATAATTTTGTTTTTAAAAAAAGAGGTGCAGGAGCTCATTAGCATAACTTGTTTGCATATGCCACACCCCCTGACATCACCGGGAGTGTGTCAGAAGGCCACACCCACCACTCAGGCTCCATCCCAAAAATAGGGGCTTTCCCAACTCAGAGCTGGTGAGCCGGCTTTACCCTTTGACGAAAGACACTTTAGGTTTCCTTTGCTCTTGCAGGGAAGCTGCCCTACAACAAGCAGGAAAATACAGATCGAGTTAGTATGCTTTTGCTTTTTTCCACAGCGCATCACCATATGTGCCCTCTCCTGGGCTTGTGACTCCCGGAACGGTGTTCCTGCGCGCTCCTGCTCGAAATGACCCCTGCCCCATTTACTTGTCTTTTTGGCGGTCCACAGTATTTGTAAAACTGTCTTCCAACACTACATTTCACAGGAATCTACTTTCACCCTCTCAGTTTTCTTCACTGCCCAACTTTCACACCTATCTATTAATAAATTCGATCTTGGTCTCTCTCCAGCAACACGTCCTTATCGCTTAAGAAACTTTTCTAGCTGATTCATGACTACCCTTCTACCTAGCTTTTTTTTTTAATTGAAAGAGCAGCTGCATGGGGCCCCGATTCTGATGGGAGCTGCAGTGAGAGAAGGAGAAGAAGAGATTGGATTTATACCCTGTCTTTCACTACCTGAAGGAATCTCAGAGTGGCTTACAATCTTCTTTCCTTTCCCCTCCCCACAACAGACAGCCTGAGGTAGGTGGGGCTGAGAGAGCTCTTTTGAAGACTGCTCTTGAGAGAACAGCTCTGAGAGAACTTGTGACTGGCCCAAAGTCACACCAGCAGCTGCACGTGAAGGTGTGGGGAATCAACCCTGGTTCTCCCAGACCGATTTCCCACAAGGTGCTGCTCTGGTGTCGTTCTTCCCTTTGCCCCGATTGCGTGCTTGGATTTCCTACTATTTGCCCCGCACCGCACTTTGAGCCACAGTTTTGCCCGAATTCCCCCATGGCTTCAGGGATCCTGTTTTTTGAGGATTACTGAAGCCACAGGGGAATTCAGGTGAAGCTGCAGGTCAAAATGCGGCATGGGGCAAATAGTGGGAAATCCAAGCACACAATTGGGGCAAAGGGAAGAACGTTGCCCGAGCAGCACTGCGTGGGAAATTGGTCCCAGTTTAGAGTCCACGCTCCTAACCACTACACCAAACTGGCTTGATGCTTTCATAAGAAAAGCCAATGTCGGATCAGGCCAGTGGCCCATCCAGTCCAACACACTGGGTCACACAGTGGCCAAAAACACCAGGTGCCCTCAGGAGGTCCAGCAGTGGGGCCAGGACACTAGAAGCCCTCCCACTCTTGCCCCCCACCCCAAACACCAAGAATACAGAGCATCACTTGCCGCCGACTGAAAGTTTCCATCTATACCTTGTGGCTAATAGCCACTGATGGACCTCTGCTCCAAATGTTTATCCGATTCCCTCTTGAAGCCGTCCACGCTTCATCCCCACACTGTTTTGCTGATCAAAACGCCGCCGCCACTCTAGGCTGTTAATAGTGCTGGGCCCTCTCTGGGCCAGTCCCGTTTCCCTTCCAGGGCAAATAATGGCGCACCTGTGCAGGGAGGAAGCGTTAAACCAACAACAACCACCCCACCACACACACACACACGCACGCACACACACACACACACACACACACACGGTGGCCTAGACTCGAATTAGGACTCCATCATGGATTTTGCAGCTTATTCAGAACCATCTGACCCTGGGAGCCCTTCAAAGTCGAGCAGATGTGAAGGGCAGCTGATAGGCCCTCTGGCCTGAGGTGAGATGGGGAGATCGCTTAGGAATGCAGCAGCTGCGCTACTCTTGAGGAGACATGCCTGATGAGACTGAACTGGAGAGGAGGAGGAGGAGGAGGGGTGCAAGATAAGGCTCTAGTTGGCTTCCCCACCCCCCCACCCCAACATGCACAAGAGCTTTGTGAACGCAACGAATTGGGGGCTTTAAGGGCACTTTATTGTTTTCTGACAGCTTTCCCCTTCTTTTGCAGATTTAAGAAGAGAAGCACATAAGAGAAGCCAATGCTGGGTCAGGCCAGTGGCCCATCCAGTCCAACACCCCTGTGTCACACAGTGGCCAAAAACACCAAGTGCCCTCAGGAGGTCCACCAGTGGGGCCAGGACACTAGAAGCCCTCCCACTGTTGCCCCCTCCCAAGCATCAAGTTGCAGTAGGAGACCACCAAGGAAGTCCAGGGTCGTAATGCTAAGGCAGGTAATAGCAAACCAGCTCTGAACGTCTCTCGCCTTGAAAACCCTGTGGAGTCACCATAAGATGCAATTTGCTTTAGCTGCCAGGAATGATTTAGTAATGAGGAGAACGGCATGGGGAGAAAAAGAAGGGGGGACCTTAACCCTTTCCTCCCCTGCTACCTTATCCTTGACCTGGATATGCCCAGGCTAGCCCGATCTCATCAGATCTCAGAAGCTAAGCAGGGTCAGTCCTGGTCAGTATTTGGAGGGGAGACCACCAAGGAAGTCCAGGGTCGCTACGCAGAGGCAGGCAAGGGCAAATTACCTCTGAAGGTCTCTTGCCTTAGAAACCCTACCAGGCTGCCAAAAGCTGGCGACGACTTGACAGCAAAAAAAAATAATAATCTTATCCTTAAAATAAGAATAAAAATCATGCAGCTTTTATTGAGAGCCAGTTTGGTGTAGTGGTTAGGAGCGGGGACTCTAATCCGGGAGGACGGGGTTTGATTCCCCACCCCTCCACATGTGCCTGCTGGCGTGACCTTGGGTCAGTCACAAGTTCTTTCAGAGCGGTTATCCCAAGAGCAGTTCTCTCAAGAGCTCTCTCAGTCCCACCTCCCTCACAGGTTGTCTGTAGTGGAGAGGGGAAGGGAAAGGAAATTGTAAGCTGCTCTGAGATTCTGAGTCAAGGGCGGGGTATAAATCCAACTCTTCTTCTTTTTCTTCTTCTTCTTTTACCACCACTGGGGCGGGGGGATAGGTTCCCCCAAGTTTCCCCCAGCAAGCACCAGCTTAAGGTGACCTTTTACAAGTGAGAAAAAATGGCAAGATGGGAAAGGGTTAAAGTTTTCTTGTCTCCCCTACCCTTGATAATCCCGGAACCTGCATTCACAACCCGGGGGGGGGGGGGGGAGCCATTTAAAATGGGTACCAAAGAAACTGTAATGTGAAGCTGAATTCTGAGATGATGATTCCTAAAGGAGGGGCCGTGGCTCAGTATTAGAGCGTCTGCTTGGCATGCAGAAGGTCCCAGGTTCACTCCTCGGCATCTCCAGTTAAAAGATCCCAGTTAGGTGATCGGGAGACGTCTATCTAAGACCCTGGAGAGCTGCTGCCAGTCTGGTTAGACAATACTGACTTTGATGGTCTCATTCAGTCTAAGGCTCTGGCTCAGTGGAAGCACCTATGGTTGGCACGCGGAAGGTCCCAGGTTCACTCCCCAGCATCTCCAGTTAAAAGGACGAGGCAGGAGGGGATGGGAAAGACCTCTGCCTGAGACCCTGGATTTCCGCTGCCATCTGAGTAGGCAAGACTGACCTTGTTGCTGTTTAGGACTCCAGTTGAGAAGGACGGACCAAGATTCAGTAGTCTGATGGTCTGATTCAGTAGAAGGCAGATACATGTATGCTGAATGTGGAGAATGCAGAATTTTTTTGTTTCCTTACAGCTACTGGCAGAATAGGATGAGGCAAGTATCGCTTCCTGGACTTGTGTTGCTGACTGTCGGATCTGAACTCAGTTCAGATCTGGCCAGTGGAAACCCAGAAGAAGACTGGGTGAACTTTTGATTGGGGTTGGATACAATACCTTGAACCATATAGGGTTGCCAGGTCCCCCTGGCCGCTGCCAGGGGATGGGGGGGCAGAGTTGCTAGATCCAAGTTGGGAAACTCCTGGAGATTTGGGGGTGAGTCCTTGGGAGGACAGGGACCTCAGTGGGGTACAATGCTATAGAATCCACCCTCCAAAGCGCCCCTTTTCTCCAGGGAATCATATCTCTGTCATCTGGAATTGAGATGTAATTCCAGGGGGACCCCAGGTCTCACCTTGAGGCTGGCATCCAGGGGGGAGAGGCAGAGAGAGGCAGAGAGAGAGAGAGAGAGAGAGAGAAAGTAGCCTATGGCAAATCTGAGGCACTGAGGAAATCTCTTGGCTTCCAGGTCTGCCTTTTAGCCGCCTCCTCCTCCTCCTCCCTCTTTGCCACATTTGATGGGAGTAGACTATAATATAGTTTCCAAAAATCTTGATCTACCAACAGCAACACACACCCACCCACACATTTTAGACAGGTTTCCAATCCTTGTTGGTTTCTTTAAATGGTGCCCAAAGAATTCTGAAAAGAAATATTTCTATTACGTTTCTTTGGAAAGCGACACTTCGCAAAGCGCTGCGGTTGAAACATCTGGCCTGACACTCTCCGCCTCTCGTTTCTCCTTTAAACGTTCCTTTATTTTATTAATGTGTCACAGTTGTTAAGATCTGCAAGATGACTTTTCCCATGGAAATGAACAACAGTATGTGGTATTTGAAAAATGAACACTACCCAAAAGGAAATGGGAAGTAAACGCTTAATTGAGTCAATGTTGTTCACTCCATGTGTTTCTTTCTCTCTTTTTTATCCAGCTGCTATGGGAGTCCATGTCATCTCTGCCAGTTCACAGACATGGGCCCACTGGATCCCAGTATCTCATGAGGGTTCCCATTTGCCAGCTTGTGGCAGAGGCCTCTCAGTAATCGTGGTCCTTGACTGATTGGTGGGTGGAAATGGGGGCCAAACAGGGGCGTGTGTGTGATCTTCCTGGGAAGAAAAACATAAGGCCTCATCTATTCACAGGAAGTTCTGACCAAAGAGGTGCAGGAGCTCATTAGCATACATATTAGCATAACTCATTAGTATATGCCACGTCCCCTGACATCACCGGTCGAATGCCAGTTTCAGTCCCATTATAACTTATGGGCCATTGAAGTCAATGACAAAAACTCATAGGGTATATGAGGGGCTGGAGAAGAGGGGGTTTGAGGGAGAGGCTCCAAACTTGCAGGGTAGCTGCTGGAGCCTCTCCCTGAAATACCCACCAAGTTTCAAGAAGATTGAACCAGGGGGTCCAATTCTATGGACCCCCAAACAGGTTGCCCCATCCCCTCCATTGTTCTCTATGGTGGGAAAAAATGTTACTTTTCCCCCACTATAGAGAACAATGGAGGGAATGGGGCCCGTAGAATTGGACCCCCTGGTCCAATCTTCTTGAAACTTAGTGGGTATTTCGGGGAGACGATCCAGCAGCTACCCTGCAAGTTTGGATTGTCTCCCTCAACCCCCCTCCCCTCCAGCCGCTTTTTAAACCGCCACCGAATTTCGGCGGCAAGCCAAATCAGATCAGAGAATCTGATTCGGCCTGTGGCTGCCCTAGTGTCCACTCCTGGGCTGGCGGAGTGCCGTTCTGGCCCCAAATGACCCCTAACTTCATGAAGCCCTATGTAGATCGCTACCCTATTGCTGTCTTGAATAATGCAGTTTCACCTAGGAAGGAGAGCCAGCGTGGTGTAGCAGTTATGAGCTATGGACTCTAATCTGGAGAACCCGGTTCGATTCCCCACTCCTCCTCCACCAGAAGCCTGCTGGGTGACCTTGGGCCAGTCACATTTCTCTCCGAACTCTCTCAGACCCACCTGCCTCACAAGGTGCCTGCTGTGGGGAGGGAAAGGGAAGCGATTGTAAGGCACTTGGAGACTTCTTCGGGTAAACAAAAGTGGGATATAAAACCAACTCTTCTAATCTAGAGAATCGGGTTTGAGTCCCCACTCCTCCTCCACCTGAGGCCTGCTGGGTGACCTTGGGCCAGTTACGGTTCCCTCAAAACTCTCTCAGCCCCACCTGCCTCACAAGCAGGGGTCATTTCAAGCAGGAGCCAGCCCCCCCCCCCCGTGGGGGAATGCCTGCTTGTGTCATGGCTGCAGCAAAATGACCCTGTCCCCTGGAAAGGTCCTTGTTCCTCCGACCAGCCTTCTGAAGGCTTCAGCCACCACTGAAGCTGTCCTCCCAGAACAGTGGTATTTCTGAGGCTTGGATTAGTAGCTGTCCCCTCTCTGCCAGTTCTTGCTTGCTTGCTTGCTTGCTTGCTTTCTCTCTCTCCCTCCCTCCCTTGCCTTCTGACATACTTCCAGTGATGTCAGGTGGTGTAGCATATGCAAATAAGTTATGCTAATGAGTTATGCTAATGAGCTCCTGCACCTCTTTTTCTACGAAATGACCCCTGCTCACAAGGTGCCTGTTGTGGGAAGAGGAAGGGAAGGCAATTGTAAGCTGTTTTGAGACTCTTTAGGGTAGAGAAAAGTGAGGTATGAAAACCAGCCCTCCTCCTCCTTCTTCTTCTTCTTCTTCTTCTTCTTTTGCATGCCTGTATTAGCCTTCACAAGCTCTGAAGCTTCTGGAATGAAGAAGAAGAAGAGGAAGATATTGGATTTATGCCCCACTCTTCACTCAGAGTGGCTTACAAACTCCTTTCCCTTCCCCTCCCCACAGCAGACACTCTGTGAGGTAGGTGGGGCTGAGAGAGCTCTTTCCAGGACTGCTCTTGAGAGAACAGATCTGAGAGAACTTGTGACTGACCCAGGATCACACCAGCAGCTGCACGTGGAGGAGTGGGGAATCAAACCCGGTTCTCCCAGGTTAGAGTCTGCACTCCTAATCACTACACCACACTGGCTCATGGTGAGGCTTTGGTTCCTAACATGGCAAGAATGGGTTTTCGCCCCACCCCTCCCCCCAGTCAAATTTGCCAGGAACTTAACAAGTAACAAATAAGCATAGCTGCAAATTGCACGGTTGGTGGTTTTATCCGCGACCCGGAGTGTATGAAACTCCGCCATTTTGGAAGGCGACGACTGTCCACATAATGTTCCAGGCCAACCCGGCTAAAAATTGTCTTCGCTGGTGATGCAACTGGCTGGTTTGCATCCTCCTGGTGAATTATTGCTCTTTGTAAATCAACAGCAGCCTTAGAAGATGTTGATTTATGTGTGTCTGCACATTAAGAAATAGCAACATGACCAACTGAAGACCACAAGAATGACATAATGTAATGTTGTCTTATTTCCCAATTTCTCAAAACTACTACTTGGTCGGGGGGGGGGGGGGAGAGAAGCCCTCCAAGAATAAAGAAGAAAACAGCCATGAGGACCTTTAGGAAATGGTGAGCCCTCGAATATAGTGGCCGCCTAGTGGTGAGAAACAGAAAGTACCTGCAGATCGGACCATTCATTTGCATAGCCGGGTGGGGCCAACTGACACGCAAACTTGTCGAGGGTCTTTTGAAAACGTGGACGGCACAGAAAATGGGTGTGGCCAAAATGATGTCTCTGACACTTGTAGCGACAGCGCAACTATCAGAGGAAGAAGCTCTGTGTGTTCCCGGCCTGTAGCCAGGATTTTTTTTAAATTTGGGGGGGCCTTTAAATAAGTCAGGGGGCACCCCACATACACACCTGCACCCACACCCAAGGGCGCACCTGGGCTGGATGGGAAGTTGGGGGGGCCTCGGTGGTAAATCAGGGGGCTGGGCCCCGAGTTGCCCCACTGTCACTACAGGCCTGGTGTGTTCCCAGAATTATTCACCCTAGCCAGGAATAATGTTGAGAAGTATGGAAATACAAAGATCAGACGCCTATTTGTTTCTTTGGTGACGCTTTCCAAGGATGAAAAAAGTCTGAGTCCCGTGGCACCTCGAAGACCAACAAAGTTTAGTTCTGGGTAGAAGCTTTCCTGTGCCCCACCACCCAAAAAAAACCTTACCAAATACAATAGAGATTATTAGGAAAGTGACTGAGAATAAAACGGCCAGTATTGTAATGCCCCTGTGGAGATCTATGGTGCGGTCTCATTTGGAATACTGTGTACATTTCTGGTCATCGTATCTCGGAAAGGACATTGCAGAGCTGGAAAAAGTACAGAGAAGGGAAACCAAGACGATGAGGGGGTCTGAGGAAAGGCTGAAGTGTCTGGGACTTTTCCCAGTTTAGAAAAGAGATTACTAAGGGGGGGCATGATAGAGGTTTATAAAACCATGCATGGTGTGGAGAGAGCTGACAAAGAGAAATGGTTCTCCTTCTTCCAAAATACTAGAACTCGAGGGCATCCAATAAAACTGATGGGACAAAAGAAAATACTGCTTTACACGTAGCATGATGAAAATGTGGACTTCGCTGCCAGAGGATGTGGTGATGGCCACAGGAATAAACAGCTTTAGAAGGGGATTAGACAGATTTATGGAGGAGAGGTCTATCGGTGGCTACTAGCCATGGTGGCTGAGGGGAACTTCCACATTCAGGAACACTAAACCTCTGAACCCCATAGGCAGGAGGCAACATAAGAGAAAGGCCTTGGCCTCTCTGCCCTGTTGTTGGCCCTCCAGAGAAACTGGCTGGCCACTGTGTGAGACAGGATGCTGGACTAGATGGACTACTGGTCTGATCCAGCAGGGCTCTTCTTATGTTCTTCTTATTACACCATTGAGTGACCATAAAGGCCATCCTAATAGGGTTGCCATGCCTCGCAAATGTCTGGACTGTTGGGACAGGAACATAAAGGTGGCACAATGTTGTCTGTGCCGCTTTGTCACTTCCTGGGGAAACGCAGAAGTGACATAAGGTAGCTCTAGGAATCATCAGGAACTCTGTGATAAAACCATACTGTTTCTGGTGATTCCTAGAGCTACTCTACATCACTTCCAGGTTTCCCCCCAAAAGTGATGCCGCACTGCCGATGATGTCTATGGTAAGTAGGACTGCTGACAGGAGGTCTCCGGCCATAGTGGGAGGCCTGGCTACCCTACTTCCTAAAAAGTTCTGTCTCCCAGCCCGTACAGAAATGTATCCAAAGTAAAGTCTGCCTTAATTTATCCAGAAGGCTGCTCCGTATGCCTGGAGTGGTCATCAAGAAAACTTCCTAGAGAGCAGCTCCAGAGCGGAAATTTGTAGGGTTCTGAACACCCCAAAAGTGGAGCTACATGTAGTGTAGTTGCTTTCTCCAGGCCATCTTTCAAGGACTTGAACACCGCGTACGTTCCAAGCTGCACAGCAGACGCTGAAAGCCCACTGTTAGACGTATTTAGGACCTGGCTGCCAGACATACAAATAGTCGGACAGGAAGTACTTAGGTCAACCCCTTGGCTCCGAGTTACTCTTGCACTATGCACCTGTGACCTTTGGCCCTCCCCGAGATAATATTTGTCTTAGAAGTGACAGCTTTCGTCTTAACCAATCGCAACTGCTCCCGACATTTGTGCAGCAGATGGTGGGAAACGCTTGGCAAGGTTGCTGCATTGGAGTTTCATTTCGTTTTTGCCAAAAGATGATGCAGAAGAAGAAGGGTGACTGAAAGGAAGATGAGAGGCATCCTCATGGCTTAGGGTTGCCAATATCCAGGTGGAGCCTGGAGATCTCCCAGAATTACAACTGATTGCCAGACCTGTTTCCTGGAGAATCTGTTCGCTGGAGAAAATGGCTGCTTTGGAGGGTGACTCTGTGGAGCTATACCCCTCTGAGGTCCCTTCTCTCCCCAGGCTACACAATTTTAAAATAATAATAACAGCAACAGCAATAATAATAAGAGAGCCAGTTTGGTGTAGTGGTTGACCTAAGTACTTCCTGTCCGACTATTTGTATGTCTGGCAGCCAGGTCCTAAATACGTCTAACAGTGGGCTTTCAGCGTCTGCTGTGCAGCTTGGAACGTACGCGGTGTTCAAGTCCTTGAAAGATGGCCTGGAGAAAGCAACGGGGCAACTGGCCATTTCTATCTGCAGTATCAGCGGAACCTCTAGCAGCAGAAAAGAGCCAGGGTCCAGTAGCACCATAAAGAGTAACAATATCTGCGGTACGAAAGCTCCTCCCCCTGCCACAAATTTCGTTTTTTCGTTAGCCTTCAAGGTGATATTGAATTATAGAATCGTAGAGTTGGAAGTAGAAGGGTGCCAATTCTAGGCTGGAACAGTCCTGGATGTTTTGGGGGGGGGGGGGGTTCCGTAGAGTTGGAAGAGACCTCCAGGGTCACCTAGTCCAAACCCCTGCACAAGGCAGGAAATTTGCAAATACCTCCCCACGCCCACCCCCAGTGACCCCTGTTCCATGCCCAGAAGATGATAAAAACCCTCCAGGATCCCTGGTCAAACTGGCCTGGAGAAAAATGGCTTCCTGACCCCAAAGTGGCGATCAGCATTTCCCTGGGCATGTAAGAAAGGGCCACAAGAACTAAGTACTGAGGCGACCCTTCCTCTCCCCCCCCCCCCCAAGATCTGCCTAAGTTCACAGAATCAGCAATGCTGTCCGATGGCCATCTAGCCTTTGTTTGAAAACCTCCAAAGATGGCAAGCCCACCACCTCCTGAGGAAGCCTGTTCCACTGAGGAACCGCTCTAACTTTCAGGAAGTTCTTCCTAATGTTTGGCTAAAAACTCTTTTTGATTTAATTTCACCCCCTTGGTTCTGGTCCGACCTTCTGGGGCAATAGAAAACAACTCTGTACCATCCTCTATGTGACAGCCCTTCCAGTACTTGAAGATGGTGATCCTATCACCTCTCAGTTGTCTCCTCTTCAGGCTAAACGTACCCAGCTCCTTCAACCTTTCCTCATAGGACTTGGACCTTGGGTCAGTCATTGCCCTTCTCTGGACACGTTCCAGCCAATGTTCCCTCTAAGCTGAGTTAGCGTGAGCTAGCTCACAGTTGTTTAGCCTCCGGCTCACACACTTTTGTCTCCGCTCAGGAAGGATGGCTCCAGAGCAAACTAATTTATGCAGCAGCCAAATCACTCACTCACAACTTTAATGACAGTAGCTCACAAAGCAGAATTTTTGCTCACAAGACTCCACAGCTTAGAGAGAGCATTGGTTCCAGCTTATCCTTCTTAAATTGTGGTGCCCAAAACTGAACACAGTACTCTAGGGGTGGTCTAACCAGAGCAGAGTAAAGCGATACCATCTCTTCGTGTGATCTGAACACTATGCTTCTGTTCAGGGCTTTTTTTGTAGAAAAAGCCCAGCAGGAACTTATTAGCATAATTGGCCACACCCAACAGCAGAAACTCATCAGCATATTAGACCACACCCCTGACAGCGCAGCTCCCTCCCAGGATTGGCTTCCACAGGTGCCCTGCGGCTTGCGGGGTGCATGGAGAACCCGAGGGACGGAAGGCAGTTTCTGGATCAGCTTCCCTAGGGGCCCTGCAGCTGTGGGTTGCCTGGGGAACCCGAGGAGAGAAGGCAGTTTGAGCTGCCTTCCCTCCCTGGATTGGATTGGCCTCCCCAGGCGCCCCATGGCTTGCAAGGCGCCTGGGGGACCTGGAGGGGGGAGGCCGTAGGCGTGGCCAACTCAGAAGCCAGCCGGAACGCCATTCCTGTGCGTTCCTGCCCCAAAATAGCCCTGCTTCTGTTGATACAGCCCAAAATGGCATTTCCCTTCTTAGCTACCGCATCACACTGCTGGCTTATGTTCACTGTATGGTCCACTAAGACCCCTGGATACTTTTTGCACATACTACTACCAAGAAAAGTCTCCCTCATCCTATAATTATGCATTTGATTTTTCCTACCTAAATCCCTACCTATTGGACCCTTTCTGTTTTCTACTGCTTCAGACAGACTAACCGGTGACCCATTTTGATCTAGCAGAATCTCTGTCTAAATCCTGCCAACAAATACTCCACGTGGAAGAACATACAGTCCAGGCCTGGTTCTTTGCACAGCCATCTGTGGCCCAGATCTTGGCTATCCTTGCGCCGGAACTGGGGTTTGGCCAGAGAGGGATTTGTGACATCCAATCTCAGAGGTGGGCGAGAATGTTGAGACCACAGATGGCGCAGACTGAGTGCCCTGAAGCTATCAAAGGCCCCTTGAAGAAAGTTCTCCAGCCAATGACGTCACCATGGCGCAAAGACCTTTTCTCTGCACCCCCTCCCCTGCTGTGGTTGACCTTTATTCCAAATCTGCTTGATTCAAAACATGGGCATCTAAGTTGTGGCTCTTTAAGAGATGTACGGTCATCGAAGAGATGATGGACGCAAGAGGGAATCAGAAAGGTTGCGGTGAAGTCATATTTTGCCTCCCACTGATTCTCGTCAGTTTCCCGTCATCCGAGGCAACGCTCGTCATCGTGTGTCACACGCGGAATGCTGTTTCTCATAATCGAAATTGGCCTGGGAGTTCTCTTGACAAGGCCAAAGAACCTGGGACCAATAAATCTGGATCGGATTATGTTTTCATGGCAGGGAAGAGGAGATGGATGGTGGGATACCGAGAGGTCGGTCAGCCGTCTGTTGTCAATGGAACATCCACCCTAACTCGTGTTTGAAATATTCGCTGATATCCCGGCAGAAGCAAGGATTCTGATGACTTCCAGCTCACTCGATTGACGAATTTTACACTGTCCCATCGAAATAGGCCAGAAGGCGGTCAACAGTCCTGTCTTAAGCAGAACAACTAGACTGGAGTCCTATGGCAACTTGGAGACAAGTAAGATTTCCCTTCGTCAGATACGAAGACCCTTATAGTGGTGGTGGCTACAAGCATAGACAGCTTCAAGAGGGGACTGGAGAAATATATGGAACAGAGGTCCATTAGTGGCTATTAGCTACAAGGTATAGATGGAACGCTCTGTCTGGGGCAGTGATGCTCTGTCTTCTTGGTTCTTGGGGGGCCACAGTGGGAGGGCTTCTAGTGTCCTGGCCCTGCTGGTAGACCTCCTGAGAGCACCTGGGTTTGGGCCATTGTGTGACAGTGTTGGACTGGTTGGGCCATTGGCTTGATCCAACATGGCTCCTCTCACGTTCTTATGTTCTACCTTCTGAAACTATTCTAAGCATCTGTGTGTTTTTTTAAAAGCACAGAATTTATGATGGATTTATATAATTTGTGGTAGTCTAAACCAGGTGTGGCCAAACTTGCTTAATGTAAGAGCCACACGTCAGATGTTTGAGGACCAAAAGACAGGAACAAATATTACACAACACATTTTTAATGAAAAATATGCAAATTTGCTTTTTATTAACGTTTAAATGAGACTGCCAAAAATAAAAACAAAAGGGGGGGAAACAAGTATGGATAATGATATATTTATTTGTCCAATGATATTTATTTTGTTTGCTAATCATATTTATGTGTCTAAGAGAGAGAGAGAGAGGTGGAAAGAAAGGATGATAGAGGTGGAAAGAGAGAAAGAGAGAGAAAGCAAATAGATGGGGGAGGGAGGGGGAGGGATGAAGGAAGAGAGACAGAAAGAAAGAGCGAGAGAGGCAATAGATTGGGAGCCTCCCGGGAGTCGCACAATACGTGTGAAAGAGCCGCATGTGGCTCCTGTGCCACAGTTTGGCCACCCCTGGTCTAAACAGTTCCCTGCAGCAGTAACACAAGTGATGGGGTGGGGGAGCAGAACACCAGGCGCTGTGAGAAAGAGTAGACTCTATAGCATTATACCCCGATAAGTTCCCTCCTTCCCCAAACCATGCTCTCTTCGGGCTGCACCTTGAAATCCCCAGGAATTTCCCAGTCTGGAGCTGGCAACCCCAGGAGGGTCCTCTCCCTAGAGATTTTCAGGAAGCTCTGCAAGGTTTTTTTGTTTGCCAGGGATTTTGATGGGGGTTGAATAGGCAGACATCTTTTGGGGGAGAGATTTGGGGGGAAGAGATCTGGGGGTCTGGTATTTTCTCCTGGTTTTAGCTAGAAATGGGGGGGGGGGGGTTTATAACTATTCCTGTAAGATGCCTTGAACTACAAGGGAAACGCAGGGTTTAAACGTTTCAGTTTTGTTCATTCTGGATTCGTTTCATTCATTCTGAAGGAGTGAGCCGTGACTCACAAAAGCTCTTACTCTGCCATAAATTTTGATTCCGGTGCTTCTGGACTCTTGCTCTTTTCGACTGCCACAGACGGACTGACAGGACTGCCCATCTTGATCTCATAGATAAATTAATTAATAAATACATGGCTTGATCTGGTCATTCTTGCATGACCTGGCTTCTCTTCGGTAATCCTCACTTAGGAGACCATTGCAGGGGATTGGGTCTAATCCATCCATTTCCAGGAGGAGGAGGAGATGGAGATTGGATTTAGACCCCGCCCTTCACTACCCAAAGGAGTCTCAGAGCAGTTTACAGTCTCCTTCCCCTCCCTACAACAGACCCCCTGGGAGGGAGGTAGGGCTGAGACAGCTCTTTTGAGAACTGCTCGTGAGAGAACAACTCTGAAAGGACTTATGACTGACCCAAGGTCATACCAGCAGCTGCATGTGGAAGAGTGGGGAATCAAACCCGGTTCTCCCAGATTAGAGACCGCACTCCTACCCACTACACCAAACTGGCTCTGATATCCCAGATTTCTCCCCTTGGGTTCCACTAGGGTTGTCTCAGGCACGATTTAGGGTTGGGAAATTCCTGGAGATTTAGGGGTGGATGCTAGCAAGGACCAGGTTCGGGGAGGAGAGGAGAGGGACTTTAGTGGG
Source organism: Lepidodactylus listeri (assembly GCA_029233225.1). Taxonomy (NCBI): domain Eukaryota; kingdom Metazoa; phylum Chordata; class Lepidosauria; order Squamata; family Gekkonidae; genus Lepidodactylus; species Lepidodactylus listeri. The sequence continues at coordinate 97,110,306 of JARCFY010000011.1, read as the reverse complement.
GTCTAATGCCATCAAGTCCATCCTCCACAGCACCCGTTTTCTCCAGGGGGAACTGACCAGGGGGAACTGACCCAGGACCATAAGGTTTTCAAGGCAAAAGAAGAGCAGAACTGGTTTGCCATGGATACCAGGGATGCAGAGATGACCTATCATTCCAGGGGAGGCTGGGGGTTGGCATCCCTAAGCTGAGCTTCCAACTCCTTTATCTCTTCCTTGAAAGAAAGGGGGGGGGGAATCCTCTCTTCCCCTGTCCCTCCCTCCCCCCAACAGCCAAAGTTTCCAAACTTCAGTCCTGCTGCTGCTGCTGCTTCCCAAGCTGGATGAGACTAATAAGAACACCACCTGAGGGGGGAAACAGGCGAAACGCACAGACGCACTTCCTCCCCGGAGGATCAAACGGCCGAGGCTGCTCCTTTTCAAGTTTTATTCATCCCCGCTTCATAATTTTCGACCACATCATTAGTCATTTCCTATTATCGGATTCTTGGTCGCGGAGTCATCCCCGCAGTAAATGGAGAGATAGGCTTGGCTTGCCACCTCTGCTCCTGGGCCGTCAGCTACCCACCAGCACATCTGGGCAAAGAAAGGCAGGAGAAGGGGGGGGGGGGTCACAGGAGAGCCAATTAGAAGCACTGGGCACACACACACGCCCCCTCGGAACAAAGGACAGGCGGACCATTTTCCCCAGCTGGGTTCCTTCTCTGCCTGGTCACTCACAGGATGTGGCAACAGATAAAGGAAGTGGAGGGGGGAGAAATGGGGAGGGGGGGTGGACCCCGAGTAGCAGGGCTGTAGCAGAGTCTTTCCAATGCGGAGCTCGTAAAATGGTGAAACGGAGCCTCCCCTGGGAATGTCACAAATTAGAGGATGCCTCTGGGTATCCATTGCTGGGCATGGAAGATGCTGTCCCAGGCAGGAACCCTGCTGGGGGGGGGGGGGCTTCCCAGAGGCGACTGATTGGCTGCTGTGGGAACAGAATGCTGGACTAGACGGGCCTTTGGTCGGATCCAGCAGCAGGGCTGCCTCTTTGGCCACTGGCGGGGGGGGGGCATAACATAAGAACATCAGAAGAGCCCTGCTGGATGAGACCAGTGGTCCATCTAGTTCAGCATCCTGCCTCACACAGTGGCCAGCCAGACCCTCTGGAGGGCCAGCAACAGGACAGAGAGGCCGAGGCCTTCCCCTGATAAGGACATCAGAAGAGCCCTGCTGGATCAGACCAGTGAGGGTCCATCTAGTCCAGCATCTTGTCTCACACAAGGGCCAACCAGTTCTTCTGGAGGGCCAGCAACAGGGCAGGGAGGCCGAGGCCTTCATGAGAACATCAGAAGAGCCCTGCTGGATCAGACCAGTGAGGGCCCATCCAGTCCAGCCTCCTGTCTCACCCAGTGGCCAAGCAGTTCCTATGGAGGGCCAACAACAGGGCAGAGAGGCTGAGGCCTTCATTAGAACATCAGAAAGAGCCCTGCAGGATCAGACCAGTGAGGGTCCATCTAGTCCAGCATCCTGCCTCACACAGTAGCCAACATAGAAGCCGAGGCCTTCATTAGAACATCAGAAGAACCAGATGGGATGACCCCCTGCTTCAGCCTCCAAAAAGCAAGTGACCAGAGAGTTACCAATAGATAGGCAGACATGAAGCATCTTCCTGTATACTCTTACACATTGAATAAAACATTGTTGGTCTTAAAAGGTGCCACTGGACTCAAACTTTGTTCTGTTCACTCTTCTGTCACGGAACCCTTTGAAGTGCAGACTGCGACTCTTAGGGAAACAGCTTCCTTCCGGCTCCTTGCTCTCTTCCCACGTGCCTACAAAGGGGGAGGCCACGATTCTCCATCTTTGGCGCCATGGATGCCAGACACCTCTCTGCATCGGCATCCATCACTAGCTAGACAGAACAGGATCTGCCCCTGTCTCTACGCTGCACTGTCCAGTATGTATTTCCTAAATAAAGCAGCTCTTATTTTCTTTTAAGCTGACAAGTGGCTCTGTGTAACTCTGTAGTCTTACAAGCACAGCTGATCGAAGGAGCTCTGCTGCGCTGTGAGCCTTTAGTGCACACTCTGAAATTTAGCAAGGGATTTGGCTTAACATAGAAGAAGAAGAAGATATTGGATTTATACCCCGCCCTTCACTCACTTGGAGTCTCAGAGCAGCTTACAGTCTCCTTTCCCTTCCCCTCCCCACAACAGACACCCTGAGAGGTAGGTGGGGCTGAGAGAGCTCTTTCCAGAGCTGTCCTTGAAAGAACAGCTGTGACAGAGCTATGGCTTGCCCAAGGTCATCCAGCCAGGTGCAAGTGGAGGAGTGGGGAATCAAACCCGGTTCTCCCAGATTAGAGTCCGCGCACTTAACCACTACACCAAACTGGCTCTCCCAACAGAAGCAAGTTTGATTCCCTTTCCTCCGCCATGCGAAGCCTGCTGGGTGACCTTGGGCCAGACACAGTTCTCTCAGGAATCTCTCTCAGCCCCATCTGTCTCACAGGGTAGAAGAGGAGAAGAAGAGAAGAGATTGGATTTATACCCTGCCCTTCAATACCCGAAGGAGTCTCAGAGCGGCTTACAATCTCCTTCCCCTTCCCCTCCCCACAACAAACACCCTGTAAGGTAGGTGGGCCTGAGAGAGCTCTGACAAAAACTGCTCTTTTTCAAGAACAGCTGTACCAGAACTATGGCTTGCCCAAGGTCATCCAGCTGGCTGCATGTGAGGAATGGGGAATCAAACCTGGCTCTCCCAGATTAGAGTCCGCTCACTTAACCACTACACCAAACTGGCAAGGGTACCTGTTGTGGGGAGAAGAAGCAGGGTTACCAGGTCTCCCCTGGCCACCAGTGGGGAGTGCAGGATAGGGTTGCTGGATCCAGGTTGGGAAACTCCTGGAGATTTGGGGATGGAGCCTGGGGAGGACAGGGACCTCAGTGGGGTAGAATGCCACACAGTCCACCCTCCAAAGAATCCATTTTCTCAAAGGGAACTGATCTCTGTAGTCTGGAGATGAGCTGTGATTCCAGGGGATCCCCAGGTCGCACCTGGAGGCTGGCAACCCTAAAGGAAGGGAAGGCGCTTGAAAGTCACTTTGAGACTCCTTAGGTTAGAGGAAAGTGGGGTATAAAAACCTCCTCTCCTTCTTCTGCTCAGCCAAGGTGGAAGGTTTTCTCCAGCCCAAAGAGTCGTCCTCACATGGAAGGGGCTCTTCCACCAACAGTGTGAGCATGTCTTCTGTCAGAAAGCCCAAAACAGAAGAAGGCTTCCAAATTGACTGCACAGACTGGGAAGATACAAGCTGGTGTGACTCTCGTTGATGTATACAAAGTACTTCGAGGACGCTGGTGTACAGGCCCAATTTGTCCCAGTTCAGTCACTTCTTTCAGAAAAGGGGAATTTTGCTGTGTCTGTGACAGACACCCCCTGCCCAGAAGTGTTTCCCCAATAATTTCAACAGAAGGGGAGAGTTTCCGAGCACCTCGCATCCATCCACGGGGAATAAAACTGCATCTAAGGATAGGGGCCCTTATGTGCAAACTGGAAAGGTACATTTTCCCCTCATCTTGTTCTCTCTCTCTCTCTCTCTCTCCCTCTTCTTTTATTAGTAGCAGTAATGACATCTCAGAAATGGAGGCCGAACCATAATTGCTACATGCGTCTAATAAATTGCCTCCGCTTCCTCAAAATGAATTCTTGTGAATCAATCAAGGCCTTTGTTCTCAGGGCTGCTGAGTTACTTCATTTCATTTATTTTGGCCTTCCTGTGGGGGTTTTCCATGCCGTAACAATAAGGGAAAGTCTAAACGAGGGGGGAAACAGAGGCCCGTCACTTGAGGGAACCAAGCGAGTCGTGCAAAAACGAACATCGCCACAAAAGAACTTGTCCACACGCGCACACGCAAACCATTGTGTGCTCTCCATCTCAGTCAAAAAGAGTGATAGATCAAACCAGTGGTCCATCTAGTCCAGCATCCTGTTTCACACAAGTGCCAACCAGATGTTCCTGGAAAGCCTACAAGGAACCTAAACAGGCCAATCTTCCCCTGTTGTTGCTCTCCAGCACTGGCTCAGTGGTAGAGCATGTGCTTTGCATGCAGAAGGTCCCAGGTTCAATCCCTGGCAGCTCCATTAACCTCTCCTCCATGAATTGGTCTAATTCACTTTTAAAGCCATCTATGCCTGTTGCTGTCATCATCACATGCCACGGAAGTGAGTGCTACAAATTGTGGAATGGGTTATCGTTACCAGCCTTCATGGAGCATGGACATAACCATCTTCAAGTACTTGAAGGGCTGTCCCACAGAGGATGGTGCTGAGTTCTTTTCCATTTCCCCAGAAGGTCGGACCAGAACATGCGGGTTGAAATTAGATCAGAAGAGTTTTCAGCTGGGAAGAATTTCCTGACAGAGAAGAAGAAGAGAAGAAGAAGAGATTGGATTTATACCCCGCCCTCCACTCCCCAAGGGAGTCTCAGAGCAGCTTACAAACTCCTTTTCCCTTCCCCTCCCCACAACAGACACCCTGTGAGGTAGGTGGGGCTGAGAGAGCTCTTTCCCAAGCTGTCCTTGAGGGAACAGCTGGTACAGAGCTATGGCTTGCCCAAGGTCATCCAGCCAGGTACAAGTGGAGGAGTGGGGAATCAAACCCGGTTCTCCCAGATTAGAGTCCGCGCACTTAACCACTACACCAAACTGGCTCTTCCTCAGTGGAACAGGCTTCCTCGGGAGGTGGCGGGCTCTCCTTCTCTGGAGGTTCCCAAACAGAGGCTAGAAAGCCATCTGACAGCAATGCTGATCCTGTGAACTTGGGCAGATCATGAGAGGGAGGGCAGGAAGGGTCGCCTCAGTGCATAGTTCTCGTGGCCCTTTCATACACGCTCACTGGAACCAATGAGCATCTAGTCCAGGAGTCCTCAACGTTGCGGGCGCCATGACGCCTGGTAACTCCTTTCCTGGGGCCAGCCGATCGTCTTTAGAAAATGCGTGCAGGCAGGTGGGTATTTTGCCCAGCAAGGTTTCTGACTGGCCATTGGAGATTGGATTGGCTATGCAGATTTATTTTTTAAAATGTTGCTTTGGCAGCAGCTGCCACCACAGCTCAAGGATCTTCACTGTGAGATGAAACGGAGAAAAGAAATATGGCCTGGACACTCGGCAGTTTGTGGAACAGGACTTTTATGTCGACAGTGGGCTGAAGTCTGGACTAGGGGTGTACCCAAAAAAATCGGCCGGCTTCGGATTCGGCCAAATTACAATGAATCTGATTCAGCCGGTCGAATGACCCTCAAATGCCACTTTCGGCAATGCAACCCGATTGGGGTGGTATTCAGCCAGCCAAATCAGATCGGCTGTGTGGGGAGGGGCTTCTCCAGCTCGTCCAAACCGAATGCACATCCCTAGTCTGTACCCACCCCAGCAGAGGCCATAGACTCATTAAAAAGGTTGCAGCAGATGCTAGCCACAGCTAACCTCAGACTGCACAAAACTGCATCCAACAGCGTGCAAGCGTTGAAGGCATTTGACCCAGAAGATCACGCCAAAAGCCTGAAGGATCTAACCCTGTGTGACAACACCCGCCTCGGTCTTAGTTGGGACCTAAAGAGGGACTCCTTCACCTTCCAAGCGCCAGCTCCAGAAAAGCAGTTTACCAGACGAGGTGTTTTGTCAACGGTGAACAGCCTGTTCAATCCCTTTGGGTTTGCAGCTCCGGTGACTATCCAAGGGAAGCACTTACTACGCACACTCTCCCAAAGACTGGGATGAACCTCTTCCCCTCAACCAGAGGCAGGACTGGGAAACTTCCACAGCAATCTGCAAGGCATATACAAATCCCGCACCCACGTCCCAATCTCACCCACCACCGTTTCCCACAGAGAGCTGCGCATCTTCTTGGATGCATCAACCAAGACGATAGCAGCAGGAAGTACCTCGAAGTCACCAGCAGGGAGAGAGTGGGCTTCGTCATGGGAAAGGCCAAGCTAGCACCTCAACAGGGACACACCATCCCAAGGCTGAAACTGTGAGGTGCTGTGTTAGCTGGATATTACAGAGAGAGAATACAGAGGGGAATGGATGTTGAGTTCAAGGTCACAACCTTCTGTACAGACAGCAAAGTGGCGCTAGGTTACATACACAACCAGAGCCAGAGGTTCTACGGGTATGTGAGCAACAGAGTGGAACGCATTAGACAGACGGTCTTTGCATCCTGAGCAGTGGAGAGATGTTCCCACAGATCAGAATCCTGCGGACCACGCAACGCGTTCTATTCCGAAATCTCAGTTGGCTGAGTCAACCTGACTGAAAGGTCCTGAACTCCTCCTACACCCACACAGCCCATCACAACGTGAGAAGGAACACCATGAGCTTTTAGACTCAGACCAGGACGCTGACGCATGGCCTCAGGTCATTTTATGATAACGGAGATTGAAACAAAGCCCCACCTGGAAGCACAACACTTTGAACGATTCTCCCATTGGTCCCGCTTGTTCCGGGAGCAGCACGTATCGTCCACAATGTATATCACTGCAAAACTGGGCTGACCTGGCTAGACGAGCACCACTGGGCAGAGAAGTTAATCCTCCGCAGTGTACAACGAGAGTCCTATCTACAGGAGTTCGAGTGTCTCACAAAGGAGAAAACAGTACCAAAGACCAGCCCCCTCCTCAAGTTGAGCCCATGCCTCGATGGCAACAGGTTACTCAGGGTAGGAGGGCACTTGAACATGGCCAATGTGGCCCCAGCAGAGAGGAGAAGGAGGAGGAGGAGGAGATTGAATGTATACCCCACCCTTCACTACTCAAGGGAGTCTCAGAGAGTTTTACAAACTCCTTTTATGGCTCCACCCACTACACTACAGCGGGATTCTAAAGGAGCCTGCAGGTTCAAAAAAGTTGGCAACCCCTCATCCAGCCCAACATCCTCTTTCCAACAGTGGCTGGTCAAATGCCCCTAGGAAGACCACCAGCTATGGTTGCCAACCTCCATGAGGGGGCTGGAGATCTCCTGGGATTACAACGATCTCCAGACTACAAAGGCCAGTTCCACATGTGCCCGCAGGCTCCAAAAGTTTGGGGATCCCTGTTATATTATTGTATTATACCTCATAGCTACAGCATTGATTTTTTCCCCTGCTTGGGTTGCCAACCTCCAGGTGGAGCCTGGAGATGTCCCAGAATTACAACGGATCTGCGGGTTGCTTCAGAGAGCGGACTCTATGGCATTGAACTCAGGTCAGGTCCTTCCCCTCCTCACACCCAGCCCTCTCAAGGCTCCATCCCCAAATATCCAGGAATTGCCAACCTCAGAGTTGGGAACCATACCTGCCACTCACATCTCATGAGGCCCGTGTGCCTCAGGACAGCCCCCGCTGGTGAAAGAAAACAAGTCGCTAATCTTTACGGCCCTGAAGGTTAGCCTGATACCCCGTGGTCATAAGAACATAAGAGAAGCCAAAGTTGGATTGGGCCAATGGCCCATCCAGTCCAACACTCTGTGTCACACACTGACCAAAAACACCAGGTGCCCTCAGGAGGTCCACCAGTGGGGCCAGGACACTAGAAACCCTCCCACTGTTGCCCCCCCCCCCAGCACCCAGTGAAATTTCAGAAGCTTGGTGGAGGGAACACTGACTTAGATTTCCATTGGTCGAGAAGGAGACCCTCCCCTTGACTCGGGGAACGATCCCTAGAATGGATAAGGCCTTGCATAATGGACAATAGCCTGTCTGGAAGAAAGATGGCTTCTTTAATTTATAATAAGGCTTGTTTTTGCCCAGGAAATTGTTGGCAACGTCGCCTGGAACAAAACACTCGGCTGTCCACCGGCCAGTTCCTTTTGCCAACAGAGGCCGCGTTGTCCGGGCCTCCGTCAGTGCAGAAACAAAGGGTGCTCCCCCCCCCCCCCCCGGTAACTGCTTCATCATGATAGAGGCGCACCCTGCTATTTAATCTGTCACTGATAGACCAGCAGCTGTCAATACACCAGTTCAAATATCGGATACTCGCAAGGACTTTCGCGGACCTCTGATTGCCCGATGCCAGGGATGAATGAGGCGGGGGGACATATCTGAGGCACAGTGTCCTGGTTGCAATTCCCCCAGAGGCCCTCGTCTGGCCATCGCCGCAGCCAGCTGGATCTTGGCCCTGATTTCGTCCCGCTTCATTTTCTAGGGTTTTTAAAAATATTAAAGCAACAACTCTAGTGCATCAGGACCCAGCCTTTCTTCTAGGGAGCTCAAGGCAGCCTAAACAGCCCTTCCTCCTTTTTACCCTCACAACAGCCCTGTGAGGAAGGTGAGGCTGAGAGAGAAGGACTAGTCCAGGGCCACCCAGGCAGCGATCGCACACACTAAATAATCCACTTTCAATCCACTTTCAATGCACTTTCCAACTGGTTTTACTGTGTGAACTGCGGGATCCAGTTGGAAAGTGCATTGAAAGTGGATTGAAAGTGGATGAGTGCTTCAATCACACACACTAACTCACACCCTGCCACCAATTTGGTTCGTCTCTAACAGGGGTGGCCAAACTTGCTTAACGTAGGAGCCATACAGAATAAACGTCAGATGTCTGAGAGCCGCAAGACCTAAACAAATATTACAGAAATGGTTTATTGGAAAATATGCAGATTTGCTTTTTATTAACATTAAAGGAGACGGCCAAAAGTAAAAAACAAAAGGGGTAAAAATAGATATTGATAATGCTATTTATTTGTCCAATGATATTTGCAGGCGGGGGGGAGGGGGGGTTGAGAACGCATTTAAAGTCAAAGTTGCTTTCTTTCTCTGCTCCCCCCTGCCCAAGCCTACCCAGGCTGGGGAAGGGAAGACCAACTGGGGAGGCATGCCTCCCCTTTGCGTCCCCAGCTGCCCTGCCAGGATCCACCCAATATGTCTGAAAGAGCTTCATGTGGCTCCCACGCCACCATTTGGCCACCCATGGTCTTTAAGGTGCTCCTGGACTCTGAAGAAGTGAGCAGCGACTCACGAAAGCTCCTCCCCTGCCACAAATTCTGTTAGTCCTGAAGGGTGCTACTGGACTCTGGTTCTTTTCTACTGCTCCTCCACTTGCACCTGGCTGGATGACCCTGGGCAAGCGGTAGCTCTGGACCAGCTGTTCTCTCAAGGACAGCTTGGGAAAGAGCTCTCTCAGCCCCACCTACCTCACAGGGTGTCTGTTGTGGGGAGGCGAAGGGAAAGGAGATTGTAAGCTGCTCTGAGACTCCCAGTGAGTGAAGGGCGGGGTATAAATCCAATCTCTCCTTCTTCTTCTTCTTCTTCTTCTCCCCCGAAGTCGTCCAGTCAGGATGACTGCCCCAACGTGATGATGTCACCGGAAGTGACATTATCATGCTGGGCACGTTGCCAGGGCGACGCTCTAGCAATCGCCCCAAAAACTCTATGGTACCATAGAGTTTTGGGGCAATTGCCAGAGCGTTGCCCTGTCACTTCTGGTGACATCATTGCGGCACGCGCGCTTCGCGCACACGCCTGGGAACTCCCGGAACAAAGAGGACTCCCCCCCCCCCCGCCGGTAGATGGTGAGTACTTGGCAACCCTAGATTGAATCTGGGACCTCCTGCATGCCAAGCAGATGCTCAGCCACTGATCCACGGCCACTGCCAGACAGAACAGAAGTTTGAACTTGAGTATCCCAGGGTCCAGTCCAACATTCTTAACCTCACCCTTTCTCACCAGTCTGCCATGCTCACAACTCCGGAGGATGTCAGCATGACACCAGTTTAAACACTGAACACATTACGACGTCATTACAAATTAAAAGACAGCTACACAATTGGGTGTGATTCTTTCTACGGAATGGTATTCCATCTCTGCGACATCCCATGACTCACTGGGCCAAGAGAAGAACGCAGGTGGCTCTGGAGAAGAACATGACTTGGCAACTAAGATTTTTGCGGCGGTAAATAAACCCCTGATGAATCCATAACATTGCTTTCCCACTCTTGTAAGGGACGAACACAGTGAAATATGGAAAAGATCTAGATGTATTTCATAACCAGCTCTTGCTCTAGTGGGTAGGGCTGCCAGCATCGGGTTGGGAAATACCTGGAGATTTTGGGGGGCAGAACCTAAGGAGGGCGGGATTTGGGGAGTGGAGGGACTTCGGCAAGGTATAACGCTACAAGCATGGACAGCTTCAAGAGGGAACTGGATAAACATATGGAGCAGAGGTCCATCAGTGGCTATTAGCCACAAGGTATAGATAGGATCACTCAGTCTGGGGCAAGTGATGCTCCGTACTCTTGGTGCTTGGGGGGGGGGGGAACAGTGGGAGAGCTTCTAGTGTCCTGGCCCCACTGGTGGACCACCTGATGGCACCTGGTGTTTTGGGCCACTGTGTGACACAGAGTGTTGGACTGGATGGGCCATTGGTCTGATCCAACACTGGCTTCTCTTATGTGCTTTTAAGCCAGTTTGGTGTAGTGGTTAAGTGCATGGACTCTAATCTGGTAGAACCAGGTTTGATTCTCCACTCCTCCACTTGCAGCTGCTGGATGACCTTGGGCAAGCCATAGTTCTATTAGAGCCATTTTCTCAAGGAAAGCTTGGGAAAGAGCTCTCTCAGCCCCACCTACCTCACAGGGTGTCTGTTGTGGGGACGAGAAGGGGAAGGTGTTTGTAAGCCGCTCTGAGACTCTGAGTCAAGAGCGGGGTATAAATCCAATCGATGATGATGATGTTCTTATGCTATAGAGTCCATTCTCCAAAGAACCCCTTTTCTCCAGGAGAACTGGTCCCTGTCACCTGGAGATTTGTTGTGATCCCAGGAGATCTCCAGACACCACCTGGAGACTGCCAACCATAATAGGAGGGGCTGGCAAACCTATTTCTAGGAGAGAGCTGCAGGCATCGGAAGCAGCAAGAGAGAAAGGGCAGAGCCGTGTCAACCCCAAGCGATGCCTGCACGACAGAGGGTGGTCGAACTGGCCCAAAGCCCACTTTCCGAACACGCTCCCTCAGGCCAGAAGTGCCGCCTGCCGAAACAGAGCCTCCTCTTCCTTTCCCTTCACTGAGTGAAACACTCCCGTCTTCTATTTCCAGATCAAACCACCCAAGGCATCGCCTTCCTCCATCCCACAAGCCCATCCGCATGTTGCTATATTAAAAATCGGGAAGCAATAATTATGGGGTCTGCACGCCAGCCGCCCTCTGCCAAGAAGCCGCATGCCCAGAGGCTGTGCCAGGGCGCAGGGCTAGAGTTCCACAAGAGCAGCAGAGGCGGAAGGGGACAGTCCTGCCTTTCGAAAAGCAAAGGACTTGAGCGCTCCGGAGGAAATCAGTTGGTTGCAAGCAGAAGGCCTAAGAGGGGTTGTCAAGGGGGTACCGACTGGACTGAGGCCTGGTCTAAACATATAGCAGACAAGGAGAAGAGAATCCAGAGGCGGTAAAATAGTGGTTCAGACTGCCAGTGGAAGATGTTGTTTTGAATACCCCCTGTCCCCCTCCCAAAAAATCTTGGTTCTTGTTGTTAATTTGGCCACTTGGCATGGGAATTCTGGGAGAGTTACAGGTGTTTCTTGAGCAGGCAGAATTTGGGGTGTGGAGGGAAGAAGAAGAAGAAGAGTTGGATTTATACCCTGCCCTTCACTTGGAGTCTCAGAGCAGTTTACAACATCCTTCCCTTCCTCTCCCCACCCTTCCTCTCCCCACCAGGCCCGTAGTCAGGATTTTGTGGGTTGTGGGTTGCAATTTTTTTTCTGCTGGGGCTGAAGTTCTTAGTGCAGAAAGAAAAGCCATTTAGCCAACAAAAAACTGTTACCAGGATAGATCTCTAAATTGCAAACTGTCAGCCACTTTAGATGACAGTTCTCAGCTGTTGCAAGTTAATCACTTCTGCCTGCCTAAGCAACAGTTCTGTTAACAAGCCGGCAGGCAGGTGGGGGTGATGACTTCTGTAGTCAAGAAAGCAGAAAAATTCTCTTAAAGGAGGCCAGGTTCTTGACACAGAGAATGGGGAGGTCAAGATTTGGGACGGGACCTCAACGAGGTCAAATTGTCAGGGACAGTGTTCTATAATACCATGTTTCATTTGCTGTAAGCTGGATCCTATCCTACTATGTAATTCTGCATCATTTAATGTGTCATGTTAACACCTAGAGGAGGAGGAGAAGGGATTGGATTTATACCCCACCCTTCACTACCTAAAGGAGTCTCAGACTACCCAGTCCACCCAGTCTACCCAGTCGCCTTTCCCTCCACAACAGACACCCTGTGAGGCAGGTGGGGCTCAGAGAGCTCTTTCAAGGACTACCCTTGAGAGAACAGCTCTGAAAGAACTTATGACCTGGTTTCCCTCTAAGCTGAGTCAGTGTGAGCTAGCTCACAGTTTTTTAGCCTCGGGCTCACACATTTTTGTCTCAGCTCAGAAAGGATGGCTCCAGAGCAAACTAATTGATGCAGTGGCCAAATCGCCCGCTCACAACTTTAATGCCAGGAGCTCATCAAGTAGAATTTTTGCTCACAAGAGTCCACAGCTTAGAGGGAGCATTGCTTATGACTGACCCAAGGTCACCCAGCTGGCTGCATGTGGAGGAGTGGGGAATCAAACCCGGTTCTCCCAGAATAGAGTCTGCACTCCTAACCACTACACCAAACCTCTACCCCTATGTTTCGCTTCAATTCTGTTTTTTAGAGCCCTGGTGGGTTCTACAGTCCAAATCCTGTTTCATTGTTTATTGAATGTCCCATGATGATATTTGACTCTCTCTGTGTAATCTGCGTCGAGTCTCAGGAAGGAAGGCAGACTTATGGTTGCCAAATGTTACCTTTCTTTTAATGGGGGGCAGTCCTTGCTGGACTGGGAGTGTTCTGGTGTGTGCACGAAGCGCGCGCGCCACAATGGCATCACCTGGAAGTGACATCATCGCATCAGGCACATTGGGGTGGGACCTCTGTAATTCGAGGGGAAACCATAGAGTATCCCCCTGAAATGTGCCCAATGTGATGATGTCACCTCCAGGTGATGTCATTGCGCTGGGCACGTCTCCTCAGCCCGGCAATTTGGGTGTGGGGTTCCCCCCAGCGGCCCGATCCAGGTCAGTGAGGGACAGGCTGATCAAGTGGGGGTTTCCCCACCCCCTGGGGGGACTTGGCAACCCTAGGCAGACTATAAATAATATAAATTAATTAATTAAATGCCTTGACATGTGAATATTGAACAGGACTCTGGCATTCATCCCTGAAGAACCAATGCAATTCTCCTCGTAATTCATCTTTAAAAACAAGCTCTGTGCGTGTTGCCAGGTGCCCCCTGGCCAATAGCAGGGGATGGGGGTGCTGGGAGGCCAGATCCAGGCTGGGAAAGTCCTGGAGATTTGGGGATGGAGCCCGGGGAGGTCAGGAACCTCAGGGGGGTACAATGCCATAGAGTCCACCCTCCAAAGCATCCATTTTTTCAGGGGAACTGATCTATAGTCTGGAGGTGAGCTGTCATTCCAGGGCATCCCTAAGCTACATTCTTCGCAAAAGCTCTTGGAAGCATCTTTTTTGGACACATCACGAAAATGTCAGTCAACTCATCACTACGGCAATTAAGGTGATTTTGCCATCTGGTTATAACCCAGGCATTGTGGTGGGTGGAGTGGCGGGGACACGCTCTCTGTCGAAAGCTGTTTTGATAGATCAGGTCCCTCACCGAACCGATTTTATTATCATCAAATTCATTTGTACATCCTCACTTCTCGGAGCTATTCGTGGAATCTTCGCCTCTGAATTACAGGGAAAAAACGAATGGGGTCTTTTGGAAGATCGAGAAAAGAGGAACCGGTCTTGCGGCACATTATGAAAGGAACGCTTCTGATGGTAGAGTCGAGAGACCTTGAGACACCGGACCCTCAGTTGATTCCATGAATTTTGCTCCAAATAAAGCTTCTTTTCAACAAATTAAAAAAACACCTGATCTTTTTTAAAAAGAAAAACTTGGCTTTGGTCATTTTAAGAAATAAACAGAACGTAGGCATGAACAAATACTCCAAATAATACCTTTCATTTATTCCCTGCCTCCCTGACCCTGGGGGGGAAAACATTTATCTTCTCCAAGAATTATGTTCACCACAAGAAAAGAAAACCTCAATACAAGGGAAGATGAAGATTCCACATGAGAAAATTCCATCGTAAACAACATTCTGGATTTCTGGAAATTATGGGCAAAATCTCCCAACTAGTTAGCCTCAGAATTATTGCACCAGCATCCCACACTGGAGCACCACATGGCTGACATCTGGTTCCCAGAACAACTTCCATCCAGGAAGCGTACAAGCGAAGGGCTAAGATGATATTCCATGAAGATATGGTTGCCGAGCCCTTACCTTCCGCTGACAGGGGGATGGAGCTTCCCTTCCGGGATCTTCTGGTGTGCACACATAGCGTGCACACCACAATGATGTTAGCTGGAAGTGACATCCTCTCACTAGGCACATCACCGGGGAGACGCTCTAGCATTCGGCCAGAAACTCTACAGTACCATAGAGTTTCTGGCCAAATGCTAGAGCGTCCCGCTGGCGACATGCCTAGCATGATGATGTCACTTTTTGGATGAGTGCTAGAGTGTCCCCCCAGCGACGTGCCCAGCGCACTGACATCACCTTCGGGTGATATTATTGCGCCAGGCATTTTAGCGCAATCCTGGCACTTTGGGGGCAGGGTTCCCCTCGCCAGCTGGATCCAGGGCAGTGGATTGCGGGGACCCTAAAGTGGGCAAACCTGTGCCCCCAGCGGGGGAATGGCCAACCTACATGAAGACCATGTGCTTCTCAGCAACAAGCCTGCCGTAAAATCCTCCTGGGCAGGCTCAGAGCATCATACAGCAAATGAATTCAGGGCAGGGTCCTTAGCAAGATGTCCTCCAGCCCCTGACCTGAAGCACTGGCTGCCCCTAAAAGGAATGAGCTGCTAGAGGAGGACAGGAAGGCGCCCCCTCTCCTGGCTTTCCACAACTATGCAAAAATGAATTATTCAAAAGGGCTTTTCCATGCAGGCAATAGAGGGATGTGTGTGTAGTCAAGTTGCAGTCAACCCATGGCCACCCCAGAGAGTTTCCAAGGCAAGAGACAAACAGAGATGGTCTCCCATTGCCTGCCTCTGCATAGCTACTCTGGAATTCCATCATGGTCTCCCACCCAAACACTAACCGGGACCGACCCTGCTTAGCTTCCAAGATCTGATGAGAGCAGATTAGGCTGCACTGCACTAAATAAGTCACAAAGTTCCTTGGACAAATTGTTAGGGACTGTGGCCTATACTACTGTAAATAGCTTGCTGAAACTGGGAATCCTACCATGTAATTTTTGCATCATTTAATGTGTCATGTTAAGATTTATGCCTCCTTTCAGTTCTGTTTTTAGACTCCCGGTTGGTTCTGCAACTCTAATTCCTATTGCATTAATAGATTCAGGTGGGATGGCCATGTGGGTCTGAAGCAGCCGAACAAAGTTGGAGTCCAGGGGCACCTTAAAGACCAACAAAGTTTAATTCTGGGCAGAAGCTCTCTGAAGAAACGTGCAGGCACATGAAAGCTTATACCCAGAATGAAACTTCGTTGGTTTTAAAGGTGCCCCTGAACCCAAACTTTGTCCAGTTGCTCTGTTCATTGAACATCCCATCTGTCGATTGGATTGGCTCAGGCTGTGGTCACACACACTAAATAATCCACTTTTAATCCACTTTCCAACTCTGTAAAATCCAGTTGGAAAGTGCACTGAAAGTGGATTGAAAGTGGATTATTTGGGTAGTGTAACTGCAGCCTCACGCTGTGTCATCTGCCTTGAGTTCCAGGGAGAAAGGCAGACCAGAAATAATGCGAATAAATAACTATATGCTCCCCTGTCTTGCCTGGACCTCCTAAAAGAGTGAGTGGAGTGTGATTCTTTTACACATCTTTAAGCTTCATAAGAAGAGTTTGGAGGCTGAGGGCTGACGGTTTTTCTTGGCTCCACCAGCTGCCCACAAAAGGCCTGCAAAGAAGGCCCAGAGACTGAAGCATCCCCCTTACTGCCCCCCCCCCAGCAACTGGTATTCACAGGTACCCTGCCTTTGAACATGGAAGATCCCTTCTGCCATCATGGCAAATATCTCTTGATCAAATTATCCCCCACGCATTTGTCTAATCCCCCTCTTAGCAGTGTTGAGAGTAGGATCACCAGTTCCCTGGTGGAGCAGGGATTCCCCCATCCCCAGAACATAAGAATATAAGAAGAGCCCTGCTGAATCAGACCAGTGGTCCGTCTAGTCCAGCATCCCGTCTCACACAGGGGCCAACCAGTTCCTCTAGAGGGCAAACAACAGGGGGGAGAGGCCGAGGCCTTCATCAGAACCTCAGAAGAGCCCTGCTGGGTCAGACCAATAGTCCATCTAGTCCAGCATCCTGTCTCACACAGTGGCAAGCCAGTTCCTCTGGAGGGCCAACAACAGGGCAGAGAATTTGAGACCATCATAAGAACATCAGAAGAGCTCTGTTGGATCAGACCAGTGGTCCGTCTAGTCCAGCATCCCGTCTCACACAGTGGCCAACCAGTTCCTCTAGAGGGCAAACAACAGGGCGGCGAGGCCAAGGCCTTTATAAGAACCTAAGAAGAGCCCTGCTGGATCACACCAGCTGCATCTTGATGGATAGATACGCATGGGGTAGAGAAGGCAGAAACAGAAGTCCTCTCCCTTTCTCACATTATAAGTACTCATGGGCACTCAATGAAATTAATGAGCAGTAGACTTAGAACAGATCAAAGGAAGGACTTCTTCACCCAAAGAATCATTAAGACGTGGAATTCACTGCTGCAGGAAGTGGCAGCAGCTACAAGCATAGAAAGCTTCAAGAAGGGATAAACATATGGAGCAGAAATCCATGAGTGGCTGTTAGCTCCAAGGTATAGATGGAACACTCTGTCTGGGTTAGTGATGCTCTGTCTTCTTGGTGCATGGGGGGGGGCACAGTGGGAGGGCTTCTGGAGTTCTGGCCCTGCTGGTGGACCTCCTGATGGCACCTGGGTTTTGGCCACTGTGTGACACAGAGTGTTGGATGGGATGGGCCATTGGCCTGATCCCGCACGGCTTCTCTTATGTTCTTATTTCTGGGGCAGTGATGCTCTGTCTTCTTGGTGCTTTGGGGGAGGGGGCGCACAGTGGGAGGGCTTCTGGACTTCTGGCCCTGCTGGTGGACCTCGTGGTGGCTCCTGGGTTTTGGCCACTGTGTGACATAGAGTGTTGGACTGGAGGGGCCACTGGCCTGATCCAACATTGGCTTCTCTTGTGTTCTTATGTCATGAGCATATCTGTGCACACTTAGACATGAGTAATCTTTCCAGGCTCAGCAGGAAACTGGGGCTTATAACTGGCAGGCTGTATGAGCCCCCTGGACTGGACAGCCCTACTGCAAGTAACATCAACTTGCACTTCTGCCCTTGTCAGATGCAAAATAGTCCCATTTGCAGCAGGAAACGGAAGGATAGCTTACCAGCCAGTTGGGTTAGCAATATGAGGGATGATACATGATGATAACCACTCTCTGGGGTGATGTCACTCGGGCATTTTTTTTCTCCTATCACACCATCATTCTTGGTAGAAGTCGGAGTATCTTGAAAGGCCCTGGAATGTGACAAGAGTGTTTAGGATTAAAGTTGCCGATCTCCTGGTGAGGGAGGCCTGGAGACCTCCTGCTATCATAATTGAGCTCCAAGCGACAAAGATCAGTTCCCCTGGAAAAAATGGCTGCTTCGGAGGGTGGGTTCTATGGCATTATACCCCACTGAGGTCCCTTCCCTTCCCTGTAGGGAAGGTCTGCCTGTATTCTAAAGGAGGAGGAGGAGATTGGATTTATACCCCACCCTTCACTTGTAGTCTCAGAGTGGCTTACAGACTCCTTTCCCTTCCCCTCCACACAACAGACACCCTGTGAGGTAGGTGGGGCTGAGAGAGCTCTGAGACAACTGTCCTTGAGAGAACAGCTGGTACAGAGCTATGGCTGGCCCAGGGTCATCCAGCCAGGTGCAAGTGGAGGAGTGGGGAATCAAACCCGGCTCTCCCAGATCAGAGACCACGCACGTAACCACTACACCAAACTGGCTCACTACACCAGACTGGCTTGAAGACAAGTATTTTTATCCCCACACCCTTTCTGGAGACTTGAGTGCCCAGTGCCAATTCAATTTCTGCCACCACCCTCCATGGCCCGAAGGACCCAAGTCCTGGGAGTGACCGCTGCCGTTCCAGCCAAGAAACAGCATCCAAAGGGACCTCTTAATACTCCCAGCTCTTTGACCTGTCCTGCTAATGTGTTGGAGAAGGAGGTTAATTAACGGGAGAGCGATATTCTTGAGTGTAATTTTTCCTACAGCCTTCCTCATAAAAGGGAGGAGGGGTGGAATCCGGGCCCTATTAAAGGAAGTGAGCAATTAAGTTGCACAAACAGGGAGCTGGCTGAACCGCAGCTGATGTCTGTCACGTCAAAGAACAACTAAACACGGAAGCAAAGCCAAAGGCTGGGACCACCGACCACCACTGGGGACTGCCTGGGGATACGAGGAATTGCTTCCGACCAAAAGATTAGTAACAAGCCCCCTCCCCCCCCCCCCGGCAAAAACATGAGGGGCACATTCCTTTGGTAACCCGAATACACAGTCCACAATCCCTTATGAACCAGGCTGAGCCTGGCAACCATGGGGGGGTATGGGGGAGTGGCATTGTGAGTGTGATGTCCCCAGAAGTGACAATGGGCAGCTCTAGGAATCATCGGGAACTCTATGGTGTCATCCCTAGAGTTTCCCATAATCCCTAGAGCTACCTACTGTCCCTTCTGGAAGTGGTACCCAGGAGTGATGTCACTGTGCTCACAGTGCCAAGGAGTTTAAATTTCAAAATTTTAAATTAAAATTTTAAATTTATCTCTTGCCACCACTGCAAGCAGCAGTGGGCAACTGGAACTCGGGAGGGGGGCACTCCCCATCCCGACCAGGGACTTAGCCCTCCTACTGTGCATACTACTTACTATCTGTTGTTGCATAGGTTATCCCACTAGGTAACTTCGGCATCATTTAACGTGACATGTTAGTACTTATTCTTTGTTTCTGCTTTGTCTCAGATTTCGGTTCGGTCTCAGGTTTCGGCATGCACACGGAAACATAGACCAGGGGTGGCCAACCTTGCCTAACGTAAGAGCCACATAGAATAAACATCAGATGTCTGAGAGCCGCAAGACAGGAACAAATATCACACACACGTTTTTATTTTTTAAAATATGCAAATGTGCTTTTTATTAACGTTAAATGGGACTGCCAAAAAATAAAAACAAACGAGGAAAACCGGTTATTGATAATGATATTACTTGTTTGCTAATGATATTGAGAGAGAGAGAGAAAAAGAGAGAGATGGAAAGAAAGAATTAAAGAAGTGGAAAGAAAGAGAGAGAGAGAAACTAGGAAAGCAAATAGATGGGAGGGAGGAGGGAAGGAAGGAAGGGAGGGAGAAAGAGAGAAAAAGCATGCCTCCCCTTTGCTTCCCCAGCCGCCCTGCCAGGAGCCGCACAATATGTGTGAAAGAGCCGCATGTGGCTCCCAAGCCACAGGTTGGCCACCCCTGACATAGACCCAGAATTAAACTTTTGTTAGTCTTAAAAGCAGGGCTTTTTTCTTTTCTTTTTTTGAAAAAGAGGTGCCGGAACTCTCAAGAGGGAAATTAAGTTTTCAGTCGGTCTACTGCAAACTCATGAACTTCTAAACATTTTTAAAAGAATATTGTCGAAGAGGTTCCGGAACTCTGCACCAGCGTGTTCCCCCAGAAAAAAAGCCCTGCTTAAAGGTACCACTGGACTCTATTAATGCCTTAATATAACATCTTTTTGGACCTTTCTAGTGTGTTATGACGTGGCCAGCCCGAAAAACTGAGACCGAGGCCTTAAATCGCTGTCTGATATAGCCAGCTGCTTTATCACATAGCTTCCTCCCCCAGACCAAATATTTCCTGGAGTCGCCTTCTTGCCGAGATGAATCATGCGAGGAAATGAAACTCCTAATTGCCCCGTGTAAGCTAAACACCACATCTTGGCTTCACGACCACAGAAGATAATCAAAGGGCGCGAGATCAGTGGCATCTGGGAATCAGGGGCTTCCCCTTTTTGTTTACGGGGCAAGCAGAAGGGAACGTGCACAGGAATTAGAGAAATATCTTTCATCCACCATCCCGTGTTTCCAGACAGCTTCCTTGGTCTGGTTTCACCTCAGATGGACTCGGCAGTCGTGCCGATGCGTTGCATGAGCAACCGACTACCAGGGCAAACCAACCCCAAAACTCCAGAAAGAACAATTTTTATTTTATTTTTTGCTACAGAAAATGCCACTTTCACCAAACAAGGAATGGGGGAGAGAAATGTGATATTTATGGGGTGGGGGAGAACATGATGTTCTGGTTATACAAGTTCAGGCATAGCTTTGTGTTTGCGTGGGCCTGGGAAATAAGGCCTCGGAGTAAACCTGGAGAAGGGAAGGCTGAGGAGGGGGACAGGACAGGGTTGCCAGCTCTGGGTGGGGATTCAAGTCTCACCTCTGCCCTCAATTCACAAAGTGGCCTGAGAGCCAGACCTTGGGTTCGGAGCGGCGGACTCCAATCTGGAGAACCGGGTTCGATTCCCGACTCCTCCACTTGAAGGCAGCTGGGTGACCTTGGGTCTGTCACAGTTCTCTCAGCCCACAAAATAAACTTAGCTCGCCACAAAAAGAGCTTGTGGCTGATTTCCCACAAGGCGCTACTCCAGTGTCATTCTTCCCTTTGCCCCGATTGCATGCTTGAATTTCCTACTATTTGCCCTGCACTGCATTTAGACCCGCGGCTTCGCCTGAATTCCCCGTGGCTTCAGTAATTCTGTTTTTTGAGGATCACTGAAGCCGCAGGGAATTCGGGCGAAGCCACGGGTCAAAATGCGGTGTGGGGCAAATAGTGGGAAACTCAAGCATGCAATCGGGGCAAAGGGAAGAACGACGCCGGAGCAGCACATCGTGGGAAATCGGTCAGAGTTTCAGGCTGCCAGACAATCTTATCATGCTAAGGAAAGTGGAAGGCGGCAGGAAGAGAGGAAGACTGGACAAGAGATGGACTGACTCCATCAAGGAAGTCGTGGCCCTCAGTTTGCAAGACCCGAGCAAGGCTGTTCATGATGGGATAGTTTGGAGTAAATTCATACGGTCGCCATGAGTCAGAAGCGACTTAACACCCACAGTTAGAGTATTAACATAAGAACATAAGAGAAGCCGATGTTGGATCGGGCCAATGGCCCATCCAATCCAACACTCTGTGTCACACAGTGACCAAAAACACCCCGTGCCACCCAGGAGGTCCACCAGTGGGGCCAGGAGACCAGAAGCCCTCCCACTGTTGCTTCCCCCACACACACACGCACACACAGCACCAAGAATACAGAGCATCACTTGTCCCAGACCAAGAGTTCCTATCTATACCTTGTGGCTAATAGCCACTGAAGGACCTCTGCTCCATATTTTATTGAATTAGGATTTGGGCGAGCAAGTTCAAATCTTCACTCTGCCATGATGCTTGACGGTGATTTGAGACTGGTCACTTGCTTTCATCGACTGATACTGGATTCATCACATGCCAGGGGACTGTTCGGTGCAAATTTAAAGGCTCAGTTTGCTAGTCTGCTTATGAAAGAACTCTTGAGCCATTCTTGGTAAAAAGCGTGGAATAGAAAAGGTCACTACGCAGAGTCAGGCAAGGGCAGACCACCCCTGAATATCTTTTGCCTTGACCTGGACGGCCTCGGCTAGCCCAGTCTCCTAAGATCTCAGAAGCTTAGCCCCATCAGCCCTGGTGAGCAATTGGATGTATTGGTTTATTTATTAAATTCAACGTATTTATTTACTTATTATTACATTTATGTTTTAAATTTATTAAATTTATCAAAATTCCGCTGAGAGCCAGTTTGGTGTAGTGGTTAAGAGCATGGACTTTCATCTGGAAGAACTGGGTTTCATTTCCCACTCCTCCCTCACATGCAGCTGCTGGTGTGACCTTGGGTCAGTTATAAGTTCTCTCAGAGCTGTTATCTCAAGGACAGGCCTCAAAAGAGCTCTCTTGGCCCCACCTCCCTCACAGGGAGTCTGTCGTGGGGAGGGGAATTGTGATTGTAAGCCCCTCTGAGACTCTCTCTCTCCCCCCCCCCCTCTCTCTCTCACACTCACTCTCTCTCCCCCTCCTTCAACTTGTTAGGCCACCCTTCCCTGCAAGCAGGGCTCAGGGCAGCTCACATCAAAAACAAACATAACAGTGCTCCATTTTTTGTTGTTCAGTTGCACAGTCGAGTCCGACTCTTTGCGACCCCATGGACCCCATCACACCAGGCCCTCCTGTCCTCCGCCGTCCCCCAGAGCTCGCTCAACCCCATGTTCGCTGCATCGATGACACTGTCTAGCCATCTCATCCTTTGCCGTCCCCTTCTTCTTCGACCTTCAGTCTTCCCCAGCATCAGGGTCTTCTCCAGGGAGTGCTCCCTTCTCATTGGGTGGCCAAAGGATTTGAGCTTCAGCTTCAGTCTCTGGCCTTCCAGGGAACAGTCAGGGGTTGATTTCTTTTAGGACTGGCTGATCTGATCTCCTTGCAGTCCAAGGGACTCTCAAGAGTCTCCTCCAGCACCATAATTCGAAAGCATCTATTCTTCGGCGCTCGGCCTTCCTTATGGTCCAACTCTCGCAGCCCTACATTGCTGCTGGGAATACCATCGCTTTGACCATACAGACTTGGCAGGGTGATATCTCTGCTTTTTTAATACTGCATTAAATAACATTAAAACCCACTAAAAACAGTATATTTCAAACAATACAATTTCATTATCTGAGATGGCGAAAAATTTCTGTTCCCCTCAGCCCGTAGGTGAAGGGGTACAGAGCACTGGGTTGGGGACTATGCGAGTTCCAACCATCGCTGTCCTCAACCGAAGGCCTGGAGGATCACCTCTGCCATGCAGTTCCTACAAAAAGGCAGTAAATCCCGTAGAGCCTGTATATTTTCTGGCAGAGAGTTCCACCAAGGAGGTCCAGGGTAGCTACGTAAAGGCAGGTAATGGCAATCCAGCTCTGTTTGTCTCTTGCCTTGAAAACCCTAAGGGGGTCGCCATAAATTGGCTGCAACTGGACGGTACTTCCCATCTCCATGCTGCCATCTTGACCCGAGGTCATTTTACACTTGTTCTTCTGGGGTTACCAAGCTCCAGGGGGGCCCTGGAAATCTCCTGCTATCAGTGGTAATCTCTGGACAGCCAAAATCAATTCCCCTGGAGAAAATGGCCCCTTTGGATGGTGGACTCTGGCATTAGACCCTGCTGAGCAACTTCCCCTCACCAAATCCCACCACCCCCCAGGCTCCAGCCCCACAATCTCCAGCTGTTTTCCAAACCAGAGCTGGCAACCCTATGTTTTTCACATTGCTGGACCATCAAGCTCTCTGTCGTTGTCGTCCCCCCAAACGCCGGTCTTGAGCATGATCCGTTCACAACGGTATTCTTCCAACAGGCTAACTTTCATTCGATCATAAACAGAAGACAAATTTTTAAATCACAGATTGTTTACGACCAAAGGTGGAAGGAACACACCTTTCAGAGCAATATAATTCTGTGGCGCCACAATTTCACAAACTAAGCGCTGGATTTGAGCTTAGCTGTTTAGCATTTCAAATATTTCAGGCTCAGTTACCCTGAGGGAAGCTTGTTATAGGGTTACCAGGCACCTGTCAGCAACCCCCCGGGAGCTTTTGGAGGTGGTGATGTCACAGTGATGCTCTAGGAATTTCCCAAATCTCTATGACTAAACCACAGAGATTTGGGAAATTCCTGGAACGTCTCTGCCACACCACGACATCATTTCCAGGTTTGTAACCAGAAGTGAAATCACAGCAGTAGCAGAAGCCCAGAGCCTGGGGGCAAGTTTTTTCTCCCTCTTATTCCGAGTCAAATATCATCTAAACATTTGCCATGGAATCCTTGCCCACATGCTGAGGATTCCCAGGTATGTTTGCGGACCCAGCTGAACATGCCCTGCATTCTGTGCCAAAAAAAGGACACAAAAAGAGCAGATGATAAATTAGAAATATGTTTCAGCAATGAGATTTCTGGTTTCTGCAACAGTGAGGGGAGGAGGAAGAGAAGGGAGGAGAGGCTCTTGGTCATTCTCAAAATCTCCCATCCGACGACAGGCCAATAATGTGAACCTGTGCTGTCCCCAGACTTTTCATTAAACAAGCACAGCCAAAAGAATTTTGCAGTTGTTGATGATCTGGCATTTCCCCACTCGTTTCTCTTGCCCAGCCTTCCAGCACTCTCTCGTTCCTCTTACGGTTCATTTCTCAACCTTCCCCAGGGCCAGAGTGCCAAACAGGTCCTGACCAAAGGTTTAGGAGTGCCCGATCTATGATAGTCTTCAAGCTAGACCGTGGCGCCATCTAGTGGAGGCAGGGAGAACAGTCCTCCCTGTTCTGTGGATCAGTGGGATTGCAGAACAAAGGGGCACCCAGGCTGGTTGATGCTCAATTTCCATTGCAGGAAGGGGCACAGGCAGACCACAGATTCCCATGCAAAGCATCTCATTTGAAACTGTCATGGCTTACTGGATTTAGAAACATAGAAACAGAGCTGGAAGGGATCTCAAGGGACATCTAGTCCAACCCTTTGCAAAGCACAGGAAATTCACAACTACCCCCCCACACACACACACATATACACAGTCCCCCAGTGACCCCTGCTCAATGCCCAGAGGAAGGCAAAGAACCTCCAAGATCACTAGGCCAATCTCGCCTGGAGGAAAATTCCTCCCTGCCCCCAAAGGGGTGTAGAGAACCAGTTTGGTGTAGAGGTTAGGAACATGGACGCTAATCTGGGAGAACTGGGTTTGATTCCCCACTCTTCCACATGCAGCTGCTGGTGTGACCTTGGGTCAGTCACAAGTTCTTTCAGAGCTGTTCTCTCAAGAGCAGTCCTCAAAAGAGTTCTCTCAGGGTGTCTGTTGTGGGGAGGCGAAGGGAAAGGAGATCGTAGGCCCCTCTGAGACTCCTTTGGGTAGTGAAGGGCAGGGTACAAATCCAATATCTTCTTCTTGATCAGCATTTCCCTGGGAATGTATGAAAGGGCCACAAGAACTAAACCCTTCCTGCCCTCCCTCTCACGATCTGCCCAAGTTCACAGAATCCACATTGCTCTCAGATGGCCCTCTAGCCTCTGGTTGAAAACCTCCAAAGATGGAGAGCCCACCCCTTCCCAAGGAAGCATGTTCCACTGAGGAACCACTCTGTCAGGAAGTTCTTCCTAATGTTTAGCCAAAAACTCTTTTGGTTTAATTTCAACCCATCGGTTCTGGTCTGGCCTTCTGGGGCAACAGAAAACCACTCCGCTCCATCCTCTCTATATGACAGCCCTTCCAATACTTGAAGATGGCTATCCTATCATCTCTCAGTCATCTCCTCTCCAGGCTAAACTTGCCACAAAGGACCTAGTCTCCATACCCCTCACCATCTTTGTTGTCCTCTTCTGGACACATTCCAGCTTGTCAACATCCTTCTTATTGATTTATAAAATCAATGGTTGCCCATAATCAGATGTTCTCAGCGGTGACCGTCTGGGAATTTGGTCTAGTTAATGTCCCAGCAAAAGCTTTCTCTGTTCAGTTTTCATTAGCAGGCAAGAGCTTTGCGGTTTCCTTGTTTTCTTGAGCTCTTAATTAGGGAATAAACCAACTTTTGAAAGTTGGCTGGGTCAGCCTGAATCTCTCTTTCAGGGTTGGTTTTTCCCTTGTGAAAATAGATCTGTAAGACGTGGCCTGCATGGCCCAGGCTAGCCCAATTTTATAGAGTTGGAAGGGACCTCCAGCGTCATCAACCCCCTGCACAATGCAGGAAATTCACAAATACCTCCCCCCCCCAGTGGCCCATAACTCAGAAGATGACAAAAAACCTCCAGTGGATCCAGCAGAGGGCAGTGTTTGGGGAGGGGAGGGGCCTCAGCATGGTACAATGCCATAGACCCCACCCTTCAAAGCAACCATTTTCTCCAGGGAAGCTGATCTCTGTCAGCCGGAGATCAGTTGTAAAAGCGGGAGATCCCTGGGCCCCACCTGGCAACCCTATGATCTGCCCAATTTCATCAGATCTCAGAAATTAAGCGGGGTCAGCCCTGGTTAGTACTTGGATGGGAGACCATCAAGGAAGTCCAGGGTTGCTGTGCCAAGGCAGGCAATGACCAACCACCATCTATTTCCTGGATAGCGCAGACTAGCCTGAACGGGGGCCTCCAGGCTGAGAAGCAGAATGCCTTCTTCTCAGATGCCAGGGCGGTGGTCAGCAGGAGGGGTGCTCTTGCCAGAGGGCCGTTAAGCATCTGACTGACCAGAACAGGATGCTGGGCTAGATGGACCTTTGGTCAGCGCCAGCCTAGAGACTAGTACGTTCTTATGGACTTCAGTGCCAGAGGATGCAGTGATCCATCCATCTGTGGCACAGATGGATTAAAAAGGGGACTGGACAGATTCATGGAGGACAGCTACCAGCCATGGTGAATAAAGGGGAACCTCCACATTCAGAGGTTGTCAACCTGGGATCAGCACCAGGAGGCAACATCGGGGGAGGACTTCAGCCTCTCTGCCCTGTTGTTGGACCGCCAGAGGAACTGGTTAGCCACGGTGTGAGACAGGATGCTAGACTGGGTGGGTCACTGGTCTGATCCAGCAGGGCTCTTCTTATATTAATATGTGGTTGGTAGGATACGAGGTTGGTAGGATATGGCCACTAGCGGTGGTGACCAAAGGGAACCTCCACATTCAGAGACAGTCAACCTCTGAATCCCAGCTAGAAGGCAATGCTGGGGAAAGGCCTTGGCCTCTCTGCCCTGTTGCTAGACTTCCAGAGGAACTGGTTGGCCACTGGGTGAGACGGGATGCTGAACTACATGGACCCTCACTGGTCTGATCCAGCAGGGCTCTTCTAATGTTCTAATGAAGGCCTCGGCCTCTCTGCCCTGTTGCTGGCCCTCCAGAGGAACTGGTTGGGGCCACTGTGTGAGAGACAGGATGCTGAACTAGATGGACCCCCAGGGCTCTTCTGATGTTCTTATCAGGGAAGGCTTTGGCCTCTGTTTCCTGTTGTTGGCCCTCCAGAGAGGAACTGGTTTGGCCACTGTGTGAGACGGGATGCTGAACTAGATGGACTGTTGGTCTGATCCAGCAGCGCTCTTCTTATGTTCTCTTCTTAAGGCCTCGGCCTCTGTGCCCTGTTGTTGGCCATCCAGAGGAGCCGCTTGGCCACTGTGTGAGACAGGATGGTGGACTAGATGGACCACTGGTCTGATCCAGCAGGCTCTGCTGACATTCAGTGCTAGCAAAACAGCAAAATCCGCCACCAACTTTTCTTTAAGCAAGAGGGAACAGTCCAAAAACTTGCAGAATGGAATTTCTCAGTGCTTGGTGGTGGAGAGGAAAGGGTGAGTTGTGTCCTGCCAAGTCACTCAGCTAACAAAGTGCTGCACCTTCCTCCTTCTCGGGAGTTCTTTCACCCTCTTGCATTGGGGGAGAAGGACCAGAGAAGGTGTCACCAATAACTGAGCAGTGGGATATAAGCCAGTGTGTTGGGAATGAATCTGATGCTTACTGTTATCTTCCTGCTCCATTCTGTAAAACAGGGATCTGAAGCCTTTTCGAGTTTGCGGTCATAGTTGGAATTCTGATACAGGGTGGTGGGCACAATCAAAACAAGGACTGCCACAGGAGGTGGAGCCTATCGAAAATGGCTGCTGCTGTAGGCGGAGCCAACCACAAAATGTCAGGGAGCAAGGTTATACATAACGGTATACAATGCTCCCTCTGAGCTGCGGAGTCTTGTGAGCAAAAATTCTACGTTGTGAGCTACCAGCATTAAAGTGGTGAGCGAGCGATTTGGCTGCTGCATAAATTAGTGGGCTCTGGAGCCCTCCTTCCTGAGCGAAGACAAAAATGTGTGAGCCGGAGGCTAACAAACTGTGAGCTAGCTCACACTGACTCAGCTTAGAGGGAACACTGAACTGTAATAGTAAATCTTCGACATTTCAAACAAAAGCTCTGTTTCACAGGATGCCTTTTAATCAGCACAGCCAATCAGATGCCCTACTGAGCGAACACCCACCTAGCCCCTCCCACTTTCTTAAAGAAAAAGAGAGGAGAAGAAGAGATTGGCTTTATAACCCACCCTTCACTTGGAGTCTCAGAGCGGCTTATAAACTCCTTCCCCTTCCTCACCCCTGAGAGGTAGGTGAGGCTGAGAAAGCTCTTTCAAGATCAGCTCTGAAAGAACTTGTGACTGACCCAAGGTCACACCAGCAGCTGCATGTGGAGGAGTGGGGAATCAAACCCAGTTCTCCCAGATTAAAGTTGGGCACTGGGGCTCCTATGGCACCACGTTGGGGACCCCTGCTATAAACGTTACAGCTGCCTTCACCTTTAGCAAGAATATATCCCCCCTTCCAGAAATGTCTGCCTTTTGGTTTTGAACTGTCTGCAACAATAAGGCCAAACATTTTGCCAAAAGCAACTCAGTTGGCTTCAGCTTGCCTAAAAGAAGATATAACTTCATAGTTCTGAGACCTCCAAAAAAAAAAGAAAAGTAAGAGGAGAGGAGAGGAGAGGGGAGAGAGAGAGAGAGAGAGAGAGAATGGAAGGACATATTTTCTTCCCCTCCATCAAACTGGAATGGAGAGGAAAGAGGACCCTGCCGCGCAAACCCAGTGCATTTCCTGAAAAAGCACTCTGGCTGGGCTCATTAACAAGAACTCTGAACTCTGTCTGACCAGAGCGTTGGCTGGTTTTTCGGAAGGTACCGGTGAGGGGGGTGGCTGCAAAGCAGGAAAGGATATTAGACGCAAAGGATTATGAGAATGAGCAATATGAATGTTTTCTCTTTTTTTCTTCCACTGAGCCCTTTTCTGAATCTATCTATCCAAGGGGTCTGGAGGGAAATTCTGATATTCATGCTGGACATCCCCGGGGGGTGGGGACACATTACTGTCTGAGAGCTAGGGCTGCCAACTCCAGGTTGGGAAATTCCTGGAGACCGGGGGGGGGGGGGGAGAGACAGGGGGCAGGGTTTGAGAAGGGGAGAGATCTCAGTAGGGTAAAATGCCATACAGTCCAACCTCCAAAGCAGCCATTTCTTCCAAACAGGGTTTCCAACTTCTAGGTGGGACCTGGAGATCTCCTGGAATCACAACTGATCGAAGAAGAAGAAGAAGAGGAAGAGGAGGAGAAGGAGATTGGGTTTATATCCCGCCCTTCACTACCCAAAAAAGTCTGAGCAGTTTACAATCTCCTTTCCCTTCCCCACCCACAACAGACACCCTATGAGATAGGTGGGGCTGAGAGAGCTCTCTCGTTGCAATAGAACAGACTGCAGTAAGATAACCAATAAATTAATACAGGACCAAGAAAAAGAAAGCTGTAGAAAAAAGGGAAAAAACTGAATAATGAATACGAATAATCAAATATTGTTTAACCTATAGTGTATAAAAAATGGCTATATTACTTACTTAAGCAGCACAAGCAATAGATACAAGACAAAGATGTGTGTGAAGCCTCTAAATGGTGCCAAATGCACAGCTGCTGAATTACATCTAAAAAATAATATATATTTCAAAAAAACTCATGCAGAATTTAAAAGCCAATGTACTTGCTAGGAAAAAATTCAATAATGTAAAAAATCAATAATATAAAAATTACCTTCCAATTCTAGTCCAAAAGGCACCTGTGTGGCTATCTTAGTCGAAGCTAAAGTGTCCTCAAGCAAACAGCAGTGCTATTGAGGAATTTATTTGTTTCATTCATTTCTAGCCCACATTTCTCAGCGAGCCCCAAGGTGTATTACAAAACAGAGGAAAACAATCAGACAACACAAAACATCCAATAAGCCTTATCATCAGATTAGGACTGGAGGAACTGGGGAGGGGGAATGCAAACAGAAAATGTGTCTAACAGATGACATGCCCTAAACAGTGCATAGAGGGTGCAATGGAAGAGAGGCTTAAAACTCGTCTCCTTGCATGCTGTGGTCCCAATCCAAAAAAGGCCCTGCACACCTGAGAATTAAGTTCCGAGAAGCATACATCCGATTGAGACTTTCCTGGTGTCCATGTGGCCCACATGAGCACTTTGTAATGTGAATCTCTCGAAACCACCCTGCCCCCAGCTTCTGTAAATCCCTCTTACACAAAGGGTTGCCAGCCTCCAGGTGGGGCCTGGAGATCTCCCGCTTTTACAACTCATCTTTAGACGACAGAGATCAGCTCCCCTGGAGAAAAAGGGCTACTCTGGAGGAGGATGGACTCTATGGCATTGTACCTTGCTGAGGTTCCCCCCAAAAAATCCCCACCTTCCCAGGGGTTCCACCCCCAAAATCTCCAGGCATTTCCCCACCCAGAGCAAGTAGTGACCCTACTTTAACACAGAACTAAAGTTCCCAGGATCCCCTGGGGGGAAAGAATGCCTGATAATCCCTTCAACTAGCCTATTCAAAATGCTCCTTGAGCTAGGGTTGCCAGGTTGAGAAATACCTGGAAATTTGAGGGTTGAACCAGAGAAGGTGGAGTTTGGGGAGGGGAAGGACTTCAGTGGGGTACAATGGCCGTAGAGCCCGCCTTCCAAAGCAGCCATCTTCTCCAGGGGAACTGATCAGTCATAATTCCAGGAGCGTTCCAGGCCACAACAGCTCGCTGATCCGCTTCTTTTGAAAGCACTTCACAGAGCAGAGCTTACAGAATTGTCAAACTGAGGAGGATTTACATGATGTTTCTGCTGCGGAATTTGCCCTGAAGAAGAGCACAGAAACGGGGTTTCGAGCCGGCCCACTAGCGGGAAGCCAGAGATGTGTTAGCAATAGAAGTGGAGAAAGAGCGTGGCTTTGACTGACGCTTATAACATAAAAGAGGAGGGGTTGGCACAAAAGAACTTTGAACGGATGAAGAAGTTGACAATTAGAAGTTCAGAGTG
Organism: Lepidodactylus listeri; assembly: GCA_029233225.1. Taxonomy (NCBI): domain Eukaryota; kingdom Metazoa; phylum Chordata; class Lepidosauria; order Squamata; family Gekkonidae; genus Lepidodactylus; species Lepidodactylus listeri. The sequence goes on along the minus strand of JARCFY010000011.1, from coordinate 97,079,314 downwards.
ACCATATGGACAGTTATTTGACCCAAGCACTTTATTCATCATAGAGGAATTATACGCACTGTAAAATTCTTTGGTTATCTATTACTGTTTAAAAAAAAATCTTTATAGGGTTCAAGTAATACAAGTGAATTGCACAGAAATTGACATGAAATAAGTTCTTAGTGACTATATCGCAGTTGTTTGTATCAGCTGTTCAGCTTCTCCTGTGATCTCTCATAATTTGTAACCCACCTGGAGAATAGCAACTGTATTTACCACTGGATCCAACTTTTCATTTTCTGGTAGGCTTGCCCCAAGAAAAAGGTTAGCTCCTGAGAAACAAAGTGAAAAGTTAAAGTGAGACCCCAGAATAATAGCAGCTGGTAGAGTTTCCAGGTCCTTCTGGCCAGTTGCTAGCCTGGCTGGCTTCACCCTCTAAAACAGAAGGAGGAGGAGGAGGAGGAGGAGGGATTGGATTTATACCTCACCCTTCACTACCCAAAGGAGTCCCAAAGCAGCTTACAGTCTCCTTTCCCTTCCCCTCCCCACAACAGACACCCGGTGAAGTAGACGGGGCTGAGAGAGCTCTGAGAGAACAGCTCTGAAAGAACTTGTGACTGACCCAAGATCACACCAGCAGCTGCATGGGGAGGTGTGGGGAATCAAACCCGGCTCTCCCAGATTAGGGTCTGCACTCCTAACCACCACACCAAACAGCAAAGCAGGCCAGGCCCACCCGGTTCCGTCTTGGAATCCCATCTTCCACATATCATGCGCGCAGCCAAATTTCAGCATCGTTTTCCCCACCAGTTTGTGCTGGCTGGTTTCCCTTAAAAATTTCAGTCCCCCTTGGCAGCAGAAGTCCCAGTGGTGAAGGCCACCTTGTTACCGAGCCCCGTGACTGGTATCGAGTGCTTTGTCGCCGTAAGCCGTTGGCGGGTTTGTTTGTCCTGAGATAAGAGGTTTGGCCCCCACCTCTTCTGGTTAACATCTCTCACCCAATTCATGACAGGCAATGTACCATGAAAAGGTGAGTTTTGGTCACCAGGGAAAAGGGAGGGTTGGAAGCATTTATCTAAGGACCCGGGATCTCTCCGTGGTGTCCATCCCTGGTAAACAACAAGAAAATGGCCGCTTTCTTGGTTGCCATCACTGATGACAGTCAAAAGAGCAGAAGGCCGGGGCCCTCTCCCAGGGCACTCTTCTCGTGGGAGTAGAAAACCTGTATGTCTGGGGAGGGGGGGGAGAGAGAAAAGTGTCTTGTGGATACCTGAGTACCTTGGGAAAAAATGAAGTGTTTTGACTTTTCACTCAGCAGCCTAATGAGCACGGGGCAAATTGTCTTGCGTTTCATACGTCGTTTCTACCACCTGTTCCTTCCCTCTTTTGTTCAGAACAATTCTGGTCTGTAGGGGGAAAGAGACGATTTAAATATAAAGAAATCATTTCACAACAGCAAAAGGGGATCCACGCTCGGAAGGGGAGGAGGGGAAGAGAAAAACAGGGGGAGGGACATGACAGATGGAAAGATTTCTGTGACCAACAGGACTCAAGGAGGCTGTTCCCCCCCACAGGAAAAGAAGGAATCCTTCTGATACTGGGCCAAGTCCATCAATTGCTAACAGGGGAAATCCACAACTGCGTCTTGGTTCAGTTTGCAAGTAGCTGTTCCCACACGGGCCTTTACCCGAGGGATGCTTTTTCTCCCTCTCCCAACATTCTAGAACTGGAGGGCATCCAATGGAGACGGTGGGCAGTAGATTCAGGAGGGACAAAAGGAAACATTTATTTACATAAGGAGTGGTTAAAATGTGGAATTTGCTGCCGGAGGATGGAGTGATGGCCACAGGCTTAGATGGCTTTAAAAGGGGATTAGACCTTGAATCCCAGAGCCAGGAGGCAACATCAGGGGAAGGCCTCGGCCTTTGTGCCCTGCTGTTGGCCCTCCAGAGGAACCGGTTGGCTGCTATGTGAGAGGGAATGCTGGACGAGACGGATGGCTGCTTTCACCCAGCAGGGCTGTTCTGGTGTTCTTATGGACTGATGATCTTAACCTCCACGTTCAGAGGCAGTAAACCTCTGAATCCCAGTGCCAGAAGGCAACATCGGGGAAAGATCTCAGCCTCTATGACCTGTTGTTGGACATCCAGAGGAACTGGCTGGGCATTATGTGAGGCAGGATGCTGGACTAGATGGTCCACTGATCCAGCAGGGTTCTTCTTATGTTCTTCTGCTTTCAGACACAATTGATATCATCAGTGGGAACAAAACATCACTAGATCCAAGATGTACCTTCAGGCACATCTGGATAGGGTCAGTCTGTAGGGTTCCTTCCAATCCATACTAGAGAGAGAACAATCATAAAGGTTTATTTATTCAAAGATCCAAATTTTTGTCCCTGTTCATGGATATACCCTAGACCTAGATGGCTCAGGCTAGCTTGAACATCAGATCTTGGAATCTAAGCAGGGTCAGCTCTGGTTAATACTTGGGGATGGGAGACCACCAAGAAAGTCCAGGGTTGCTAGGCAGAGGCAGGGAATGGCAAACCAACTCTGTATGTCTCTTGCCTTGAAATCTCTATGGGGTAACCATAAGTTGGCTGTCACTTTCCAACCCCACTGTTCATAAATACACCTGTAACACATACATGCAACCAGAGCAATTAAACTGGGAGATGATTGTCCCATTTTTTACCTATGAAACAAGGTTCCAGTGCGCAGGACTTTCAAGTGTCCCCTTTCAGCACTGCCCATCAGAGATCTTTTTTAAATGTGCAAGCAGACACATGCAATTCCTGTTGCGGCTCCCAAAGAATATCTGTGCAATGAAATGTTCAAGTTGCGCAAAATATGTGCTATATCAGTGCATGTGAAAAGTGACCCACAACCTTGTGAAAAGTAAAATGAGTGATAACAGGCTCTTCTGGAAGCTCAGATCCCATGACAGTCCGTCCGTCGTCCGTCCATCCCCCCCCCCCCCCATATTATTTGGTGCAGTGGTTAAGTGCGCAGACTCTAATCTGGGAGAACTGGGTTTGATTCCCCACTCCCTCACATGCAGCTGCTGGTGTGACCTGGGGTTAGTTTCAAGTTCTTTCAGAGCTGTTCTCTCACAAGCAGTTCTCAAAAGAGCTCTCTCAGCCCCAGCTGCCTCACAGGGGTGTCTGTTGTGGGGAGAGGAAGGGAAGGAAATTGTAAGCCGCTCTGAGAATCCTTCGGGTAGTGAAGGGCAGGGTATAAATCAAATCTCTTCTCTCTTCTCTTCTTATTTTGCTGTTACAGACAATTACCCACACAGTGTTTACCCATAGTTCCAAGAGGAAAGACCATTATAGAAAATGGGGACTCCTTTCCTAATAAAGAGGATGATGTCAGAAAATAGCCACTATGACACTGACATCTTAACATTGACCTTATTGGGGCAAAACTACAAGGAACAAGTGTGTACATGCAAGGAAAAGGTATACACATGTTGTAGAACTGCACACTTAGGGTTCCCATTTGCCCACTTCTGGCGGGAGACCACCAGGTAATTGCGGTAGGGTTGCCAGCTCTAGGTTGAGAAAATCCTGGATACTGGGGGGGGGGGGGGTTGAAGCCTGGAGTGGGTGGGCCCTGGAGGGACTTCAGCAAGGTACAATGCCATAAAGACCAACTTCTGTTTTAGCCATTTTCTCCAGGGAACCGATCTCAGTAACCGGGAGACCAGTTGTAATTCTGGGAGATCTCCAGCCTCAACCTGGAGGTTGGTAACTGTAATCGTGGCCCTTTCCTCCTCCTCCTCCTCCTGATCAGTGGGCAAAAAAAGGGGGACAAATGGGGCGGGCACAATCATCTTGGCATCATCTATTTACAGGAAGTTCCGACCGTAGAATTCCTGGACAAGAGAATTTGCCAGAAACTCTATGGTCAGAACTTCCTACTTCCCAATCCGGAGCTGGCAAACCGAATCCCGACCTTATAAATCCATGGAGGGCTTCTTCCTCCAGAAACTCCCCTTCTTGAGTCGCTGTCCAAAAAAAGGAACGATAAAAATAAAAATTTTAAAGAGAGGGAGAGGGAAAAGGCCTGCCTGCCGTGGGAGTCAATCAGCGCAAGGCAACAGTGTTGATTATAACATTTAAAGTCTGTGATTAAGAACACCAAAAGGCCCCAACTAGAAAGGCATTCAGCCTGTAATTTCCCTGCAGTCCCAGACTGTACTTCCTTATGAGCCGTTGCAGCAGCGGGTGGGTTTCCCCCCTCCCTTCCCCCCCTTTTTGTGTCCATCATCAGCTTGTAATTATTGCCATTTCCAAAGCTTTACCAGACGGGGTTCCTTTAGAAGCCAGGCCGGCTGGCTGTTTATGAGCAAGACGGTAAGAGAGCGGTAATGTAACTCTGCACCAAGGGCCATCCGGCCCTAAGCACCTCCTTGCCTCACCTCACCTTCCTTCTGCCAGCTAAAGCTCCCTACCTTTTCCTCCACCAGCTCTCTGTTTCACCCTCCTTTCCTGCCATCATGGAGCTGAGGAGATGGTACAGTTCCCCCAGCCAAGGGAGGCCAATCTCCCATCTTGAACACAAAGTTGTTCAGGGTGGTGAGAACCAGGGAGGATTGTGAGGCACTCCAAAGGGATCTGTCGAGGATGGGCGAGTGGGCGTCAACATGGCAAATGGGGTTCAGTGTGGCCAAGTGCAAAGTGATGCACAACGGAGCCAAAAATCCTAACTATAAATACACGTTGATGGGATCCGAACTGGCGGAGACTGACCAAGAGAGAGATCTTGGAGTTGTAGTAGATAACTCAATGAAAATGACAAGACAGTGTGCGGCTGCAATGAAAAAGGCCAACGCTATGCTGGGGGTTATTAGGAAGGGAACTGAAAACAAATCAGCCAGTATCATCATGCCCCTGAATAAATCGATGGTGCGACCTCATTTGGAGTACTGTGTACAGTTCTGGTCGCCACAGCTCAAAAAAGAAATGTAGCACTGGAAAAAGGGCAACCAAAATGGTAAAAAGGTTGGAACACTTTCCCTATGAAGAAAGGTTGAAGTCCTTGGGGCTCTTTAGCTTGGAGAAACGACGGCTGAGGGGTGACATGATCAAGGTTTATAAGATTATAGAGCAGGCAGAGAAAGAAGTACTTTTCTCCCTTTCTCACAATACAAGAACTCAAGGGCACTCGAAATTGCTGAGCAGTCGGGTTAGAACAGATAAAAAGAAGGACTTCTTCACCCAAAGAGTGATTAACACGTGGAATTCACTGCCACAGGAGGTGGTGGCAGCTACAAGCATGGACGGCTTCAAGAGGGAATTAGATAACCATCTGGAGCTGAGGTCCATCAGTGGCTATTAGCCACAAAGTACAGTTAGGAACTCTCGGTCTGGGGCAAGTGATGCTCTGTATTCTTGGTGCTTGGGGGGGGGGGCAACAGTGGGAGGGCTTCTAGTGTCCTGCCCCCACTGCTGGATCTCCTAAGGGCACCTGGTGTTTTTGTCCACTGTGTGACAGAGTGTTGGACTGAATGGGCCATTGGCCTGATCCAACATTGGATTCTCTCATGTTCTTATGTTCTTGCATGGCCCCCTACCCACCAAAACTGTCCCCAGCCCTGGAGTTGCCACCTCAGTTGGATGGGAGACCACCAAAGAAGTCCAGGGTCAGTACGCAGAGGCAGGCAATGGCAAACCACCTCAGAATGTCCCTTGCCTTGAAAACGGGGTTGCCAGCTCTGGGTAGATTTTGTGGGTGGAGCCTGGGGAGGGCGGGGTTTGGGGAGAGGAGGGGCATCATCGGGTTATAATGCCATAGAGTCTACCCTCCAAAGCAGCCATTTTCTCCAAGGAGAATTGCTCTTTGTCATCAGGAGATCAGTTGTAATGGTGGAAGATCTCCAAGTGCCTCCAGGAGGCTGACAACCTGAAAATCCTATAGGGTTGCCATAAATCAGCTGGGACTTGACGGCAAAATATATATATATATATATATATATATATATATATATATATATATATATATATATATATATATATATAGGGACTCCAGTCCATACTGCTGTGTATACCTTATTGTAAGCAGAATCCTATTAATGTAATCTCTTTACTGCTTAATGGGTCATGTGAAGATTTATTGGTATGCTTCGCTTTTCTGGTGGTTCCAGACTTCTGATATATCCTAATGCACTGATTATCGAATGTCCCATTTTGCCGATTGTACTGGCTCATCCTATATAACTTGCCTTGAGTCTCTGGGAGAAAGTCGAATTCTATGTTAGGAATTATTATTAGAGGGACTGAGAATAAAACAGGCACTAGTGTAGTGCCCCTGTACAGATCTATAGTGCGGCCTCGTTTGGAATACTGTGGACAGTTCTGGTCACCATATCTCCAGAAGGACACTGCAGAGCTGGGGAAAGTGCAGAGGAGGGCAACCAAGACGAGCAGGGGATTGGAGCACCTTCCCTATGAGGAAAGGCTGGAGAGTCTGGGACTTTGCGGTTTAGAAAAGAGACGACTGTAAGAGGGGACATGATAAAATTATGCATGGAGTGAAGAGAATTGACAAAGAGAACTTTTTCTCCCTCTTCCAACATCCTAGAACTTGAGGGCATCCAATGAAGCTGATGGGCAGTAGGTTCAGGACAGACAAAAGGAAATACTTCTTTACACAGAGAGGGATTGAAATGTGGAATTTGCTGCCAGCGGATGTAGTGATGGCCCCAGGAATCGACAGGTTAGAAAGGGGATTAGACAGATTCATGGAGGGTAAGACTGATTTCCCACAAGGCGCTGCCCCGGCATAGTGCTTCCCTTTGCCCCATTGCCTACTTGAATTTCCCACTATTTGCCGCAGGGCGCATTTTGACCCGCAGCTCCACCCAATTTCCTCTGATTTCCTCCGCGGCTTCAGTGATCCTCAGAAAACAGGATCACTGAAGCCGCGGGGGAAATAGCGCAAAGCCGCGAGTCAAAATGTGCCCCGTGGCTGGCCCTCCAGAGGAACTGGTTGGCCACTGTGGGAGACAGGATGCTGGACTAGATAGACTATTGATCTGTTCCAGCAGGGCTCTTCTGATATTCTTATGAAGGCCTCGGCCTCTCTGCCCTGTTGTTGGCCCTCCAGAGGAACTGATTGGCCACTGTGTGAGACAGGATGCTGGACTAGATGGACCACTGGTCTGATCCAGCAGGGCACTTCTGATGTTCTAATGAAGGCCTCAGCCTCTCTGCCCTGTTGTTGGCCCTCCAGAGGAACTGGTTGGCCACTGTGTGAGACAGGATGCTGGACTAGATGGACCCTCACTGGTCTGATCCAGCAGGGCTCTTTCTGATGTTCTAATGAAGGCCTCGGCCTCTCTGCCCTGTTGTTGCCCCTCCAGAAGAACTGGTTGGCCACTGTGGAAGACAGGAGTCTGGACTAGATGAACCACTGGCCTGATCCATCAGCCCTCTTCTGATGATAAATAAATAAATAAATAAATGTTTTAATAAAGAAAGAAATAGAAATAAAGATGGGCGAGAAAAAGGATAACGGGGGCTTGCGAAGTTGAAGGTCAAGCGCTTGCCCCACACACCATCAGAATGGCAAGAGAGACCCAGGAAGACTTCACCTAATTGGGGGGGGGGGATAAAGGACCAGACTGGAGTATCCCATCAGGCCAAGGCAAGGTTTCTATTAGTGGTTAATGAGGCAAGACCTGCAACAGATAACCACTTTCCACTCACAAAAGCTTTCAGATTTCTCTGTTTACTTGCAGCCCATTTGGGTTCATTCGAGCCCTGGCCGGGCACTCGATCCCATGGGGGCCCCCCCTCCCCCATCGGAGATAAACCGCCTCCAATCCCACAATAGTATCACTTACTGACTTTGTGCTTAACAAGTTTGGAGATCTGTGACAATGGAATAAATACCCTTTTCTTTGGGAGGGCCAGGGAAAGGGAGGGCCGAAAAAGATCTGGATGCAACACACCACTGGAAGTTTAAAAAAAAAAACAACCCACACAAAACCCAAACCCAAGTGTCGAAAGATAAATAGGAGCGGGCAAAAGGCAGAAAGAGAGAGGGGAGAAATAACAGGGAAGGCTGCCTTTTGGGGAGAGATCTGAAGTTATTTGTTCCCGATTAGACGGTTCTTTTTTTATCCATCGCTTTCTCCCCCCCACCCCCTTCCCTTATCCGCCCGATGCCAAGAGAGCTCTCTTTTGTGAAAATGTTCTCAGAAAAACGGATAAAACTAATTTGCTGGAATGTGAAATAATCCAGAGAGCGAGCTGGGCAGAGCCCAATTTTCACAGACGGAGAACAGCAAATTAACCGGCCACATTTTCCAGTCCCTCGGGCCCTGGGCTGGAATCTAAAGCTTCCGAAGAGAAACCCCTGCAGTTAATGGATTTGCATGAAGTTTGGCATCCTAATAGTGATTGTCTCTGGTAATGAGCTTTTAATTAGGTCTCCTCGGCGCTTGACCTTCTGGTCAGAGGCAGGCCACTCTTCGAATGACGGGCCGGCTGACCCACAGGTGTGGTGAAAGAGACCATGAGCTGGGGCACCAACATTCCTGGGATTCTCTGAGCTGGCCCCCCGGCTTGATGCCCCTTTTCCCTCCATTCTCCCCCACCCAAATCCCCAGTCATTTTTAATAACAGCCTGCCAGATTGGGTATTTTTCCCACCGCCAAGGGCCACCCAAAAAATGTCGCGGCAACCCCAAAGACGGCCACCCAAATCGGCTCACCATGCCGGATTGGGATGCCAGCCTCCAGGAAGAACCTGGGGATCCCCCCCCCCGAATTACAACTCTTCTTCAGACTACAGAGATCAGTTCCTCTGGAGAGAATGGATGCTTTGGAGAGTGGACTGCATGGCATTGTACCCCACTGAGGTCCCTGTCCTCCCCAGGCTCCACCCCCAAATCTCCAGGAGTTTCCCTGCCTGGAGCTGGCGACCCTACCCCTCTACCCACTGGTGGCCAGGGAGGACCTGGAAACCCTAGTGCCAGATCACTAGGGTTACCAACCTCCAATAGGATTGCCAGGTCTGGGTTGGAAAATACCTGGAGACTTTGGGGGTGGAGCCGGGAGAGGGCGGGGTTTGGGGAGGGGAGGGGCCTCAGGATGGAACAGTGCCATAGGGTTGGCATTTCAAAGCAGCCATTTTCTCCAGGGGAGCTGATCTCTGTCAGCCAGAGATCAAGATCGGTTGTAAAAGCAGGAGATCCCCAGGCCCCAGCAGGAGGCTGGGAGCCCTAATGTCCCGAGGCTGGGACGACAGGTGGGGCCTAGAGATCTCTGGGCAATAGAGAGCAGTTCCCCTGGGGGGAAAATAGCTGCTTTGGAGAATGGACTCTATGGCATTATACCCTGCTGAGGCTCCTCCCCTCCCCAAACCCCACCCTCCTCTGGCTCCGCCTCCAAAATTTCAAGGTATTCCCCATCTCAGAGCTTGCGACCTGACGGATCAGCAGGAAGGTGGGGTTTGGGGTCGCCACGACTCTGGGGTTGCCGCGACTATTGATAGTGTAACAGGAGACAGCAGGAGGTCAATTTTGATAAGGAAATCCAGTCTGGTGTGGAGAGCCAGTGTGGTGTAGAGATTAGAGTCTTGAACTAGGATCTGGGAGACTCTAGTTCGAATCCACATTCTGCCATGGAAACTTACCAGGCCAGTTATATACTCTCAGCTGAACTAACCTCACGGGGTTGTTGTGAGAATAACATGGAGGAGAGGGAAATGATGTAAGCTTTTTGGGTCCCATCAACGGGAAGAAACAGGGGGTATAACTGGGGTTGCCAGCTCTGGGAGGGTGGAGCTCGGAAGATTTGAGGGTGGAGCCTGGAAAGGGTGGAGTTTGTGAAGGGGTGGGACCTGAGCAGGATATGATGTCACCCTCCAAAGCAGCCATTTTCTCCAGAAGAACTGATCTTAGTCATATTGAGATCAGTTCTAAGAGCAGGAGATCTCCAGGAGATGCCTGAATGTTGGACAACCCTGGGTATAAATTAAGTAAAGAAATAAAAATAGAGAGGAGGAGGAAGAAGAAGAAGAAGAAGAAGAGTTGGTTTCATAGCCCACTCTTCATTACCTGAAGGAGTCTCAGAGAGGCTTACAATCTCCTTTCCCTTCCCCTCCCCACAACAGACACCCTGGGAGGTAGGTAGGGTTGAGAGAGCTCTTTCAAGGACTGCCCTCGAGGGAACAGCTCTGAGAGAACTGGGACTGACCCAAGGCCACCTAGCTGGCTACATATAGTGGAGTGGGGAATCAGACCCAGTTCTCTAGATTAGAGTCTGCCGCTCTTAACCACTACACCAAAATAAATAAAATGAGGTATGATCCCCACAAGTGACATTTTTTTGGATGTTGGAATGGAAGCAAGGGATCCCAACTCTGTACTCTGGAGAACTGGAGACACTATTCTGCTGCTAGAAGACGCCTCGGACCGGTGTTTTAGGACAAAGAGCTCCACCACAGCCAGGGTGAGAAGAGCACTGGACAGAACAGAGACCATAACAGGAGTGGATGGCACTCGGAAACTTTCTATTCCAGGAGGCTGGTAATCCTGGTAACCCTCACTCGCTCTCGCATCTCCAGACTTCTCTTTCCAGCCTTTGAGGAACATCCTGTGCCTTAGAGGCGCACCCTGGCGGAAAGGGTTTCCCAAGACTGTGGGATTGCTTTGCTGTAGTTTATGCCCTGTAATAGGTTTTGAAAGTTTATACTTCCATGTTATTTTTGCCAAGGTTCCCTGTAATCTTCCACCTTAACCATCTACTTAAGCCTAATTAAGTGGTGACTTACTAGACAACTTATATGCCACAAGTGTTAAGTTACAATTCTGGATTTTTTTATTTTTTTATTTTTAAAAATCCCTGTCTTCCTCACATGTGCCTGTGTCCCTTCCCACTTTTACTTTGGAGTAAAGTCCAACTGGACTCAGCAGAGCTTGCTTCTGAGATAAACATCCATAGAACTTGGCTCTGGGACCCATTTCATATGCTATGCTTTTTCTAGGGTTTCCAGGTTCCCCCCCCCCCGGCCACCAGCAGGCTATAGGGTGCTACGGTAGAGTTGCCAGATCCAGGTTGGGAAACTCCTGGAGATTTAGGGACAGAGCCTGGGGAGGACAGGGACCTCAGTGGGATACAATGCCAAAGAGTCCACCCTCCAAAGCTGCCATTTTCTCCAGGAGACTGATCTCTGTAGTGTGGAGATGAGCTGTAATTTCGAGGGATCCTCAGCTCCCATCTGGAGGTTGGCAACTGTAGGGTTGCGGTCACACATGTCAGATAAAGTGGGGGGGGGGGGGGAGCGAGACTATTTCCTCCAGAGGAATTTGACCCGCAATCGCGAGATCACACTTCCCTTTGAAGCTGCGGGCACAGCCCGTCAGTGTATGATCAGATGCAACTGTGGGTGTTGGTGGGGTTTTCTGCCATTAGTTTCCCATGTGCTTAAATGAGGAATTGATGAATCGCACCTCTGCACTGAAGGCTCCCTATGGGGTTTGCGATGATGCACATACTGAGAAGCGGGGGGAAACAATGGCACGGAATCGGGATGGCATGATCAGAGCATCCTGACAGCATGAGAGAGCGCTGGAGTGATCAGACGGGAAAGTCCGTCCGTGGCCCGTCGCAACCCATTTACTACCGTATTTTCCCCGGTGTCTTTTAACTCCATTTCTGCAGTGGAGCAGAACAGGTTGCCAACGGCTGTGGGACACTTCCCAGATGTTGCTGTCTGATCACTCCCTTTAAATCCGCCCGGCATTTGTGCGTTTGTCGGGTCTAATTGTGTGTATGATCGCAGCCTAGGGCAACGAACACCATGTTATTCATGGTGTTAGTCAGGGTTTGGGGAGGACAGAGGGGTACAATGCCACTGAGTGCATCCTCCAAAGCATCCATTTTCTCCAAGGGAAGAGATCTCTGTAGTCTAGAGACAAGCTGGAATTCTGGGGGGTCCTCAGGTCCCGCCTGGAGGCTGGCATCACTAGCTTTTTCTGTAGGGAATTAATGTATAGGAAAGCACTGTACAAAAACAATTCACCAAGTTCCTTGGCCAGATTATCAGGGACCGTAGTCTATACAACCATAGGCGTCAACTACGAGGGGGTGTGGGGTGCAGGCCACCACTGAAATTTCCCAGGGGGGACTGAGCCCCCCCCCAGCAAAACGGAGCACCCGCTGCCACACCTCCCAGGCCCCCTTCCTAGGCCCGCCTGCCGCTGCAAGAGCCTCTCTCCCCCCACCCGCCCGGCTCCCCTGCACCCACTCCTCCCTCCCTCCCTCCCGGGGCCATCCAGGCAAATGCCCAGCATGATTATGTCACCCGGAAGTGACATCATCATGCTGGGCACATTGCCGGGGCGACACTCTAGCAATCACCCCCAAAACTCTATGGCAACGTGCCCAGCGTGGTGACGTCACTTCCGGGTGACGTAATCACGCTGGGCATTCGCCTGGATGGCCCCGGGAGGGAGGGAGGGAGGAGTGGGTGCAGGGGAGCCGGGGGGGAGAGACTCTGGTGGCGGTGGGGGGGGGACATCGTCCCGGGGTGCGTGCATGCAAAGCATGCGCGCAAAAGCCCCCACCCCACCCCCGGGGAATTCAAAAGTCCATGGTCCCTGTATACAACTGTGTCTAGTTTGCTATAAATTGGATCCCGCTATGTAATTCTGCATTGTTTAATGTGCCATGTTAACACTTACACTTTACCTCTGTTTTTTGGATTTCTGGTTGGTTCTACAACCCAGATCCTATTGCACTGTTTGTTGAATGCCCCTGTCAATTGGATTGGCTCACTCTGCGTAACACCCGTTGAGTCCCAGTGAGAAAGGTGGACTATGAATAGTGTCAGTAAATAAAAATAAATAAATATTATATGCTGTGCTATCCACTTTCCCTGCGTCTCAGTGACTATTAGCCATGATGTATAGATGGGACACTCTGTCTGGGGCAGTGATGCTCTGTATTCTTGGTGCTTTGGGGGGAGGGGGCAACAGTGGGAGGGCTTCTGGAGTTCTGGCCCCCACTGGTGGACCTCCTGAGTGTACCTGCGTTTTGGACACTATGTGACACAGAGTGTTGGACTGGATGGGCCATTGGCCTGATCCAACATGGCTTCTCTTATGTTCTTCTGTCTGGGGCAAGTGATGCTTTGTATTCTTTGTGCTTGGGGGGCCACAGCGGGAGGGCTTCTAGTGTCCTGGCTCGCCTGGTAGACCTCCTGATTGGCCCCTAGGTTTTGACCACTGTGTGACAAAGAGTGTTGGACTGGATGGACCGTTGGCCTGATCCAACATGGCTTCTCTTACAGTCTTATGTCAGGAGAAGTGATACTCTGTCTTCTTGGTGCTTGGTGGGGGCAACAGTGGGAGGGCTTCTGGAGTCCTGGCCCCATTGGTGCACCTCCTGATGGTAGAAGAAGAAGAAGAAGAGATTGGATTTATACCCCGCCCTTCACTACCCGAAGGAGTCTCAGAGTGGCTTACAAATTCCTTTCCCTCCCCCTCTCCACAACAGACACCCTGTGAGGTAGGTGGGGCTGAGAGAGCTTTTTCAGAACTGCTCTTTTTCAAGAGCAGCTGTGGCAGAATTATGGCTTGTCCAAGATCATCCAGCAGGTGCAAGTGGAGGAGTGTGGAATCAAACCCGGCTCTCCCAGATTAGAGTCCGCGCACTTAACCACTACACCAAACTGACTCAACTGGGTTTTGGCCACTGTGTGACAGCATCTAAAAGCAACAAACATACTATTATGAAATCATCCGGCCATGAACACATGGAGCTGCCATAGACTGAATGAGACCCTTGGTCCATCAAGGTCAGTATTGCCTACTCAGACCGGCAGCGGTTCTCCAAGGTCTCAGGCTGAGGTTTTTCACATCACCCCCTACCTAATCCTTTCAACTGGGGATGCCGAGGATTGGACCTGGGACCTTCTGCAGATGTTCTGCTACTGAGCCACAGCTCCTCCAACATGTTCTTTTAAACAACAAGCTGAGATTCTCCTGGGATCCTGTACCCACTTCTGCATTCTGCATTTTCTGCAGTAAGGAACAAGCAACCGATCGGGGGACAGTCTGCCAAGACAGCAGCTTTTTAAAAACCTGACAGATTCGATGTTTTACTCCAGGGTAGGGCAGGGAGCTTTGGCAGCGCCAATGCTCATTGCAGAAACACGGACAGCTGCAGGGGAGGAAACAGCCAAGTTTCCCATCCGGCTATGTTTTCCCGCCCAGGCTTTTGACTGCGTGCTCCAGGACTGCCATCCAACGGGAATTTCCCAGGTTCTCATTCTCTTCCCTTCCCAACCAGGGAAAGGCAGCTGCGGCCCCTTCCGCTGTTTACCAGAGGCCTGTAAAATTTGAAAATGTATTAAACCAACCATATCTGGGCTCTCAAGCCAAGAGCAGAAGCGACAGAACAGATCCACCTTATGTTGTTGCACCTGACGGACATAAGAACGTAAGAGAAGCCATGTTGGATCAAGCCAATGGCCTATCCGGTCCAAAATTCTGTGTCACATAGTGGCCAAAACCCAGGTGCCACCAGGAGATCCAGCAGTGGGGCCAGAACTCCAGAACTGCTCCTATTGTGGCCTCCCAAGCACCAAGAATACAGAGCATCACTGCCCCAGACAGAGTGTTCCACCTAGATCTTGTGGCTAATAGCCACTGATCGGCCTCTGCTCCAGATGTTGCTCCAATTCCCTCTTGAAGCCATCTATGTTTGTAGCCACCACCAACTGATAGGGCTGCCAACTCTGGGTTGGGAAATTCCTGGATATTTTGGGGGGGGGGAGCCTGGGGAGGGCAGGGCTTGGGGGAGGGAGAGGAGAGGCCTCTGCATGATATAATGCCATAGAGTCCAGCCATTTTTTCCAGGGGAACTGATCGTGGCTACCTGGAGATCATCTGTAATAGCAGATCTCCAGCTGCAACCTTCACCAGCAACATGCTGATGACATTCCCTGAATGCACAGAGAGCAGTGTCAGCACATCACTGGTGATGCTGGAGACACTGTGGCATTTGGGCAAAACTCTATGGATTCACCATAGAGTTTTGCCTAAATGCCAGAACGTTCCTGGTGATGCACTGGCATCCATTCTGCAGCCTGTGGGTCCGGACCCAAAAATGCACACATGCATTTGCATCTATTTATTTATATCCTGCGCACTCTATAGCTTTATTCAACTCTGAGGTTCCCTTTGCCTCCTCAGGCTTCACCCCCAAATCTCCAGGAACTTCCCAACCCAGAGCTGACCCCTAAGTATACCTCACTTTAGACAGTCTGTTGTTTGCATTGGTTGTTTTACATTTTGTAATCTACCTTGACTCTCAGGAAGGAAAGCAAGCTATAAAGAACGCCAGCGTGATACAGTGGTTAAGAGCGGCAGACTCTAATCTGGAGAACCTGAGGGGTTGATCCCCCACTTCTTCTCCACCTGAAGCCCACCAATGACCTTGGGTCAGTTCTCTCAGAACTCTCTCAGCCCCACCTGCCTCACAAGGTGCCTGTTGTGGGGAGAGGAAGGGAAAGGTGATTGTAAGCAGCTCTGGGACTCCTTAAACTAGAGAAAAGCGGGGTGTAAAAACCAGATCTTCTTCTATAAATAAATAAGAAAGTTAAAAAGGTTACCAAAAAAGTGTACACCAGAGGTTGTAACGCTAACATAAATCTGAAGCATTATCAGTTACACAGTTCTCCGGAAGGAAACCATCTTTGCTGGCTGATTTCTGATCCTTTGGAAAGGGTCTTTCCTTTCACCCCTCTCTCTTTTTTTTTTAAACTTCCCACACAATGAAATTCATGGTAAAGCCCTGCGATGAGAGTTCCCAAAGAGATTCATTTACAGCCAACCGGCACAGGGAGAGGCTTTTACGGTCTCTCAAGATCCGTCTCATCCTCTGTTAATTCATGGAGCAATTGAGGCCGAATCTCCATCTATACGTGTATAATTATCTACTCAGATACCTGAGACCGCAGGCAACAATCCTTCCACTGCCAGTAATACAAACTATCCCCAAAGGCCCGGGGAAAACACACTGATCAGCTCAGAGGGGATGTGGGGGGGGGGGGGGGGCGATGGAAGGAGAGGGTCTCTTTTGCCTCCAGCGACCAGCAGGTTGGAGTCTCCAGCAGGTTTGCCAACTCTAGGTTGGGAGATTTAGGGGGTGGAGCCCGGGAATTGTGGGGTTTGGGGAGGGACCTTAGCAGGGTATAATACCATAGAGCAGGGGTGGGCAAACTGGCTCAGCGTAAGAGCCACCTAGAACAGGGGTGGCCAAACTTGCTTAACTTAAGAGCCTCATAGAATAAACATCAGATGTTTGAGAGCCACAAGACATGAACAAATATTACCTGCTTTTATTGGAAAATAAGCAAATTTGCTTTTTATTAACATTAAATGAGACTGCCAAAAATAATAACAAAAGGGGTAAAAGCAGATATTGATAATGATATTAATTTGTCCAATGATATTTGTTTGCTAACGATATTTAGCTTCCCCAGTTGCCCTGCCGGGAGCCACATAATATATGTGAAAGAGCCGCATGTGGCTCCCGAGCCACAGTTTGCTCACCCCTGCCATAGAGTCTACCCTCCAAAGCAGCCATCTTCTCCAGGGGAACTGATAGGGTGGCCAGTCCCCAGTTGGGGATAGGGGGTCCCCCGGTTTGGAGCCCCCCCTACGCTTCATGGCTATCAGAAAGTGGGGGAAATGGCTGCCAGGTGCTCCTCGCTGCTGGGGAATTACCTCCCCCCAGGGGGCAAGAAGCCAGAAATAACACGACATATCTACATCACCCAAAAATGATAAACGCACATTGGCAATGTCGGGGGTGGGGATGACACCCTGGTTTGGGGGGGCAAAACTGTATGGTAGAATTCACTTCTGACCATAGAGTTTTGCCCAAAAAACAGACTGTCACCCCCAATATCACTGATGCGCCCACGTCACTTCTGAGAGCCAGTTTGGTGTGAGAGCCAGTTTGGTGTAATGGTTAATTGCACAGACTCTAATCTGGGAGAACCAGGTTTGATTCCCCACTTCTCCACATGCAGCTGTTGGATGACCTCGGGCAAGCCATAGCTGTCAGAGCTGTCCTCTCAAGGGCAGTTCTTGAAAGAGCTCTCTCAGCCCCGCCTACCTCACAGGGTGTCTGTTGTAGGGAGGGGAAGGGAAAGGAGACTGGAAGCCACTCTGAGACTCCTTTGGGTAGTGAAGGGCGGGGTATAAATCCAACTTCTTCTTCACATCGCCCTCAATGACCCCAAAATGTGTATGTCACCCGGAGGTGACGTGGGCGTAGCATGCTTCTTCCGTCCCCTGTCCCGGAGCATCCTGGTAGGTCCCCTACAGGCTTGTCCTTTGGACCTGGGAACCCTAGGAACTGAACACGGTCACCTGGAGATCGATTGTAATAGTGGGAGTTCGCCAGGTGCTACCTGGAAGTTGGCAGCCATAGTCTCAAGAGTCATTTCCTTGCTAGTGTGAGGAAATTTTGATACCTTTGTAGGAGAAGGCCAGCAGTATGTACCTCCATGTAGACCATCTTACTTCCCTATACATTATACCCTCTCCTGCAGAGTCCCTGGGATTTAGGTCTGGATTTGAGAAGGAAACGCAATATCCATGTTTGCTCAAAAGCATTCCGGCAGCATGGTTCCAATTTAGGCTCGTTTTGAAGCTGGCGGGACTGATGTGTCTCCTCGATCCTGCACTGGGCGCTGGAGATCAAAATGTAATTTGGGGCGGGGGGCTGCCCTCCATAACGCCCACTTGTAAGCATGCCAGATACCGAATCGATGGAGAAAGAGGGAGGTATATATCTTGTCTTCGCTCAAGGGCTCTCCCCAGGTCTTTTGATCTTGAGAACTTGAGGCGGAAATGCATCCTATTTGCCAGGCCCGAGAGATAAGGAGAGCTGGCAGGAGAGAGCTGGGTTTTGTCATTCTTTCCTTCTCTGGGTCTTCTCCAGAAGAAGAGAGATGTCAGCTATTAAGGGGAGATTGTCCATCTTCTGCAGCTCGAGGCGAATGGAATCTGACGCATCTCCCTGGGTTCGAAGGCCTGGGTACGCGGGGTCCATGGGGGATGTTTGTGCCGTTCTAACCGTTTGCCTCCTGCATTTCCCCGACAGGAAATTCAAGCAGGCCGATGATTAGAACAGCACGGTGTCCAACAGCATTGTGGATTTCATTTCAGGATGGACAAAAGGAAATACTTCTTTGCACAGAGCATGCTTAAAATGTGGAACTCGTTGCCAGAGGATTTCGCGGTGGCCACAGGAATAAGCAGCTTTTAAAAGGGAGTCGATAGATTCAGGGAGGAGAGGTCTATCAGTGGTTAGAGAATGTGTTTCAGCTTGTGGGCATTTTGGAATTCTGACACAGCATGGTGGGCAGTGTTCCCTCTAAGCTGAGTGAGTGTGAGCTAGCTCACAGTTTTTTAGCCTCCAGTTCACACGTTTTTGTCCTAGCTCTGGAAGGATGGCTCCAGGGCAAACTAATTTATGCAGCAGCCAAATCAACTCGCTCACAACTTTAATGCCAGGAGCTCACAAAGTAGATGTTTTGCTCACAAGACTCCACGGCTTAGAGGGAGCATTAGTGGTGGGCGGCCACCAGTGGCGTAGCGTGGGGGGGCACAGGGGCAGTCACCCTGGACGTATAATTCTTAAGGGGTGCAAAATTTCAAAAGAGAAAAAAAAGAAAGTAGTAATAATAAATAAAAAATAGTGCACCCTCCCCCTCACACAGAAAATTTCCCAATTTTCGAATATTCTACACAGTTTTTTCAACATGGCGGGGCAAATAAAAATTTGCACAAATTAAAAACCAGGTGATTTTAAATAATGTTGAGTATACTAGCATTAAATTCATTTTCCTTTCATTACACCAGTCTTTTCTTTAAATACAATACATACGCTGCGGGGAGTAAGGGTTCAGAACTGGACTGGTGGAAGGAACTCAGGGAGTTCTAACGGTCCACGGGTTAGGGGGCGCAATACTTGTCTTGCCCCAGGCACTGGCAACCTCTGCTACGCCACTGGTGGCCACAAAATGCCTGCCGTAAAATGGCTGCTACCAGGGGTCATTTCATAGAAAAAGAGGTGCAGGAGCTCATTAGCATAACTCATTAGCATAACTTATTTGCATATGCTACACCACCTGACATCACCGGAAGTATGTCAGAAGGCAAGAAAGAAAGAAAGAAGAGAGAGAGAGAGGACCGCTACCAATCCAAGCCTCAGAAATCCCACTATTCTGGGAGGATAGCTTCAGTGGTGGCTGAAGCCTTCAGAAGGCTGGTCGGAGGAACAAGGACCTTTCCAGGGGACGGGGGTCATTTTGCTGCAGCCATGACACAAGCAGGCATTCCCCCACGGGGGGGAGGACTGACCCCAACTCCCGGAACTGAGCTCCCCGGAGCTCCTGCTCAAAATGACCCTGCTACTGAAGGTGGAGCCAGTCACAAAATGGTTGCCCCAGTTTACTTCACCACATAGTGAAGATCCTTGTTGTGCTGTGGTAGCAGCTACTGCCAAACTAACATTTTTTAAAATCTGCACACTCAGGCAAAAGCCCCACTTGGCCATGCCCACTTTCTAAAAGCACTTGGTGGGTGCCAGAATAGGTGGTGGCAGGTATCATGGCGCCCACGAGCACCACATTGGGGAAACTTGGGTTAGAGTGTCTAGGAGACCCCGGTTCAAATCCCCACGCTCCCATGAAAGCTCGATGGGCGATCCTTGGCCTCACCTTTCTCCCGTGCATATTCTGAAGAAGTAAGCGGTGACTCACGAAAGCTCCTCCCCTGCCACAAATTTTGTGAGTCTTAAAGGTGCTCCTGGACTCTTGCCCTTTTCTACTGCTGGGGATGTTGTGAGGATAAGAGGGAGCAGGCCCGTAGCCAGGGTTTTGTAATGGGGGGGGGGGGCTTTAAATAAGTTAGGGGGCACTGACACCACAAAAATAAAAAAAACAAAATTTAAATAAATTTTTAAAACTCATGTTCACCGGTTGGAGCAGGCAAGAGCCGTTGGAGCAGGCAGCTGCCAGGGAAACTGACCACCCACTTGGGGAAGGGGTGGCGGCAGCAGGCCTGGGCTAGATGGGAGTTGAGGGGACTTGGCAGGGGCGTTGACTTTCTAAATCCCCGGGGGGGGCAGGGGCTCTCTCGTGCGCGCGCGCAAAGCACGCGCGCGCGCACGGGACCATGTCTCTGCCGCTCCCTCCCCCCCCCCCCGGCCCAGGGAGGCAGACCCGCAGCGGCAGCCAGCTGGCCGGGACTGCCGCCCGCGCGAAGCGCGCGCGCGACTATGTCCCTGCCGCCTCTCTCCCCCCCCCCCGCCTCAGGGAGGCAGGGCAGGCCGGGGGTGAAGGAGAGGCGGCGACGGCCGGCTGGGCGAGCATTTTGCCGGGGGTGGCTGAGCCCCCCCCCGGGAAATTTCGGGGGAGGCTCGAGCCCTCGAGCCCCCCCGTAGTTGACGCCCATGGGACTTGGTAGGAAGTTGGGGGGCAGGCCCCAAAATGCCACACCCTCCCCTGGTAGCTACGGGCCTGAGATGGAGGAGTGGGGAATGATGTAAGTTACTTGAAATTAATGTTGTTCTTGGGAGTGGAATTTCTCTTTCTAATATTTACTTTTTAAAAGATATAGCCATGGAGTCTTCTTGTCCTCTTTCGAAAGAAGAATTTCTCTTTCGTTTCTGTTCCATTTCTCCTTGTAGTTTCCTACAAGTTCCGGAAAAAACCGGGGGGAGGGGAACGGGAATCGCTTGTTGGATTTCAGGGTGTAATTGCATAAAGAAGAATTAACGACACTACTTTGGACCCACGCTGGAGAGAACAGTGGGGTATAAATGAAGTAGCACAAAACAATCCATCCATAATAAATCACAGTAATTTTTTTAAAAAACCTGACATGCCGAGGTATGGTGTGCCTGACGTTGCGAGAAGGGCTATAGTATGTGAAGACATGTGCATCAGAGGAAATGTCCCTTGGTGGAGGTCCCATCCAACTCTATGATTCTATGGTTTGCCCCACCCACTTTCGGCAACTCCCCCATCTCCAACATCTGCACTCAGTCCATTGAGCAGTAAAAGGAACAAAATGTGGGGGGATGACATCACAGACACCATGGTATCACTTCCAGGTGATCACCCAAAACTGATGCCACAGCATCCACAGCATTCTAGGAATTTCCCCTAATCTTTATGGTCTGTACCATAGAGATTGGGGGAATACCTACAGAAATGTGGGGCGGGGGGCTGTGACCTCACTTCCAAGTGATCACGCTTAAGTGATATGACAACATCAGTGATTTCCCCCTTCCTAGGTTCTCCCCCCCCCCAAAAAAAAAGTTCCTGGGATTGGCAGTGTAGGGCTGGCCACTCTAAATGAAGACCATTGTGACTACCAGGTAACTCACTGGGGGGGGGGGGAGCTTAGCTTCCAACTTTTTGCAGTATTTCAGAAACCCACACAACATAGGCGTCAACTTTGGGGGGGTGGGGAGCCTGAATTTTTCCAGGACATGCTGAGCCTCCCCCAGAGACAATGGCCTGTAATGCCTCTGGCCCAGCCCCAGCCCCCCCCCCCAGGAAAGTCTACGCCCTTGCCACACAACCCATACGGTTGCCAGCTCTGGGTTGGGAGTTTCCTAGAGTGTTGGGGGCAGAGCCTGGGGAGGGAGGAGTTTGAGGAGGGAGCTCGGCAAGGCGCAATGCCGCAGAGTCCACCCTCCAAAGCAGCCACTTCCTCCAGGGGAATTGAACTCTGCCACCTGGAAACCAGTTGTAATTCCAAGAGATCTCCAGGCCCCACCAAGGGGCTGGCAAGAACCATTGTGGAGGTTGAAAGCTGTGTGCCTAGGGCCTACTCCCTTTGACTGTCCTGCAAACTGCCAGGTGGGATCTGGGGATCCCCCGGAATTACAGCTCATCTCCAGACTACAGAGATTAGTTCCCCTGGAGAAAACAGACACTTTGGAGGGCGGACTCTAGGCTTGTCAGAGCCCCCAGGGGGCTGGGGGGTTGCCCACTTTAGGGGGCCCCTATCCTCTGGCCCGAATCCGGCCAGCGGGGGGAACCCCACCCCCAAAGTGCCTGGACCGGGCCGATGTGCCCGGCGTGATGACGTCATCCAGAGGTGACCTCATCATGCCAGGCACATCGCTGGGAGCAGGACGCTCTAGCATTCGGCCTGAAAACTCTATGGTAACATAGAGTTTCTAGCCAAATGCTAGAGTGTCTCCCCTGGCAATGTGCCTGACAGGATGATGTCAATTCCAGGTGATCTCATTGCATCGCACACACTAAGCGCACGCAGCAAAACATCCCAGGAGAGAAGCTTCTCCCCCCCCCCCCACTGCCCGAAAAAAGTAGGGATCTGGAAATCCTAGTGGATTCTAGGGCAGTGTACCCCACTGAGGTTCCTGTTCTCCCCAGGCCCCATCCTGAAATCTCCAGGAGTTTCCCAGTCTGGCAACCTTACCCCCACCCCCCCTTCTGTCACTGGTGGCTGGGGCAGGGAACCTGGCAAACCCCCTGCAAATAAGGTTGCCAGCCTCCAGGTGGGCCCTGGAGCTTTCCCGCAATTACAACTGATTTCCAGACGGCAGAGACCAGTCCCCCTGGAGAAAATGGCTGCTTTGGAGGGTGGGATCTACGGCACTACATAGGATTGCCAGGTCTGGGTTGGAAAATACCTGGAGACTTTGGGGGTGGGACCAGGAGAGGGAGGGGAGGGACCTCAGCATGGTGCAGTCCCATAGAGTCCACCTTTCAAAGCAGCCATTTTCTCCAGGGGAGCTGATCTCTGTCAGCTGGAGATCAGTTGCAAAAGCAGGAGATCTCCAGGTCCCACCTGGAGGCTGGCAAGCCTAGCACTACACCTTGCTGAGGTGTCTCTCCCCTCCCCAAACCCTGCCCTCCCCTGGCTCCACCCCCCCCCAAAAAAAAATCTCCCACCCAGAGTTGGCAACTGTACGGCTGCAAGCCTCTTGCTCATCTGCTGCCAGCAACACCGTCCGGCCTGCATCCGTGCAGAAAATGCTTGCTCTAGGAGACCCGCCTGCCCTCCCCCACTCCTCTTGCCCTCCCCCACGCCCCCCCCCCCAGCCCCCCAGCTGAAGGCGAGTAATGAGAAAAGTCCTGCAGCTCCTCGGCCTTTATCTGGCTGGGCTCCGGAGGCCCTTTTGAACTGCCATCTGTGGATTCCGTGGACGCACTAACTTGCTAACTGGGCCGTACTGTGAAGGAAGTAGCGTGATTTACATCAAGTGGTCGGGATGCCTGTTCATGAGAAACACTTGAGCTAAGCTGTTGCTGTTCAGGATGCGCCCTGGGGAGACGGGTTGCCTTTCGGGTCACGCTCGTGCCTTGTGTGAGGGGCAGGCGCAAAGCAGGGGCTTGGGGGGGGGCCAGGGGGGAAACAGGGGGTGGGGAAGGCGGAGAGCAGCATTATGAAACCATAGAAGCGAATCTGCCAAATTAACTTCTCACCCTTTCAATCACACTCTGGAGGATTTAAGGAGGGCGGGGGGGGAGACCCAAATATTTTCGGCCTTGGATGCCCGGCTGTGTCACACCGATCCACTCATTTCCTTCGTTTTATCAGCGTGGCGGCTACCACTCTAATTGGGGGGGGGGATCAAACTTTTTAAAGAGGCAGCATTAATTTGCATGCTTCTAAGTATTTTCCAAAGGGAGGGAGCGTCGGGCACGGAGCAGGAGCGCATTAGTGCTCTTCTGGAATTGGGCCGGTCAGTTTTTTACCCCAAGCTTAGGTTTGCCGGCGGGGGGGGGGGGGGGGGGGGGACTTCTGGATTCAATTTTCCAAGTAATGGAAGCCAGCTAAAGTAAACAGCAGAGGAGGTAGGCTGGATTGGAGCCTATCAGGACCAGGAGAAAGAATCCCATTTACTGGGAGGCGATTTGGATCGGTATCCCTCCGACTGCTGACCCGTATCGAGCGAAATTTCACTCCGGCAAGCAGGAGAGGACACCAAATACCAGGCCTGGCTGCTGTTCCCAAGGGCAAAGGGAAAGAGCAGAAGAGTTTTCTAGTGGGAACTTTAAGGATGTGCCTTCCTTCTGCCTCCACACATGCATTATGCACAAAAGGAATCTGCTAGGGTTCCAACCTCCAGGTGGGCCCTGGAGACCTTCCAGGATTGCGACTGAACTTTGGAACAAAGCTTGAGTCCAGGGGCCAGTTTGGTGTAGTGGTTAAGAGTGCAGACTCTAATCTGGGAAAACCGGGTTTGATTCCCCACTCCTCCACTTGCACCTGGCTGGATGACCTTGGGCAAGCCATAGCTCTGGACCAGCTGTTCCCTCAAGGACAGCTTGGGAAAGGGCTCTCTCAGCCCCACCTACCTCACAGGGTGTCTGTTGTGGGGAGGGGAAGGGAAAGGAGTTTGTAAGCCACTCTGAGACTACGAGTGAAGGGCGGGGTATAAATCCAATCACTTCTCCTCTTCTTCTTCTTCTTCTTCTGATAAGGATCTGCAGATGTTTCTGACCATACACAAGACCCGGTCTTCCTCTACAACCACCACTGACTCTGGGATGTCAAATAATAACAGCTGCGTGAACTGCCCTTGGGGTGGAAGTCTGCGAGGGTTTTTCTTGGCATTCCGGGATCCATTTGGCTCGCAGTCGATCTTGAGGGACTCCCACGGCAAGGAGTGGTCACAGAGGTTTTCTTTCTCTGCCCCCCCCCCCTTGAAACAAACAGACGAACCTTCCAAAACATTTCCGAATATTTGTATTAATGATTCGGTTTTCTTCTTAATGGGGGCCGCGGTGGCTCAGAGGTTAAGACACTGAACTGCAGACTGGAAGGCTGGCAGTTCAGCAGTTCGAGACCCGAGTGCCACCTGACAGAGTGAGCTCCTGTCTCTGGCCCCAGCTCCTGCCAACCTAGCAGCTCGAAAGCAAGAAATTGCAAGTAGATAAATAGGTACCGCTTTGGTGGGAAAGTAACAGCATTCCATGTGCCTCGGCATCTAGTCATGCCGGCCACATGACCATGGAGAAGTCTTCGGACAGCGCTGGCTCTTCGACTTGGAAACAGAGATGAGCAGCACACCCCTAGAGTTGTATTCGACTGGCTTTTGAGCAAGGGAAACCTTTACCTTTTACTTTCTTTTTAATGGAGACAGCCAAAACCAACTAAAAAAGAATCTATTCTGTGGTCTGGCACCTATGCAAAACTGCCACAGAAAGGTTCTGACTGTCAGTATATAGAGTAGCCTGCCTGTGCACTTTTTACTCTCTCTATTTCTTTTTAGCGTTTTATTGTCTAAGAAATGGCAAACAGGATGGCCAACACTCAGGTGGGGGCTGGGACGCTCCCAGAATTGCAAGCGATCTCCAGACGACATGCATGGCTAATTCATTGATTTATTTAATAAATACGGTTGAGGCGGCAGGTTATCTAACGACATCAGCCTGCCCTGCTCCACCCTGCGTATACTCTTCCATCTGGCGGTAGGGACGGTGATTTCTGCCCACTGGCCGGTATTTGGTCCATCGCGGGCACACTTACAAGTAGAAATTTGTGGAGCATTGTCCGTCTGTGCCCGACTGCCATCTGGTGTGCTGTGCCAGTTGTTTAATCAATCACGTAACACTGAATAACGCACAGTCTTTACCACAACAATATATAATTAACATACTCCAAAAGATAAACCAATCTCAGCAAATACAAGTGCAATACAAATAAGAGACAATATCTCTTTAAGAAGTGAAGGGTTATTGCAACAGTTTCGAAGACTTCTTCAGTATATACTTCCACTTTCAAAGTGGCTGGAATCACTATACACAGACTAGCAAAGGTCTTTGAAAGGAAGAATGCAAGCCGGCGTCTTCATCGTGTCATTTGAAGACATTAGTGGATCATTTCAAGACATTTGTGAAACCTTCTATTAAAGAGATTTGTCTTTTGGAGTGTATTAATTATATATTGTTGTGGTAAAGACTGTGCGTTATTCAGTGTTATGTGATTGATTATTATTACTGATTGTATTGTCTGTGCTATTTGTTTCGCATAGTTTTAATACTGGGATGTTATTAAATGCAACTGGCCTTGAGCCGGTCGAGAGAGAAATGCATTTATTCCACTTTTCCTGGAGAAAATGGCAGTTTTGGAAGGTGGACATATGTGGCACTGTACCCCCCCAAGGTCCCTCCCCTGCTTAAACTCCCAGGCTCCGCCCTCAGATCTCCAGGTATTTCTGAACCCAGTGCTGGCAGCCTTAAATACAATGTGGAGGGAGTCTGGCGGGGGAAGGAAATAATAGGGTCCCAAACACTTCAGGGAGGGTTGCCACCAGGCCTGGCCTGGCATTCAACGGGAGACGGGGGGCGGGGTCACTGCCTTTGGGCAATGGTTTGATGTCACTTCCGTTTACAAACATGGAAATGACCTAATGGGGCCACATGACAGTGATTTCTACAGTCCCTGTCTCCCTCCCCACCCCCACCCCCCGTGCTCCTGCCGGTGAAAGTTTCCCAGCTGGCCACGCTAAATTCCCCTGGAGATTTTGGGGGTGGAGCCTGGGGAGGGTGCGGTTTGAGGAGGGGAGAGACCTCAGGAGTATAAGGAGAGGAGATTGGATTTCTACCCCGCCCTTCACTACCCGAAGGAATCTCAGAGCCACTTACAATCTCTCTCCCCTCCCCCTCCCCACAACAGACACCCTGGGAGGGAGGTGGGGCTGAGAGAGCTCTCTCAAGGACTGCCCTTGGGAGGACAGCTCTGAAAGAACTTGTAACTGACCCAAGGTCACACCAGCAGCTGCATGTGGAGGAGGAGTGGGGAATCAAACCTGGTTCTCCCAGATCAGAGTCCACGCTCCTAACCACAACACCAAACTGCCATTGAGTCCACCATCCCAAGCAGACATTTTCTCCAGGGGAACTGTTGGTTGTCTGGAAATCAATTGTAATAATGGGAGATCTCCAGGTGCCCCCCTGGAGGTTGGCATCCCTGCCCCTAACTCCTGGGGGGAGCTAGTGTATGTATAAAACCAGGGTTGCCAAGTCCGGGTTGGAAAATACCTGGGGACTTTGGGGGTGGAGCCAGGAGAGGGCGGGGTTTGGGAAGGGAGGGGCCTCAGCATGGTCCAATGCCATAGAGTCCACTCTTCAAAGCAGCCATTTTCTCCAGGGGAGCTGATCTCTGCCAGCTGGAAATCAGTTGTAAAAGCAGGAGATCCCCAGGTCCCACCTGGAGGTTGGCAACCCTATATAAAACAAACAACTATTTGGGGAACATAGCCCTGAAATGGTCCAGTTCCATGGGCGGTGCAGGGGTGTGTAGGTTAATCCGGAAAACAAGTGGTTAGGAAGGACCAAAGACCCTGAACCTTCCGCTTCCCGAACTCTTCTCTTATTTTCTTACTGGATGGTAGAAAAGAGCCAGAGTCCAGAAGCACCTTAAAGATTAACAAAATTTGTGGCAGGGGAGGAGCTTTCATGAGTCACTGCTCATTTCTTCAGATACAAACAAGTATTTACTGTATGGAACGGGGAAACAATTTTTTTTTAAGGGTCCATCTTGCCCGGGCTCTTTAGTAACGTATTTGTACATTTATCTTTTCATCAGCTGACAGGTGGAAGGTAATGGTCTAGCCTCCCCTTTTTTTTAATTATAAGGGATTCCAGATGGAGAGAGGGCCATAAATTAAAAACAGACTGACCCGTGCAACTTTTCAAAGCAAGCCAAACTTCAAGGTATCTGCTTCTCATTTTGAAATGTTATTAAAGCTATTACTGAGGAACCCCGAGTCCCAGCGCAGCCCGGGTAATCGACACCTTGAAAGCGACCGGGCAGATTTACAGAGTGCTGAGAGGGGAATTTGTCTTGGAGGATGACCTCGATCAGTCCTTCTATAATAAATGGAGGAGGTGGGCAGAATCGGGGCCTAGAAGGGCTGAGCCGATGAATCGTGTCTCGTAGGCGGCTTCTTCCTTTGAGATGCTGCATTTGCACAGACCAGTTTGACGTTCTTATCCCCAGGATACGGCAATGGAAGAAGAAGAAGAAGAGGAGGAGGAGGAGAGCGGTTTACAAACTTCCTTCCCTTCCCCTCCTCACAACAGACACCCTGTGAGGTAGGTGGGGCTGAGAGAGCTTTTTCCCAAGCTGTCCTTGAGAGAACAGCTGGTACAGAGCTATGGCTTGCCTAAGGTCATCTAGCAGGTGCAAGTGGAGGAGTGGGGAATCAAACCCGGTTCTCCCAGATTAGAGTCCGCGCACTTAACCACTACACCACACTGGCTACACCAAACCACTACACCAAACTGTAGCCCTATTGTCTGTGTGTCAAATGCTGCCAGGCTATAACTGAATTACATGACCCCATAGAAAAAAATTCGAGTCCAGGGGCACCTTTAAGACCAACAAAGTTTTATTCACGATATAAGCTTTCATGTGCACGCACACTTCTTCAGATACAATAAAATGGAAGTTGCCAGTCCATACATACAGGTGGAGGGTGAGCTGCAAATTAGCATGCAGCGTAATAAAGTTGTCTGACAGATGCAAGGACCAGACTGGAACAGCAAGCTTAGTTTATATGGTCACTACTTGTTTGGGTTTGATTCTGGAAGAAAACGCAGTGAAGGAAATAAATATATCAGAACTGGAAATCAACGGGCAGATGTACCTTCTTGGTTGTGGTGGCGGCTACAAGCATGGACGGCTTCAAGAGGGAATTGGATAAGCACATGGAGCAGAGGTCCATCCGTGGCTATTAGCCACAAGGGATAGATAGGAACTCTCAGTCTGGGGCAAGTGATGCTCTGTATTCTTGGTGCTTGATGAGGGGGCAACAGTGGGAGGGCTTCTAGTGTCCTGGCCCCACTGGTGGACCTCCTGAAGGCACCTGGTGTTCTTGGCCACTGTGTGACTCAGAGTGTTGGACTGGATGGGCCACTGGCCTGATCCAACACTGGCTTCTTTGATGTTCTTATGTTGTGGGATGCTGAGAGTAATTAACAGAGACCCTGCCACGATGCTCCATCTGTCTCCTCTCAAACACAGGGTTTTCAAGTCAAGAAACATTCAGGGGTGGTTTGCCCTTGCCTGCCTCTGTGTAAGAATCCTGGATTTCCTTGGTGGTCTCCCATCCAAGCACGAACCATGGTCCACTCTGCTTAGCTTCCACAATATAGCCTTATTTACCTTTATAGAAATGCTCTCCTGAACCATTTGGTTTTACATCATTTGCAGACAGATTGGGAGCCTTCTTGATCTCCCCAGGCCATAACTAGAGTTACCATGTCTGGGTTAAGAAATTAGTGGAGATTTGAGGGTGGAGCCTGAGGAGGGCAGAGGTGGGGGAAGGGGTGGGGCTTAGCAGAGATGCAGTTCCACAGAATCCACCCTCAGAAAGTGCCACTTTCTCTGGGAGAATTGATCTGTGTTGGCAATGAATGAGTTGCAAGGTCCAGATTCCAGTCATTATAGGGTTAATCTGTTTACCTTCAGCGCTATTGTTTAGACTTACCTGGAAGGAAACCTGGCAGACAGCTAATGCAAGAAAAGCCCGCAAATGTAAAGGAATATTGATTGGTTAATGTATTCAGGTGATTTCCTTCTGGGGTCAAGAAGAAGCAGATTCTCCACTGTTGTTGTGTGACCATGTGTCTCTAGCAGTAGCAAGCAAGATGTAGCTTAGATACATTTGTTTGTTTGTTTGTTTGTTTGTAGGTTTCCTTTGTACCTTTTACCCTCCAAAATAAAGCATTTTAAACAGAAAGAAATCTCTCCAGTGAAGCAAAGATCCATTGCAAACTCTGAGTATTTGAGTATTTTTGACTATTTTCCCCCAACAATCTGTGGGCTGGAGATCAGTTGTGATTCCTGGAGAATCCCAGGCCTCACCCGGAGGTTGGCAACTATAGCCGTAAGAGAGGATGCACCTGAACAGAGAGGCAGTGTGGTGCAGTGTTTACGAATGGCGGACTCTCATCTGGATAACAGGGGCGCGATTCTATTGGGATACTTGGTTAATCTAGCAGAGTTTTGCCCAGTCACAGCAGTGTGATCATGAGTGCGGGAAATAAAATCTCCCAAGAAGTATATTGCAAAAAAAGGTAAACTGACATTTATTCGAGTAGATCCAATTCACATTCAGGTTGTAGTCGAAAGGAGAGAGGGAAGCCTAATCTAAAGGGTACTTTCCCTATCACAAATGGCCAGTTTGTCCAGCATCGCATGCGTGTGGGAGTACAACGGCATTGTCTCCACAGGAGAGACCTGCAGAAACATGTGTCTCCGTGGAAGGCCTTGTGAAAAAGTGAGAGGACAAAGGGAGTGAGAGAGATGAGGGGTCAGAGGACAGCTCCCAGGTTAAGACAAAGAGAGGCATCCCATTCAAGAAGATATCATCTATGCACCCTTAGAGTGATGTAGCGCCCCCCCCCCCCATGTCCAGGTAAGCGGAGTCACTCATTCCAACAGATTCCCCAATGCTCCACATAAAGCCAGCTGGGTGACCTTGGGCCAGTCCCAGTTCTCTTAGAACTCTCTCAGCCCTACCCACCTCACAAGGTCTCTGCTGTGGGGAGAGGAGGGGAAGGTGATTGTAAGCTGTTTTGAGAATCCTTAGGGTAGAGGAAAGCGGGGTGCAGAAACCAGTTCTTCCTCTTCTACAGCTGGTAGTTATTGATCTGACCCATTTGTAGGGTGACACCCTCCGAAGGCCCTGCTCGAAACAAACAAAAGTTGTAGCCGCGGGATGTAGGTAGAGAGTCGCCGTGCATCTATGAAGGGCTTCCTATAGGATAGCCACCTTGAACAGAGCTCAGTAACTGATGGGCAGCCGATGGACTGACGGCAGAACCGGCGGGATCGTTCCCTGTCATCGTAAGTGAGCTGGAGAGCAAGGGTAATGTCCTGGCCACCCAGTGGGAGGCAAGTGCCAGCAACCACAGGGTCTCGCAGCAGGAGTGGCTCAGGTCACAGCCCGACATCAAAGTCCAGGGTCAGAGAACTCAACCCAAAGGTGAGGTCAGAAGGCAGGCCAAGGTCTCCGTCCAGGGTCAAAGCACGTGCTCCAAAGGCAGGGGCTGAAAACAGCAGGTCAGACAACAGAGGAGGCGGTCAGAAAGAATGGGCTTGCCAACCTCCAGGTGGAAGCTGGAGGTCTCCTGGGAGTACGTGTGATCTCCAGGCAACAGAGACCTGATCGCCTAGAGGGAACAGATGCTTGAGAAGGTGGACTCTGTGGCATTATACCCCAGGGAACTCCCTCCCCGAACCCCATCCTCCTCAGTCTCCAGCCCCCCCCCCCCCCAAAAAAAGAACAGGTATTTCCCAAGTTAAAGCTGGCTTGGCAATCCTGCTGCACACACATGAGTTTGGTGTAGTGGTTAGGAGCGCGGACTCTAATCTGGGAAAACCGGGTCTGATTCCCCACTCCTCCACATGCAGCTGCTGGGGTGACCTTGGGTCAGTCACAAGCAGTGTTCCCTGTAAGCTGAGTTAGTGTGAGCTAGCTCACCATTTTTTTGCCTCCGGCTCACACGTTTTTGTCTTAACTCAGGAAAGATGGCTCCAGAGCAAACTGATCTATGCAGGAGCCAAATCACTGGCTCACAACTTTCATGCCAGGAGCTCACAAAGTAGGATGTTTGCTCATAAGACTCCACAGCTTAGAGGGAACATTGGTCACAAGTTCTCTCAGAGCTGTTCTCTCAGGGGCAGTGCTTAAAAGAGCTCTCTCAGCCCCGCCTCCCTCACAGGGCGTCTGTTGCTGGGAAGGGAAAGGGAAAGGAGATTGTAAGCTGCTCTGACTCTCCTTCAGGTAGTGAAGGGGGGGGGTATAAATCCAATCTCTTCTCTTCTTCTTCTAATCCCATGTGGGCTGCAGCCTCACTGCAGCCTTATACAGGGCCAGGGATCATTTTGTAGAAAAAGAGGTGCAGGAGCTCATTAGCATAACTTATTTGCATAACTCATTAGCATATGCCACACCCCTGAACATCACCGGGAGTGTGTCAGAAGGCCACACCCACCGCTCAGGCTCCACCCCCAAGATCTCCAGGTCTTTCCCAACTCAGAGCTGGCGAGCCAGCTTTACACTGTGACACTTGAGGTTTCCTTTGCTCTTGCAGGGAAGCTGCCCTACAACAAGCCTGAAAATACAGATCAAGTTAGTACGCTTTTGCTTTTTTTTTCCGCAGCGCATCACCATACGTGCCCGCTCCTGAACTTGTTACTCCCGGAACGGCGTTCTGACGGGCTTCTGCTCGAAATGACCCCTGTATAGCAGGGCATTTCCCTACAGGTGGGCTGGTCCCATTCACACCCCTCCCCAAAAGCTGCAAGCGCCTTTTCTCAGGAGGAGTGAGGGCAGCTCCTGCAATGATTTATTTGGTGTCTCCCGGCATTCCCTCAGCAGAGGGGAGAGACCTTGGGCTGCCAGCCACACACTCCTGTCCCTGGTCTTCAGGATGCTACCAAACTCTTGCTCTTTTCTAGAGCCGTGGAGGACCCTGGAACTCGGCGTCCATCCTACCCAAAGGCAGGGGGACAGAAGCATTGCCGCAAAAGGGACCAGAGCCCTGTGCGGCTCATGCAAACCAAAAAGAGCTGCGTTACGTATTGAGCAGAAATGTGCCCTGGTAACTGGACCTAGCTTGGGGTCTGAAAACAATAGATAGATAGGATCCTGAAGGGAACCTATATAGCGTAGCAGCTGAATGTAAACTGCCAGTCACGGGGAGTGGGGGGGGGGGGTTTGGGTGTGATTTGATGCATGCATTTAAGCGGGGTCTCGGCCCCGCCTAGGTTATCTTGGAGCTGAGCTGTAACCACAATAAACTATGAGCTGATCACACAACGCACCTGAACCCAGTATATTTCAAGCTGGCTATTGCTCTGGTCTCTAACCTACTGGGGAGGGGGTTGTGCAACTACCCCCAGCCTGACCCGGCCCAGCCAAGAAAGCTCGATGACAAATTTGGAAAGGCATTCGGCTGATGTCGAGGACGTTGCTTCGCCTCCAAAAAGCACGAAATTTAATCATGCATGCACACTCCCAAGACCTGCTCCCCGGGACGCCCCCTGTCAAAAGGCCCTTTAGAAATGAGGGTCGGGGTCTCCCCGCGCACCCCTTCAGTGCCTCGGCTGAGTCCCACACCCAGGGCTGGCCCTTCTGATTAATAAATTATGTGTGTTAGTTTAATCTGTTTTTCGCAGAGGGTGCCTGAGAGCAGGAAAATTAGAACCAGGTAGAGGGGGAGCCATTATTACCCGTCTCATAGGGTGCTTCGGTTACACGAGGACCCCATTAAGGTAACATCTGGACCGTATTTCTCCAACTATTTTCCCTTTTATCGCGAGGAAGGATTGCCAACCCATCCCGCGACTGCTCTTAATTTAGGCCCAAATACTACTGATGAAACGTTGTACAACATGCTGTTATCTATTAAAACAATTTCCCCGAAGGAAAACTTGATACTTTTCTATTTTCCGGCAAAGCCAATCGCAGGCTGCTATACCGGAGCGGCCGAAACGATGTTTCTCTCGTAATCCCACGCCCGTTCAAAACACTGCGGGGACGTGAGGGAGAGGAGAGGCCAGCCATCGAATGGCCCAGTTTGAGGAGAGGCCGGCCAGAGACTCCACAAGGGTTTTGCCAGTCTCCATGTGGCAAACCAAGGAGAGAGATCATGGGATGGATGGTGGAAAAGAGCAAAACAACCGTCATATATCTATGCCAATGAAAATGTCCATAGACTTATAAGTTCTTATTCAATATCCAATTTACTTGGAGCAATTTAAACGCCATCAGCAGCACAGCGAACCATGCATATCTGTCTCGTTTCGTTTACAAACTTGGTATCAGAGTGGGTAGCATTGAAATTCCTATGTAGATAATTCATTTAGCAGGCACCATAACAGATAAAAGGAAGTCCTTCTTCACCCAAAGAGTGATTAACACGTGGAATTCACTGCCACAGGAGGTGGTGGTGGCTACAAGCATGGACAGCTTCAAGAGAGAGTTAGATAAACATGTGGAGCAGGGGTCCATCAGTGGCTATTAGCCACGAGGTATAGATAGGAATTCTCGGTCTGAGGCAAGTGATGCTCTGTATTCTTGGTGCTTGACCGGGGGGGGGGGGGGGAACAGTGGGAGGGCTTCTAGTGTCCTGGCCCCACTGCTGGACCTCCTGAGGGCATCTGGTATTTTTGGCCACTGTGTGACACAGAGTGTTGGACTGGATGGGCCATTGGTCTGATCCAACACTGGCTTCTCTTATGTTCTTATGTTATGTTCTTATAACCATTTCTCATGGTAACATCCTTCAAATCCACTAATGTAATGGAGAACTCCCACTGTTATTTAGTTATTTATTTCTATTTCATTCATTAATTTTTATTTATTTACTGATTTTGGTTATCATTGATCTCCAGATGACCACGATCGGATCCCCTGGAGAAAATGGATGCTTGGCGGGGTGGTTTCTATGGCAATGTGCCCTGCTGAGGGCCCCTCCCCTCCTCACACCCCGCCCTCCTCAGGCTCGACCCCCAAAATCTCCAGGTATTTCCCAACCCAATCCTGGTCTCCACCCATTTTGGGAATCTGAGGCCAGGCGCAGGGTGGCGAGATTCCTATCCTCCAAGTGGGGCCTAGAGATCTCCCAGAATCACAACAGATCTCCAAACCACAGAGCTCAGTTCCCTGGAGAAAATGGCTGCTTTGGAGGGCTGGTCTCTGTGGCATTATACCCCGCTGAGATCCCCCCCTCCTTCCCAAACCCTGCCATTCACAGGATCCACCCCCAAATCTCCAGGCGTTTCCCAAGCAGGAGGTGGCAACCCTATTTGTGTTGGGAGGCTGGTTAACCTACCCAATCATACGGTTGCCAGCTCTGGGTTGGGAAATTCTGGGAGATTTGGGGGAGTGGAGTTTGGGGAGGGTGGGGTTTGGGGAGGGGAGGGGCCGCAGTGGCTTATAATGCCGCAGAGTCCACCCTTCAAAGAGTCTAGCCTCAGATGACAGGGGCACTCGAAAGAGGGCCTTTGAAGACGACCAGAGTGGATGGCAATGTTCACTCTAAGCTGTGCACGTGAGCAGCAGCCACGCATGAAGCCATGAAGCCCCGCTCAGCAGCAATCTGGAGCCGCGCGGGGTCTTGCACTGCCCATTGCCCGTTTTGAGATTACAGCGGTGATATTCTGCTCAGGATGTGAACTGCTCCACTCAGTAGGGGGGGGAAATAGAGGCAATATTGGGACGGGTAGGATTACTTGGGCATAGGGGGTCTTTCGGGGTATACCATAAAGGACTCTAAAGGTCAAGAACAGCACCTTGAATTGGGCCCAGAAGCAAATTGGGAGGCAGTGTAGATGGAACAAGACAGTCTTCAAGGGAGGTCCCATGTAGAGTACATTGTTGTAATCTAATCTAGAGTTTAGCAGTGGCAAGATCTTTCCCACCCAGGAAGGGTCACAAGTGGCTCACCACCCGAAGCCGGAGAAAGGCACCCCCACAATTGCCACCCTCTTTATCCAACAGTCTGCCTGGGTCCAGCAGCACCCCCAAGCTACGGACTTGCTCCTTTAGGAGGCATGCAACCCCATCCAGAACAGGAAATGTCCCAATTCCTGGGTCAAACCTTCCCCCCACCAGGAGCACCTCCGTTTTGTCGGGGTTACATTTCAGCTGGTTTGCCCTCATCATGGCACCTGTTCACGGTTTCCACCGCTTTCCTGGGTTCTCTTGGAAGCTTGAGAACATGTTGAGTGTCATCCGCATATTGGTGGAAACTAACGTCGCCAACCGATGGCTGGAGATCTCCTGATGCCCCAGCAGCATCAGCAAACTACGATCCCTGGGATTCTTTGTGGGCTAACCCTGTCATCGTTTGGTGTAAAACCATGCGCCATGAGGCAGCTTCCCAGGAGAAAGTAGCTTCATGCAAATACACTTCTTTATTACATGAGAAAACGTATACCACCGTTCCAGAGATCTAAGGCAGCTGACTGCCAAAGCAATACCATCAAATCATAAGACCGCAAGTAGACATTTGCAGAGCTTTCCATCGACCCCCCCTCTCACAACCGAGAAGCATTTGTGGCACATCAGCTTTTCCACTCCGGGTTTATCATTAAGTCAGCGTAGTGAGGAATAACATAAGCATCTGGTCAGGCGAGCAAGAATCCAGCCGAGCATTTGGTGATATCGTTGGCTTGCAAGACACGCGGAGGAGGAGGAAGAGGAGGAAAGAACATAAAGTAGTTTTTACCTTGTAAAATGTGAACTGATCAGCTCCCCCCGTGTCTGCTGTTATCATTGTGTCTCTTCATATTATTCACTGGAGCCCTTTCTCAAAGGATGGAGGTGATACACAACCGTTCAGCAGCCCTGTTAAAGGAAACAGGCAGGATACATCCCATCCAGTCAAGCAGGCATGGGGTGGGGGCAAAGAGAACTTTTTCTCCCTCTACTGAAAGACTAGAACTCGAGGGCTTCCAAATGAAGCTGATGGGCAGTAGGCTCAGGACTGACAAAAGGAAATACCACTTTACACAGAGAGTGATTAAAAGGTGGAATTCGCTGCCAGAGCATGCAGTGATGGCCACAGGAATAAACAGTTTTAAAGGGGGATTAGATAGATTCATGGAGGATCAGACTATCAGTGGCTACTAGGGGAACCTCCACATTCAGAGACACTAATCCTCTGACTTCCAGAGCCAAGAGGCAACATCAGGGGAAGGCCTCGGCCTCTATTCCCTGCTTGATGGCCCTTCAGAGGAACCACTTGGCCACTGTGTGAGACAGGATGCTGGACTAGATGGACCCCTGGTCTGATCCAGCAGGGTTCTTCTGATGTTCTTATGAAGGCCTCGGCCTCTCTGCCCTGTTGTTGGCCCTCCAGAGGAACTGGTTGGCCCCTGTGCGAGACAGGAGGCTGGACTAGATGGATCCCTGGTCTGATCCAGCAGGGCTCTTCTGATATTCTTATAAAGGCCTCAGCCTCTCTGCCCTGTTGGCCCTCAAGAGGAACTGGTTGGCTATTGTGTAAAACAGGATGCTGGACTAGATGAACCACTGGGCTGATCCAGCAGGGATCTTCTTATGTTCTTATGAAGGCCTCAACCTCTATGCCATGTTCTTGGCCCTCCTGAGGAACTGGTTGGCCTCTGTGTGAGACAGGATGCTGGACTAGATGGACCATTGATCTGATCCAGCAGGACTTTTCTGATGTTCTCATGACGATCTTGGCCTCTATTCCCTGTTGTTGGCCATCTGGAGGAACTGCCTGGCCAATGTCTGAGACGTGATGCCGGACTAGATTTATGATTGGTCTGATTCAGCAGGGCTCTTCTGATGTTCTTCTGTTCTTAAACAAGACTCAGCTAGCAGGAGGTAGCAAAGATGGAAGGACCCTCCTAAGCCTTTGGGGGATTATTCTATGTGAGCTTCACACCTAGGGAGGTGATTGGTCTGACCGACCCTTTCTCATTTTATCCTCCCCAGAACCTTCTGAAGTAGGCTATGCTGAGAGGGGATGCTGCTCAGCACAGGGCTTCCAGTGCATTAGGGTGGCCAACTCTAGGCTGAGAAATTCCAGGAGATTTGAGGGTGGAGCCTGTGGAAGGCCAGAATTGGGAAGAACCTCAGCTGCCACAGAGTCCACCCTCCAAAGCACCCATTTTCTCCAGAGGAAGCAATCTCTGTAGTCTGGAGATCAGGTGTAATTCGGGAAGATTTCCAGGCCCCACCTGGAGGTTGGCAACCATAACTATGACAGTTTTGCTTCTCTGAGCATGACCTCCCCCCTTATGGAATGGCCTGCCTGAGGAGATTAGGATGGCACATTCATAGGAACCTAAGAGAAGCCATGTTGGACCAGGTCAGTGGCCCACCCAGTCCAACACTCTGTGTCACACAGTGGCCAAAACCTAGGTGCCTTCAGGAGGTCCACCAGCGGGGCCAGAGCTCCAGAAGCCCTCCCACTGAATACAGAGCATCACTGCCCCAGACATAAGAACATAAGAGAAGCCATGTTGGATCAGGCCAATGGCCCCTCCAGTCCAACACTCTGTGTCACACGGTGGCCAAAACCCAGGTGCCATCAGGAGGTCCACCAGCAGGGCCAGAACTCCAGAAGCCCTCCCACTGTTGCTTGTATCAGGCCGCAAACCATGAAAAGCAAAACTGTTCAGGAAGGCAATTCCATGAAGGCAATTTCTTTCTGCCATCAAGTCACAGCCCATTTCTGCCATCAAGTCGCAGCCCATTCCTCCTGGCCTGCCTCTGCCATTTGGCAGGCGCTCAGAGAGGCTATTACCCAAATTAAGACCCAGCAAAAGAGATTACCCCTGCAGAAGGTGAGATAAGGACAGGGACGTGTGGCAGCGCCTTATCCATGCAGCCAGCGGCCTCCGTGGCAAGAAAGGCCCACATTCTTCTGCTTGTTTGGAGCCGGCAGGGCCTGCCTCAAACAGTCGGGCAAAGGTGGAAATGAAGCGAGCTGACTTCGCTCCGTCGGTCCAGGGCTCCACGTAATCAGCTAGCAGGACAGGATGGGGCAGGTTAGCTCCAATTCAGTACCCTCAAAAAGCTGAGTTCTGGATCCTGAATGATGGTTCGGGTGGCTAACTCCAGGTGGGGCCTCAGCATTATAACTGACTAGGAACAAGGCCCATTGTAGAGCAATACAACAGGTTCTAGCAGCTGTCAGGGCTTGTGCAAACCCCCCCCCCCCGCCTGCACCCACCGGCGCTCCCTCACAGCTGCCCCCCCCCCCCGGGTACCTGTGGGCATCAGGCATGGCGCCGTCAGGAGCAGCCTGAGGCCCCACATGTAGCCGCCTGCACTCGCCGGCGGGTCCCCGCAGGCGTTGGCCACAGCGGCGACAGGAGCGGGCTGAGGTTTGGTGTCCAGCCAGCTCTGTCGTCATGCGACGCCCAGGCATCGGCAGCTGCCCCTTTTGGCTGCCGGCAGAGCATGCACCCCATCCGTAGGCTCGCAGCCTATTGAGGCTGGGCGGTGGTTCTGTGGGCAGGTGGGTAGGACCATGGCACAGCATGGACAAATCGCAGGGCACGTTCGGGATGGCACCGCGTCAGCCAGTGGCCAGGGTCCCCGGGCTGAGTGGCAGCTCATTCAGCCTATGGCTGAGGGAGCACATCGTACGTGGCCACCCCAAATCTGCTTTATAATATAAAGAGAGTTAAAGTCTACAGAGATCATTTCCTCTGGAGAAAATGGCTGCTTTGGAGGGTGGACTCTATGGCATTATAACCCGCAGAGGTTAGGGTTACCAGGTCTGGGTTGGAAAATACCTGGAGACTTTGGGGGTGGATCTGGGAGAGGGCGGGGTTTGGGGAGGGGAGGGGCCTCGGCAGGGTACAATGCCATAGAGTCCACCCTCCAAAGAAGCCATTTTCTCCAGGGGAGCTGATCTCTGTCAGCTGGAGATCAGCTGTAAAAGCGGGAGATCTCCAGGTCCCACCTGGAGGCTGGCAACCCTCACTGAGGTCCAGAAATTTCCCAGTTCGGAGCTGGCAATCCTAGGGAGTGATAATCTGTAATTTCTATGACACAGTAATACGATAACATGTATTGCTATGAGTTCCTCTGAACTTCCAGCTTTCTTTAAAAAAAAAAAAAGGCAAAATTTGCTGCTACCTCGTAAGACCCAGTGAAATACTCTGGTGTCTTCAGAGCTGTGTGGCTGGACGCAGGGAATGGCGAATGCTCACACGGAGCTGTCTGAATTTCAAGTCAAGGAACAGATTTTCTCCATGGGAGTCTGTCCCCAGGGGCCAAGAAAACACTGGGGTGGGTGTGGGATTAGGCACACCAGAGCCAGCTAAACAGGGCCCCTGGACAGAGCCTTTGTCTCTCCCTCTCTTCACTGCACTCGCGCATAATGATTTTGGCCTACCTCACAAGGCTGTTGGGAGGACCGTGATAACCTACGTGACACGCATGGAGCCCTAACTGTGCCTTGCAAAACCACCAGCTTGACTTTCCTACACTCAGCAATGTGCGCTTGGCATCCCCTTCTGGAACCAGCGTAAAACAGGATTCAGCCCGCCACCTGGAGGAGAGGAGAGACTGAGAGAGAGAGAGATGTTTTTGGCATCTGGACTCCTGTTTCTTAAATCTTCTGGACCCATCTCACTTGGCCCAAGGCACACATATGTGGAGCGATGTGCCGACATTCCACATCTTTAATCGGAAACACA
The DNA here is from genome assembly GCA_029233225.1 of Lepidodactylus listeri. Lineage (NCBI taxonomy): Eukaryota > Metazoa > Chordata > Lepidosauria > Squamata > Gekkonidae > Lepidodactylus > Lepidodactylus listeri. Next base: position 97,039,106 of record JARCFY010000011.1, on the reverse strand, counting down.
GGGGCTGGGGAGTTTGGGAGGCGACGCGCACGCCGCCAGAGCACCACGGCGGTTTCAGAGTTCCAAAGAAGCTCTGTCGAGGGTCGATCCGTGCTGACATCAGCAGGTTTGATTTCTCTCGTCCTCATCCTCGGGAATGACCTGCAAAGGGCCAAAGAAGTGAGAAAAGAGATCCATCCTTTTTTTTCCTTTTTCATCTCCGAAGCAAAAGCCATTTTGAGTTCAGCGCTGGGGGGGGGGGGGGGGAGAATAGATTGTATCGGAGTGACCCGCTCACGCTGCCTGATTGATTCCGCAGATCCCTGCGCTTATCTTCCACGCTCTTCAGCTTTCCGGAGGATGCCGCAGTTGTTTCCTCTCTTTTCCTCCCCTGCTCAGCTCCAAATATCTATGATTCCATAGATTCCTCGAGACTCTTTGGCCGAAGAACCAGAGAGACAGCTTCTGGCAACACAAGGTCGTGCTCAGTCCCGAGACTTCTCGGCATCCACAACTGGGAAAGAAAGCATTACAGACTTTGTGGTGGCACATGGAGACCTCCTGCTATTCCAATTGATCTCCAGATGACTGAGATCAGCTCCTCTGGAGGAAATGGCTGCTTTGGGAGGGGTGGGGGTTATTGAGGTTAACAGGTGTGGTTCGTCCAGTCACCATTGGTTAGGAGAGTGCTTAAATAAAGCTACAAATGCAGGAGCGTCACTTTACCAGGTTACTCAGCTTACAAAGCTACACAGAGCCATGTTGCAAGTTTAGAAAAGAAATAAGGTAAAGGTCCCTTTCCTCGAAAGGCAGTCGACTCCGACTCTAGGGGGCAGTGCTCATCTCCATTTCCAAGCTGAAGAACCAGCGCTGTCCAAAGACTTTTCCGTGGCCATGTGGCCAGCATGACTAAACGCCGAGGCACATGGAACGCTGTCACCTTCCCACCGAAGCGGTACCTATTTATCTACTTGCAGTTTCTTGCTTTCGAACTGCTAGGTTGGCAGGAGCTGGGGCCAAGGTCACACCAGCAGCTGCATGCGAAGGAGTGGGGAATCTGACTCTGTTCTTCCAGATTAGAGTCCGGGCTCCTCACCACGACACCAGACTGGCTCTCTCAAACTGGATGGACTCGACCAAGGAAGCCACGGCCTTCTAACAATACGATATTCGGGAGGCCATTAATCCACAGGGTTGCCATAAGTCAAAAGCAACTCGACAGCACTGAACACTCAAGGGAGGGGAGTGGACTGAGGCCACAGTATCAGTCAAGGGCCTAAATCTCCCCCATTTTCCCGAAACTCAAAAGCCCCCCCCCCCAGCTGACTGGTATTTGCCACACTGGAGAAAACACATATGCAACATGAAGCAATTTGTATACTATCTCCCACAGAGTAAACAGCGGATTGGAGTAGGGTCGCCAGGTCTGGGTTGGAAGATACCTGGAGACTTTAGGGGTGGAGCTGGGAGAGGGCGGGGTTTGGGGAGAGGAGGGGCCTCAGCATGGTACAATGCCATAGACTCCACTCTTCAAAGCAGCCATTTTCTCCCGGGGAGCTGATCTCTGTCAGCTGGAGATCAGTTGTGAAAGTGGAAGATCCCCACAACCCACCTGGAGGCTGGCAGCCTCAGAAAAATAGCACAAATGGAGAATGGAACCACCCCTTCGCCTCCCAGCCCCAATCCAAATCAAGGTCCCCCACAGAGTTGCCAGCTCCCGGTTGGGAAACTCCCGGAGGACTTGGGGATCGAGTCTGAAGCAGGGAAGGTTTGGATAGGGGAGGAATCTCAGTAGGGTAGTACCATAGAGTCCATTCTCATTTTCTCCAGGAGAACTAATCTCTCTCAGTCTGAGGAGATCTGAAGAGAGAACTAGCACGGTGTCATGGTTAAAGCATCTGGGAAATCCAGTTTCAAAGCCCCATTTTATCATGGAAGCTCGCTGGGTGACCTTGGGTCAGTCACCACCTCTCATCCTAACCCACCTCACAGGGTTGTTGTGAGGATAAAATGGAGGAGAGGAGAAGGATTTCAGGCACTTTGGGCCCTCACTGAGGAGAAAGGCAGGTTATAAATAAAGTAAATAAGATTAGTTGTAATTCCAAGAGATCTCCAAGTCCCACCTGCAGGTTGGTAACCCTACCCGTAGCCTTCTGTTTAGCAATTTCCATATGGGAATGGTTGCCTATTTCATGGAAAGTGCCTTGCAGGAAAGATCATTTTCAGCTGCTTTAAATGAATAAATGAATGCACTTCTTTTAAGTACTAGAGATCTGAACATCTCATTCAGCGCTATCCTGAGCTGTTTTACGACGTTCCTTCTGATTCGATTCGAGCACTGAGAAAGATTAAGCTGTTTCTCAGCATATGCATTAGGAGGGACCCTTTGGGTTAGAGTTGTTTGGCCCTAAATTCAGGAAAGGGAGAAGAGATTTAAAAAAAAAAAATCGACAGGGTGGTGACACCTGGAAAACTAATTCATCCGGACAGAAGTTTTCATGGGCCAGCGCTCATTTTGTCAAAGGCATGAACTGGTCACCACAGTGAGGGTTTATATGTGTGTGTGTGCATGTGTGTAGCGTGGGGAGCGTGAGTCACAATGGATACACTTACGCACACATGATTAACTCATGGCATTTGCCGTCACTAGGCTCGGTGGCAGCTTTTTTGGGAAAAAGGGATTAGACAAACTTCATAGCGGATGTGTCCATTGAGGTCGATGCGCCATGAGAGCTAAATGGAGCTTCCAGGTACAGAAGAAGAAGAAGAAGAAGAGGAGGAGGAGGAGGAGGAAGAAGAGGAGGAGGAGATTGGATTTATACCCCACCCTTCACTACCCAAAGGAGTCTCAGAGCGGCTTACTATCTCCTTTCCCTTCCCCAGCCCACAACTGACATCCTGTGAGGTAGGTGGGGCTGAGAGAGCTCTCTCGAGAACTGCCCTTGAGAGAACAGCTCTGAGAGCCACATAGGGTTGCCAAGTCCCGGTTGGAAAGTACCTGGAGACTTTGGGGGTGGAGCCAGGAGAAGGCGGGGTTTGGGGAGGGGAGGAGCCTCAGCATGGTACAATGCCATAGAGTCCACCCTTCAAAGCAGCCATTTGCTCCAGGGGTACTGATCTCTGTCAGCTGGAGATCAGTTGTAAAAGCGGGAGATCTCCAGGCCCCACCTGGAGGCTGGCAACCCAAGAGCCACAGCTTGTGGCTGACCCAAGGCAGGCCCGTAGCTACAGTGGGGCATCTCAGGGCTAGGCCCCCCTAACTTGTTGGCAAGCCCCCCGCCCGGCTTCCCCTCCAGCCCAGGATCACCAAGCGGCAGCAGGTGCAGGGAAGGAGCCAGGTATTCCTGCACAGCTTTCTGGCACAAAGGGCCCAGCTACGGTGGCCCCATAGAGCCAGACAGCACCTCTCTATTTCTCCCAGAAAGTCTATTTAACTTTAATTACATTACCTTTAATCAGGGCTCATTTCGTAGCAGGAGCTCCTTTGCATATTAGGCCTAATGTAGCCAATCCTCCAAGAGCTTACAGAGCTCTTCTTACAGGGGCTACTGTAAGTTCTTGGAGGATTGGCTACATCAAGGGTGTGCGTCCTAATATGCAAAGGAGCTCCTGCTACGAAATGAGCCCTCCTTTTAATCCGATTAACCAGTGCCCCCTAAGAAATTTAAATGCCCCCCAACTAAAAAAAATCCTGGCTACAGGCCTGACCCAAGGTCACACCAGCAGCTGCACGTGGAGGAGTGGGGAATCAAACCCGGTTCTCCCAGATTTGAGTCCGCGCCAGGCTCATTTCGTAGCCTGAGCTCCTCTGCATATTAGGCCACACACCCCTGATGTAGCCAATCCTCCAAGAGCTTACAGTAGCCCCTGTAAAAAGAGCTCTGTAAGCTCTTGGAGGATTGGCTACATCAGGGGTGTGTGGCCTAATATGCAAAGGAGCTCCTGCTACGAATTGAGACCTGCTCCTAACCACGACACTAAACAGGTTCTCAAACTGGCTGTGTAACTCACACTGGCAGGTGATGCTGAAGAAGAACTGGAGAAAACTGTTGTCAGGCTTGGAGTCTTCCTAGAAATATTGTGCCAGTCGCTCTTGATAAGACAAATATTAGGCTGGACATTGGTCAGATCCAGCATGCATCTAAAGATTCACTGCCCTGACCGGGATGGCCCTGGCTAGCCTGACTTCAGCAGATCTTGGAAGTTAAGCAAAGTTGGCCCTGGTTGGTACTTAAGAGCATAAGAGAAGCCATGTTGGATCAGGCTAATGGCCCATCCAGTCCAACATTCTGTGTCACTTGGATGAGAGACCATCACAGAAGACCAGGCTCACACTACACAGAGCCAGGCAATGGAGAAACAAAACAAAACAAATGAAAAACCCAACCTCTCCAGCCCAACAACCTCCAAAAAGAGTAATTAATATATGGAATTTCCTGCCACATGAAGTGGTGGTGGCTACAAGCACAGAGAGCTTCCAGAGGGGGTTGGAGAAAGAGGTCCATCAGTGGCTATTAGCCACTAGGGCTATGGAACACTCTGTCTGGGACATTGGATCTCCTGGTGGCCCCTGGGTTTTGGCCACTGTGTAACACAGAGTGCTGGACTGGACGGGCCACCGGCCTGATCCAACATGGTTTCTTTTATTTTCTTATAGATGGAACACTCTGAGGCAGTGATTCTCTGTATTTTTGGTACTTTATGGCAAGAGTGGGAGGGCTTTTGGAGTTCTGGCTCCACTGGTGGACCTCCTGATGACGCCTCGGTTTTGGCCACTGTGTGACACAGTGTGTTGAATTGGATAGGCCACTGGCCTGACCCAACATGGCTTCTCTTACGTTCTTATGTCTGGGGCAGTGATGCTCTGTCTTCTTGGTGCTTGGAGGGCAACAGTGGGAGGGCTTCTGGAGTTCTGGCCCTGCTGGTGGACCTCCTGATGGCACCTGGGTTTTGGCCACTATGGGGCACAGAGTGTTGGACTAGATGGGCCGTTGGCCTGATCCAACGTGGCTTCTCTTATGTTCTCATGTTCTTACTTCTGTTCATTCTTTGCCTTGTAAACCCTGTGGAGTCGCCATGAGTCAGCTGCAACTTGACAACACATTACACCACCAACAATTCACTGAAAATAATACTGGACCAGAATAGATAGATAGTAGGGTTGCCAACTCTAGGTTGGGGGACTCCTAGCAGTTTGGAGGTGAAACTGAGGGCAGGGTTTCAAGAGGGGAGAGATGTCTACATAGAGCCCACAATCCAAAGAAGACATTTTCTCCAGAGAAACTGAGCTTTGTAGTCTGTAGATCAGTTGTCATTCTGGGAGATCTCCAGATGTTATCCCTCCCATCCCCAAACCCTGCCCTCCCCCAGCTCCATTCCCAAATCTCCAGGAATTTCACAACCCAGGTTGGAAACCTCATGAAGTTGCCAACCTCCGTTTGGGGCCTGGAGAGTGCCTGGATTTAGGACTGATCTCCAGGCAACAGAGATCAGTTCCCCTGATGAAAATGGCTGCTTTGGACAGTGAACTCTATGGCCTTCTACGCCACTGAGGTCCCTCCCCTTTCCCCAAACCCCTACCTCCCCAGGCTCCACCTCCAGAATCTCCAGTTATTTCCTAACCCACAGTTGGCAACTGGCCTTCCTTCCACCAGGCAGCAGCAGGAGGCTCCTGGAGGTGGGAGAGAGCAGGAGACATCCCATAATAGCAGGAGATCTGCAATCTTGGCACCCAACAGTGCAAAGAATCCAATGTTGTGTTTAAGTGATCTTCTGATTAAAAACAGCAAATTGGCAGCGTGATCCAAAGAACACTTTCCTGGGAGTAAGCCCCATTGAATAGACACGGAGTAGGCTTTCGAGTAGACCCGCTTAGGATTCCTCTCTGACCATTTGTCTTTATGTTTGCCTTTGTCTTGAATGTGAGGAGTCCAGAGCTCACCATCAAAGGAAGTTCCCAACATCACCTCCCATCCTGACCTTCTCCTCCGGCCCCATTAGCTCTCTGGGGATCGCCAGCAGGGGAGGATGGCGAATTATCACGGCTGGGCGATTACGAAGGGATCTCCTGTCACGAAGATAAGCCGGAAGGGGGGAGAGACGTCTTTAATTAGCAGAGGCCAGTTGGGGTCCTCTTCCCCTGCCTCCGGAAGCGCCTTGGCCCTGGCGCAAGGTCGTGCTACCGAAGGCGGACTCAGATGGAAAGGGAGGAGGTTAGTCTTTACGGTTTTAAGAAACTAAATGGTTAAATGGATACAAGTTAGGGGGCCCAATGTAAAAATCAATAAATACCCAACATAACGATTACAAATGATCAAAAATACATGTATTTGTTACAAGTTTGTTTAGAAACTGTGATAGGCCACCCAAATACAGCCTCAGTGAGAATTTCAAATCGTATAATATGCACAATTAGGACCTTATGCGACCCTAAAACAGACGCGTTTCGGACTACCGGCCTTCTTTAGTGGTCAAGCATAATGTTGCACATAGGCTCAATTATTGCAATACTAATATTAATCAGTATAGGACCATGTGAAAGGAAGATAGATAGACAGACAGACAGACAGACCGGAGATGGATGGATGGATGGATGGACGGACGGACGGACGGACAGACATGATAGCTGGATGACAGACAGACAGACAGACCGGCGATGGATAGATGGATGGATGGATGGATGGATGGATGGACGGACAGACAGACAGACAGACAGACAGATAGAAAAAATATGGATTGGCCAGTCCCTGAGTTCACAGGGCAATATATTATGTTCTGATAAATATATATGGGCTCATGTGCCCTCGCCTTGTGTCGAAATCCACATAACCAAAATGGTATTTCAATTGTGCACCCTCCTATTTTGGTCTGGGAGAGTCAATTCCAAAAGCAATACAGAGCCGCATTGTTAGTCTTTAAGGCACCACAACAAAGCAGCCATTTTAGGGCTGCCAGAACCCCCAGGGGGGCAGGGGATTGCCCGCTTTAGGGCCCCCTGATCCACAAGCCTGGATCCAGCCAGTAGGGGGAACCCCGCCTCCAAATTGCCTGGACCAGGCCAATGTGCCCAGCACAATGACATCACCCAGAGGGGACGTCATCGCAGCAGGTACGTTGCTGGGGGGACGCTCTAGCATTCGGCCTGAAAACTTTACGGTAACAGAGTTTCTAGCCGGATGCTAGAGCATCCCCTTGGCGACGTGCCTAGCGCGATGACATGACTTCTGGGTGATGTCATTGTAGCACAGATGCATAGCACGCATGCCAGAAGACCCCAGGAGAAGAGCTTCTCTCCCCCCCCCACCCTGGCCGGAAAAAGGTAGGGACCTGGCAACCCTAAGCCATTTTCTCCAGGGGAACTGATTTCTGTCGTCTGGGAATCAATTGTAATAGCGGGAAATCCCCAGGTGCCACCTGGAGATTGGCATCTCTAGATCACATCTTGTACTTGGGCGTTGGCTCTTTTCAGAGCTTTGGATGAATGGGAGGATGCCACTGTGTGGGCGATCATAGAGCAGTCCCTCTATCCACATCCACACATTCCTAGGCACAGACTGGAAACCAGACTGTTATTCAAAGCAGGGGACTCAAAGCTGGAGGGCTTCCTGATACTTGTCTTGACTTCAACAGAAACATTCTTCAGAAAATGTCTCCCCCTCCTGTTATAAACATAAAAAGACCCTGCTGGATCAGACCAGTGGTCCATCTGGTCCAGCATCCTGTCTCAAACTGTGGCCAGCCAGTTCCTCTGGAGGGCCAACAACAGGGCAGAGAGGCCGAGGCCTTCCGAAGACATCAAAAGAGCCCTGCTGGATGAGGCCAGTGAGGGTCCATCTAGTCTAGCATCCTGTCACATGCTGTGGCCAACCAGTTCTTCTGGAGGTCCAACAACCGGGCCCAGAGGCTGAGGCCCTCATTAGAACATCAGAAGAGCCCTGCTAGATCAGACCAGTGAGGGTCCATCTAGTCTCACACTGGGCCAGCCAGTTACTCTGCAGGCCCAACAACAGGGCATAGAGACTGAGGCCTTCATAAGAACAAAAGAAGAGCCCTGCTTAGGGCTGCCAAGTCAGCCCGGGGGGCGGGGGATCCCCCGCTATAGGGGTTCCCGATCCGCTGGCCGGCATTTGGCCGGCGGGGGGAACCCCACCCCAGAAGTCGTCCGGTGAGGACCACTTCCCCCGGGGAATGACGTCACCTCTGGGTGACGTCATTACGTCACCGTGGCGCGTGCGCAAAAGCGCACGCACCAGAAGAGCACCCAGGAAGAGAACAACTCCCCCCTGCCGGTAAGTCGCCGGCACTTGGCAACCCTAGCCCTGCTGGGTCAGACTAGTGGCCCATTTAGGCCAGCATCCGGTCTCACACAGTGGCCAACCAGTTCCTCTGCACAGCCAACAATAGGGCATGGAGGCTGAGGCCTTCCCCTAATGTTGCCTCCTGGCTCTGAGTTTCAGAGGCTTAGTGCCTCTGAATGGGGAGGTTCCCCTCAGTCACCATGGCTAGTAGCCATCGATAGATTATCCTCCATGAATCTCTCTAATCCCCTTTTAAATCTGTCTATTCCTGTGGCCATCACCACATCCTCTGGCAGCGAATTCCACATTTTAACCACTCTCTATGTAAAGACGTATTTCCTTTTGTTCGTGCTGAAGGTACAACCCACCAGCCTCATTGGATGCCCTTGAGTCTGAGTGTTTTGGGAGAGGGAGAGAATGTTGTCTTTGCCCACTCTCTCCACCCCGTGCCTAATTTTATGAGCCTCTCTCATGTCCCCTCCTTAGTCGTCGCTTCTCTAAACTGCAAAGTCCCAGCCTCTCCGGCCTGTCCTCCTAGGGAAGGTGCCCCAACCCCCTCACCATCTTGGTCGCCCTCCTCTGCCCTTTTCCCAACTCTGCACTTTTTCCTCCTCCCACTTCTCCAAACGTGTCTTCCCCCACACACACACCTTCCAAAGGGCAGAAGGATCAGGCTACTTGCCCCCAGTGGCTTCCCAGTGGAGTGTTACCCTCGGAATAAATGAGCTAAGGACGGTTGCTGCTGGCCATAAGGCCGGTGGCTTTGGGAGCAATTAGCTCTCCCCAATCTCAAGACAAGCCGTCTACCGGGGGACCAAAAGGTCTCCCAAACAATGATGGCCCCCCACAGCCCCGCAGACCTCTGTCATGCCTGTGAATGTCACCGGCCATTGCACAGGGCACGCTGTCCCTTTGATGGCAGGGCACCTCAGGCCCCGACTCTTGGCAAGAAACATCTTCCCAGTTTGGGGCCAAACCCGTCAGATCCTGCTGGGAGAGTCACCGGTCCACAAAGGCGTTAGCCTCCCCTCCATTGCCTTCAGCTCCTCGGACTCCCCCCCCCCTTTTTTTCCTTTTGTGATGTGAGTGAGGGATACTTGTAGGCATTAACATTCCTGGGATTGTCTCTGGACATCCCTTTGTGAAGAGGCCTGCCCATCAATGGAACTCCCGGGATGTTTGTGTCTCCAACAGCAGATTAATTGTGGGCCTTGTTTACCGATCGGTAGTCAATCGAGAGTCAGAGTCACGGCAGCTAATCTGAGCATTAGCACATCAGCTTGTTTGCATTCGGGCCTCCCCGCAGCGGGAGAGGAGATAAGATTTTAAACACACAGGCAAACAAACCCTTTATGTTTATCTGTGTTTTTCTTCCATGTCAGTTTCTCTCTAGGTGACCACACGCAGTAAAAAAGAGCAAGGGTCCAGTAGCACCGGAGAGACAAAATCCATGGCAGGGGAAGAGCTCTCGTGAGTTACTGCTTGCTCACTAACTAACATGGCTACCCATCTTGATCTAGCAAGAATGTGAGTCCATCTGTCCTTGTACCTTGGAGAGCAGAGTGATATCAAATGCCAAATTACAATAGCCGGTGAATGACAATAGCAGGCGCAACAGGATTAGGTGTCATGTGCAGAGGGGTCATCGGCATGGAGAAATCAGCATTGGTAATGAGACAGGAAACCCAGGTCTCAATTCAGTCCAGGAGGATGCGTTGTCTTAAGCTTCATTATCAGTCGCAATTCAGTTGCAATTATCTCATGCACACACTATGGGCTGGATCCTGCCGCTTCCACTGAACAAATGGTAGCACCTTCCTCCCCCCCCCCCCCCCCCAAGTGCAAGATGTGCGTTGCGTGAAATTTTCCACAGTAGATTTTTCCTCACCAGGCGCAAAACCAAAGTTTTCTCCTTCTTACCCCACGTTTCAGAACTCACTAAAACTGAGGATTCTGAAAACATGGGGTAAGGAGGAGAAAACTTCTGGTTTGCGCCTGGTGAGGAAAAATCTACTGCGGAAAACTTCACATAACTCACAGTTTTTAAAAGGTCAATGCAGGGAATTTCACTACTGTGGAAACGATCATATATTGCCTCCATACATGGAGGTTTATCATGGCTAACAGCTGTGGATGGACCCATCCTCCACAGATTTGTCTCACCCTCTTTTAAGGCCATCTGAGCTATAGCATCACATCCCATGGAAGTCGGGTTGCCAACTGCTATTTGCAAAATTCCTGGAGATTTGGTATAAAACCTGTGGGGAGACCTCAGCAGGGTACCATGCCATACAGCGCACCCTCGAAAGCAGCCCTTTTCCTCCAGGGAAATTGATCTCTGTGGTCTGCAGGTCAGTTGTCATTCCGGGAGATCTCCAGGCACCACCGGGAGGTTGGCAAGCACTCATGGCAGTGAATTATGTAAATGAATTGTCCATTGGGTCAAGAAATCGGCTTTCTTTTGTCCACCCTAGATCTAGAAACTGAGCCAGTTTGTTGTAATGGTTAGCAGCGCAGACTCTAATCTGGGAGAACTGGGTCTGAGTCCCCACACTTCCACATGCCACTGGCTGGGCGACCTTGGGTCAGTCACAAGTTCTCTCAGAGCTGTTCTTGAAAGAGCAGTTCTCAAAAGAGCTCTCTCAGCATCACCTACCTCACATGGTGTGGGGTGGAGAAGGGAAAGGGATTGTAAGCAGTTCTGAGACTCCAAGTGAAGGGTGGGGTATAAATCCAACTCCTCCTCTGCTTCTGCTTCTGCTTCTTCTGCTTCTTCTTCTTCTTCTTCTTCCCTGTTCCTAAAACAGATCACCAGACCTCAACAGGTAGACAACCGTCTCGATGTGGAAATAATTGTGCCTGACTTAATGGAAGTTATCAGCCAGTTTCCTGCCAACCTGAAGCAACAGGCTCATGGCAGAAGAGATGTAATTTGCAAGTATTAATAAAAGAGCCCCCCCACGAGGGCACTGCTGTACTGATCACATCAGCCCAGATGTTTGCAAAATGAAAAACAGCTCCAGTCCGTGGCCTCTCATACTGATGTGAAATGTTTAACATGCGATGGGGGTCATTACCGAAACGTCATGGAGAAAGATTCCAGCCCAGTGTGGGGGGAAAGGAGGCTTTTTTAACCATTTCAATCGGAGCTGTTAAGTCCAGTCAGAACAATTCAGAAGGGAAGTTTCCATTTCAGGCTGGCAAACAATCAGGAAGTGATAGTCTGGGACAGGTAAATAAAGGCAGACTCTACAATGCAGTTGGCATAATTTTTCTTGTAGCCGAATGAAGTTTTAAAAATGTATTTAATCCATTTTTGGTAAACCGCTTTCGGTAAAGCCTTCAGATAAGTAAAGAAGAGGAGGAGGAGATTGGACTTATACCCTACCCTTCCCTACCCAAAGGAATCTCAGAGTGGCTTACAATCTCCTTTCCCTTCCCCTCCCCCAACAGACACCTTGTGAGGTAGGCAGGGCTGAGAAAGCTCTGACAGAAACTGCTCTTTTTCAAGAACAGCTGTACCAGAACTACAGCTTGCCCAAGGTCATCCAGCAGGTGCAAGTGGAGGAGTGGGGGATCAAACCCGGTTCTCCCAAATAAGAGTCGGCGCACTTAACCACTACACCAAACCGGCACCAAAGAATCAGCAAAGCAACCTAGCCGTACCGTCGCCGCTTCTTCAGTTCGCGTTATGGCTGTTCTTGAGCCCGTGCCATCCACTGAGTGTTTTCTCTTGGAAACTCTTCTCTGCATCAAGAGCCGGTGACTGCATCATTCTAAAGAGAGAGTTGTACTTTCAAGGACTATCGGGTCACTACTCAGCTGGTGTAGGTGTCATTTGTGCATGGTGGCAAAACCATTTGTTATGTGTATTGTTTATAATTAAGAACATAAGAACACAAGAGAAGCCAGTGTTGGATCAGGCCAGTGGCCCATCCAATCAACACTCTGTGTCACACAGTGGCCAAAAACACCAGGTGCCCTCAGAAGGTCCAGCAGTGGGGCCAGGACACTCGAAGCCCTCCCACTGTTGCCCCCCCCCCCCGGTCAAGCACCAAGAATACAGAGCATCACTTGCCCCAGACTGAGAGTTCCTATCTATACCTTGTGGCTAATAGCCACTGTAGAACTGTATTAGAAGGCAAGAGAGATCAGTTCCCCTGGAGAAAATGGCCGCTTTGGAAGGTGGAGTCTATGCCATTATACCCCACTGAAATCCCTCCCCAGACCCCACCCTCCTCAAGCTCCACCCCCAAATCTCCAGGTATTTCCCAACCCAGAACTGGCAACCCTCGTACAAACTGTGGTTCCAGTTATTGAGTCTGTCAGCATTTCCATTAGAAATCCCTCTTTTGCAGGGGGTTATAAGTCAGCTGTAAAAATTCTCTCTCTGGACTAAGCATCTCTAGTGTTTCCCAGCCCTGAATCCATTTTAAAAAAAACCCTAACCCTTTATTATTATTATTACTATTTTTTAAAAGGGTTGCGAAACCTGCATAGAAAACTTCGTGATGTAAAAATGGCCAAGAGGAAGGGGAGGGAAGCGGGCGGAGAAGAAAAGCGGAGATTGGTTACAGATGTTGTCCTTTGTGCTTGTATAACTCAGAATTGCTGAGTTATTTCTGCAGTAATTGTGAGGAGATGTAAGGTTAAAATTATGGATTTAGGGCCATTGCTTCTCTCTCTCTCTCTCTCTCTCTCTCTCTCTCTCTCTCTCTCTAATGTTGTTGGTATTTGACAAGCAAATGGAAAGCAGACCCCGGTGCCATATTTGTCTGAAGAAAACTGACCCAATGCACAGAAATGGCCTCAATTCGAATCCTGGATCTAGGGTTCCCAGCTGTGATTTGGGACATTCCTGGAGATTTGGGGGCAGCGTCTGGGGAAGAAGGGAGAGGAGATTGTAAGCCGCTCTGAGACTCCTTTGGGTAGTGAAGGGCAGGGTATAAACCCAATCTCCTCCTCCTCTTCTCCTCCTCCTCCTTCTGGCTGTTTTTCTGAGTGGTGGAGCCCACCCAGCTCTGGTATTATCCAAAATGACAGAAAGCCTACAAGTATATTCCAAATAGCTAGGAATCAGGCTCAGTCGTAATAGCTGGAGATCTCCAGCCACCGCCTGGAGGCTGGCAAACCTGAATACAACATCCAGGGCGATGTCCTTGTCACTTTTGGTATTGTGTACAAAGTAGGCAGGGGGTACAAGTGGCAGAAGGAGAGAGACTCTCCTCCCTCCCACCCCATAATACTTATGGTTGCCAACCTCCAGGTGGCTCCTGGTGAATTCCCGGGTGCGGGAAGGTTTAAGCAACTCTCTCCCACCCACTTTAGGGTGGCCAGGTCCCCCTAGGCCAGCGGCAGAGGATGGGGTGGGGTGGGGTTCCCAGATCCAGGTTGGGGAACTCCTGGAGATTTTGGGAATGGAGCCTAGGGAGGACAGGGACCCCAGTAGGGTACAGACAGTGCTCTAGAGCCCACCCTCCAGAGCATCCATTTTCTCCAGGGGAGCTGGTCTCTGTAGTCTGGAGAGGAGCTGTAATTCCAGGGGATCCCCAGGTCCCACCTGGAGGCTGGCATCCCTGCACTGGGTCTCCCCTGCCTGTCTGTCCCCCACCAACCTCTGCATTTGGAGGGAAAGCCTAGGATCGGGGACCAGGCAGCTCCATACTGGCCTTGGGGCTTTGCTTCCCCCTTCAGGCAACTGCAGCAGCCCGCAAAACAAGTGGGAGGCTCCGGAAACTTCCATCCGAGACGTAAACGGAGGAGGCGACAATAATTTCAGCAGGTGCCTGCAAACAGGGCAGAACAAAGGTGCTAATGCAAAAAGTAGGCAGTGGAGGAGGGCTTGCAGATCTCAGGCACCTGCTGAGAGGCGTGGCCCCACTAGATAGGGCTGCCAACCTCCAGGAGGGGCCTGGAGACCTCCCGGTATTACAACCAATCTCCAGATGACAGAGATCCGTTCCTATTTCCGTTTCATTGTATCTGAAGAAGTGTGCTTGCAGACAAACGCTCATACCTTGAACAAACTTGGACTCAAAATTAGATTTGGGGGTTTAGAGCAAGGGAAGGGCCAGTTTTGGAGGGCCCTCAGCAGGGTTTCATGCCATAAAGTCCACCCTCCACAGCAGCCATTTTCTCCAGGGGAACTGATCCCTGTCATCTGGAGATAAGTTGTAATCCCAGGAAATCTCCAGGCCCCACCTGGAGGTTGGCAGTCCAGGTACCACTTAGGTTAAGCAAATGCCATGCTTCCGTCTCCTGACAGCAATGCAGTCGGAGGATTATGCCATGTGCTCTGTGCATCTTAACCATTACCAACCCGCTTGCTCTTCCCATATTTGTTCTTTCATTCTCTGTGTGTGTGTGTGTCTCTCTCTCTGGCTGAGGACAGACTGGCAATCTGGAGCGGGATGAATGCGGAGGCAACTGCTGCGGGGGGGGGGGGGGGAAACTCCCCGGGGCTGGCCGTTCACACTGGCCAGTGTATTGCGCAAGGATGCTGTTACTGAGCATTCAGACTGCTGCGGATGGGCCCCACGTGGGCCGGCCTCCGCAGCTCGTGATAGGGCTGTTTCGGCAATTTGCGCATGTGCACATGTGCGCAAACTGGCAAAATGCCACGTTCGCACTGCCGCCTCCGCTTGCCTCCCGCCTTCTTCCGGTTCACACTGCCTGGAAGCGGGAGGCAAGCGCAAGAAACCCGGCTTCAAAGCGCATAAGTGCGGAAGGGAGCCGAGGGACAGCTGCGCATGTCTGAACGGGCTCCCTTCCCCCGCTTCCCAAGCGGAACTGTCCCGGGGCAGATTCCCAGTCTGTCTTCAGCCTCTGTCTCTTTCTCTCTCTCTGCTTTTCATGTGATCTGGAAAGAGAATAGGCCAGGCCAGAAGATTACTTTCCTATCTTAATTTCTCCCATGGGGATGAATCTGTATGTTCAAAATGTGTCAGGGAATTAGCGGGGCCGTAAATTATTTCCTGCACCTGGCAGTTCCCGCGGTCGTGCAGCTCTCGGGGCCGCCCCTCTCTTCACCAGGGAAGATGCGCCACGTGCCCCCAAGTGTCCAGAGACATGCAGCTCCCTCGCATGCCGAACATGCTCACTACCGCAAGCATCTCTGCCGCTTCAAAGTGTGAACCGGTCCTCCACGGCTCGGAAAATGGAGCTGAGTCCCTCGGCCCTGCGTTTTAATTGCCGTGAGATTTTGGCATGCGGCTTGGGGGGAGGGGGGAGAAACACCCAGGCACCCTCCCAAAACAGAGCCCTTTATAAAACTTTGCAGCAAGTCAAAAGGTAAATCGGTTAGCCCCGTGCAGCCATAAATCACTGGAAATCTTTTTTTTTCCCCCTCTCTCTTTATAAGTTCTCCAGCTGCTACAGCAAAGAAAATGTAACTGAAACAATCCAGGCAAGTTGATAAGTCCCCACACGTTAGTTTCACTGAAACGGCACTTTTCCCACCACATCTCCTCCTGCGATTGGCTCTCCTTGTTGTGGCACACCTGGCCAGCTTAGGGTTGCCAAGTCTGGGATGGAAAACACCCCTGCCGCTAGAGATGCCAGCCTCCAGGTGGGACCTGTCGGTGAAGGCATTTTGAGTCATAAAGACTGCAGAGCTGGAAGCCAAACGATGTATTTTGCAAACCCTTGCCTCACCTTTAGAAAAATACTGATACTGTGGATTTGAAACGATTGAGTTTTACTTACAAGAAACTTTGACACTGGTGGTTGAACTGAGCACTGTTGCTTAGAAGAAGATTCCTCCTTGAAACGTGGAGACTATCTAGAAAACACGTCAGCTTTCAAAAAAGGGGGGAGGATTCCTATCTGTTATTTGTGGACTTCTATACACAATTAGAATGTGTATGATTAGAGTAGAAGGAAGAACCATATTTCTTTGTTGTTGAGAATGTTATATATTGGATGAGACTTCTGTTCAAATGTGACTGTTATATTTTGTTTATCATTCGAATACGTTGCGATTGAACATTTAAGTTGTTGTGGTGCTTTTGCAACCACAGGATATCTTGTTGGTACTTAGCTTTGATTACTGTGGTTGGTTTACTTGGCGTGAGCAATTTAGCATGCCTGGGCATTGTGGGGGGAGTGCTACATCACTCTATGTGTGTACAGGTGTTATCTCCTTAAATGGGATGCCTCTCTTTGTCTTAACCTGGGAGGTGCCCTCTCTGACCCCTCCTTCCTCTCTCTATTTGTCCTCTCCCTCTCTCAACATGGCCTTCCATGGAGACACACGTCTCTGCAGCTCTCCCCTGTAGAGAGAATGCCCTCATACTCCCACACACATGAGCCAGTTCGCCGGCAAGGCGGAATAAATAAATAAATAAATAAAAGAATGAATGAATGAATGAATGAATGAATGAATGATGCCGGTCAAGCTGGCCATTTGTGAGAAGGAAAGGACTCTTTAGGCTAGGCTTCTCTTTCTCTTCTTTTATCGGCAACCTGAATGTGAACTGGATCTACCTGAATAAATGCAAGTTTACCTTTTTTGCAATATGCTTCCCGGGAGATTTATTTGCTGCACTCAGGATCACGCCTCTGTCACTGGGCAAAACTCTGCTAGATTAACGTAATGTCCCAATAGGACCTGGGGATCCTCCCCCCCCCCCCCAATTACAGCTCATTCCCTGGAGGAAACGGATGCTTCGGAGGGTGGGTTCTGTGGCACTGTACCCCATTGAGGTCCCTGTCCTCCCCAGGCTGCACCCCCCAAATCTCCAGGAGTTTCCCAGCCTGGATCTGGCAACCCTACAATCCACACCAGTGGCCAGAGAGGAGCTGGCAAACTTACCTGCCACAGCAGTAACATTTAAAGCCAGCGGTCCAAATCACAGCTCATTCTCTTCCGTTCCGTTCTGGATGCCAGTGGTAACACAGGGCAGTCAGAAGAAAGGCAGGCTGCATTATAACAGAATGGTTCAGGAAGATGCTTTCATTAAGGAAAAGAGACTTGCGGACTACAGTATATTACCATGTAAAGTACGTACTGTCTGTTGCTGTATATATTGTCCTAATGCATAATTTTCACATTGTTCAACATGTCCTGTTAATACTTCTGTTTCAGCTTCATTTCAGATGTCTGCCTGCTTTCAGATTTCCACAGTCCTAATCCTATGATTTCCTGCCAGCCTAGCAGTTCGAAAGCAAGAAATTACAAGTAGATAAATAGGTACCACTTTGGTGGGAAGGGAACAGCGCTCCATGCACCTCGGTGTCTAGTCATGCCGGCCACATGACCACAGAAATATCTTCGGACAGCGCTGGCTCCTCGGCTTGGAAACGGAGATGAGCACCACCCCCTAGAGCCGGATTCGACTAGCTTTCGAGCAAGGGAAACCTTTACCTTTACCTTTAATCCTGTGACTAGCTAGCCTAATCTCATTAGATCTTGGAAGCTAAGCAGGGTCGGCCTTGGTTAGTACTTGGATGGGAGATCCCCCAAAGAACTCCAGGGTCGCTATAGAGAGGCTGGCAATTGCAAACCACCTCTGAATGTCTGTTGCCATAAATGGGATGGCCCAGGCTAGCCGAATGTCATCAGATCTAGGAAAGCTAAGTAGGGTCAACCCTGCTTAGTACTTAGATGAGAGACCACCAAGAAATCCAGAGGCAGGCAATGGGAAACCACTTCTGTTTGTCTCTTCCCTTGAAAACTGCATGGGGTCACCATAAGTCAGCTGTCGCTTGAGAGCATTTTACATACACAGTCATAAGAGCATAAGAGGAGCCATGTCGGATGAGGCCAGTGGCCCATCCAGTCCAACACTTTGTGTCACACAGTGGCTGAAACCCAGGAGCCATCAGGAGGTCCACCAAGGGGGCCAGAACTCCAGAAGACCTCCCACTGCGGCCCCCCAAGCAGAGAAATTTTTCTCCGTCTTCCAAAATATTAGAACTTGAGGGCATCCAATGAAACTGATGGGCAGTAGATCAAGATGGGCAGCCATGTTAGTCTGCACATAGCAGTAGAAAAGAGCAAGAGTCCAATAGCACCTTAAGGACTGACAAAAATTGTGGCAGGGGAGGAGCTTTCATGAGTCACTGCTCACTTCTTCAGAGTCCAGGAGCACCTTAAAAACAAACAACATTCTCGGTAGGGGATGAGCTTTCCTGAGTCACTGCTCCCTTCTTCAGATGATGGGCAGTAGGTTCAGGATGGACAAAAGGAAATACTACTTTACACAGAAAGGGATGAAAATGTGGCATTTACGGCCAGGAGATGTTGTGATGGCTACAAGAATCAACAGCTTTAAAGGGGGATAAGAGAGATTCATGGAGGATAAGTCTACCAATGGCTACTAGCCCTGCTGACTGATGGACAACCTCCACATTCAGAGGCACCAGTCCTCTGAATCCCAGAGCCAGGAGGCCACCTCAGGGGAAGGCCTCGGCCTCTCTGCCCTGTTCTTGGCCCTCCAGACGAACTGGTTGGCCACTGTGTGAGACAGGATGCTGGACCAGATGGACCACTGGTCTGATCCAGCTCTTCTTATGTTCTTATCCAACAAATGGACAGTGTGCTGCTAATGCAGGCATTGTGAAGGTCAGGAGCAGCCATGGGAAAAGCAAGAGAAGTAATTCGGGGCAAGGGGGGATTTGGAAGATTCCTGGGCTGATTTTAGGCCATTCGTTTTCATGGCATCTACAGGTGCTTCTTGGTGCTCACCTGGACAACTGCGACGTGGAAGTGGATCTTCATTAAACGGGCAAGCCATTTCACCTGTTGACTGCATTTTTGTTCATGGTTTCTGCTTTGGAAGAGAGCCATCCTAAAAAGTACTGAGGATGGAGACGCACCGAGTGAAAACAGCTCATACTTTGTTAAGAGGCCAGAACAAGACTGGTTAGCTGGACTCGCAGGTCCGCTTTTTATCCCCGTTCTCGACCGCACCCATGCACACCCGTGATTCGCTATTTACAGTGTCCCTGCACCCTGTTTGTCTCTCCCAGGAGGCAGACTTGGTCACTGGTCCCTTTTAGGATCCGGGGGATCTAGTGTCTCGAAGCAAAGCTCAACGGCTTCGCCTGGCCACGTGTTTGGCCAACCGCGTGTGCGGTTCTTCGGCCAGAACATAGTACATCCTTTGGGTCGAAGAGCTGGAAACAGGTGTCAGACAGCTGTTCGGAGCGCACCCCGCTGAAGTCAGACACTGTGGTGTTGTTGGAGCTGCAGGTGTTCCTAGAAGGCTGCACGGTAGAGAGGCTGCTTTTGGGGAAGGGCAGATTTATGAGGGACCAGTTTACATTTCCAGTGAGTCAGCGCCAAGAAGTGGTGGTCAGAAGTGCTAAGACTGGGAGGCTGTCTGTTGCCCACTTGCTGTTTCGGGACAAGAGTGGAAAGATGGACTTTTGCTCTAAAATGTGGTGTAAGCAGGGCTATTTTGGGGCAGGAACGCACAGGAACGGAGTTCCAGCTGGCTCCCGGGTTGGCCATGCCCAGCAGGAACTCATTAGCATAACAGGCCACGCCCAACAGCAGGAACTCATTAGGATTGGCTACATTAGGGGTGTGTGGCCTAACATGCAAATTAATTCCTGCTACAAAAAAGCCCTGGGTTTTGACAACAAACAAGGTGAACAGAATAAAAAGCAAAAGGTGGGTGTGGCTGGATGACCACTCTTCTGGTAACATGGGGGTGTGGCCTGATATGCTAATGAGTCTCTGCTGTTTTGCATGGCCTATTATGCTAATGGGTGACCTATTATGGTAATAAGTGGCCTATTATGCTAATAGATGTGGCCTATTATGCTTATGAGTTCCTGCTGGGCTTTTTCTACCAAAAAAGCCCTGGGTGTAAGGTTTGGGATTCGGCCCACTGGAGCCATCTCCCTAGATGCAAATGTCTCTCAAGCTCAACATCTAATTATTACAAAATGCAAAACTTGTCAAGGGTGACGGTTCTCCCAGAGCAGGAATCCCCAATGTGGCACCTGCGGGTATCCACAGATACTTTTTCTGGTGCCTGCCAAGTCTTTTTAAGAAGTGGTGAGGCCAGGTAGGGCATTAGCCAGCAAGTTCTCTGACTGACAGTTGGAGATTTGATTAGCTGTGCAGATTTTTTAAAACATTGATTTGACAGCAGCCACCACCATAGCGCAAGGATCTTCACCGTGTGACTGAAGTTAAGTGGCAGCGATTATTTTTGTGGCTGACTCTGCCTCCTGCGGCAGCCATTTTGTTGCTGCACCCTCCACACAGTTTCAGAATTACCAAGGTGCCTGAAGGCTCAAAGAAGTTGGGGACCCCAGTCCCAGAGCATTGCCAAAGTCCAGTGTGACTTAGTGTGAGAGCCAGTTTGGTGTAGTGGTGAAGTGCGTGGACTCTGATCTGGGAGAACCAGGTTTGATTCTCCACTCCTCCACTTGCAGCTGCTGGATGACCTTGGACAAGCTATAGTTCTGTCAGAGCTGTCCTTGAAAGAGCAGTTCTCGAAAGAGCTCTCTCAGCCCCAGCTTTCTCACAGGATGTCTGTTGTGGGGTGTCTATTGTGGGGAAGGGAAGGGGATTGTAAGCCACTCTGAGACTCCTTCAGGTAGTGAAGTGTGGGGGTCTAAATCCAGTCTCCCCCTCCTCCTTCCTTGATTGGGATGCCTCTCTTTGTCTTAACCTGGGAGATGCCCTCTGCCCTCTTCTATCTTACTCCCTTTGACCTCTCACTCTCTGCACATGGCCTTCCATGGAGACACACGTGTCTCTGCAAGTCTCTCCTGTTGAGACAGCACCCTCATGCTCCGACACACATGATGCCAGACAACCTGGCCATTTGTGAGAGGGGAAAGGACTCTTTAGATTAGTCTTCTTTTCTCTTCTTCTGACTGCAACCTGAATGGGAACGAGGTCTACTCAAATAAATGGAAGTTTATGGTTTTTTGCAATATACTTCCCGGGAAATTTATTTACTGCACTCAGGATCACGCTTCTGTGACTGGGCAAAACTCTGCTAGATTAGCCAACTAGCCCAATAATGATGCCATAGAGAGTCCACCCTCCCAAGCAGCCATTTTCTCCAGGGAAACTAATCTCTGTAGTCTGGAGATCAGTTGTAATAGTGGGAGATCTCCAGGTGCCACCTGGAGGTTGGCAACTCTAGAAAAGCCATCTTTATCTCCCCACCACCACCAGTTCCTCCTCTGACTCAGGTTTACACAACATCCCATCACTTTGCTGCTCTGTCAATCTTTTTGCCCGGGACCTCAATAGATTTCCTCAAGATAGACTCAGGAGGGCAGCTGCGTTGGTCTGAAGCAGCAGAACAAAATTCGAGTCCAGTCGCACCTTTAAGACCAACCAAGTTTTATCCAAGGTATAAGCTTTCGTGTCTCTGAAGAAGTGTGCATGCCCACGAAAGCTTATACCTTGAATAAAACTTGGTTGGTCTTAAAGGTGCCACTGGACTCGAATTTTGTTCTGTCCTCTAGATGTCTGCCCTCTCGCACGGCGAAACATTCCTCCTTTCTCACAAGTGGACCAGCATGGCCGGCTCTTCCTCCCCACTCCATGACATCACCATTATCAAAGAGGAAAGGAAATTAATTTTGTTTTCCAAAGGCTTGGCCGTGAGTCGGCTCCCGCACTCGGGGCCCAACATCTGCTGTTTTCCTAAGCAGGCCATTCTGTGGAGCCGCAGCCTTCCCTTCTCTGACTTTCTTCTCCTCACAGTTTATCATGCTTTTTCCGCCGTTTGCCAGCGAAATAAAACGCGCAGGGGAGATTTCTCTCTGGCCCCGTAAAAGAGTGTAAAGCTAGCCCTAAAGCCAATTGCCGTCCCATATATTTCACTTTCAAAATAGTTTTTGCTGCTTTCCAAAAAAAGACTTCTCACCAAAAGACTGTCAGGGAAAAGGGGGAAAAATAATAAAATAAACTTCTCTTGGTCTCGGCCCGAAATTTATTACCCTCTCTGTAGCAGTTTTGTTTTAACAGATGGGGCTTTATCAGCAGGTTTCGCGGGCAGCAGACCAACTTCTCTCAGAAAAGGGGCCAGCCTCTATTGACTTCGCCTCTTATCTCGGCACTTAAAGCTCGAATGGGAGCACAACTTTCTGGTGGCTTAATTTTCGTTTAGTGATACCGGAGATAAAGCACAGACAAACCTGTGTTCTCCGAAAAATTAGCACAAGGCTACCTGTCATTAGCTTTCCACGTGCATGGTGGACAAAGAACGGACAGCCGTCAGATAGTTCACATCCGCCAAGGATTTTCCTCGGCCCAGTTTCCCATTTGCCAGGCCAGCGTTGCCAACATGCAGGCATGGTCTGGAGATCTCCCGGAATTACAACTGATCTCCAGACGACAGAGATCGGTTCCCTCAATATATGGCAGCCATTTGGCATAGAAAAGAGAATGTAATTTGTAGGTGTTGTTGGGAGGAATAGAAATAGTATTTTTTTCTACAGCATAAAACTCCCAAGTTTTGACATGCTATTGATGTAGGGTAAGGGAATCTGAGCTCTTCCAATTGCTTGCTATAACTGACTTAGCTGCGATCAGTAATGCAGAGATAAGTTCTTTGCTTAACAAAGGCCTCTCTTTCAAAATCCATTGTTCCCTCAGAGATACAAAGAAATCATAGCATTGTTTTAGTTTTATATTTTACCCTAATATAGTGTTTATATTGATTACATAGCTATGCATTAACCGTGAATAGATACTGAAGTTACAGTGTTATCCTTATTACTAGTTCTGCAAAAGTTTTATATACACTGATTATTACCTGTAACGTCATATCAAAGTTTTACAGTTCCTCGTTATTTTTTTCCCTTTATGTTATTGTTATAAAGTTCAAAAGTTATAAATAAAATATTTTTTTGAAAAAGAAATCAGCTCCCCTGGAGGAAATGGCTGCTTTGGAGGGTGGACTCTATGGCATTATGACCTGCGGAGGTCCCTTTCCTCCCCCAGCCCGCCCTCCTCAGCCTCCAGCTCCCGGTCTCCAGGGATTTCCCCACCCAGAACTGGCAACTCTACCCAGGCCTCTCTGCTAAAGAAAAGCCACTTTGAATGCTGCTCAGCCTGTTGGTGTTTGACAAATTGCTTGTTAGGGTTCCCATTTTCTCCAGTCTCAAGATGTCTTTTTAGTGAGTAAGCAGCTCAAGGGGGGGGGGGGGTGAGCATGTATGCACCTGGAAGTCATGGTGACCTCTGGTGACTGATCCCTACTGGGGTCCTGGAGGATATTCAAAGAGATGGCTGAGTAAAGCCTGCCCCCACCTCTGGTATTCCAAGGAGGTCTCCCATCCAAGTACTTGCCAGAGTCGACCCTGCTTCACTTCCAAGATCTGACAAGATCGGTAACAGGGCAGCAGCTCACAGTGGGTTTTTGAAGTGAATATAATGCAGGAAGTAGGATAAAAGTTGATCTCTCCAGCTTGGGGAATTCCTGGAGATTCAGACATAGTGAAGAGGAGATCTGTTGGGGGGTGACCATTATCAGTGGGCAGCTGGTAAACCTAGCCGGTTCTTAACTATTTATGATGATGAAGAAGAAGAAGAAGACATTGGATTTATACCCCACCCTTCACTACCCAAAGGAGCCTCAGAGCAGCTTACAATCTCCTTTCCCTTCCCCTCCCCACAACAGACACCCTGTCAGGTAGCTAGGCCTGAGAGTACTGCTGAGAGAGAGAACTGCTCTTGAGAGAACAGCTCTGAGAGAACTATGGCTGGCCTAAGGTCACCCATCTGGCTCCATGTGAAGAACTGGGGAATCAGACCCAGTTCACCAGATTAGGGTCCGCACTCCTAACCACTACACCAAACTGGCTTTCAAAAGGATGTGGACAGAATGGAGCTGGTACAGAGGAGAGCGACGAGGATGATCAGGGGCCTGGAGACCAAGAAGCCCTGCAAGGAAAGGCTGAGGGACTTCTTGGGAATGTTCCATCTGGAGAAGAGGAGGGTGAGGGGGGACAGGACGGCTCTCTTGAAGAATTTGAAGGGCTGTCACTTAGAGGAGGGCAGGGCACTGTTCCTGTAGGCAGCAGAGGATAAAACTCAGAATAATGGGTGGAAATTATGGGTGGAAACATGTCAGCTAGATGTTAGGGGGGAAATGTCTATGGTCAGAGCAGTGGAGCGGTGGAATGGGTTGCCCAGGGAGGTGGTGAGTTCCCCCTCGTTGGCTTTCTTCAAGCAGCAGCTGGAGAAACACCTGTCGAGGTGCTCTAAGCTGATCCTGCATTGTGCAGGGGGTTGGACTAGGTGGCCTCTAGGGACCCTTCCATCTCTGTGGTTCTATGATTCTGTGTATAAATCATGCCCTGTGGTCTAGGAGACCAATGTGCTGTGACTGCCCCCTCTTTCCTTTCTGCTGCATCAGCATGTTTGCACAAACGGGTCGTGGTGCCAAAACGCACGCCTATCCCGGTCTCGTTATGCCAGCCTCTCCTCTCGGACTCCACCCCGCCTTTCGTCGGAAGAGGCCTCCACATTCCCGTTCCCTCTCTCAAAAGGGGATTGCAGCAACTGCGCTTGAGCATTCTGTGAGTCCGATGCTCGTGGACGTGGGCCAGCTGCTACGGCCCAGATGTGGCACCCTTCGACGCGAGCCAAGACCAGAGTAGTCTTTTGCTGGCAAAGGTTAGCTGCCGTCATGCAAAGTGAAGACTCCGGCGGGGCCTCTTTACGCTGCAGGTTTTATTCTTTAATGAGGCAGCTATTTAATCAATTTTGGAGCGCCCTGGTATCTGCCTCTTGCATGTGTTTCAAATCACGGTGGAAATTTATACGCAGATGAAGTAACTGAAGCATAGCCGGCCTTCAGAAGGGCATGCGGTCCTGGGCGGAGTGTAACACAAAAAGAGTTGGGGACCCCTCGAAGGGGGCCTGGGTGGGAAGAATTCTCCACAGCTGGGTGACACTCCCCAAGACGTCTGATTTGCTTTAGCTATGATTTAAAACTCAGCCTAGGAACAGCTCCAGGTTGGGAAATTGGAGCTTATGGACGGGAGGCTGGGGTTTATGGAGGGGAGAGACTTCAGCAGGGTAAAATGCCATAGAATCCGCCCGCCTGTTGCCGTGTCCAGTGGAATTGCCAGGTCCTCACTGGTTACCAGTGTGGGGGGCTCCTGGCTGGTGTCCGACAGGGCTTTTTTGTAGAAAAAGCCCAGCAGGAACTCATTAGCATAATAGGCCAGACTCAACGGCAAAAACTCATTAGCATATTAGGCCACACCCCTGACAGTGCAGCTCCTTAGCATATTAGGTGGGGGGGGCTGGGAAAGCACAGGGTAGGCATGGAAGCTTGCCTATTTCCACCCCCCTGAGCTTCTCCACCCCACTTCAGCATCGCCTTTCTAGTCTACACCCCCCCCCCCAAACCAAACGACTATTGAAAAAAGACTTGGAGAAGTGTAAGGGGGGGTGGTTAAATGCCTTTCTCTCCCTCCCCCAGATCGGGAAGGGAAAGAAAGGCATTTTCAACCTGCCTGGGTTCCCTGCCTGCCCTTTTCCAGTTGCAGCATGTCAGCTAGAGAAGGGAAGGCAGAGAGAGGCTTTTCCTTGTCAATTTCGGCTGACTAGCAGGGAGTGAAATGGACAAGGAAATCCCTAAGGGCTCCCCAGAGGGAAAGGGAGCATTTTAACATGCTGCTTCTCCCTCTTGTGTGTAATGTGGGGAGGGCAGCATGCTCTGTAGCCACGCATGCCAGAGGTTTTGGCTGTGGGCGTGGCCAACTCAGGAGCCAGCCAGAACTCCATTCCTGTGTGTTCCTGCCCAAAAATAACCCTGGACTGTCCAGGTCAACAGTGCTGCTGGACTCTTGCTCTTTTGTACTGCTACAGAGTGACTAACACAGCTACCCATCTCGATCTACCTCCATGGCGATTTCCAGGCCCCACCTGGAAAGGTTGGCAACCCCCATTTCTGCAGAAAATGCCAGTGGCACTGAACCAGTCCTGATCATGTCAGCCCACATCTCCTACCCAGCCCCAACATAAATCTGTTTATGTGATTGTTCATTGCTCAGCAAATTTATAGGAAAAGAACCTATATTTCCTTTCCAGGGTCATTTTAACTAAATCAGTGTTGTTGGGACCTGTGAACAATCGAGAGGTGTTGGAACAAACAGTGACCCTCCGAGAGGCAATTTCCTAAAAGATATTTTGAAAATCCACCCAACATTCAAATGTTCATTTTCACCCTGCCCGCCCCCCAACACACCAGCAAACAAAAACTCCGCTCTGGAAAATGTAAAATGAATTCTAAATTAACTTCCTCCCACCCCCCATCCAAAGCCAATATTCCTGGAGCCTCAAACCCCCCCCCAAAGCAAAGCAAATCAAATAAGCCAGGAAGTAGGGATGGAAACCACAAGGAAGAGCGAGGCGGGTGAGGGGGGGGGGGTGGCACAATTAAATGGCTATTTCTTTTTGCATATGAAATGCAATATAAAATACTTCCCTATAAACAGTGGTCCATAAACACAACTGCAAGCCAACTTAGTTTGGTAAACACCAGGTCAAAGGCCTCCAATGTTTATAGCCTTGTAAACTCAAAGGCAAGTAAATTTATGGCTCGAACAAGGTTTCTGAGCATCGGCCCCTGTAAAAACCCTCCTTCCAGGTACCAGAGGCCCCATCCACTTCTCTGCAGCTATTGGGAGGGGGTCTCCGAGGACCACCCTTTCTTTGGTAATTCAAGCCATATCCAGTACATTTGCCCTGACCTGGATAGCCCAGGCTAGCCCGATCTCGCCAGATCTCAGAAGCTAAGCAGGGTCAGCCCCAGTTAGTATTTGGATGAAAGACTTCCAAGGAATACCAGGGTCATGACGCAGAGGCAGGCAATGGCAAATCGCCTCTGAATGTCTCTTGCCTTGAAAACCCCTCAGGGTCGCCATAAGTCAGCTGTGACTAGACAGCACTTTTTCCACCACCAGCCAGCACATGGTTTGCCATGTCGAATTCATCTCAAAACAGATGAGTACTTGGCCTCACCAGTTGTTACCGCTAGGATTTAATTCCTGGCGCTCGACAGGCCCAATCTAAGCTTGGAGCTGGTGAGGGAAAAGAGGTTTCCTGAAGAGACTTAGTACAGCGTTGCAGTTAAACCATGCTGCGGCTTGTGCAAAATAGCCACACACACACACACATTCTCAGCACAGAAGTACATAGGGTTGCCAACCTCCAGGCAGGGGCCTGGAGATCTCCTGGGATTACAACTGATCTCCAGGCGACAGAGATCAGTTCCCCTGGAGAACATGGCTGATTTCTCTATGGCATTATACCCCACAGAGCTCCCTACTCTGACTCCCCTGCCCCTGAATCTCAAGGGATTTTCCAGCGCTAAATTGGCAAATCTAGCAGCGCATCCACTAGTGCTATATGCATGGGGTTTTTTTGCTGATTTCCAGGGGGGAAAGCAAAAAGAAGAGATTCATGGTATGGAGCAAATTAGCAAAAGACCAGAAACCCGTGAATATAATAATGGAAAATGTATAAATATAGTGAGTGTGTTGTGGTTTGGTGTAGTGGTTTAGTGTGTGGACTCTAATCTGGGAGAACTGGATTTGATTCCCCACTCCTCCACTTGCACCTGCTGGATGACCTTGGGCAAGCCACAGTTCTGGCACAGCTGTTCCTGAAAAAGAGCAGCTTCTGTCAGAGCTCTCTCAGCCCTACCTACCTCACAGGGTGTCTGTTGTGGGGAGGGGAAGAGAAAGGAGTTTGTAAGACACTCTGAGACTCCTTTGGGTAGTGAAGGGCAGGGTATAAATTCAATCTCTTCTTCTTCTTAACGAATGTTATGAATGAAGAATATTATGCTAAATGTCTCTGGTGTCAGTCCAATTTTCGAAGACACCTCAAAGTCCTAAAAAAAATCCCTATCTGAAGCAGTCCTTCCCAGTGAAGCGATAAAGTCCGATGTTGATGGAGCCAATGCAATCCTGTTAACGAGGCACTGGTAAAAATCCCGTTTCCACAGTGTCTTCTTCAGGAAGTGGTGCCGCAACTGAACATAATTAATCCATAATACATTCAGTCTTCCTACTTTTATTTATTTATTTATTTGTTTGTTTCAATTTATATCCCGCCTAGCCAGCGGACCGGCTCTAGGCGGCTTACAGCATAAAATCAGACTACTTCTTAGTCTGATCTAATAAAGCAGCTCCCATATTGTCAAAGAACACTTCCAGGTGGGGCCTAGGGTTGCCAACCTCCAGGTGCCACCTGGAGATCTCCCACTAGTACAACTGATCTCCAAGCAAAGGAGATCTGTTTCCTTGGAGAAAATGGCTGCTTTTGAGGGTGGACTCTATGGCTTTATACCCCACTGAGGCCCCTCCCCTCCCCAATCCCACCCTCCCAGGCTCCACCCCCCCCTCCCAAATCTCCAGGAATTTCCCAACCCAGAGCCAGCAACCCTTTCTAGCATTCCCCCAAAGATGTCCAGAGTGAAGGGGGTAGTTGCTGAGGAGTAGCCATATGTGTCTGTTGTTGGAAATAAAACAGAAGTCCAGTGGCACCTTAAAAGACTACCAGTATTAATTTATTTCCCTATGAGTTTTCATGAGGCATAGTTCACTCCTTTAGCTGCCATGAGTTTCAGCAGTGAGCTTCAAGAAGGGGGGGGTTACAAATGTTCCCCAGTTATCCAGTGTTATGTACTGGGATTGAAACATCCCTGATTGAATCACCCTTGAGACTGGCTGAGCTTGCAGCACAAGAACAATAGCCGACCAGGACTCTGGAGTAAACCAACCAAGTAGTAATGTTTTGTAAATAGCCTATCACGGGGAGTAGGGTTGTGTGGGGTGGGGTGTGTTGTATGCATATAATCAGGACCCTACTAGTGTTGTCTTGTTCTGGCTGAACTCAATAAACTATGAGCTGATCACTCTACGCGTCTGAACCCAGTATATTTCATCCAGTGAAGATGGTTCAACCTCACTGTGATGACTGAATTATGCCAGGGATTTCCAACATGGTGCCCACCTGCCAACACCTTTTTTGACGCCTGCCAAGTGTTTTTTAAAAGTGACCAGGACCAGGTGGGGGGCTTTTGTCTAGCACTGCTGGACCGCCTAAGGGTACCTGGTGTTTTTGGCCACTGTGTGACAGAGTGTTGGACTGGATGGGCCACTGGCCTGATCCAACATTGGCTTCTCTTATGTTCTTATGTCTGGAGCAGTGATGCTCTGTATTCTCGGTGCTTGGGGGAGGGGAACAGTGGGAGGGCTTCTAGTGTCCTGGCCCCACTGCTGGACCTCCTGAGGGCACCTGGTGTTTTTGGCCACTGTGTGACAGAGTGTTGGACTGGATGGGCCATTGGCCTGATCCAACAT
The DNA here is from genome assembly GCA_029233225.1 of Lepidodactylus listeri. Classification (NCBI taxonomy): domain Eukaryota; kingdom Metazoa; phylum Chordata; class Lepidosauria; order Squamata; family Gekkonidae; genus Lepidodactylus; species Lepidodactylus listeri. The sequence goes on along the minus strand of JARCFY010000011.1, from coordinate 97,009,524 downwards.
TGGCTTCTCTTATGTTCTTATGTAAAGCCTCTGATAGTCTGTTGGAGATTTGATTGGCTGGACAGATTTTTTTTTTAAATGTCGCTTTGGCAGCCGCTGCCACCACAGCACAAAGATCTGCACTGGGCGACTGAAGGTAGCCTGCGGCAGCCATTTTGTCCCCAGCTCTGCCTCCCGCAGCAGCCATTTTGTGTCTGTGCCCAACACAATTCCAAAGGTGCCCGCAGGCTCAGAAAGGTTAGGGACCCTGAATTACGCTAATATTAGATTGCCTCGTTAGGTTTTCAGTTATTCCAGCGGGCAGAGCAACCCGCTCGCCACAGGTCCAAGCTACCCTCCCTAGGAAATGCGAGCAGAAGTAATAAACATATTTGTTTCATTACCACGTCTTAAAAAATGTAAAAAAGAATGCTCTCTCTCTCTTTTTTTTTAAAAGGCCCAACCAACTGTAAACTGACCTCCGGCCAAAGTACACATTAATTATCCTGTTTTAGTCAGGCGGATGCTCGAGAAGAAGGCAGATAAAGTTTCCCTCAGCTGGATACTTTGTAGTTAGCGCAAATGTAATATAAAGCGTACCGGAGTTTGTCAAGTGTCTGTCTGGATTTTCAGTTTTCATTAGTGCCCTAATTAAAACCACATTTCCCCGACTCTATTACCTATAACAAGAAAGGAATGAGAAATGGGCCTGTCAGGGTCAGCCCGGCTCTGCTCTTTAGGCTGAAGATCTGCAGGCTGCTGGGCCTGGATTTTGGCGTAATGCAGAGCACGCGGGGCAGAATGTCGCGTTACAACCAGACCTTTGTGGTCACAAAGAGAGAGCGAGAGAGAGAGAGACAACCTTATGAAGTCACTTCCTTTTAATCACCAACAGAACATGTTTACGGGAACGGCCGACGCAAGGCAGAGAAGGCAGATGGGCCGATGACAGGCGGAAAAGGCAAGCTTCCTGAACCCTTGCCTGTCGGCTCAACCCTGTTGAGGCCAGTGGGTCTCAAGCTGTGGGTCGCGAACCCTACACCGCAGGAAGGCCAGGCTCCAGGTGGGACCTGGGGATCCCCAGGAATTACAGCTCATCTCCAGACTACAGAGATCGGTTCCCCCTGGAGAAAATGGCTGCTTTGGAGGGTGGAGTTTATGGCATTGTACCCCACTGAAGTCCCAGTCCTACTCAGAATCCACTCCCAAATCTCCAGGAGTTCCCCAACCTGGATCTGGCAATGATTCCCCCCCCCATCCCCCACCGGTGGCCAGGGGGACCTAGCAACCCTACATACACTGCAAGAGCCATAGCAAATGGCACAGGTTTTGGGCGGGTATGTTCATATTTTTAACGCATGTGCAAAAATATCTGTCCATGGCTTTGCACTAACTCATTTGTAAATGGCTAGATTCAAGTCCAGTAGTACCAAAGAGCCAGTTTGGTGTAGTGGTTAAGTGCGCGGACTCTAATCTGGGAGAACCGGGTTTGATTCCCCACTCCTCCACTTGCACCTGCTGGATGACCTTGGGCAAGCCATAGTTCTGGCACAGCTGTTCCTGAAAAAGAGCAGCTTCTATCAGAGCTCTCTCAGCCCCACCTACCTCACAGGGCATCTGTTGTGGAGAGCGGAAGGGAAAGGAGTTTGTAAGCCGCTCTGAGACTCCTTTGGGTAGTGAAAAGCGGGGTATAAATCCAATCTCTTCTTCTTCTTCTACCTTAGAGAGCCAGTTTGGTGTATTGGCTAGGAGCATGGACTCCTTTCCGGGAGAACCGGGTTTGATTCCCCATTTCTCCACATGCAGCGGCTGGTGTGACCTTGGGTCAGTCACAAGTTCTCTTGGAGGTGATCTCTCTAGGGCAGTCCTTGAAAGGGCTGTCTCAGCCCCACCTACCTCACAGAGTGTCTGTTGTGAGGAGGGGAAAGGAAAGGAGTTTGGAAGCCGCTCTGAGACTCCTTCGGGTAGTGAAGGGCAGGGTATAAATCCAATTTCTTCTTCTTCATCATCAACAAGATTGGGGGAGGGGTGAGCATTCAAGAGTCAATGCCCACATCGTCAGGTAGGTGATGAAGGGCGCTTTGATTCTTAAAAGCTCATCCTCCAAAAAACATGTTATTGATCTCTATAGTGTTGCTACGGGACTTAGAGATAGCTCTTCTAGACCAGAAGAGGAACGCTCTGGAACTATTTGAGAGTGGTAACATTGGACCACACCTGCATAAGGAAGGTGTGACAGGCAGAAATTCCTGAAGACTGTGTGTGTGTTAAGTGCTGTCAAGTCTATGAAAAAGAAGAAGAGATTGGATTTATATCCCGCCCTTCACTCACTTGGAGTCTCAGAGCGGCTTACAAATTCCTTTCCCTTCCCCTCCCCACAACAGACACCCTGTGAGGTGGGTGGGGCTGAGAGAGCTCTTTCCCAAGCTGTCCTTGAGAGAAAAGCTGGTACAGAGCTATGGCTTGCCCAAGGTCATCCAGCAGCTGCAAGTGGAGGAGTGGGGAATCAAACCCGGTTCTCCCAGATTAGAGTCCGTGCACTTATCCACTACACCAAACTGGCTCTCTATTCCAACACACGGGGGCCCTCCAAAATGTCCTCTCATCAACAGCCTTGTTCAGGTCTTGCAAAGAGAGGGCCTTTGTGGCTTCTTTGATGGAATCCCTCCATCTGCTGTCGGGTCTTCCTCTTTTTCTGCTGCCTTCCACTTCTAGCATTCTTGTTTTTTCCAGGGATTCTTGTCTTCTCAGAATACAATTGATCCATTTCTTTTCCCATCAGGTCGCAGCCAACTTATGGCGGCCCTGTAAGATTTCCAAGTCAGGTTGCCAACCTCCTGGTGGCACCTGGAGATCTTCCACTAAGTTCAGTTTCCCTGGAGAAAATGGCTGCTTTGGAGGGTGGGCTGTATGGCATTGTACCGTGCTCAGTTCCCTCCTCTTCCCAAGAAGAAGAAGAGAGGAAGAGATTGGATTTATATCCCACCCTTTACTCAGAGTCTCAGAGTGTCTTACAATCTTCTTTCCCTTCCCCTCCCCACAACAGACACCCTGGGAGGTAGGTGGGGCTGAGAGAGCTCTTTCGAGGTCTGCTCATGAGAGAACAGCTCTGAGAGAACTTGCGACTGACCCAAGGTCACACCAGCAGCTGCATGTGGAGGAGTGGGGAATCAAACCCAGTTCTCCCAGATTAGAGTCCGCACTCTGAACCACTACACCAAAACCTGCCCTCCCCAAGTTCCAATCCCCAAACCTCCAGGTATTTCCCAATCCAGAGCTGGCAACTCTAAAAGTATCCTGAAAGGTACTCAGTGGCATTTGTTTCTGAATTTTGCTACGGGGAATCCGGCATGGCTAGCTACTTTCCAGGCCTAATTACATGCCTCCAAGGAGGAAACAATCAAAGACATTCAGAAAGTTTAAGATAAGAATGGGGGTTGGTTACAGAAAGACAGGCAGAGCCAGCCTGAGGGGAATTAAGACAAACCTACCAACTGGAGGAAGGGAGGCCTCTGGGATTTGAGGCCTGGGAACCAAAGCTGACCTCAGAGGGAACAAAACTGTGATTTACAGCTCCTCTCAGTGCCGTCCTGACAAATACCTCTTCAGCTGTGGTCACACACACTAAATAATCCACTTTCAGTCTACTTACAGTACACTTTCCAACTGGATTTTACTGTGTGATCCGGCAAAATCCAGTTGGAAAGTGCATTGGAAGTGGATTGTATATACTGTGTGACCACAGCCTTATACTGCGGCTGAGGCCCCTCCCTTCTCCAGATCCTGCCCTCCCCAGGATCCACCTTCAAATCTCCAGAATTTGCCAAACCAGGAGTTGGCAACCCTAGCCAGGGGCTTCCCACTCTGACAATTGGTCATATTCATACCTGATTAGCCTTAGTGCTGGTACTACATCAGAAGCTCTCAGACCCTTCATTACCCTAAAAGCTGGTACGAGAGAGTGTCATCCAAAGTACAGTTACTCCTTTCTGACACCCCCAGGCAGGCAATTATTCCATAAGGCAGGGGCAACAACGGGGAAAGCATGAGTGCAGGCAGTTGCTGGATTTTGCCCATTTGCAGGCTGACACTTGGAGAAAGCCCTGCTCAGAAGAGCAAAGCTGTGAGCATAGAGGAAGAGACAGTCTCGCATATACGAGAGACCAAGGCTATGAAGGGCTTCGCATGTGACAGCCAGTACCTTAAATTGAGCCTGGGCAGCCAATTGAGTGTCTGCATGAGAACGTAAGAGAAGCCGTGCTGGATCAGGCCAACAGCCCATCCAGTCCAATGCTCTGTGTCACGTGGTGGCCAAAACCAAGGGGCCCTCAGGAGGTCCACCAGCGGGGCCAGAACTCCGGGCCCGGGGAGCACCCAGGGGAGAGCCAGTTTGGTGTAGTGGTTAAGTGCGTGGACTCTAATCTGGGAGAACCGGGTTTGATTCCCCACTCCTCCACTTGCACCTGGCTGGATGACCTTGGGCAAGCCATAGCTCTGTACCAGCTGTTCCCTCAAGGACAGCTTGGGAAAGAGCTCTCTCAGCCCCACCTACCTCACAGGGTGTCTGTTGTGGGGAGGGGAAGGGAAAAGGAGTTTGTAAGCCGCTCTGAGACTCCCTTGGGGAGTGGAGGGCGGGGTATAAATCCAATCTCTTTTCTTCTTCTTCTTCCAGAAGCCTCCCGCTGTTGCCCCCTCCAAGCACCAAGAATACAGAGCATGATTGACCCAGACAGAGTGTTCCATCTATGCCTTGTGGCTAATAGCCATCATTGGACCTCTGCTCCATATGTTTTTCCAATCCCCTCTTGAAGATTTTAGCTGTTTCCACTTCCTGCAGTAGTGAATTGCATGTGTTAATGACTTTTTGGGTGAAGAAGTTCTTCCTTTTATTCGTTCCAAGCCTACTGCACGTTGATTTCATGGAGTGCCCGCGAGTTCTTGTATGGCGAGAAAGGGAGAAAAGGACTTCTTTCTCTTCCTTCTCTATCCCATGCGTAATTTTGTAAACCTGTCATGTCACCCTTAGTTGTCGTTTCTCCAAGCTAAAGAGCCCTACCCTCTTTAACCTTTCTTCATCAGGAAGGTGTTCCATCCCCTTAATCATTTTAGTTGCCCTTTTCGGCACCTTTTCCAATGCTGTAACATCTTTTTTGAGGTGCAGTGTCCTCCAGAATGTCTTGTAATTGACAGCCTTGCTCATTGACAGCCTTGCTTATTGACTTTTCCAGTGACTCTTGTCCTCATTATGTGACCAAAGTATGATACCCTCCATGTAGTCATCTTAGTTTCTAGGGAGAGCTCAATCTCGATTTCATCTAGAACCCACGGATTTGTCTTTTTGGTGGTCTGCAGTATCCGTCAAACTCTTCTCCAACACCCCATTCCAAACGAATCAACTTTCTTCCCGTCTGCTTTCTTCACTGTCCAACCTTATGCATCAAACAGGTTTGGGCTTTCCTTTTGCGTCCATTCGCTTTGACAACCGTGTAACAGTCTGTACCAGCTGGAGTTCATAATCGTTAGCTACAGCCGGCTTGAACAGAACAGCTAAGAGTTAAAAATATATGGTGTTCTTTATCTCCTTCCCTTTTGAACAATACTAATATATTATACATCAATTTTCATGTACATTTATTTCATGTACTCTTGTTTAAGAGTAACTATTGGTTATTCATCATCCCCCCCCCCAAGTATTTTTTGCAAAATGAATCTATGGGTTCCTTACGGTCCTTTCATCTGTCTAATAAAGTACATATTGTGCAAATTACTAGCAATACATTGTGAATAATGTATACTGGTTCGAACATCTTATCCTGCAGCAAGTGACTAACATCTCACTAGCAAAAAAACCCCAATTTTTTTAAAGGCACCAGCTTTTTAAAGATTGTCCTTGCATTTCTAAAGCTAGAGTGCCCTCTACTGTTCCAGGAGCCCTAACAAAATGTTTTCCCATCTACCTTCTTAAATGCATTACCCTCTAACTTAATTCTCTCTGCATGTCATTCACCCCCTTTAATTAATTAATTCTCCCCTCCAAAAAACCCAAGGAATAAACCTGAAAGTCACTTCCCTGTACCAGGCCAGTGGTGTGGAACTATCCATTTTAAAAATAAACATGTTCCATGAAACTAAATCTACAAGTGAAGTTTGCATATTTAATCAAATTGTCTTACATTGACAAACAGGTGGACAGACAGACAGATGTCTACACTAGGGGTCCCCAACCTGTGGGCACCATGGGACTAACCAACTACTTTTCTGGTGCCCACCAAGTGTTTTTAAGAAGTGGGCGGAACCAGGTATTGCTTTGCCGAGCAAGGATTAAGAACATAACAAAACCATGTTGGATTCAGTCCAATGCTTAGTGTCACACAGTGGCCAAAACCCAGAGGACATCAGGAGGTCCACCAGTGGGGTCAGAACTCCAGAAGCCCTCCCACTGTGGACCCCTCCCCAAGCACCAAGAAGACAGGGCATCGCTGCCCCAGACAGAGTGCCTCATCTATTCCTTGTGGCTACTAGCCGTTGATGGACCTCTGATCCAGATGTTTCTCCAGTCCCCTTCTTGAAGTTTGTAGCTGCCATCACTTCCTGTGAATTCCATGTGTTCATGACTCTTTTAGTGAAGAAGTTCTTCCTTTTATCTGTTCTAAGCCTTGTTGTTCAGTCGCACAGTCGAGTCCGACCCTATGGACCACATGACGCCAGGCCCCATCTTCTGTCGTGCTCTGGAGTTTGCTTAATGTCATGTTCACTGCATTGATAACACTGTCTAACCATCTCATTCTTTGCCATCCTGTTCTTCTTTTACCTTCAATCTTTCCCAGTATCAGGGTCTTCTCCAGGGAGTGCTCCCTTCTCATTTGGTGGCCAAAGTATTGGAGCTTCAGCTTCAATATCTGGCCTTCCAGGGAACAGTCAGGGTTGATTTCTTTTAGGATTGACTGATTTGATCTCCTTGCAGTCCAAGGGACTCTCAAGTCTTCTCCAGCACCATAATTCAAAAGCATCTTTCCTTCGGCGCTCAGCCTTCCTTACAGTCCAAATTTCACAGCCATACATTACTACTGGGAATACCATTGCTTTGACCATACAGACTTTTGTTGGCAGAGTGATGTCTCTATTTTTTATGCTGCCTAGATTTCTCAGACTACTGCTCATTAATTTCATGGCGTGCCCATGAGTTCTTGTATTGTGAGAAAGGGAGAAAAGGACTTCTTTTGATACCTTCTCTAGCCCACGCATAATTTTGCAAAACTCTTATCCTGTCACCCTTCAGTCATTAACTCCAAGCTAAAGAGCCCTAACTTCTCTAACCTTTCTTCATAGGGAAGGTGTTCCATCCCCTTAATCCTCAATTTGGTCGTTTTAGCTTCTAGGGAGAGCTAGTGGGGCATCTATAGCTCTCCCAGGGGGGTAAATGGCTGCTTTGGAGGGTGGACTCCTCTCCCTCTCTTCACATGGCCTTCCATGGAGACACATGTCTCTGCAGGTCTCACCTGTAGGCAGGGGTCATTTCATAGAAAAAGAGGTGCAGGAGCTCATTAGCATAACTTATTTGCATATGCTACACCACCTGATATCACCAGAAGTATGTCAGAAGGAAGGAAGGAAGGAAGGAAAAGGAAGGAAGGAAGGAAGAGGAAGGAGGGAGAGAAAGAAAGAAAGAGAAAGAGAGAGAGAGAGCTGGCAGAGAGGGGACAGCTACTAATCCAAGCCTCAGAAATACCACTATTCTGGGAGGATAGCTTCAGTGGTGGTTGAAGCCTTCAGAAGGCTGGTTGGAGGATCAAGGACCTTTCCTGGGGACAGGGTCATTTTGCTGCAGCCATGACACAAGCAGGCATTCCCCCGTTGGGGGGGCGGGGCTGGCACCAACTCCCGGAGCTGCGCTCCCCCGAGCTCCTGCTCGAAATGACCCCTGCCAGTAGGTACAATGCCCTCATATTCCCACACACGATGCTGGATGAGCTGACCATTTATGACAGGGAAAGTATTTGTTAGATTAGTCTTCTTTCTCTTCTGTCAATTGCAACCTGAATGTGAACGAGATCTACTTGAATAAATGTCGGTTTTTACCTTTTGCAATATACTTCTTGCTTGGGAGATTTATCTACTGTGCTCAGTATCACACTTCTGTGACTGGGCAAAACTCTGCTCCATTAACCAAATGTCCCAGTAAATATCGCCTCCCCCCTAGGGCTACCAGCCCTGACCTGGAGGAACCCATTCTCACACCCTGCCCTTTCAACCCATTTAATCACATGGAGAGTGATTACAATGAGGAATTTGCTTCCAGAGGATGTCGTGAGGGACACAGGAATTAACGGCTTTCAGAGGAAATTAGAAAGATTCATGGAGGAGAAGTCTATCAGTGGCGAGGAGCCCTGGTGGCTGAGGGGAACCTCCACATTCAGAGACACTAATCCTCTGAATCCCAGAGCCGAGAGGAAACATCAGGGGAAGGCCTTGGTCTCTATGCCCTGTTGTTGGACATCCAGAGAAACTGGCTGGCCTGTGTGAGACAGGACGCTGGGCTAGATGGACCACTGGTCTGATCCAGCAGGGCTCTTCTGATGTTCTTAGGAAGGCCTCGGCCTCTCTGCCCTGTTGTTGGCTGTCCAGAGGAACTGACTGGTGGCCAGTGTGAGAGAGGATGCTGGACTAGATGGACCACTGGTCTGATCCAGCAGGGCTCTTCTTATGTTCTTAAGTCAACTGGCTGCAGCCTTCGACTTGACCACCTCTTGGTGAGACCTGAAGATCTCCTGGAATTATAACTGATCTCCAGACATGAGAGGCCATTCCCTGGAGGAAATGGCCGCTTCAGAGGGAGGACTCGATGGTATTATACCCCACTGAGAGCCCTCCCCTTTACAAACCTCACCTTTCCAATACTCTGCCCCCTCATCTGTACAAATTTCCTAACTGGGAGCTAGCAACCCTGTGCCTGGCCACACAATCTCGTGTTCTTCTTCTCTCCCCCGCTCCCCGAAATACAACTACCTCCATGATTTTCAGGATTGCTTGGCTGCTCCTCTGGCCATTGCAACAGTGGCCCCAGATATTGCATGGTGTTCAGTTAGTATGCACAGCACAAACTTACTTCAATAGCTCATTAATAACAACAGAAGAGCCCTGCTGGATCAGACAAGTGGTCCATAAAGTCCAGCGTCCTGTCTCACACAGTGGCCAACCAGTTCCTCTGGAGGGCCAACAACAGGGCAGAGAGGCCGAGGCCTTCATAAGAACATCAGAAGAGCCCTGCTGGATCAGACCAGTGGTCCATGCAGTACAGCATCCTGTCTCACACAGGGGCCAACCAGTTCCTCTGGACAGCCAGTAACAGGGCATAGAGGCCTAGGCCTTCCCCTGGTGCTGCCTCTTGGCTCTGGGATTCAGAGGATCAGTGCCTTTGAATGTGGAAGTTCCCCTCAGTCACCATGGCTAGTAGCCATCGATAGATTTATCCTCCATGAATCTCTCTAATCCCCTTTTAAAGCTGTTTATTCCTGTGGCCATCACAACATCCTCTGTCAGTGAATTCCACATTTTAACCACTCTCTGTGTACAGTATATTTCCTTTTGTCCATCTTGAACCTACTGCTGTTCAGTTTCATTGGACACCCTCGAGTTCTAGTATTTTGAGGGGGAGAAAAAGTTCCTTGTCAACTCCCTCCACCCCATGCATAATTTTATAAACCTCCATCATGTCCCCCCCTTAGTTGGAATTCATTAGCCAGTTACCCTGTTAAGTATCTCCTCAGCGATCTTAGTTAAAAGGGAACAGGCTATGAGAATCTCCATGAGCAAAAGGAACATCATCCATGCCAAATACCAAAAGCCCAGCGTATGTTGAAAAAGCAGAGAACAATGCTGCATAGTAATTATTTTAATCCTTCAATTTATACTGCTAATTATCTGCACCCTGGGCGGGTTCCTCTGCTTAAAATGGAGTGCATATGGGTTTCTTGGATGCTCCAATCTCTTCAACGCTTGGAGGGAGCACCATAAAAGAATCAATTGGAACTGACCTATCCTAGGGGTCCTCCAAGCTTTCGGAGCCTGTTGGGCGCATTTGGAATTTTGACACAGGGCAGTCAGCACAGTCACAAAATGGCTCCCACAGGGGGAAGAGCCAGCTACACAGGCGAAGCTCAAATGCCGTGAAGAAGGCGGGTCATTTAAATATATACCAAGAAACAGGGGTGAGAGAGAAGAAAACCTACACTGCAGAGCCAGCTTTGCTGAAACAATGTTGTTTTAATCTGCACAACCATTCACAAGCTGCGCAAGACCCTCACCTGACTCTACCTACTTTCTACACTTTGTGGGAAAGGTGCCCACAAATACCATGATGGGGAACCCCTCCTTTCTGAGATACAGGCACACTCATTCCTGCCCCAGGGAGTAGTTCCCCTCTTTGCCAATTCTGTCCACCCTAGGATGTCAGGACAGGCATAGTGAAGAAAAGTGCAGTATTGTTGCCCCCGCCCCTCTGCTCAAGCATCATCCCTGTGGCAGGCTAAGGAACTTATAAGTAGACTGGGGGGGGTGGGGGGGGGGCGACAAAAACAAGCTTAGCCGTCTTTGCATAAGCAAATCAACTTGCCATCTGTTTGCCATCTCTGTTCACGCATATCAAAGAAATGTACCAAGCAACTGGTTCTAACACTTACCCACCAACACACACTTCAAGCACATGCCCTGGAGGACTGCTTGAAAATGACACACCTCTGTGATTTCCTGTCTCTCTTGCCTTACAAGCCTCTTTGAACCAGCCGATGCATGCTACGGCTCAGTGGTGAAGCATCTGCTTGGCATGCAGAAGGTCCCAAATTCAATCTCCAGCACCCCCAGTTAAAAACAAGAGATTAGATTTATACCCTGCCCTTCACTACCTGAAGGCGTCTCAGAGCGGCTTACAATCCCTTTCTCTCCCAAGACACCTCGTGAGGTAGGTGGGGCTGAGAGAGCTCTTTCGAGAACTGCCCCTGAGAGAACAGCTCTGAAATGACTTGTGACTGACCCAAGGTCACACCAGCAGCTGCATGTGGAAGAGTGGGGAATCAAAACCGGTTCTGCCAGATTAGTCTGCACTCCTAACCACTACACCAAACTGGACCAGGCAGTACATGATTTGCAAGACCTCCGCCTGAGACCCTGGAGAGCTGTAAAGAGGGGCTGTGGCTCAGTGGTAGAGCCTCTGCTTGGCATGCAGAAGGCCCCAGGTTCAATCCCCAGCATCTCCAGCTAAAAGGACCAGGCAGGAAGTGACAGGAAAGACCTCAGCCTGACACCCTGGAGAGCCGCTGCCAGTCTGAGTACACAATACTGACTTTGCTGGACGAAGGGTCTAATTCAGTATAAAGGCAGATTCACATACATGTACTGTGAAGGACTGTGGGAAACTGAGATAAGGGAATATTGTGGCATACTTCCTACTGATAAAAAATAGCACTACACATTGCTTTAAGGATGACATATATTTCCAGAGACAGGAGAGTGATATCGTTGCGGAAGCTGTGACAATTTCTAGAAGACTGGCTACTGGGGCATACAATGCTCTTCGCGCACACTGGAGTCATAAACGAAGGCTCCTATTGGACTCAGGGGGGTGCCTGAGCATGTAATGAAATGCTACAAGGACTGATTGTGCACATGGCACGGGATGCACTGAGAATATTCTGTCCTCCAAAACTAACCACCTCTTCCCAGCAATCTTCAGAGAGACTCTACAGAAACCGATTTCACCAGCCGACCTGTCTTACGATCAGAAAGATGCATTATACTGTCGGTTACAACCAAAACAAGCTTAACGCTTTGCATTCTCTCACGCATCCCACTGATTGCAATGGAAGTTATTTCTGTGGCAAATCTTTTACTACCGCCCCCCCACTCCACCAATGGGCTGCATCCAAGCATCCTGCGAAGGGTGGCGTCTCCTGTCATGCAAAGGAGGTCCCACCTTTAGTAGAGTAGCATGGTTGGGACCAATGCTCCCTCTAAGCTGTGGAGTCTTGTGTGCAAAAATTCTACTTGGTGAGCTACCAGCATTTAAGTGGTAAGCGAGCGATTTGGCTGCTGCATAAATTAGTGGGCTCTGGAGCCATCCTTCCTGAGCTAAGACAAAAATGTGTGAGCCAGAGGCTAAAAAACTGTGAGCTAGCTCACACTAACTCAGCTTAGAGGGAACATTGGTTGGGACATAATTCATTGCACTTACACCACAGAGGTTTCGTGCACTTGCCAAAGTTTCTCCCCAAAAGGTACAGTGAGTCATATTCACGCTCCATAAATTCCACTTATTCAGGATGAGACGCTTCACTATACTGTTAAAGGAAAACACCCGGGTCAGGGTTAGGTAAAGGCAGACGTGACACTAACAGTGTTTTGACAGTGCCTAACCTGTCCATCGACAAATGCACATTCTTCTCTGGGGCGAGCTCTGAAACAGCAGTTCTGGAGGTTTTCAGTGCTGTATAGTCCAAACAGACTTCCTGCTCTACTTTGGCCATGAGACCTCGGGGGGAGGGGGGGGGTAGAATCGCCATAACCCACTGATTTTCAAATCACAAGGGAACATACCAAGGATCGGCTAAAAGCAAGGGGTCCCCCAATCTTTTCTGAGTTTGCGGGCACCTGTGGAATTCTGAGAGTTGCGGGCGTGGCCACAAAATGGCTGCCAGAAGAGGCAGAGCCAGGCCACCAAACAACAGGGAATCAATTCCTGCATAACCCCAACAGTAACTCTTTGGCATTTCAGACAGAAGCTCTGTTTGACAGGATGTTTTTTAAAATGAACGTGGTTTTAAAAGATATTTTCTCGCATACGCTAAGCTTTTCTACAGTCAGGCAGTGAAGACCCTTTAAAAATCTGCACAGCCAACCAGATCTCTGGCGGCCAACCCTGCAAAAGCCCCACCTGACGACTCACACCATCTACACCACTTGACAGGGACCAGGAAAAGTGTCGGCACGCACCACTGCGCCCAAAGGCGCCATGTCAGGGACCCCTGGGTTAAAGTGTGACTACTTCATAGTGAGTGATCCCAAGCCTGTGCTCTTAGGAATAAAGCAAGCGCTTTGCAGGATCAGACAAACCTCTGAAAGGATCCCCAACAACCAGCATGTGCTGACTGGGCCATCAAAAGGTGGCCGACGATCCTCTGGAGGAGTGCGGTCAAGGGTCTGCTTCCCCTGCTCTACGGCACAAGGGCTTGTGTTTACAGGCAGAAAAATTAGGACAGCCCTGCCTGACAGCCGTGGGCTAAAACAGCAGTTTCGTAACATTCTGAAGAGGCCGAGCAGTGGAAAAAGGTAAACTTCTCTGACTTGGAGGTTTTTATTGCATTGCACTAAGGAACAGCAGCGGGGTCATTTACCCGACTTCGTCCTACAAGTGTCTGCAGTTCCACCAAGCAGACTCACAGAACTATTTTCAATGCCAGGCTGGATGGTCATTGGAGACCGGAGCGCCTCTTCCCCTTCGACAAACGAAAAATTAAAAATGGGGGTTTTCAAAGTGTGCTACTTTTACAGATTTCCCCTAGCACATCCACTTAGCCTGGAAAGTTAAAGCCGGAGGTACGCTTGTGGTAAATATGGAAAAGTCTGAGCCATGCACGTGACAGGGAGAGAATATCCAAACAGTACTTAAAAAAATAACAAAAAAACCCCCCTGAACTACGTTTTCTTTTCCTGTAGTTCTACTCATGTATTCATCTATAAGACACACAGGCGTTACCTAAAGAGGGGACATACAGAAAAGCATGAAGTCCATCAGATGCACTCGGTTACCTACAGCTAGATGGAAATCAATAACCAAAACGACCGCTACAGAGTCCGGTAAACGAAAAAGAAAAAAACAAGGGCAGCAATATGACGGTACAGCTGCTCCTCAAGGACTGCGGGGTCAAAACTTACTCAAGGCCACCAGCAGCTGCTTGACATTAATTTATGTAATCTTTGTAATCTTAAAGATCCCAGCATATTTTTAAAAAACAAAACAAAACTGAAAACAGTCGTTCCATGAGTATTAAAATGTGGACACATTTTCGAGGAAGGAGGGAGGGAGAAAAGGGAGTCGTTTTGTTTCTCCCCCGTCGCAACTGTGATCGCCGGATTCCATGGCTAACATCTCAATAAAAGATTCTTCTTGGAAAATAATCCCGTCTCTTGCGGCTTTTCTGCATGCACTTCACCGGAACCAAGTCCACTGGGCATCTTCCTTTTAAGAGCTCACCAAGACGTAGATCATGCTGTTGGGAAGGAAGAAAACAGTGAAAGCATTATTGATTTTGTGGTATTCAAAGCCCTGACCCAGGCCCGTAGCCCGGATTTTATTAGTTTGGGGGGCCTTTTAAAAAGTCAGGGGGCACTGAAACGTGACGCCCACGCACTGCCCCACTTCTCCAGCCCGGGGGGGGGGGGGGGGCACACGCGCTTGCACTCCAAGCCATGAATTTGCAGCTTGGAGTGCAGGCACACATGGACTCCCCCGGGCTTCTCTCCAAAAGTCGCGGGGCCTTGGGGAAAAGTCAGGGGGCGGGGCCCCGGGAGGCCCCCCTGTAGCTACAGGCCTGCCCTGCCCTGGATGGCCCAGGCCAGCCTGATCTCATCAGATCGTGAAGCTAAGCAGGGTCGGCCCTGGTTAGTACTTGGATGGGAGACCACCTCTGAACATGGCTTGCCTTGAAATCCCTATAGAGTCGCCATAAGTCAGCTGAGACTTGGCAGTACTTTCAATTTAAGTTTGCACCTCTGTTTATATCCCAAGGTGTTAAAAGTATCTTGAACACACATGAAGCTGCCTTCCACTGAATCAGACCCTTGGTCCATCAAGGTCAGCCTTGTCTACTCAGACTGGCAGTGGCTCTCCGGGGGCTCAGGCAGGGGTCTTTCCCATCACCTCCTGCCTGGTCCTTTTTTTTTTAACTGGAGATGCTGGGGATGGAACCTGGGACCTTCTACATCCCAAGCAGATGCTCAGCCACTGAGCTACAGATCTTACATCAGGGATCCCCAACATGGCGCCTGCCATCAGATTTCATGGCACCCTCCAACCATTTTTAGAAAGTAGGCAGGGCCATCTGGGCCTCTGCCCAGCAAGGCTTCTGACTGGCTGTGCAGATTAAAAGGCATCCTGTCTCAAACACAGCTTCTGCCCAAAATGTTGAAGAGGTATTGTTTGAGTTAATACACAGCCTCACTCCCTAGCATTTCATGCCTGGCTCTGCCTCCTGTGGCATCCATTTTGTTGTTGCACCCATCACCCTGCGTCAGACTTCCCAGGGTGCCCACAGGCTCGAAATGGTTGGGGATCTGTCTTAGGTTAAGAAGTGCCTGCCAACAGAAAACTTTGCACAAAAATGTATTTGTCCTCCATGCAGGAACTCTGGAAGAGGCAGCAAAGTGGAAAAGACTTGCCTTCCTCTTGGCCCCAAGAAATACCTTATCTGTAGACTTGGAGCAAGGCCTTCTTAAGTCACGATGCCCCAGTTAGGGAACTCTTCCCTTATTGCCTCACCTCAATTGGAGCAAGATTTTAAATGCTACCTGGCTCTAATGTACAGGTACAAGCTCTTGCATAGAAGCTAATAGGTACTACCAAATGAGCAATCTCTCAAGAAGCATGAGAGGAGGGGCTCGTGTCCTTTGGATCTTCCTCCATGACCTGCTGGTGAGGCAATGTTGTACCTACGCTTGGCGTTTTATCTCTTTTAACTACTTTAAGGACTGCCTCTAGCCTGAAGACTCTTATGTAGTTATTATTAGGGTGTTCAGTGGTTGTTTTATGCTGTTGTTATGCCTCTGCCTAATTTTTAATACTCCTAAATTTGTGGGATTGTTTTACGGGTTGACAATATTGTGACTAGGGATGGGCACGAACCGAACCATGAAGCAAAATTCGTCACAAGTTCTGCCCTGTTCGTGGTTTGTGAACTGAAGTTCCTGAGGGGTCTGAACTTCCATGAACTTTTAAAGCAGTGCCTGGATAGAGCAGAAATCAGGGATTTAAAGAGACTTCAAGTCTCTTCAAACTCATGCTTTCTGTTCCCCATGAAAGCTGCAAAAACAGCCTGCTCCCCGCTGCTCAGCTGTGGGGGAGTTATTGTGCAGTCCCTTTAAAATTTAAAAGGACTGCACAAAAAAGTGCGAAAAACAGCAGAGCAGCAGGGAGCAGCCTGTTTTTTGCGCTTCCTGCAAACACTGCTTAAAGGGACTGAGATCCTTTTCAACAGGGTTTGTGAGGCCATGAACTGGTTCAGTTCACCAACAAACCTCCCAGTTCCGTTCGCGGTTCAGACACGAACCGACGTGAACTGCATTTTTCCAGTTCGTGCCCATCCCCAATCATGAGCTGCTTTGAGCACTTCTCCAGAGATGCAGCATGTAAATTCTCTATGAATTTGTATTTATTATTTATTTAATCAATTGGATCCTATCAGCTTTTACCACGGACACAAGAGAAGCAATTATCACCTGATTCGCCATCCTCATTACAGTCCTCCCCCATAGGTTTCAGCATAACTTTCCTGGGGGTCAAAAGATCCCCCCTCCTTCCTTTCTCTTCCTCCAATGAAAAAGTTGGTTGGATCCAGTGTCTGAGTTTCTGGCATATTTTAAGAAGTTTTTCAAGCTACCTGCCCTGGTGACTGAGGGGAACCTCCACATTCAGAGGCAACATCGGGGAAGGCCTCGGCCTCTGTGCTCTGTTGTTGGCCCTCCAGAAGAACTGGTTGGCCACTGTGCGAGGCAAGATGCTGGACTAGATGGACTATTTGTCTGATCCAGCAGGGCTCATCTTATGTTCTTAAAGACTCATTCCTGCTTGTATCTGACAAAGGAAACTTTGACTCGAAAATTCACACCCTCAAAATAATGTTGGCCTTTAAGGTACCACTGGACTCAGATCTAGCTCTTCTACTGCAGACAAACAGCGCTTCCATCTGAAACTATCTTACTGAGATAGAACTGCTGCCCTCCTGGTGGTTGCTGGAGATTCTCCTGGGATTACAACGGCTCTCCAGCCAACAGAGATAAGTTCACCTGGAGAAGATGGCCGCTTTGGAGGGTGGACTCTATGGCATTGTACTCCCCAAACTCCACCCTCCTCAGGCTCCACCCCCCAAAAACTCCAGGTATTTCAAGCCCCAGAGCTGGCAACTCTATCCTGAGACTTTGCATTAAATGTTGCAGTAAATAAAGATACAAATCGGTGACGTACCCATATAAGTAGTAAAAAAAGGATAGAAGGTAAAATGCTAGTTTGCACCATCCTTCCTTCTGGCAATAGGCTAAAACATCTGCATTCATTATGGTGGTAGGGTCATAGAGCCCAGGTCCGCTCATCACAGGCCTACTCATGTACCTGGAAGAGAAAATTTGCATTTTAAAAAGGCAGGGTACGAATGGATGGATGGATGGATGGATGGATGGATGGATGGATGGATGGATGAATGAATGAATGGATAGGTGGATGAATGGATGGATGGATGAATGGAAGCAATCAATAAATAACTAAACAAGCAGGAGGAAAAGTTGTATGATGCAATATATAAATGAGCCAATTCATTCACGTGCACAAAACCTAACACCTGTATTTTAGTATATGATAGCAGATGCCTTCTTTTTAGAGGACGTGCCCTCTTTTTTTAGTGCCCATCCTCGTTTAGGCTGTTTTTTAAAAAAAAAGGATGAAAAAGTCCTCTTTTGGGTTTGGAAGATTAGGAAAATTCCAAGTTAGGAGCAATGATCACGGTTTAAATAGCAGGGGTATTTAAAGCGAGATGTGTCACAGTGATCACTTGTTTGAAGGAGTCAGTCAGGAAATATGTCCTCCCTCCTTTTTTTTAAATTTAGATCAGTTCATTGGTATATTGCATCATACTAGGTTTTTTCCAGAGCGCTGGGGGGGGGGGGGGGGCCTTTGTTCCCAACCTCTGTGTGCATGTTAAGTGCTGTCAAGTCACTTCCGACTGATGGTGACCTTACGAAGAAGTGTGCATGCGCACGAAAGCCTATACCAACTGTAACTTTAAAGCTCTCCTCCGGCACCACAATTCAAATGACAATCTCTTTGGTTTACTCCCTTTTTTCTTTTCTTTGTGGTACAGGTGGACTCTTGGCTTGGTGCTGCACAAATAAGATCTCCCCCTCAAAAATCTGGAAACAAAGCAGAGAGCCAAGGAGGACACAAAAACCCCTCACCCAGGTCCAAACCTGCATCCCTTCCTGACTCCGCAACAAGGGTAAAACATCTTCCATTTGATTGAAATCTGGGATTCCTAGAACTGAATTTCTCAGGTAGACCCAGAACTGCCACATAATCAAATATCATATATAGAGAGCCCTGACTACAGCATTCTTCACGCATAGGGAGGTGCACGTTTAGTTTTCTTTGAAAGCCTCAAGAGCATCCGTGACCTAGGTTCCCCACAGGTTTAGTTTCCTATGGCAAGCTAATGGGATGGCAAAAAATGCTGTTTTCCGTGACTAAAGCGATAGCAAACTACAGCCAGCATTACCTCCAAATGTGATAAGCCAGCAACGGCATATTGAGACCCAGCGTGAGCCACTCTGTCGCGCACAGAAACATAACACAGAAGAATGCATGGATGAGGTACTCGGGAAGTACAAGCTGCAAAGAAAAGAACACAGGTCAGAACGACTCAGTTATGACCCTGAACAAGGTTCAGTTATGGTTATGAATCTGGGGTGAGGAAAAGAATGCACAGTGTTATCTGGGGGAGGGGGAAATAAGCAACACAAGCATTAGATAAGGTAGCAACTCCTGGCACGTTTCACATATACTTGATATAATGTGTATAAAACTGCACATGAGTAGAAAACACTAACGTTTTAAACAGCTTACAGTACAAGAATTTTCAAAAAATGAAATTTCTGCATATTTTGGACAATCATCAGTTACTTAAAGAGCTTGTTTATACTTTGCATTTTTCAAATTTTCATCCCAGGGAGAAACCAGCTTTACTCCAGAGCCGTTTCCACCCACCTTCACATTATGTTAATAGGCAACCTACTATTCTCCAGAATTTCCCTGCTTGCTTCTACTGAGCAAACCACAGTTTGCAGGCAGGGTTCCAGCTGCCTAGACAGAAAAGCAGCAATTACCTCCTTACACCACTTAAGTAAAGCACCACTTTACTTTGGAGGGGCTGCGACTCAGTGATAGACCTGCTTGGCGCACAGAAGGTCACAGGTTCAAACCTCAGCTTCTCCAAATAAAAAGGATCTCAGGTGATAGGTGATATGTAAAAATTCTAGCTGATACAGAGCTATTGCCAAGCTATAGCCAATACTTGACGGCCAATGGTCTGATTCAGTAGAGGGCAACTTCACATATAGCCCACATGCCAGTCCAAGCAAATACGTTTAAAGTATCCAACAACACACGCACAGGCAAATAAATTCAGTGGGTAGCCATGGTGGTCTGAAGAAGCAGGACGAAGTTTGGGCCCAGCGGCACCTTTAAGACCAACCAAGTTTTGTTCAAGGTATAAGCTTTTGTGCACAGGCACACTTCTTCAGATACAGTGAAACAGAATTTCTTCAATCATTACATATAGGAAGGGGGGTTGTTGCCCAGAGGGGCTAGTTCAAGTCAAGATGCATAAGTACTGAGTGATTACAGCCTTAATCCAATCTCAGCTATAATCACCCAGTACTAATGCATCCTGACTCTAACTAGTCACTTCTGGCAACAAGCCCCCTCTCTTTCTATATGTAATGGCTGAGGAAATTCTGTTTCACTGCATGTGAAGAAGTGTGCTTGCACACAAAAACTTATACCTTGAATAAAACTGATGGTCTTAAGGGTGTCACTGGACTTCACACTTTGTTCTACAGACAAATAAACCTTCTGCCACAGAATGCAGAACACAAGACATTTTGTTTCCAGGGAAAAAATCCAGAGATGTCACATCCATTGTATTTCCCAATCAGATAGGGTGACCAAGCCTAGAAGGGCTAAATTCTCTTTAAAAAAATTAGGCATGTTCACAGATTTGGTGTTGTTGTTTTTTAAATCCACAGCACATTTTACTACAAGTTTTCAATATTTTTCTTTTCTGGATTCTAAGGCTTCAGGAGAATGCTACCAGGTCCTCTCAGGCTCATACTAGACTTTACATTTTTGAATGAGCTGGGTCAGGACTCACTTTCCCCACAGCCAGATGGCAGTTGCAGGGAAACTAAAATTTAAATGGTCGCAGGGAATGCAGTGCAAGGGTGGGTGGGAAAAAGGGCTGCAGTCCTCCCCTTCCCCCCCCCCCCCAAATCTTCCTGACCAACAATGGCCTCAGGGATCCAGGGATGCACGAGCAGCTCCAAAAGGAGGCAAACAACAGCTGTTCTCTCCCCACCTCAAGACTTTCTTGAGAACTAGGAACTTGCACAGAATCTGAGAACTCCTATTTTCAAACATACATAGAAAGCATCTTAGTTCTATATTACTCTTTACTCCCAGAATTTATATGCTTGGAATGCCGCAAACTAGATGAATAAAGTTGTGTCCTTCTCACTTTCTACATTGAAAATGTTATGCACATTAAGGTGGTAAAATTTTAAGTCTTTGACTATGTAGAAAGAAGGGGGGGATTAGCGCAAGTGCAAATCAATATACAGAAACATAAGCAGTGCCAGAAACATTTCAAATTCACAGAGATCAGAATTTTTCGGCACCACCCTGAAGACAAATGGGAGGGGGTAGAAAGAACGTATTTCATTTATTTATTTTAAATACTTATTATTTCTTCCTTAAGAGAGCTCAAAGTGGTTTACAATATTATTATTACACATAAAATAGATTACATGAACCTACACGTATAACCAATATTTTAAAACCACATCACATTCCTAAATACTAAAATCAAGGTTTTTAGGAGGGCAGGTGTTTTGTGCCCTGGTGTAAAATATATCTGCAATTTACATTTCTACTTCTTCGTTATCACCTCTTGTGGCGAAAACCTAGAGATATGTGCCCTCCATTTATATGGGTGCCTGCTACAGCTGTTAGGGTGCCAAAAAAATTGGTGAGCTTATCACAGGAGTTCCGGAGACCGGTTACCTGATGCTCCTCAATCTGCCCAACTTTTCAGCTCTAAATGCCTCCAGTACAAAAGCAGGCAGTGCAGTGAGCACAGAAAACTCAGATTCACAAATGCCATAAAATATGTACTGATGCCGGTTATATTTGGGCTGAGCAAAATGAAGCCAAAGAAAGATTAAACACGCAGATCCCTTGAACGAGCAAGGACACCCTGGCTACTGAACTTAAAAGGTAAAGTTTAAAATTCAAGTTCACTGCCAATATGCTCTCCTTTTCTTGCAAATTATTTCTGTCTTAAACCAGTCCTGCACGTTCTTCTAACACAACAATCTCCATCTCCGCATTTAAAGGCACACGACTTAATGACACACGTTATCCAAGGAGGCTCTGCCACATATTTTAATATAATTGACAAATACACAGCTCACTTCTAACATGCACATGATAATTCTGTTTTCAACTTTCAACAGTCTGTGAAAAAGGGAATGCAGTGGAAATATCCTCCCCTTCCCACATTGAATGAGAGATGATTGAGTAGGGTAAACTGTTCCATGTACAACTGCTATCCTGGCTCATTGTATTCTGTCTTCCAAATACCTGCTATGTGGAAATGCTTTCTAGAGGTCCCAGCTAGGAAGCCTGAGGGCCCATTTCTAAGTCACCAATTTGCGCTCAGCTCACAAGCCAGTTCCTTCTGATACCCTTTTTGCTTATAGCTACTTTCTAGAACTCCATGACGATAAATTCAGGTGGGTCGCCATGTTGGTCTGAAACAACAGAACATTTTTTGAGTCCAGTGGCACCTTTAAGACCAACAAAGTTTAATTCTGGGTATAAGCTTCGGTGTGCACATGAAAGCTTATACCCAGAATTAAACTTTGCTGGACTTAAAGATGCCACTAGACTCAGACTTCGTTCTATTTCTAAAACCCCATTGCTGAATGCATTTTTATTTGCTAAAATTTATTAACACACTTGCACCCGTGCCTTTCTCGCAATCAGCAATGGCTTGAGGTACATTCTAGCAATTCCAGGCCAAAAAAGCAACAGCCTTGGGAACATCAGCTTTTAACAATGCTTCCCAGGTCCACTTTGTCAGTGGCCACAGGCATAAAGGAAGAATTCGAAGTAAAGGCGAGGGATGGAGAAACGTGACATGTTGGGACCAACCATACTTGTTTTGATCTTCCAATTTCCAGGGCAAGTACTTATACATCAGTGGTGCCATATAGAAATAATAATTTATGTTGAGGGGGGCTATGATTGTTTTCTTTAAGGGAGCTCTTCCAGTTGCAGCAGAGGAAAGGGTTTAAATTATGGGCGGAAAGATACTGGTTGAATATGGGGGAGGGGTTTACAGTAAGAGTAGCTCAGCAGTGGAATCAGCTGCCTGGGGAAATGCTAGCTCCCCCTCATTGGCAGTCCTCAAGCAGCGGCTGAGCAGGGGGGCTGGACTAGATGACTTGAATGGCCCTTTCCAACTTTATGATTGTCTTGCCACCCTTGGCTCAGTCTCAAAGCAGCTCCGCAGCTAACTGACAGTGAAGATTCAAGTTGTTTGCCTTGGACAGTCTACTCACAAGCCACGCATAATTTAGGGCTTAACTTGCCACCCATGCCACCAAAACACGGATGCCTTAAAAAAAAAAGCCTATGGATCGCAACTATGATTTGAAATGCAAAAAGCCTTTCAAGGAGATGACGTCTTGAAGTTCATCTCTCAACAAGAGCTGGTGCAAATGTGATGCAGGCTCCCTGCAAACCAGGGACTGAAAAGCCTGAGTCAGCCTTGGGGGAAGTCCATCCCCTTTCTTCCATCCTTCCTTTCTTCAGTGTGAACCCCTCTTTCATTTTAACCAAGGCGTAGCACTATGACCGCACCAGTGCTAACCAGGGTACCTGCTGCAAGCAGAGTTTAAAGCTGTGGTTAGAAAACTTTAAAACCCTGAGACTGAAAAGCAGGAAATGATGGGCGAGTGCGCTCCTTTCCTTCTATCCCTCCCTCCTCCAATGTGAACCCTCCCTGTTCAGTCTATCCAAGGCTTACCACCACAACTGCACTGATATTTCAAGGTTCCTACTACAACCAAAGTTTAAAACCACAGTTAAGAATTTTTATAACCCTGGAATTGAAAAGCAGGAGTTAGCCTTGGGAGACTGCACTCCCTTCCTTCTGTCCCTCCTTTCTTCAACGTGAACTCACCTGGCAGTCTAACCATGGCTGCGCACTGCATGCACACCAATGCTAACCAGGGTTCCTGCTGCAGTCAGAGTTTAAAACCTCTATAAGATTAGAAATCCCTGATTAAAGAGGGAACCTGGCAGACTTTTGTTCTTAGCTGAATCATCTCTCTTAAACCTACTGGCACCAAGACCCATTCATACATTTAACTTAAGTACGTACAGAATTTAAGCATGTAACAGTTTTCCCCGTCTCTTATTAAGCAAGCAGGTTTACAAGGCACAGAGCTCATGAAGTTACAACAACCCCTGAACAGACAGTAGACAGGCGGATGGACAAGCACAGTGAAATTCAACTCAAGTCATACAGATGCTCCTAACGAAATGGAAAGCAAAAGAGAGTGGCGTTAAAACATTAAACTAAAAAGCAGTACACACCTTTAATGCAATTTTGACTCTTTTAATCTTTTTAACCTTTTCAACTGTCTTTGTACCGAAAATGTAAAAAGCAGATTGAAAGAATGTTAGTATGACAGTGGACAAGATCACCGGTAGATAAATCAGTCAGAATTTCAAGCTCGAGAGGGAAAAAAGGGAGGGAAGAGAGAGGAAGAATTCTGCCAAGATATCATAACTCTATTAGATCTTAGCCAACAAAATTGTACACATGCATATTAAACCAATATTAGCTGCCAAAGGAGAGAGAAAACCTGACTAGGAATTGATGCAAAGAGATCTCTCTCGTGTTAACTTACAGGGTTGAGCGTATTACACTGGTCTATGGGATTCTTGTAGTCAGTCTTCAGTTCATCAAAAGCTATAATCTAGAATAAAATTGTCACAGTTAGGGAATGCAAAGGCAGCTCAGTTGGGATGGGTAGCCCTGCCCAAAAGCCATTAACAAGTCTGAGTTCAAAGACAGCCCTCCCTGGGACTAGACCCCATCCAACCATCCATCTTCTTAAACCAGGGGTCACCAACATCTTTTCTAGCACCCCACAAGTGTTTTCAGACAGCAGGAGAAGCCAAGTGGGGCTTTTGACCAGCAGGACTTCTGATCAGCCACTGGAGATTAGATTAGCTGTACAGCTGTTGCTTTTTAAGGATCTTCACTGCATGACTGGAGATAAGCTGTGTGCATGCAGGAAAATATTTTGAAACAGGATGTTCGTTTTCAAAGGCATCTCAAAGCATCGCTCCTGATGAGCTACTATTACAGTTATGCATAACCTCACTCTCCGAGATTCAGGTGGGCAGCCGTGTTGGTCTGAAGCAACAAAACAAAGTTTGAGTCCCGTGGCACCTTTAAGACCGAAAAAGTTTTATTCTGGGTATAAGAAGAAGAAGAGAAGAGATTGGATTTATACCCCGCCCTTCACTCACTTGGAGTCTCAGAGCGGCTTACAAACTCCTTTTCCCTTCCCCTCCCCACAACAGACGCCCTGGGAGGTAGGTGGGGCTGAGAGAGCTCTTTCCCAAGCTGTCCTTGAGAGAAGGTACAGAGCTATGGCTTGCCCAAGGTCATCCAGCAGGTGCAAGTGAAGGAGTGGGGAGCTCCTCCAAGTGGGGAGTGGGGTAGCATCTGCAGAAGTCACTCAGTTCTTGCTTATACCCAGAATTAAACTCTGTTGGGTCGTAAAGGCGCCACTGGACTCAAACGTTGTGCTAATGAAGCCCTTATTAAACGCTATTCAAAAAATTAACGCAATGTTCGGTTCTACTAATAGTCTAATGCGGTGATCTCTTCCCCCAGAGACATTAGAGGTGGTGGTTGTTGTTGCTGCTGTCTTGTTTGAGAACTGGCAGCAGTGTGGAAGAGAGGCCACTACTTGTGGTGTGTTTTGGCAAACAGGTGCCGTGCCAGCTTTCTGTCTGCTTCTGAATACAAAGCCACGGGGTATAGCGGTTAGAGCACTGGATTAAGATGCAGGAGATCCAGGTTCGAATCCCCACTCTGCCACAGAGACATGCTGGGTGACCTTGGGCCAGTCAGTGTCACACACTCTCAGCCTAATCTACCTCGCAGGGTAGCTGGAGGAAGGGAGAGCAATGTGGTAAGCTGCCCCAGTGGGGAGAAAAGAGAGGACTAAAGATCTAAACAAGACGAATAAATAAAGCTAACTGTAGGGACAGGATACCGTTTCTAAGACCCAGTGCAATGCTGATGGCTTCCATTTTTAATTCTTGGTGGCAGCAGGCAGCAGAAACCGCTGCCAGCTTGCAGTCGACTTATGGTGACCCCTCCTCATGGGGTTCTCAAGGGAAGACAGCCTCAGAGGTGGGTTGCCATCAGTACAGCGATCCCGGTGTTCCTTGGTGGTCTCCCATCAAGATACTGACCAGGGCCAACCCTGTTTAGATTCCGAGATCTGATGAGATTGGGGAAGCCTGGGCCATACAGGTCAGGGCAATTCTTAACTTTTCTAAACTGATAAAAACTAACGGCGTTTTCACACACACTAACTAATGCGCTTTCAATGTGCTTTGCAACCAGATTTCGCTGTGAAAAATGGCAAAATCCACTTGCAAATGGTTGCCAAAGCGGACTGAAACAGCTTTATTTATTTAGCATGTGTGAAAGCGCCGTAAGATATGCTTAGTCCACCTTCAGGAACACTGGCCTTTTTAATTTACCAAATGTACCTTGTGGTAACTAAATAATACACTTAAAATACCAAGTTTTCTCCATGGCCTCAAAATTCCTAGAAATTCTGTCTGTCTCTCTCTCTCAGTATTAACCAATTAGGTTCATTCTAGACATTTTAAGAACTCCCAGGAATTTTCCCCTCCCAGAAACACTGATACCCTGATTCACTCATCATAGTTGGCACTCCCCAGAGTTGAGCAGAGAAGGTTGGGGGGGGGGGCATTTATTACTTGGGAAGAAGAAAGGGGAAACCATACGAGCATTTCTTAGATCTGAAAGCCAGCAGCTCTTTTAGCCGACTGGCTGCTTCAGCGAAAGATGACCATGGCAATCTACTTTACAGGCAAGTCAGATCATCAGTGACGAGAAAACTACCTCTTGACCAATGTTCCCTCTAATTTCTTCCCCTACTGAGTGGAGCACGTCCTGAGCAGAACATAACTGCTGTCATCTCCAAATGGGCAATGGGCAGTGCAAGACCCTGCGCGGCTCTAGACTGCTGCTGAGCAGGGCTTCCTGTGTTAATGAGCAGCTACTCACGCACACAGCTTAGGGAGAACACTGCTCTTAACCCATTTTTTGCATTGTGGGCACATTTCATCGAGATGCCAATTTAGCTAACGTGTCCCACTTCTGCACAAACCAATCATAACCCAAAGAGATCTGCTGGGGAGAAGACGCCACTGTCGTTTGCCCTTCACAAACTGGCAGCAAGTGAGAAAGGGCAGGTTTCAGAACGGGAATGTTCTCTGAGCGTTTCACAAATGATATAACACTCGAAACCCTGATCCTATTTGTGCAGATATTCAGACTCAAGCGCCAAAGGCAGCAAATACTTACTGAATTGGCAATGGCATTAGCTAAACAATTCTAGGCCACGGGGGCCCAACTCTGAGTGCAGAAGTTGCACTCCACCTTTCCCTTCAGAAGCTGGCATAAGTAAGTTTCTCAACAGGCCAGGAGAACAACATCCTGTCTCTTTAACAGCGATCTGATTAACTTGTCTTGGTAGCCCTAATGAGCCGAAAGGCAGCATAAGACTCTTATCAGAAAAATGTAAATAAATAATGTGTGGACATAAGCAGCTGAAGCTTTTCGTGGCCTGGAGATAAAGAATATAACTTAGCTTCTTCTTTTTTTTAAATCTCATTAAGCCTTTCTTAGAGGGGCAGGACAATTAAAGGGGCAGGACATTTCCCTCCAGTCAGTCAGCAACCCTAGACTACAGGAGTATTAATGTAGCCCAATCTCAGGAAAAGGTCAAGCACATCTCCCCATATCATTCTATGGGGAGGGGGCCTGTGTGGGAGCATAACCCTTCGATTCTCAATAGAATCTCCTGCAGAAGGACCTCATTGGTGCCCCACTCCTCATGTCCTCAGACTTTCCACACTCTGACCCCCACCCACTTAGACCCCCAACGACCCTACCCACAATTACACCTGACCCCCTCCCTTAAATACCTGAATATAATCCCCTAATGGCCCACTCATCTTCCCAGAGGTTTTTCCTTCCCCCCACAACTTCTACTCCTCCAAAGCTTTTTTTTTTTTTTTTTTAAATCTTAAGACCATCAGATGGGCCCTGCTGGACCAGACCAGTGGCCCATCTAGTCCAGCATCCCAGCCAATGAGTCCCTCTGGAGGGCCAACAACAGGGCATCGAGGCCAAGGCCTTCATTAGAATATCAGAAGAGACCTGCTGGATCAGACCAATGAAGGTCCATCTAGTCCAGCATCCTGTCTCACACAATAGCCAACCAGTTCCTCCGGAGGGCCAACAACAGGGCAGAGAGGCTGAGGCCTTCATTAGAGCATCAGAAGAGCCCTGCTGGATCAGACCAGTGAGGGTCCATCTAGTCCAGCATCCTGTCTCACACAGTGGCCAGCCAGCTCCTCTGGAGGGCCAGCAACAGGGCAGAGAGGCCGAGGCCTTCCTCTGAGGTTGCCTCCTGGCTCTGGGATTCGAACGCTGACTGCCTCTGAATGTGGAGGGCACCTTATGCAATCCCCCCTCCCTCTGTTTCATCTTCACATTCACCCTGTGAGATACCTTAGGCTGAGAGAGAGAGAGAGAGAGAGAGAGAGAGAGAACGAATGGCCCAGGGGCACCAACTCCTTTCCTCCATTTCCTACCCACAACCACGCTGTGAACTAGGCTCGGCGAGAAAGAGAGCATGACTGAACAGCCGGAGGACACCCACTTCTACTTTCCTATGTTTCATCCTCATATCCACCCTGTGAGGCAGACCAGGCCGAGACAGGCAATGACTGGCCCAAGGTCATGCAATGATTCACAGCGTGAAACATATTTTTCTTTCCTTCTTCTGCCCCTCCTTTTGGGGGGTTTTAACACCTAAACCTGAGAAAGACCTGACATGCTCCAAAGCTGGGGATCACTCCTCTGCTTGTCACTCCCCCCCCCCAATTCTGGGAGTTGTGGCTTGTCTGGGGGTGGGGGCTTTGGGGGGCAGGTGACAAGGAAGCAGAGGAGTGATTCCCCAGTTCTGGAGCGTGTCAGAAGTCTTTCTCAGGTTTAGGTGCCCAAAACCCCAATTCTGGGGGTTGTGGCTTGTTTGGGGGGCTTGTGGGGTGGGTGACAAGGGAGCAGAGGGGTGATTACCCAGCTTCAGAGCATGTCAGAAGTAATGCTCCCTCCAAGCTGTGGAGTCTTGTGAGGAGAAATTCTACTTTGTGAGCTCCTGCCATTAAAGCTGTGACTGAGCGATTTGGCTGCCACATCAATGAGTTTGCTCTGGAGCTTCCTGAGCTAAGACAAAAAATGTGTGAGCCGGAGGCTAAAAAACTGTGAGCTAGCTCAGACTAACTCAGCTTAGAGGGAACACTGGTCAGAAGTCTTTCTCAGGTTTAGGCGCTAAAATCCCCAAAAAGGAGATGGGGGGGGGGGGGGGCAGAAGAAGGAAAGACAAATTCAGGCTGTGAATCATTGCAGGAACCCACACTTGAACCCAGACCTTATAAGTACTACACCAAGTGGTTCTCCCCACCCCAGCTATCAGCCCTCCCAGACTCCCCACCAGTGTTCCCTCTAAGCTGGGTTAGTGTGAGCTGGCTCACAGTTTTTTAGCCTCCAGCTCATGCATCTCTCTCAGCTCAGGAAGGAGGGCTCCAGGGCAAACTGATTTCTGCAGCAGCCAAATCACTCACCCACAACTTTAATGCCAGTAGCTCACCAAGTAGGATTTTTGCTCACAGGAGTCCCCAGCTTAGAGGGAGCCTTGCGTCCTCACCACTTTCACCAACACCTTCAGACCCCGCCTACTCACCCACGTCACAACCCCCCCAACCCCCCCTCCCCCGACGGTTTCTCTCTCTCTCCAGGAAAGGGAGGGGGAGAAAACCTCACCCCTCTTTATTCCCCTTCCCAACACAACGAAGCCTGAGATGACTCCCCCATGACGCTCCCTCCTTAGGCTTCCTCCCAGACCCCCCCCCCCATGGAGACTCCCCCCGCTTCTCTCACTCCCCTCCCTCCCTCTCCCCGCAGGCCACCCTTCCTCTCAGGCGCCTCAAGAGTTCCCTCACCCACGGACCCCCCTCTGCCTCCCCTCCCCGGTCACGTGTCCCCCTCGGGCTCTCCCCCCCCCCCCCCCCACTCACATGCCAGATGGCGAAGAAGATGAGGGCGGCGGTGAGGAGGAGGGCCAGCATGTAGCAGAAGGCGGCGAACGTGAACGCCATGGCGGCGGCGGAGGAGGAGGACGGGGAATAGGAGGCCCGGGCCGAGCGACGGCGCGTGGGGGATGCCGGGCCGGGTCACCCAGCGCGGCCGGGCCTGCGGGGGCGGGCACTGCGCAGGCGCCGCGGGGAGGGCCGGGGCGGGAGTCGGGAGTGGCGACGCAGCGACCTCTAGTGGCGGCGTTACTGCGCAGGCGCCCACGGGCTGGGCTCGGCCCCGTCGCTGCTTCCGAGGGAGCTCGCTGTTCTTGTCGGGGGGGGGGGGGGGGGGGGTTAACGGGCGGCCTGGCACGGAAATGTGCATTCCCCCATTGGGTGGGGTGGGGAATTCGTGCGGTTTAGGGCATCCCAGTGTTCCGCGCGAGTGTTGCTCCGGAGTATTTTACCGGCTGGGTGAGAGAAAAGTATGGGAAGTAAAACAGATGTAAAAAGTCTGACTCCGGTGGCCCCTTTAAGACCAACGAAGTGTAGTTCCGGGTATACGCTTTCGTGTGCATCATGCACGCTTCTTCAGATACATTGAAGTGGAATAGAACAAGGTTTGACTCCAGTGGAACCTTTTAAGACCAACACTTTCGTGTGCGTGCGCGTTTCTTCAGATACCTTGAAAGAAGTGTGCATGCACACAAAAGCTTATACCCAGAATTAAACTTTGCTGGTCTTAAAGGTGCCACCAGACTCAGACTTTGTTCCGTTGCTTCAAACCAACGCGGCTAGCCACCTTAATTTAAAAATTTATGCATCTTATTACAAAGTGCACTAAACATCTACTTTATAAAAAGTAGGCACATTCTGCTCTTGAAGTACCGAATATTTGAACTTAGAACTCATGAATCCATAGTTAACATGATACAATTCATTATCTCTAGGTTAAGCGCCTTGAACCCATAAAACAGAACCAATAATTCAGTAGCTCCAGGTTGATGACCTTAAACCACATCAAAGCAGGACCGAACACGCTTCGGCCTCCATGGCCTTCCCCAGTGGTCAGATATCACATCCACACTAGGACATATCAACGTGTTAGTGGCAAGGCAAGGTTAATTAGAAGGTGCTCCAAATATTCTGTGTGGCTACAGAAAAATTTTCTTAAACTTTTAGGCACACACATCCAGGGGATGCTATCAAAACCCTTGTGTGCGTATTTAGGGTTACCAGATGCCCACTTTTTAGAGGACATGTCCTGGGTTTTTTGGTGTCCATCCTCTTTTGGGCTCTTTTTAAAAAAAAACTGATAATAACTCTTTTGGAGGGTGGGAGGTTAGGAATATACCTAGTTAATAGCAATCATCACAGCTTAAATATGAGGGGTCTTTAAAACGAGATTTGACATAGGGATCGCTTGGTTGAAGCAGTCCGTCGGAAAATATGCCCTCTTTTTAGACTTTCAAAATAAATGTATCAGCCTTTAACAGACAGTATTTTCTCCCCGCCTGTGTCCAGTCCAATGCAACACTGTGAGTGTACGAAGTGCAGTAGGGTGCCTTTTGATTTATGGTGACCCTATGGATTAAGGCCCTCCAAAGCGCCCTCTTGTGAACACCCTTTTTCAGGTCCTGCAAACTGAGGGCAACAGCTTCCTTGATGGAATCCATCCACCTTGTGCTGGGTATCTTTTTCTATTGCGTTCCACTTTCCCTAGCATTATTGTCTTTTCCAGTGACTCTTGTCTTCTTATGACGTGACCAAAGTATGAAAACTCCAGTTCAGCCATTTTAGCAACTGCTGAGAGTTCAGGCTTGGTTTGACCTGAAATCCAATGATTCGTCTTTATTGGCAGTTAGTGCTTGGATGAGACCACCCAGGAAATCCAGGGTTGCTATGCAGAGGCAGAAAGAAGCAAACCACCTCTGGACAACTCTGGCCTTCAACACCTTTTGGGGACTTGACAGCACTTTCCACAACCACAAACAGGCTTGATTTGGTCGAAAACCTACTGATTCATCTTTTTGGCAGTTAGCGATGTCCAGCGGATGCTACTGCAGCTGTGCAAAACCCTTTCATTTGAATGACGGCAGCCAGGAACAAGCCCCGCTTTACAATGGCCCCACCCAGTTTCTGAGAATCTTGGCAGGGAAAGTAGGTGGCCACCATGTTTGGTGTAGTGGTTAAGTGCGCGGACGCTAATCTGGGAGAACTGGGTTTGATTCCCCACTCCTCCACATGCACCCGCTGGATGACCTTGGGCAAGCCATAGTTCTGTCAGAGCTGTCCTTGAAAGAGCAGTTTCTGTCTGGGCTCTCTCAGCCAGTGTTCCCTCTAAGCTGAGTTAGCTCACAGTTTTTTAGCCTCCGGCTCACACATTTTTGCCTTCACTCAGGAAGGATGCTTCCAGAACAAACTAATCTCTGCAGTAGCCAAATCGCTCGCTCACAATTTTAATGCTAGTAGCTCACAAAGTAGAATCTTTGCTCACAAGACTCCACAGTTTAGGGGGAGCATTGCCAGCCCCACCTACCTCACAGGGTGTCACAGACACCCTGTGAGGTAGGTGGGGCTGAGAGAGGTCTGACAGAAACTGCTCTTTTTCAAGAACAGCTGTGCCAGAACTATGGCTTGCCCAAGGTCATCCAGCCAGGTGCAAGTGGAGGAGTGAGGAATCAAACCCGGTTCTCCCAGATTAGAGTCCGCGCACTTAACCGCTACACCAAACTGGTGTGCCCTCAAGATTCTTACTTACTGTGAATACCACTGCCACAACTTTTGTTTAAAATGTGGTTAAGGCAGCTGGATGGGGATTCAGGTCTAAGAGGAAAGGGGGAGCGCCCAACAGTACACCCCATTTTTCCTACACAATTTAAGACTACAACTGCCCTCATCTGCAAACACAGTCCATGTGGTGTCCAGCATCACACTCTTTCCCTGTCTCACACGGACACACCTCATTTCCCAGCTATATCAGACATTACCAAACCCATCCGAGTTCCTCAGTGGAACAGGCTTCCTCGGGAGGTAGTGGGCTCTCCTCCTTTGGAGCTTTTTAAGCAGAGGCCAAATGGCTATCTGACAGCAGCGCTGATTCTGCGACTCGCTATAAATTTAGGCAGATGATGAAAGGGAAGGCAGGAAGGAATGAGCCAAGCCTTGGATCCTATAGCCCAGGAGTGGACAAACTTGCTTAACCTGAGAGCCACATAGAATAAATGTCAGATGTTTGAGAGCAACAAGACATGAACACAAGTTACACACATATTTTTTTAAATTAGAAAATGTGCAAATTTGCTTTTTATTAACATTAAATGAGACTGCCAAAAATAAAAGGGGTAAAAACAGATATTGGTAACAATATTTATTTGTCCAATGGTATTTATTTTTTGCTAATGATATTTATTTGTCTTAAGAGCAAGAGAAAAAGAGAGAGAGGTGGAAGAAAGAATAAAAGAGGTGGAAAGAGAGAGAGAAACAAAAGCAAATAGATGGGGAGGAGGGGGAAGGAAGGGAGGGAAGGAGGGAGAAAAAGAGAAAGAAAGGTGGAAAGAAAGCAAATAAATGGGGGAGAGAGGGAGAGATGGAAAGAAAACAACTTTAACCTTCAGTGTGAAGGGATTTAAAGAGGCAAATGCCTTCTCCAAGCTGGCTAGTGGGGGGGGGGGTGCTTTGAGAATGCATTTGAAGTTAAAGTTGCTTTCTTCCTCTGCTCCCCCCTCCCCACCTCAAGCGCACCCAGGGAGGGGAAGACCAATCTGGCTGGGGAAGACCAATCAGGGAGGCATGCCTCCCCTCCCTTTCCCCAGCCACCCTGCCAGGAGCCACACAATATATGTGAAAGAACCGCATGCAGCTACCGAGCCACAGTTTGGCCACCCCTGCTATAGTCCTTTCTTATATGCCCAGGGTGATGCCAATCAACACTTTGGGGTCAGGAAGGAATTTTCCTGCAGGCCAGATTGGCTGAGGTATCCTGGAGGGTTTTTTGCCTTCCTCTGGGCATACAGCGGGGCCACTGGGGGAGTGTGGGAGGGAGGTAGTTGTGAATTTCCTGCACAGTGCAGGGGGCTGGACTAGATGGGGTCCCTTCCAGCTCTGTGTTTCCGATTCCACCCAGTGAGTTGACAGCCACCCGAGAATGGGTCAATAATCCCCTCTCCACAATCACTCCTAATTCCAGCCATTCCAGCATAATGAACTCCCAGGCCCCTCCGATGCCACCAACAACCGCTAGAGGTAGGTGCACTCTCTGTACTTGCGCAGACGCTCTTTTATGTTGGGGAGTATTTAAATCCCCCAATGTATTTTTTTTTAAATGTCAGATTTTTTTTCTCCAGACCTAACAGAAACATCTGTTTGGGGCAAGTTTGGCTCCAATCTGTGGTTTTAGATATCCACAGATGGGGGCTACACTTGAGAAATAGATATAGAGATACGTAAAACCCACGGGATAAAAAGGAATTGGGGGGGGGGGTAACTGATGGAACAACTCTGCCCAAGACGCATCGGTAATTGGATCAGCACCGTAATCAGGAATTTTTTGGGAGAGGGTGCCAGGGTGCGGGGGGGGGGGGGGCAGTAGTTAAATTAAATCGTTCTTCCCTTTTGAAAAGTTACAAAGAAAGAAAAAGCCCAGGAACAAGGTTTGGTGACACCAGAAGTTATGTTTCCTCCCCCAAAGGAGCATATAGACTTTGCACGCACAAAAATGTACATGTACACACACACACACTACACAGCAGGAAACAACCGAGAAGTACGGTGCAGTCTTTTGATGGCTGGAAGGATTCGCTTGAAAAAAATAAGGTTTGTTTGTAGATTTGATTTCCAGGATTTGAAAGAAGGGCTTGTTTTAATCCCAGTTTGCAGTAATCATGGCGAGGCACAAATTCACAACCCGGAACGCTTGATCCAGACTTTTCTGCTCACACAAGGCCCTTCTGTCCATGGGAAAGAACCTAAAAAGACACGAAGCTGGCTTATACTGAATCAGAACATCGGTCCATCGAGTTGCTTGCTGAGATTGGCAGCAGCTCTCCGGGTGTCTCAGGCTGAGGACTTTCACAGCACCTGATACTTTTAGCGGAAGATGCTGGGGATTGACCTGGGATCTTCTGTGTGCCAGATGTTCTACTGATGAGCTCCTTCCCCTCCCACTGATCTCCCCAGGTGGGGGAAATCCATATTTAAAAAACCCCACAGACAGAAAACTAGGCCAGCAAGGGTAGAACCTACTTCCTGACAAGCTAGTTTTCCACCTGCAGGGATGTGGTTCCCGCAGACCTAAAATCAAATGTAGTTGAGCCCAGACCAAGGATTCTCACCTTAGCAAGAGTGGTTGTGAACAGTGGACTCCTCTGAAGAGTTACTATAGTCTAAGCCTGTTGTTATCAATAAGTCTCCTCACTTGGGGCCCCCATGAAGGTTCTGGGAGCATGGAGAACAGAGACAAGGAAGCAGGAAAGAAGATAGTAGTCCGGATCAGGAACCACCCAAAAGAGAAGAGAGTCTCAGCCCCCACTGCTCACTATTTCAGCAGCTTCTTCCCTCTCTGGACTCCGGCTCAGCCTGCCATGGCAGCTATCGATTCGGACATCAATCGAAGCACAGAGATGGAACACAGAGAGATCAATCACGCCGGACAGATGAGTCCAAGCTGGGCAGCAAACTGGCCCACAAGGGGAGTGGCAGGATGCAGCTCCAGAAGGACGTGCAAAGGCACAGGCTGAGGGCTGTGGGAGTCAGGTTTTCCCCGGGGCATGATTCAACGTGCATCGGTTGCGCATGACCCCAATGATAGCTGCGCTTGAATGGTCACATTTTTGTATTCCTGGAGTATGGAAGGCCCGACATTTGCAGGGGGGAAGGCTCACGTGACTTTACCTTAGTCAGTTCAGCCACCTGGATTAGCTTATTTTTGCTGCTGGCATACATCATTTGCTGTTCAGGTTTGTAACCTAAAATTGTGGGGGGGGGGGGAGAAGCAAAGGCAAAGCAAGACACATTAGACAGTCCGTGAGCCGCTCTGTCCTTTCTTTATCTGGCAATACAATGGTGTATGTCAGGTGGGTATTAATTCTCACTGGAGCTTTTGCTTATGAAAATAAGAGAAGCCATGTTGGATCCAAATCTCTGTGTCATCAGTGGCTATTAGCCAAAAGGTATAGATGATGAAGAAGAAGAGATTGGATTTATATCCCGCCCTTCACTCACTTGGAGTCTCAGAGCGGCTTACAAACTCCTTTCTCTTCCCCTCCCCACAACAGGCACCCTGTGAGGTAGGTGGGGCTGCTGAGAGCTCTGAGACAACTGTCCTTGAGAGAACAGCTGGTACAGAGCTATGGCTTGCCCAAGGTCATCCAGCAGCTGCAAGTGGAGGAGTGGGGAATCAAACCCGGTTCTCCCAGATTAGAGTCCGCGCACTTAACCACTACACCAAACTGGTTCTCAAGATGGCACACTCTGTCTGGGGCAGTGATGCTCTGTCTTCTTGGTGCTTGGGAGGGGCAACAGTGGGAGGGCTTCTGGAGTTCTGGTCCCACTGGTGGACCTGCTGATGGCACCTGGTATTTTTGGCCACTGTGTGACACACAACGTTGGATCCAATATGGCTTTCCTTATGTTCTTAAGACCAGCACTGCATCAATTCACCCGAGCTCAGCTTACCGAGAGTGCTGGAGAAGATAAAACAGAGGGGATTCGTGACACCCATTGTCGTGCTGATACTTGAAGGTTATAGATGATGAATTTTTTCTGAAGGTTAAGGAAAGCAGTGAGAGAGAGGGGGGCGCAGGCTCCTAGCTATGGAAAGGTGGGGGGGGGGGCTGACAGCTTCCTTGGCACCTGCCAAATGTTTTTAGAAAGTGAGTGGAGCAAGGTGGAGCTTCTACCCAGGAAGGCTCTTGACTGGCTGTTGGAGGATTGACTGGCTATGCAGATTTTTTAAAAGGTTGTTTTGGCAGCAGCTGCCACCAGAGCACAAGGACCTGCACTAGGTGACTGAAAGGAAGCTGGGGCGGCCATTTGTTGCTGGCTCCGCCTCCTCTGGCAGCCATTTTGTGGCTGCATCTGTCACACGATGTCAGAATTCCAAAGGTGTCTGCAGGCTCAAAGGGGTTGGGGATCACTGTATGAATGAAGAACTGTTTAAAACATTTCTATGCCCCCTTTCCTCCCATAGGGGTCACTGCATTTAGCATGGGAAGCTACGGCCCGGGGGGGGGGGAGCCAGGTACTTTATTCTCCCAGGGATGTCTGAGACCTAGATTAGGACACACACACACCCCATTCTGAGGAGGGTCAAACTCTGCAGAAGGCAGCTTCCGGTGCCCGTTCAGTTCCTGGTGGGTGTTCCACACAAGATGTGATGTAGGCGGCATGCTATGGATCCCTCCATGCCCGTTGTTAGGAGTGGGGGGGAAAAGAAACTGGGGAGGGGCAGTTGTCACTGTGCTCTGCTGACAGGCTTCTTGGAAGCATCTGCCGCGACAGAGGTTTACAAAATCATGCATGGGATAGAAAAGGCAGAGAAAGAAGGGCTTTTCTTCCTTTCTCACAAGACAAGAACTCGTGGGCACTCCATGAAATCAATGAGCAGTAGGCTTCATTCCTTTTCTCAGTTCTAAGGAACTCCATTTTCTGAGGTTGCCACCTCCAGGCGGGAGGATCAATATCAGCAAAGACACTCTCACATACAAAGACAGGAGGTTGTAAACTTACATCTGTGACTCTATACCCCTTTCATGTACACCTTCTGGCACCCCTTCTTGCCAGCCTTCATCTCCATATGGCACATCAAAGAGCATCACACTTGGGCGTGAAGACATCGGGATGCTTCCTGAGAAACGGTTCCCACGGTCGGCATCCCTGTGATCCAGAAGATCGGTGCCAGATCTCGCTGGCAGCGACATCCTGCCCTGACCATCAGATAGATCTAAATATTGACCCACCCCCTATCACCCTCTCAGTGGCTAGAGATAGCATACGGACCATCTATAGGTTTTCTAGGGATGACATTATATCATGCCATCCTCCCAGGTCCTCCCAGGTACCACCTCCCAAAAAAAGATGCTCCCCAAGGTTAAGAGAAGTTAGTTCGAACTCCAACCCTAATTCTCCCACCTGTCCTGCCACACACACACCCCCCCACGGATCCCTGGGTGCACCACTGGGATCTGCCTCGTGGTCCTCTGCCGGTTCAGAGCCACGACCCTTATTGTCATCCTAGGATTTCCTCATCCTTTTCTTCCAGCCGGATTCTACTGCATCTGTTTAGGTAAATATCACCCTCGACGGAAACCATCAATTACCTGCTCATGCACAAGCCCCTGTAATTTCTATCTAGATTCCTAGTACTGTATGAATGATATAATAGCATAACCTTGTACGATCTTTTATTATATTTTAGTAAACAAGCTGTTTTACATCTTTAATTGAGTCTGTGTCAGTTTCTCGGAAGTATCAGTTAGCGCATCCTCTGTATACACTGGTGAAAGGTCCCGTAAGCCTGCTGCATATTGATAAGAGCTAATATTCCCCAGATATTAATAACATAAAAGAGCAGTGAGGCTCTGTTTTCAAACAACATTTAGAGATCTGTCCTGATAACAGCTTTCTATTGGCTAAATGGCTTTTCTTTCTGCACTGAGAACTTTAGCCCCAACAGAAGAAAATTTGCCCTACAAGCCAATTTGGGCTCAGGAAGCAATTTTTATTCAGGCCAGTTTTGCCAGGGATCCTGGAGGTTTTTTGCCATCTTCTGGGCATGGAACAAAGGTCACTGGAGGTCTTTGTAAGGGGAGATATTTGTGAACTTTCTGCATTGTTCAGGGGTTAGACTAGATGGTCCTGGAGGTCCCATCCAACTGTGTGATTCTATGATTCTTTGATTGCTGGCCAGGATTCGATTTCTCCTTGTGAATTTATTATATCATTACAGTGTAAAAGGTCATTATTTTTCCTTTCATGTCTATCTCAATATGCATGTATTGGTGACATTACAGGTGATCTTGTAGGGCTAATTCTTCATCTTAGAATAATAGAATCATAGAGTTGGAAGGGGCCATACAGGCCATCTAGTCCAACCCCTGCTCAATGCAGGATCAGCCTAGAGCATCCCTGACAAGGGTTTGTTCAGCCGCTGCTTCAAGACTGCCAGGGAGGGGGAGCTCACCACCTCCCCGGGCAGCTGATTCCACTGCTGAACTACTCTGACTGTTATAAAGTTCTTTCCAATATCCAGCTGGTACCTTCCCACCCTAAACTGAAACCCGTGATTGTGAGTCCTCTCCTCTGCTGCCCACAGGAACGGCTCCCTGCCCTCCTCTACATGATTGCCCTTCAAGTAATTCAAGAGAGCCATCCTGTCCCCCCTCAACCTCCTCTTCTCCAGACTGAACATTCCCAAGTCCCTCAGTCTTTCCTCACAGGGCATCTTGGTCTCCAAGCCACCAATCATCCTCGTCGCCCCCCTCTCCATTCTGTCCACATCCTATTTGAATGAGGCTTCCTGAAGTCCACACAATAATCCAGGTGTAGCCTGACCAATGCAGTGTATAACGGGACTATGACATCTTACGATTTGGATATTATGACATCTTACGATTTGGATATTATGCATCTTTTGATATACCCCAAGATTGCTTTAGCAATCCCCCACCTATTCAGTAGACTGCCTCTGATTATATGACTCATTTTTCCAAGTTTGTTTCTTAATTCAAACGCAACTGTGCAATCCTTCATCCAGATCCACTGCTTCTAGTTTTATTAATCTATAATTGTGATTTTTGGTCCAATCTGCAATCCAAACCAGCTATTTCTTGGTATAGTTTAGTATCAGGTACTGAAAAGCCTCCTCTTCTTTCTCATCCTATAATACTATAAATCTAATTCTTGGGGGGGGGGGGGTTTGCCATTCCATATAAATGTCTTTCTTTGTTTCTGCCAGTCCATCAGAATCTTCATATATTGATACCACCTGAAACGTACAATTTATTTTGGCAATCCATTCATTTTTAATGCAGGTATTCTTCCCAGACATGATCATTTTACTTTGGACCATCTTTCCAAATCTTTCTGTATCTTCGTCCGAAAACACATTTGATTGAGGCTTTCCCTCCATTGCTGGAGCTATGCAATTTTATCTGTTGGAGTTTGAAGCCCAGAAAGGAGAGGCACGCTTTCTCCCTCTCTGGTGGGTTGCTGTGTTACTCTGTAGAAGCAGAGCAGAATTCAAGCCCAGTAGCGCTTTCAAGACTACCCAAATTTTCCATGGTTTAAGCTCTCATGAGTTAAAGCTCACTTTCTCAGATAGGAATGAGAAAGAAGACCCACCGGCTCTTCTCTCCAGCTGAGAAGGCGGGAAGGGGGCTGCCAAAAACGGCCATGTGAAATCAGGATGCAAAGGTGCCATGAGGTCAGATGGATCTTTGTTCTCGTTTCTGCCTGACCAAATGAGCTTTGATCTGTGATACCTTCTACCCTGGGAAATTTCCTTGCGCTTACAGATGCTACCCCTCCACCTTCCTATTTCCTTTGGGAAGTCCTTTTCCCTTATTAGGGTGGTGAAAATAGAGCTAGGTCTGCTTGGAAGCAAACAGGGGCCCATGGCCTTCTATCACCATGCCAGACCCTAACTCTGACCATTCAAAAGGCTTCTCCCCTGAGTGGGTTCTTTGATGTTTTTGAAGACTGGAATTCTGACTG
Organism: Lepidodactylus listeri; assembly: GCA_029233225.1. NCBI lineage: Eukaryota > Metazoa > Chordata > Lepidosauria > Squamata > Gekkonidae > Lepidodactylus > Lepidodactylus listeri. The sequence goes on along the minus strand of JARCFY010000011.1, from coordinate 96,969,314 downwards.
AATCTCCTTCCACACTCTGAGCATTCAAAAGGCTTCTCCCTACTGTGGGTTCTTTGATGATATTGAAGACCAGAATTCTGCCTGAATCTCTTTCCACACTCTGAGCATTCAAAAGGCTTCTCCCCTGTGTGGGTTCTTTGATGTTCTTGAAGATTGGAATTTACACTGAATCTCTTTCCACACTCTGGGCATTCAAAAGGCTTCTCCCCTGTGTGGGTTCTTTGATGCTTTCGAAGATTGGAACTCACACTGAATCTCTTTCCACACACTGGGCATTCAAAAGGCTTCTCTCCTGTGTGGGTTCTTTGATGCCTTTGAAGACTGGAACTCTCACTGAATCTCTTTCCACACTCTGAGCATTCAAAAGGCTTCTCCCCTGTGTGGGTTCTTCGATGATTTTGAAGACTGGGATTCTGACTGAATCTCTTTCCACACTCTGAGCATTCAAAAGACTTCTCCCCTGTGTGGGTTCCTTGATGTCTTTGAAGATTGGCACTCTCACTGAATCTCTTTCCGCACTCTGAGCATTCAAAAGACTTCTCCCCTGTGTGGGTTTTTTGATGCCTTTGAAGACTGGAACTCTCATTGAATCTCCTTCCACACTCTGAGCATTCAAAAGACTTCTCCCCTGTGTGGGTTCTTTGATGCCTTTGAAGACTGCCACTCATACTGAATCTCTTGCCACACTCTGAGCATTCAAAAGGTTTCTCCCCTTTGTGGGTTCTTTGATGCTTTTGAAGATTGCCACGGCAACTGAATCTCTTTCCACACTCTGAGCATTCAAAAGGCTTCTCCCCACTGTGCGTTCTTTGATGCCTTTGAAGACCGGAACTCTGACTGAATCTCTTTCCACACTCTGAGCATTCAAAAGGCTTCTCCCCACTGTGCGTTCTTTGATGCCTTTGAAGACCAGAACTCTGACTGAATCTCTTTCCACACTCTGGGCATTCAAAAGGCTTCTCCCCTGTGTGGGTTCTTTGATGCTGATGAAGATTGCCACTTGTACTATATCTCTTTCCACACTCTGAGCATACAAATATTTTCTCCCCTCTGTGGATTCTTCGATGCTTTTGAAGACTGTCTCTCCGACTAAAGCTCTTTCCACACTCTAAGCATTCCAAAATCTTCTGTACTGTGTGTATTTTTTGGTGCACCTGAAGCTGTGCTCTGTATCTGAAGTACTTTCCACAGTAAAAGCATTTACATGCCTTCATTTTCATGTGGTTTGGAAAACATACATTACCCTTTCTTCCATGGGAGAACATCATTCCACTCTTGGAGCAGATAAATGGCTTCACTCCTGAAAGAGTCCATCGGAGATGGCTGCGGACTGGGATTTCATGGAAGCTGCCTTCTTGGTGAGGAATAGACTGGACCTGTCTCTTCACTGTATGGCTTCCTTCTTTCCTCTGTGGTTCCTCTTTATTCCCAAAGTTTCCTTTGACCTGATCATTCTGGGCCTTTTCCATGAAGAACCCCTGAAATTCCCCAACTGACTCTTCAACGTCTCCTGCTGGAATAAAGAGGGAGGTCCAATCACCATTCACACAAAAAGCCAAGCCACCCATCATTAATGAGTGTGCATTCTATCTCCTGAGCCGCTGCTCACAAGTTTTCCCTGGCCAGCCCTCCACTAGAGCCTTTTCTGTCTTCTGTCTATCCCTCCCCTCCCCAGAACTCCTCAAACATAATTGACCACGGTACGAAGTGACGGATATCTGATTCATCCTGCAAAGGTTTTCTTAAGTAAATACCTTACCTTCCTTGGAATATCCAGTATTTAAGGACAGTGCAGCCCCTATAGGGACTAAAAAAGCCACAACTGGGCTCAGACCCAGGAAGAATTCCCAAGATCTCAGCCCCCAAAGGCCTCCTTCCCTCCCTCTTTACCCAGAGGGCTTTATCATTCTATGCAAGCAAGACCTAAGAAGTGAAGCAGAAATCCATCATGGGTATTCTTTGCCCTTTCCCTTGACATAATGATGACGCAGACTCACTCGCAGCCAGTTCATTCGGAAAGGAAACATTCTGTTGAGATCCTTTTGAGAAACTCTCCAGCCCTTTGTCCATCTGCACTGCAGTCTCTCGCACATCCGTGCCTTCTTTGGAGCCAGAAAAAGAGGAGGAAGAGTGACACACGGCCTTTGTCTGTCTCCACCTCAGGCCGTGACACCCACCCTGCCTCTCATGCTGGCCACAGCACTGCCCACAGTTGCCCCTGGACCAAATCCTGGAGTGGTCAGAGGGGGTGAGTACAAGGCCAAGCCACATAATGACATGCTGCTCTTCTATATTTTGATTCACCCATCATTGCAATTGCAGGGATCCACACCTTTGACACCTAAAAAGGATCCTTACCTAAAGAGGCCACACTCATATAGTTGTCCAGCATGACTTCCCGGTACAGAGCTCTTTGGTCCGGATCCAGCAGGGCCCACTCGGCCACGGTGAAATACACAGCCACCTCCTCAAAGGAAAACGGACACTGAAAGAAAAAGCAAACTTCTTCATCAGAGGTCGTGCCAGGCAAGACTGCACTCAGGAAACGGGCATTCTGGTAGGGTAGAGGATGGAGAGCTTGGCAGGGGTCAAGGGCATGGCAGTCAGAGCCTCTCTTGCTCGGACACCTGAGAAGCCACTGCAGGAGCAAAAGCCCCCCTGAGAAAGGAGGGGGAACTCAGGCGGTCCCCTGCTCATCTCCCCTACCTGGACTGCAGGGGCGGCAGCTGTTTCCACTCCTCCAATAAGACAACGACTCAACAGTGTCTCTTCACTGCCTGGGAGGGAGAGAATGTTGGAAGAAAGGGTCTGAGCTGAGACTTCATGTTTTCTTTGCTTGTGTGTATCCTGCTTCATGCACCCCTGTTCCCAGGTCTGTGGAACTTTGTTCTGTCTACACTCAACAAAATGTGTAACAATTTTGAGTAAACTTGAGGGAGGAGTGGAAGAGAAGCCCCAGGTTCCTATGAGCCGGGGGGGGTGGGGGCGGTAAAACCCTGCCAACACATTTCAGACTTCTGTGACACTTGAAATTTATCCTGTGAACTGCAAAGCTCAAAACGGTGACAGCATCCCTGCTCGATCAGACCAAAAGCCCAGGAGTGCCATTCTCCCGCTGGCTGGACCCTCCCACGTGCCTTTGAGTTCAGGCTTCATACAGAAGGGGGGTGGGAGAGAAGAAATGAGATCAAATGATACATCATGAATGATACATCAAAAACCCCAGAGGTGACATTAGCACAGCTGAGAACTCGAGGGTAATATCAAGCAGTTTCCAAAATGTCTGCTGATGCTCTGATGTCACATCTAGATTTTCAGCAGGATGAGACATCACTGTGACATCAAATCCCCCCCTGGTCCCACCTCCTAAGTTCCCAGGAGTGCCAGGTCAACTCCTCTTTTCTGAGCCACCCTGAGTTCCTCTAACAGAATATATGTGAGACAGGAATTTCTTTTGTATTTTTAATATGTGTGTGTGCACCTGGAAGTCATGGTGACCTCTGGTAACTGACCCCAACTGGAGACCTGCAGAATATTCTGAGAGGTGGCTGAATGAAGCCTTCCCCCCACCTCTGGTATCTCAATGAGGTCTCCCATCCAACTACTAGCCAGAGCTGACCCTGCTTTAGCTTCCAAGATCTGACTTGCCTGGGCTATCCTGGTCAGGGCATGAGATAGGAATATTTTAGTTAATACATGGAATTCACTCCTGCAGAAAGTAGTGCTGGTTGCAAGCCTAGACAGCTTCAAGAGGATTGGAGAAACATGTGGAGCAGAAGTCCACGAGTGGCCATTAGCCACAAGGTATACATGGAACTCTCTGTTGGGCAGTGGTTCCCTATCTTCTTGGTGCTTGTGGGGCAACAGCAGGAGACGTTTAGCAGCTCACGCCTCATTGGTGGACCTCTTGATGGCACCTAGGTTCGGGCCACTGTGGGATGAAGAGTCTTGGATCGGATGGGCCATAGACCTGATCCAACATGGTTTCTCTTATATTCTCCTATGTCCCTATGAGAAGGGCATTGCCCACCATGAATCTGTATAATTCCCCCCTCAAGTGACTGGCCACCAGAACATCCTATGGCACTGAGTCTCAGCAGTCCACTCTGCTGTGCAGAAATACTTTCTTCCTCCTTTCCTCAACCTTCTATCCAACAACTTCACAATGTGCCCAAATCTGGGTACAGGTCACCCTTACCACTCAAGAGGGCATCTTGGGAACACTCCTGGGCCTGTGCCTTCTGCTCCTCCTCCAGCACAGATCCTTTCTCCTCAGAGAGCTTCACTTCCATCTTCACAGACGGTCCCCACATCTGAAATGGCAGTAAGGGATACAGGTAAGAGGAGGAATTTGAAAGTCCAAGGAGACGGATCTTGCCCCTGCCCATCCTCCCCTGTACATTGATCAACAGAGCTGCTTCAACCACAGCGGCAAGAATCAAGGTTGCAGTTTCTATCAAGCCCGGTGAAATTCCTGGAAGAATACATATCAGGCAGGGAGGACTTAGGCTAAGGTCGAAGGTCACAGCTTGAATTGACAGCATGAAGCTCCCTCACCTGCTCTGCCTGCTGCAGGAGGAAACCCTCGGCCAGAGACACCGCCTGGGAAGTGGTCTCCAGGTCGCATCCTCTGACCCAGCACTGCATTTCCTCGGGCAGGACGGCCAGGAACTGCTCCAGGATCACCAGGTCCAGGATCTGCTTCTTGGAGTGCCTCTCCGGCTCCAGCCAGTGCTTGCAAAGCCCATGGAGCTGGCTGCAAACCTCTCGGGGCCCAGCAGCCTCCTGGTAGCAGAACTGCCAGAAACGCTGGCTATGTTCCTCTGAGATCCCAGTCTCCTGAGGCAGAACCTCTAGCAACGCTCTTCCCCAGAGCTCAGGACCACTCAATGCCTGGATGGGATGAGGGTCTTTTCTTACTGTCTTCCCAATACCTGGTCCTTCTGGGTCCTGCTCCTCCATCTCCTTCCCCTTCTCTTGAGCTGCCTCTGATTACAAAAAGATGCCTTTACTTACTTGGTATGAAGAGGGAGAGGGGAATACATCAAAAAGGCAGAGAGGAACCTAAAGAAGATGGAGCAACATCACCAACCCTGGTCAAGACACACCCAGGATAAGGGTTAATGTCATTGTGCTGTACTAACTATTGTAGCCTGGTATGAACTATTGTAGACATCTTCTAAGAAGGCCCACCAGAGTCTCCAGGTCCTGATGGCACACACCCAAGAGTTCTTAAGGATGCGAGATACTTGATCCACTAACCCATAGATGTAACCCATCATGAAATTTGGCTGCTGTACCACAAGACTAGAGAGAACCAGGAAATTATGGGCCAGTCAGCCTAACGTCTGTCCTAGGCATATTAGTAGAATCTGTAATCAAAGACAGAATCAGTGGCTAGGCACACAGGAGGATAAAACCTGTTGAGGGAAAACCAGCACGGCTTCTGCATGGGGATGTCCTGCGACCACAGAGGGTGGACAAAGAGAAATTTTGTCCCTCTCCCAAAATACTAGAACTTGAGGGCATCCAATGAAGCTCATGGGCAGTAGGTTCAGGACAGACGAAAGGAAATACTTCGGTACACAGAGAGTGTTTGAAATGTGGAGTTTGCTGCCAGAGGATGTAGTCATGGCCACAAAAATAAACAGCTTACAAAGGGGACTAGATAAACTCATGGAAGGTGAGTCTACCTACTAGGCACGGTGACTGAGGGGAAACTTCAGATTTGGAGGCACTAAAGCTTACTGTCTCTGAATCCCAGAGCAAGGAGGCAACATCGGGGGAAGGCCTCTCTACCCTGTTATTGGCCCTCCAGAGAGCTGGTTTGTCTGCTGTGGGAGACTGGATGCTGGACTAGATGAACTCTCAGTGGTCTGATCCAGCAGGCCTCTTCTGGTGTCCCTACTACAGGGGTCCTGTCGCTGAGGCCACGATCCTCACACTGATGTGTTTCCTGGTGCCCTTTGTCCCTCCTGGCCTTCTGGGTATGGGCAGGCTGATATGGGGGGGGGGGGGGGGGGGGGGAGGATGGCTCGCTGCCTGTCCCAGGGGAGTTTCCTGGTGCTGTGACTGGTGGGCAATGGTGGTGTTTCCATCGACACCAGGAGCATTACTCGGCTCTCTGCACCTCAGAAACTGATTTTTAAAAAATAAAAAATCCACTCTCCTCTGCTGCAGGGCCTTGAATACCCACTAGCAGCCCCGGCCCCACAGTGGCACTGCCTCAGGGTCTTAGGATGGGGATGCGGTTGATTCCCACTCAGGTAGGGGCTAGGCCCCCCCCTCCAAAAATACACAGACATGCAATGACTTTTTTCACTTACAGGCCAAATTAAGGCTCTTCGCCTCCCCCCACCCCCCACCCCCCCCGACCTAAAATCTCAAGCAACAGAAATCTCAAGCAACAGTTTTATACATTTTTCCTCGTACTTAAAGACACTTAAAGACTTACAAAGATTATCCCTCCCACCACAGTTACATAGCGGAGCAAAACTGATGCCTAATAGGATTGCCAGTCTCCAGGTGGGGCCTGGAGATCACCCAGATCTCCAGCTGATCGTCGAAGAACAGAGATCCATCCCGCCGCCCCCTCCCCCCCCCCCCGGAAAAATGCCTGCTTTGGAAGGTAAGCTCTGCGGCATTATACTCCACTGACTTCCCTCCCCAGGCAAACCCCCCCCCCCCCCCAATTGTCGAGGAATTTTCCGTCGCGGACTTGATCTTTCCTTCCTTTTCTTTTTTGCAGAATGAAAACGACCAGCAACTGAACGCCGGTTCCATTCACTGAATTTTCCTGGACTTAAAGACACCGAATATCCTCCCCCCCCCCCAAAAAAAAATCCTCATTTACAGAGAGGAGAAAACCCGATGCTGGCAGCCGCGTTCTTTTCTTCCAAGAGCGAAGACCTCCTTCCAAGCACACCCACCCCCGACTTACTTGCAAGTCAACCTTCCCTTGGATGCGGCTGCGAGGCCTTCCCCTGCTGCTGCACGTGTGAAGCTCTTCCTCTCTTCCGCCGTTCAGACCCTTCTCTCCCTCTCCCCCCCCCCCCCCCAGCGGAAGAGCCTTTCTCCCCGCCCCATTCGGCCTTTCTGGCAACCAGCTCCGTCCCTTTAACCCTCGCAGTGCTGGACACAAATGAAAACGCTCCCCCACCCCCCCTTTCCAGCTCCCGGGCCCGGAGGGAGGGACCAGTCTCCAGCCAGGCTGTCTCCAGCGACGCCCTCTGCGGCTCAGCGGGGCTCCTCGGGAGGAATCCTGCCCCTGCCCCCGGCCTCCACCCCTGCTGCTGCCTTGTTGATGGGATCTCTCCTCTCTGGAACCAGTGGATTGTCCTGACTCGCTCTGCATCGTCACCCGCCTTGGGTGGAGTCCCTGCGACAAAGGCTGACCACAAGGGACGCCAATAAAATACCAATAAAGATCGGCGCTCTCCACCTGCCCACAGTTGCTCCCTTCTGATCAGCAACCGATCAGTCAATATAAGTGCCATAGAGACCTCCTTTGCATGGCGGGAGACCAATAGACTTCACAGCCTTCCAAGGGGCCAACTGGGATATGTTTCCGCACCAGAAGCTACAGGGCAGAGAGAAAACCAGAAAGAAAGAAAGAATCGCAAACTTCCTGGTGGGATCTCCAGACTGCAGAGACCGATTCTCCTGGAGGAAATGGCAGCTTTGGTGAGGGGACTCCTTGGCATTATGTCCCACAGAGGACCGTCCCCTTCTCAAAACCGAGGCGCCCTCCCCAAATTTCCAGGAATTTCCCAACCTGGAGTTGGCAACCCTACACAAAGCAGAGGTCTCCTGAGTTCTTCCCTACATCCCTCCCTGACGGGGGGGGGGGGGGGATCCTCCCCTGACCTGAGCACAGCGGCTGCTTCAGCACCAGGCCAAAGAAGGTCCAGTCCAGGATATTTGGAAATGAGGCTGCTCCACTGCCTGGGAGGGAGACAGGGAAGGTGGGAATCCACACACTTTCCGCCCATTGTTTCTTTCTAGGCACACAAGGGCAACATCATGCAACTCCAAGTTGACACAACGCTGGATCCTAGGAGGCCTCCTCACATGAAATATGTTCCTTGTGTCTTTTGATTTCTTTATTGGAGTAAGTGCAATACATCTGGCTAAATAAAATTGGCTTTTTAAATAATAGGTATCATTATTGGACACAGCATTTTATATTGTGATTGAAATATTATTTTCTTCCTTAACAGTGCTCCTGTTTTGGTCCTATATCTGCTGTCTTTGGATTGTAATAGGAGCCTGTTTGTACCTTAGAATCAGAGAGCTGGGACCTCCAGGGTCATCTAGTCCCCCCTCTCAGTGACCCCTCTGAAGAAGGCCCAATTCGGTCGAAACACATTAGGTCACGACTGTTTTCTCCTGGACATACGTAACTTTCTACTCCATTAGGAGGCTTGTGTTGTGCCTTGGTATGCTTTTAACGTCTTTGTAATAAATACTTGTATTTTACGTACAATTAGTTCATATTTCATTTTAGCTTTTGGCCCTACATTTGCTTTCACACACTAGCCAACCAGTACCCCTGGAGGGCCAACAGCAGGGCAGAGAGGCTGAGACCTTCCCCTGAGGTTGCCTCCTGGCTCTGAGATTCAGAGGTTTAGTGCCTCTGACTGTGGAGGTTCCGCCCAGTCACCAGGGCTAGTAGCCATTGACAGACTTCTCCATTAATCCATCTAATCCTCTTTGAAAGCTGCCTAAGCCTATGCCCATCACTATATCCTCTGGAAGCAAATGCCACATCTTAATCTCTTAGGCTCCTCTCAATATTGTCCCGAGTGTTGTATGCAGCCATCATCCCTTTGGACTGACTGGTCCTGACCGGAAGCTCCCCAGGGCACTCCAGACCCAAACATCAGTTTCAGCAAAGCCAAGGATTTCTCCCCCCACCCTGGCAGACACTGCAGCCAGCAACAGGGACTTCTGTACCATGAAAAACCTTCGCCCACCCATTCCCACACTGCTGGGCTCTCCTGAAAGGGATGGAGAAGGGGCGTTTTTCTCCAAGTCCATTGGAAACCCTAAGAGATACCTGGAACTGCGCAAGCAGGGAGAGGGGAGTAGAGCAGGCCTCCGACCTCCCTTGCTGGATCAGTACCTGCATTCTCCCGCTATTCTCCACCTGGATCAAGGATGCCAACCTCCAGGCAAGGCCAGGAGACCTCCCAGGATCACAACCGATCTCCAATGCACAGAGATCCGTTCCCCTGGAGAAAACAGCTGCTTTATAGAGTGGACTCTATGAACATATAGGGCAGAGGTCCATCAGTGGCTATCAGCCACAAGGTACAGATGGAACACTCTGTCCAGGTAAGTGATGCTCTGTATTTTGGGTGCTTGGAGGGGGCAACAGTGGGAGGGCTTCTGGAGTTCTGACTCCCATGGTGGACCTCCTGAGGGCCCTGGGTTTTGGCCAGTGAGTGACACAGTGTGTTGGACTGGATGGGCTGTTGGCCTGATCCAGCGTGGCTTCCCTTATACTCTTAAGACAAGCGTTGCATCAATTCATCTGAGCTCGGCTTACTAACAGGGCTAGAGAAGATGAAATGGAAGGGATAGGAGACTCCCCTGTCGTCATGCTGAGACTTGCAGCTATAGACGATAAGTGTTTTCCTCAAGTGAAAGAAAGCAGCGTGAGAGGGGGGCAGGCTCCTAGCTATGGAAAGAAATGTGGGGGGTGTCCTTCCTTGCTAGCAAACTCCCTTCGATCAAGGGTTCCCTGGAAAGCACCCTTGTAACCAGCTGCCACCACTCAGGGATCTCCTGAGAACATCTAGACTGACACGCCGAGCAGAAGGTATCCTTCAAGCGCAGCAGTAGACCAATAATGAAGTGACTGGGTAGAAACCCTGGAAAATACCTTCTGTCAAACTATGTTGCCTCTGCGCCATCGAGTATGTGGGGAAGAGGTTCAGAGAAATATCTCAGAGAAATGGATTGTACTAAACCAGAGCTCCCCAGCATGGGCGCAACTGTGCTCTCTGACCCCTTCCTTGGCGCCTGCCATGTGTTTTTGCGAAGTGAGCGGGCCCAGGTGGGGCTTCTGCCCAGGAAGGCTTCTGATTGGCTGCTGGAGGATTGATTGGCTGTGCAGATTCTTTAAAAGGTTGCTTTCGCAGCAGCTGCCACCACAGGAGACGGACCTACACTGAGTGACTGAGGGTAAGCTGAGGCGGCCATTTCTTCCTGGCTCCGCCTCACGTGGCAGTCACGTTGTGTCTGCATTTCTCACATGATGTCAGAACTTCAAAGATGCCTGAAGGCTCAAAACGGTTGGGGATCCCTGTAGTGAACAAAGCCAAATAATCTGTCACTCCTCAAGCCAAGAGCCGACCCAGGAGCTCCAGGCACGCCATGCTTATTCTTAACCCTATGGTTTCCAGGAGAAAGAACGCAGGCTCTTGACCGCCCCCACCCCACCCCGTCATCAATGCTGGGGTCAAACACGCTGGGATCATTAAGAGCCCTTTCCTTTCCTCTTTCACAAGCTCCCTGGCACACGAAAGCCCTCCAGTGAGCAGCCAAACATTGCAGAGATGATGATGATAATGATGAAACTTTGGTGGACGTCCCCCTCCGTCTCCCCCCGCCCGCCTTCAGGTAACGGGAAGCAACCCTCCCCCGTGGCTGCCCCAGTGACCCCCTCACCCTTCACGAGACATTCCGTTGTGGGCAGTTTGCCGCCCTGGCTGCACCCGGACATGGTGTCCGCCTGCTCCGTTGGGCCCTGAGACCCTCCTCCTTCCCCATGGGAGGGGCCAAGACTCTATCCATGGCAGCAGGGGCTTAGCAGGAACCGGCAGCGGTGGTGACGGTAGCAAAGGACCAAGAACAAGGGTCCAGGTGGTGGCTCTCCCCCCAATAGCTCCCCGCGCCTGTCTGCTATCAGAAATGCAACCAGTGTCAGCACTACTCCCCACCCCCCTCTACAGTAGACAAGGCACAAGCTTTCAAGGCCGCCGTCTGTTTGACTGCAGAGTAAAGGCGCGGGCAACCCTCCTCTCCCTGATGCCCGCCCTCCCACTTCCAAGGCCTGGTACACGTGAGCACTGGGAATGCACAGCCTCTGTCATCTGGCAATCAAAGGAATGACCAGCTGCTCGCGGACCGGATAAGCGTCCTGGACGGGCAGGTTCCAGCCTGCGGGTCGGATGTCTGATACCCATTTCTTAGCTGGGGTATCCTTCTCTTCTGAGTTGCCAAAATGGTAATTCGGGCCTCACGGTCTGATAGTTCTAGCCCTATGTGGCTCAGAAATCCCAAAAGTTGGGCTGGGGGACCCCAGCTGGACATGAACCGTGTGGTCCCAGAGAGTATTTCGCCTCCATGCTTTAGATTCTGGAATTTTCTGGGGGAGTCTGGGAGGTATCTGTGTCCAGGCCTGAACTGTGAGACTCATGAGCCACCGCCGGGGATCTCTCTCCAGAGTCTTCTGCCTCCTTCGAACAAGAGCCTGGCTCCACGGATCACCCCAGAGCTGGAAAAATGACAGAGGACGGCTGAGCAGAGTTCTAAGCCCATGGAAGTAAACTCTCCTTTGGAATGGAAACGTCAAACCCTTTGAGAGCCCAGGTGCTGAGGTGGGAAACATTTTCCAATCCTCTATTTTTCTGCTGAAAAGATTAGATTTGTAAAGGTTCATTCTTTCATACATTAATAGGGAACGGATGCTATTGCCAACATAACATTTGGACAGTTGGTCAGTTTCAAAATTGTAATGCCTGCTGTTCAAGTGAGGTCTGGGCCCCCATTTGGGGCACCAGCACCCCGAAGCAACCGGGCCAAGACATTTGTGCCTTAGGTTTTTTTTTGGGGGGGGTGTTATTTATTATTATTAGTTTTAACAAAAATATACATGTAATACTTTCCCCCCAGAATATAACGTATTATGTGGTTTTTTACCACAACAATAAACATTTATATACACAGCTAGTACTATACTCTATCAGTTTTTCATACTTCACAGCTTATTGCCTTGTTAGCCGAATTGCTTTAATTTACCTTTAGCAATCAGCAAAATACACGGGTTCTTGCCAACTATACCAGGGTCCCACCCCTCCCGGGAGATCTCAAGGAAAGAGGCACGTGAGGCGAGTTCCAAGTTCAATGTTGTTTACTGGATCATGTAATCAAGCATACAAAAATCGTAATCACACACACAGTCTTACAGGTCTAATAAAATAAAGAGAGAAAATAGCACTTTTGCATGAGCAGGTTTCGTTGGTGGGGAAAGCACGTTACCTTAGATGCGTTGTCCGATGTCAGGATGAATTGGATTTGGGAAGAAAGGTATAAAAGCTATGGGGCCACGAGGCTTGAACCGGCAAGACCACGTGGTTCTCCTGGATCGCGACTCCAGAGAGAGAAAAAGGGGTTCAAAGATGGAGGCAAGGATTGGGGACAGAAAGCTGGATTGAAGGGTCAATAGGTAAGATAGAGGGCGACGGCTCAAGAAGCCGAGTGACTCTCGGTTTGGGCTTTTATTGGGGGTCTTGGGGCGGGCTTTGCAGACCACAACCCACTAACACTCCTACTAGGCGGTCCGTCCCTGTTGGACCTTGCTATAGGTTAAAGGTGAACAAAGGGAGGAGGTCCAGGGGTTTGGTCAGTGTTGCAAAAGTATGACTTCACCAGGAAACAGACACTGAGTCTGGGGTCCGATGACTCACCTGGCCAACCTATTGTCAGTTGATGGTTTTAGCCAAGTATCTGATGGCTGGCACATTAGTTGCTAGGCAGTCTCGTTAGCATAACTATCCAGATGTGTAGTGGGGGAGTGGGGGTCAGCCAGCGGATGTCTGACAGAAGGAGGCCTCATGGCAAGAGGAATCCTTTGTCTTTGCCTTGGGTGAACTGCTTGGGGTGTCAGCCTCCTGGCTTCTGCTGGAGCTGGCTCCTATGTGAAGAAGAAAGCGCAAGTCCCTACCACTGCTGGCGACACAGAGTTCAAACTTATGGATAAAAATCCATATGGATAAAAATCCATAAGAGCACAGAAAAGTGCCTTGCTGGCTAACAGCCTAACAACTATATACCATACCAGTTAAATATCAAAGAAGGAATCAAACTCTAACCTCAAAGCCATTTGTGTAATTGAGACCAATCAGAAGTCGCTATTATCTTCTGGAGGGCTTTTAGCCTTTTTACGCATTGGGTGAATACTGGCTTGACAGTGCCTTTGAGCCTGAGCAGAATACTTTGCCAGCCCACCCCCTTTTAATAAAAACTTTTACAAGGTAGTGTTCAGAATTCCAAATACGAGTACTATATAAGGCAAAATGGTGTAAACGAACAAAATAAAACTACACAAAAAGCAACAAGTAAAAAAACCGATTATTTGAACTTCTCATGGCAAGTGCATCCCATTGCTTCAGAGCCAACACAGAAAAGGCCCTGCTCTTGAACAACGCCAGCACCTTAAGGTATGATGGGAACTGAAGTTGTATACAGTGCAGACGTTTCAAAAAACTTACTGTATTTTGTCACCAGTTCACAGCCATTCATGAGCCCTGCATTAAAGCAGAGAGAGATAATGTGGTTGAGGGGCTTCTCTCTGTCACAGGTTCTTTTCTCAAGAACTACCAATCCCAGAGTTCATTGTGCCTACGCAGAGCGGGGTGGGTGGGTGGGGGGACATTGATTCTCAGGTGTCACAGACATGCTCCTTTGGAGGAGAATATCTGAGTGCTCATGACATAAGGCAGCCATGCACTGGTAGCTGTCCAGTTATTTATTTTATTTTATTTTTGGAATTTATATCCCGCCCTCCTCGCCACACGGCGGGCTCAGGGCGGCTAACAGCAGCCATTATGGCATAATACATTATTTGGTTAAAAAAATGTTTAAACAACGCTAAAACATCCTATCACATTACATATGGATGGCATTTACTTCAGTGCAATTATCAAACAGCAATCATGCAAATCCCCATATCTGCTCAGGCATTGGCAGTCAAAGATCAGGCCAGGGCCAGATATAAACACTGTGGACGGCCCCTATTTGAAAGCCTGGCGGAAGAGCTCCGTCTTACAGGCCCTGCGGAATTGTAATAGATCCCGCAGGGTCTTGATGTTATCCGGGAGCTCATTCCACCAGTAAGGGGCCGCCACAGAAAATGCCCTGGCCCTTGTGGCTGCCAAGCGGGCCTCCCTTGGCCCTGGGACGGTCAGGCGGTTTGGGATCCGGATCTAAGCGCTCTCTGGGGAATATATGGTGAGAGGCGGTCCTTCAAGTAAGTAGGTCCTCGGCCATATAGGGCTTTATAGGTGAGTACCAGCACCTTGAACCTTATTCGGTATGCTATAGGCAGCCAGTGCAGTGCTTTTAGGGCGGGCGGGACATGCTCCCGGACCGGGAGACCTGTCACCAGCCGTGCCGCTGCATTCTGCACCAGCTGCAGCCTCCGGATTTGGCACAAGGGCAGCCCCATGTAGAGGGCGTTACAGTAGTCCAATCTTGAGGTGACCAGAGCATGGATCACTGTGGCCAGATCGTCGCGCTCGAGGAAGGGGACCAACTGCTTGACCAGCCGTAGATGGTAAAAAGCTGACCTCGCAGTGGCTGCCACCTGGGCCTCCATCGTTAATGAAGGGTCCAGTAGCAGTCCCAAACTCCTAACCTCCGATGCTGGCACCAGCTGTACCCCATCGAAGGACGGGAGTGGGATCCCCACCCCCAGACCGCTCCGGCCTAGGCACAGGACCTCCGTCTTCATCGGATTCAATTTCAGCCGACTCTGTCTGAGCCAACCAGCCACAGCTTGCAATGCCAGGTCCAGATTACCCGGGCTGGAGTTCGACTGGCCGCCCATCAACAGATAGAGCTGGGTATCATCTGCATATTGATGGCACCCAAGCCCATACCTCCGGGCTATCTGGGCGAGGGGGCGCATATAGATGTTAAACAGCATAGGGGAAAGCACTGCCCCCTGTGGGACCCCACAAATCAGTGGATGTCTACAGGAGAGCTGCTCCCCTACTGCCACCCTCTGTCCCCGATCCTGGAGGAACGAGGAAAGCCATTGTAAGGCTGACCCCTGGATCCCAGTGTCGGCGAGGCGGCGGGTCAGTAGCTGATGGTCGACCATGTCGAACGCCACCGACAGGTCCAACAGCATCAGCACCGCCGTGCCGCCTCGATCCAGATGCCTTCGGAGGTCATCTGTGAGGGCGACCAGCACCGTCTCCGTCCCATGGCCTGGCCGAAAGCCGGACTGGAAGGGATCTAGCACAGAGGCGTCATCCAAATAGCTCTGTAACTGATCCGCAACCGCTTTCTCGATCAACTTACCCAAATAGGGTAAGTTGGATACAGGCCGATAGTTGGTCAATTTGGCCGGATCCAATGATGGTTTTTTTAGGAGGAGGCGTACCACAGCCTCCTTTAGGGCGCTCGGGAACATCCCTTT
This sequence comes from Lepidodactylus listeri, assembly GCA_029233225.1. Taxonomy (NCBI): domain Eukaryota; kingdom Metazoa; phylum Chordata; class Lepidosauria; order Squamata; family Gekkonidae; genus Lepidodactylus; species Lepidodactylus listeri. Next base: position 96,953,881 of record JARCFY010000011.1, on the reverse strand, counting down.
TTCAAGGGACGTGTTGACAATCTCCCTCAGCACCCCACATACTCCATCATGGCTTGCTTTAACCAGCCATGATGGGCACGGATCGAGTCGGCAGGTAGTTGGGCGGACCAGAGTGAGCAATTTGTCAGCCTCTTCCAGGCAGAGTGGGCTGAAATGATCCAAAACATGACCAGATGTGCCTGGAGCCTCCAGTTCTGCTACTGTATCAACTGTGGCAGGGAGGTCTTGGCGGAGTGCCAAGACTTTATCTGCGAAAAAGTTCCCAAATGCCTCGCAGCCAATAGCCAATTCCCTATCATTTGGTCTGCTATCTGCAGAGTCGTTAGTGATCGAATCGTCCTAAACAATTGGGCTGGGCGGGAACTCGCAGATGCTATCTCGGCCGCATAGAACGCTTTTTTCACAGCCTTGACAGCCATCTCATAGGCTTTCATAAACGTCCTATAAGATGTTCTTGATGCCTCGTCGGGAGCATGACGCCACCGCCTCTCTAGTCGTCTGAGTGCTCGTTTCATTTCCCTCAACTCGCCCGTGTACCACGGGGCAAGTCGAGAGCGAGGATGCAGAGGGCTCCGGGGAGCAATCTCATTGATGGCTGCCGAAAGACGATGTTGCCAGTCTTCGACCTGCTCATCTAACGAGCCGCCAGGGGGCATCGGAGCCCGCAGAGCTTCCTGGAATCGGATTGGATCCATTTGGCTCCGCAGGCGAGCTAAAATCTGCTCGCCACCCAAACAGGTTTGGAGCGGCAAGTTCACCCGGGCCTTCAGAGTCTGGTGGTCCGACCATGGTACAGTCATAGCTGTAATCCGGTCCACCGTAACCCCCGCCATGAAAATCAAGTCAAGCATGTGACCGGCTCTGTGTGTGGGAGTCGTAACAAAATGGGTAAGTCCCAGTGCCGCCATGGACGAGACTAGGTCCCTTGCCTGCGTGGAGGTCGCGTCGTCGGCATGGACGATGAAATCGCCCAGGACTAAGAGCCTGGGGTGCTCAAGCGCCCAGCCTGATACGGCCTCCAGCAGGGATGGCAAGCTGTTTGCTGGTGCGTTGGGTGGTCGGTACACCAGCCGAACAGCTAAACTTACCACGGCATCCCAAACAAAGCCGACACACTCTATGCCCGCAAGATTCCGCGGCGGTAGTGCTCTGAAGGTGTAACCCTCCCGGATGAGCAACGCCACCCCTCCCCCCTGCCCCTGAGTCCGGGACTGGTGAAGGACCGAGAACCCGGGTGGTGTCATTTGGGAGAGGGAGACAGTCTCGCCCTCCTGCACCCAGGTCTCGGTCATGCATGCCAGGTCCACATCCTGCTCGGCCACAAAGTCATTGAGGATTCTGGTCTTATTATTTATGGACCTGGCATTATACATCATCAGTGTCGGAGTGAGGTTCTGTTTCCTAGCCCCACAACCTACTACTTTTGGGATGGGACACAGATTGGAAGGGGACCGAGCCCGTCTATGTCTCCATCCCCTTCCCTCCCTCCAACTGTTCCCACCGCCATACCTCCCTTTCCCCAGGAGCACCGGGATCCCCTGATCGTCCATGTGTCCGCCGGCGGCCTTTGCCTATTAGCCTCGGCCACCATTGGGCACAGTCACAATAAAGATGGAACTGCTACTCCGCCTTTCCCCCACTGATCGTCCTATTAGCTAGCTAATCCTTTTGCCACCCTCCAAAAAGGAAGCGTTCTAGCCAGAATTAATTCTCCATACAGAAGAAGAAAGAGAAATTGAAGCGATGCAGACTTTTAAAATTCTATTGAAAAATAGCAGGACAGAGAACAAGCATGAAGAGAAAAATCAAAGCGGTCTCTCTTCGGCATTCACTTGGAGGGAAGTTCTCTGCCTCCCCCCAGAACTGACACCCTCCTTGTAAACTTTGACACACACGCACCCTTTGTAAACTGAAGTCCATGCAGTATCTCCAACTATCAAGGATCCTTTTGGCTTCTGAGATGGCAAATGGTGCGTAAACGATTCCAGCACAGCCAGGCTCTCTGCCACTGAAAAGAGGCACTGAGAGTTGACACTGATAGCTGACTCCAAGAAGTGGCTCCAACAGCCACGGATAGCTGTTTTCAACAAACCACAGTCCATGGGCCAGCCAACCCACAGAGAAGCTGAAGAAAGGGGTCCAATGTGCGGAATCCAGGAAGCCTGTTATTTGGTTTCTTGGCCGCTGTATATTCTGCCTCATACATGTTAAACAAAGGACCAAGGTTGATCAGCTTTCAACGAAGGCAACGTTTCATAGTTCTTATCAACAGTGGAATACTAAACAAACCTTAGGAATCATTAGTAATGATACAGCAGATAAAACAAACCAATAGAGATTGAACAATGCAGTTGTGACAGTGGATCAAAGTGAAATGTGTCCTTCTGCAGGGACCACAGAGCCAAACTATTAAAGGTAAACTTAATACAAACTACAACACACGATGCAACCTTTTGTTGCGGGTCCTCTCTTGTCCCTTCTAACTCTGTGTCAAGGAACTGCTCTCCTTGAAGAGAGTTTTCCTGCGTAAGTGTTAAAGGTAGTAAATTATAAGGAAAATATTTATAAAATGTTTTATCGCTGGCACTGGACTCCGGAGAAGTTACATAAATGTTATGGAAATGTATCTAACAAATGTTGGGCGTGTGGAGTTAGTAAGGGAACATACTTGCATATGTGGTGGACATGTAAAATAGTTAAACTGTATTGGATAATGGTTAAAAACATGCTAAATGAGATTATGGATGTAGATATTCCTTTGGACCCAGAGATATTTTTACTGAACTTGATTCCGGATGGATTAAATAAGGAAAATCAGAGATTGATAGCATACATACTTACGGCAGCACGAATCTTAAGGGCAAAAATTTGGAAGTCAACGAAAATGCCAAACCGAGAAGATATAACTAAATTATTGCTAAATTGGGCGGAGATGGATAAATTAAGTTATCTGTCAAACCCAAAGTGGATAAAATAGAAGCTGGGCAAAATTGTATGAATGGATAGAATAAGTAGATGGCTCTGTCATGATATGATATGTTTAAATGTAATAATGTGTAAATGTGTAAAACTAATAAAATATATTATAAAAAAAAAAGAGAGAGTTTTCCTGCCTGAGTGTTAGCTTTCTTGACTACAGAAGTCAATACCCCCACCTGCCGGCTTGTTAACAGAATGGTTGCTTCCGCTGGCAGAAGTGATTAACTTGCAGCAGCTGAGAACTGTCATCTAAAGTGGTCGACAGCTTGCAATTTAGAGATCTATCCTGGTTATAGCTTTCCATTGGCTAAATGGCTTTTCTTTCTGCACTGAGGACTCCAGCCCCACCAGAAAGAAAATTTGCCCCACAAGCCACAAAATCCTGGCTACGGGCCTGCATACACCCAGAAGAAAACTTTGTAGTGTGCTCTTTTTCTCGGCGGAGGGGGTGCTTAAAAGCTGCTTCGGGAATTGCAGGCTTCTTCAATTTATCCTGTGAGCGTGAAGAAGCCCAGGAGAGCAGCGCCACCTTCTTGAAGTACGCTGGTAAGATCAGGCTCTTAACATCGTGCCCTGGCAAACCATCCTCCCGTCCCTTTGTCTTTTTCATCTTTGTCAGTTTTCCATTTTGTTGCTAATATTACTCTAGCTGCAGTAAGCAAGTATTTAAACAGGTCTTGTGAGACTTTTTCAGCGTTGTCTGGTATTATTCCCAATAGCACAGTCTCTGATTTCAAACAACATTTAGAGATCTGTCCTGATAACAGCTTTCTATTGGCTAAATGGCTTTTCTTTCTGCACTGAGAACTTCAGCCCCACCAGAAGAAAATTTGACCCATGAGCGACTTTGGGCACAGGAAGCAATTTTTTTTTAGGCCACTTTTGCCAGGGATCCTGGAGGTTTTTTGCCATCTTCTGGGCATGGAACACGGGTCACTGGGGGTCTTTGTAAAGGGAGATATTTGAGAACTTTCTGCATTGTTCAGGGGGTTGGATTAGATCAGTGGTTCTCAACCTGTGGGCCGCAACCCCTTTTGGGGTCAAACTACCATTTTACAAGGGTCACCGGCTGGCATCCAAGCCCGCCCCTCCCCGCCGGCAGGAAAGGGCCCCGCACTCAATCGAGTGTGAGGTCTGGCCTCCCGGCTCTTTGCCCTCAAAGGGAGCTTTTCCTTTAAGGGCAAAGAGCAGGGGTTGGTTGGGGCTGGAGCCCCACCCCCTGCTTCCTGCAGCCCTCAGTGGGGCCACAAGGAGGAAGAAGCCAGCAAGTAAGGCAGTGGCCGCTTCCCCCTGCCCCCGCTGCCGTCTTTTCTGAGAGCCCAGGAAAGGAGGCTCCAGCCACCCCCTCGCCCCCACCGCTGTCTTTCCTGGGCTCCCCGCTGAAGTGCGGAGCCCAGGAAAGAAGGCTCCAGCCGCCCCCCATCATCCTCGTCACCCTTCTCTGCACCCGCTCCATTCTGTCCACATCCTATTTGAAGTGAGGCTTCCAGAAGTGCTCACAAGACTCCAGGTGCAGCCTGACCAATGCAGTGTATAATGGGACTATGACATCTTGTGATTTGGATATTATGCGTCTATTGATACACCCCAAGATTGCTTAAGCCTTGTAATCTTCCACCTATTCAGTAGATTGTCTCTGATTATATGACTTTCATTTTCCCCCTCCACCTTCCTATTTCCTTTGGGAAGTCCTTTTCTCTTATTAGGTTGGCGAGAATAGAGCTAGGTCTGCTTGGAAGCAAACAGGGGCCAATGGCCTTCTATCACCCTGCCAGACCCTAACTCTGAGCATTCAAAAGTCTTCTCCCCTCAGTGGCTTCTATTGAGAGCCAGTCTGGTGTAGTGGTTAAGTGTGCAGACTCTAATCTGGGAGAACCGGGTTTGATTCCCCACTCCTCCACTTGCACCTGGCTGGATGACCTTGGGCAAGCCATAGCTCTGCACCAGCTGTTCCCTCAAGGACAGCTGGGAAAGAGTTCTCTCAGCCCCACCTACCTCACAGGGTGTCTGTTGTGGGGAGGGGAGGGGAAAGGTGTTTGTAAGCCGCTCTGAGACTCTTAAGTGAGTGAAGGGCGGGATATAAATCCAATCTCTTCTTCTCTTCTTCTTCTTTGATGTTTTTGAAGACTGGAATTCTGACTGAATCTCCTTCCACACTCTGAGCATTCAAAAGGCTTTTCCCCTGTGTGGGTTCTTTGATGCCTTCGAAGATTGGAACTCTCAGTGAAGCTCTTTCCACACTCTGAGCATTCAAAAGGCTTCTCCCATGTGTGGGTTCTTTGATGCCCTTGAAGACTGCCATTCCGACTGAATTTCTTTCCAGAGCATTCAAAAGACTTCTCCCCTGTGTGTGTTCCTTGATGCTTTTGAAGACTACCACTCTGACTGAATCTCTTTCCACACTCTGAGCATTCAAAAGGTTTCTCCCCTGTGTGGGTTCTTTGATGCTTTGGAAGACTGGAACTCTGACTGAATCTCTTTCCACACTCTGAGCATTCAAAAGGCTTCTCCCCTGTGTGGGTTCTTTGATGCTTTTGAAGACTGGAACTCTCACTGAATCTCTTTCCACACTCTGAGCATTCAAAAGGTTTCTCCCCTGTGTGGGTTCTTTGATGCTTTGGAAGACTGGAACTCTGACTGAATCTCTTTCCACACTCTGAGCATTCAAAAGGTTTCTCCCCTGTGTGGGTTCTTTTATGCTTTTGAAGATCGGAACTCTCACTGAATCTCTTTCCACACTCTGAGCATTCAAAAGGCTTCTCCCCTGTGTGGGTTCTTTGATGCTTTTGAAGACTGGAACTCTCACTGAATCTCTTTCCACACTCTGAGCATTCAAAAGGTTTCTCCCCTGTGTGGGTTTTTTGATGCTTTTGAAGATGGGAACTCTGACTGAATCTCTTTCCACACTCTGCGCATTCAAAAGGCTTCTCCCCTGTGTGGGTTCTTTCATGCTTTTGAAGATTGGAACTCTGACTGAATCTCTTTCCACACTCTGAGCATTCAAAAGGTTTCTCCCCTGTGTGGGTTCTTTGATGCCTTCGAAGATTGGAACTCTCAGTGAAGCTCTTTCCACACTCTGAGCATTCAAAAGGCTTCTCCCATGTGTGGGTTCTTTGATGATTTTGAAGACTGGAATTGTGACTGAATCTCTTTCCACACTCTGAGCATTCAAAAGGTTTCTCCCCTGTGTGGGTTCTCTGATGATTTTGAAGACCAGAATTCTGACTGAATTTCTTTCCACACTCTGAGCATTCAAAAGACTTCTCCCCTGTGTGGGTTCCTTGATGCTTTCGAAGATCGGAACTCTGACTGAATCTCTTGCCACACTCTGAGCATTCAAAAGGCTTCTCCCCACTGTGGGTTCTTTGATGATATTGAAGACCAGAATTGTGACAGAATCTCTTTCCACACTCTGGGCATTCAAAAAGTTTCTCACCTGTGTGGGTTCTTTGATGATATTTAAGATTGCCACTCTGACTGAATCTCTTTCCACACTGAGAGCATTCCAAAATCTTCTGTACTATGTGTATTTTTTGGTGCACCTGAAGCTGTGCTCTGTATCTGAAGTACTTTCCACAGTAACAGCATTTACATGCCTTCATTTTCATGTGGTTTGGAAAACATACATTACCCTTTCTTCCACAGGAGAACGTCATTCCACTCTTGGAGCAGATAAATGGCTTCACTCCTGAATGAGCCCATCGGAGACGGCTGCGGACTGCGATTTCATGGAAGCTCCCTTCTTGGGGAGGAATGGACTGGACCAGTCTCTTCACCGTACGGCTTCCTTCTTTCCTCTGTGGTCCATCTTTATTCTCAAAGTTTTCTTTGACCTGTTCATTCTGGGCCTTTTCCATGAAGAACCCCTGAAATTCTCCTACTGACTCTTCAACATCTCCTGCTGGAATAAAGAGGGATGTCCAATCACCACTCACACAAAAAGCCAAGCCACCCATCATTAATGAGTGTGCATTCTATCTCCTGAGCCGCTGCTCACAAGTTTTCCCTGGCCAGCCCTCCACTAGAGCCTTTTCTGTCTTCTGTCTATCCCTCCCCTCCCCAGAACTCCTCAAACATAATTGACCACGGTACGAAGTGACGGGTATCTGACTCATCCTGCAAAGGTTTTCTTGAGTAACTACCTTACCTTCCTTGGAATATCCAGTATTTAAGGACAGTGCAGCCCCTACAGGGACTAAAAGAGCCACAACTGGGCTCAGCCCCAGAAAGAATTCCCAAGATCTCAGCCCCCAAAGGCCTCCTTCCCTCCCTCTTTACCCAGTGGGCTTTATCATGCTATGCAAGCAAGACCTAAGAAGCGAAACAGAAATCCATCATGGGTATTCTTTGCCCTTTCCCTTGACATAATGATGAAGCAGACTCACTCGCAGCCAGTTCATTCGGGAAGGAAACATTCTGTTGAGATCCTTTTGAGAAACTCTCCAGCCCTTTGTCCGTCTCCACTACAGTCTCTCGCACACCCGTGCCTTCTTTGGAGCCAGAAAAAGAGGAGGAAGAGTGACACACAGCCTTTGTCTGTCTCCACCTCAGGTCGTGACACCCACCCTGCCTTTCATGCTGGCCACAGCACTGCCCACAGTTGCCCCTGGACCAGCCAGTTGTGTTGGCTACTTTCACTGCCACCTCAAACCCTGGAGTCATCAGAGGGGGTGACTACAAGGCCAAGCCCCATAATGACATGCTGCTCTTCAATATTTTGATTCACCCATCATTGCAATTGCAGGGATCCACACCTTTGGCACCTAAAAAGGATCCTTACCTAGAGAGGCCACGCTCATATAGTTGTCCAGCATGACTTCCCAGTACAGAGCTCTTTGGTCCGGATCCAGCAGCGCCCACTCGGCCATGGTGAAATACACGGCCATCTCCACAAAGGAAAATGGACACTGAAAGAAAAAGCAGAGATCGTGCCAGGCAAGACTGCGCTCAGGAAATGGGCATTCTGGTAGGTTGGAGGATGGAGAGCTTGGCAGGGGTCAAGGGCGTGGAGTTCAGAGCCTCTCTTGCTCGGACACCTGAGAAGGTACTGCAGGAGCAAAAGCCCCCCTGAGAAAGGAGGGGGAACTCAGACAGTCCTCTGCTCATCTCCCCTACCTGGACTGAAGAGGCGGCAGCCGTTTCCACTTCTCCACAAAGATAACGACTCAGCACTGCCTTTTCACTGCCTGAGAGGGAGAGAATGTTGGAAGAAAGGGTCTGAGCTGAGACTTCATGTTTTCTTTGCTTATGTGGATCCTGCTTCATGCACCCCTGTTCCCAGGTCTGTGGAACTTTGTTCTGTCTACACGCCACAAAATGTGTAACAATTTTGAGTAAACTTGAGGGAGGAGTGGAAGAGAAGCACCAGGTTCCTATGAGCCGGGGGGGGGGGGGGGGGTAAAAACCGTGCCAACACATTTCAGACTTCTGTGACACTTGAAATTTATCCTGTGAACTGCAAAGCTCAAAACAGTGACAGCATCCCTGCTCGATCAGACCAAAGGCCCAGGCTCACCATTCTCCCACTGGCTGGTCCCTCCCAGGTGCCTTTCCACAGAAAGGGGTGGGGAGAAGAAATGAGATCAAACGATACATCATGAACAAAACTGTCAAAAAACCCAGAGGTGATATTCCAGAATGTCTGCTGATGCTCTGATGTCACATCTAGATTTTCAGCAGGATGAGATATCACTGTGACATCAAATCCCCCCCTGGCCCCACCTCCTAAGTTCCCAGGGGTGCCCGGTCAACTCCTCTTTTCTGAGCCACCCTGAGTTCCTCTAACAGGATATATGTGAGACAGGAATTTCTTTTGTATTTTTAATATGTGTGTGTGCACCTGGAAGTCATGGTGACCTCTGGTAACTGACCCCTACTGGAGTCCTGGAGGATATTCAGAGAGGTGGCTGAATGAAGCCTGCCCCCACCTCTGGTATCTCAAGGAGGTCTCCCATCCAACTACTAGCCAGAGTTGACCCTGCTTTAGCGTCCAAGATCTGACTTACCTGGGCTATCCTGGTCAGGGCATGAGACAGGAATATTTTAGTTAATACATGGAATTCACTCCTGCAGAAAGTAGTGCTGGTTACAAGCCTAGACAGCTTCAAGAGGACTGGAGAAACATGTGGAGCAGAAGTCCACGAGTGGCCATTAGCCACAAGGTATAGATGGAACTCTCTGTTGGGCAGTGGTTCCCTATCTTCTTGGTGCTTGTGGGGCAACAGCAGGAGACGTTTAGTAGCTCACGCCCCACTGGTGGACCTCTTGATGGCATCTAGGTTTGGGCCACTGTGCAATGCAGAGTCTACACTAAAAGCCTACACTTCTTCAAGAAGGAATTGGATAAACATCTGCAGCAGAGATCCACAAGGTATAGATGGAACCAAAGCTCCCTCTAAGCTGTGTAGCCTTGTGAGCAAAAGTTCTACTTTGTGAGCTATTGGCATTAAAGTTGTGAGTGAGCGATTTGGCTATTGCATAAATCAGTGCGCTTGGAGCCACCCTTCCTGAGCTAAGACAGAAAGGTGTGAGCCGGAGGCTAAAAAACTGTGAGTTAGCTCACACTGACTCAGCTTAGAGGGAACACTGGATGGAACTCTATGCGAAAGGCAGTGATTCCCTATATTCTTGGTGCTTGCGCAGCAACAGCAGGAGGGGTTTAGGAGCACTGGCCCTGCCGGTGGTCCTCTTTATGGCACCTGGGTTTGGGCCACTGAGTGACACAGAGTCTTGGATTGGATGGGCCACTGGCCTGATACAACATGGCTTCTCTTATATTCTCCTGTGTCCCTATGAGAAGGGAATTGCCCTCCGTGAATCTGTATAATTCCCCCTTCAAGTGACTGGCCACCAGAACATCCTATGGCACTGAGTCTCAGCAGTCCACTCTGCTGTGCAGAAATACTTCTGTCCTCCTGTCCTCAACCTTCTATCCAACAACTTCACAATGTGCCCAAATCTGGGTACAGGTCACCCTTACCACTCAAGAGGGCATCTTGGGAACACTCCTGGGCCTGTGCCTTCTGCTCCTCCTCCAGCACAGATCCTTTCTCCTTAGAGAGCTTCACTTCCATCTTCACAGACGGTCCCCACATCTGAAACGGCAGTAAGGGATACAGGTAAGAGGAGGAATTTGAAAGTCCAAGGAGACGGATCTTGCCCCTGCCTATCCTCCCATGTACATTGATCAACAGAGCTGGTTCAACCACAGCGGCAAGAATCAAGGATGTGGTTTCCTGGAGGAATACATATCAGGCAGGGAGGACTTAGGCTAAGGTCGAAGGTCACAGCTTGAGTGGATGGCATGAAGCTCCCTCACCTGCTCTGCCTGCCGCTTGTCCTCTGCCTGACTCAGGAGGAAACCCTCGGCCAGAGACACCGCCTGAGAACTGGTCTCCGGGTCGCATCCTCTGACCCAGCGCTGCATTTCCTCGGGCAGGATGGCCAGGAATTGCTCCAGGATCACCAGGTCCAGGATCTGCTTCTTGGAGTGCCTCTCCGGCTCCAGCCAGTGGTTACAAAGTCCATGGAGCTGGCTGCAAACCTCTCGGGGCCCAGCAGCCTCCTGGTAGCAGAACTGCCGGAAATGCTGGCGATGCTCCCCTGAGATCTCAGTCTCCTGAGGCAAGACCTCTGGCACCGCTCTTTCCCAGAGTTCAGCACCACTCCTTGCCTGGAGGGGATGGGGGTCTTTCCTTGCTGTCTTCCCAATACCTGGTCCTTCTGCGTCCTGTTCCTCCATCTCCTTCTCTTGAGCTGCCTCTGATTACAAAAAGATGCCTTTACTTACTTGGTATGAAGAGGGAGAGGGGAATACATCAAAAAGGCAGAGAGAAACCTAAAGAAGATGGAGCAACATCACCAACCCTGGTCAAGACACACCCAGGATAAGGGTTAATGTCATTGTGCTGTACTAACTATTGTAGCCTGGTATGAACTATTGTAGACATCTTCTAAGGAGGCCCACCAGAGTCTCCAGGTCCTGATGGCACACACCCAAGAGTTCTTAAGGATGCGAGATACTTGATCCACTAACCCATAGATGTAACCCATCATGAAATTTGGCTGCTGTACCACAAGACTAGAGAGAACCAGGAAATTATGGGCCAGTCAGCCTAACGTCTGTCCTAGGCATATTAGTAGAATCTGTAATCAAAGACAGAATCAATGGCTAGGCACATAGGAGGACAAAGCCTGCTGAGGGAAAACCAGCACGGCTTCTGCATGGGGATGTCCTGCGACCCCAGAGGGTGGACAAAGAGAAATTTTGTCCCTCTCCCAAAATATTAGAACTTGAGGGCATCCAATGAAGCTCATGGGCAGTAGGTTCAGGACAGACGAAAGGAAATACTTCGGTACACAGAGAGTGTTTGAAATGTGGAGTTTGCTGCCAGAGGATGTAGTCATGGCCACAAAAATAAACAGCTTACAAAGGGGACTAGATAAACTCATGGAAGGTGAGTCTACCTACTAGGCACGGTGACTGAGGGGAAACTTCAGATTTGGAGGCACTAAAGCTTACTGTCTCTGAATCCCAGAGCAAGGAGGCAACATCGGGGGAAGGCCTCTCTACCCTGTTATTGGCCCTCCAGAGAGCTGGTTTGTCTGCTGTGGGAGACTGGATGCTGGACTAGATGGACTCTCAGTGGTCTGATCCAGCAGGCCTCTTCTGGTGTCCCTACTACAGGGGTCCTGTCGCTGAGGCCACGATCCTCACACTGATGTGTTTCCTGGTGCCCTTTGTCCCTCCTGGCCTTCTGGGTATGGGCAGGCTGATATGGGGGGGGGGGGGGGGAGGATGGCTCTCTGCCTGTCCCGGGGGAGTTGCCTGGTGCTGTGACTGGTGGGCAATGGTGGTGTTTCCATCGACACCAGGAGCATTACTCGGCTCTCTGCACCTCAGAAACTGATTTTTAAAAAATAAAAAATCCACTCTCCTCTGCTGCAGGGCCTTGAATACCCACTAGCAGCCCCGGCCCCACAGTGGCACTGCCTCAGGGTCTTAGGATGGGGATGCGGTTGATTCCCACTCAGGTAGGGGCTAGGCCCCCCCCCCCAAAAAAATACAGACATGCAATGACTTTTTTCACTTACAGACCAAATTAAGGCTCCTCGCCTTCCCCAGCCCCCCCCCCCGACCTAAAATCTCAAGCAACAGAAATCTCAAGCAACAGTTTTATACATTTTTCCTCGTACTTAAAGACACTTAAAGACTTACAAAGATTATCCCTCCCACCACAGTTACATAGCGGAGCAAAACTGATGCCTAATAGGATTGCCAGTCTCCAGGTGGGGCCTGGAGATCACCCAGATCTCCAGCTGATCGTCGAAGAACCGAGATCCATCCCGCCGCCCCCTCCCCCCCCCCGGAAAAATGCCTGCTTTGGAAGGTAAGCTCTGCGGCATTATACTCCACTGACTTCCCTCCCCAGGCAAAACCCCCCCCCCCCAATTGTCGAGGAATTTTCCGTCGCGGACTTGATCTTTCCTTCCTTCTTTTTCTTTTTTGCAGAATGAAAACGACCAGCAACTGAACGCCGGTTCCATTCACTGAATTTTCCTGGACTTAAAGACACCGAATATCCTCCCTCCCCCCCCCCCAAAAAAATCCTCATTTACAGAGAGGAGAAAACCCGATGCTGGCAGCCGCGTTCTTTTCTTCCAAGAGCGAAGACCTCCTTCCAAGCACACCCACCCCCGACTTACTTGCAAGTCAACCTTTCCCTGGATGCGGCTGCGAGGCCTTCCCCTGCTGCTGCACGTGTGAAGCTCTTCCTCTCTTACACCGTTCAAACCCTTCTCTCTCCCCCCCCCCCCCCCCCAGCGGAAGAGCCTTTCTCCCCGCCCCATTCGGCCTTTCTGGCAACCAGCTCCGTCCCTTTAACCCTCGCACTGCTGGACACAAATGAAAACGCTTCCCGAGATAAACTCATGGAAGGTGAGTCTACCTACTAGGCACGGTGACTGAGGGGAAACGTCACATTTAGATGCACTAAAGCGTAACTTTTGTCCCTGCATTTGCTTTCACACAGTAGCCATCCAGTACCCCTGGAGGGCCAACAGCAGGGCAGAGAGGCCGAGACCTTCCCGAGGTTGCCTCCTGGCTCTGGGATTCAGAGGTCTAGTGCCTCTGACTGTGGAGGTTCCGCTCAGTCACCAGAGCTAGTAGCCATTGACAGACTTCTCCATTAATCTGTCTAATCCTCTTTGAAAGCTGCCTAAACCTATGCCCATCACTATATCCTCTAGAAGCAAATGCCACATCTTAATCTCTTAGGCTCCTCTCAATATTGTCCCGAGTGTTGTATGCAGCCATCATCCCTTTGGACTGACTGGTCCTGACCGGAAGCTCCCCAGGGCACTCCAGACCCAAACATCAGTTTCAGCAAAGCCAAGGATTTCTCCCCCCACCCTGGCAGACACTGCAGCCAGCAACAGGGGCTTCTGTACCATGAAAAACCTTCGCCCACCCATTGCCACACTGCTGGGCTCTCCTGAAAGGGATGGAGAAGGGGCGGTTTTCTCCAAGTCCATTGGAAACCCTAAGAGATACCTGGAACTGCGCAAGCAGGGAGAGGGGAGTAGAGCAGGGCTCCGACCTCCCTTGCTGGATCAGTACCTGCATTCTCCTGCTATTCTCCACCTGGATCAGGGATGCCAGCCTCCAGGCGAGGCCAGGAGACCTCCCAGGATCACAACCGATCTCCAATGAACAGAGATCCAGTCCCCTGGAGAAAACAGCTGGACTTTATAGAGTGGACTCTATGAACATATAGGGCAGAGGTCCATCAGTGGCTATCAGCCACAAGGTACAGATGGAACACTCTGTCCAGGTAAGTGATGCTCTGTATTTTGGGTGCTTGGAGGGGGCAACAGTGGGAGGGCTTCTGGAGTTCTGACTCCCATGGTGGACCTCCTGAGGGCCCTGGGTTTTGGCCACTGAGTGACACAGAGTGTTGGACTGGATGGGCTGTTGGCCTGATCCAGCATGGCTTCCCTTATACTCTTAAGACAAGCGTTGCATCAATTCATCTGAGCTTGGCTTACTAACAGGGCTAGAGAAGATGAAATAGAAGGGATAGGAGACTCCCGTCGTCATGCTGAGACTTGCAGCTATAGGCGATGAGGGTTTGCCTCAAATGAAACAAAGCAGCGTGAGGGGGGGCAGGCTCCTAGCTACGGAAAGAAATGTGGGGGGTGTCCTTCCTTGCTAGCAAACTCCCTTCGATCAAGGGTTCCCTGGAAAGCACCCTTGTAACCAGCTGCCACCACTCAGGGATCTCCGGAGAACATCTAGACTAACACGCCGAGCAGAAGGTATCCTTCAAGCGCAGCAGTAGACCAATAATGAAGTAACTGGGTAGAAACCCTGGAAAATACCTTCTGTCAAACTATGTTGCCTCTGCGCCATCGAGTATGTGGGGAAGAGGTTCAGAGAAATATCTCAGAGAAACGGATTGTACTAAACCAGAGGTCCCCAGCATGGGCCCCACCGTGGGCGCAACTGTGCCCTCTGACCCCTTCCTTGGCGCCTGCCACGTGTTTTTGGGAAGTGAGCAGGCCCAGGTGGGGCTTCTGCCCAGGAAGGCTTCTGATTGGCTGTTGGAGGATTGATTGGATGTGCAGATCCTTTAAAAGGTTGCTTTCGCAGCAGCTGCCACCACAGCAGAAGGACCTGCACCGGGTGACTGGGGGTAAGCTGGGGCGGCCATTTCTTCCTGGCTCCGCCTCACGTGGCAGCCACGTTGTGTCTGCATTTCTCACATGATGTCAGAACTTCAAAGATGCCTGAAGGCTCAAAACGGTTGGGGATCCCTGTAGTGAACAAAGCCAAATAATCTGTCACTCCTCAAGCCAAGAGCCGACCCAGGAGCTCCAGGCACGCCATGCTTATTCTTAACCCTATGGTTTCCAGGAGAAAGAACGCAGGCTCTTGACCGCCCCCACCCCACCCCGTCACCAATGCTGGGGTCAAACACGCTGGGATCATTAAGAGCCCTTTCCTTTCCTCTCTTTCACAAGCTCCCTGGCACACGAAAGCCCTCCAGTGAGCAGCCAAACATTGCAGAGATGATGATGATGATAATGCTGAAGCTTAGGTGGGCATCCCCCTCCGTCTCCACACCCACCCACCTTCAGGTAACGGGAAGCAACCCTCCCCCATGATCCCCTCACCCTTCATGAGACATTCCGTTGCGGGCAGTTTGCCACCCTGGCTGCACCCGGACACGGCGTCCGCCTGCTCCGCTGGGCCCTGAGACCCTCCTCCTTCCCCATGGGAGGGGCCAAGACTCTGGCCATGGTAGCGGGAGCTTAGCAGACCCAGGCAGAGGCGGTGACGGTAGCAAAGGACCAAGAACAAGGGTCCAGGTGGTGGCTCTCCCCGCACCTGTCTGCTATCACAGATGCTACCAGTGTCAGCACTACTCCCCACCCCCTTCTACAGCACACAAGGCACAAGCTTTCAATCCCGTCATCTGTTTGACTGCAGAGTCAAGGCGCGGGCAACCCTCCTCTCCCTGATGCCCGCCCTCCCACTTCCTCCCCATGGTACACGTGAGCACTGGGAATGCACAGCCTCTGTCATTTGGCAATCAAAGGAATGACCAGTTGCTCGTGGACCGGATAAGCATCCTGGACGGGCAGGTTCCAGCCTGCGGGACAGATGTTTGATCCCCATGCCTTAGCTGCGGGTATCCTTCTCTTCTGAGTAGCCAAGTTGGTAATTGGTGCCTCACAGTCTGATAGTTCTAGCCCTGTGTGGCTCAGAAATCCCAAAAGTGGGGCTAGGGGATCCCAGCTGGACATGAACCGTGTGGTCCCAGAGAGTATTTCTCCTCTATGCTTTAGATTCTGGAATTTTCTGGGGGAGTCTGGGAGGTATCTCTGTCCAGGCCTGAACTGTGCAACTCATAAGCCACCGCCGGGGATCTCTCTCCGGAATCCTCTGCCTTCTTCGAATGGGACCCTGGCTCCATGGATCACCCACAGAGCTGGAAAAATGACAGAGGACGGCTGAGCAGAGTTCTAAGCCCATGGAAGTAAACTCTCCTTTGGAATGGAAACGTCAAACCCTTTGAGAGCCCAGGTGCTGAGGTGGGAAACAATTTCCAATCCTCTATTTTTCAGCTGAAAAGATTAGATTTGTAAAGGTTCATTCTTTCATACATTAATAGGGAATGGGTACTGTTGCCAACATAACATTTGGTCAGCTAGTCAGTTTCAACATTGTAATGCCTGCTGTTCAAGGAAGGTCTGGGCCACCATTTGGGGCACCCCATCTGGGGCATCAGCACCCCAAAGCAACCGGGCCAAGACATTTGTGCCTTAGTTGAAACAGTCACTATTATTTCCTGGAAGGCCTTTAGCTTCTCTCTGTCACAGGTTCTTTTCTCAAGAACTACCAGTCCCAGAGTTCACTGTGCCTGCACAGAGCCGGGGGGGGGGGGTCATTGATTCTCAGGTGTCACAGACATGCTCCTTTGGAGGAGAATATCTGAGTGCTCATGACTTAAGGCAGCCATGCACTGGTAGCTGTCCAGTTAGCTAGCTAATCCTCCCCCCCCCCAAAGGAAGCATTCTAGCCAGAATTAATTCTCCATACAGAAGAAGAAAGAGAAATTGAAGCGATGCGGACTTTTAAGATTCTACTGAAAAATAGCAGGACAGAGAGAACAAGCATGAAGAGAAAAATAAAAGCAGTCTCCCTTAGGCATTCACTTGGAGGGAAGCTCCCTGCCTCCCCCCAGAACTGACACCCTCCTTGTAAACTTTGACACACACGCACCCTTTGTAAACTGAAGTCCATGCAGGATCTCCAACTATCAAGGATCCTTTTGGCTTCTGAGATGGCAAATGGTGCGTAAACGATTCCAGCACAGCCAGGCTCTCTGCCACTGAAAAGAGGCACTGAGAGTTGACACTGATAGCTGACTTCAAAAAGTGGCTCCGACAGCCACGGATAGCTGTTTTCAACAAACCACAGTCCATGGGCCAGCTAACTCACAGAGAAGATGAAGAAAGGGGTCCAATGTGCGGAATCCAGGAAGCCTGTTATTTGGTTTCTTGGCCGCTGTATATTCTGCCTCATACATGTTAAACAAAGGACCAAGGTTGATCAGCTTTCAACGAAGGCAACGTTTCATAGTTCTTATCAACAGTGCAATACTAAACAAACCTTAGGAATCATTAGTAATGATACAGCAGATAAAACAAACCAATGGAGATTGAACAATGGAGTTGTGACAGTGGATCAAAGTGAAATGTGTCCTTCTGCAGGGACCACAGAGCCAAACTATTAAAGGTAAACTTAATACAAACTACAACACACGATGCAACCTTTTGTTGCGGGTCCCCTCTTGTCCCTTCTAACTCTGTGTCAAGGAACTGGTCTCCTTGAAGAGAGTTTTCCTGTGTAAGTGTTAGCTTTCTTGACTACAGAAGTCAATACCCCCGCCCGCCGGCTTGTTAACAGAATGGCTGCTTCCACTGGCAGAAGTGATTAACTTGCAGCAGCTGAGAACTGTCATCTAAAGTGGTCGACAGTTTGCAATTCAGAGATCAATCCTGGTAACAGCTTTCCATTGGCTAAATGGCTTTTTTTTTCTGCACTGAGGAGTACAGCCCCACCAGAAAGAAAATTTGCCCCACAAGCCATAAAATCCTGGCTACGGGCCTGCATACACCCAGAAGAAAACTTTGTAGGCTGCTCTTTTTCTCGGCAGAGGGGGTGCTTAAAAGCTGCTTCGGGAACTGCAGGCTTCTTCAATTTATCCTGTGAGCGTGAAGAAGCCCAGGAGAGCAGCGCCACCTTCTTGAAGTATGCTGGTAAGATCAGGCTCTTAACATCGTGCCCTGGCAAACCTTCCTCCTGTCCCTCTGTCTTTTTCAGTTTTGTCACAGTTTTCCATTTTGTTGCTAATATTAATCTAACTGCAGTAAGCAAGTATTTAAACAGGTCTTGTGAGATTTTTACAGCGTTGTTTGGTATTATTCCCAATAGCACAGTCTCTGATTTCAAACAACATTTAGAGATCTGTCCTGATAACAGCTTTCTATTGGCTAAATGGCTTTTCTTTCTGCACTGAGAACTTCAGCCCCACCAGAAGAAAATTTGCCCCACGAGCGACTTTGGGCTCAGGAAGCAATTTTTATTTAGGCCAGTTTTGCCAGGGATCCTGGAGGTTTTTTGCCATCTTCTGGGCATGGAACACGGGTCACTGGGGGTCTTTGTAAGGGGAGATATTTGAGAACTTTCTGCATTGTTCAGGGGGTTGGACTAGATCAGTGGTTCTCATCCTGTGGGTCGCAACCCCTTTTGGGGTCGAACGACCATTTCACAGGGGTCGCCGGCTGGCGTCCAAGCCTGCCCCTCCAGGCCAGCAGGAAAGGGCCCTGTGCTCAATCGAGCGCGAGGTCTGCTCTCCCAGCTCTTTGCCCTCAAAGGGAGCTTTTCCTTTAAGGGCAAAGAGCAGGGGTTGGTTGGGGCTGGAGCCCCGCCCCCTGCTTCCTGCAGCCCTCAGTGGGGCCACAAGGAAGAAGAAGCCAGCGGGTAAGGCAGTGGCCGCTTTCCCCAGCCCCCGCCGCCATCTTTCCTGGGCTCCGCACTTCAGTGGGGAGCCCAGGAACAGAGGCTCCAGCTGTTCCCCGGTCTTTTCTGGGCTTCGCACTTTGGTGGGGAGCCCAGGAAAGGAGGCTCCAGCTGCCCCCTCACCCCCACCACTGTCTTTCCTGGGCTTCTCGCTGAAGTGCGGAGCCCAGGAAAGAAGGCTCCAGCCACCCCCCACTGCCGTCTTTCCTGGGCTCCGCGCCAAAGCAGAGCCCAGGAAAGAAGGCTCTCTCCCCCCAGCTGCCTTTCCTGGGCTGCAACAGCCTCTCCCCCCCCCCCACTGCCTTTCCTGGGCTCCACACCAAAGCCCAGAGCTCAGGAAAGGCTGCAACAGGCTCTCCCCCCACCTACCTTTTTTCCTTCCTTTTTCTCTCTCTCTTCCCCCCCCCCACCTACCTACCTCTCTCTCTCTCTCTCTTCATTTTTGTTTGGCAGAACACTACTGTTGCTTGCGGGACTTTAGGGGACATCTGCACAGAAAGAGTCCAGTGCATCCATAAACCTAGGGTTCTTCTGCCAGTGAAGTAGGGTTGCCAACTCCAGGTTGAGGAAATCCCTGGAGATTTGGGAGTGGAGCCTGAGGAGGGTGGGGTTTGGCGGAAGGAGGGACCTAAGCAAGGCATAATGCCATGGATTCCACTTCCAAAGCAGCCATTGATCTGATCTCTGTAGTTTGGAGCTCAGTTGTAATTCCAGGAGATCTCCAGACCCCACCTGTAGGCTGGCAACCCTAAACATTCATATTAAGCGTACTAGTTCTGCAGGAAGGCAAGCTGATTGCCATGGGAACCTAACCTTTAGGAACTGATTCCAATCCAGTGTGGGAATAATGTTTGGACATAAGATATTGGTTCAGGCAAGATTTTGTATAGATGGGACAAAAAATAATGTTTTTATTGGTTTTGTCAAAACCGTTTGGACACCACAACAAACAATTTTATGGTTGGGGGTCACCACAACATGAGCAACTGTATTAAACGGCTGCAGCATTAGGAAGGTTGAGAACCACCGGACTAGATGGTCCTGGAGGTCCCATCCAACTGTGTGAGTCTATGATTCTTTGATTGCTGGCCAGGATTCGATTTCTCCTTGTGAATTTATTATATCATTACAGTGTAAAAGGTCATTATTTTTCCTTTCATGTCTATCATAATTGGTGACATTACAGGTGATCTTGTAGGGCTAATTCTTCATCTTAGAATAATAAGAATCATAGAGTTGGAAGAGGCCATACAGGCCATCTAGTCCAACCCCCTGCTCAATGCAGGATCAGCCTAGATCATCCCTGACAAGGGTTTCTTCATCCGCTGCTTGAAGACTGCCGGGGGGGGGGGGGGGAGCTCACCACCTCCCCAGGCAGCTGATTCCACTGCTAAACTACTGACTGTTATAAAGTTCTTTCCAATATCCAGCCGGTACCTTCCCGCCCTTAACTGAAACCTGTGATTTTGAGTCTTCTCCTCTGCTGCCCACAGGAACAGCTCCCTGCCCTCCTCTACATGATTGCCCTTCAAGTAATTCAAGAGAGCCATCCTGTCCCCCCTCAACCTCCTCTTCTCACGACTGAACATTCCCAAGTCCCTCAGCCTTTCCTCACAGGGCTTCTTGGTCTCCAGGCCACCGATCATCCTTGTC
Source organism: Lepidodactylus listeri (assembly GCA_029233225.1). Taxonomy (NCBI): domain Eukaryota; kingdom Metazoa; phylum Chordata; class Lepidosauria; order Squamata; family Gekkonidae; genus Lepidodactylus; species Lepidodactylus listeri. The sequence continues at coordinate 96,933,660 of JARCFY010000011.1, read as the reverse complement.
ACCCTCCTCTGCACCCGCTCCATTCTGTCCACGTCCTATTTGAAGTGAGGCTTCCAGAAGTGCACACAAGACTCCAGGTGCAGCCTGACCAATGCAGTGTATAACGGGACTATGACATCTTGCGATTTGGATATGATGTGTCTATTGATACACCACAAGATTGCTTTAGCCTTGTAATCTCCCACCTCTTCAGTAGGCTGTCTCTGATTATATGACTTTCATTTTTCCCCTCCACCTTCCTATTTCCTTTGGGAAGTCCTTTTCCCTTATTAGGGTGGTGAGAATAGAGCTAGGTCTGCTTGGAAGCAAACAGGGGCCCATGGCCTTCTATCACCTTGCCAGACCTAACTCTGACCATTCAAAAGGCTTCTCCCCTGAGTGGTTCTTTGATGTTTTTGAAGACTGGAATTCTGACTGAATCTCCTTCCACACTCTGACTGAACCTCCTTCCACACTCTGCGCAAAAGGCTTCTCCCCTGTGTGGGTTCTTTGATGCCTTCGAAGACCAGAACTCTCACTGAATCTCTTTCCACACTCAGGGCATTCAAAAGGCTTCTCCCCTGTGTGGATTCTTTGATGATTCTGAAGACTGGAATTTCCGACTGAATCTCTTTCCACACTCTAAGCATTCAAAAGACTTCTCCCCTGTGTGGGTTCTTTGATGCCTTTGAAGATTGGCACTCTGACTGAATCTCTTTCCACACTCTGAGCATTCAAAAAGGCTTCTCCCCTGTGTGGTTCTTTGATGCACTTGAAGACTGCCACTCTGACTGAATTTCTTTCCACACTCTGAGCATTCAAAAGTCTTCTCCCCTGTGTGGGTTCTTTGATGCTTTTGAAGACTGCCACTCCGACTGAATTTCTTTCCACACTCTGAGCATTCAAAAGACTTCTCCCCTGTGTGGGTTCCTTGATGCTTTTGAAGACTGGAATTCTGACTGAATCTCTTTCCACACTCTGAGCATTCAAAAGACTTCTCCCCTGTGTGGGTTCCTTGATGCTTTTGAAGACTGGAATTCTGACTGAATCTCTTTCCACACTCTGAGCATTCAAAAGTCTTCTCCCCTGTGTGGGTTCTTTGATGCTTTTGAAGACTGGAATTCTGACTGAATCTCTTTCCACACTCTGAGCATTCAAAAGTCTTCTCCCCTGTGTGGGTTCTTTGATGCTTTTGAAGTTCGGAACTCTGACTGAATCTCTTCCCACACTCTGGGCATTCAAAAGATTTCTCCCCTGTGTGGGTTCTTTGATGATATTGAAGATTGCCACTCTGAATGAATCTCTTCCACACTCTGAGCATTCAAAAGGCTTCTCCCCTGTGTGGGTTCTCTGATGCCTTTGAAGACTGCCACTCAAACTGAATCTCTTTCCACACTCTGAGCATTCAAAAGGCTTCTCCCCTGTGTGGGTTCTTTGATGCTCTTGAAGATGGCCACTATACCTGAATCTCCTTCCACACTCTGGGCACTCAAAAGGCTTCTCCCCTGTGTGGATTCTTTGATGCTTTTGAAGATTGCCACGCCAACTGAATCTCTTTCCGCACTCTGAGCATTCAAAAGGCTTCTCCCCACTGTGCGTTCTTTGATGCCTTTGAACACCGGAACTCTGACTGCATCTCTTTCCACAGTCTGGGCATTCAAAAGGTTTCTCTCCTGTGTGGGTTCTTTGATGATATTTAAGATTGCCACTCTGACTGAATCTCTTTCCACACTGAGAGCATTCCAAAAATCTTCTGTACTATGTGCATTTTTTGGTGCACCTGAAGCTGTGCTCTGTATCTGAAGTACTTTCCACAGTAACAGCATTTACATGCCTCCATTTTCATATGGTTTGGAAAACATACTTTACCCTTTCTTCCAACGGGAAAACGTCATTCCACTCTTGGAGCAGATAAATGACTTCACTCCTGAATGAGTCCTGTGGAGACGGCTGCGGACTGGGATTTCATGGAAGCTCCCTTCTTGGGGAGGAATGGACTGGACCCGTCTCTTCACCGTACGGCTTCCTTCTTTCCTCTGTGGTCCATCTTTATTCCCAAAGATTCCTTTGACCTGTTCATTCTGGGCCTTTTCCATGAAGAACCCCTGAAATTCCCCAACTGACTCTTCAACGTCTCCTGCTGGAATAAAGAGGGAGATCCAATCACCATTCACACAAAAAGCCAAGCCACCCATCACTAATGAGTGTGCATTTTATCTCCTGAGCCGCTGCTCACAAGTTTTCGCTGGCCAGCCCTCCACTAGAGCCTTTTCTGTCTTCTGTCTATCCCTCCCCTCCCCAGAACTCCTCAAACATAACTGACCACGGTACGAAGTGACGGGTATCTGACTCATCCTGCAAAGGTTTTCTTAAGTAAATACCTTTCCTTTCTTGAATACCCAGTATTTAAGGACAGTGCAGTCCCTATAGGGGCTAAAAGAGCCACGACTGGGCTCAGCCCCGGAAAGAATTCCCAAGATCTCAACCCCCAAAGTCCTCCTTCCCTCCCTCTTTACCCAGTGGGCTTTATCATGCTATGCAAGCAAGACCTAAGAAGTCAAGCAGAAATCTACCATGGGTATTCTTTGCCCTTTCCCTTGACATAATGATGACGCAGACTCACTCGATGCCAGTTCATTCGGAAAGGAAACATTCTGTTGAGATCCTTTTGAGAAACTCTCCAGCCCTTTCTCCATCTCCACTGCAGTCTCTCGCATATCCGTGCCTTCTTTGGAGCCAGAAAAAGAGGAGGAAGAGTGACACACGGCCTTTGTCTGTCGCCACCTCAGGCCGTGTCACCCACCCTGCCTCTCAAGCTGGCCACAGCACTGCCCACAGTTGCCCCTGGACCAGCCATGTCTGCTGGCTGCTTTCACTGCCACCTCAAATCTTGGAGTGGTCAGAGGGGGTGACTACAAGGCCAAGCCCCATAATGACATACTGCTCTTCAATATTTTGTTTCACCCATCATTGCAATCGCAGGGATCCACACCTTTGGCACCTAAAAAGGATCCTTACCTAGAGAAACCACGCTCATATAGTTGTCCAGCATGACTTCCCGGTACAGAGCTCTTTGGTCCGGATCCAGCAGAGCCCACTCGGCCACGGTGAAATACACAGCCACCTCCTCAAAAGAAAATGGACACTGAAAGAAAAAGCAGAGATCGTGCCAGGCAAGACTGCACTCAGGAAACGGGCATTCTGGTAAGGTGGAGGATGGAGAGCTTGGCAGGGGTCAAGGGCGTGGCGTTCAGAGCCTCTCTTGCTCGGACACCTGAGAAGCCACTGCAGGAGCAAAAGCCGCCCTGAGAAAGGAGGGGGAACTCAGGCAGTCCCCTGCTCATCTCCCCTACCTGGACTGCAGGGGCGGCAGCTGTTTCCACTCCTCCAATAAGACGACGACTCTCCACTGCCTTTTCACTGCCTGAGAGGGAGAGAATGTTGGAAGAAAGGGTTTGAGCGGAGACTTCATGTTTTCTTTGCTTGTGCGTATCCTGCTTCATGCACCCCTTTTCCCAGGTCTGTGGAACTTTGTCCTGTCTACACGCCACAAAATGTGTAACAATTTTGAGTAAACTTGAGGGAGGAGTGGAAGAGAAGCACCAGGTTCCTATGAGCCGGGGGGGGGGGGGGGTAAAAACCGTGCCAACACAGTTCAGACTTCTGTGACACTTGAAATTTATCCTGTGAACTGCAAAGCTCAAAACAGTGACAGCATCCCTGCTCGATCAGACCAAAGGCCCAGGCGCACCATCCTCCCACTGGCTGGTCACTCCCACATGCCTTTCCACAGAAGGGTGTGGGGAGAAGAAATGAGATCAAACGATACATCATGAACAAACCTGTCCAAAAACCCAGAGGTGACATTAGCACAGCTGAGAACTCAAGGCTAATATCAAGCGGATTCCAGAATGTCTGCTGATGCTCTGATGTCACATCTAGATTTTAAGCAGGATGAGACATCACTGTGACATCAAATTCCCCCCCTGGTCCCACCTCCTAAGTTCCCAGGGGTGCCAGGTCAACTCCTCTTTTCTGAGCCACCCTGAGTTCCTCTAACAGAATATATGTGAGACAGGAATTTCTTTTGTATTTTTAATATGTGTGTGTGCACCTGGAAGTCATGGTGACCTCTGGTAACTGACCCCAACTGGAGACCTGCAGAATATTCTGAGAGGTGGCTGAATGAAGCCTTCCCCCCACCTCTGGTATCTCAAGGAGGTCTCCCATCCAACTACTAGCCAGAGTTGACCCTGCTTTAGCTTCCAAGATCTGACTTGCCTGGGCAATCCTGGTCAGGGCATGAGATAGGAATATTTTAGTTAATACGTGGAATTCACTCCTGCAGGGAGTAGTGCTGGTTACAAGCCTAGACAGCTTCAAGAGGATTGGAGAAACATGTGGAGCAGAAGTCCACGAGAGGCCATTAGCCACAAGGTATAGATGGAACTCTCTGTTGGGCAGGGGTTCCCTGTCTTCTTGGTGCTTGTGGGGCAACAGCAGGAGACGTTTAGCAGCTCACGCCCCATTGGTGGACCTCTTGATGGCACCTAGGTTTGGGCCACTGTGTGATGCACAGTCTACACGATAAGCCTACACTTCAAGAAGGAATTGGATAAACATCTGGAGCAGAGATCCACAAGGTATAGATGGAACTCTATGCGAAAGGCAGTGATTCCCTATATTCCTGGCACTTGCCAGCAACAGCGGGAGGGGTTTAGGAGCACTGGCCCTGCTGGTGGACCTCTTGATGGCACCTGGGTTTAGGCCACTGAGTGACACAGAGTCTTGGATCGGATGGGCCATTGACCTCATCCAACATGGCTTCTCTTATATTCTCCTGTGTCCCTATGAGAAGGGCATTGCCCACCATGAATCTGTATAATTCCCCCCTCAAGTGACTGGCCACCAGAACATCCTATGGCACTGAGTCTCAGCAGTCCACTCTGCTGTGCAGAAATACTTTCTTCCTCCTTTCCTCAACCTTCTATCCAACAACTTCACAATGTGCCCAAATCTGGGTACAGGTCACCCTTACCACTCAAGAGGGCATCTTGGGAACACTCCTGGGCCTGTGCTTTCTGCTCCTCCTCCAGCACAGATCCTTTCTCCTTAGAGAGCTTCACTTCCATCTTCACAGACGGTCCCCACATCTGAAACGGCAGTAAAGGATACAGGTAAGAGGAGGAATTTGAATGTCCAAGGAGACGGATCTTTCCCCTGCCTATCCTCCCATGTACATTGATCAACAGAGCTGGTTCAACCACAGTGGCAAGAATCAAGGATGCGGTTTCTATCAACCCCGGTGAAATTCCTGGAGGAATACATATTAGGCAGGGAGGACTTAGGCTAAGGTCGAAGGTCACAACTTGAATGGACGGCATGAAGCTCCCTCACCTGCTCTGCCTGCCGCTTGTCCTCTGCCTGACTCAGGAGGAAACCCTCGGCCAGGGACACCGCCTGGGAACTGGTCTCCGGCCCGCATCCTCTGACCCAGCGCTGCATTTCCTCGGGCAGGATGGCCAGGAATTGCTCCAGGATCACCAGGTCCAGGATCTGCTTCTTGGAGTGCCTCTCCGGCTCCAGCCAGTGGTTACAAAGTCCATGGAGCTGGCTGCAAACCTCTCGGGGCCCAGCATCCTCCTGGTAGCAGAACTGCCGGAAACGCTGGCGATGCTCCTCTGAGATCTCAGTCTCCTGAGGCAGGACCTCTGGCACCGCTCTTTCCCAGAGTTCAGCACCACTCCTTGCCTGGAGGGGATGGGGGTCTTTCCTTGCTGTCTTCCCAATACCTGGTCCTTCTGGGTCCTGCTCCTCCATCTCCTTCTCTTGAGCTGCCTCTGATCACAAAAAGATGCCTTTACTTACTTGGTATGAAGAGGGAGCAACATCACCAACCCTGGTCAAGACACACCCAGGATAAGGGTTAATGTAATTGTGCTGTACTAACTATTGTAGCCTGGTATGAACTATTGTAGACATCTTCTAAGGAGGCCCACCAGAGTCTCCAGGTCCTGATGGCACACACCCAAGAGTTCTTAAGGATGCGAGATACTTGATCCACTAACCCATAGATGTAACCCATCATGAAATTTGGCTGCTGTACCACAAGACTAGAGAGAACCAGGAAATTATGGGCCAGTCAGCCTAACGTCTGTCCTAGGCATATTAGTAGAATCTGTAATCAAAGACAGAATCAATGGCTAGGCACATAGGAGGACAAAGCCTGCTGAGGGGAAACCAGCATGGCTTCTGCACGGGGATGTCCTGCGACCACAGAGGGTGGACAAAGAGAAATTTTGTCCCTCTCCCAAAATACTAGAACTTGAGGGCATCCAATGAAGCTCATGGGCAGTAGGTTCAGGACAGACGAAAGGAAATACTTCGGTACACAGAGAGTGTTTGAAATGTGGAGTTTGCTGCCAGAGGATGTAGTCATGGCCACAAAAATAAACAGCTTACAAAGGGGACTAGATAAACTCATGGAAGGTGAGTCTACCTACTAGGCACGGTGACTGAGGGGAAACTTCAGATTTGGAGGCACTAAAGCTTACTGTCTCTGAATCCCAGAGCAAGGAGGCAACATCAGGGGAAGGCCTCTCTACCCTGTTATTGGCCCTCCAGAGACCTGGTTGGGGCCACTGTGTGAGACAGGATGCTGGACTAGATGAACTCTCAGTGGTCTGATCCAGCAGGCCTCTTCTGGTGTCCCTACTACAGGGGTCGTGTCACTGAGGCCACGATACTCACACTGATGTGTTTCCTGGTGCCCTTTGTCCCTCCTGGCCTTCTGGGTATGGGCAGGCTGATATTGGGGGGGGGGGGGGAGGATGGCTCGCTGCCTGTCCCGGGGGAGTTTCCTGATGCTGTGACTGGTGGGCAATGGTGGTGTTTCCATCGACACCAGGAGCATTACTCGGCTCTCTGCACCTCAGAAACTGATTTTTAAAAAATAAAAAATCCACTCTCCTCTGCTGCAGGGCCTTGAATACCCACTAGCAGCCCCGGCCCCACAGTGGCACTGCCTCAGGGTCTTAGGATGGGGATGCGGTTGATTCCCACTCAGGTAGGGGCTAGGCCCCCCCCCCAAAATACACAGACATCCAATGACTTTTTTCACTTACAGACCAATTTAAGGCTCTTCGCCTTCCCCAGCCCCCCCGACCTAAAATCTCAAGCAACAGAACTCCAGTTTTATACATTTTTCCTCGTACTTAAAGACACTTAAAGACTTACAGACAAAGATTATCCCTCCCACCCCATTTACACCCAGAATAACAGTTGATCGTCCGAGAACAGAGATCCATCCCGCGCCCCCCCCCCCCCGGAAAAATGCCTGCTTTGGAAGGTAAGCTCTGCGGTATATTCTACTCCGCTGACTTCTCTCCCCGGGCTCCCCCCCCCCCCCCCCCCCCAATTGTCCAGGAATTTTCCATCGCGGACTTGATAGCAGTTTCTTTTTCTTTCCTTCCTTCTCTTTCTTTTTTGCAGAATGAAACCGACCAGCAACTGAACGCCGGTTCCATTCACTGAATTTTCCTGGATTTAAAGACACCGAATATCCTCCCTCCCCCCCAAAAAAATCCTCAGTTAGAGAGAGGAGAAAACCCGATGCTGGCAGCCGCGTTCTTTTCTTCCAAGAGCGAAGACCTCCTTCCAAGCACACCCACCCCCGACTTACTTGCAAGTCAACCTTCCCTGGATGCGGCTGCGAGGCCTTCCCCTGCTGCTGCACGTGTGAAGCTCTTCCTCTCTTACACCGTTCAAAACCTTCTCTCTCTCTCCCCCCACCCCCACCCCCCACCCCCGCGGAAGAGCCTTTCTCCCCGCCCCATTCGGCCTTTCTGGCAACCAGCTCCGTCCCTTTAACCCTCGCAGTGCTGGACACAAATGAAAACGCTTCCCGCCCTCTTTCCAGCTCCCGGGCCCGGACGGAGGGACCAGTCTCCAGCCAGGCTGTCTCCAGCGACGCCCTCTGCGGCTCAGCGGGGCTCCTCGGGAGGAATCCTGCCCCTGCCCCCGGCCTCCACCCCTGCTGCTGCCTTGTTGATGGGATCTCTCCTCTCTGGAACCAGAGGACTGTCCTGACTCGCTGTGCATCGTCACCCGCCTTGGGTGGAGTCCCTGCGAGAAAGGCTGACCACAAGGGATGCCAATAAAATACCAATAAAGATCGGCGCTCTCCACGTGCCCACAGTTGCTCCCTTCTGATCAGCAACCGATCAGTCAATATAAGTGCCATAGAGACCTCCTTTGCATGGCGGGAGACCAATAGACTTCACAGCCTTCCAAGGGGCCAACTGGGATATGTTTCCGCACCAGAAGCTACAGGGCAGAGAGAAAACCAGAAAGAAAGAATCGCAAACTTCCTGGTGGGATCTCCAGACTGCAGAGACCGATTCTCCTGGAGGAAATGGCAGCTTTGGTGAGGGGACTCCTTGGCATTATGTCCCACAGAGGACCGTCCCCTTCTCAAAACCAAGGCGCCCTCCCCAAATTTCCAGGAATTTCCCAACCTGGAGTTGGCAACCCTACACAAAGCAGAGGTCTCCTGAGTTCTTCCCTACATCCCTCCTGGGGTGGGGTGGGGGGGGGAATTCTCCCCTGACCTGAGCACAGCAGCTGCTTCAGCACCAGGCCAAAGAAGGTCCAGTCCAGGATGTTTGGAAATGAGGCTGCTCCACTGCCTGGGAGGGAGACAGGGAAGGTGGGAATCCACACACTTTCCGCCCATTGTTTCTTTCTAGGCACACAAGGGCAACATCATGCAACTCCAAGTTGACACAAGGCTGGATCCTAGGAGGCCTCCTCACATGAAATATTTTCCTTGTGTCTTTTGATTTCTTTATTGGAGTAAGTGCAATACATCTGGCTAAATAAATTTGGCTTTTTAAATAATAGGTATCATTATTGGACACAGCATTTTATATTGTGATTGAAATATTATTTTCTTCCTTAACAGTGCTCCTGTTTTGGTCCTATATCTGCTGTCTTTGGATTGTAATAGGAGCCTGTTTGTACCTTAGAATCAGAGAGCTGGGACCTCCAGGGTCATCTAGTCCCCCCTCTCAGTGACCCCTCTGAAGAAGGCCCAATTCGGTCGAAACACATTAGGTCACGACTGTTTTCTCCTGGACATACGTAACTTTCTACTCCATTAGGAGGCTTGTATTGTGCCTTGGTATGCTTTTAACGTCTTTGTAATAAATACTTGTATTTTTACGTACAATTAGTTCATATTTCATTTTCGTAACTTTCTACTCCATTAGGAGGCTTGTGTTGTGCCTTGGTATGCTTTTAACGTCTTTGTAATAAATACTTGTATTTTTACGTACAATTAGTTCATATTTCATTTTAGCTTTTGGCCCTACATTTGCTTTCACACACTAGCCCTGTAGTGAACAAAGCCAAATAATCTGTCACTCCTCAAGCCAAGAGCCGACCCAGGAGCTCCAGGCACGCCATGCTTATTCTTAACCCTATGGTTTCCAGGAGAAAGAACGCAGGCTCTTGACCGCCCCCACCCCACCCCGTCATCAATGCTGGGGTCAAACACGCTGGGATCATTAAGAGCCCTTTCCTTTCCTCTTTCACAAGCTCCCTGGCACACGAAAGCCCTCCAGTGAGCAGCCAAACATTGCAGAGATGATGATGATAATGATGAAGCTTTGGTGGACGTCCCCCTCCATCTCCCCCCACCCGCCTTCAGGTAACGGGAAGCAACCCTCCCCCGTGGCTGCCCCAGTGACCCCCTCACCCTTCACGAGACATTCCGTTGTGGGCAGTTTGCCGCCCTGGCTGCACCCGGACATGGTGTCCGCCTGCTCCGTTGGGCCCTGAGACCCTCCTCCTTCCCCATGGGAGGGGCCAAGACTCTATCCATGGCAGCGGGGGCTTAGCAGGAACCGGCAGCGGTGGTGACGGTAGCAAAGGACCAAGAACAAGGGTCCAGGTCGTGGCTCTCCCCCCAATAGCTCCCCGCGCCTGTCTGCTATCACAAATGCAACCAGTGTCAGCACTACTCCCCACCCCCCTCTACAGTAGACAAGGCACAAGCTTTCAAGGCCGCCGTCTGTTTGACTGCAGAGTAAAGGCGCGGGCAACCCTCCTCTCCCTGATGCCCGCCCTCCCACTTCCAACGCCTGGTACACGTGAGCACTGGGAATGCACAGCCTCTGTCATCTGGCAATCAAAGGAATGACCAGCTGCTCGCGGACCGGATAAGCGTCCTGGACGGGCAGGTTCCAGCCTGCGGGTCGGATGTCTGATACCCATTTCTTAGCTGGGGTATCCTTCTCTTCTGAGTTGCCAAAATGGTAATTCAGGCCTCACGGTCTGATAGTTCTAGCCCTATGTGGCTCAGAAATCCCAAAAGTTGGGCTGGGGGACCCCAGCTGGACGTGAACCGTGTGGTCCCAGAGAGTATTTCGCCTCCATGCTTTAGATTCTGGAATTTTCTGGGGGAGTCTGGGAGGTATCTGTGTCCAGGCCTGAACTGTGAGACTCATGAGCCACCGCCGGGGATCTCTCTCCAGAGTCTTCTGCCTCCTTCGAACAAGAGCCTGGCTCCACGGATCACCCCAGAGCTGGAAAAATGACTGAGGACGGCTGAGCAGAGTCAGGCCGTCTAAGCCCATGGAAGTAAACTCTCCTTTGGAATGGAAACGTCAAACCCTTTGAGAGCCCAGGTGCTGAGGTGGGAAACATTTTCCAATCCTCTATTTTTCTGCTGAAAAGATTAGATTTGTAAAGGTTCATTCTTTCATACATTAATAGGGAACGGGTACAATTGCCAAAATAACATTTGGACAGTTTCAAAATTGTAATGCCTGCTGTTCAAGTAAGGTCTGGGCCGCCATTTGGGGCACCAGCACCCCGAAGCAACCGGGCCAAGACATTTGTGCCTTAGGTTTTTTTTGGGGGGGGGGGGGTGTTATTAATTATTATTAGTTTTAACAAAAATATACATGTAATACTTTCCCCCCAGAATATAACGTATTATGTGGTTTTTCACCACCACAATAAACGTTTATCTACACAGCTAGTACTATACTCTTATCAGTTTTTCATACTTCACAGCTTATTGCCTAACAACTATATACCATACCAGTTAAATATCAAAGAAGGAATCAAACTCTAACCTCAAAGCCATTTGTGTAATTGAGACCAATCAGAAGTCGCTATTATCTTCTGGAGGGCCTTTAGCCTTTTTACGCATTGGGTGAATACTGGCTTGACAGTGCCTTTGAGCCTGAGCAGAATACTTTGCCAGCCCATCCCCTTTTAATAAAAACTTTTACAAGGTAGTGTTCAGAATTCCAAATATGAGTAGTATATAAGGCAAAATGGTGTAAACGAACAAAATAAAACTACACAAAAAGCAACAAGTAAAAAAACCCGATTATTTGAACTTCTCATGCCAAGTGCATCCCATTGCTTCAGAGCCAACACAGAAAAGGCCCTGCTCTTGAACAACGCCAGCACCTTAAGGTATGATGGGAACTGAAGTTGTATACAGTGCAGACGTTTCAAAACACTTACTGTATTTTGTCACCAGTTCACAGCCATTCATGAGCCCTGCATTAAAGCAGAGAGAGATAATGTGGTTGAGGGGCTTCTCTCTGTCACAGGTTCTTTTCTCAAGAACTACCAGTCCCAGAGTTCATTGTGCCTACGCAGAGCGGGGGGGGGGGGGACATTGATTTTCAGGTGTCACAGACATGCTCCTTTGGAGGAGAATATCTGAGTGCTCATGACATAAGGCAGCCATGCACTGGTAGCTGTCCAGTTATTTATTTTATTTTATTTTTGGAATTTATATCCCGCCCTCCTCGCCACACGGCGGGCTCAGGGCGGCTAACAACAGCCATTATGGCATAATACATTATTTGGTTAAAAAAATGTTTAAACAACGCTAAAACATCCTATCACATTACATATGGATGGCATTTACTTCAGTGCAATTATCAAACAGCAATCATGCAAATCCCCATATCTGCTCAGGCATTGGCAGTCAAAGATCAGGCCAGGGCCAGATATAAACACTGTGGACGGCCCCTATTTGAAAGCCTGGCGGAAGAGCTCCGTCTTACAGGCCCTGCGGAATTGTAATAGATCCCGCAGGGCCTTGATGTTATCCGGGAGCTCATTCCACCAGTAAGGGGCCGCCACAGAAAATGCCCTGGCCCTTGTGGCTGCTAAGCGGGGCTCCCTTGGCCCTGGGACGGTCAGGCGGTTTGGGATCCGGATCTAAGCGCTCTCTGGGGAATATATGGTGAGAGGCGGTCCTTCAAGTAAGTAGGTCCTCGGCCATATAGGGCTTTATAGGTGAGTACCAGCACCTTGAACCTTATTCGGTATGCTATAGGCAGCCAGTGCAGTGCTTTTAGGGCGGGCGGGACATGCTCCCGGACCGGGAGACCTGTCACCAGCCGTGCCGCTGCATTCTGCACCAGCTGCAGCCTCCGGATTTGGCACAAGGGCAGCCCCATGTAGAGGGCGTTACAGTAGTCCAATCTTGAGGTGACCAGAGCATGGATCACTGTGGCCAGATCGTCGCGCTCGAGGAAGGGGACCAACTGCTTGACCAGCCGTAGATGGTAAAAAGCTGACCTCGCAGTGGCTGCCACCTGGGCCTCCATCGTTAATGAAGGGTCCAGTAGCACTCCCAAACTCCTAACCTTCGATGCTGGCACCAGCTGTACCCCATCGAAGGTCGGGAGTGGGATCCCCACCCCCAGACCGCTCCGGCCTAGGCACAGGACCTCCGTCTTCGTCGGATTCAATTTCAGCCGACTCTGTCTGAGCCAACCAGCCACAGCTTGCAATGCCAGGTCCAGATTACCCGGGCTGGAGTTCGACTGGCCGCCCATCAACAGATAGAGCTGGGTATCATCTGCATATTGATGGCACCCAAGCCCATACCTCCGGGCTATCTGGGCGAGGGGGCGCATATAGATGTCAAACAGCATAGGGGAAAGCACTGCCCCCTGTGGGACCCCACAAATCAGTGGATGTCTACAGGAGAGCTGCTCCCCTACTGCCACCCTCTGTCCCCGATCCTGGAGGAACGAGGAAAGCCATTGTAAGGCTGACCCCTGGATCCCAGTGTCGGCGAGGCGGCAGGTCAGTAGCTGATGGTCGACCATGTCGAACGCCGCCGACAGGTCCAACAGCATCAGCACCGCCGTGCCGCCTCAATCCAGATGCCTTCGGAGGTCATCTGTGAGGGCGACCAGCACCGTCTCCGTCCCATGGCCTGGCCGAAAGCCGGACTGGAAGAGATCTAGCACAGAGGCGTCATCCAAATAGCTCTGTAACTGATCCGCAACCGCTTTCTCGATCAACTTACCCAAATAGGGTAAGTTGGATACCGGCCGATAGTTGGTCAATTTGGCCGGATCCAATGATGGTTTTTTTAGGAGGGGGCGTACCACAGCCTCCTTTAGGGCGCTCAGGAACATCCCTTTTTCAAGGGACGTGTTGACAATCTCCCTCAGCGCCCCACATACTCCATCATAGCTTGCTTTAACCAGCCATGATGGGCACGGATTGAGTCGGCAGGTAGTTGGGCGGACCAGAGTGAGCAATTTGTCAGCCTCTTCCAGGCAGAGTGGGCTGAAATGATCCAAAACATGACCAGAAGACGTGCCTGGAGCCTCCAGTTCTGCTACTGTATCAACTGTGGCAGGGAGGTCTCGGCGGAGTGCCAAGACTTTATCTGCGAAAAAGTTCCCAAATGGCTCGCAGCCAATAGCCAATTCCCTATCATTTGGTCTGCTTGTCGGCAGAGTCGTTAGTGATCGAATCGTCCTAAACAATTGGGCTGGGCGGGAACTCGCAGATGCTATCTCGGCCGCATAGAACGCTTTTTTCACAGCCTTGACAGCCATCTCATAGGCTTTCATAAACGTCCTAAAAGATGTTCTTGACGCCTCGTCGGGAGTGCGACGCCACCGCCTCTCTAGTCGTCTGAGTGCTCGTTTCATTTCCCTCAACTCGCCCGTGTACCACGGGGCAAGTCGAGAGCGAGGACGCAGAGGGCGCCGGGGAGCAATCTCATTGATGGCTGCCGAAAGACGATGTTGCCAGTCTTCGACCTGCTCATCTAACGAGCCGCCAGGGGGCATCGGAGCCCGCAGAGCTTCCTGGAATCGGATTGGATCCATTTGGCTCCGCGGGCGAGCTAAAATCTGCTCGCCACCCAAACAGGTTTGGAGCGGCACATTCACCTGGGCCTTCAGAGTCTGGTGGTTCGACCATGCTACAGTCATAGCTGTAATCCGGTCCACCGTAACCCCCGCCACGAAAATCAAGTCAAGCGTGTGACCGGCTCTGTGTGTGGGAGTCGTAACAAACTGGGTAAGTCCCAGTGCCGCCATGGACGAGACTAGGTCCCTTGCCTGCATGGAGGTCGCATCGTCGGCATGGATGTTGAAATCGCCCAGGACTAAGAGCCTGGGGTGCTCAAGCGCCCAGCCTGATACGGCCTCCAGCAGGGATGGCAAGCTGTTTGCTGGTGCGTTGGGTGGTCGGTACACCAGCCAAACAGCTAAACTTACCCCGGCATCCCAAACAAAGCCGACACACTCTATGCCCGCAAGATTCCGTGGCGGTAGTGCTCTGAAGGTGTAACCCTCCCGGATGAGCAATGCCACCCCTCCCCCCCGCCCCTGAGTCCGGGACTGGTGAAGGACCGAGAACCCGGGTGGTGTCATTTGGGAGAGGGAGACAGTCTCGCCCTCCTGCACCCAGGTCTCGGTCACGCATGCCAGGTCCACATCCTGCTCGGCCACAAAGTCGTTGAGGATTCTGGTCTTATTATTTATGGACCTGGCATTACACATCATCAGTGTCGAAGTGAGGTTCTGGTTCCTAGCCCCACAACCTACTACTTTCGGGATGGGACACAGATTGGAAGGGGACCAAGCCCGTCTATGTCTCCGTCCCCTTCCCTCCCTCCATCTGTTCCCACCGCCATACCTCCCTTTCCCCAGGAGCACCGGGATCCCCTGATTGTCCATGTGTCCGCTGGCGGCCTTTGCCTATTAGCCTCGGCCACCATTGGGCACAGTCACAATAAAGATGGAACTGCTACTCCGCCTTTCCCCCACTGATCATCCTATTAGCTAGCTAATCCTTTTGCCACCCTCCAAAAAGGAAGCGTTCTAGCCAGAATTAATTCTCCATACAGAAGAAGAAAGAGAAATTGAAGCGATACAGACTTTTAAAATTCTATTGAAAAATAGCAGGACAGAGAACAAGCATGAAGAGAAAAATCAAAGCCGTCTCTCTTCGGCATTCACTTGGAGGGAAGTTCTCTGCCTCCCCCCAGAACTGACACCCTCCTTGTAAACTTTGAAACACACGCACCCTTTGTAAACTAAAGTCCATGCAGTATCTCCAACTATCAAGGATCCTTTTGGCTTTTGAGATGGCAAATGGTGCGTAAACGATTCCAGCACAGCCAGGCTCTCTGCCACTGAAAAGAGGCACTGAGAGTTGACACTGATAGCTGACTCCAAGAAGTGGCTCCAATAGCCACGGATAGCTGTTTTCAACAAACCAAAGTCCATGGGCCAGCCAACCCACAGAGAAGCTGAAGAAAGGGGTCCAATGTGCGGAATCCAAGAAGCCTGTTATTTGGTTTCTTGGCCGCTGTATATTCTGCCTCATACATGTTAAACAAAGGACCAAGGTTGATCAGCTTTCAACGAAGGCAACGGTTCATAGTTCTTATCAACAGTGGAATACTAAACAAACCTTAGGAATCATTAGTAATGATACAGCAGATAAAACAAACCAATAGAAATTGAACAATGCAGTTGTGACAGTGGATCAAAGTGAAATGTGTCCTTCTGCAGGGACCACAGAGCCAAACTATTAAAGGTAAACTTAATACAAACTACAACACACGATGCAACCTTTTGTTGCGGGTCCTCTCTTGTCCCTTCTAACTCTGTGTCAAGGAACTGGTCTCCTTGAAGAGAGTTTTCCTGCCTGAGTATTAGCTTTCTTGACTACAGAAGTCAATACCCCCGCCTGCCGGCTTGTTAACAGAATGGTTGCTTCCGCTGCCAGAAGTGATTAACTTGCAGCAGCTGAGAACTGTCATCTAAAGTGGTCGACAGCTTGCAATTTAGAGATCTATCCTGGTAACAGCTTTCCATTGGCTAAATGGCTTTTCTTTCTGCACTGAGGACTACAGCCCCACCAGAAAGAAAATTTGCCCCACAAGTCACAAAATCCTGGCTACGGGCCTGCATACACCCAGAAGAAAACTTTGTAGTGGCTCTTTTTCTCGGCGGAGGGGGTGCTTAAAAGCTGCTTCGGGAATTGCAGGCTTCTTCAATTTATCCTGTGAGCGTGAAGAAGCCCAGGAGAGCAGCGCCACCTTCTTGAAGTACGCTGGTAAGATCAGGCTCTTAACATCGTGCCCTGGCAAACCATCCTCCCATCCCTTTGTCTTTTTCAACTTTGTCAGTTTTCCATTTTGTTGCTAATATTACTCTAGCTGCAGTAAGCAAGTATTTAAACAGGTCTTGTGAGACTTTTTCAGCGTTGTCTGGTATTATTCCCAATAGCACAGTCTCTGATTTCAAACATTTAGAGATCTGTCCTGATAACAGCTTTCTATTGGCTAAATGGCTTTTCTTTCTGCACTGAGAACTTCAGCCCCACCAGAAGAAAATTTGCCCCATGAGCAACTTTGGGCTCAGGAAGCAATTTTTTTTAGGCCAGTTTTGCCAGGGATCCTGGAGGCTTTTTGCCATTTTCTGGGCATGGAACACGGGTCACTGGGGGTCTTTGTAAGGGGAGATATTTGAGAACTTTCTGCATTGTTCAGGGGGTTGGACTAGATCAGTGGTTCTCAACCTGTGGGTCACAACCCCTTTTGGGGTCGAACTACCATTTCACAGGGGTCACCGGCTGGCATCCAAGCCCGCCCCTCCCCGCCGGCAGGAAAGGGCCCCGCACTCAATCGAGTGTGAGATCTGGCCTCCCGGCTCTTTGCCCTCAAAGGGAGCTTTTCCTTAAAGGGCAAAGAGCAGGGGTTGGTTGGGGCTGGAGCCCCGCCCCCTGCTTCCTGCAGCCCTCAGTGAGGCCACAAGGAGGAAGAAGCCAGCAAGTAAGGCAGTGGCCGCTTCCCCCTGCCCCCGCTGCCATCTTTTCTGGGAGCCCAGGAAAGGAGGCTCCAGCCACCCCCTCGCCCCCACCACTGTCTTTCCTGGGCTCCCCGCTGAAGTGCGGAGCCCAGGAAAGAAGGCTCCAGCCGCCCCCCATCATCCTCGTCACCCTTCTCTGCACCCGCTCCATTCTGTCCACATCCTATTTGAAGTAAGGCTCCCAGAAGTGCTCACAAGACTCCAGGTGCAGCCTGACCAATGCAGTGTATAATGGGACTATGACATCTTGTGATTTGGATATTATACGTCTATTGATACACCCCAAGACTGCTTAAGCCTTGTAATATTCCACCTATTCAGTAGATTTTTCCCCTCCACCTTCCTATTTCCTTTGGGAAGTCCTTTTCTCTTATTAGGTTGGCGAGAATAGAGCTAGGTCTGCTTGGAAGCAAACAGTGGCCAATGGCCTTCTATCACCCTGCCAGACCCTAACTCTGAGCATTCAAAAGTCTTCTCCCCTCAGTGGCTTCTATTGAGAGCCAGTCTGGTGTAGTGGTTAAGTGTGCGGACTCTAATCTGGGAGAACCGGGTTTGATTCCCCACTCCTCCACTTGCACCTGGCTGGATGACCTTGGGCAAGCCATAGCTCTGCACCAGCTGTTCCCTGAAGGGCAGCTTGGGAAAGAGTTCTCTCAGCCCCACCTACCTCACAGGGTGTCTGTTGTGGGGAGGGGAGGGGAAAGGAGTTTGTAAGCCGCTCTGAGACTCTTAAGTGAGTGAAGGGCGGGATATAAATCCAATCTCTTCCTCTCTTCTTCTTCTTCTTTGATGTTTTTGAAGACTGGAATTCTGACTGAAACTCCTTCCACACTCTGAGCATTCAAAAGGCTTTTCCCCTGTGTGGGTTCTTTGATGCCCTTGAAGACTATCATTCCAACTGAATTTCTTTCCACACTCTGAGCGTTCAAAAGACTTCTCCCCTCTGTGTGTTCCTTGATGCTTTTGAAGACTACCACTCTGACTGAATTTCTTTCCACACTCTTGAGCATTCAAAAAACTTCTCCAGTGTGGGTTCCCTGATGCTTTTGAAGACTGTGACTCCGACTGAATCTCTTTCCACACTCTGAGCATTCAAAAGTCTTCTCCCCTGTGTGGGTTCTTTGATGCCTTTGAAGACTGGAACTCTCACTGAATCTCTTTCCACACTCTGAGCATTCAAAAGGTTTCTCCCCTGTGTGGGTTCTTTGATGCTTTGGAAGACTGGAACTCTGACTGAATCTCTTTCCACACTCTGAGCATTCAAAAGGCTTCTCCCCTGTGTGGGTTCTTTGATGCTTTTGAAGATCGGAACTCTGACTGAATCTCTTTCCACACTCTGAGCATTCAAAAGGCTTCTCCCCACTGTGGGTTCTTTGATGATACTGAAGACCAGAATTGTGAGAGAATCTCTTTCCACACTCTGAGCATTCAAAAGGTTTCTCCCCTGTGTGGGTTCTCTGATGATTTTGAAGACCAGAATTGTGAGAGAATCTCTTTCCACACTGAGAGCATTCAAAAGACTTCTCCCCTGTGTGGGTTCTTTGATGGCTTTGAAGACCGGAACTCTGACTGAATCTCTTTCCACACTCTGGGCATTCAAAAGGTTTCTCCCCTGTGTGGGTTCTTTGATGCCTTTGAAGATTGGAACTCTCAGTGAATCTCTTTCCACACTCTGAGCATTCAAAAGGCTTCTCCCATGTGTGGGTTCTTTGATGATTTTGAAGACTGGAATTCTGACTGAATCTCTTTCCACACTGAGAGCATTCAAAAGACTTCTCCCCTGTGTGGGTTCTTTGATGCCTTTGAAGATTGGCACTCTGACTGAATCTCTTTCCACACTCTGAGCATTCAAAAGGTTTCTCCCCTGTGTGGGTTCTCTGATGATTTTGAAGTCTGGAATTCTGACTGAATTTCCTTCCACACTCTGAGCATTCAAAAGACTTCTCCCCTGTGTGGGTTCCTTGATGCTTTCGAAGACCAGAACTCTGACTGAATCTCTTGCCACACTCTGAGCATTCAAAAGGCTTCTCCCCGCTGTGGGTTCTTTGATGATATTGAAGACCAGAATTGTGACAGAATCTCTTTCCACACTCTGGGCATTCAAAACTTTTCTCACCTGTGTGGGTTCTTTGATGATATTTAAGATTGCCACTCTGACTGACTCTCTTTCCACACTGAGAGCATTCCAAAATCTTCTGTACTACGTGTATTTTTTTGTGCACCTGAAGCTGTGCTCTGTATCTGAAGTACTTTCCACAGTAACAGCATTTACATGCCTTCATTTTCATGTGGTTTGGAAAACATACATTACCCTTTCTTCCACAGGAGAACGTCATTCCACTCTTGGAGCAGATAAATGGCTTCACTCCTGAATGAGACCATTGGAGACGGCTGCGGACTGCGATTTCATGGAAGCTCCCTTCTTGGGGAGGAATGGACTGGACCCGTCTCTTCACCGTACGGCTTCCTTCTTTCCTCTGTGGCCCATCTTTATTCTCAAAGTTTCCTTTGACCTGTTCATTCTTGGTCTTTTCCATGAAGAACCCCTGAAATTCCCCAACTGACTCTTCAACATATCCTGCTGGAATAAATAGGGATGTCCAATCACCACTCACACAAAAAGCCAAGCCACCCATCATTAATGAGTGTGCATTCTATCTCCTGAGCCGCTGCTAACAAGTTTTCCCTGGCCAGCCCTCCACTAGAGCCTTTTCTGTCTTCTGTCTATCCCTCCCCTCCCCAGAACTCCTCAAACATAATTGACCACGGTACGAAATGAGGGGTATCTGACTCATCCTGCAAAGGTTTTCTTAAGTAACTACCTTACCTTCCTTGGAATATCCAGTATTTAAGGACAGTGCAGCCCCTACAGGGACTAAAAGAGCCACAACTGGGCTCAGCCCCAGAAAGAATCCCAAAGATCTCAACCCCCAAAGGCATCCTTTTCTCCCTCTTTACCCCAGTGGGCTTTATCATGCTATGCAAGCAAGACCTAAGAAGTGAAGCAGAAATCCATCATGGGTATTCTTTGCCCTTTCCCTTGACATAATGATGAAGCAGACTCACTCGCAGCCAGTTCATTCGGGAAGGTAACATTCTGTTGAGATCCTTTTGAGAAACTCTCCAGCCCTTTGTCCGTCTCCACTGCAGTCTCTCGCACACCCGTGCCTTCTTTGGAGCCAGAAAAAGAGGAGGAAGAGTGACACAAGGCCTTTGTCTGTCTCCACCTCAGGCCGTGACACCCACCCTGCCTTTCATGCTGGCCACAGCACTGCCCACAGTTGCCCCTGGACCAGCCAGTTGTGTTGGCTACTTTCACTGCCACCTCAAACCCTGGAGTCGTCAGAGGGGGTGAATACAAAACCAAGCCCCATAATGACATGCTGCTCTTCAATATTTTGATTCACCCATCATTGCAATTGCAGGGATCCACACCTTTGGCACCTAAAAAGGATCCTTACCTAGAGAGGCCACGCTCATATAGTTGTCCAGCATGACTTCCCAGTACAGAGCTCTTTGGTCCGGATCCAGCAGCGCCCACTCGGCCATGGTGAAATACACGGCCATCTCCACAAAGTAAAAAGGACACTGAAAGAAAAAGCAGAGATCGTGCCAGGCAAGACTGCACTCAGGAAACGGGCATTCTGGTAAGGTGGAGGATGGAGAGCTTGGCAGGGGTCAAGGGCGTGGCGTTCAGAGCCTCTCTTGCTCGGACACCTGAGAAGCCACTGCAGGAGCAAAAGCCGCCCTGAGAAAGGAGGGGGAACTCAGGCAGTCCCCTGCTCATCTCCCCTACCTGGACTGCAGGGGCGGCAGCTGTTTCCACTCCTCCAATAAGACGACGACTCTCCACTGCCTTTTCACTGCCTGCGAGGGAGAGAATGTTGGAAGAAAGGGTTTGAGCGGAGACTTCATGTTTTCTTTGCTTGTGTGTATCCTGCTTCATGCACCCCTTTTCCCAGGTCTGTGGAACTTTGTCCTGTCTACACGCCACAAAATGTGTAACAATTTTGAGTAAACTTGAGGGAGGAGTGGAAGAGAAGCACCAGGTTCCTATGAGCCGGGGGGGGGGGGTAAAAACCGTGCCAACACAGTTCAGACTTCTGTGACACTTGACATTTATCCTGTGAACTGCAAAGCTCAAAACAGTGACAGCATCCCTGCTTGATCAGACCAAAGGCCCAGGCGCACCATCCTCCCACTGGCTGGTCCCTCCCAGGTGCCTTTCCACAGAAGGGGGTGGGGAGAAGAAATGAGATCAAACGATACATCATGAACAAACCTGTCCAAAAACCCAGAGGTGACATTAGCACAGCTGAGAACTCAAGGGTAATATCAAGCGGATTCCAGAATGTCTGCTGATGCTCTGATGTCACATCTAGATTTTAAGCAGGATGAGACATCACTGTGACATCAAATCCCCCCCTGGTCCCACCTCCTAAGTTCCCAGGGGTGCCAGGTCAACTCCTCTTTTCTGAGCCACCCTGAGTTCCTCTAACAGAATATATGTGAGACAGGAATTTCTTTTGTATTTTTAATATGTGTGTGTGCACCTGGAAGTCATGGTGACCTCTGGTAACTGACCCCAACTGGAGACCTGCAGAATATTCTGAGAGGTGGCTGAATGAAGCCTTCCCCCCACCTCTGGTATCTCAAGGAGGTCTCCCATCCAACTACTAGCCAGAGTTGACCCTGCTTTAGCTTCCAAGATCTGACTTGCCTGGGCAATCCTGGTCAGGGCATGAGATAGGAATATTTTAGTTAATACGTGGAATTCACTCCTGCAGGGAGTAGTGCTGGTTACAAGCCTAGACAGCTTCAAGAGGATTGGAGAAACATGTGGAGCAGAAGTCCACGAGAGGCCATTAGCCACAAGGTATAGATGGAACTCTCTGTTGGGCAGGGGTTCCCTGTCTTCTTGGTGCTTGTGGGGCAACAGCAGGAGACGTTTAGCAGCTCATGCCCCATTGGTGGACCTCTTGATGGCACCTAGGTTTGGGCCACTGTGTGATGCACAGTCTACACGATAAGCCTACACTTCAAGAAGGAATTGGATAAACATCTGGAGCAGAGATCCACAAGGTATAGATGGAACTCTATGCGAAAGGCAGTGATTCCCTATATTCCTGGCACTTGCCAGCAACAGCGGGAGGGGTTTAGGAGCACTGGCCCTGCTGGTGGACCTCTTGATGGCACCTGGGTTTAGGCCACTGAGTGACACAGAGTCTTGGATCGGATGGGCCATTGACCTCATCCAACATGGTTTCTCTTATATTCTCCTGTGTCCCTATGAGAAGGGAATTGCCCACCACGAATCTGTATAATTCCCCCCTCAAGTGACTGGCCACCAGAACATCCTATGGCACTGAGTCTCAGCAGTCCACTCTGCTGTGCAGAAATACTTTCTTCCTCCTTTCCTCAACCTTCTATCCAACAACTTCACAATGTGCCCAAATCTGGGTACAGGTCACCCTTACCACTCAAGAGGGCATCTTGGGAACACTCCTGGGCCTGTGCCTTCTGCTCCTCCTCCAGCACAGATCCTTTCTCCTCAGAGAACTTCACTTCCATCTTCACAGACGGTCCCCACATCTGAAACGGCAGTAAGGGATACAGGTAAGAGGAGGAATTTGAATGTCCAAGGAGACGGATCTTTCCCCTGCCTATCCTCCCATGTACATTGATCAACAGAGCTGCTTCAACCACAGTGGCAAGAATCAAGGATGCGGTTTCTATCAATCCCGGTGAAATTCCTGGAGGAATACATATTAGGCAGGGAGGACTTAGGCTAAGGTCGAAGGTCACAACTTGAATGGACGGCATGAAGCTCCCTCACCTGCTCTGCCTGCCGCTTGTCCTCTGCCTGACTCAGGAGGAAACCCTCGGCCAGGGACACCGCCTGGGAACTGGTCTCCGGCCCGCATCCTCTGACCCAGCGCTGCATTTCCTCGGGCAGGATGGCCAGGAATTGCTCCAGGATCACCAGGTCCAGGATCTGCTTCTTGCTGTGCCTCTCCGGTTCCAGCCAGTGCTTGCAAAGCCCATGGAGCTGGCTGCAAACCTCTCGGGGCCCAGCATCCTCCTGGTAGCAGAACTGCCGGAAACGCTGGCGATGCTCCCCTGAGATCTCAGTCTCCTGAGGCAGGACCTCTGGCACCGCTCTTTCCCAGAGTTCAGCACCACTCCTTGCCTGGAGGGGATGGGGGTCTTTCCTTGCTGTCTTCCCAATACCTGGTCCTTCTGGGTCCTGCTCCTCCATCTCCTTCTCTTGAGCTGCCTCTGATTACAAAAAGATGCCTTTACTTACTTGGTATGAAGAGGGAGAGGGGAATACATCAAAAAGGCAGACAGGAACCTAAAGAAGATGGAGCAACATCACCAACCCTGGTCAAGACACACCCAGGATAAGGGTTAATGTCATTGTGCTGTACTAACTATTGTAGCCTGGTATGAACTATTGTAGACATCTTCTAAGGAGGCCCACCAGAGTCTCCAGGTCCTGATGGCACACACCCAAGAGTTCTTCAGGATGCGAGATACTTGATCCACTAACCCATAGATGTAACCTATCATGAAATTTGGCTGCTGTACCACAAGACTAGAGAGAACCAGGAAATTATGGGCCAGTCAGCCTAACGTCTGTCCTAGGCATATTAGTAGAATCTGTAATCAAAGACAGAATCAGTGGCTAGGCACATAGGAGGACAAAGCCTGCTGAGGGAAAACCAGCACGGCTTCTGCATGGGGATGTCCTGCGACCCCAGAGGGTGGACAAAGAGAAATTTTGTCCCTCTCCCAAAATATTAGAACTTGAGGGCATCCAATGAAGCTCATGGGCAGTAGGTTCAGGACAGACGAAAGGAAATACTTCGGTACACAGAGAGTGTTTGAAATGTGGAGTTTGCTGCCAGAGGATGTAGTCATGGCCACAGGAATAAACAGCTTACAAACGGGACTCGATAAACTAATGGAAGGTGAGTCTACCTACTAGGCACGGTGACTGAGGGGAAACTTCAGATTTGGAGGCACTAAAGCTTACTGTCTCTGAATCCCAGAGCAAGGAGGCAACATCAGGGGAAGGCCTCTCTACCCTGTTATTGGCCCTCCAGAGACCTGGTTGGGGCCACTGTGTGAGACAGGATGCTGGACTAGATGAACTCTCAGTGGTCTGATCCAGCAGGCCTCTTCTGGTGTCCCTACTACAGGGGTCGTGTCACTGAGGCCACGATACTCACACTGATGTGTTTCCTGGTGCCCTTTGTCCCTCCTGGCCTTCTGGGTATGGGCAGGCTGATATTGGGGGGGGGGGGGGGGAGGATGGCTCGCTGCCTGTCCCGGGGGAGTTTCCTGATGCTGTGACTGGTGGGCAATGGTGGTGTTTCCATCGACACCAGGAGCATTACTCGGCTCTCTGCACCTCAGAAACTGATTTTTAAAAAATAAAAAATCCACTCTCCTCTGCTGCAGGGCCTTGAATACCCACTAGCAGCCCCGGCCCCACAGTGGCACTGCCTCAGGGTCTTAGGATGGGGATGCGGTTGATTCCCACTCAGGTAGGGGCTAGGCCCCCCCCCCCAAAATACACAGACATCCAATGACTTTTTTCACTTACAGACCAATTTAAGGCTCTTCGCCTTCCCCAGCCCCCCCGACCTAAAATCTCAAGCAACAGAACTCCAGTTTTATACATTTTTCCTCGTACTTAAAGACACTTAAAGACTTACAGACAAAGATTATCCCTCCCACCCCATTTACACCCAGAATAACAGTTGATCGTCCGAGAACAGAGATCCATCCCGCGCCCCCCCCCCCGGAAAAATGCCTGCTTTGGAAGGTAAGCTCTGCGGTATATTCTACTCCACTGACTTCTCTCCCCGGGCTCCCCCCCCCCCCCCAATTGTCCAGGATTTTCCATCGCGGACTTGATAGCAGTTTCTTTCTTTCTTTCCTTCCTTCTCTTTCTTTTTTGCAGAATGAAAACGACCAGCAACTGAACGCCGGTTCCATTCACTGAATTTTCCTGGACTTAAAGACACCGAATATCCTCCCTCCCCCCCCCCAAAAAAATCCTCATTTACAGAGAGGAGAAAACCCGATGCTGGCAGCCGCGTTCTTTTCTTCCAAGAGCGAAGACCTCCTTCCAAGCACACCCACCCCCCACTTTCTTGCAAGTCAACCTTCCCTGGATGCGGCTGCGAGGCTTTCCCCTGCTGCTGCACGTGTGAAGCTCTTCCTCTCTTCCGCCGTTCAGAACCTTCTCTCTCTCCCCAACCCCCACCCCCAGCGGAAGAGCCTTTCTCCCCGCCCCAGTCGGCCTTTCTGGCAACCAGCTCCGTCCCTTTAACCCTCGCAGTGCTGGACACAAATGAAAACGCTTCCCGCCCTCTTTCCAGCTCCCGGACCCGGACGGAGGGACCGGTCTCCAGCCAGGCTGCCTCCAGCGACGCCCTCTGCGGCTCAGCGGGGCTCCTCGGGAGGAATCCTGTCCTGGGCGCGCCCCCCGGCGTCCCCCCCGCCCTGCTGCTGCCTTGTTGATGGGATCTCTCCTCTCTGGAACCAGTGGATTGTCCTGACTCGCTCTGCATCGTCACCCGCCTTGGGTGGAGTCCCTGCGAGAAAGGCTGACCACAAGGGATCAGCAACCTTCTGATCAGCAACCGATCAGTCAATATAAGTGCCATAGAGACCTCCTTAGCATGGCGGGAGACCAATAGACTTCACAGCCTTCCAGGGGGCCAACTGGGATATGTTTCCGCACCAGAAGCTACAGGGCAGAGAGAAAACCAGAAAGAAAGAATCGCAAACTTCCTGGTGGGATCTCCAGACTGCAGAGACCGATTCTCCTGGAGGAAATGGCAGCTTTGGTGAGGGGACTCCTTGGCATTATGTCCCACAGAGGACCGTCCCCTTCTCAAAACCAAGGCGCCCTCCCCAAATTTCCAGGAATTTCCCAACCTGGAGTTGGCAACCCTACACAAAGCAGAGGTCTCCTGAGTTCTTCCCTACATCCCTCCCTGGGGGGGGGGGGGGGGATCCTCCCCTGACCTGAGCACAGCAGCTGCTTCAGCACCAGGCCAAAGAAGGTCCAGTCCAGGATGTTTGGAAATGAAGCTGCTCCACTGCCTGGGAGGGAGACAGGGAAGGTGGGAATCCACACACTTTCCCCCCATTGTTTATTTCTAGGCACACAAGGGCAACATCATGCAACTCCAAGTTGACACAAGGCTGGATCCTAGGAGGCCTCCTCACATGAAATATTTTCCTTGTGTCTTTTGATTTCTTTATTGGAGTAAGTGCAATACATCTGGCTAAATAAATTTGGCTTTTTAAAAAATAGATATAATTATTGGACACAGCATTTTACATGGCCCTACATTTGCTTTCACATACTAGCCAACCAGTACCCCTGGAGGGCCAACAGCAGGGCAGAGAGGCCGAGACCTTTCCCTGAGGTTGCCTCCTGGCTCTGAGATTCAGAGGTTTAGTGCCTCTGACTGAGGAGGTTCCGCCCAGTCACAAGGGCTAGTAGCCATTGACAGACTTCTCCATTAATCCATCTAATCCTCTTTGAAAGCTGCCTAAGCCTATGCCCATCACTATATCCTCTGGAAGCAAATGCCACAGCTTAATCGATTAGGCTCCTCTCAATATTGTCCCGAGTGTTGTATGCAGCCATCATCCCTTTGGACTGACTGGTCCTGACTGGAAGCTCCCCAGGGCACTCCAGACCCAAACATCAGTTTCAGCAAAGCCAAGGATTTCTCCCCCCACCCTGGCAGATACTGCAGCCAGCAACAGGGGCTTCTGTACCATGAAAAACCTTCACCCACCCATTGCCACACTGCTGGGCTCTCCTGAAAGGGATGGAGAAGGGGCGTTTTTCTCCAAGTCCATTGGAAACCCT
The DNA here is from genome assembly GCA_029233225.1 of Lepidodactylus listeri. Lineage (NCBI taxonomy): Eukaryota > Metazoa > Chordata > Lepidosauria > Squamata > Gekkonidae > Lepidodactylus > Lepidodactylus listeri. The sequence goes on along the minus strand of JARCFY010000011.1, from coordinate 96,906,612 downwards.
AAGAGATACCTGGAACTGCGCAAGCAGGGAGAGGGGAGTAGAGCAGGCCTCTGACCTCCCTTGCTGGATCAGTACCTGCATTCTCCCGCTATTCTCCACCTGGATCGGGGATGCCAACCTCCAGGCAAGGCCAGGAGACCTCCCAGGATCACAACCGATCTCCAATGCACAGAGAACCGTTCCCCTGGAGAAAACAGCTGCTTTATAGAGTGGACTCTATGAACATATAGGGCAGAGGTCCATCGTGGCTATCAGCCACAAGGTACAGATGGAACACTCTGTCCAGGTAAGTGATGCTCTATATTTTGGGTGCTTGGAGGGGGCAACAGTGGGAGGGCTTCTGGAGTCCTGGCCTGACTGCTGGACCGCCTGAGGGCCAAGGGTTTTGGCCACTGAGTGACACAGAGTGTTGGACTGGATGGGCTGTTGGCCTGATCCAGCATGGCTTCCCTTATACTCTTAAGACAAGCGTTGCATCAATTCATCTGAGCTCGGCTTACTAACAGGGCTAGAGAAGATGAAATGGAAGGGATAGGAGACTCCCCTGTCATCATGCTGAGACTTGCAGCTATAGACGATGAGTGTTTTCCTCAAGTGAAAGAAAGCAGCGTGAGAAGGGGGCAGGCTCCTAGCTATGGAAAGAAATGTGGGGAGTGTCCTTCCTTGCTAGCAAACTCCCTTTGATCAAGGGTTCCCTGGAAAGCACCCTTGTAACCAGCTGCCACCACTCAGGGATCTCCTGAGAACATCTAGACTGACACGCCGAGCAGAAGGTATCCTTCAAGCGCAGCAGTAGACCAATAATGAAGTAACTGGGTAGAAACCCGTTGCCTCTGCGCCATCTAGTATGTGGGGAAGAGGTTCAGAGAAATATCTCAGAGAAATGGATTGTACTAAACCAGAGGTCCCCAGCATGGGCCCCACCGTGGGCGCAACTGTGCCCTCTGACCCCTTCCTTGGCGCCTGCCATGTGTTTTTGCGAAGTGAGCGGGCCCAGGTGGGGCTTCTGCCCAGGAAGGCTTCTGATTGGCTGTTGGAGGATTGATTGGCTGTGCAGATTCTTTAAAAGGTTGCTTTCGCAGCAGCTGCCACCACAGGAGACGGACCTACACTGGGTGACTGAGGGTAAGCTGAGGCGGCCATTTCTTCCTGGCTCCGCCTCACGTGGCAGCCACGTTGTGTCTGCATTTCTCACATGATGTCAGAACTTCAAAGATGCCTGAAGGCTCAAAACGGTTGGGGATCCCTGTAGTGAACAAAGCCAAATAATCTGTCACTCCTCAAGCCAAGAGCCGACCCAGGAGCTCCAGGCACGCCATGCTTATTCTTAACCCTATGGTTTCCAGGAGAAAGAACGCAGGCTCTTGACCGCCCCCATCCCACCCCATCATCAATGCTGGGGTCAAACACGCTGGGATCATTAAGAGCCCTTTCCTTTCCTCTCTTTCACAAGCTCCCTGGTACACGAAAGCCCTCCAGTGAGCAGCCAAACATTGCAGAGATGATGATGATAATGATGAAGCTTTGGTGGACGTCCCCCTCCATCTCCCCCCACCCGCCTTCAGGTAACGGGAAGCAACCCTCCCCCGTGGCTGCCCCAGTGACCCCCTCACCCTTCACGAGACATTCCGTTGTGGGCAGTTCGCTGCCCTGGCTGCACCCGGACATGGTATCCGCCTGCTCCGTTGGGCCCTGAGACCCTCCTCCTTCCCCATGGGAGGGGCCAAGACTCTGGCCATGGCAGCGGGGGCTTAGCAGGCCCCTGCAGCAGTGGTGACGGTAGCAAAGGACCAAGAACAAGGGTCCAGGTGGTGGCTCTCCCCCCAATAGCTCCCCGCGCCTGTCTGCTATCACAAATGCAACCAGTGTCAGCACTACTCCCCACCCCCCTCTATAGTAGACAAGGCACAAGCTTTCAAGGCCGCCGTCTGTTTGACTGCAGAGTAAAGGCGCGGGCAACCCTCCTCTCCCTGATGCCCGCCCTCCCACTTCCAACGCCTGGTACACGTGAGCACTGGGAATGCACAGCCTCTGTCATCTGGCAATCAAAGGAATGACCAGCTGCGCGCGGACCGGATAAGCGTCCTGGACGGGCAGGTTCCAGCCTGCGGGTCGGATGTCTGATACCCATTTCTTAGCTGGGGTATCCTTCTCTTCTGAGTAGCCGAAATGGTAATTCGGGCCTCACAGTCTGACAGTTCTAGCCCTATGTGGCTCAGAAATGCCAAAAGTTGGGCTGGGGGACCCCAGCCGGACATGAACCGTGTGATCCCAGAGAGTATTTCGCCTCCATGCTTTAGATTCTGGAATGTTCTGGGGGAGTTTGGGAGGTATCTGTGTCCAGGCCTGAATTGTGAGACTCATGAGCCACCGCTGGGGATCTCTCTCCAGAGTCCTCTGCCTTCTTCGAATGGGAGCCTGGCTCCACGGATCACCCCAGAGCTGGAAAAATGACAGAGGATGGCTGAGCAGAGTCAGGCCCTTCTAAGCCCATGGAAGTAAACTCTCCTTTGGAATGGAAACGTCAAACCCTTTGAGAGCCCAGGTGCTGAGGTGGGAAACATTTTCCAATCCTCTATTTTTCTGCTGAAAAGATTAGATTTGTAAAGGTTCATTCTTTCATACATTAATAGGGAACAGATGCTATTGCCAACATAACATTTGGACAGTTGGTCAGTTTCAAAATTGTAATGCCTGCTGTTCAAGTAAGGTCTGGGCCGCCATTTGGGGCACCAGCACCCCGAAGCAACCGGGCCAAGACATTTGTGCCTTAGGTTTTTTTTGGGGGGGGGGGTGTTATTTATTATTATTAGTTTTAACAAAAATATACATGTAATACTTTCCCCCCAGAATATAACGTATTATGTGGTTTTTCACCACCACAATAAACGTTTATCTACACAGCTAGTACTATACTCTTATCAGTTTTTCATACTTCACAGCTTATTGCCTAACAACTATATACCATACCAGTTAAATATCAAAGAAGAAATCAAACTCTAACCTCAAAGCCATTTGTGTAATTGAGACCAATCAGAAGTCGCTATTATCTTCTGGAGGGCCTTTAGCCTTTTTACGCATTGGGTGAATACTGGCTTGACAGTGCCTTTGAGCCTGAGCAGAATACTTTGCCAGCCCACCCCCTTTTAATAAAAACTTTTACAAGGTAGTGTTCAGAATTCCAAATGTGAGTACTATATAAGGCAAAATGGTGTAAACGAACAAAATAAAACTACACAAAAAGCAACAAGTAAAAAAACCCGATTATTTGAACTTCTCATGCCAAGTGCATCCCATTGCTTCAGAGCCAACACAGAAAAGGCCCTGCTCTTGAACAACACCAGCACCTTAAGGTATGATGGGAACTGAAGTTGTATACAGTGCAGACGTTTCAAAACACTTACTGTATTTTGTCACCAGTTCACAGCCATTCATGAGCCCTGCATTAAAGCAGAGAGAGAAAATGTGGTTGAGGGGCTTTTCTCTGTCACAGGTTCTTTTCTCAAGAACTACCAGTCCCAGAGTTCATTGTGCCTACGCAGAGCGGGGGGGGGGGGGACATTGATTTTCAGGTGTCACAGACATGCTCCTTTGGAGGAGAATATCTGAGTGCTCATGACATAAGGCAGCCATGCACTGGTAGCTGTCCAGTTATTTATTTTATTTTATTTTGGGAATTTATATCCCGCCCTCCTCGCCACACGGCGGGCTCAGGGCGGCTAACAACAGCCATTATGGCATAATACATTATTTGGTTAAAAAATGTTTAAACAACGCTAAAACATCCTATCACATTACATATGGATGGCATTTACTTCAGTGCAATTATCAAACAGCAATCATGCAAATCCCCATATCTGCTCAGGCATTGGCAGTCAAAGATCAGGCCAGGGCCAGATGTAAACACTGTGGACGGCCCCTATTTGAAAGCCTGGCGGAAGAGCTCCGTCTTACAGGCCCTGCGGAATTGTAATAGATCCCGCAGGGCCTTGATGTTATCCGGGAGCTCATTCCACCAGTAAGGGGCCGCCACAGAAAATGCCCTGGCCCTTGTGGCTGCCAAGCGGGCCTCCCTTGGCCCTGGGACGGTCAGGCGGTTTTGGGATCCGGATCTAAGCGCTCTCTGGGGAATATATGGTGAGAGGCGGTCCTTCAAGTAAGTAGGTCCTCGGCCATATAGGGCTTTATAGGTGAGTACCAGCACCTTGAACCTTATTCGGTATGCTATAGGCAGCCAGTGCAGTGCTTTTAGGGTGGGCTGGACATGCTCCCGGACCGGGAGACCTGTCACCAGCCGCGCTGCTGCATTCTGCACCAGCTGCAGCCTCCGGATTTGGCACAAGGGCAGCCCCATGTAGAGGGCATTACAGTAGTCCAATCTTGAGGTGACCAGAGCATGGATCACTGTGGCCAGATTGTTGCGCTCGAGGAAGGGGACCAACTACTTGACCACCCGTAGATGGTAAAAAGCTGACCTCGCAGTGGCTGCCACCTGGGCCTCCATCGTTAATGAAGGGTCCAGTAGCACTCCCAAACTCCTAACCTTCGACGCTGGCACCAGCTGTACCCCATCGAAGGTCGGGAGTGGGATCCCCACCCCCAGACCGCTCCGGCCTAGGCACAAGACCTCCGTCTTCGTCGGATTCAATTTCAACCGACTCTGTCTGAGCCAACCAGCCACAGCTTGCAATGCCAGGTCCAGATTACCCGGGCTGGAGTTCGACTGGCCGCCCATCAACAGATAGAGCTGGGTATCATCTGCATATTGATGGCACCCAAGCCCATACCTCCGGGCTATCTGGGCGAGGGGGCGCATATAGATGTTAAACAGCATAGGGGAAAGCACTGCCCCCTGTGGGACCCCACAAATCAGTGGATGTCTACAGGAGAGCTGCTCCCCTACTGCCACCCTCTGTCCCCGATCCTGGAGGAACGAGGAAAGCCATTGTAAGGCTGACCCCTGGATCCCAGTGTCGGCGAGGCGGCAGGTCAGTAGCTGATGGTCGACCATGTCGAACGCCGCCGACAGGTCCAACAGCATCAGCACCGCTGTGCCGCCTCGATCCAGATGCCTTCGGAGGTCATCTGTGAGGGCGACCAGCACCGTCTCCGTCCCATGGCCTGGCCGAAAGCCGGACTGGAAGGGATCTAGCACAGAGGCGTCATCCAAATAGCTCTGTAACTGATCCGCAACCGCTTTCTCGATCAACTTACCCAAATAGGGTAAGTTGGATACAGGCCGATAGTTGGTCAATTTGGCCGGATCCAATGATGGTTTTTTTAGGAGGAGGCGTACCACAGCCTCCTTTAGGGCGCTCGGGAACATCCCTTTTTCAAGGGACGTGTTGACAATCTCCCTCAGCGCCCCACATACTCCATCATGGCTTGCTTTAACCAGCCATGATGGGCACGGATCGAGTCGGCAGGTAGTTGGGCGGACCAGAGTGAGCAATTTGTCAGCCTCTTCCAGGCAGAGTGGGCTGAAATGATCCAAAACATGACCAGATGTGCCTGGAGCCTCCAGTTCTGCTACTGTATCAACTGTGGCAGGGAGGTCTCGGCAGAGTGCCAAGACTTTATCTGCGAAAAAGTTCCCAAATGGCTCGCAGCCAACAGCCAATTCCCTATCATTTGGTCTGCTTGTCGGCAGAGTCCTTAGTGATCGAATCGTCCTAAACAATTCGGCTGGGCGGGAACTCGCAGATGCTATCTCAGCTGCATAGAACGCTTTTTTCACAGCCTTGACAGCCATCTCATAGGCTTTCATAAACGTCCTATAAGATGTTCTTGACGCCTCGTTGGGAACGCGACGCCACCGCCTCTCTAGTCGTCTGAGTGTTCGTTTCATTTCCCTCAACTCGCCCGTGTACCACGGGGCAAGTCGAGAGCGAGGACGGAGAGGGCGCCGGGGAGCAATCTCATTGATGGCTGCCGAAAGACGATGTTGCCAGTCTTCGACCTGCTCATCTAACGAGCCGCCAGGGGGCATCGGAGCCCGCAGAGCTTCCTGGAATCGGATTGGATCCATTTGGCTCCGCGGGCGAGCTAAAATCTGCTCGCCACCCAAACAGGTTTGGAGTGGCAAGTTCACCCGGGCCTTCAGAGTCTGGTGGTCCAACCATGGTACAGTCATAGCTGTAATCCGGTCCACCGTAACCCCTGCCGTGAAAATCAAGTCAAGCGTGTGACCGGCTCTGTGTGTGGGAGTCGTAACAAAATGGGTAAGTCCCAGTGCCGCCATGGACGAGACTAGGTCCCTTGCCTGCGTGGAGGTCGCGTTGTCGGCATGGACGTTGAAATCGCCCAGGACTAAGAGCCTGGGGTGCTCAAGCGCCCAGCCTGATACGGCCTCCAGCAGGGATGGCAAGCTGTTTGCTGGTGCGTTGGGTGGTCGGTACACCAGCCGAACAGCTAAACTTACCCCGGCATCCCAAACAAAGCCGACACACTCTATGCCCGCAAGATTCCGCGGCGGTAGTGCTCTGAAGGTGTAACCCTCCCGGATGAGCAACGCCACCCCTCCCCCCTGCCCCTGAGTCCGGGACTGGTGAAGGACCGAGAACCCGGGTGGTGTCATTTGGGAGAGGGAGACAGTCTCGCCCTCCTGCACCCAGGTCTCGGTCACGCATGCCAGGTCCACATCCTGCTCGGCCACAAAGTCGTTGAGGATTCTGGTCTTATTATTTATGGACCTGGCATTACACATCATCAGTGTCGGAGTGAGGTTCTGGTTCCTAGCCCCACAACCTACTACTTTCGGGATGGGACACAGATTGGAAGGGGACCGAGCCCGTCTATGTCTCCGTCCCCTTCCCTCCCTCCATCTGTTCCCACCGCCATACCTCCCTTTCCCCAGGAGCACCGGGATCCCCTGATTGTCCATGTGTCCGCTGGCGGCCTTTGCCTATTAGCCTCGGCCACCATTGGGCACAGTCACAATAAAGATGGAACTGCTACTCCGCCTTTCCCCCACTGATCGTCCTATTAGCTAGCTAATCCTTTTGCCACCCTCCAAAAAGGAAGCGTTCTAGCCAGAATTAATTCTCCATACAGAAGAAGAAAGAGAAATTGAAGCGATGCAGACTTTTAAAATTCTATTGAAAAATAGCAGGACAGAGAACGAGCATGAAGAGAAAAATCAAAGCGGTCTCTCTTCAGCATTCACTTGGAGGGAAGTTCTCTGCCTCCCCCCAGAACTGACACCCTCCTTGTAAACTTTGACACACACGCACCCTTTGTAAACTAAAGTCCATGCAGTATCTCCAACTATCAAGGATCCTTTTGGCTTCTGAGATGGCAAATGGTGCGTAAACGATTCCAGCACAGCCAGGCTCTCTGCCACTGAAAAGAGGCACTGAGAGTTGACACTGATAGCTGACTCCAAGAAGTGGCTCCAACAGCCACGGATAGCTGTTTTCAACAAACCACAGTCCATGGGCCAGCCAACCCACAGAGAAGCTGAAGAAAGGGGTCCAATGTGCGGAATCCAGGAAGCCTGTTATTTGGTTTCTTGGCCGCTGTATATTCTGCCTCATACATGTTAAACAAAGGACCAAGGTTGATCAGCTTTCAACGAAGGCAACGTTTCATAGTTCTTATCAACAGTGGAATACTAAACAAACCTTAGGAATCATTAGTAATGATACAGCAGATAAAACAAACCAATAGAGATTGAACAATGCAGTTGTGACAGTGGATCAAAGTGAAATGTGTCCTTCTGCAGGGACCACAGAGCCAAACTATTAAAGGTAAACTTAATACAAACTACAACACACGATGCAACCTTTTGTTGCGTGTCCTCCCTTGTCCCTTCTAACTCTGTGTCAAGGAACTGCTCTCCTTGAAGAGAGTATTCCTGCCTGAGTGTTAGCTTTCTTGACTACAGAAGTCAATACCCCCGCCTGCCGGCTTGTTAACAGAATGGTTGCTTCCGCTGGCAGAAGTGATTAACTTGCAGCAGCTGAGAACTGTCATCTAAAGTGGTCGACAGCTTGCAATTTAGAGATCTATCCTGGTAACAGCTTTCCATTGGCTAAATGGCTTTTCTTTCTGCACTGAGGACTACAGCCCCACCAGAAAGAAAATTTGCCCACAAGCCACAAAATCCTGGCTACGGGCCTGCATACACCCAGAAGAAAACTTTGTAGGCTGCTCTTTTTCTCGGCGGAGGGGGTTCTTAAAAGCTGCTTCGGGAATTGCAGGCTTCTTCAATTTATCCTGTGAGCGTGAAGAAGCCCAGGAGAGCAGCGCCACCTTCTTGAAGTACGCTGGTAAGATCAGGCTCTTAACATCATGCCCTGGCAAATCATCCTCCCGTCCCTTTGTCTTTTTCATCTTTGTCAGTTTTCCATTTTTTTGCTAATATTACTCTAGCTGCAGTAAGCAAGTATTTAAACAGGTCTTGTGAGACTTTTTCAGCGTTGTCTGGTATTATTCCCAATAGCACAGTCTCTGATTTCAAACAACATTTAGAGATCTGTCCTGATAACAGCTTTCTATTGGCTAAATGGCTTTTCTTTCTGCACTGAGAACTTCAGCCCCACCAGAAGAAAATTTGCCCCATGAGCGACTTTGGGCTCAGGAAGCAATTTTTTTTTAGGCCAGTTTTGCCAGGGATCCTGGAGGTTTTTTGCCATCTTCTGGGCATGGAACACGGGTCACTGGGGGTCTTTGTAAAGGGAGATATTTGAGAACTTTCTGCATTGTTCAGGGGGTTGGACTAGATCAGTGGTTCTCAACCTGTGGGCCGCAACCCCTTTTGGGGTCGAACTACCATTTCACAGGGGTCACCGGCTGGCATCCAAGCCCGCCCCTCCCCGCCGGCAGGAAAGGGCCCCGCACTCAATCGAGTGTGAGGTCTGGCCTCCCGGCTCTTTGCCCTCAAAGGGAGCTTTTCCTTTAAGGGCAAAGAGCAGGGGTTGGTTGGGGCTGGAGCCCCGCCCCCTGCTTCCTGCAGCCCTCAGTGGGGCCACAAGGAGGAAGAAGCCAGCAAGTAAGGCAGTGGCCGCTTCCCCCTGCCCCCGCTGCCGTCTTTTCTGAGAGCCCAGGAAAGGAGGCTCCAGCCACCCCCTCACCCCCACCGCTGTCTTTCCTGGGCTCCCCGCTGAAGTGCGGAGCCCAGGAAAGAAGGCTCCAGCCGCCCCCCATCATCCTCGTCACCCTTCTCTGCACCCGCTCCATTCTGTCCACATCCTATTTGAAGTGAGGCTTCCAGAAGTGCTCACAAGACTCCAGGTGCAGCCTGACCAATGCAGTGTATAATGGGACTATGACATCTTGTGATTTGGATATTATGCGTCTATTGATACACCCCAAGATTGCTTAAGCCTTGTAATCTTCCACCTATTCAGTAGATTGTCTCTGATTATATGACTTTCATTTTTCCCCTCCACCTTCCTATTTCCTTTGGGAAGTCCTTTTCTCTTATTAGGTTGGCGAGAATAGAGCTAGGTCTGCTTGGAAGCAAACAGGGGCCAATGGCCTTCTATCACCCTGCCAGACCCTAACTCTGAGCATTCAAAAGTCTTCTCCCCTCAGTGGCTTCTATTGAGAGCCAGTCTGGTGTAGTGGTTAAGTGTGCAGACTCTAATCTGGGAGAACCGGGTTTGATTCCCCACTCCTCCACTTGCACCTGGCTGGATGACCTTGGGCAAGCCATAGCTCTGCACCAGCTGTTCCCTCAAGGACAGCTTAGGAAAGAGTTATCTCAGCCCCACCTACCTCACAGGGTGTCTGTTGTGGGGAGGGGAGGGGAAAGGTGTTTGTAAGCCGCTCTGAGACTCTTAAGTGAGTGAAGGGCGGGATATAAATCCAATATCTTCTTCTCTTCTTCTTCTTCTTCTTCTTCTTTGATGTTTTTGAAGACTGGAATTCTGACTGAATCTCCTTCCACACTCAAAACACACTCATTCAAAATACTTCTCCCCTGTATGTGTTCCTTGATGCTTTTGAAGACTACCACTCTGACTGAATCTCTTTCCACACTCTGAGCATTCAAAAGGCTTCTCCCCTGTGTGGGTTCTTTGATGCTTTTGAAGACTGGAACTCTCACTGAATCTCTTTCCACACTCTGAGCATTCAAAAGGCTTCTCCCCTGTGTGGGTTCTTTGATGCTTTTGAAGACTGGAACTCTGACTGAATCTCTTTCCACACTCTGAGCATTCAAAATGTTTCTCCCCTGTGTGGCTTCTTTGATGCTGTTGAAGATGGGAACTCTGACTGAATCTCTTTCCACACTCTGAGCATTCAAAAGGCTTCTCCCCTGTGTGGGTTCTTTGATGCTTTTGAAGATTAAAACTCTGACTGAATCTCTTTCCACACTCTGAGCATTCAAAAGGCTTCTCCCCTGTGTGGGTTCTTTGATGCTTTTGAAGATTAAAACTCTGACTGAATCTCTTTCCACACTCTGAGCATTCAAAAGGCTTCTCCCCTGTGTGGGTTCTTTGATGATTTCGAAGACTGGAATTGTGAGTGAATCTTTTTCCACACTGAGAGCATTCAAAAGACTTCTCCCCTGTGTGGGTTCTTTGATGCTTTGGAAGACTGGAACTCTGACTGAATCTCTTTCCACACTCTGAGCATTCAAAAGGTTTCTCCCCTGTGTGGGTTCTCTGATGATTTTGAAGACCAGAATTCTGACTGAATTTCTTTCCACACTCTGAGCATTCAAAAGGCTTCTCCCCTGTGTGGGTTCTTTGATGCTTTTGAAGACTGGAACTCTCACTGAATCTCTTTCCACACTCTGAGCATTCAAAAGGTTTCTCCCCTGTGTGGGTTCTTTGATGCTTTGGAAGACTGGAACTCTGACTGAATCTCTTTCCACACTCTGAGCATTCAAAAGGTTTCTCCCCTGTGTGGGTTCTTTGATGCTTTTGAAGATCGGAACTCTGACTGAATCTCTTTCCACACTCTGAACATTCAAAAGGCTTCTCCCCTGTGTGGGTTCTTTGATGGTTTGGAAGACTGGAACTCTGACTGAATCTCTTTCCACACTCTGAGCATTCAAAAGGCTTCTCCCCTGTGTGGGTTCTTTGATGGTTTAGAAGACTGGAACTCTGACTGAATCTCTTTCCACACTCTGAGCATTCAAAAGGTTTCTCCCCTGTGTGGCTTCTTTGATGCTGTTGAAGATGGGAACTCTGACTGAATCTCTTTCCACACTCTGAGCATTCAAAAGGCTTCTCCCCTGTGTGGGTTCCTTGATGCTTTTGAAGATTAGAACTCTGACTGAATCTCTTTCCACACTCTGAGCATTCAAAAGGTTTCTCCCCTGTGTGGGTTCTTTGATGCTTTTGAAGATCGGAACTCTGACTGAATCTCTTTCCACACTCTGAGCATTCAAAAGGCTTCTCCCCTGTGTGGGTTCTTTGATGGTTTAGAAGACTGGAACTCTGACTGAATCTCTTTCCACACTGAGAGCATTCCAAAATCTTCTGTACTATGTGTATTTTTTGGTGCACCTGAAGCTGTGCTCTGTATCTGAAGTACGTTCCACAGTAACAGCATTTACATGCCTTCATTTTCATGTGGTTTGGAAAACATACATTACCCTTTCTTCCACAGGAGAACGTCATTCCACTCTTGGAGCAGATAAATGGCTTCACTCCTGAATGAGACCATTGGAGACGGCTGCGGACTGCGATTTCATGGAAGCTCCCTTCTTGGGGAGGAATGGACTGGACGCGTCTCTTCACCGTACGGCTTCCTTCTTTCCTCTGTGGCCCATCTTTATTCTCAAAGTTTTCTTTGACCTGTTCATTCTGGGCCTTTTCCATGAAGAACCCCTGAAATTCCCCAACTGACTCTTCAACATCTCCTGCTGGAATAAAGAGGGAGGTCCAATCACCACTCACACAAAAAGCCAAGCCACCCATCATTAATGAGTGTGCATTCTATCTCCTGAGCCGCTGCTCTCAAGTTTTCCCTGGCCAGCCCTCCACTAGAGCCTTTTCTATCTTCTGTCTATCCCTCCCCTCCCCAGAACTCCTCAAACATAATTGACCACGGTACGAAGTGACGGATATCTGACTCATCCTGCAAAGGTTTTCTTAAATAACTACCTTACCTTCCTTGGAATATCCAGTATTTAAGGACAGTGCAGCCCCTACAGGGACTAAAAGAGCCACAACTGGGCTCAGCCCCAGAAAGAATTCCCAAGATCTCAGCCCCCAAAGGCCTCCTTCCCTCCCTCTTTACCCAGTGGGCTTTACCATGCTATGCGAGCAAGACCTAAGAAGTAAAGCAGAAATCCATCATGGGTATTCTTTGCCCTTTCCCTTGACATAATGATGAAGCAGACTCACTCGCAGCCAGTTCATTCGGAAAGGAAACATTCTGTTGAGATCCTTTTGAGAAACTCTCCAGCCCTTTATCCGTCTCCACTGCAGTCTCTCGCACACCCGTGCCGTCTTTGGAGCCAGAAAAAGAAGAGGAAGAGTGACACACGGCCTTTGTCTGTCTCCACCTCAGGCCGTGACACCCACCCTTCCTTTCATGCTGGCCACAGCACTGCCCACAGTTGCCCCTGGACCAGCCAGTTGTGTTGGCTACTTTCACTGCCACCTCAAACCCTGGAGTCGTCAGAGGGGTGAATACAAAACCAAGCCCCATAATGACATGCTGCTCTTCAATATTTTGATTCACCCATCATTGCAATTGCAGGGATCCACACCTTTGGCACCTAAAAAGGATCCTTACCTAGAGAGGCCACGCTCATATAGTTGTCCAGCATGACTTCCCAGTACAGAGCTCTTTGGTCCGGATCCAGCAGCGCCCACTCGGCCATGGTGAAATACACGGCCATCTCCACAAAGGAAAATGGACACTGAAAGAAAAAGCAGAGATCGTGCCAGGCAAGACTGCGCTCAGGAAATGGGCATTCTGGTGGGTTGGAGGATGGAGAGCTTGGCAGGGGTCAAGGGCATGGAGTTCAGAGCCTCTCTTGCTCGGACACCTGAGAAGGTACTGCAGGAGCAAAAGCCCCCCTGAGAAAGGAGGGGGAACTCAGACAGTCCTCTGCTCATCTCCCCTACCTGGACTGAAGAGGCGGCAGCCGTTTCCACTTCTCCACAAAGATGACGACTCAGCACTGCCTTTTCACTGCCTGAGAGGGAGAGAATGTTGGAAGAAAGGGTCTGAGCTGAGACTTCATGTTTTCTTTGCTTATGTGGATCCTGCTTCATGCACCCCTGTTCCCAGGTCTGTGGAACTTTGTTCTGTCTACACGCCACAAAATGTGTACAAATGTTGAGTAAACTTGAGGGAGGAGTGGAAGAGAAGCACCAGGTTCCTATGAGCCGGGGGGGGGGGGGGGGGTAAAAACCGTGCCAACACAGTTCAGACTTCTGTGACACTTGAAATTTATCCTGTGAACTGCAAAGCTCAAAACAGTGACAGCATCCCTGCTCAATCAGACCAAAGGCCCAGACGCACCAGTCTCCCACTGGCTGGTCCCTCCCACATGCCTTTCCACAGAAGGGGGTGGGGAGAAGAAATGAGATCAAACGATACATCATGAACAAACCTGTCCAAAAACCCAGAGGTGATATTCCAGAATGTCTGCTGATGCTCTGATGTCACATCTAGATTTTCAGCAGGATGAGATATCACTGTGACGTCAAATCCCCCCCTGGTCCCACCTCCTAAATTCCCAGGGGTGCCCGGTCAACTCCTCTTTTCTGAGCCACCCTGAGTTCCTCTAACAGAATATATGTGAGACAGGAATTTCTTTTGTATTTTTAATATGTGTGTGTGCACCTGGAAGTCATGGTGACCTCTGGTAACTGACCCCTACTGGAGTCCTGGAGGATATTCAGAGAGGTGGCTGAATGAAGCCTGCCCAAACCTCTGGTATCTCAAGGAGGTCTCCCATCCAACTACTAGCCAGAGTTGACCCTGCTTTAGCTTCCAAGATCTGACTTACCTGGGCTATCCTGGTCAGGGCATGAGACAGGAATATTTTAGTTAATACGTGGAATTCACTCCTGCAGAAAGTAGTGCTGGTTACAAGCCTAGACAGCTTCAAGAGGATTGGAGAAACATGTGGAGCAGAAGTCCACGAGTGGCCATTAACCACAAGGTATAGATGGAACTCTCTGTTGGGCAGTGGTTCCCTATCTTCTTGGTGCTTGTGGGGCAACAGCAGGAGACGTTTAGTAGCTCACGCCCCACTGGTGGACCTCTTGATGGCATCTAGGTTTGGGCCACTGTGCAATGCAGAGTCTACACTAAAAGCCTACACTTCTTCAAGAAGGAATTGGATAAACATCTGCCGCAGAGATCCACAAGGTATAGATGGAACCAAAGCTCCCTCTAAGCTGTGGAGCCTTCTGAGCAAAAATTCTACTTTGTGAGCTATTGGCATTAAAGTTGTGAGTGAGCGATTTGGCTATTGCATAAATCAGTGCGCTTGGAGCCACCCTTCCTGAGCCAAGACAGAAAGGTGTGAGCCGGAGGCTAAAAAACTGTGAATTAGCTCACACTAACTCAGCTTAGAGGGAACACTGGATGGAATTCTATGCGAAAGGCAGTGATTCCCTATATTCTTGGTGCTTGCGCAGCAACAGCAGGAGGGGTTTAGGAGCACTGGCCCTGCTGGTGGTCCTCTTTATGGCACCTGGGTTTGGGCCACTGAGTGACACAGAGTCTTGGATTGGATGGGCCACTGGCCTGATACAACATGGCTTCTCTTATATTCTCCTGTGTTCCTATGAGAAGGGAATTGCCCTCCGTGAATCTGTATAATTCCCCCTTCAAGTGACTGGCCACCAGAACATCCTATGGCACTGAGTCTCAGCAGTCCACTCTGCTGTGCAGAAATACTTCTGTCCTCCTGTCCTCAACCTTCTATTCAACAACTTCACAATGTGCCCAAATCTGGGCACAAGGGGCACTTACCACGCGAGAGAGCATCTTGGGAACGCTCCTGGGCCTGCGCCTTCTGCTCCTCCTCCGATGGAGATCCTTTCTCCTCAGAGAGCTTCACTTCCATCTTCACAGACGGTCCCCACATCTGAAACGGCAGTAAGGGATACAGGTAAGAGGAGGAATTTGAAAGTCCAAGGAGACGGATCTTGCCCCTGCCTATCCTCCCCTGTACACTGATCAACAGAGCTGCTTCAACCACAGCGGCAAGAATCAAGGATGTGGTTTCCTGGAGGAATACATATTAGGCAGGGAGGACTTAGGCTAAGGTCGAAGGTCACAGCTTGAATGGACGGCATGAAGCTCCCTCACCTGCTCTGCCTGCCGCTTGTCCTCTGCCTGACTCAGGAGGAAACCCTCGGCAAGAGACACCGCCTGAGAACTGGTCTCCGGGTCGCATCCTCTGACCCAGCGCTGCATTTCCTCGGGCAGGATGGCCAGGAATTGCTCCAGGATCACCAGGTCCAGGATCTGCTTCTTGGAGTGCCTCTCCGGTTCCAGCCAGTGGTTACAAAGTCTATGGAGCTGGCTGCAAACCTCTCGGGGCCCAGCAGCCTCCTGGTAGCAGAACTGCCGGAAATGCTGACGATGCTCCCCTGAGATCTCAGTCTCCTGAGGCAGGACCTCTGGCATCGCTCTTTCCCAGAGTTCAGCACCACTCCTTGCCTGGAGGAGATGGGGGTCTTTCCTTGCTGTCTTCCCAATACCTGGTCCTTCTGGGTCCTGCTCCTCCTTCCCCTTCTCTTGAACTGCCTCTGATTACAAAAAGATGCCTTTACTTACTTGGTATGAAGAGGGAGAGGGGAATACATCAAAAAGGCAGACAGGAACCTAAAGAAGATGGAGCAACATCACCAACCCTGGTCAAGACACACCCAGGATCAGGGTTAATGTAATTGTGCTATACTAACTATTGTAGCCTGGTATGAACTATTGTAGACATCTTCTAAGAAGACCCACCAGAGTCTCCAGGTCCTTTTGGCACACACCCAAGAGTTCTTAAGGATGCGAGATACTTGATCCACTAACCCATAGATGTAACCCATCGTGAAATTTGGCTGCTGTACCACAAGACTGGAGAGAACCAGGAAATTATGGGCCAGTCAGCCTAACGTCTGTCCTAGGCATATTAGTAGAATCTGTAATCAAAGACAGAATCAATGGCTAGGCACATAGGAGGACAAAGCCTGCTGAGGGGAAACCAGCACAGCTTCTGCACGGGGATGTCCTGCGACCCCAGAGGGTGGACAAAGAGAAATTTTGTCCCTCTCCCAAAATATTAGAACTTGAGGGCATCCAATGAAGCTCATGGGCAGTAGGTTCAGGACAGACGAAAGGAAATACTTCGGTACACAGAGAGTGTTTGAAATGTGGAGTTTGCTGCCAGAGGATGTAGTCATGGCCACAAAAATAAACAGCTTACAAAGGGGACTAGATAAACTCATGGAAGGTGAGTCTACCTACTAGGCACGGTGACTGAGGGGAAACTTCCCATTTAGAGGCACTAAAGCTTACTGTCTCTGAATCCCAGAGCAAGGAGGCAACATCAGGGGAAGGCCTCTCTACCCTGTTATTGGCCCTCCAGAGAGCTGGTTTGTCTGCTGTGGGAGACTGGATGCTGGACTAGATGAACTCTCAGTGGTCTGATCCAGCAGGCCTCTTCTGGTGTCCCTACTACAGGGGTCCTGTCGCTGAGGCCACGATCCTCACACTGATGTGTTTCCTGGTGCCCTTTGTCCCTCCTGGCCTTCTGGATATGGGCAGGCTGATATGGGGGGGGGGGGGGGGAGGATGGCTCGCTGCCTGTCCCAGGGGAGTTTCCTGGTGCTGTGACTGGTGGGCAATGGTGGTGTTTCCATCGACACCAGGAGCATTACTCGGCTCTCTGCACCTCAGAAACTGATTTTTAAAAAATAAAAAATCCACTCTCCTCTGCTGCAGGGCCTTGAATACCCACTAGCAGCCCCGGCCCCACAGTGGCACTGCCTCAGGGTCTTAGGATGGGGATGCGATTGATTCCCACTCAGGTAGGAGATCACCCAGAATAACAGCTGATCGTCCAAGAACAGAGATCCATCCCGCAGTTGCCACCCCCCACCCCCCGGAAAAATGCCTGCTTTGGAAGGTAAGCTCTGCGGTATTATACTCCACTGACTTCCCTCCCCAGGCAACCCCCCCCCCCAAATTGTCCAGGAATTTTCCATCGCGGACTTGATCTTTCTTTCCAGTCTGGTGTAGGGTTAAGTGCGCGGACTCTAATCTGGGAGAACCGGGTTTGATTCCCCACTCCTCCACTTGCACCTGGCTGGATGACCTTGGGCAAGCCATAGCTCTGTACCAGCTGTTCCCTCAAGGAAAGAGCTCTCTCAGCCCCACCTACCTCACAGGGTGTCTGTTGTGGGGAGGGGAGGAGAAAGGAGTTTGTAAGCCGCTCTGAGACTCTTAAGTGAGTGAAGGGCGGGATATAAATCCAATCTCTTCTTCTTCTTCTTCTTTTCCTTTTTTGCAGAATGAAAACGACCAGCAACTGAACGCCGGTTCCATTCACTGAATTTTCCTGGACTTAAAGACACCGAATATCCTCTCCCCCCCCCCCCCCCCCCAATCCTCAGTTAGAGAGAGGAGAAAACCCGATGCTGGCAGCCGCGTTCTTTTCTTCCAAGAGCGAAGACCTCCTTCCAAGCACACCCACCCCCGACTTACTTGCAAGTCAACCTTCCCTGGATGCGGCTGCGAGGCTTTCCCCTGCTGCTGCACGTGTGAAGCTCTTTCTCTCTTCCGCCGTTCAGAACCTTCTCTCCCTCTCCCCTCCCCCCCCCCAGCGGAAGAGCCTTTCTCCCCGCCCCATTCGGCCTTTCTGGCAACCAGCTCCGTCCCTTTAACCCTCGCAGTGCTGGACACAAATGAAAACGCTTCCCGCCCTCTTTCCAGCTCCCGGACCCGGACGGAGGGACCGGTCTCCAGCCAGGCTGTCTCCAGCGACGCCCTCTGCGGCTCAGCGGGGCTCCTCGGGAGGAATCCTGCCCCTGCCCCCGGCCTCCACCCCTGCTGCTGCCTTGTTGATGGGATCTCTCCTCTCTGGAACCAGTGGATTGTCCTGACTCGCTCTGCATCGTCACCCGCCTTGGGTGGAGTCCCTGCGAGAAAGGCTGACTACAAGGGATGCCAATAAAATACCAATAAAGATCGGCGCTCTCCACCTGCCCACAGTTGTTCCCTTCTGATCAGCAACCGATCAGTCAATGTAAGTGCCATAGAGACCTCCTTTGCATGGCGGGAGACCAATAGACTTCACAGCCTTCCAAGGGGCGAACTGGGATATGTTTCCGCACCAGAAGCTACAGGGCAGAGAGAAAACCAGAAAGAAAGAATCGCAAACTTCCTGGTGGGATCTCCAGACTGCAGAGACCGATTCTCCTGGAGGAAATGGCAGCTTTGGTGAGGGGACTCCTTGGCATTCTGTCCCACAGAGGACCTTCCCCTTCTCAAAACCAAGGCGCCCTCCCCAAATTTCCAGGAATTTCCCAACCTGGAGTTGGCAACCCTACACAAAGCAGAGGTCTCCTGAGTTCTTCCCTACATCCCTCCCTGGGGGGGGGGGGGGGATCCTCCCGACCTGAGCACAGCGGCTGCTTCAGCACCAGGCCAAAGAAGGTCCAGTCCAGGATGTTTGGAAATGAGGCTGCTCCACTGCCTGGGAGGGAGACAGGGAAGGTGGGAATCCACACACTTTCCGCCCATTGTTTCTTTCTAGGCACACAAGGGCAACATCATGCAACTCCAAGTTGACACAAGGCTGGATCCTAGGAGGCCTCCTCACATGAAATATTTTCCTTGTGTCTTCTGATTTCTTTATTGGAGTAAGTGCAATACATCTGGCTAAATAAAATTGGCTTTTTAAATAATAGATATCATTATTGGACACAGCATTTTATATTGTGATTGAAATATTATTTTCTTCCTTAACAGTGCTCCTGTTTTGGTCCTATATCTGCTGTCTTTGGATTGTAATAGGAGCCTGTTTGTACCTTAGAATCAGAGAGCTGGGACCTCCAGGGTCATCTAGTCCCCCCTCTCAGTGACCCCTCTGAAGAAGGCCCAATTCGGTCGAAACACATTAGGTCACGACTGTTTTCTCCTGGACATACGTAACTTTCTACTCTATTAGGAGGCTTGTGTTGTGCCTTGGTATGCTTTTAACGTCTTTGTAATAAATACTTGTATTTTTACGTACAATTAGTTCATATTTCATTTTAGCTTTTGGCCCTACATTTGCTTTCACATACTAGCCAACCAGTACCCCTGGAGGGCCAACAGCAGGGCAGAGAGGCTGAGACCTTCCCCTGAGGTTGCCTCCTGGCTCTGAGATTCAGAGGTTTAGTGCCTCTGACTGTGGAGGTTCCGCCCAGTCACCAGGGCTAGTAGCCATTGACAGACTTCTCCATTAATCCATCTAATCCTCTTTGAAAGCTGCCTAAGCCTATGCCCATCACTATATCCTCTGGAAGCAAATGCCACATCTTAATCTCTTAGGCTCCTCTCAGTATTGTCCCGAGTGTTGTATGCAGCCATCATCCCTTTGGACTGACTGGTCCTGACCGGAAGCTCCCCAGGGCACTCCAGACCCAAACATCAGTTTCAGCAAAGCCAAGGATTTCTCCCCCCACCCTGGCAGACACTGCAGCCAGCAACAGGGGCTTCTGTACCATGAAAAACCTTCGCCCACCCATTGCCACACTGCTGGGCTCTCCTGAAAGGGATGGAGAAGGGGCGTTTTTCTCCTAGTCCATTGGAAACCCTAAGAGATACCTGGAACTGCGCAAGCAGGGAGAGGGGAGTACAGCAGGCCTCCGACCTCCCTTGCTGGATCAGTACCTGCATTCTCCCGCTATTCTCCACCTGGATCAAGGATGCCAGCCTCCAGGCAAGGCCAGGAGACCTCCCAGGATCACAACCGATCTCCAGTGCACAGAGATCCGTTCCCCTGGAGAAAACAGCTGCTTTATAGAGTGGACTCTATGAACATATAGGGCAGAGGTCCATCAGTGGCTATCAGCCACAAGGTACAGATGGAACACTCTGTCCAGGTAAGTGATGCTCTGTATTTTGGGTGCTTGGAGGGGGCAACAGTGGGAGGGCTTCTGGAGTTCTGACTCCCATGGTGGACCTCCTGAGGGCCCTGGGTTTTGGCCACTGAGTGACACAGTGTTGGACTGGATGGGCTGTTGGCCTGATCCAGCATGGCTTCCCTTATACTCTTAAGACAAGCGTTGCATCAATTCATCTGAGCTCAGCTTACTAACAGGGCTAGAGAAGATGAAATGGAAGCGATAGGAGACTCCCCTGTCGTCATGCTGAGACTTGCGGCTATAGGCGATGAGTGTTTTCCTCAAATGAAACAAAGCAGTGTGAGAGGGGGGCAGGCTCCTAGCTATGGAAAGAAATGTGGGGGGTGTCCTTCCTTGCTAGCAAACTCCCTTCGATCAAGGGTTCCCTGGAAAGCACCCTTGTAACCAGCTGCCACCACTCAGGGATCTCCTGAGAACATCTAGACTGACACGCCGAGCAGAAGGTATCCTTCAAGCGCAGCAGTATACCAATAATGAAGTAACTGGGTAGAAACCCTGGAAAATACCTTCTGTCAAACTATGTTGCCTCTGCGCCATCTAGTATGTGGGGAAGAGGTTCAGAAAAATATCTCAGAGAAATGGATTGTACTAAACCAGAGCTCCCCAGCATGGGCCCCACCGTGGGCGCAACTGTGCCCTCTGACCCCTTCCCTCTGGGCGCAACTGTGCCCTCTGACCCCTTCCCGTGGGCGCAACTGTGCCCTCTGACCCCGAAGTGAGCGGGCCCAGGTGGGGCTTCTGCCCAGGAAGGCTTCTGATTGGCTGTGCAGATTCTTTAAAAGGTTGCTTTCGCAGCAGCTGCCACCACAGTAGACGGACCTACACTGGGTGACTGAGGGTAAGCTGAGGCGGCCATTTCTTCCTGGCTCTGCCTCACGTGGCAGTCACGTTGTGTCTGCATTTCTCACATGATGTCAGAACTTCAAAGATGCCTGAAGGCTCAAAACGGTTGGGGATCCCTGTAGTGAACAAAGCCAAATAATCTGTCACTCCTCAAGCCAAGAGCCGACCCAGGAGCTCCAGGCACGCCATGCTTATTCTTAACCCTATGGTTTCCAGGAGAAAGAACGCAGGCTCTTGACCGCCCCCACCCCACCCTGTCACCAATGCTGGGGTCAAACACGCTGGGATCATTAAGAGCCCTTTCCTTTCCTCTTTCACAAGCTCCCTGGCACACGAAAGCCCTCCAGTGAGCAGCCAAACATTGCAGAGATGATGATGATAATGATGAAGCTTTGGTGGACGTCCCCCTCCGTCTCCCCCCACCCGCCTTCAGGTAACGGGAAGCAACCCTCCCCCGTGGCTGCCCCAGTGACCCCCTCACCCTTCACGAGACATCCCGTTGTGGGCAGTTTGCCGCCCTGGCTGCACCCGGACATGGTGTCCGCCTGCTCCGTTGGGCAACCCTCCTCTCCCTGATGCCCGCCCTCCCACTTCCAACGCCTGGTACATGTGAGCACTGGGAATGCACAGCCTCTGTCATCTGGCAATCAAAGGAATGACCAGCTGCTCACGGACCGGATAAGCGTCCTGGACGGGCAGGCAAAATGGTGTAACGGGAAGCAACGGGAAGCAAGGTAACGGGAAGCAAGGTAACGGGAAGCAAGGACGGGCAGGCAAAATGGTGTAACGGGAAGCAACGGGAAGCAAGGCAACGGGAAGCAAGGTAACGGGAAGCAACCCTCCCCCGTGGCTGCCCCAGTGACCCCCTCACCCTTCACGAGACATCCCGTTGTGGGCAGTTTGCCGCCCTGGCTGCACCCGGACATGGTGTCCGCCTGCTCCGTTGGGCCCTGAGACCCTCCTCCTTCCCCATGGGAGGGGCCAAGACTCTATCCATGGCAGGCCCCCGAGCCATGGCGGCCCCCGAGCCAAAACAATTGCCCACCCCTGCTTTAAACACTTGGCCCAGGGATGAGGAAAGTGCTGTTTCTATTGTTGACTTGTCATGTGTGGGAAGTCCCAATTCAGTCACTCAAATAAACAGAGAGAGGACCTGATGAGTGACAGTGCCACCAACCAGAAGATAACACAAACCTAACACCCATCCATGTGGATGAGGCCAATTGTAATTAGTTGCCACAAATGGAAATGTGAAGTACTTAAATTTGCCTCATTCATGGTGTGACCTACAGATAGTCAGTGCCACATAAGCTTGCTGTTGCCCCAAGATGAGTTTAAAAACAACCATCAGATTGCAATGATAGTATGCCAGTAAGTATCAACCCAGTATATAGCTTTTAACCTTAGTTAGTTTAACCTTAATTTAACCTTAGTTTAACCAAGGCACAAGCTTTCAAGGCCGCCGTCTGTTTGACTGCAGAGTAAAGGCGCGGGCAACCCTCCTCTCCCTGATGCCCGCCCTCCCACTTCCAACGCCTGGTACATGTGAGCACTGGGAATGCACAGCCTCTGTCATCTGGCAATCAAAGGAATGACCAGCTGCTCACGGACCGGATAAGCGTCCTGGACGGGCAGGCAAAATGGTGTAACGGGAAGCAACGGGAAGCAAGGTAACGGGAAGCAAGGTAACGGGAAGCAAGGACGGGCAGGCAAAATGGTGTAACGGGAAGCAACGGGAAGCAAGGCAACGGGAAGCAAGGTAACGGGAAGCAACCCTCCCCCGTGGCTGCCCCAGTGACCCCCTCACCCTTCACGAGACATCCCGTTGTGGGCAGTTTGCCGCCCTGGCTGCACCCGGACATGGTGTCCGCCTGCTCCGTTGGGCAACCCTCCTCTCCCTGATGCCCGCCCTCCCACTTCCAACGCCTGGTACATGTGAGCACTGGGAATGCACAGCCTCTGTCATCTGGCAATCAAAGGAATGACCAGCTGCTCACGGACCGGATAAGCGTCCTGGACGGGCAGGCAAAATGGTGTAAATGAACAAAATAAAACTGAACAAAATAAAAATGAACTGAACAAAATAAAACTGAACAAAATAAAAATGAACAAAATAAAACACAAAAAGCAACAAGTAAAAAAACCCGATTACTTGAACTTCTCATGGCAAGTGCATCCCATTGCTTCAGAGCCAACACAGAAAAGGCCCTGCTCTTGAACAACGCCAGCACCTTAAGGTATGATGGGAACTGAAGTTGTATACAGTGCAGACGTTTCAAAACACTTACTGTATTTTGTCACCAGTTCACAGCCATTCATGAGCCCTGCATTAAAGCAGAGAGAGATAATGTGGTTGAGGGGCTTCTCTCTGTCACAGGTTCTTTTCTCAAGAACTACCAGTCCCAGAGTTCATTGTGCTTACGCAGAGCGGGGGGGGGGGACATTGATTTTCAGGTGTCACAGACATGCTCCTTTGGAGGAGAATATCTGAGTGCTCATGACATAAGGCAGCCATGCACTGGTAGCTGTCCAGTTATTTATTTTATTTTATTTTTGGAATTTATATCCCGCCCTCCTCGCCACACGGCGGGCTCAGGGCGGCTAACAGCAGCCATTATGGCATAATACATTATTTGGTTAAAAAAATTTTAAACAACGCTAAAACATCCTATCACATTACATATGGATGGCATTTACTTCAGTGCAATTATCAAACAGCAATCATGCAAATCCCCATATCTGCTCAGGCATTGGCAGTCAAAGATCAGGCCAGGGCCAGATGTAAACACTGTGGACGGCCCCTATTTGAAAGCCTGGCGGAAGAGCTCCGTCTTACAGGCCCTGCGGAATTGTAATAGATCCCGCAGGGCCTTGATGTTATCCGGGAGCTCATTCCACCAGTAAGGGGCCGCCACAGAAAATGCCCTGGCCCTTGTGGCTGCCAAGCGGGCCTCCCTTGGCCCTGGGACGGTCAGGCGGTTTTGGGATCCGGATCTAAGCGCACTCTGGGGAATATATGGTGAGAGGCAGTCCTTCAAGTAAGTAGATCCTCGGCCATATAGGGCTTTATAGGTGAGTACCAGCACCTTGAACCTTATTCGGTATGCTATAGGCAGCCAGTGTAGTGCTTTTAGGGCGGGCTGGACATGCTCCTGGACCGGGAGACCTGTCACCAGCCGCGCCGCTGCATTCTGCACCAGCTGCAGCCTCCGGATTTGGCACAAGGGCAGCCCCATGTAGAGGGCGTTACAGTAGTCCAATCTTGAGGTGACCAGAGCATGGATCACTGTGGCCAGATCGTCGCGCTCGAGGAAGGGGACCAACTGCTTGACCAGCCGTAGATGGTAAAAAGCTGACCTCGCAGTGGCTGCCACCTGGGCCTCCATCGTTAATGAAGGGTCCAGTAGCAGTCCCAAACTCCTAACCTCCAACGCTGGCACCAGCTGTACCCCATCGAAGGACGGGAGTGGGATCCCCACCCCCAGACCGCTCCGGCCTAGGCACAGGACCTCCGTCTTCGTCGGATTCAATTTCAGCCGACTCTGTCTGAGCCAACCAGCCACAGCTTGCAATGCCAGGTCCAGATTACCCGGGCTGGAGTTCGACTGGCCGCCCATCAACAGATAGAGCTGGGTATCATCTGCATATTGATGGCACCCAAGCCCATACCTCCGGGCTATCTGGGCGAGGGGGCGCATATAGATGGTAAACAGCATAGGGGAAAGCACTGCCCCCTGTGGGACCCCACAAATCAGTGGATGTCTACAGGAGAGCTGCTCCCCTACTGCCACCCTCTGTCCCCGATCCTGGAGGAACGAGGAAAGCCATTGTAAGGCCGACCCCTGGATCCCAGTGTCGGCGAGGCGGCGGGTCAGTAGCTGATGGTCGACCATGTCGAACGCCGCCGACAGGTCCAACAGCATCAGCACCGCCGTGCCGCCTCGATCCAGATGCCTTCGGAGGTCATCTGTGAGGGCGACCAGCACCGTCTCCGTCCCATGGCCTGGCCGAAAGCCGGACTGGAAGGGATCTAGCACAGAGGCGTCATCCAAATAGCTCTGTAACTGATCCGCAACCGCTTTCTCGATCAACTTACCCAAATAGGGTAAGTTGGATACAGGCCGATAGTTGGTCAATTTGGCCGGATCCAATGATGGTTTTTTTAGGAGGGGGTGTACCACAGCCTCCTTTAGGGCGCTCGGGAACATCCCTTTTTCAAGGGACGTGTTGACAATCTCCCTCAGCGCCCCACATACTCCATCATGGCTTCCTTTCACCAGCCATGATGGGCACGGATCGAGTCAGCAGGTAGTTGGGCGGACCAGAGTGAGCAATTTGTCAGCCTCTTCCAGGCAGAGTGGGCTGAAATGATCCAAAACATGACCAGAAGACGTGCCTGGAGCCTCCAGTTCTGCTACTGTATCAACTGTGGCAGGGAGGTCTCGGCGGAGTGCCAAGACTTTATCTGCGAAAAAGTTCCCAAATGCCTCGCAGCCAATAGCCAATTCCCTATCATTTGGTCTGCTTGTCGGCAGAGTCATTAGTGATCGAATCGTCCTAAACAACTGGGCTGGGCGGGAACTCACAGATGCTATCTCGGCCGCATAGAACGCTTTTTTCACAGCCTTGACAGCCATCTCATAGGCTTTCATAAACGTCCTATAAGATGTTCTTGACGCCTCGTCGGGAGCGCGACGCCACCGCCTCTCTAGTCGTCTGAGTGCTCGTTTCATTTCCCTCAACTCGCCCGTGTACCACGGGGCAGGTCGAGAGCGAGGATGCAGAGGGCGCCGGGGAGCAATCTCATTGATGGCTGCCGAAAGACGATGTTGCCAGTCTTCGACCTGCTCATCTAACGAGCCGCCAGGGGGCATTGGAGCCCGCAGAGCTTCCTGGAATCGGATTGGATCCATTTGGCTCCGTGGGCGAGCTAAAATCTGCTCGCCACCCAAACAGGTTTGGAGCGGCAAGTTCACCCGGGCCTTCAGAGTCTGGTGGTCTGACCATGGTACAGTCATAGCTGTAATCCGGTCCACCGTAACCCCCGCCGCGAAAATCAACTCCCGGCTCTGTGTTTGGGAGTCGTAACAAAATGGGTAAGTCCCAGTGCCGCCGTGGACGAGACTAGGTCCCTTGGCTGCGTGGCGGTCGCGAGGTCAGCATGGACGTTGAAATCGCCCAGGACTAAGGGCCTGGGGTGCTCAAGCGCCCAGCCTGATACGGCCTCAGCAGGGATGGCAAGCTGTTTGCTGGTGCGTTGGGTGGTCGGTACACCAGCCAAACAGCTAAACTTACCCCGGCATCCCAAACAAAGCCGACACACTCTATGCCCGCAAGATTCCGTGGCGGTAGTGCTCTGAAGGTGTAACCCTCCCGGATGAGCAACGCCACCCCTCCCCCCCGCCCCTGAGTCTGGGACTGGAGAAGGACCGAGAACCCGGGTGGTGTCATTTGGGAGAGGGAGACAGTCTCGCCCTCCTGCACCCAGGTCTCGGTCACGCATGCCAGGTCCACATCCTGCTCGGCCACAAAGTAGTTGAGGATTCTGGTCTTATTATTTATGGACCTGGCATTACACATCATCAGTGTCGGAGTGAGGTTCTGTTTCCTAGCCCCACAACCTACTACTTTTGGGATGGGACACAGATTGGAAGGGGACCGAGCCCGTCTATGTCTCCGTCCCCTTCCCTCCCTCCATCTGTTCCCACCACCATACCTCCCTTTCCCCAGTAGCACCGGGATCTCCTGATTGTCCATGTGTCCGCCTGCGGCCTTTGCCTATTAGCCTCGGCCACCATTGGGCACAGTCACAATAAAGATGGAACTGCTACTCTGCCTTTCCCCCACTGATCGTCCTATTAGCTAGCTCAGGGGTGGCCAACCTTGCTTAACGTAAGAGCCACATAGAATAAACGTAAGAGCCACATAGAGATGTCTGAGAGCCGCAAGACAGGAACAAATATCACACACATGTTTTTATTTTTAAAAATATGCAAATTTGCTTTTTATTAACGTTAAATGGGACTTCCAAAAATAAAAACAAACGAGGAAAACCAGTTATAAGAAAGAGAGAGAGAGAAACTAGGAAAGCAAATAGATGGGAGGGAGGAGGGAAGGAAGGAAGGGAGAAAGAGAGAAAAAGCATGCCTCCCCTTTGCTTCCCCAGCTGCCCTGCCAGGAGCCGCACAATATGTGTGAAAGAGACGCATGTGGCTCCCGAGCCACAGGTTGGCCACCCCTGAGCTAGCTAATCCTTTTGCCATCCTCCAAAAAGGAAGCGTTCTAGCCAGAATCAATTCTCCATACAGAAGAAGAAAGAGAAATTGAAGCGATGCAGACTTTTAAAATTCTATTGAAAAATAGCAGGACAGAGAACAAGCATGAAGAGAAAAATCAAAGCGGTCTCTCTTCGGCATTCACTTGGAGGGAAGTTCTCTGCCTCCCCCCAGAACTGATACCCTCCTTGTAAACTTTGACACACACGCACCCTTTGTAAACTGAAGTCCATGCAGTATCTCCAACTATCAAGGATCCTTTTGGCTTCTGAGATGGCAAATGGTGCGTAAACGATTCCAGCACAGCCAAGGTCTCTGCCACTGAAAAGAGGCACTGAGAGTTGACACTGATAGCAGACTCCAAGAAGTGGCTCCAACAGCCACGGATAGCTGTTTTCAACAAACCAAAGTCCGTGGGCCAGCCAACCCACAGAGAAGCTGAAGAAAGGGGTCCAATGTGTGGAATCCAGGAAGCCTGTTATTTGGTTTCTCGGCCGCTGTATATTCTGCCTCATACATGTTAAACAAAGGACCAAGGTTGATCAGCTTTCAATGAAGGCAACGTTTCATAGTTCTTATCAACAGTGGAATACTAAACAAACCTTAGGAATCATTAGTAATGATACAGCAGATAAAACAAACCAATAGAGATTGAACAATGCAGTTGTGACAGTGGATCAAAGTGAAATGTGTCCTTCTGCAGGGACCACAGAGCCAAACTATTAAAGGTAAACTTAATACAAACTACAACACACGATGCAACCTTTTGTTGCGGGTCCTCTCTTGTCCCTTCTAACTCTGTGTCAAGGAACTGCTCTCCTTGAAGAGAGTTTTCCTGCCTGAGTGTTAGCTTTCTTGACTACAGAAGTCAATACCCCCGCCTGCCGGCTTGTTAACAGAATAGTTGCTTCCGCTGGCAGAAGTGATTAACTTGCAGCAGCTGAGAACTGTCATCTAAAGTGGTCAACAGCTTGCAATTTAGAGATCTATCCTGGTAACAGCTTTCCATTGGCTAAATGGCTTTTCTTTCTGCACTGAGGACTACAGCCCCACCAGAAAGAAAATTTGCCCCACAAGCCACAAAATCCTGGCTACGGGCCTGCATACACCCAGAAGAAAACTTTGTAGTGTGCTCTTTTTCTCGGCGGAGGGGGTGCTTAAAAGCTGCTTCGGGAATTGCAGGCTTCTTCAATTTATCCTGTGAGCATGAAGAAGCCCAGGAGAGCAGCGCCACCTTCTTGAAGTACGCTGGTAAGATCAGGCTCTTAACATTGTGCCCTGGCAAACCATCCTCCCGTCCCTTTGTCTTTTTCAACTTTGTCAGTTTTCCATTTTGTTGCTAATATTACTCTAGCTGCAGTAAGCAAGTATTTAAACAGGTCTTGTGAGACTTTTTCAGCGTTGTCCGGTATTATTCCCAATAGCACAGTCTCTGATTTCAAACAACATTTAGAGATCTGTCCTGATAACAGCTTTCTATTGGCTAAATGGCTTTTCTTTCTGCACTGAGAACTTCAGCCCCACCAGAAGAAAATTTGCCCCACGAGCGACTTTGGGCTCAGGAAACAATTTTTGTTAGGCCAGTTTTGCCAGGGATCCTGGAGGTTTTTTGCCATCTTCTGGGCATGGAACACGGGTCACTGGGGGTCTTTGTAAGGGGAGATATTTGTGAACTTTCTGCATTGTTCAGGGGGTTGGACTAGATCAGTAATTCTCAACCTGTGGGTCGCAACCCCTTTTGGGGTCGAACTACCATTTCACAGGGGTCGCCGGCTGGCATCCAAGACCGCCCCTCCCCGCCAGGAGGAAAGGGTCCCGCACTCAATCGAGTGTGAGGTCTCGCCTCCCGGCTCTTTACCCTCAAAGGGAGCTTTTCCTTTAAGGGCAAAGAGCAGGGGTTGGTTGGGGCTGCAGGCCCGCTCCCTGCTTCCTGCAGCCCTCAGTGGGGCCACAAGGAGGAAGAAGCCAGCAAGTAAGGCAGTGGCCGCTTCCCCCTGCCCCCGCTGCCGTCTTTCCTGGGAGCCCAGGAAAGGAGGCTCCAGCCACCTCCTCGCCCCCACCGCTGTCTTTCCTGGGCTCCCCGCTGAAGTGCGGAGCCCAGGAAAGAAGGCTCCAGCCGCCCCCCATCATCCTCGTCACCCTTCTCTGCACCCGCTCCATTCTGTCCACATCCTATTTTAAGTGAGGCTTCCAGAAGTGCTCACAAGACTCCAGGTGCAGCCTGACCAATGCAGTGTATAACGGGACTATGACATCTTGTGATTTGGATATTATGCGTCTATTGATGCACCCCAAGATTGCTTAAACCTTGTAATCTCCCACCTATTCAGTAGATTGTCTCTGATTATATGACTTTCATCTTTCCCCTCCACCTTCCTATTTCCTTTGGGAAGTCCTTTTCTCTTATTAGGTTGGCGAGAATAGAGCTAGGTCTGCTTGGAAGCAAACAGGGGCCAATGGCCTTCTATCACCCTGCCAGACCCTAACTCTGAGCATTCAAAAGTCTTCTCCCCTGAGTGGCTTCTTTGATGTTTTTGAAGACTGGAATTCTGACTGAATCTCCTTCCACACTCTGAGCATTCAAAAGACTTCTCCCCTGTATGTGTTCCTTGATGCTTTCGAAGACTACCACTCTGACTGAATTTCTTTCCACACTCTTGAGCATTCAAAAAACTTCTCCCGTGTGGGTTCCCTGATGCTTTTGAAGCCTGTGACTCCGACTGATTCTCTTTCCACACTCTGAGCATTCAAAAGGTTTCTCCCCTGTGTGGGTTCTTTGATGCTTTGGAAGACTGGAACTCTCACTGAATCTCTTTCTACACTCTGAGCATTCAAAAGGTTTCTCCCCTGTGTGGGTTCTTTGATGCTTTTGAAGATCGGAACTCTGACTGAATCTCTTTCCACACTCTGAGCATTCAAAAGGCTTCTCCCCTGTGTGGGTTCTTTGATGGTTTGGAAGACTGGAACTCTGACTGAATCTCTTTCCACACTCTGAGCATTCAAAAGGTTTCTCCCCTGTGTGGCTTCTTTGATGCTGTTGAAGATGGGAACTCTGACTGAATCTCTTTCCACACTCTGAGCATTCAAAAGGCTTCTCCCCTGTGTGGGTTCTTTGATGCTTTTGAAGATTAGAACTCTGACTGAATCTCTTTCCACACTCTGAGCATTCAAAAGGTTTCTCCCCTGTGTGGGTTCTTTGATGCCTTTGAAGATGGGAACTCTCAGTGAAGCTCTTTCCACACTCTGAGCATTCAAAAGGCTTCTCCCCTGTGTGGGTTCTTTGATGATTTTGAAGACTGGAATTGTGAGTGAATCTTTTTCCACACTGAGAGCATTCAAAAGACTTCTCCCCTGTGTGGGTTCTTTGATGCCTTTGAAGATGGGAACTCTCAATGAATCTCTTTCCACACTCTGAGCATTCAAAAGGTTTCTCCCCTGTGTGGGTTCTCTGATGATTTTGAAGACCAGAATTCTGACTGAATTTCTTTCCACACTCTGAGCATTCAAAAGGCTTCTCCCCTGTGTGGGTTCTTTGATGCTTTTGAAGACTGGAACTCTCACTGAATCTCTTTCCACACTCAGAGCATTCAAAAGGTTTCTCCCCTGTGTGGGTTCTTTGATGCTTTGGAAGACTGGAACTCTGACTGAATCTCTTTCCACACTCTGAGCATTCAAAAGGTTTCTCCCCTGTGTGGGTTCTTTGATGCTTTTGAAGATCGGAACTCTGACTGAATCTCTTTCCACACTCTGAGCATTCAAAAGGCTTCTCCCCTGTGTGGGTTCTTTGATGGTTTGGAAGACTGGAACTCTGACTGAATCTCTTTCCACACTCTGAGCATTCAAAAGGTTTCTCCCCTGTGTGGCTTCTTTGATGCTGTTGAAGATGGGAACTCTGACTGAATCTCTTTCCACACTCTGAGCATTCAAAAGGCTTCTCCCCTGTGTGGGTTCTTTGATGCTTTTGAAGATTAGAACTCTGACTGAATCTCTTTCCACACTCTGAGCATTCAAAAGGTTTCTCCCCTGTGTGGGTTCTTTGATGCCTTTGAAGATGGGAACTCTCAGTGAAGCTCTTTCCACACTCTGAGCATTCAAAAGGCTTCTCCCCTGTGTGGGTTCTTTGATGATTTTGAAGACTGGAATTGTGACTGAATCTCTTTCCACACTGAGAGCATTCAAAAGACTTCTCCCCTGTGTGGGTTCTTTGATGCCTTTGAAGATGGGAACTCTGACTGAATCTCTTTCCACACTCTGAGCATTCAAAAGGTTTCTCCCCTGTGTGGGTTCTCTGATGATTTTGAAGACCAGAATTCTGACTGAATTTCTTTCCACACTCTGAGCATTCAAAAGGCTTCTCCCCTGTGTGGGTTCTTTGATGCTTTTGAAGACTGGAACTCTCACTGAATCTCTTGCCACACTCTGAGCATTCAAAAGGCTTCTCCCCACTGTGGGTTCTTTGATGATATTGAAGACCAGAATTGTGACATAATCTCTTTCCACACTCTGGGCATTCAAAAAGTTTCTCACCTGTGTGGGTTCTTTGATGATATTTAAGATTGCCACTCTGATTGAATCTCTTCCCACACTGAGAGCATTCCAAAATCTTCTCTACTATGTGTATTTTTTGGTGCACCTGAAGCTGTGCTCTGTATCTGAAGTACTTTCCACAGTAACAGCATTTACATGCCTCCATTTTCATATGGTTTGGAAAACATACATTACCCTTTCTTCCACGGGAAAACGTCATTCCACTCTTGGAGCAGATAAATGGCTTCACTCCTGAATGAGTCCTGTGGAGACGGCTGCGGACTGCGATTTCATGGAAGCTCCCTTCTTGGGGAGGAATGGACTGGACCCGTCTCTTCACCATACGGCTTCCTTCTTTCCTCTGTGGCCCATCTTTATTGACCTGTTCATTCTGGGCCTTTTCCATGAAGAACCCCTGAAATTCCCCAACTGACTCTTCAACATCTCCTGCTGGAATAAAGAGGGATGTCCAATCACCACTCACACAAAAAACCAAGCCACCCATCATTAATGAGTGTGCATTCTATCTCCTGAGCCGCTGCTCACAAGTTTTCCCTGGCCAGCCCTCCACTAGAGCCTTTTCTATCTTCTGTCTATCCCTCCCCTCCCCAGAACTCCTCAAACATAATTGACCACAGTACGAAGTGACGGATATCTGACTCATCCTGCAAAGGTTTTCTTAAGTAACTACCTTACCTTACTTGGAATATCCAGTATTTAAGGACAGTGCAGCCCCTACAGGGAGTAAAAGAGCCACAACTGGGCTCAGCCCCAGAAAGAATTCCCAAGATCTCAGCCCCCAAAGGCCTCCTTCCCTCCCTCTTTACCCAGTGGGCTTTATCATGCTATGCAAGCAAGACCTAAGAAGTAAAGCAGAAATCCATCACGGGTATTCTTTGCCCTTTCCCTTGACATAATGATGAAGCAGACTCACTCGCAGCCAGTTCATTCGGGAAGGAAACATTCTGTTGAGATCCTTTTGAGAAACTCTCCAGCCCTTTGTCCGTCTCCACTGCAGTCTCTCGCACACCCGTGCCTTCTTTGGAGCCAGAAAAAGAAGAGGAAGAGTGACACACGGCCTTTGTCTGTCTCCACCTCAGGCCGTGACACCCACCCTGCCTTTCATGCTGGCCACAGCACTGCCCACAGTTGCCCCTGGACCAGCCAGTTGTGTTGGCTACTTTCACTGCCACCTCAAACCCTGGAGTCGTCAGAGGGGGTGAATACAAAACCAAGCCCCATAATGACATGCTGCTCTTCAATATTTTGATTCACCCATCATTGCAATTGCAGGGATCCACACCTTTGGCACCTAAAAAGGATCCTTACCTACAGAGGCCACGCTCATATAGTTGTCCAGCATGACTTCCCAGTACAGAGCTCTTTGGTCCGGATCCAGCAGCGCCCACTCGGCCATGGTGAAATACACGGCCATCTCCACAAAGGAAAATGGACACTGAAAGAAAAAGCAGAGATCGTGCCAGGCAAGACTGCGCTCAGGAAATGGGCATTCTGGTGGGTTGGAGGATGGAGAGCTTGGCAGGGGTCAAGGGCATGGAGTTCAGAGCCTCTCTTGCTCGGACACCTGAGAAGGTACTGCAGGAGCAAAAGCCCCCCTGAGAATGGAGGGGGAACTCAGACAGTCCTCTGCTCATCTCCCCTACCTGGACTGAAGAGGCGGCAGCCGTTTCCACTTCTCCACAAAGATGACGACTCAGCACTGCCTTTTCACTGCCTGAGAGGGAGAGAATGTTGGAAGAAAGGGTCTGAGCTGAGACTTCATGTTTTCTTTGCTTATGTGGATCCTGCTTCATGCACCCCTGTTCCCAGGTCTGTGGAACTTTGTTCTGTCTACACGCCACAAAATGTGTAACAATTTTGAGTAAACTTGAGGGAGGAGTGGAAGAGAAGCACCAGGTTCCTATGAGCCGGGGGGGGGGGGTAAAAACCGTGCCAACACATTTCAGACTTCTGTGACACTTGAAATTTATCCTGTGAACTGCAAAGCTCAAAACAGTGACAGCATCCCTGCTCGATCAGACCAAAGGCCCAGGAGCGCCATTCTCCCACTGGCTGGTCCCTTTCCACAGAAGGGGGTGGGGAGAAGAAATGACATTTTCTAACATCATGAACAAACCTGTCCAAAAACCCAGAGGTGATATTCCAGAATGTCTGCTGATGCTCTGATGTCACATCTAGATTTTCAGCAGGATGAGATACCACTGTGACGTCAAATCCCCCCCTGGCCCCACCTCCTAAGTTTCCAGGGGTGCCCGGTCAACTCCTCTTTTCTGAGCCACCCTGAGTTCCTCTAACAGAATATATGTGAGACAGGAATTTCTTTTGTATTTTTAATATGTGTGTGTGCACCTGGAAGTCATGGTGACCTCTGGTAACTGACCCCTACTGGAGTCCTGGAGGATATTCAGAGAGGTGGCTGAATGAAGCCTGCCCAAACCTCTGGTATCTCAAGGAGGTCTCCCATCCAACTACTAGCCAGAGTTGACCCTGCTTTAGCTTCCAAGATCTGACTTGCCTGGGCTATCCTGGTCAGGGCATAAGACAGGGATATTTTACTTAATACGTGGAATTCACTCCTGCAGAAAGTAGTGCTGGTTACAAGCCTAGACAGCTTCAAGAGGATTGGAGAAACATGTGGAGCAGAAGTCCACGAGTGGCCATTAGCCACAAGGTATAGATGGAACTCTCTGTTGGGCAGTGGTTCCCTATCTTCTTGGTGCTTGTGGGGCAACAGCAGGAGACGTTTAGTAGCTCACGCCCCAATGGTGGACCTCTTGATGGCATCTAGGTTTGGGCCACTGTGCAATGCAGAGTCTACACTAAAAGCCTACACTTCTTCAAGAAGGAATTGGATAAACATCTGCAGCAGAGATCCACAAGGTATAGATGGAACCAAAGCTCCCTCTAAGCTGTGTAGCCTTGTGAGCAAAAATTCTACTTTGTGAGCTATTGGCATTAAAGTTGTGAGTGAGCGATTTGGCTATTGCATAAATCAGTGCGCTTGGAGCCACCCTTCCTGAGCTAAGACAGAAAGGTGTGAGCCGGAGGCTAAAAAACTGAGTTAGCTCACACTAACTCAGCTTAGAGGGAACAGTGGATGGAACTCTATGCAAAAGGCAGTGATTCCCTATATTCTTGGTGCTTGCGCAGCAACAGCAGGAGGGGTTTAGGAGCACTGGCCCTGCTGGTGGTCCTCTTTATGGCACCTGGGTTTGGGCCACTGAGTGACACAGAGTCTTGGATTGGATGGGCCACTGGCCTGATACAACATGGCTTCTCTTATATTCTCCTGTGTCCCTATGAGAAGGGAATTGCCCTCCATGAATCTGTATAATTCCCCCTTCAAGTGACTGGCCACCAGAACATCCTATGGCACTGAGTCTCAGCAGTCCACTCTGCTGTGCAGAAATACTTCTGTCCTCCTGTCCTCAACCTTCTATTCAACAACTTCACAATGTGCCCAAATCTGGGCACAAGGGGCACTTACCACGCGAGAGGGCATCTTGGGAACGCTCCTGGGCCTGCGCCTTCTGCTCCTCCTCCGATGGAGATCCTTTCTCCTCAGAGAGCTTCACTTCCATCTTCACAGACGGTCCCCACATCTGAAACGGCAGTAAGGGATACAGGTAAGAGGAGGAATTTGAAAGTCCAAGGAGACGGATCTTGCCCCTGCCCATCCTCCCCTGTACATTGATCAACAGAGCTGCTTCAACCACAGCGGCAAGAATCAAGGATGTGGTTTCCTGGAGGAATACATATCAGGCACGGAGGACTTAGGCTAAGGTCGAAGGTCACAGCTTCAATGGATGGCATGAAGCTCCCTCACCTGCTCTGCCTGCCGCTTGTCCTCTGCCTGACTCAGGAGGAAACCCTCGGCCAGGGACACCGCCTGAGAACTGGTCTCCGGGTCGCATCCTCTGACCCAGCGCTGCATTTCCTCGGGCAGGATGGCCAGGAATTGCTCCAGGATCACCAGGTCCAGGATCTGCTTCTTGGAGTGCCTCTCCGGTTCCAGCCAGTGGTTACAAAGTCCATGGAGCTGGCTGCAAACCTCTCGGGGCCCAGCAGCCTCCTGGTAGCAGAATTGCCGGAAATGCTGATGATGCTCCCCTGAGATCTCAGTCTCCTGAGGCAAGACCTCTGGCACCGCTCTTTCCCAGAGTTCAGCACCACTCCTTGCCTGGAGGAGATGGGGGTCTTTCCTTGCTGTCTTCCCAATACCTGGTCTTTCTGGGTCCTGCTCCTCCATCTCCTTCTCTTGAGCTGCCTCTGATTACAAAAAGATGCCTTTACTTACTTGGTATGAAGAGGGAGAGGGGAATACATCAAAAAGGCAGAGAGAAACCTAAAGAAGATGGAGCAACATCACCAACCCTGGTCAAGACACACCCAGGATAAGGGTTAATGTCATTGTGCTGTACTAACTATTGTAGCCTGGTATGAACTATTGTAGACATCTTCTAAGGAGGCCCACCAGAGTCTCCAGGTCCTTTTGGCACACACCCAAGAGTTCTTAAGGATGCGAGATACTTGATCCACTAACCCATAGATGTAACCCATCGTGAAATTTGGCTGCTGTACCACAAGACTGGAGAGAACCAGGAAATTATGGGCCAGTCAGCCTAACGTCTGTCCTAGGCATATTAGTAGAATCTGTAATCAAAGACAGAATCAATGGCTAGGCACATAGGAGGACAAAGCCTGCTGAGGGGAAACCAGCACAGCTTCTGCACGGGGATGTCCTGCGACCCCAGAGGGTGGACAAAGAGAAATTTTGTCCCTCTCCCAAAATACTAGAACTTGAGGGCATCCAATGAAGCTCATGGGCAGTAGGTTCAGGACAGACGAAAGGAAATACTTCGGTACACAGAGAGTGTTTGAAATGTGGAGTTTGCTGCCAGAGGATGTAGTCATGGCCACAAAAATAAACAGCTTACAAAGGGGACTAGATAAACTCATGGAAGGTGAGTCTACCTACTAGGCACGGTGACTGAGGGGAAACTTCCCATTTAGAGGCACTAAAGCTTACTGTCTCTGAATCCCAGAGCAAGGAGGCAACATCAGGGGAAGGCCTCTCTACCCTGTTATTGGCCCTCCAGAGAGCTGGTTTGTCTGCTGTGGGAGACTGGATGCTGGACTAGATGAACTCTCAGTGGTCTGATCCAGCAGGCCTCTTCTGGTGTCCCTACTACAGGGGTCCTGTCGCTGAGGCCACGATCCTCACAGTGATGTGTTTCCTGGTGCCCTTTGTCCCTCCTGGCCTTCTGGGTATGGGCAGGCTGATATTGGGGGGGTGGGGGGGGGAGGATGGCTCTCTGCCTGTCCCGGGGGAGTTGCCTGGTGCTGTGACTGGTGGGCAATGGTGGTGTTTCCATCGACACCAGGAGCATTACTCGGCTCTCTGCACCTCAGAAACTGATTTTTAAAAAATAAAAAATCCACTCTCCTCTGCTGCAGGGCCTTGAATACCCACCAGCAGCCCCGGCCCCACAGTGGCACTGCCTCAGGGTCTTAGGATGGGGATGCGGTTGATTCCCACTCAGGTAGGGGCTAGGCCCCCTCCAAAAAATACACAGACATGCAATGACTTTTTTCACCTACTGGCCAAATTAAGGCTCTTCGCCTCCCCCCCGGGCCCCCCCGACCTAAAATCTCAAGCAACAGAACTCCAGTTTTATACATTTTTCCTTGTACTTAAAGACACTTAAAGACTTACAAAGATTATCCCTCCCACCCCAGTCACCTAGCGGAGCAAAACTGATGTCTAATAGGATTGCCAGCCTCCAGGTGGGGCCTGGAGATCACCCAGAATAACAGCTGATCGTCCAAAAACAGAGATCCATCCCGCCGTTGCCGCCCCCCCCCCCCCCCCCCCGGAAAAATGCCTGCTTTGGAAGGTAAGCTCTGCGGTATTATACTCCACTGACTTCCCTCCCCAGGCTCCCCCCCACAATTGTCCAGGAATTTTCCATCGCGGACTTGATCTTTCTTTCCAGTCTGGTGTAGGGTTA
This sequence comes from Lepidodactylus listeri, assembly GCA_029233225.1. Classification (NCBI taxonomy): domain Eukaryota; kingdom Metazoa; phylum Chordata; class Lepidosauria; order Squamata; family Gekkonidae; genus Lepidodactylus; species Lepidodactylus listeri. The sequence continues at coordinate 96,868,884 of JARCFY010000011.1, read as the reverse complement.
AGTGCGCGGACTCTAATCTGGGAGAACCGGGTTTGATTCCCCACTCCTCCACTTGCACCTGGCTGGATGACCTTGGGCAAGCCATAGCTCTGTACCAGCTGTTCCCTCAAGGAAAGAGCTCTCTCAGCCCCACCTACCTCACAGGGTGTCTGTTGTGGGGAGGGGAGGAGAAAGGAGTTTGTAAGCCACTCTGAGACTCTTAAGTGAGTGAAAGGCGGGATATAAATCCAATCTCTTCTTCTTCTCTTCTTCTTTTCCTTTTTTGCAGAATGAAAACGACCAGCCGGTTCCATTCACTGAATTTTCCTGGACGTAAAGACACCGAATATCCTCCCCCCCCCCCCACAAAAAAAAATCCTCATTTACAGAGAGGAGAAAACCCGATGCTGGCAGCCGCGTTCTTTTCTTCCAAGAGCGAAGACCTCCTTCCAAGCACACCCACCCCCGACTTACTTGCAAGTCAACCTTCCCTGGATGCGGCTGCGAGGCTTTCCCCTGCTGCTGCACGTGTGAAGCTCTTCCTTTCTTCCGCCGTTCAAACCCTTCTCTCTCTCCCCCCCCCCCCCCAGCGGAAGAGCCTTTCTCCCCGCCCCATTCGGCCTTTCTGGCAACCAGCTCCGTCCCTTTAACCCTCGCAGTGCTGGACACGAATGAAAATGCTTCCCGCCCTCTTTCCAGCTCCCGGACCCGGACGGAGGGACCGGTCTGCAGCCAGGCTGCCTCCAGCGACGCCCTCTGCGGCTCAGCGGGGCTCCTCGGGAGGAATCCTGCCCTGGGCGCGCCCCCCGGCGTCCCCCCCGCCCTGCTGCTGCCTTGTTGATGGGATCTCTCCTCTCTGGAACCAGTGGATTGTCCTGACTCGCTCTGCACCGTCACCCGCCTTGGGTGGAGTCCCTGCGAGAAAGGCTGACTACAAGGGATGCCAATAAAATACCAATAAAGATCGGCGCTCTCCACCTGCCCACAGTTGTTCCCTTCTGATCAGCAATCGATCAGTCAATAAACGTGCCATAGAGACCTCCTTTGCATGGCGGGAGACCAATAGACTTCACAGCCTTCCAAGGGGCCAACTGGGATATGTTTCCGCACCAGAAGCTACAGGGCAGAGAGAAAACCAGAAAGAAAGAATCGCAAACTTCCTGGTGGGATCTCCAGACTGCAGAGATCGATTCTCCTGGAGGAAATGGCAGCTTTGGTGAGGGGACTCCTTGGCATTCTGTCCCACAGAGGACCTTCCCCTTCTCAAAACCAAGGCGCCCTCCCCAAATTTCCAGGAATTTCCCAACCTGGAGTTGGCAACCCTACACAAAGCAGAGGTCTCCTGAGTTCTCCCCTACATCCCTCCGGGGGGGGGGGGGAAATCCTCCCCTGACCTGAGCACAGCGGCTGCTTCAGCACCAGGCCAAAGAAGGTCCAGTCCAGGATGTTTGGGAATGAGGCTGCTCCACTGCCTGGGAGGGAGACAGGGAAGGTGGGAATCCACACACTTTCCCCCCATTGTTTCTTTCTAGGCACACAAGGGCAACATCATGCAACTCCAAGTTGACACAAGGCTGGATCCTAGGAGGCCTCCTCACACGAAATATTTTCCTTGTGTCTTTTGATTTCTTTATTGGAGTAAGTGCAATACATCTGGCTAAATAAAATTGGCTTTTTAAATAATAGATACCATTATTGGACACAGCATTTTATATTGTGATTGAAATATTATTTTCTTCCTTAACAGTGCTCCTGTTTTGGTCCTATATCTGCTGTCTTTGGATTGTAATAGGAGCCTGTTTGTACCTTAGAATCAGAGAGCTGGGACCTCCAGGGTCATCTAGTCCCCCCTCTCAGTGACCCCTCTGAAGAAGGTCCAATTCGGTCGAAACACATTAGGTCACGACTGTTTTCTCCTGGACATACGTAACTTTCTACTCCATTAGGAGGCTTGTGCTGTGCCTTGGTATGCTTTTAATGTCTTTGTAATAAATACTTGTATTTTTACGTACAATTAGTTCATATTTCATTTTAGCTTTTGGCCCTGCATTTGCTTTCACACAGTAGCCAACCAGTACCCCTGGAGGGCCAACAGCAGGGCAGAGAGGCCTAGAGATCTTCCCTTGAGGTTGCCTCCTGGCTCTGGGATTCAGAGGTCTAGTGCCTCTGAGAGCCAATCTGGTGTAGTGGTTAAGTGCACGGACTCTAATCTGGGAGAACCGGGTTTGATTCCCCACTCCTCCACTTGCACCTGGCTGGATGACCTTGGGCAAGCCATAGCTCTGTACCAGCTGTTCCCTCAAGGACAGCTTGGGAAAGAGTTCTCTTAGCCCCACCTACCTCACAGGGTGTCTGTTGTGGGGAGGGGAGGAGAAAGGAGTTTGTAAGCCGCTCTGAGACTCTTAAGTGAGTGAAGGGCGGGATATAAATCCAATCTCTTCTCTTCTTCTTCTGACTGTGGAGGTTCCGCCCAGTCACCAGGGCTAGTAGCCATTGACAGACTTCTCTATTAATCCATCTAATCCTCTTTGAAAGCTGTCTAAGCCTATGCCCATCACCTATATCCTCTGGAAGCAAATGCCACATCTTAATCTCTTAGGCTCCTCTCAATATTGTCCTGAGTGTTGTGTGCAGCCATCATCCTTTTGGTCCTGACCGGAAGCTCCCCAGGGCACTCCAGACGCAAAAATCAGTCTCAACAAAGCCAAGGATTTCTTCCCTCACCCTGGCAGACACTGCAACCAGCAACAAGGGCTTCTGCACCATGAAAAACCTTCGCCCACCCATTGCCACACTGCTGGGCTCTCCTGAAAGGGATGGAGAAGGGGCGTTTTTCTCCAAGCCCATTGGAAACCCTAAGAGATACCTGGAACTGCGCAAGCAGGGAGGGGGGAGTAGAGCAGGGCTCCGACATCCCTTGCTGGATCAGAGCCTGCATTCTCCCGCTATTCTCCACCTGGATCGGGGATGCCAGCCTCCAGGCGAGGCCAGGAGACCTCCCAGGATCACAACCGATCTCCAATGCACAGAGATCCGTTCCCCTGGAGAAAACAGCTGGACTTTATAGAGTGGACTCTATGAACATATAGGGCAGAGGTCCATCAGTGGCTATCAGCCACAAGGTACAGATGGAACACTCTGTCCAGGTAAGTGATGCTCTGTATTTTGGGTGCTTGGAGGTGTCAGATTCTCTGCCATTAATTGTCTGGTGTCTGAGTCCCTATCATGGATTTACTTCTAGCCTTGGGGTTAGTGCCTGTCTTGCATACAGTGATTCTTTCTTTTGCCGGGAGGGTGGCTTGCTCTAGACTCCCACGTCACATAAACACTCTGGCTATCTTCCCCACGCCTCCTCCTCCCATTTCTTTCATCCTGGCGTCTCTGGACGGCTAATCTTGCTTTGGTAACCTTGAAGACTTCTGAACTGATTTAGGCCCGGTGCCTGGCCTGTGAATTGCAACTAGAGTTCACAAAGGGGCCGTGGGGGGGTATTTCTGTGTAGTATTTCCACGCCTTTTCTGTGAGAACACAACGGTTGGGGTTTTTTGTGCTTCTTTTATTTAGCTCTGATTGGTTCTCCACCTGTCCTTACCTTTCGAATAATGTATAGGAGTCCCCTGTTGCCTGTATCTAGTTATCACTGACAAACATCGTGGACCTGAAGGATCATTAAGAATAAAAGGACTTTTTGCTTTCACCAAAGGCCTGGCTTATTGAATCCCATCAGAAGCCTCACAGGAGGGTGCAACAGTGGGAGGGCTTCTGGAGTTCTGACTCCCGTGGTGGACCTCCTGAGGACCCTGGGTTTTGGCCACTGTGTGACACAGAGTGTTGGACTGGATGGGCTGTTGGCCTGATCCAACGTTGCATCAATTCATCTGAGCTCGGCTTACTAACAGGGCTAGAGAAGATGAAATGGAAGGGATAAGAGACTCCCCTGTCGTCATGCTGAGACTTGCAGCTATAGACGATGAGTGTTTTCCTCAAGTGAAAGAAAGCAGCGTGAGAGGGGGGCAGGCTCCTAGCTATGGAAAGAAATGTGGGGGGTGTCCTTCCTTGCTAGCAAACTCCCTTCGATCAAGGGTTCCCTGGAAAGCACCCTTGTAACCAGCTGCCACCACTCAGGGATCTCCTGAGAACATCTAGACTGACACGCCGAGCAGAAGGTATCTTTCAAGCGCAGCAGTAGACCAATAATGAAGTGACTGGGTAGAAACCCTGGAAAATACCTTCTGTCAAACTATGTTGCCTCTGCGCCATCGAGTATGTGGGGAAGAGGTTCAGAGAAATATCTCAGAGAAATGGATTGTACTAAACCAGAGGTCCCCAGCATGGGCCCCACCGTGGGCGCAACTGTGCCCTCTGACCCCTTCCTTGGCACCTGCCATGTGTTTTTGCGAAGTGAGCGGGCCCAGGTTGGGCTTCTGCCCAGGAAGGCTTCTGATTGGCTGTTGGAGGATTGATTGGATGTGCAGATTCTTTAAAAGGTTGCTTTCGCAGCAGCTGCCACCACAGGAGACGGACCTACACTGGGTGACTGAGGGTAAGCTGAGGCGGCCATTTCTTCCTGGCTCCGCCTCACGTGGCAGGCACGTTGTGTCTGCATTTCTCACATGATGTCAGAACTTCAAAGATGCCTGAAGGCTCAAAACGGTTGGGGATCCCTGTAGTGAACAAAGCCAAATAATCTGTCACTCCTCAAGCCAAGAGCCGACCCAGGAGCTCCAGGCACGCCATGCTTATTCTTAACCCTATGGTTTCCAGGAGAAAGAATGCAGGCTCTTGACCGCCCCCACCCCACCCTGTCACCAGTGCTGGGGTCAAACACGCTGGGATCATTAAGAGCCCTTTCCTTTCCTCTCTTTCACAAGCTCCCTGGCACACGAAAGCCCTCCAGTGAGCAGCCAAACATTGCACAGATGATGATGATAATGATGAAGGTTTGGTGGACGTCCCCCTCCGTCTCCCCCCGCCCGCCTTCAGGTAACGGGAAGCAACCCTCCCCCGTGGCTGCCCCAGTGACCCCCTCACCCTTCATGAGGCATTCCGTTGCGGGCAGTTTGCCGCCCTGGCTGCACCCGGACATGGTGTCCGCCTGCTCCGTTGGGCCCTGAGACCCTCCTCCTTCCCCATGGGAGGGGCCAAGACTCTGGCCATGGCAGCGGGGGCTTAGCAGGCCCCGGCAGCGGTGGTGACGGTAGCAAAGGACCAAGAACAAGGGTCCAGGTGGTGGCTCTCCCCCCAATAGCTCCCCGCGCCTGTCTGCTATCACAAATGCAACCAGTGTCAGCACTACTCCCCACCCCCCTCTATAGTAGACAAGGCACAAGCTTTCAAGGCCGCCGTCTGTTTGACTGCAGAGTAAAGGCGCGGGCAACCCTCCTCTCCCTGATGCCCGCCCTCCCACTTCCAAGGCCTGGTACACGTGAGCACTGGGAATGCACAGCCTCTGTCATCTGGCAATCAAAGGAATGACCAGCTGCTCACGGACCGGATAAGCATCCTGGACGGGCAGGTTCCAGCCTGCGGGTCGGATGTCTGATACCCATTTCTTAGCTGGGGTATCCTTCTCTTCTGAGTTGCCAAAATGGTAATTCGGGCCTCACGGTCTGATAGTTCTAGCCCTATGTGGCTCAGAAATCCCAAAAGTTGGGCTGGGGGACCCCAGCCGGACATGAACCGCATGGTCCCAGAGAGTATTTTGCCTCCATGCTTTAGATTCTGGAATTTTCTGGGGGAGTCTGGGAGGTATCTCTGCTGGCGTCTCTGTCCAGGCCTAAATTGTGAGACTCATGAGCCACCGCCTGGGACCTCTCTCCAGAGTCTTCTGCCTCCTTCAAACGGAAGCCTGGCTCCACGGATCACCCCAGAGCTGGAAAAATGACTGAGGACGGCTGAGCAGAGTCAGGCCCTTCTAAGCCCATGGAAGTAAACTCTCCTTTGGAATGGAAACGTCAAACCCTTTGAGAGCCCAGGTGCTGAGGTGGGAAACATTTTCCAATCCTCTATTTTTCTGCTGAAAAGATTAGATTTGTAAAGGTTCATTCTTTCATACATTAATAGGGAACGGGTACAATTGCCAAAATAACATTTGGACAGTTTCAAAATTGTAATGCCTGCTGTTCAAGTAAGGTCTGGGCCGCCATTTGGGGCACCAGCACCCTGAAGCAAGCGGGTCAAGACATTTGTGCCTTAGTTTTTTTTGGGGGGGGGGGTGTTATTTATTATTATTAGTTTTAACAAAAATATACATGTAATACTTTCCCTCCAGAATATAACATATTATGTGGTTTTTCACCACAACAATAAACGTTTATCTACACAGCTAGTACTATACTCTATCAGTTTTTCATACTTCACAGCTTATTGCCTAACAACTATATACCATACCAGTTAAATATCAAAGAAGGAATCAAACTCTAACCTCAAAGCCATTTGTGTAATTGAGACCAATCAGAAGTCGCTATTATCTTCTGGAGGGCCTTTAGCCTTTTTACGCATTGGGTGAATACTGGCTTGACAGTGCCTTTGAGCCTGAGCAGAATACTTTGCCAGCCCACCCCCTTTTAATAAAAACTTTTACAAGGTAGTGTTCAGAATTCCAAATATGAGTAGTATATAAGGCAAAATGGTGTAAACGAACAAAATAAAACTACACAAAAAGCAACAAGTAAAAAACCCGATTATTTGAACTTCTCATGGCAAGTGCATCCCATTGCTTCAGAGCCAACACAGAAAAGGCCCTGCTCTTGAACAACGCCAGCACCTTAAGGTATGATGGGAACTGAAGTTGTATACAGTGCAGACGTTTCAAAACACTTGCTGTATTTTGTCACCAGTTCACAGCCATTCATGAGCCCTGCATTAAAGCAGAGAGAGATAATGTGGTTGAGGGGCTTCTCTCTGTCACAGATTCTTTTCTCAAGAACTACCAGTCCCAGAGTTCATTGTGCCTACGCAGAGCAGGGCGGGGGGGACATTGATTCTCAGTTGTCACAGACATGCTCCTTTGGAGGAGAATATCTGGGTGCTCATGACATAAGACAGCCATGCACTGGTAGCTGTCCAGTTAGCTAGCTAATCCTTTTTCCACCCTCCAAAAAGGAAGCGTTCTAGCCAGAATTAATTCTCCATACAGAAGAAGAAAGAGAAATTGAAGCGATGCAGACTTTTAAGATTCTATTGAAAAATAGCAGGACAGAGAGAACAAGCATGAAGAGAAAAATAAAAGCAGTCTCCCTTAGGCATTCACTTGGAGGGAAGCTCCCTGCCTCCCCCCAGAACTGACACCCTCCTTGTAAACTTTGACACACACGCACCCTTTGTAAACTGAAGTCCATGCAGGATCTCCAACTATCAAGGATCCTTTTGGCTTCTGAGATGGCAAATGGTGCGTAAACGATTCCAGCACAGCCAGGCTCTCTGCCACTGAAAAGAGGCACTGATAGTTGACACTGATAGCTGACTTCAAGAAGTGGCTCCGACAGCCACGGATAGCTGTTTTCAACAAACCACAGTCCATGGGCCAGCCAACTCACAGAGAAGCTGAAGAAAGGGATCCAATGTGCGGAATCCAGGAAGCCTGTTATTTGGTTTCTTGGCCGCTGTGTATTCTGCCTCATACATGTTAAACAAAGGACCAAGGTTGATCAGCTTTCAACGAAGGCAACGTTTCATAGCTCTTATCAACAGTGCAATACTAAACAAACCTTAGGAATCATTAGTAATGATACAGCAGATAAAACAAACCAATGGAGATTGAACAATGCAGTTGTGACAGTGGATCAAAGTGAAATGTGTCCTTCTGCAGGGACCACAGAGCCGAACTATTAAAGGTAAACTTAATACAAACTACAACACACGATGCAACCTTTTGTTGCGGGTCCCCTCTTGTCCCTTCTAACTCTGTGTCAAGGAACTGGTCTCCTTGAAGAGAGTTTTCCTGCCTAAGTGTTAGCTTTCTTGACTACAGAAGTCAATACCCCCACCTGCCGGCTTGTTAACAGAATGGTTGCTTCCACTGGCAGAAGTGATTAACTTGCAGCAGCTGAGAACTGTCATCTAAAGTGGTCGACAGCTTGCAATTTAGAGATCAATCCTGGTAACAGCTTTCCATTGGCTAAATGGCTTTTCTTTCTGCATTGAAGACTACAGCCCCACCAGAAAGAAGATTTGCCCCACAAGCCACAAAATCCTGGCTACGGGCCTGCATACACCCAGAAGAAAACTTTGTAGTGTGCTCTTTTTCTCGGCAGAGGGGGTGCTTAAAAGCTGCTTCGGGAATTGCAGGCTTCTTCAATTTATCCTGTGAGCGTGAAGAAGCCCAGGAGAACAGCGCCACCTTTTTTTTTTTTAAAAAAAAGATTTTATTGATTTTATCTATTTTCTACCATTACACTCTACTCACTATGCTAAATTCACCTTATACAGAGAATACTATGTAAAATGCTTACTTATATCAGGTTACAAAAAATTATAGAGCATTTAATAGAACCATGGTTAACATCAAATTATTTTGTTACTGTTTCCAATCAAGAAGCTATTTAGCAAGTATGCATAACCTTGAAGAAAACACTTAATAATACATCTTATAAATCATATTAGTGCATATGCTTAATATAACGGTTTAACAATCATTTCTTCTTTTGTCCTCTTCTTGTCCTTCTGGTCTCAACTTGTACTTTTGGGGCTGCTGCTCCTTTTTCCGAGTCTGATATTTCTTCTTCGCTCTTAGAGCTATCAAAACCATACATACTTTCTTGCGAGGCTAGTGAGTCATCTGAGTCTCTCTCTGCTTTTTTTCTTTGCCTTTTTCAATGAATCTTTTCGCCTGATCAACAGAGTCAATCTTATATTTCTTGTCTTTAATGCTGAAGCTTAGTCCCTCTGGAGCATTCCAACGATATATAATTGACTCAGACTGAAGCCATGTCGGTAGCTTCTTGTAGGCTTTTCTTCTTTTCCGTATTTCAAATGGTATATCCTTCAAAACTTTAACCTCTTCTTCTTGTATCTTCAGAACCGCTTTATTTGTGGCTTTTAACACCACATCTCTTGTAGATTTTTTGGAGAACCTTATCATGATTTCACCAGGCAGGCTTTTCTTTTTAATGAACTCTGGATAGGTCCTGTAGACCATATCTATGTCGCTTTTTAATTCTTCTGCTTTCAAGCCTGTTAATGGCTCCAATGCTTCACTTAACAGTTTTTTAAGGTCTTCTCCTTTTTTTTCTGGTACGTTCTGAAGTCGTAGGAAGAAATTTGAGTGTTCCATCTGCAATTTCAAAAGTGAATCATGATGAAGAGCCTTTTCTTTTTCTGCTTTTTGTAGCCTTGAGTCCTGATTTTTTACTGATGTTTTGACCTCCATAAGGTCCCGCTGCAGCTTCTCCGTAGTTTTATTTGACTCCTTCAATTCCAGCTGCATTTTGTCCATCTTCGTGTTGAGAGACGTCATTTGATCCACTAGAGGTCGCAATAACGAGGAGAACATAGCGCTCATCTCTGTGGTATCCACCTTTGAACTCGGGGCTGTACTTCCTAGTTTTGGGGAAGGTTTCGGTTTCTCCGCCATTGTTGAGACTACGCTATTGTTTACAATTAGATAAGATGGAGAAAAGAAGCGGTTTTCTTAATGGCACTCGTATCGTTTTAAATGTTAGATCTTCAGGTACGCGATACTGCCATCTAGCAGTTCATACAAGCTTTCCTTCCTTCAGTAACGCCGTGAAAGAGAGCCTCGTAAATATGCCGGTAATGGAAGGGGGGGGGTTTCACTCCACCCGCCGCTTTCCCTGCTAAGTTCTGCTTATTTCTACTTCGAGACTCACATTTTCACCTTGCGTAGCAGGAGGCTTTATGCTTCACCGCTTCATATTCTCTGCTGCCTCACGGATTGCACTGCAGCCATTACGGCTTCCACGATGGGGGAACCTATGGGGGTGATGAGGGGGACCTCGATCCCGCGGTCGCCACCGCAGGAAGAGATCCCCTCTCGTGCCACCCCAGGCAGAGCCCCTTCACTGGGGTCTCTCGGGGATCGGCACCAGTCCGGAGCCCCTTCTTCCCATCGGGCACGGATCGCTTTCCCCGCTAGTGCGGAGGGAAGCATCTGCCATTAATCGCAAGTCTTCCGGAAGTCCCACAGCGCCAGCTTCTTGAAGTACGCTGGTAAGATCACGCTCTTAACATCGTGCTCTGGAAAACCATCTCTCTCCTCCCGCCGCCGTCTTTCCTGGGCTTTGCACTTCGGCGGGGAGCCCAGGAAAGGAGACTGCAGCTGCCCCTGGTCCTTCCTGGGCTCCGCGCTTCAGCGGGGAGCCCAGGAAAGGAGGCTCCAGCAACCCCCTCGCCCCCACCGCTGTCTTTCCTGGGCTCCCCGCTGAAGTGCGGAGCCCAGGAAAGAAGGCTCTAGCCGCCCCCCATCATCCTCGTCACCCTCCTCTGCACCCGCTCCATTCTGTCCACATCCTATCTGAAGTGAGGCTTCCAGAAGTGCACACAAGACTCCAGGTGCAGCCTGACCAATGCAGTGTATAACGGGACTATGACATCTTGTGATTTGGATATTATGCGTCTATTGATACACCCCAAGATTGCTTTAGCCTTGTAATCTTCCACTTATTCAGTAGACTGTCTCTGATTATATGACTTTCATTTTTCCCCTCCACCTTCCTATTTCCTTTGGGAAGTCCTTTTCTCTTATTAGGGTAGCGAGAATAGAGCTAGGTCTGCTTGGAGGCAAACAAGGGCCCATGGCCTTCTATCACCTTGCCAGACCCTAACTCTGAGCATTCAAAAGGCTTCTCCCCTGAGTGGGTTCTTTGATGTTTTTGAAGACAGGAATTCTGACTGAATCTCCTTCCACACTCCGAGCATTCAAAAGGCTGAGCATTCAAAACCTCACTGTGGGTTCTTTGATGCCTTTGAAGATTGGAACTCTCACTGAATCTCTTTCTACACTCTAAGCATTCAAAAGGCTTCTCCCCAGTGTGGGTTCTCTGATGTTTTTGAAGACTGGAACTCTCAATGAATCTCTTTCCACACTCTGAGCATTCAAAAGGCTTCTCCCCTGTGTGGGTTCTTTGATGTTTTTGAAGACTGGAACTCTCACTGAATCTCTTTCTACACTCCGAGCATTCAAAAGGCTTCTCCCCTGTGTGGGTTCTTTGATGCCTTTGAAGATTGGAACTCATATTGAATCTCTTTCCACACTCTGAGCATTCAAAAGGCTTCTCCCCTGTGTGGGTTCTTTGATGTTTTTGAAGACTGGAATTCTGACTGAATCTCTTTCCACACTCTGGGCATTCAAAAGGCTTTTCCCCTGTGTGGATGATTTGATGCCCTTGAAGACTGCCACTCTGACTGAATCTCTTTCCACACTCTGAGCATTCAAAAGGCTTCTCCCCTGTGTGGGTTCTTTGATGCCTTTGAAGACTGCCATTCCGACTGAATTTCTTTCCACACTCTGAGCATTCAAAACGCTTCTCCCGTGCAGGTTCTTTGATGCCTTTGAAGATTGGCACTCTGACTGAATTTCTTTCCACACTCTGAGAATTCAAAAGACTTCTCCCCGTGTGTGTTCCTTGAAGCTTTTGAAGACTGCCACTCCGACTGAATTTCTTTCCACACTCTGAGCATTCAAAAGACTTCTCCCCTGTGTGGGTTCCTTGATGCTTTTGAAGACTGCCACTCCAACTGAATCTCTTTCCACACTCTGAGCATTCAAAAGACTTCTCCCCTGTGTGGGTTCTTTGATGCTTTTGAAGACCGGAACTCTGACTGAATCTCTTTCCACACTCTGAGCATTCAAAAGGTTTCTCCCCTGTGTGGGTTCTTTGATGCTTTTGAAGACTGGAACTCTGACTGAATCTCTTTCCACACTCTGAGCATTCAAAAGGCTTCTCCCCACTGTGGGTTCTTTGATGATATTGAAGACCAGAATTGTGACAGAATCTCTTTCCACACACTGAGCATTCAAAAGGCTTCTCCCCACTGTGGGTTCTTTGATGTTCTTGAAGACTGGAATTCCGACTGAATCTCTTTCCACAATCTGAACATTCAAAAGGCTTCTCCCCTGTGTGGGTTCTTTGATGCCTTTGAAGATTGGAACTCTCATTGAATCTTTTTCCACACTCTGAGCATTCAAAAGGCTTCTCCCATGTGTGGGTTCTTTGATGATTTTGAAGACTGAAATTCTGACTGAATCTCTTTCCACACTCTGAGCATTCAAAAGACTTCTCCCCTCTGTGGGTTCTTTGATGCCTTTGAAGATTGGCACTCTGACTGAATCTCTTTCCACACTCTGGGCATTCAAAAGGCTTTTCCCCTGTGTGGGTTCTTTGATGCCCTTGAAGACTGCCACTCTGACTGAATTTCTTTCCACACTCTGAGCATTCAAAAGACTTCTCCCCTGTGTGGGTTCCTTGATGCTTTTGAAGACTGCCACTCCGACTGAATCTCTTTCCACACTCTGAGCATTCAAAAGTCTTCTCCCCTGTGTGGGTTCTTTGATGCTTTTGAAGACCGGAACTCTGACTGAATCTCTTTCCACACTCTGAGCATTCAAAAGGTTTCTCGCCACTGTGGGTTCTTTGATGCCTTTGGAGATTGGAACTCACATTGAATCTCTTTCCACACTCTGAGCATTCAAAAGGCTTCTCCCCTCTGTGGGTTCTTTGATGTTTTTGAAGACTGGAATTCTGACTGAATCTCTTTCCACACTCTGGGCATTCAAAAGGCTTTTCCCCTGTGTGGGTTCTTTGATGCTTTTGAAGATCAGAACTCTGACTGAATCTCTTTCCACACTCTGAGCATTCAAAAGGCTTCTCCCCTGTGTGGGTTCTTTGATGCCGTTGAAGATTGGAACTCTCATTGAATCTCTTTCCACACTCTGGGCATTCAAAAGGCTTTTCCCCTGTGTGGGTTCTTTGATGCTTTTGAAGATCGGAACTCTGACTGAATCTCTTTCCACACTCTGAGCATTCAAAAGGCTTCTCCCCTGTGTGGGTTCTTTGATGATTTTGAAGACTGCCACTCTGACTGAATCTCTTTCCACACTGTGAGCATTCCAAAATCTTCTGTACTATGTGTATTTTTTGGTGCACCTGAAGCTGTGCTCTGTATCTGAAGTACTTTCCACAGTAACAGCATTTACATGCCTTCATTTTCATGTGGTTTGGAAAACATACATTACCCTTTCTTCCACGGGAGAACGTCATTCCACTCTTGGAGCAGATTAATGGCTTCACTCCTGAATGAGTCCATTGGAGACGGCTGTGGACTGGGATTTCATGGAAGCTCCCTTCTTGGGGTGGAATGGATTGGACCTGTCTCTTCACCGTACAGCTTCCTTCTTTCTTCTGTGGTCCATCTTTATTCTCAAAGTTTTCTTTGACCTGTTCATTCTGGGCCTTTTCCATGAAGAACCCCTGAAATTCCCCAACTGACTCTTCAACGCCTCCTGCTGGAATAAAGAGGGAGGTCCAATCACCACTCACACACTCACTCTGAAAAGACCTTCAAATAGTTGTCTTTATAAAGGGAACTGCATCTATTGGAAATTAAAATACCTAAATATCTGACCTTCTTTACGACTTCAAAACTAGTCTGTTCATATAGTGATAATTCCACTTCCTTTTAGCAATTTTTGTTATAATTTTTGTTTTATCTTGATTCACTTTAAATCCTGCAACTCGCCCAAAGTCATCGAAAATATTCAAGAGCTTCTCAAATGATTTTAAAGGGTCTTCTAAAATAAAAACCATGTTGTCAGCGAAGGCCAGTAGTTTATACATTTCCTCACGTACCTTCAGTCCTTTTATACTGTTGTCCTCTCTTACAATATCACACAATATTTCCAAAACAAAAATAAATAAAAGCGGTGAAAGGGGACAACCCTGTCTAACACCTTTTTGAATAGGAAAGTTTGCTGTACAATCCCCATTAAACAATACTTTGGCCTCTTGGTTCTCATATATTGATTTGACCATTATCAAAAAGTTATTTCCACATTCCCATTTTTTAAGTAATAACAGCATAAAGTCCCAACATAACATATCAAAGGCCTTTTCAGCATCAACAAAACAAAGCGCTAATTGTTTGTCGGAGTGAAGTTCATAGTATTCTAAAACGTTCAGGATAATACGAATATTATGACGCAATTGCCTACGTGGTAAAAACCCAGCTTGATCATGGTTAATTGTTTGAATTAAAACCTTTTAAAATCTATTTGCCAAAATGACAGCATATATCTTATAATCTATGTTTAACAATGCAATCGGCCGGTAATTTTTTATTTGATTCAAGCTCGAGCCTTGCTTCGGAATCAAACTAATTAACACTTCCTTCCATGACACTGGCATGTCCCCACCCTCATAAATGTTCTGCATTGTATCCTTCAAAACAAAAGAAATATTTTCCTCAAAAATTCTGTAAAATTCCGCTACGATGCCATCTGAGCCAGGTGACTTGTTTAGTTTCAGTTTTTTTATTTCTTCTGATATTTCCATCATTGTGATGGGCTCATTCAAAAGTTTTCTCTGTTCCTCCGAAAAACTTTTTTTTAGAAATCCGTCTATATATGTTTCCATTTCATTTGCCTCAATCCTATTCTGTTTGTATAGCTGTCTATAAAAACTATCAATAATTTTTTTTAATTCCTCCATTGAAGTACACTCTTTTCCATTTTCGTTTTTTAATGTTTTTATATATCTGTCCACTCTATCTTTTTTAACTTTGTATGATAACCATCTGTTAGGTTTATTTGTGTTGTCAAACATATATTGCTTAGCGTATGTTATTTTTTTGGCTAGTTCTTCAGTTAGTTCACAATTTAAGAGGTGCTGTAGCTTCCAGAGGTTATTTTTACTCTTAAGCAACCTTGGGTCCTTTTTCAAATTACTTTCTTCTTTCCCAATTCTTGTTACTAAATCTTGATATTTGGCCCTTTGTTTTCTCCTTAACCAAATTTCTTGGGATATCATTTTGCCCCTGACAAGCCTTAAAAGTGTCCCAGACTAAACTGATACTTATTTCTGATGAAATATTATGAGAAAAGAAGTCTTCAAAATCTTTCTTACAATTATTGATAAAGTTCTGATCTTGTAATAATTGGCCCTTCATTGACCATCTACCGCCTCTGGGCATGTCATTAATTAAAAGCATCATGGGATTGTGATCAGCAAAGGTCGCAGGCAATATCTATACCTCAGTTATATCAGGTAATACAGTTAAGGAGGACCAAATCATGTCGATACGCGACCAAGATTTATGGCGATGGGGGAAAAAAGTAAAATCTTTTTGTTTACCATTTTTAACTCTCCATGTATCTATTAAGGAAAATTCCTCTACTGTATCTAAAAAAGCCTTTGGTAATTCATTCCCTTTAGGAACTCTAGGGGGGTCTACTTTCCTATCAGTCGCTCTGTCAAAAACTGTGTTAAAGTCACCCACAATGTAGACGTCATCAAAATCAATTTTAACTAATACCTCTCGCAATTTAACAAAAAACACTCTTGATGTTGGTTAGGGGCGTAAATATTAGCCACCAACATTGATCTTGCATATCTAAAAACCTTAACCAACAATATCCTTCCATCATCACTTTTGTGGACCAATTCTGGACGTAAATTTTGTTTGACATAGGTTACCACACCACATTTTTTCTTTTGCTTGTCTGCTGCAATGAACTTTAACCCTAGTTTTTTTTGCGTCCAATCATTCTTTATCTTTTTGTGTAATATGTGTCTCCTGAAGACATACAATATCCACCTTCAGTTTCTGTATTTGTAAAAAAAAAAAATTCCTTTTATGCGGAACATTCAAGCCATTTACGTTAATTGATACAATCTTATTAGCCTTCCTGTTCATTATTTTTGTTCTTTCCATCATCTTTTTTTGCTTGCAATCTTGTTGTTACTCTAGGGGCCACAAATTTCCCTGGTTTCCTACCCTTGCCCCTTTTGGTAGATTCTTTCTCTTTTTCTGGTGATTGCTGTCTCTCCTCCTCTGATTCACTATAGTCTTCCATTTGAACACCTAAATCTTTTCCATATTTCCTCAAGAAATCCTCCATTTTAAAAATCGATGATAGGCTATATCTTGAACCTTTATAAAAGAAAGCAATCCCTTCAGGAGCTAACCATCTATAGTTTATTTCATTTGCCCTTAACGCCGTTGCCAAATTCATATAGTCTTGTCTCTTTTGCCTTACCCGCCAAGGAAGATCTCTTAAAATTGTGACCTCTTTTCCTGAAATTATAAGGGGGTTAGATCTAGCCTCTTCAAGAATCTTATCTCTAAAGGTTCTTTTATAAAATCTTATATGAACCTCTCTAGGTGTCTTATTATGTTTAGCGAAAGCTGTGTTCCTCCTGTATATAGCCTCGACCTCATTACTTAAGTCATTAGGTGTTTCTAGTTTCAGCCATTCATTTAAATTTGTTATTATGCTCTGTTTGATATTTTCATCCTTGACCTCTGTGACATTTTGTAATCTAAGTATTAATGTTGATTTTTCTAATTCCAGTTGCATTAATGAATTCTCTAAGGCCTCACATTTACTATTAAGGTCCAAAACTTGCTGCTCAACAACCTCCACTTTTTCATCCGTCACCTTATGGGTATTATTAAGATTTATTATGTCCTGTCTGTTTTCCATTATCTGTGCTTTAAATTCAGCCATCTGAGATGTTACTTGTTGCGTAAGAAAATCCAAATTCATCTGTAATGGCTCTATTGCCAATCAATGGACTTCATTCAACCGCTAGATGGCTTGTAAAGGATTCATTACAGCCTTTGATTATTGCAAGTTAAATGAATTTAACCCTATGTGGGTTCTTTGATGCCTTTGAAGACCGGAACTCTGACTGAATCTCTTTCCACACTCTGAGCATTCAAAAGGTATCTCCCCTGTGTGGGTTCTTTGATGCTTTTGAAGATCGGAACTCTGACTGAATCTCTTTCCACGCTCTGAGCATTCAAAAGGTTTCTCCCCTGTGTGGGTTCTTTGATGTTTTTGAAGATCGGAACTCTGACTGAATCTCTTTCCACACACTGAGCATTCAAAAGTCTTCTCCCCTGTGTGGGTTCTTTGATGCTTTTGAAGACTGGAACTCTGACTGAATCTCTTTCCACACTCTGAGCATTCAAAAGGTTTCTCCCCTGTGTGGGTTCTTTGATGCTTTTGAAGATCGGAACTCTGACTGAATCTCTTTCCACACTCTGAGCATTCTAAAGGCTTCTCCCCACTGTGGGTGCTTTGATGATATTGAAGACCAGAATTGTGACAGAATCTTTTTCCACACTCTGAGCATTCAAAAGGTTTCTCCCCTGTGTGGGTTCTCTGATGATTTTGAAGACTGGAATTCCGACTGAATCTCTTTCCACACTCTGAGCATTCAAAAGGCTTCTCCCCACTGTGGGTTCTTTGATGCCTTTGAAGATTGGAACTCTCATTGAATCTCTTTCCACACTCTGAGCATTCAAAAGGTTTCTCCCCTCTGTGGGTTCTTTGATGGTTTTGAAGATGGCCACTCTGACTGAATTTCTTTCCACACTCTGAGCATTCAAAAGACTTCTCTGTGTGGGTTCTTTGATGCCTTTGAAGATTGGCACTCTGACTGAATCTCTTTCCACACTCTGGGCATTCAAAAGGCTTTTCCCCTGTGTGGGTTCTTTGATGCCCTTGAAGACTGACACTCCGACTGAATTTCTTTCCACACTCTGAGCATTCAAAAGACTTCTCCCCTGTGTGGGTTCTTCGATGCTTTTGAAGACTGCCACTTCGACTGAATCTCTTTCCACACTCTGAGCATTCGAAAGGTTTCTCCCCTGTGTGGGTTCTTTGATGCTTTTGAAGACCGGAACTCTGACAGAATCTCTTTCCACACTCTGAGCATTCAAAAGGCTTCTCCCCTGTGTGGGTTCTTTGATGCTTTTGAAGACCGGAACTCTGACAGAATCTCTTTCCACACTCTGAGCATTCAAAAGGCTTCTCCCCACTGTGGGTTCTTTGATGATATTGAAGACCAGAATTCTGACAGAATCTCTTTCCACACTCTGAGCATTCAAAAGGTTTCTCCCCTGTGTGGGTTCTTTGATGATTTTGAATACTGGAATTCCGACTGAATCTTTTTCCACACTCTGAGCATTCAAAAGGCTTCTCCCCTGTGTGGGTTCTTTGATGCCTTTGAAGATTGGAACTCTCATTGAATCTCTTTCCACACTCTGAGCATTCAAAAGGCTTCTCCCCTGTGTGGGTTCTTTGATGATTTTGAAGACTGGAATTCTGACTGAATCTCTTTCCACACTCTGGGCATTCAAAAAGTTTCTCACCTGTGTGGGTTCTTTGATGATATTTAAGATTGCCACTCTGACTGAATCTCTTTCCACACTGAGAGCATTCCAAAATCTTCTGTACTATGTGTATTTTTTGGTGCACCTGAAGCTGTGCTCTGTATCTGAAGTACTTTCCACAGTAACAGCATTTACATGCCTTCATTTTCATGTAGTTTGGAAAACATACATTACCCTTTCTTCCACGGGAGAACGTCATTCCACTCTTGGAGCAGATAAATGGCTTCACTCCTGAATGAGAACATTGGAGACGGCTGGGGACTGGGATTTCGTGGAAGCTCCCTTCTTGGGGAGGAATGGACTGGACCAGTCTCTTCACTGTATGGCTTCCTTCTTTCCTCTGTGGTCCATCTTTTTTCTCAAAGTTTTCTTTGACCTGTTCATTTTGGGCCTTTTCCATGAAGAACCCCTGAAATTCCCCAACTGACTCTTCAACGTCTCCTGCTGGAATTAAGAGGGAGGTCCAATCACCACTCACATAAAAAGCCAAGCCACCCATCATTAATGAGTTTGCATTCTATCCCCTGAGCCGCTGCTCACAAGTTTTCCCTGGCCAGCCCTCCACTAGAGCCTTTTCTGTCTTCTGTCTATACCTCCCCTCCCCAGAACTCCTCAAACATAATTGACCACGGTACGAAGTGACGGGCATCTGACTCATACCTGCAAAGGTTTTCTTAAGTAAATACCTTACCTTTCTTGG
Organism: Lepidodactylus listeri; assembly: GCA_029233225.1. Classification (NCBI taxonomy): domain Eukaryota; kingdom Metazoa; phylum Chordata; class Lepidosauria; order Squamata; family Gekkonidae; genus Lepidodactylus; species Lepidodactylus listeri. The sequence continues at coordinate 96,849,848 of JARCFY010000011.1, read as the reverse complement.
AATATCCAGTATTTAAGGACAGTGCAGCCCCTATAGGGACAAAAAGAGCCACAACTGGGCTCAGCCCCAGAAAGAATTCCCAAGATCTTAACCCCCAAAGGCATCCTTCCCTCCCTCTTAACCCAGTGGGCTTTATCATTCTATGCAAGCAAGACCTAAGAAGTGAAGCAGAAATCCATCATGGGTATTCTTTGCCCTTTCCCTTGACATAATGATGAAGCAGACTCACTCGCAGCCAGTTCATTCGGGAAGGAAACATTCTGTTGAGATCCTTTTGAGAAACTCTCCAGCCCTTTGTCCGTTTCCACTGTAGTCTCTCGCACATCCGTGCCTTCTTTGGAGCCAGAAAAAGAAGAGGAAGAGTGACACACGGCCTTTGTCTGTCTCCACCTCAGGCCATGACACCCACCCTGCCTTTCATGCTGGCCACAGCACTGCCCACAGTTGCCCCTGGACCAGCCAGTTGTGTTGGCTACTTTCACTGCCACCACAAACCCCGGAGTCGTCAGAGGGGATGACTACAAGGCCAAGCCCCATAATGACATGCTGCTCTTCAATATTTTGATTCACCCATCATTGCAATTGCAGGGATCCACACCTTTGGCACCTAAAAAGGATCCTTACCTAGAGAGGCCACGCTCATATAGTTGTCCAGCATGACTTCCCAGTACAGAGCTCTTTGGTCCGGATCCAGCAGCGCCCACTCGGCCATGGTGAAATACACGGCCATCTCCACAAAGGAAAATGGACACTGAAAGAAAAAGCAGAGATTGTGCCAGGCAAGACTGCACTCAGGAAACGGGCATTCTGGTAGGGTAGAGGATGGAGAGCTTGGCAGGGGTCAAGGGCATGGCAGTCAGAGCCTCTCTTGCTCGGACACCTGAGAAGGTACTGCAGGAGCAAAAGCCCCCCCTGAGAAAGGAGGGGGAACTCAGACAGTCCTCTGCTCATCTCCTCTACCTGGACTGAAGAGGCGGCAGCCGTTTCCACTTCTCCACAAAGATGACGACTCAGCACTGCCTCTTCACTGCCTGAGAGGGAGAGAATGTTGGAAGAAAGGGTCTGAGCTGAGACTTCATGTTTTCTTTGCTTGTGTGTATCCTGCTTCATGCACCCCTGTTCCCAGGTCTGTGGAACTTTGTCCTGTCTATATGCCACAAAATGTGTAACAATTTTAAGTAAACTTGAGGGAGGAGCGGAAGAGAAGCACCAGGTTCCTATGAGCCGGGGGGGGGGGTAAAAACCGTGCCAACACAGTTCAGACTTCCGTGACACTTGAAATTTATCCTGTGAACTGCAAAGCTCAAAACGGTGACAGCATCCCTGCTCGATCAGACCAAAGGCCCAGGAGTGCCATTCTCCCGCTGGCTGGTCCCTCCCACATGCCTTTCCACAGAAGGGGGTGGGGAGAAGAAATGAGATCAAACGATACATCACGAGCAAACCTGTCCAAAAACCCAGAGGTGACATTAGCACTGCTGAGAACTCGAGGGTAATATCAAGCGGATTACAGAATGTCTGCTGATGCTCTGATGTCACATCTAGATTTTCAGCAGGATGAGACATCACTGTGACATCACATCCACCCCTGGCCCCACCTCCTAAGTTCCCAGGGGTGCCCGGTCAACTCCTCTTTTCTGAGCCACCCTGAGTTCCTCTAACAGAATATATGTGAGACAGGAATTTCTTTTGTATTTTTAATATGTGTGTGTGGAAGTCATGGTGACCTCTGGTAACTGACCCCTACTGGAGTCCTGGAAGATATTCAGAGAGGTGGCTGAATAAAGCCTGCCCCCACCTCTGGTATCTCAAGGAGGTCTCCCATCCAACTACTAGCCAGAGTTGACCCTGCTTTAGCTTCCAAGATCTGACTTGCCTGGGCTCTCCTGGTCAGGGCATGAGATAGGAATATTTTAGTTAATATGTGGAATTCACTCCTTCAGAAAGTAGTGCTGGTTACAAGCCTAGACAGCTTCAAGAGGATTGGAGAAACATGTGGAGCAGAAGTCCACAAGTGGCCATTAGCCACAAGGTATAGATGGAACTCTATGTATAGGGCAGTGGTTCCCTAGGTGCTTGCGGGGCAACAGCAGGAGACGTTTAGCTGCTCACACTCCACTGGTGGACCTCCTGATGGCACCTAGGTTTGGGCTACTGTGCAATGCAGACTCTACACTAAAAGCCTACACTTCTTCAAGAAGGAATTGGATAAACATCTGCAGCAGAGGCCCACAAGGTATAGATGGAACTCTATGCGAAAGGCAGTGATTCCCTATATTCTTGGTGCTTGTGCAGCAACAGCGGGAGGGGTTTAGGAGCACTGGCCCTGCTGGTGGTCCTCTTTATGGCACCTGGGTTTGGGCCACTGAGTGACACAGAGTCTTGGATTGGATGGGCCACTGGCCTGATCCAACATGGCTTCTCTTATATTCTCCTGTGTTCCAATGAAAAGGGAATTGCCCACCACAAATTTGTATAATTCCCCCTTCAAGTGACTGGCCACCAGAACATCCTATGGCACTGAGTCTCAGCAGTCCACTCTGCTGTGCAGAAATACTTCTGTCCTCCTGTCCTCAACCTTCTATCCAACAACTTCACAATGTGCCCAAATCTGGGCACAAGGGGCACTTACCACGCGAGAGGGCATCTTGGGAACGCTCCTGGGCCTGTGCCTTCTGCTCCTCCTCCGATGGAGATCCTTTCTCCTCAGAGAGCTTCACTTCCATCTTCACAGACGGTCCCCACATCTGAAACGGCAGTAAGGGATACAGGTAAGAGGAGGAATTTGAAAGTCCAAGGAGACGGATCTTGCCCTTGCCCATCCTCCCCTGTACATTGATCAACAGAGCTGCTTCAACCACAGCGGCAAGAATCAAGGATGTGGTTTCTATCAATCCCGGTGAAATTCCTGGAGGAATACATATCAGGCAGGGAGGACTTAGGCTAAGGTCAAAGGTCACAGCTTGAATGGACGGCATGAAGCTCCCTCACCTGCTCCGCCTGCTGCTTGTCCTCTGCCTGACTCAGGAGGAAACCCTCGGCCAGGGACACCGCCTGAGAACTGGTCTCCGGCCCGCATCCTCTGACCCAGCGCTGCATTTCCTCGGGCAGGATGGCCAGGAACTGCTCCAGGATCACCAGGTCCAGGATCTGCTTCTTGGTGTGCCTCTCCGGCTCGAGCCAGTGCTTGCAAAGGCCATGGAGCTGGCTGCAAACCTCTCGGGGCCCAGCAGCCTCCTGGTAGCAGAACTGCCGGAAACGCTGGCGATGCTCCTCTGAGATCTCAGTCTCCTGAGGCAGGACCTCTGGCACCGCACTTTCCCAAAGTTCAGCACCACTCCTTGCCTGGATGGGATGGGGGTCTTTCCTTGCTGTCTTCCCAATACCTGGTCTTTCTGGGTCCTGCTCCTCCATCTCCTTCTCTTGAGCGGCCTCTGATTACAAAAAGATGCCTTTACTTACTTGGTATGAAGAGGGAGAGGGGAATACAGCAAAAAGGCAGAGAGGAACCTAAAGAAGATGGAGAAACATCACCAACCCTGGTCAAGAAACACCCAGGATCAGGGTTAATGTAATTGTGCTATACTAAGTATTGTAGCCTGGTATGAACTATTGTAGACCTCTTCTAAGGAGGCCCACCAGAGTCTCCAGGTGCTTTTGGCACACACCCAAGAGTTCCTAAGGATGCAAGGTACTTGATCCACTAACCCATAGATATCACCTATCATGAAATTTGGCTGCTGTACCACAAGACTAGAGAGAACCAGGAAATTATGGGCCAGTCAGCCTAACGTCTGTCCTAGGCATATTAGTAGAATCTGTAATCAAAGACAGAATCAATGGCTAGGCACATTGGAGGACAAAGCCTGCTGAGGGGAAACCAGCACGGCGATGTCCTGCGACCCCAGAGGGTGGACAAAGAGAAATTTTGTCCCTCTCCCAAAATACTAGAACTTGAGGGCATCCAATGAAGCTCATGGGCAGTAGGTTCAGGACAGATGAAAGGAAATACTTCGGTACACAGAGAGTGTTTGAAATGTGGAGTTTGCTGCCAGAGGATGTAGTCATGGCCACAAGAATAAACAGCTTACAAAGGGGACTAGATAAACTAATGGAAGGTGAGTCTACCTACTAGGCACAGTGACTGAGGGGAAACGTCACATTTAGATGCACTAAAGCGTACTGTCTCTGAATCCCAAAGCAAGGAGGCAACATTAGGGGAAGGCCTCTCTACCCTGTTATTGGCCCTCCAGAGAGCTGGTTTGTCTGCTGTGGGAGACTGGATGCTGGACTAGATGGACTCTCAGTGGTCTGATCCAGCAGGCCTCTTCTTGTGTCCCTACTACAGGGGTCCTGTCGCTGAGGCCACGATCCTCACAGTGATGTGTTTTCAGGTGCCCTTTGTCCCTCCTGGCCTTCTGGGTGTGAGCAGGCTGATGGGAGGGGGGATGGCTCTCTGCCTGTCCCAGAGGAGTTGCCTGGTGCTGTGACTGGTGGGCAATGGTGGTGTTTCCATCGACACCAGTAGCATTACTCAGCTCTCTGCACCTCAGAAACTGATTTTTAAAAATAAAAAATCCACTCTCCTCTGCTGCAGGGCCTTGAATACCCACTAGCAGCCCCGGCCCCACAGTGCCACTGCCTCAGGGTCTTAGGGAAGGGATGCGGTTGATTCCCACTCAGGTAGGAGTTAGGCCCCCCGCCCCAAAAAAAATACACAGACATGCAATGAGTTTTTTCACTTACAGACCAAATTAAGGCTCTTCGCCTTC